>OX384543.1:29424129-30694775 GCA_947538895.1 Neoitamus cyanurus
ATACTGTGCTTTCCGTTGAAATCTAGATTACTTTTCAAAGTTCTTGACCAGTGCTCCAAATGCTGATTGCTTTTACAAGGTCCAATAACTTCATAAATCAGTTAATTAATGGCGATAACGACAATGATACAAAAATACAACCATGACGAGTTAAAGGTAAAAGATGACTTCTTCGAACACTTTAAGCAAAGCAGACATTTTTCGTAATATTGGATTTACTGGGTTGAGAGCTCAAGTTTTATCAATTCGCTCATCAAGGATTCTGCAACTTATAACGCTTTCATACTACTAATCTACCTGGAATTCGCAGAAATTGGGTGCTTATAAATTTAATTTATTACTTGTGGTAACCGACTTAAAAAAGTGTGAAAATTTCTATTTTTCTGTGATGTTTTGTCACAATGTCATGATTTTTTGTTTGTGCAGATGCATCATTTTGGCATTTAAAAAACAGTACTGTGGAAAAGATATACAAGTAAGGAAATCCAGCCAGCACGATCCCAACTGGGGGTATGACTTCTTTCAAAAGTCTTTAGATATATAAACCAACGTTCTGTTCGTTTGTTCTGAAAAAAAATTGAAAAACCCCAGCACGCCAATTTGATTAGCAAACTAGTTTTGTAAAACAAATGAGGTGGCAATTAATGCTGTTAACATTTATGTGCACTAACAGAACTTAAAAAAAACAGGTCTAGGTTGCAAGCCGATTGGCGTGTTGCGTTGTCTCATCGGTGTGAAGACGCCTTGAATTAAGATCTATTAAAAAGCCATGCGCATTAGAACGTCCTCGTTATGCGGAAGGTATTATTACATACTTGATGACATCAAACATTTAAGATGATTCACAGACCTTTGGCCTTTTGCAAAGGTTAGCGGTAATGAATCATTTTTATAAATTTGTAAAGGAGATATAGTGCATCATGCATTTAAAGGTGTAGCATTCATCGAGAATATAGATTCGGATAAATATATAGAATTTTTATTAACTGAAAAGAGAGAAAGCAATTATACTATGTACTTATTATTGGTCCGATTTTAGTGAGAATAGGTAGTACATACATTACATTATACAAAAGAAACAAAATAAATAAGATTCTAGTTTAGAAATAAGACTGAAAATATGTTCCAGCTGTAAATCAGGTTTAAACATAGTCATAACAAAACTCGAGTAGATAAAGGAAAACAAATTATCAATTGACCACAATAATAAGCCACTACACTAGAAATGAGTCCAGAGTCAGACCTTAAGCAAAACAATATAAATAAAAAATAAATAAATAAAACATGTACGGCAAACGAGCAGACTTTCTTCAAAGGACCCGACTTGACACAATGTCATTTATTAACATTTATGAATATACTGACAAATAATTTTTTTACGTTGGCTCTACTCTACTACTCTAAAACGTGAACAAAAGAAGAATGTTGTACAACCTGAACAATCGGGTTTTCTTAAAGTAACAGTAAAATTCCAGATTTGCCGCAAAACAAGATGCATGCAATGAAAACTGGTTTCTCTGTTAATTTTATGACAATCCTCGTCTTGTTTTTGCATGATTTTCAGTCTGCTGCAAGTTATTTCATGTTGTCGGTTGTTAATTTTTCTCGCATTTATTAACCCTCTGTGGAAAAAAGAAACAAAAAGTAAAGCAGTAGAACTTACTTTTCTTTTTATTTGTATTGTATTCTTTTAGAACCAATTTATTTTCTGAGCTTATTCTGTGTTTGTGTTAAATTTCAGAGAACGCAAACATGCATTATAGATTGAAGTCCGTGAAGTCATGGATATGTAGTGGGATCCCCTTACTTCTCCCCCCTCCCACTAATTCTAAAATCCAGCCATTAGAAAATCAATCATGGGTATTCGACACCCAGCATAGCCTATAACTCCTATGAGGGTTAAGGTGATAAATTCAACACGACTATGACCAAAGCATACACACATACATACATATATGTTTCAGATTGTAAAGAAGTGGCTTGGAGGAATTTGGGATTCAGATCAGGCGATTGAGTTGGCTATTGCAATACGATATACTTCTAGTTCCAAATGCTCATGAGTTATAGCATGTGGAATTATGATGGGTCCATTTTTACTTTCCAGGGTCAATTTTTCGATTATCCTTGTCGTTGTCCTTACTATTCGCTACAGGGGCGCAACTAGACATTTGGGGGCCCGGGGCAAAAAATTTTGGGGGGGCCCTTCTTCTAAAATGTTTTTTTTATTATTATTATATAAATTTATATTCCAACTTTTACATTTTAAATTCACATTTGCCTCCTTGCTTTGAGGGCACTGAAATCCTTTATAATTTTTTATAATTGATTTCACTCGCTTTTTCGTGTTCAATGGAGATTGTCAGCAAGTGGTTCAACCTGTCCTCGCCCATCGTGGATCTCTACTCACTCACCTTATCCAAAATCTAATTCCAAAATCCTCTCCCTTTCTTCTTCCTACTTCCCGCTGCCTTTGGTCCTTTTCACCTTCCCACTAACTTAAAGTTTTAACTCTTTGTCTGTTTTCTTTTTTCCACTATCACTGTAGTTTTGTCCACTGACGCTATCTACTCACTAAATGTTAACCTTATTAATTTCCTATAAACTTCACTTGATCAATATCTCACTTTTTCTCTAACATGCTCTCGACATTCCCGCCTTACATGGAATGAACTTCCTCAGTCTTCCTTAAACTGTCTACCCTTTATCCCTAATTTACTCAACAAACGTTAACGTACCTACCTACTTTTCCCCAAATTACGTAATGACTCATCTGTGCTAATTTACCTACATAATCATTCCCACATGTGCGCTACCGCGGATATCTTTCCCTTTTTCCTAATTTCATTTCCTTTGTCTCATTTTTCTAAATCGAGGAAGCCTGCACTCCTCGCTGAAATTTACCTGCTATGAGCCCGAACCCCCTCCCCTGCTAAACATTCATATGCACAGATCTTGCTTGTGCACGATTCCTTTCCCATATTGCACAAATGTGGCTTACTCAACTTATCTCTACTGAAAAAAATGCGTTTAGATTTTCAGCCGGTTTTTCCCTCGCATGAAACGTAATGGGTATTCTATCGTAACGATATCATGGGAAAATTTTTCTTTCCCAAAAATCAAAAATTTTTCGTTTCCATCATTGTCACTCATTTCGAGAGCTTTTCATATTTTACAAATTTTGTTTTCTCTGTATCGAAAATCCTCTTTTATTTGTTACTTTCAACTGAAGCTGAAAATTTGCTCCTAAATTAACATTATAAATTAGCAAAAATTCGAAGTATGAACTATTAAATATTTTGAATATTGCTAGAGCTATTTTTTATTTGAGTGAGTAAAGTCAAATGAAACAATTGACAACCACGACAAAAACTCTGATGATTCGACCACTCATCAAAGTCCATTTTCGAAGTGTAAAATTCAAACAAATGTATAGTAACTTTTCAAGTTCAAGGAACTCCAAGCAGGATGTTTTAGCATTTTCGATTATTTTTTCGCGATCCGCGCGGGGCCCCCTTGAACCCGGGGCCCGGAGCAGATTGCCCCGGTTGCCCCCCCCCCCCCCCCCCCCCCTGGTTGCGCTCCTGATTCGCTATAAAACAATTTTTCCAATACCAAACTTCTTGGTTATATATTTTTGCCTCAAGGTATCCTTAGAGCCTGTTTCAGTTCCTATAACTCATTTAAAGAATTTTAAGCTAAACATGCAAAGGCAAAATCGCTTTACCTAGGTAGTGCGAATAAGATAGGATAAACGATAAACAAATTATCCTGCGAGGCAGCGTCCTTACTTGGGTTTCGCTTTGGCAAGAACCCGGAAGACACATTCAGCTGTAAAAAGCAGTGAAGGAATATGAAGAAGGCCGGGGTGGATTTGCCTCGATCGTTGCCTGCCAAGCAAATTATTTGGTTTTGTTCGAATCCGAACTAAATTCAGACAAAATAATTCGAAAATTAAAAACCGATTTCAGGCACACCTCCAAAAAGTGCATGTGGCGCTGGCTCTCAAAGCCGGTGAAGAAGATTTCCTGGCACACTTGAAACGGTATTACAATAAATTGATAGAAATCCACTACTTTCCACTAAAGGTGCTTCTACAAGCTTTGTATGATCAAACTGATGTAATCGGTTAACAAGACTGTAAATTTATCAGTTTAACGGTCTTTGTCTGAAGACAATAGCTGTCTAGTACCATAAATAGATAAACAGTTATCCTACTTAACCATTTTAATTACACGGAATCCGCAGTGGAAGCGATAACAATGACTTGCCACTAAGAAATATTTTTCTTGCGACTTAGTCGCGGGAGAACTGTCTGCTTTGCACAAGCGCAAGTTTAATTAGCATTTTAAAAACTTCTAACGCATCCGTGCAAGGAATATTAATGGATGCGTCGAAGCCTCTGCCTATGCCCAGAAAATCATAACGCGATCCATTTCTGTGATTAACGCTTTACAACTGTAATGATGAGCGCTTTGTAATATCGCTAGGCCCTTGGTTTTGCCACCATAAATTGTCTTCCTAAATTCGCCAAATGGTTTGTTGGTTGGCAAGACACTTAGACAAAGCGCATTGTTCGCGAGATGGCCAATGCCCCTGGATAAGTCAAACGATGCTATGGAAATTGCATAGCTACTGCGTATTGCCTTACACTTTTGAGGTTTCCAGCGGAACCATTGCTTAAGTGCGGATATGTAAATTTCTGCTAAGTACCTTATGCCGCGCAACCTACTTTGCAATAGCGATTGCAGCCGGGGGTAATTTTTTCCTTAGATGGCTTAACTGCACCTTTTAGATACTTAGATGGGTGAAACCGTGCCCAAAAATACTATCTTCTTCGTAATTGTTATTTCAAGGTTCGGGCTGTTAGTTGTCACGTCGGATGTTTAACTTTCAAGAAAGTTTAGTTGGAAATGGCCGATCAGTGTAATTCGGCAGTTTGATCACGTAATAACTATTGAATGGTGTTTAGTCCATCGGCGGTATGGATTGGTATTTTAATCACATCTGTCGGATTTTGTATATCCTGCATTGTACAAGCAAAACATTTCAGCGTAAAACTCTAAAAGGGAATAAGAGACCTCCAATTTCAATGGCAGTCATCACCTCGTTTGAATGGTTAAAATTAACGGTATTTGAACTATGGGTGTTCTCACATATTGGAAAAAACAAATGGCCCGATATTTGAAACTGTTTGCATTATTTTTTGTATTACTATTTAGCTTTTTGGAATATTTAAAGCAAAGCAGTTCGTTGACATTTTGAAACTAATTTATTTTAACATCTGTGATTGATTATTCATCAGTGAATGTCTCTCGACCGAATAGAATTAACGGTTTAAGGTTTATATTTTAAACATTTATTTATTTTTTACATGCGACTATTTTTAGCTTCCGTTTTTTCCCCATTTGAACTTGATTGCTAAAATAGTGTGGCTGCTTTAAGCATGATTTCTTTAACATCACTCTTTTATGGTTCGTATCTTGCAATGAATTACACGCTAATTGGCTAGATTGAGAGAAATCATGGGACAGGAAAATGAACAATATTTGAATTTCCTCAGTGTATTGCGAATAGGAAAATTAAATCCCTTAGAAAAAATTAGTCACTATTTCGGTCTTATTTTTTTTGGAAAACTATGATTTGGTTTGTATCAAGTGCTTATGGCTTGTGTTCTTGAAAACTAACGTAACGACTTAGCACGTCATTCGGTTTTAATTTCCATAAAATTACGTTATTGGTTTTCTGCTATGAAATGTTAGTGCTTCCCAAATGAAGCAAATTATGGATATGTTAATTATTTGTAGAAATGCTTCTTTAGCTGGTGGACTGTGTCAAAATAAAATCATAATAGCAATGAGTTAAATTGCAATTCAAATCTTCATCAAAATCAAGGAAAAATTGTATGGAACGGAAAAGGACGTGTTCTCGTATATGTTTTCCAAATTTGGTGAAAACCGGATTGTCCTTTAAAAGATTAAATAAATTTCAAAGGTCTTTTTTAAGAATTTTTTTGAACGAGTTGGCAAGGTTGACTATTGGGTTTATTGTTGTTCTATACTATATTTCTTATGTATTTTCACTCATAATTTTTGAGTGTGAAAACTGAAATTGTGTTCGGAAAATAGTTTTTTTTTAATCATAAGTTCTGGTTGCGTATAGACATATTTTAGATACAACGAATTCCTTGAATATTAATTTTATATTAATTTCGTGATAAAGATAAAAGACTTATTGATTGGTCTAGAAACTATTTATTTTCAACAAAATTCTTCACTGGAATTACATTAATTGCATCAGCAATAAAATATTCTATACTTTGTTTGTTCTGCACACTGCGAATGAAGCGCAGCATTTGAACCGAACGACGACTTCCGATTTATGTGAACCTAATCCTTTCTAAAAATCCTAAAAATGACTTTTAGCTGGATTATTACGAATAGGTAGATACATTTTTGATTTTCAAGTCTGTCTGCCCCTGCACACTTTTTTGTTCTCTTCGTATTGTTCCCGAATGGTCCTATTTAAGTCATAAACTACGCTAAAAGTATAATTTTAAGCAAAATTTTTAATAAAATCTATTAGTTTATTAGTATTAGAAAGTGAATAATGTAACATTTTCAATATTATTTATTTTTTCAGCTTCCGAAAGGAGCGGCTCCAAAATTTATCCTGCTATTTTTGGTGTCACTCCTGATAAAAGGTAACTGCAATAACATGTTTACCAAATTCTTTCTCTCATTACTCTTATTATCTAGAAATATCATCGGAAGGCAGAGTAGTTTGTTATTACACAAATTGGAGCGTATATAGGCCTGGTACTGCAAAATTCAATCCGCAAAATATTAACCCCTATCTGTGTACGCATTTAATTTATGCATTTGGAGGATTTACTAAAGACAACACACTCAAGCCATTCGATAAATATCAAGATATTGAGCAAGGTAAGAAGGACTAAAAACTGTGACTTATTAAAAGCCGCGTAAAAAGCACAAAGTAGTAACAGGTCAACAGCAGAACTGCTGCAGAGTCGTGTCTATCCTCTATTTCTGTTGCTCCTTTAAACTTTTCTTGTCTCACAGCTTTAAACACCAGAAAGCAGTGACAAAAAAATTTTTAAAGTCAAAACTAGAATCTTTAAAAAAAACTCTGCTTTTGTCTGCTTTTTGCTTTTAATATGTCAAGCCTTTATTAACAGAAAACAAATATAACAAGCCCAAATAAAACTATAAAATGCTTAGGTGGATACTCGAAGTTCACTGGACTTAAGGCATACAACAAAAACTTAAAAACTCTATTAGCTATCGGTGGATGGAATGAAGGCTCATCGAGATTTTCGCCTTTAGTAGCCAGCCCTGAAAGAAGACAACAATTTATTAAAAACACTTTAAAGTTTCTAAGACAGAATCATTTTGATGGTCTTGACTTAGATTGGGAGTACCCAGCTTTTAGAGATGGAGGGAAGTCACGGGATAAAGATAACTACGCTCAGTTCGTACAGGAACTTAGGTCGGAATTTGATCGAGAGTCTTCTAAAACTGGCCGTCCACGGTAATTGTTGGATTTTATTGCAAAAACATTTACCGTTACGAATACTTTTGTAGACTATTGCTCACAATGGCTGTTCCGGCTGGAACCGAGTACATTGAAAAAGGTTACGACATCCCAAAATTGAACAGATATCTGGATTGGTTCAATCTTTTGAGCTACGATTACCATAGTGCCTACGAGCCGTCAGTAAACCACCATTCACCACTGTACTCTTTGGAAGAAGAATCCGAATATAATTACGATGGAGATTTGAACATTGTACTGGACAACATTTTAATTTTAACCGCCTAATTACAACGTAAATTATTTTCAGGACTATTCAATTAAGTTCTACCTGCAGGCTGGTGCTGATAGGGATAAATTAGTTTTGGGAATTCCTACATATGGCCGAACATACACCCTTGTTAGTGAAGACATTACAGATCTTGGTTCGCCTGCTGATGGTCCTGGAAGTCAGGGTGATGCCACCAGAGAAAAAGGATATTTAGCTTACTATGAAGTATGACGCAAAAGGTTTTATCGGCACCGAAATTCATGTGCTCTATTTTAGATTTGCCAAAATTTGCGAGATGACCCTGACTGGACAGTAGTTCAGCCAAATTCAAAGGCTATGGGTCCATATGCATTCCGCGGTGATCAATGGGTTGGCTACGACGATGAAGCCATTGTGAAGAAGAAAGCGGAATATGTTGTTGAAAATGGCCTCGGTGGAATTATGTTCTGGTCGATTGACAATGACGACTTCCGAGGGTCTTGTGGAAAAAAACCATATCCTCTTATCGAAGCCGCAAAAGAAGCTATGTTGGATCGCCTTGGGTAAATTTGTTTGTATGCACAATTTGTATTTTAACTAAAATGTCCATTTTTTTTAGTGTTGGTGATAATGAAGTTGCCCGACCAAGTTCTCCAAGGAAACCGTCACGATCAAGAAGTCGGCAAGGATCTTCAAATCGTAATAATATTATCAGTGAGATTAGCACGCACAAGAGCATTCAGTCTAGAAAGAAATCTTCATCGCGTCGCAATTCTAATAAGAAGCGATTAAATCGAGTCACAAGCCCAACGACAACCACTACTACAACGACTCCTTCATCTTTGTATATTGGAGGGAGAACCACCACTCCGCCACCACCTACTACACCGGATCCTGGATCAGGTATGTTAAACAAATGAAATGAAATAAAAGAACAATAGAAATAAAACCACCTAAGTTTTAAAAAAAACTGATTACGAACAAAACAAATCCCAACTACGACCAAGAATTTAAAATTATTCACTAATTGTAAGACAGGAACTTGATAGTTGGCTTTTCTCAGAAGAAGGAATTCTTATGATTACTTTAAGAAGATACCTTCCGTGGAAATCTGTGACGCTCCTCAGTCCATGCTTGTATAGCTCGTTTATTATTCATTATCCTTCCAGCTCACAACTAAAAAAGGGCGAATTATTATACGCACTTTTGGCTGATTACTATACGCAAGCATGCATGCACATACTTGGATCCCGAATCCAAACCTCCCCTAGCACCATCATACTCAGTTTCTGAGTCATTTTTTACTTATCAGATTATGTTACTTCATCCATTGTAAAGATTACAGTCTCTAGAAGTGAGTGGAAGAATTCAAAAGGCAACAGCCGATACGTCTCCGTGGAGGACTCATTTGTGGAAACACCTGCTAATCTTCAGTATATAGACAGCGCAAAAGAGTCTTCATGCCCACCGTGAGTTGATTCGGCTTTACATCTGCGATTATTAGCGACCATTTTCTCATCCTGGAGAAAATTGCTCAAACGAAGCCATAATACATGTGGTGCCATTATACTAGGTTACAACAGCTATCAGTGGACCACCGAGTCCATCACTTATGCCTTGCTCCCTTAGTCTTGCTTTTAGTTCCTCTTCCAAGAGGAAAGTACTGGCCTTTTAATGATTTGCAATTCACAGAAGTCTATCACCACTTGTGATACCCAAGTAATTGTCTCTTTCGACTTGTAAGGTATATCCCTCAGCCCTTGTGAGACTAAGGCTCTGGGTACCCCTTCTTTTACATATAGTTCGCAAAAGGGGTTTTACTGACAATAAGTTAATATTCCCAGAAAATTACGAAAAGCCGTTTAATTTCAGTTACCATTTATTGAATTATCTTTTTCATTAACAGATTTCAAATGTGAGGAGGAAGGCTTTTTCCCTCATCCACGCGATTGTAAAAAATACTTTTGGTGTTTAGACAGTGGTCCATCAAATTTAGGAATAGTTGCTCACCAATTCACCTGTCCTTCAGGCCTCTATTTCAACACTGCTGCAGATTCGTGCGATTTTTCGAGAAATGTTCTCTGCAAAACGAAAACAACCACGGAAAAGTATGTAAAAAATAATATGACAGTGTAAAATCAATTTTAGAGTATTTTCTTTTATAGGCCCACTACAAGTGCTCCTATAACTACCTCTACAACAACAACAACAACTACTACGAACTCGCCCAGAATTACGGCCGCTACAAGTCGTCAGAGCTTCCTTAGATACAGCTCAACAACTGAGCAGTCTAGTGAGGAAGAAGAATATGACGACGATGAGGACGATGAAAGGGCTGGGCCGGAAGAGGAAGAAGATCCCAGGGTTATTAAGGAACTTATTCAACTTATTAAGAAAGTTGGCGGCTTGGAAGAGCTGGAAAAGCAATTGCTGCAACAGGAGGATGGAAGCATGGTTCTAACAAACTCTAAATCCGACGTTAGCTCCACAACAGCCTCAACCATCAGCAAGTCTCTTTACCACAAAGTTCTGAGCCGGCCAAACAATCTTAGCTCATTTAGAAGACAATTTGAAACAAACAAATTGACTAGGAGTACGGTTAGTCCAGCATCTAAAGAGGAAGACGAAAGTGTTGAAGTAGAGGAATCCTCCAAGAAAGTTGATAGCAGATATTCATCCGTAGTACCAAATAGCAGACCAAGTCCACAGAATGAAGGCATTGATAAATTGCCAGAATTTGAAGGGTTCTTGAAGGAAAAACCAAAGTATGTTACCATCCAAAGGACAAGACCAACTATTGCGGTTGTGAATAGGTTTGATGAGGAAGAAGACGAAGATGTTAGCACTGAGTTTGTTGAACAAAGTACGCGGGATAGTAAGAATAGACGTGTGGACTCGAGCTATTCTCAAACGACTACTTCGACGCCTTCTTATGTAAATATTCGACGAACAAGACCTTCAACTGCTGCTCCAGAAACTTCAGAAGTTACTGAAGAGGAAAAAGTTATTAGTAGTACAAGATCTTCTTATCAACCACTAAACAGGAGAAGAATTAGTACGGTTACAACTGCAACAGATGAAAGCACTATTCTTCCGTCAACAGGCACTCCCCTCATAAGTACGACACAAAGGTAAATTATAAGCTGAGACTTTCTTACCATAATTTTAAGTTTCACGAAAAAGCTGTTCCAAATGTACTAAGCGATTTTTTTAAATGTCCTGTCTCTCTATCGTAATTCTAATTTGGCTAATTTTTTTATGAGCGCAGAATATTTGGTTCAATGGACTGCTACTGCGACGGCAACGCAAATTATTGAACATATCCATTTATAATATTTTCTCTGTATTCACAATAAACTGCAAAATTCATTTCATGCCTCGACATAATTTACGATGGTTTTAGAGACTTTACAAAAATGATAAAAATGTTAATCAGGACGCTTTACAGACTAGTATAAGTTGGAACAGCCTGTGTTAATAGTAACCTATTAAATTTTTCTTTCCTAGGTACAAGACCATAGAACGAACCAAATCGTCTACAATTCAACCTGAAGAGATAAAGACGACCACTGGATTCAGCAGTACCAACTCGAATAACGTTGATGAAAATGCTGCGCCCATTACGGTACAAAACTTGGAACTAAATGAATATACAACACAAGCACCTATACAAAAGATTGCAACTACACACATTTATGAAAACATCGCGCGTAGGACAACCCTTAGTACAACACATCCATCTACACTTGTAGAAACAACAACCGCAGAGCCAACAACAATTCGGGCATTCACAACCACTAACCCAACAACAACAATAAGCTCCTCAACAAATTCTGCTCCCTTATTAGAACAAGATCCAAATCCTGTAGACAATTTCCAAAATCAGAACTTAATCTTGCCTATAACCGACCCCTCTCCTAACAAATCTACTGGCTTAGATACAGATGGAAAATACACCACTGAATTAACAGACAAGAACACGGACTCAATTCATCAGATTGGTGAAGACGAGGTAACATTGACTGATAGTAAGGTGAAAGTTAGCTCTAGTAGTACCCTTTCGAGCTATAATTTAACTAAGTTTAACGAGCTCGAATCTAGTCTGAAAGCAACTAATCCTAGCTTAAGTAAAATAGAAAAACAGGTAACTGTTACAAGCACTGACATACTAACGACACCAAATACTGACGCAACAACAACAGAAACCACAATCCAAAAAGACGAATTAACTACCAAGGATATCCTGGAAACTGTATCTAGTCCAAGACCATTTGGTTTCCCTCGCCGCAGAACACGTCCCACTGCAGCCCGTAAGCCTTCTAGTACCACTAATCACGAAATTGTTACCAGTACTAGCACAGTCACGCCACCACCCACCCAAAAGGTGAGTCCCTTGAAACAATTCAAGTCTAACAGTAGAACAACTAGTAGATATCAAAGTAGAACATATGTAGAAGATGTAAGTAGCGCCTCTAACAATGCAAGGGAATTGAATGAAGTTGGGAAGGGTAACACAAATACGAGCCAAACTCCTCCTAAAAGACCATTAAACACATACTCCCACTCTGGCGAGAACGCTGACGATGAATTTGATAACAGCATCAGTTCGAGGAAGCGATCTTATTCATGGAGATCCCAAGTTGATAGACGTTTTCGTCCCTGGCAAACAACTACAACTGTAAAAACTACACCCCTTCCTCTTGTTGGTCCAGATCGATCGTATCGACCTCAGTATGGTGACGAAAGAGACAATTTAGAAACTGATGACTCTTATGTATCTTATCGCGGTGAATCAGAATCTGATTCTTCGTCTTCTACTAATAAAGCCAGACAGTTCGAAAGAAATCGCGGTTTCGTTCGCACATCTTCCGATGATGTTGCGTCTGAGAGGAGAATTGGGGCCAGACTGCAAAATTCAGGCGGCGCCATTGAAGAAACACAAAAAAGCAATCGACGGCATAGAGTTCAAGCTGGCAGCAACTCTTACCGTCAAAAATCGCATCGCACTCAATCTGAATTTGATTCATCTTTATCTCAAGATGATGCTAACTTCGAAAAAAATCGCGGTAATACTCAAACCTCTTCAGAAAATGCTTCATCTCGAAAAAGGCTAGGCGTTAGGCTACAAAATCCAAGAGTTGCACTTGATGAATCCAAAGAAACACAAAAAAGCAACCGTACATATGGAATACGGGGCGAAACTCAGTCCTCTGACAACAACTCTGATCGTAATAAGTCTCATCGGGCTGATTCTGAAGCTTCTACCCTCTCTTCAAAAGACGACGCCAGTTTCGGAAGAAGTAGTGGTACTTTTCAAACATCTTCAAAAGATGAAGCATCTCAGAGGAGAATTGAATCTCAAACTGATTCGTCTCTCTCCATAAAAGACGGTGTCGAAACAACATCGGAAGATGTTACATCTAAGAGGAAGATTGGCGTACAGCTGCGAAACGGGATATCCACAACTAGCACATCCGAAGGTACACGAAGCAGCAATCGAAGATATGGCGTGGGAACGGAAACTCAATCTGCTGACAAAAACTCTTACCGTCAAAAATCGTTTCGCGTTCAATCTGAATCTGATTCGTCCCTTTCTTCAAATGGCGATACCAGTTTTGAAGGAAGTCGTGGTAATCTTCAAACATCTTCACAAGATGAAATATCTCAGAAACAAATTGAAACCGGATCTGAATCGTCTTTATCCGTAAAAGACAACAATCAAAGAAATTCCCAAGATGTTACATCTCAAAGAAGGATTGGCGTAAGACTCCAAAGCGAAAGCTCTACAGCTAGCGCATCCGAAGACATTCGAAGCAATCATAGAACATACGGAGCAGAAAGTGAAAATAAATCCGCTGACAACAACTCTAACCGTCATAAATCTCATCGCGTTGAGTTCGAATCTGAGTCTACCTTGTCTTCAAAGGACGACACAAATTTACACCAAAGCCGAGATAACCTTCAAACAACTACAGAAGATGAACTATCTCAGAAGGGAATTGAATCCGAAACTGAATCATCTTTGTCAATAAAAGATGACATCCAAACATCTTCACAAGATGTTACATCTCAGAGAAAGATTGGCGTAAGATTCCGAGACGAAACTGGCGCATCTGAAGGCATACGGAGCAGTAATCAAAGATACGGAGTAGAAACTGAAAATCAATCCACCGATGACTCTTACCGTCGCAAATCCCATCGAGTTATTTCAGGGTCGGAAACATCTTCCGGTAATACTGAAGATACCACATCAAAGAGTAAGATTGGGAGCAGGTTCCGAAAACCAGATACGTTTATTAATGAATCCGAAGAAGTACGGCAAAGCAATCGTAGGTATGGGGTTCATGTCGATCAGAATAAATTCTCTGACGATTCCTATCGCCATAAATCTAATCGCGTAGTATCTGAATCATCTGATTCGACGTTATCTACCAATGAAGAAAGTGATCATAGTAATCAACGCATAACCACAGGAAATATCTCACACAAAAGAATTGGAATTAGACTACGAAACCCAACTACTATCAATGACTCTGCAGAAATACGGAAAAGCAATCGAAAGTATGGCGCGGAAAGAGGAGTTGAAACATCTTTTGAAGGAAATAATGAAGACTCCTCGAAGGCGAAAACAATTGAAACCTCTAAAACGACAACAGTTTATGAGCTTCTGAACAAAAATACGTTACCTTCTCAAGTAGTTACTCAAAACATTACACGCTACTACTCAAGCAAAACAAACCTGCATGGAAACGACAATGTCGAGACGATATCCATTGACGACAGTCAAGTTGATAATAGTAATACAAACGGAATAAGCGAAAGCACTACAAATGTCCAAGATCACGGCAACCAATTAGGTTTACATGCCAATTTTCAGGTGGGCACTTCTGGGGTAAGTGCTATTAAATCTAAAACCGATAGCAAAGCTACTCATACATTTATTAACGCCTCTGAACTTACACGAGAAAATAATACTTTAACTGATTCAATAACACACGAAAATACCAATGAACAATCTAGCCAAACAAAATTAGTTAAAGGGCTCAACGAAGCAGAGGCCGTAAGCCATGCGCATTCTGATCAATTTACAAACACTAACATAAAACAAATCAACGAAGAAGGTGTCGATTCCTCAGGTAAGAGTGATGTACGGCAATACTATACAAGTGCGGAAGACGATAGCAATACTATTGCTGCCCTTCATCAAGGTAAGATAAAGTTAGGCAATCAGGAGAAAACAACATTTGTGAGGAATAAAGCAGCAGTTAATTTGTATACACAAGGTACTCACAGTGATGGCGAGTCGACACAGTTTTTATCTTCGAAATCTAATAAAGAAGAACATTCAATAAACCTTGAAGATATTGATGGAAGGAAAAGCAGTAGTACTGCGGAAAAAATTAGTGAAGAATTGAATGCACGTCAACCCAATGGACTAGTTGACGCTTCCAAACAAACGTGGCAGACTGTAGAAGGACAAAACGGAAACAATAATTCCCGTAGAAGAGTAGTAGTGAGGAAACGAATTTACAGAGGAAGAAATAACAATACTGACGAATCGTCTACGGAAGGACGAAGGGTTACTAATTTTTCAAGCGCAACTTCCAACTCTGCTACAGGAAATAGAGGTTATAAGCAAGGGACAAAAGCCACGTTAAATAGAAATACTGCAGGTGTTGAAGATCTCAGTAAAGTCCAAGTTTCAAATACATTATATGGACGCAAAGTGACAGAATCTTCAATTACAACATCAGGCAATGACGCAACAGAAAATGTGAGTAATGAAGAAAGTGAAGCTACCGGTGCCAAGGAAGATAACAATGCCTTATCAGGACTCGAACGATTTTCACAGAGAAGAATTCAAACTTCAAGAAATTTTGGAACTGCCAACAATATACATCGAAACTCAATAAGCAGCACAAGAAGACGTATAACTAATACTGAAGAAAAGTCAACAGCTCAAGATGCAGAATTAAACGACAACACCGACATTTCAGGAAATGAAGAGCGGAATAAAGTCCGCCTCCGTCAAAGAATAAGACCAACTAGGCCTGTCACCGCAAGAACAAATCCACCTGAAAGAAGAACTCGGCCATATATCGAAAGCGAATTAAGTTCATTACTTGCAATAGATCGTAAAAGATGGGAATTTTTGGACAAAACAAAAATGCCAGGAGGTGGTACTATGGTTAGAAGAAGAAGACCGGTGGTGAAGGCGAGTACTGAAATTCCTACAGATCCAGAAACAACCAAAACTATAAATAGGAGAGTTAGACCGCTTACTTCGATTAACCAAAGTACAGATACGGTAAGACAAAGAACACAATTCTTATACCGCAACAAGGGTTCCGAAACAGCAAGCCAAATTGACGAAAATAGTTCTGTTAACGCACAAAGCGAGCGAAACTCTTTAAGAGGTACGAGTAGAGTAAGCCACGAAAACGAAAAGGTGCAAGGAAGAGTTGTTGGAAATTCATTTACAAAACTTAACTCAACATCCACAAAAACCATCACATCTTCACTACAAAATGAAGGTCTGGGTAGAAGCAGAACTTCCGAAGAATCTCTTTTAGTAATAACTTCAGGAAAAGGAAGTGAAAGTGCACAAAATTTCATAGGGAACAGAAAAATGGATACCTTCCAAGACAGAAAAACAACAACTCACAACGAGCTTGACGAAGAAGTCGACTCAAAAGGTGAAATTTTATCTTTTGAAGAATCTCAAAATGGCAGTTTCCGCGGAAGATCTCAAAACGCATTAAAATCTTCGACTTTACATACGCTTAAGACAAATAAAGCAGAAATAGTAGCAAACTCTAAATCGTTAGCTTCCATCGCTCGAACTTCTATAAAAGGAACTTCTGGTAAAAGTGACGAATCTGAAATAAGCAGTACAACTATTTCAAGTGAAGATTCAACAACAGTCTTTGCAGAAATGGATCCTGATAAAGACACTATGACAACTACTGAAGAATCATCAACTCTAATACCACATACTACGTTTTATAGTCGCTTGTCCGATGCGGATTTTAGTACAACAATAAATATACCAACAACAACAGATACACAAACAACAATAGAACCACCAACAACAACCGATATACCAACGACAATGGATGCACAAGAAATATATACCTCAACGACCGTTGATACTCCAACAACAGAAATGGAGCCATCAGCAACAACAGATACCCCAACAACAATGGACACTCAAACAACAATGGATACACCGACGACAATAAATTCACATACAACAATAAATACACCAACAGAAACAACAACACTATCTGATTCGTCCACAGAAGGGGATTTTGAAAACAATTTAGAAAATTTACAATTAAACATTGGAGAAACTACCAGATTTGCGGATAGAACATCCGAAAAAGCCAAGACGTTTAGAAGCTTTCAATCCACACGGCAACAAAATACCTTTCAAACGGAAAAGGACTCTAAACAGCGCCAATCTTCAAATGTAAATCGAAAGTTTGGAGCGCAAAACGATGATGAAGATGTGCAACAACTTCGTGGTAAAGATGGTGTCGAGATTTTATATCATCGAAAGAAGTACTGGGAAACGTTTAACAAAACTCGTACAGACGAAGCTGACTCTCCTATAATTTACGTCGGGACATTTGGCGGTGGCGGTTATACTCCGGGAAGAACTGGTAAATTCTCACCAACCGAAATACAGAAAATACAGGAAATATTCACCACTGAACAGCAGACAGACGGCTTAACAAATATTAATCATGATGGGGCGAAATTTTCAAGAACCGGCAGTCAACAAAATGTAGCAACAGTAATCGACGAAAATAAAGAAATAAGGCTTACTACGACAAAAGATACCAGCAGAATAGCAGGATCATTGATTAAAGATAGCTCCGGTGATCTTACGCGTTCCCAAGTTTTAAGGACTAAGTTAGGTAGAGGAAAAAGTTTGTCATCTGACGATACAAAATTTAGCTCTACTACAGACAACCCCAACTTAACAACTATTGGAGGTAATGCAGAGTTTACCACCATAGCCTATAATTCAGAAGACACCACAATCAACGCGGATAACCTTGACGTAACTATGCCACAAACCACAGAAAATATCAATGAAGAAAGCGCAACAATTACAGAAGACACCCTAATACAAACTACAGATTTTGGAATGATTGATCAAAAAGATACGTTGACATCAACACTATCATTCGGCGAAGAGGAAACTACAATATTTCCACCTCTACCAACTGCCACTGACAAAACCACAAATGCTTTGCACAAGACGAGCTTATCAGCTTTTGAAAATAATCTTTCCGCTACAACTGACGGCTTTGTAGACACCTCAACTAATTCTAATTTATTTTTCTCTGAAAAGTCCCCAAACTTGGCTCAATCCACTGGAGAAATTTCATCAAAATTTAATTCTGCTGGATTTAGTAAGAGTCGCACCAGAATTTCTACCATTCAGCAAGGTTCTTCAAAGGGGATAAATGAAGGACAGGCCAATGAAATCAGCGATTTAGATTTAAATTTAAAGGTCAATGTTTCTAAAGATTCCACTGTTAGTTCGAATACACTAGAGTCAAAAACATACAATTCGCGTACTTCAGCGTTAAGCAAAACAAATTCTTTAGAAGTTAATAAAATTTCCGAAGAATCGACAGCTGAAGAGGGTTTGCAAGTTTCGGGAGGTCGATATACATCAAGTGCGGGGAGAAATTTGAGAGTTTCAAATTTGAAGACGAACAGGCGGCAATTTGCCCCATCTAGTAAAAGAAAACAGCCGAATTCTTCAGCTGAATCGACGGAAGCTACTGTAACAGAAACTGCTACAGAATCATCTTCGACCCCATCGGAAACCGGAGGAACCACTATAAGAAGTACTCTTATATTCCTTAAAGGTCCACGACCAGATGGAAGATATGCAGAGGAATTCGGCCAAGACACCATTTCAAGCTTCCAAAGAGGCAGCAGTTTTTCAACTGGTGCATCTAGTAGCGAAGAGAACGATGAAGATCACAGGAAAGATTTGCTCTATAGGTCCCACGAAGGCGGCAGTTACTCAAGATTCCACCAAGGTAATAGCCATTCAAAAAGTACGTCGACAAGTGAAGATGCCGTAAACTGGCAGGAAGAAGACTCTCTCTTCACAGCAACAGAAAATGAAGGCGAGGAAGAAACAAAGACAAATGGTAAAGAAGGAAACGAAAATGAAGAAGTGTCGACGATAAGGAGCACTTTAATATTTCTAAAGGGACCATTTCAAACAAGTGGGGACGCAAGCACTGTTTCTGGAATTGAAGATACTACGGAATTGAATGAACCAAGAATTACAGATTCTTCCCAGCAAACAACTCCTACAAGGAGAACTTATGTTGCTTTAAATCGCTCTAAAACAACTCATGTTACCGCAGAAGACTCTTCACTAACGCATACTGCGGAACAAAATGAGGACCGAAGAAGTGAAGTAGGTTATAGAGGACAACAATCTTACGTAGAGAAGTCCTATTCTGGAGACCTTCAGATTACTCCTGAACATATTAGTTCAAGCGTTAATACTTCTGATGATGAAGAATCCATAAATTCTGGTGAATCCGACTTGAGTTTAAATAACAGAGGAACCCTGAACAGAAAGACTTATTCCACAATTGATCGAGAAAGAGTTAAACGCCCACTACAATCTAGTTTGGAAACTACTTCAGAACTGAATGTAGAAGGAGAGAGCAGCACTCTTTCTCCATCGACAATTTCGCCCAGTCAGGGAAAGCCGACCCGTCGACGTTATAGTTCATCTTTACGTTTAAGATCAACTACAACAGCACCAGAATTAGCTACTGAAGTAACAGAACAAAAACTTGAAACCACCACTGAAAAAAATGAGTCCGTGAGAAGATATTCTTCTTTCAGAAGAAAAAGTTCTTCAAAAGAAGGATTTACCCGAAAAGGAAGAATTTCATCGGAGGAGGAGTCGGAAAAAAAAGTTGAGGGGGATTCAATTATTAGTAATTCAAACTCTGAGCGTGAAGTAGAAAATGAAGCAGAAACTTCCCAAGAGAATGATCTTGAGAATAATGATTTAAAAAGCCGATCAACATACAGCCGGCGAAATTTCACAAGTCGATTGCAAAGTAGTAGTGGACGTATAGGTAGTCAAAGAACAAAGAGCTATGGATCGGTCAAACTAAATGATGTGACAGAAATTGATGACTTAGCTGAAAAAACATATTCTTCAGTTAATAGTGGGATTGGTGAAACAAAAGGCTTTGGTGGATCTAAAAAATCTGAACAATCTTCTACTGAAGAAGAGAGTTCCATTCTTCGAACTGAAGGTATCACAGAATATACAACCATTCTACCAGAAATTAGAGATGTGACTCCTGAACTATCAACTGAAGAGAATGTTGTGACTCAAGCTACCACAACAGAATTAGAGGAAGGGTCGGCAATGACAGAGCAAAATAGTGAGAACCTGGATGATTTAGAAATAAAAAAAACAACCGTCCAAAATGAGGAAGTCGAATCAAAAACTCTTACAGCATCTGAAGGAAAAAGCAAAATAAATGAAGAACAAACTACTACGGCAGCTGCTGAAGATAACAACCTTAAAATGTCTACAGAAATAAACAAAGCCAAATTAAACACTCGCGAACAGACTGGACTTCGGTTTAATCGCGTAAGGACCAGTAATACCAACAAAAATTCGGAAAATATCGTCAATATATCTTCAAAAATTGCTGAAGCTGCTAAGACGCAAACAATATCTTCCACAAGAGGAAGTAATGAAAGTAATAGGTATCGCATTGGAGGAGCGCGAAAGATTTATGAAACTAATTCCCGAAGGAAAGTCACAACACTTAAAAAAGGAAAGCTGGGGGAAGAAAGGACAACTACCTTTTCAGCTGAAGATGGTACAAGCGTACCAGAATCGGTTGAAAATGATTTGTTTGCATCTAGCCCATCACCGGACTCCTTAGTAACAGAGACAATCGAATTTACTGCCAATACAAATTTTAACTCGGATGAAGATAATCAGGCTACAACCTCAGACTATTTTACAACATTGAGTACCTTTTCAATAGCTGACCAAGATAAAGAAGAAATGGATGACCCTACAACATTTGATCCTAATTTTAGCACAACTGAAAGTAACGAAATGTTAGACAAAATAAAAGAAGAGGAAAATACAAGCGATGTCGCTCTTACAATACTGGAAGATGATTTAGCCGAAACTACTTATCCAGCCATATCTGGAGATAAGGAAGAAGTAAGCACAATTAACGAAACAAGCACCAAGCAAACTGAAGATACAATTGTGACTGTAATACCTAAAAAGCCTTCTCTGGAAGGAGGAAAATTTGGAATAGCTCGCACTAGATTAGAATCGGTTACAAAAAACGAAGACAAATCTTCCACAAACGAAGAAAGCAGTGAAAAGTTAACAACTGGTGCAAGAACGTACTCTTCATTCAATCGAAATAGACTACTACTAAAAACAAATCAAAGAATAAATGAAGAATCAACCGGAAGCGGATTTTCTACTTCTTCGAATGGTGGCTCATCTATATCGGAGTATCGAAAAAGATACGGAACAAATGGCAATTCACGAACTAAATCCATCCAAACGGGATCGAAAAATCAAGCTGTTGACCAAAAGTCCGCCCCTGCTTATTCCTTTTCAACAAGGACTAGAGCTAAGCTTCCTCTTCGGCAGAATTTAGAAAAATCTATCAATGCTAACCAGAATGATTTATCAAGTTCGGAAGATAGAACTAGTCAAAGCGAAAATGAAGAAAATTCGTCTTTATCTGAGTTCACCAAGGTAGAAAGTGAAGGAAACGAGAAAAAACTTTTTACCAATTCGGGAATCGAATTTAATTTAGAAGAAGAAAATTCTACAATTTCGACGGGTAGAATCGATGAAGACCAAACAGAATATCGGGATGAATATCAAGGCAACCAGAATTACTCAGAGTCGTCAGACAATATGAAAGTTGAGGATTATGTTGGTAGTAAAACAACATCCTTGGATAATGCAGACAATTTTGAGGCAGATATCTACTTGGAAAGTAACAGTAGTACTTCAACAGAAAAGAGTGAAGATACAAAGAATCGATTAGTGCGACCCTTACCGTATCTTAAGAGTAAAAACACTTTCCAAAATAGACAGAATACTTTAAAATTAGGACAGAATACCGTAATCGAAGATGAAGTTAGAAAGAAGCAATCAAAGGAAGTTCTTACATATTCTGAGAGAAGTACTAACATATCAGACGAAACCAGGACCAACGTCGATGAATCCGAAGAAACCAGCGTAAGACAGTCCGGAAAAACTACTTCTCAACTTAAGTTTCAAAGAAAGCCCTTCCCTTTAAGCCGAAATTTGCCTAAAACTCTTCGTGAAAAAAGTACAAACGAAACAGAATCTTCTATAAGAGAAAGTCATAAATCAATTAACATAGAATCCAACCAAGAGGAGTCATCAGTAACTAACTTGTCCCAGGAAGTCACTGAATTGCATGCAACCCTTAACGAAGAACATTCACCTGAACTCCTTGATTCTACTAACTCCACTGCACTAAATGTAAATAATTCTGCAAATAATGGTCTTGTTCGGGAGGATAGTATAGATAATAATGAAACCTCAAATCCTTTAAAATTCAATCGCCGTTTTCAGAAAATCTCCAGCGGAAACCGTTTTCAATTAAATAACAATCAGAATACAGAGAGCACCGTAAGGACTGTAAATGGTCGACGAGTTAGAGTCATTAAATTTAGGAAGCCGAGCATAAATACGGTTCCAGACAGCGAAGGTAAAGTAAATGACATCACGTCGCAAAGGCCATTGGTTCGAAAGTTTTTTAGAAAACGGCCTTCTGCTATTGCTACTACCCTCGCGGACACTGAATCCTCTGCAGAATATAGAGAAAATCTTAATGAAGCGAGGGATGCTCCTACGAAAAAATTTAGGAAAATATTAGTACGAAAAACGCCAGTCTACCAAGAAGACACCGAAGAAGAGTTACAAGACCTTCAAGTGAACTCTACCAAAAGCACTTTCATCCCAATAAAATCCTCTGAAGGAAAGACTCGTTTCCTGAAAGTTAATTCCAGTGAAGATTCAATCGACCTTGACCTACAAAATGAGTTCAGCGATACTAACACCACTTCGTCCCATAACATCTCGACAACAGAAGAAATTGCAGAAAATTCATCTTACAACATCACCTCGACAGCAGAGATCACACAAAACGCATTTGCTGACACAGAATTTAACGCTACCTCAGTGGAATCTATAGAACAAACCGGTGGTGAAAATATTACCACGACAGAGAGTGAAGAACAAAATATGAATACAGAGAGTGTAGAAAGTACAATACAAGAAAACGGTGAAAATATTACCACGACTGAGAATGAAGAACAAAATATCAATACAGAGAGTGTAGAAAGTACAGTGGTAACCTCAACGACAAAAAATAAACTTTTCGCTACTCGTAGGCCATACAAACCAACCAAGCCCTCTATTAGCGCAATAACTTCCACTGAAGCAGCGTCAGCAACTACAAAAACCTATGTAAGGAAGTACAGCAGCAATTTCAAAATTCCAAAGCCACCAACGGAAATTCATACTAATATCGGCAGTAACGATGAAAATGGTGAAGTATTCATTCGTCCCCTCTCTTCATTTATTAAAAACAGACCTACTTACCAAAATAAGGTAAACACTCTAAATGATGGAAACGAAGATGATGACGATATCAACGTAGAAGATGGAGAAGAACAAAGGGAAGATTATTTTGAAAGGAACTTACAAGAGCAACATGATAGAGATGCTTATGTGGCAGATTCCGTTGAGGATATACAAGATGAAAAAGAGGAGATTAGAGATGAAAATGAGGAGCTTAAATATGAAAAGGAAGGCATTAGGGAGGATGAGGAGATTATAGATGAAAAAGAAGAGCCTGCAGCTGTTCCAATTTTTAGACCTCCCGTACTCCAAACTGTCAACCGGATCAACACAAAATCTTCAGGGTTACCAAATTTGATAATTCGGCTCAATAACGGTTTTGATAGTCAGAGCGAGAAGTCAGAGCTGGAAGTTGTACCTCACAGTTCTGAAGAACAGGCAGACAGTGCCTCCGCTTCATATGAAGATGAAGAAGAGGCTAATATTGATCAAACGGCTGAAGATGAATTCCAATCAGTTGAGAAAGTAGATTTACCAATCCCTAGTAACACGCCTCAAGTGCAAACAACTAAAGCTACCCCACTAATCAATCACCCTGGTTTTGTACCCAAAAGGCCCCAGAATAATAAGCCCCGCGTAATAAATCGCCCCACCTTTACAACCGTACATCCTGCATCCCTAAAATTCAGGGTGACGAGTGTTCTAGCCTCAACACCACCTTCGTTTAAGACAAATAATACCCGGTCATATGAGCGCAAGTATTCGCCATCTTCAACAGAACCTACATCCCAAGATAACTCCCTTATCGAGGATCTTAACATAGATGCGCTAAATGCCCGAAACAAAAAAATCTTTGAAACAAATAGTAGGAAACACACTACAGTTAAACCAAAACCTACTGGTGGAAAAACAGACACTAGCGAATCGGAGACAACATCAAACATTTCACACAATGTCGACCAAATTAATGCAACCACAAATGAAATTTTAAATAACTTTGATCATTTGCAGGAAAATGTTTTAGAAAATGTAATTCCACCTCCTACAACAACTAGAAGACCTCCGCCATCGACAACGACGACAAAAATGACCACCCTGTACCACATATTTGCATTAAGTGCTGAAGACGATGCGACCACTGAGAATAACAGTGGCGATGAGCTTATTACGAACGAACGTCGGGAGAAGCTTGTGGAAATTAACAGGGTTGTCGAAGTCTACTCCAAAGAGGACAAACTGAAGAAGTCGAAGAACAACGATGGTGAGAGAATTGAGAGCTCGGAGCTCAAGTTAGAGAAGAATGCCACCTTGGAGAGACTGGGCGAAATCGGAAGAGTCAGTTTTGTAAAATTTGTAGACTCCAGTGGTGGCAAAGCGAAGTCCTTGGAAGATAGAGGGGAGTTGATTATAGAGGGGCGGAGTACTGTTGCCGACTACACACCTACAGAACCCATTTCAGCTGGCAGTGAATCTGGACCAGTGAGAAATGCCATACCAAGTGTAGATGGAACCGACCAAACAGAAAAGAAAAAAGAAGCAAGAAAACTTCAGCTTCCAGAGGTCATTCTAGGTGTCGAGACATCTACAATTCCTTTGGAAGGTCTGTTTGAGGCACCTAGAAAATCTAAAGAACTACCAGTTAGTGACGAACCCGTCTTCGCGTCTTCACTTGGAGAAGTGTACGCCATGAAGACGGAAACCAGCAGTGTGGAGCCGACTATTGCGACTACAAATATTCCAACGGTTCCGATACAAGATACAAGCATCCCACTAGAAATGACCACTGAACTGCCCTTAACCACAGTGACCGAAGTGAAAACAGAAAAACCGCAGAACTACATCCGTCCTCTTGTACCCCTGTTGAGACCGGAATCTAACGAATCGTCACCTTTAGTCATCTCGATCGCCAATTTGGATAAAGTAATTCTTAGCAAAGTTCCAAGGTCTGATTCAAGCGTTGCATCATCAGGGCGCATTTCAACATTTATCGAACCGCCAAAGTCAATTAATCTGCTCGATGATGCATCGCTTTCTACGATGAAAAGTGCAAGTAGTAGCCAAGGTCGCAACGAGACTGTCGTTCAAACCCAAACAAGCTTCAGCAGCGAGATTCAGGTTGTTCGCAAGAAAGTCCCCCGCAGATCAAAGTCGACAAGACGGCGAAAGCCCAAAGTAAAAGTAGAAGAGCAAACGAATTGAGATGCAAACCAAAATGTTGCAGTTCCTCCAAAGTTTTAAAAATTAAGCGAAGTACGGTAGCCCACGCGACTTCGATAAGCCCAAAAAAGCGAAGTTTATTATTTTAGTGATAAGGACCGGCCGTACTATTTTCTCTTGCAAGAATTTCAGCCGCGACACTCAAAAACAAACAAGACGATCACCAACCCAGTCACAAAGTCAACGAATTCTAGTCGAACTCAGCCTTACGTGATACTTTCATGAGTTTTCTTAGGAAACCTTAACAGCAGAGGCACATTACACTCAACCCTTTTGCTTGCTTTATTTTGTAGCTGCTTCTGCCATAAATAAAACAGCGTCAAAAACGAATGAACAGCTGGAGTCGAACGTTAGAGACAATTGACTTACACAAGTTTTTTAGTTCTAATGCATTTTAATCGAGCTTCCTTAGTACATATGTGGAATTAGTAGATAGATTCCCTGTATAGTTTTAAGCAATTAGTTGTTAAGAGTTTATGCTGAGGTAAAGTAAATACTGCACCATGTTGTTGTTGGTTCAATGTAGTGTCTTAGAGATATTTTGTTTCGCTATGTGCGGTATGTCTAGCCATACTTCTTTCATTTATTTCAAATTACACTTTGATAGTCTACTGCACATCTTTTGTAAATTTACAATACAAGAAAACGCTTAAATTGTTATTTTGACTTGTTTTTATATTTATTATAAATACATTTGACATACATCAGTTACTAGCTATACACAGGAGCTACTTCCGGTCGAACACACACAGGTAATACAATTTTACGTACTCGAACTAATACCGTCGTGCTTGCCATTATTATACATTCAAACCAGAAAACATAACTTTTTGTAAGGAGTTCTACATTAATTTATAAATAAACAACAATTTGATTATACTAATGATCTTTGAGCTTTGGACTCTGAACTAACTAACGAATATATCTTCAACAGTTTGTACTAAAGTACTAAAGAGATTATACGATTAATGAACGAGGAAGTTGGAGAAATTCAACGAGAAAACAAACATTTGATTTGAATTTAATTCTACTGAAAGCTTTTAATAGTCCTTTATAATATATGATCAATATACCAGGCAACGGTCATTTTGTCGTTTATGAAGCAGCAAGTGATCTCAATAGGAAATTTTCCGTAATATACGAATCTGGAGTTATAGGGTTTTTGCGAAAAATCAGTAAAAAAATCTGTTTACGCAAATTTCGAATCTCTATAAAAAATAAATGATATCTCAAAGAAAATTATGACGCAACCCAAAGATTTTTCAAACAATACTCCACAAGTTATGATGAACAATAAATATTGTGTTGTATCGGATCTCAAAAACACCAAAACAAAAATGCTGAAGATCTACACAATTTCGTGTAATTTTTATGTTATGTTTTGGTTTGGGCGGTACAGGGAGGTGCGTACATTTAACCCACACATTCTTGAAAATATCTGGAGAATAAATAAACACAAAAATTAAAATAATTGATATATGGAAGTTCAGGGTATGAACTACATACGATATTTTATCACAATTTTAAATTAAAACGGCGTTGGTCGTCTGAAAACATTAAATTCAATTCCTTCTCAGCCCGTCCGTCATTTTAAATTGAAGGGAACATAAATAAAAATACGACTGTAATCTATTGAACCGGACCCCACGATTTCGGAAATAAATTCTTAATATACTTAATAAACTATTATAAATACACAGTTCTAGGCGATTTTAAGAGCTTCTTACCGTTTATAATAACATGGTCCCAACGTTATGATAATTTCTGTCCTTCTCATGTAAAAATGTTGATAAAGCTTAGCTTGAAGAGTACGCCGGATTTACAAAATAACTTAGTACACATCCACTTTTTCGTACGTGGAACGAAGTCGTTCCAGCTGTTCAAAGATATTTGCGTCTATCGGTTGGATTGAGACAAAACCTCGCAGTAAACAACCGCTTGCATATTCCTCCATGCAAAGATCATAACCTTCTATAGTATAGTCCTTTCTGCAAAGTAACGTTTAGGATTTTTGTATTGTACATACTTACTTTTCATATCGAGTTGACCGAAAAAAAACAAACTGTCATTCTTTTTTATTTTCTCGTCTTAAATTGTGCGGTACCCAAGTACTCAACTTTGTCTTATACCCTAAGTGCTCGAAGCATGTTCTAAATCTGCAACACTAATTTTCTTGTGGTTTTGATGATAAAATGCTTGTATTGGTCTTCTGGGCCCTCCTTAACGAAAATTCGCCAGCATTAAATTTTTCGAACAATAATCGTCGTAATACGCATTCAGAAATAGCATCACCTCCATAAACGGTACTGATATTTCGTCATACTTTTCTACCGTCCCTTATCAATTTCGTACAATATGCGATGCCTTAAACGCTCTTTACTAGCTTTCATTTTTCACTATTCAATGAGCTCTTTACACAGCACACACCCTCCCATATAAACTATTTTGAAATTTGTCGGAACTATTTTGAAATTTTGCGTAACCTAGTCATAAATGCTTAACTTGAATTAGGAATTTTTTTTGTAAACTTCAAAATATTAATAAACAAAAAAAATTAAACTCATTCATCCGAGTTCAAAAATCAAAGATAATTAAGTTAATAATATAATAATATTATATTATTTATGGTAGTGATTTGGCAGAATACATACACAAGACATAAGGGGTGCATTATGTGTCCGTGCGCACATCAGTGCACAAAGGCAAATTTCAGTCCTTATATATTTTGTAAAAGGAAAATATTCAGACAGTACACATTTTGCAAAAAGGCAAACAATTGTTCTTTTAGGCATTTTTTTGTACCCAAGTCCCTTACTTTATACGATGATTCGCATGGTGCAAATAAGCACTTCCTTATCTATGCATGCATTTAGAAAGTGTCTATTGATACGCGGAGTGCCGTTAGCGTTGGTATTTACCTTACTATAATTGCTTTTCTTACTGATATTTATCTTTTACAACATATTAATATTAAAATTTAACACCACTCCACTCTAACGACACCCTAAAGGCACTCATAGGCACTCCACTCTATTCATTCTAACGACACCCTAAAAGCACTCAGGGGCATCCAAAATGCACTCTGTGTGTCAACAGACAGTGCTCACTTCTGTAGTTTCTAAATGCAGAACACATAAAAAGTGAGCATAGTAGAGATGATGCATTTAGATGCTGAAGCTTGGGCTCGCTTAAACAATTGATTCGATAAAATACTCCATTAAATTTTTGGGGTTTTTCATATTTTTATTAAAGCTTTTATTTGTAATTTTTAAACTAAATTCAAAAGACTTACTTTTTTACCTCAAATTTCCATCGAATTGTTTTGCGACCAAAAACAGAGCGAATGTTACTAGGCTAAAGAAGTTATCACGCTTATGAACAAAATTCACAAAATGTACAAAATCCGAAATTAAGGCAAAAACAAAAAAAATTGCTGATCAGATTTGGTTTCATTCTGGATGCACCTGTATACCTGTCAAAGTTTGTTACTATGCAAAAAAATTCAACAGTTTAATAGTGGAATTGTTTTTTTTTCTACTTCCAATTTAATAAAGTAAAATTTAAATTGATATGTACATACTCGTAAATATGTATGTGTAAAATTCCAAAAAAAAATTTTGTGCTGCCATTCTTCAAATCTAATCTCTTTAACCGGTAGTATGCTGAGTAGTGAGCGTTAAATTAAAAGAATTTTCTTCTCCAAACCTTCTTGCCACCGACTTCTGTAAAATAAAAATTTAATAAGACTGATTCCTATTTTATGTTCGTTTTTGGTGCTTGAAAAGTTTACAAGTACTATGTCCCTTTTTTGTGGGTTGCGGATCTGAAAACGAAAAGATGTAAAAAACTAATGAAACGTCGCAAGAACCCTTAAAATAGCCCAAATGAAAGCCTGAGAGCTAAATTGTAATCATAAAGTACATCTAACTATGAACCTTTCTACAGTTTTTTCTGGAACAAAAATTTTTAAACACAATATGCAACTAATGGTTCTCGGGATTTTTTTGTAAACATTTAACACTTTCTTTGGAACAACTTTAAGTTCATACTTTGAAATGTTCCTCTCCAATACAAAATAGTAAGAAAGACGAAATTGACGAAATACTAGGTTTTACTTCTTAACGCTATTTTTTGTAAAATCAATCAATCAATCAATTGGAGGTAGAAATTATCTATTATTTGTACATTGACAAAAACAAAACCACAAAAAGGTTAACCAGTTTCAAGTTACATGCACGATCATGAAACCCCTCTTTCACAAAAATCGTACGTCCTTTGAACGTTATACTTCTATTGTATAAATTGAAGAAAGCCAAAATATATTTTTCAGTTAGTACCTTTTAATTTTATTTTTGTTGAAAATTGCTCCCAATTGAGCATTTTTGTTCTCGGATTCGTAATCTATGGAAAAATCTCATAGAAATAAATCATCCGTAAACTGTAGTTCTAATACAATTTTTTTTAATGATAAAAAATAGTAGTCGTTGTTTTGTTACCAACAACCAGCTGTAGCACAAGAAATGAATGTGCGATGTGCAGATGGTTTTCAGTAATAGAAAGTAATACTGCCCTATTTTTAACTATTATCTTTTTGAAGTGGTTCTGTCGGTTAATTCAATATTCACAAATTTTTGTTTTCTTTTACAAATCCAGTCAGCAAACGAATGCATGTCAACGAAGTTATTAATTTTGGAAGTAGAATGTGCGGATAATTACCAGCACACAAATTTGGAGCACCTTTCAAAACATGCTGCCTTTTAGGTCTGCCTTGATCATTTCACTTGTTATGCAAGAAACCAGTTAGCTTGAGAATGAGCTGATCCAATTGCTTTTAAATTATTCTCATCGCGATTCAAACATATATTCACCGTGTTCTTCCAATTAAAGCAGTAGGGGCATTACGACTTTTTTCACATATTGACTGCACCAGACAGATAACTAACCACATTTTAGGACTTTCAATTCATACCGGCATTTCTCTTAAAAAAGTTGATTTTTGCGCGGTTTTGTTTTATTTGAATTGGTACAGTCGAGGCTGTTTCTGCAGTCTGCTGAATTTATCTTCTGAACCTGAAGCCCATGTTTTGTTAATTCTGCCAATTGGTGCTTAGCGCGGGACAAAATTACTTTTAAAATAACACATTTTAATTCAAAGAACAGATTAACAATCCTAGACAATACTGAAAATGAAAGTTACGAAAAATGTAAATACCGGCGTGTGGTTGAAATTAATTGTCCCACACTTCGGACGAAAACAAGGTGCACTTTCATTTGTTGTGATGGCACTTCAACTTTCACTTGTTTTAAGTGGAGAGCGTCATCGCATCCAAACGCTACATTCCAATCGCGTAATTTTACCTGAATCTTCTCCAATCAATTTCCTTACAAAAAAATACCATCGGAAACATGTTATCAGACCAGTGCGATTGGAAATACTAAATTAGATGCTGCGTGCCAACCTTCCTTCTTTCCGCCTGTGCACGGCATACGTGTTATTCCCAAATTGTTTCATTCCCAAAAAAGTCTACGTCCTTAGAGGCCCCAATGTCAGCAATTAATAGGCTCGATCAGGTCTTTCACGCAGCTGCTTGCATAATCGATGGAAATAGCAATTCTGGTTTTTAAGCACGGAACTGGTTTCATCATGGAATCTTCAATAAGCAGATGGGTTGATAATTTAACCGCATCTTTAAGATTGCACGAGCTGAAACAGCACTTGCTATTAATTTTTTGCTAGTATAGCTTGCTGAATGATGAAATTTAATACCGGACTTTAAAAACGCGTATAAAACCATCTGCTCATAGGAATTGCGAAAAATCTTTTGTGGAATTTTTAATCAAATGAGGGCGTAGGAGTTGTATTTATGGCCGGTATTCACGCAACCTCACACACTCGGCTCAAGGAGTGTTCCAATAAATTAAATTAGGCTTTTGCAAATGCGCACCAAATGTTGCGATTTTATTTATTTTTAGTCAAGCCAGAGACTGAAAATAATGACTGCCGCAATTCCTGCAATTCAAGTCGTGAAATTTTTCATTTTTCATCATAAATAAATTGAAACTGTATTTCATACATTCGCAAAGACAAGGAACGGAATTATTCTAAATTCTAACGGTATTAGAATTATCTAATAACAGTCTAAAACAATCATGCAAAGTATCCGAAGGTATTCCAGTCATTTTTTTAATTTTTTGCGCTCCGAACGCAATTGAATTCCGCCAAAATCGCTGCGAACCTAAATTGTTTTCTTTTATTGAGAAACAAAAAATATGTAATACCACTTACAATCGAGGCCATTTTTTATAACCGATCTACCTAAACAACATTACAAAACAAGTTTATTTAAAAAATATTGAGAAATTTTACATAATGAATTTAAAAAGAAAAACGAACCAATGCGGATTTATATTTACAAAAAAAAAAAGACAAAAGCAAAAAAAAACCCAACTCCAAGTCCAAAGCCACCGAAAGTCAAGGTTTGGGAGAAATTGTATCACTATGAAATCATCTCCAGAGCGACTTCCTCGTTTGGCATGAATCATTCCTACACGGTTTATCGCCACATCTCGTGAAAATCTCTAGTAGGTAAAATATGCGCCAGCAACGAGCAAAACTAGACTAGCGCGCCAATAAATAAAAGAAAAATTCACGAATGAATTGATTATTCATTAAGTCCAATGTTAAGGTCTTCTAATGACACAGATTCAGTTCACAGTGCAACTTGATTTAATATATCGTTCAATTCTTGGACGTGTCTAGATAAAGGGGCATGACACGCTGTTATTAACAAGCACTTCACGGTCGTTAAAATACGCGAAACTATAACAAAGAAATAAAACCACAGAACCAACCAACAACAAAAAATTATTGCTTTATTTTACCGCATCATAACTAATATTTAAGAGAAAAACAAACAAAACAAAAAAAAGCGAACTTTTATTGAATAAATCACCTCTTACACCTTAGAGACGGCAAAATACGCGTCGTCCTGTGCTGAGTGTCCGCCGAAGAATAACCACCAGCAGCAACTCTTCAGAAGATTCAAATCTTTCAGTAGTGGACAATCCGACCTCAACGCCCCTACTAGCCACGGGAAACGCGAAGTACACTCGCCGCACCAGGCCAACTTACTTAACGACCACAATAGCCAGCCCGACAACTGTGGCGGATGCGAAGTCAGCGACAAATGACATCGCCAAGTCTACCTCGAAGGTTGTAATACGAAGAAAATTCGGTAGGCCAAGCGGAGCCAATAGACGAACCAGCACAGCATCTACGCTGGCAGATGAACCGGGTAAGTGTCTTACCTTAATGCGATTTAATGGGTTCCTATATGCTTTGATGATCTCATCTGCGTGAAAATAGCTTTAAATATGATACTCAGTGACCGCACTCAGGTGAGATTAAAAGCTATCAAAAGATTCAAAAGGTGAGATGAATGAGATGCTGCTGTCGATTGCTAAGGAGCTGGCATTGGTCGCCGTCACAAGGTGATCAACGCTCATCACAATAGTCTAGTCTAGAATATTAAATTTCACGAATAGCCTCCGGGAAGACTGGTTAGCATTCGGAGCATTTATATTCTTGCATATGTGCAACCGTGCGAAATGAACTAATCAGCAAACATCTGCCGGCCGTTACGTGTTTAGTGTATGTAAACATCGGTAGCATTCTTCAATTAATTTTAAAGACGGCAACAACGACTTAACTTTTAACTCATTTTATGCGATATTCAGAATTAAATGCATAGCCAACTCAGCCTTGGAATTGCACAACATGTAATGTGGTATGACAACGACCATTTACTTGCAAACTGAGTTGTGTTCGATCGAATCTCTGCCCAATATTACTGCTCACTTGAAACCATTTTCGTTTCAAAAATTTTACTTCGAGAAATTTTATTTTTCCCGTATGTATTTTCATTGGAAACCCACCTACTAGTTTTCATAAAGTAATATATAAAGTTAAGCCGTATAAGTTAAAGATGGCACATAATTTTAACTACCCTCTGAATTTAGTTTATATATGTATTTTAATACATCTTCGTTACATTGGTTATTTATTTAATGGAATTTGTTATTGAGTTGACATTAAACATGAAATAAAATATATATAAGAGTCAAATGGTCACCGCAGCTCCGTTGGAAGGTGTGTACCTTTTTAATGAAATTTTGCAAGGCTTTGTAAAGTAAAGACGGAATGTTGCGACCGATTTGTTCGTTGATTGTTGAATCGTCTCAACATGGCTTTCCTGTGGTTAGTTTTGGTTTCCAAAAACAGGAGATAACATGACTTGGTTTGCAATAACATTGTTTCACGTGCGGTGTGGCAGTTCGCATCATCCTGTTGGAATTACATGTCATTTACGTCTATTCAATCCGTTTCCGGCAGTGATGCCGAATTAAGGTGTATAGTTGTTTTGCGATACTGGTACTCTCGGCGGCGATGCTACCGGCGTGGCAACGTGTAAGACGTCTTTCAATGAAAACGTTCGTTCACATTTTCAAATTTCTTGATAAAATTTTCAATAGTGCGCCACGACGGAGGATTACGCACACCGGAATGTTCCGTATCATGCGACCTTGACCATTGCGCGAATAGTCCGAGTGCTTGTTACACACTTCAAAGAACGGAAAATTTTATCTTTATCAGAGTGGAGGATAATGCATTGAAAATATAATGCAATATGTAACATCTGCATTACATCTGAACAATTCAATGCTTAGTGCAAACAAAATTCCACTGGCACTGAACACGGAATGGTTTAGTGGTAATGAAATTAAAATCCCACTGCCACTAAATATTTAGTCCTAATAAACGAATTTCCATTCAAAACAGTAGAAGGTCTCTAGTATCGGATTCATGAAATAATTAAATATCCATAAATACAAGCGAAATTCTGAAAAATTTTTAACGTTAGGAAAATTCCACTAAGCACTTTCACAAAATCGGCAATTGTTGCCGACTAAATTCTGTGTACTTTCGCTGTGCAGCAAAACATAACATCTGTATTTTGTAACTGCTATGTGCCATTAAATTTCCGGTTTGCTTAATTTTCGCAAGAGCAGTTTTGGCGTAATAATCGTCAAACATTAAATGCCATTTGAGAATGCATCATTTTCTACAGTACCTACCTTGTACATATTTCTAGCTGAGATAACTTATTTCTTATTAAATGCCATTTGAAAATGTGCCTCGGCTAGAAACTCGTTTAAAAATTCCATGATAGAGCCCTTGATCTCAAAATATAAATGATTGTAGGCATCTTAAGCCGATCCCCCTTAAGAATAATTGCTCCAAGCATAAAACTATTCTTCGTGTATAAAAAAAGGCTTTGCATTTGTGTCATTCACCATCGCTGATGTAAAACTTAACGGGCATCGGGCGAGCATCATTCTTGCAACAATTTTATTTTTATTGTTTTAAAAAAAAATCTATTACACTTTATTTAATATGCGCTTTTACAATTGGTTAAGAACCAATAATATTAATTTATTAACAACCCAAAAAGGTATATCAAAATACAGTGTTGGTTAAAACTATGTAAATACTTTTGTATATAAACGTTTTATTTTAACTTCCACATTTATACAATGCTGTATATTCATTCAAGTGGAAAAGTGATTTAAGTTTATAATTTTTTAGTTTTATCAGTGTGTTTATCATTTGTACAAATTTATCCATCCAACTTACACCATAAACAGAAAATACTAAACTTTAGACGTACGAACTAATTAACTGCGACTCACTGTTTTACTACCAATTTTCATATAGCATGCATATCACACCTCATTTCAATAGTCAGGTAAGATTGGCTCGAGATTCAATTCAATAATATCCTCAACAGTGTCTACAGAAGTACCACAGTTTGTGACAAATCCCCTGTTCAAACGAAGGTTCACTACTTTAACTACCGTATCCCCGAAGACTGACGTATCATCAGCTACCTCAGTCGGCGAAGTAACAACAGAAACTGGAATAGACTTTACCGAAACTGTAGACGATGTCGATCAAGAGGCAAAAGACAGCATTAAAGACAATAAATTCACAAACCATAGATACAACCAGATCGGGGAAACGCTAGCAGATGAACTTGTTGATGCAATAAAAGCCATATCGAATGCGCCAATACCTAGTGTGTCGAGCACAACTGCGAGAACTGCGAGCAAGACCACAGTTTTTAAGAATATTGGTGAAGAAACAAAGCAACCATTCGTACGACGTATTGGTACCGCATCAACAACAACACGTAATCAAATTATTTCCTTTTTACTATTTCGACAACTTCATTTGTGAATTCATTTTTAAAATTTTAATGTATAAAGTGGATTGATTATTCGATGGGGTTGAAGGCAAAGGAAGAAACTCTTCTTAATTCTTAACCATATATAGAATAGGAATCCATAAACTTTTTCTAATACAAAGCTCATTAACGCGTTTATCTCCAATTTCACTAAAATGCACTAATATCTCTCTCATTTAAGTACAATTTTCAAGTGTTATTAACACTCATATTAATATCAGGAGACTTAGATGCTCGCATAATTAAAAAGTATGAATTATGTGGTTCGACTCGAATATTATTCAATACAAAAACCTAGTCCAACATTTTATGGTTCGAACTATTAAAGTAAAAAGAATAATTATAATTTTAAATAACGCATTTTGACTAACTTAAATTATTTCGAATAATTCGCATCAAACCAATATTTCGATATAATTTTGATGATTAACATTATTTCACCGCCAAAACGAGCTGAGTACCAACGTAAGTTTATAAAGCTCTCCTTAAATTTAATATTTAAAAAATAATTCAATTCTTCAAAACTATTGAACATCAAACTTAGTAACGTAACTGAGAAACGTAAAAGTGGACGAAGTTTTTGATTCCAGACAATATTTGAAAAACATTGTTTCGTTGCAAAATTGCGAGTAAAGCAATTGTAACTAATTTCGTTTTTGTTTAATATAATTTTTTTTTCATAACAAGGGAAAGGTTTTGACTGATTTTTTTCCACGAAATTGATTAGCAATCCTTTTGACTGCAAATTTTGTAATTGCTTCAGACAATTTTTATTTTACAACTTGTGTACAACACCTTTCGAATTATTCAAATATAGCGGCAATTCGAATAATTCTTACTATTGCATACTATGTATGTATTATTGCAATTCTTAAATTGATTAAAATTTTAAGCAAGCTTTCCGGAATAGTAGGCCAAGCTCCGCACTCTATTTGAAATACAAAAATCAACATTTTCTTAGAGTACAAAATATGAAGTGCGTTCAGTTAAGCGTGGTTACCTGGTGCTTCTTCGCGAAATTTTTTGCACAGCTAGGACCACTTATAACAGAGTAAATGATACCCTTCAATACAAATAAGTGTTTACGGCAAAACAACTGTATTGTAAAGTGGATGCACAGTGAGCAAATACACGCGAAACACATGTGCTTGAACTCATGCATTTGCGTTAATGTTTACGCGTGCGTGTGTTTGCTCAGTGTGTATATCTTAAGGGATCTACCCTTCTACCCTATCTATCTTTATAAATCGATTTTTTTTATTGGATTTTCGTAAAGTATATATATACAGAAATATCATATTAAAATTTTTATAAAGATCGGAGCAGTATAACTGTATTTTTGTCTCAAAATTAGTCGAGTTTAAAATTTTGATATAACAACATCTCTGCGCGTTTGTTTATAATCGAGATGTGCGGCGTGCGGCCGACGCAGCACTGATGCCTCCAAGAAAGCCAGAACATATCGCAGGAACGCTACTTTGGATGAAAATGTGCATTTTGAGGAAGAAGAAGGCATAGTGTATGGTCCAGGCATCGCTGATTAGGCTTAGGTGAAATTTTTTACGATGCCATTAACAAAACTATAATCGCGTTTTTCACAAAATAACTTTTTCGACACCGCGTTGATGAAATTTCGGAAACTACCGAACCGATTCCCACCAAATGTTTACCAAACATTCTTTATGACTACAGCTATAGCGCATCGAGGGGGTTTTTCAAAATTTTGATTTTAAAATTTTTTGTTGGCCAAAAACGGTGAAAAAAAACATGTTTTTTTCGTAGTTTTTCAAAAAATGTCCGCCATTTTGTCAATTTTGCAAAAATCAAAAATCGCCCCGATGCGCTATAGCTATTAATATATTGAACCTAAAACTCTTTGCTTTTTTTTTCCCCTGACCATGCATCTCGGAGATTTCATCAACGCCGCACACCCCTCTCGTTTTTTGGATCATTTTTCGACCAGCAGTTCCATGCTTAAAATTTCACAAAAATGAATAAAAAAAAATTTTGTGATATAGTTCGAGAGTGTATTTATTGAGTGTAATAATTTGTTTTTCCATTTTCATAATTTAAACCTATCGAAAACTTTATTGAAATTAACCTCTTTTTCCCTCCGAAAAGAGGGTAGATCCCTTAACGCGGGTTATGCTTTTGACAAATTTCGAAAATGTCTTAATTTTCCGCATCATTTTATCCGTATAAACAATAATGTTTTCTTTACCAACTTTCTTGTTGCACAAAATACAATCGAATTTATTTTAATTTGACTTCTTAAAATAACACCAATGTAAAATTTACGGGATTCAAGTTCAAGATTCATCGTTATTATAATGCGCAGTTGTCGACATTACTCACTGGATGCTCCGATATTTCAATAAACCCTTAACGGTTTTGGGTCCTTGGAAATAATGCTTCGATCATCTGCCCGAATGACACACACGTCACACGTGCGGTCTTTACCCTTTAAAATTTTACATTAGCTTACCAAATCACTGTGTGCCCCGCAATGCAAAGTGCTGTAATTTCTATAGTTTTAAATATGTCAAAAAACGGCTTTCGGTTATCATTATAAATAAATAAAAAAATTATTAAGGCATAACGAAGAGAATAAAAATGTAGAAACAAGAAGAAGATTTGAGTTTACAAAACGATAAAGATAAATGCCGCCTTAAGGCACAATTTCCATTTTTACGAAAATGTAATTACGTATAGGTCATAAACTTTGGAAAGAACGAGTGCATGATTTGATTACAGCTAAATTCCAATTGAAGTTGTCGAACATTTGCATAACCGATGCAAGCTACCAATGTTGCATTTTTGTCATTATGACGTTATATATACATATATAGGACGGCCAGTGGCACAACGACCTCAAAAGACCAAGACCACAGTGCCACCTACGCTCAGTACTACAAGGGTAAGCAGAAGGAAGCCAAAGAAACCAGAGCCATTCGAAAAAATTGTTAAAGATAGACAGTTTGCTGGACGAACGTACAGACCTTTCACAGACTACGACTATTACGATGACGACGACGTAAGAATTGTTGGAAAAACTAATTCGCAGGTGAGTCGAATTTCGCATGATAATTTCCGTTAAACAATTTCCGGTAAAACCTACATTTACACCCTTTTTGGTCAGGTGAAAGTAATCCTGCATGGGCCCGGAATCATTGAGTGTCTGGATCAAGGGAACTTCCCTCATCCATTGTCGTGCCGGAAATTCATATCCTGTGCCAAAATGGAAACTGGAGGCGTTGTTGGCTGGGAGTATACGTGTCCAAAAGGGCTGAGCTACGATCCCGTAGGAGGAATTTGTAATTGGGCAGCCGGTTTAGGATGCAAGGAATAATCACATTGGAAGTCATTTAGGAATAGCTGGGATAGATTTTAAATTGTAGCAGTCAACGACTGAGAACTGACCTTCCACATTGCGATCTTAATTATTTTTTAATTATTGTTTTTACCTTATTTTGTGATATGCATTTTCTTATGCATTCATAATGTAGAATTGTTAAGCGAAAGGCATTTAATTTGAAATAAATTAAATCATTTACGTTTCGGTTGTTTTTCTGATTCGCCGTGCTCATCGTGTAAACCTTATACATTTAATCCCATCATCATTTAGTCCTCAAAAGTTATTATCCTCCTCGTCGCATAGTTTTAAATAGTAGGTATTCAAAAAATATGAAATATTTTATTAATCCCAAAAGAAAAATAGCGCATCGGTTACAAGCGACTAGTGAATCAAATAATTGAAGTGAAGCTTTGGGCTAATAACCTCTAGCTTGAAATGGAAAACATGATTACAAGTTATAAATCAGACACGTCTGAGAAGCAAAAACTAAAAGAAGAAACTGAAGTTCTTGTTAGAATATATCAAATTGAGTCGTGTGCCATATAATTTTCTACAAATATGGTACACACTTGCTTAACTTCTTTCTATGGTTCAACACATCATGCCAACCACGCAACACCATACAATATTTCTTCCAGCTTTTCTAGGTTCTCCGAAAACGAGAACAAGTAAACAATTTCTTCTCTAACTTATCGTGGAATTATTATAATTTTATCTTGGGTTTCTCTGTGATCCTATATATGCAGCGATGCCATGACAAATGACGCGACAGTATTATATACATTTTTAAATAATGAAAAACATCTGCTGCACCTTGATATAATGATATAACATATTAATTTTAGGTTGAGGTTTTCGTGATTCCGCCGAGAACTTTGAACTCTTCTATAAAAAGGTATCCCCCACCAAGGATAGAAGTGCTACAACTAAGCCAACAAATCGAGACAAGTAACAATATGTCGTTGGGTGGTTGTCACATACAAGTTTGTTTGACTATTTTAAAATGTGTGCATCACTAATATCCTTATCACTATCATTCTCACCATGACAGTACCCAAGCAACTTCTATTTTCAATATTATCCCAGAAGGGGTATACACGCCAAATATTCTGCAAGATTATGTAGAACGGAAGCATCTCAACAGATAGAGAATAGAAATTAGTCAGATCGAGGAATTTCCACGTTTAACGAAGAAGAAATAATATATCAAGAAGTCGAAGAAGATCTAAGTCATATTACAGGGAACATTTACGGGACGGGGTTTATACGAATGAGGTGTACCGGGAACACCAATTAGAAGATTTGTCGCGATATAATATTTGGCAAAAAGAAATATTTTTTTTATGAACATCCATGCTCAAAAACGTGGTAATAAATGACTATTATTATTTTATATTTCTTTGGATGAAAAAAAGTTCTGAAATTTCCTAAAATTCACGTTTTACACACATTTTAATTACACATTGTAATTAATACAACTCTTTTTTATTTTTATTAAGTTTCTCATCTTTTCGCCCCACAAAAAAAGTATAACGTGTCCAGGTAGAGAACGAATATACAATTTTCTACGTGGAGACACTTTTTCAAAATATTAAAAACTTATTACAGTTAATGGTAGTACGTTGTAAAAGTTTAATTCGAATTAAAATTTTTTCAAATTCAGATAAAATTTGAAGATCCATCTACTCTGGAATTTTTCACAAATCTTCTATATAAATGTCTATGAATATTGGTTACTCTCTATACTAAAATGTTGTGGTTTTATGTACATTAGCACAGTAACGTGGGCCTTTTTGTGGAGTTTTGAGCCAAACTTCAAAAAATTGTCTCTGTTAAATAGCGATGGAAGTATCTGAAAAGGAAGTATTCTGAAAAACTCGCCGATTGTACGTTACGCTACACAATATACTTTATGTATGTATACTTTATAATTGACGATATTTTAAGGCATGCATTTACAATTTTTTCTCTAACTTATTTCACAAAAAGGTTAAATAAATACTTGCCAGCGTCACTCGAAGCCATCACTATAACCATACAAAAAGTAAACTCTCTAAATAGTCTAATTCATATGCAGCAACTTTCAATACAAATTTTTATACATATTTTCTATATTCTACAGAAAACACTGTGCGTCGGTCACTGCATTGCCTTGCCTCTATTGTTGTATAGCCTTCGTGGCCTGAGATGCACATAAGTAGAACTTTGTTACTATTCGCTAAAAGCTTCAGGGATTTCAGGCATTCCCAAACCAGCTTTGAGTATACACTGAAGGACTTGAGTGCTTTCTGACTATCTGATAATATAAAGGTAGTAGTACCTCTTATGACTCTATTAATACAGGTATTGATATATTCTAGTATGGCCACTATTTATCCTCTCGGAGATTTGGCGTCAGTTTTCCAAGCGGAAATCATCGCTATTCTCAGTGCGACAAACTGGATAATTGATCAGAGATGGCGTGAAAGGAAGATCGGTGTTTGCTGCGACAGCAAAGCTGCGCTCGCAGCACTACGAAATCCAATCACCCGCTCGAAAATTGTCCTGGAATGTAAGAGACGACTGCAGTCGGTAGCTCGCTACAATGGAGTCTCTCTTATATGGGTTCCTAGTCATCAAGGCATCGAGGGTAACGAAAACTCTGATAGCCTAGCAAAGGAAGGCGCGAAAAGCAGCCCCTTTGGACCGGAACCACAGATTGGCGTGAATTCTGCAATAGTGAAAGACTGGATAACTCGACACATGGAGAAAATCCATGCGCAGAGATGGTCCATGTTACAAACCTGCAGACACCTCAAACTCTTTATAGGTCGTCCCGATAAGTGCACTGCAGAAACTCTCCTGAAACTAAACAGGAGAGAATGCAGGAATCTTGTAGGAATTGTAACAGGGCATAGTACATGTGGCAAACATCTACATACTCTGGGAATCGTCAGTGATCCTACATGCGCGTCGTGCGGGGAGGATGAGGACAGTGTAAAACACTTTCTCTGCGAGTGTCCCGCGTTCTCCCAAGCGCGATGCGCTGTATTCGGCGCTGACGTATTGAGGATGGAAGAGATCTGTCCTCAACCCCTAGCCGAGGTTCTTCGGTTCATCAGAGCAACGAAGAAGTTCGGTTAGGGTGGGGGCAGAGTACAATGGACTATTTGTCTGAGTGCTCGGGGCTTCGCTCCCCCCCTTTCTTACAATTACATTACATTACATGGCCACTATTTCGGCTTGATATATGGTAGAGGTTTTACCCAGCGCATATGAAATACGGCATTTTGGGACATACACGCCAATTCCTACCCTTTCATTGGTTTTTGATCCGTCGGTGTACCAACCCATCGGTCCCTGCGGTGTGGATACTTCACTGGCTTGCCATTCTTGGCGGGTTTTAAGCACCTCGTTGCATGGTCTTACGAAATCCAGTTTGGTTGTGGTTACGGCCACCCCGGTATTTAATTTCCTACCAATTAAAATAAATGAGACAGCTTTGGATCTCTGCGAAAAAGTCAATAAAATTCAGGAATTTTTTTTTATAATAAAAAGATGGTGTGAGTTAAAGAGAAGTAAAAAAATTCCAGAAATAGGATGAGTTATTTTATATGTATATCACATAGTTTCCAGAAGGTTTTTTTCTCCATCGTCGGTCGATCTAAACATATGCCTATGTCAGAACAGAGGCGTTTAGTAATGAATAGCTTTGCTACATTTTTAATCAATCTGTTTTTTACGTACCTACTTCAAAATAAAAACGCAACAGGTAAGAGATTTATAAATTATAACTTTTTTTTTCACTCTAAAGCACTATGAATTGTTTCTTTTGCAAGTTCTAAAAAATATACAAGACTAAAATCCTTACTGCCTACACAGTTTAAGGAAGCACGAAAACAAACAAGTCTCAATGGTAGTACCTAGTTGGAATATAGAAAATAATTTACTCACATTTATTTTTTAGACAAAAACCCTAATTTGAATTAGTATACTATTTTTAATATCACCTCAACACCAATCAACACTGGTTTATCGAATACCCTTAGAATGGTTCTTATTGTTGTGTTACAATTTTTATAGCATTACTGGTAGATAGATTGTTCAATTGGATTTTGGAAAATATGAATGTAACTGTCGTAGTATAGAGCACGTTATAAAATAATTCTTTTCTTTTGCATAGTGAAAGATGAAAGATCCACTTCTGCTTCACAAAAGGTAGTCAGCCGGATTTCACCATCGCTGTTGAGACGGGTACCTACAGCTGCAAAAATATTAGCAATGACGCCAGAAGATCTAAAGAACAAAAATGCTAAAGAAACAGCCAATGATTTAAGGGATATATGTAAGTGGAATTGACCTATTGACCTTACACCTACAGTTCTAAAAAATATGTAAAATTAGCGTGTTTGTTATTCATTCGGTAAGAGAAAAATTGGCAAAGGTGGTAAAGTCCAAGTTAGAATTAAATTGAACTCTTCAATTTTGCTGACAACTTAGCTTAGGGCTAGCTTAAGGATAATTGATATAATAAGAATTGCAGATGTCAACAGAATTATCGTTAACTATTATGCTTAAATTTTCAGGTAATGCTGCAACAGCTATCAACGCTCTCAAGCCAACGGTTGTTCCTAATGAACAGCAAATTAAAGTACAAATGATGACTGCTCACGACAATATTACAAAATCTCAGTTAAGCTTTAATCAATTTTCGAAGCTAGAAAATTTCAACAACAACAATGACATCGTGGTATTCATTAATGCATGGAAATCGAACGGGATAGGGGAAAACGATGCTGTTGCAGAATTAGAAGCAGCTTACCAATGCCGGGGAAACATAACCTTAATAGTAAGATATTTTGCTAACTTTAACTCCAGTCAAGTGAGTCAAAAATTAATAATAATTTAAAAATTAATAATGACATAAAAAAATTTAGTGAACTCATTTCTAATAATATTCCCAAACTATTGGTTGTAAGTCATATTATAATATTATAAATTTTTTGAAGATTTTTAAGTGATTTGACTTGTCCACTTATATTTTATTTTACCTTTATAATTCTTAAGGTGCTCGATGTTGGTCCACTACTAAACGATATGCAACTTTGGATGACTCTGGACTATATTGAAACTGGCAGTGTAATCAGTAGAGTGATAAACAATCTCGTAAACTTATCAAAAAGCTCCAATATTCATTTGATTGGACACGGAATGGGTGCGCATATAGCCGGAGCGGCAGGTAGAAAATTTTCGGAACTATCAGGGAGTCTACTCTACAGAATAACCGCACTTGATCCTGCAATGCTATGTTACAAGGAACCGCAATCAATTTCTGGTTTACAAAGAGGAGACGCTGAATTTGTAGATGTCATTCATTCGTCTGCATACGGTTTAGGAAAGGAAGAGCCAATTGGAGACGTTGATTTCTTCCCTAATGGGTAAAAAGAAAAACTCAAAAAAAAAAATCACTCATTTAAACTGTTTTGTTCCGCAGTCCTTCAGTGCTCCAGCCTGGTTGCCAAGATTTGGACTGTGCGCACAAACAAGCCATAAAATATTTTGCTGAAACTGTCATACCTGGAAATGAGAAGAATTTCATAAGTGAACAGTGCAATTCTATAAAAAATCTTGGATCGAATACATGCAAACAGAATCAAATTGCCATGGGTCTATCAGTGCCAAGAAGTGCCAAAGGGAATTATTTCCTCGAAACTAAGGGACAGCCACCTTATGGGTTAAACGCTGACAAAACACAAAGTAATTACTGCAGTCAACGTTAAGATAAGATGCCAACTACTGAAGTTGTGTGATAAACAAATAGAGCTCTTTATTTATTGTTCGGTTTTAGCCTTAAGTAGCTGCAATATATTCACGCTTATTATTTTGTCGCAATAGTTTGCATAATATGGAATGATAAAAATATCATGCTTTCCTCAATTAATAAACTCTTTTAATAATGACGACTTCGCAATATAACAATTATTACTATTATTTCTGCAGTAGATACACCCATGCATAGACTTTTAAAATAATGTTTTTAACTTATGTAAGAACAGAAAAACGAGAGTCTCTCATAAATAAGACAAAAATATACTGTTCCAACAAGAGATTGAATTTTGAAACGCGTGCCATTTCCGTCTGCTAATTAATTTATTTAGTCATAGAGATTTCCGAAAATGCCGCGTTACACTTCCGACAATTTTACAATGACAATTCGCAAATTACATGGTTATGTTGGTGTACCTAAAAGTCCGTCTTATTTGGATGGAATGGCCATAAATGGCATGTAGTTTCAACAGAATGGTGCCCCGTCCGACCCGCTTATAATAAGTCTTGTTTAAGTCACCCTGAGACGATTCAACAAATCTAATAATCTTCCAAAATTTCGTCAAAAGGGTACACACCTTCCATTGAGGATTTGATTTGAAATACACAAGGAACTACTTAACTTATTCGTCGTAGAATATGATTGTCAGAAATTCGATTAGAGAAGAAACTACTAAGGTACGTAGCCTTATATCGCGGATCAACATTAAAGGGCTCCTGAGAAGACGGCAGTTACTGTTCGAATGGCATCATCAGGGACGGCTCGAAGGACTCGGAATTGGCTCCGCCCGTTTGACACTGTACGCACGGTCAGATAGTTAGGGCTGCTGATGTACGCACAGTCAGCTGCTCCGTTGTAAGAAGAATAAAAATAGACAGAATATCCGAACATCTAATCCCGAACACCTTCCAACGGTTCCGCGGTGGATCGGAAAATTTTTCATGCCTAACGTTAACAATTACACAATATTTTTTATTTTTTTATTTAAAATGTAAGTTCTTCTTGAGACACATCTTTAACACTCGTGGGTAATTTAATTGTATTACTCTATTTGAAGAAATCTTAGTAACCGGTAATATTCCCCAGTAAATCTGTTTTTAAAAATAAAATAAAATAAAATAAGTAAAGTAATAGATTCAATTAGAAAATAAAATTACAAATATTTTTCCTGACACTGAAAATAAAAACTATGAATTAAATCGCCTAGAGCAGCTATAATTTTGCTTTTTTGTGTATTGTTCTTAGTAGTTTACTGTCGTTATTCACCTTTTTATTTCAATTAATATTAGTTGTGATTTTATCAGTTGGTGGAATTGGTGTTGCATTTCCGGACAGCGGTGAGTTATTGTGATTGAAAGGGTTCTGATTTTAGCTACTACTGTCCAAATCCAAGTCTTCGTCTTGTTATGACAGTTTATGACGTCACACTAAGCTGAGCTGTGTTCGAATTCTTATCTATGCCACCGAGCTTAGCCACGCAGTATAACAGTTAAGCCTGGCTTAGCTTGATGAGTGAGACAAGTATAATAAAAGACTAAAATTTAGGATTAGGGGGAAGATAAATAGATGCTGACGTCATTCAAAAAAAAAAACTCCAGCACCTAATTAATTTAATTTAACTTTATCTTTTTCCTTGAAAATTGTCAGAGCTCTTTAGCGACAAGGCGGTCATTTTGTGTTAGGCCTGTAATTAAAGAATAAAACAGCAATGAGCACTCTGCCATGTGCAAACGAATGTAACCATACACACAAACTCATACATGCGTAGCGTCGCAATCGTTGTTGGTACAAATAAATATATCAAAAATGTTCATTCCCTGAACAATTTTCTGAGGCTCAGCAGAGATATCGTGAGGGGATTGGTTACCTCTCTCACTCAAACCCGATGTCTCCCAGGAAGAGTAAACGCGCGGCTCCAACCACATGCCCTCATCTGGCACGGTTTACCCCACCTTTCAGACAACTCTGAGGAGATTCATCAACATAACCTGTTGGCATTCATCCTCAACCAAGACTTCTCCCATTGATACCCTCAATTCCACAGGATCAAAAATAAATTTATCAACGATTGTGGCGCGATACTAAAACCATATATGTATATATTTATGCAAGTGCACTCGTCAGTTCACGCAACCGGAAGACACCTTCTCACGCCAACTCCCTATTAATTTGTTTTGATTTATACCGGGAGTATAAAATGAACAAAACCTCGCAACGGCGCTTACTCACAAATAATAGCCTAACCGAAGCACACATAGAGGACACAAAATTAAAATAATTATTCACACCACAGAAACGCTCAGTGATTACTCACAAACATGAACCTATCCAAAGTACACACGACTTACGCAACATTAAAATAATGTCTCACATAATAGAGAAGCTCAGTGATTACTCACCAGACAATCCAATGCAGATCCCAAATCTTTGATTTCTCTTTAGTCTTTAATAAAACACCTCCAAATTTCCACTTTTTTTTTAATTCACCACTCTATTTTAAAAACCAAACCCCTACCTCGCACGAAAACTCAACTACGAATGCCTCCAAAGGAAATTACAATGCAACCCCATCCCTTTGTTGACTCATTTTCACATCAGCCCCTACGCAAAATGCTTGGGGATAGCTGTGGACGCCTTAGGCACAGACGAGATGCGTGCAGTACTTGAAATTATCTACCCTGGTTCGTACAGGTAGCGAAAAAACACCCAAAACTATTCATGGGCCTGGGGGCCAATAAATACATTCTTTAAGTTTAATTGAAACAGTCTCCTGCGGTAAAACCTTTTCTTTCGTATCGTTTTACCTAGGAGTTCTGTTCTTTCGAATTGCACCCCTTTTTAATGAGCTGAGCAAACTCGCATGTGTGCACTGCCGTTAGGTTTGATTTTACAAAAACCGATCAAATATTTATAATTTAATCGTTCACGCCTCTCAACATAATGAGAACAAAATCAACTTACTTGATTTCTCTTGCACAAGGTTTGGGTTGACATCGTCAGGTAGATTTTCGTGAAGTGGGCAAATACTTAATAGTATATTGTGCAACAAGTGCGGTAAGTAGCCGATTGCGCACGCTGGCAGCAATAAACACACGAGCGAAGCGAGTGCGTTTAGCTGCAGCGTAAGAAATAATAATAATTTAAGAAATAATTACAACAAGACTATCGCTTGTAACGAGTTTTGCTTAGTGAAAATGAAGAAATATTGCAGCAAAGTAATGAGGAAGGTTCTGCGTGCATATTTCAAGAATGTTGCTGATTACCTGGAAATTGTTGAGGACAAAAATTTCAATCCTAAACACTTATAAAAAGGACCATTGGCAATAAAGATTTTGTCGTAACGAAACCTTTACGCTACTGCAAGTGCAAGCGAGAAATATTTCTGCATCTCCTCATTGCTCCTGCAAGTGCAAGTGAGAAATGCATACTCCTGACGTGAAAAATTACTTGTGCGGCACACAGGGATCTCCGTATCTCTTGCCTTGGGTACCGAGGTGCGTGTTTTATTTTCTGCAGCGTGTTTTTTTGACCGTCGAAAGCAAGCAGTGGGAAATAAGCAACTTACCGCACGCAAAGGCGTGCGTTTTAGTGGTACTTATCCCTCATGCGTGCGGAAAAAAAAAGTACCCTTACCTTACATATGTATCTTCTCATTGCGTTAATGAAGCGACCCAAAATGCACTCAGGTATACTGCTCCCATGAAGGTAAAGTTTGCCTGCTCCGAGGGAAAAGGAAAAAAAAGTACCCTTACGCTTACATACGCCACGGAGCCGAGTCTGACCTGCTCTGTTATAAAGATGCGTGTTTTATTTTCTGCAGCGTGTTTTTTTGACCGTCGAAAGCACGCAATAGTATATTACGATACAAGGGCGGTAAGTAGCCGATTGCCCACGATGGCGGTGTTGACGCACGAGCGAAGCGAGTGCGTTAACAGCCATCATGGGCACTCGGCTACTTACCGCCCGAGTTACGTATGCTATTTTTCAGCACGAGTGCGGGGTAAGCAGTAGGTACGTTACCGCACATGTTTCCATTCGGTGACTCATAAATTAACCACGGTGCGCTAAGGAGCCGATTGCCCACGATGGCGGTGTTAGACGCACGAGCGAAGCGAGTTCGTTTATAGCCATCGTGGGCAATCGGCTCCTTAGCGCACCGTGGTTAATTGATGACTTACCGCATGGAAACCCGTGCGGTAAGGTACCACTTACCCCGCACGTGTGCTGAAAAATAGCATACGTAACTCGGGCGGTAAGTAGCCGAGTGCCCATGATGGCTGTTAACGCACTCGCTTCGCTCGTGCGTCAACACCGCCATCGTGGGCAATCGGCTACTTACCGCCCTTGTATCGTAATATACTATTTCCGCACGCATGAGGGATAAGTACCACTAAAACGCACGCCTTTGCGTGCGGTAAGTTGCTTATTTCCCACTGCTTGCTTTCGACGGTCAAAAAAACACGCTGCAGAAAATAAAACACGCACCTCGGTACCCAAGGCAAGAGATACGGAGATCCCTGTGTGCCGCACAAGTAATTTTTCACGTCAGGAGTATGCATTTCTCACTTGCACTTGCAGGAGCAATGAGGAGATGCAGAAATATTTCTCGCTTGCACTTGCAGTAGCGTAAAGGTTTCGTTACGACAAAATCTTTATTGCCAATGGCCCTTTTTATAAGTGTTTAGGATTGAAATTTTTGTCCTCAACAATTTCCAGGTAATCAGCAACATTCTTGAAATATGCACGCAGAACCTTCCTCATTACTTTGCTGCAATATTTCTTTATTTTCACTAAGCAAAACTCGTTACAAGCGATAGTCTTGTTGTAATTATTTCTTGAATTATTATTATTTCTGTTGTGGGGGGCTGCAGCGTGCGCAATCGGCTACTTACCGCACTTGTTGCACAATATACTATTAGCTAATTGAAAGAGATCATAAGCGACTTTTTAAAGGGAACAGATAAATTGCCTGGCAATAAGAGTAATTTACATTTTCATTTATTTACGAAAGTTGATTCAAATTATACGCTAAGCAAAGGAATTCGAAATTGTCTTTGCTTTATTTGTTATAATAGCTTAGCTTGTTTTTGTTTTACTTCTTCCAGCAACGATTATTCTTTGCTGACTGACTAGCGTTGAGTCCAAAGGGGTAAGCGGTCTTAGTTTGAAGGAAGAAGTTTCCGCTTACATTCCTGGGGGTGGAGATGCCCATTGGGATTATCTTGCGCTGGCACGCCCTAGAGCGAAGATTCTTGATTGAGTTGCACTGTTGTGCAAGGAAGTTTTCTTCATTTCCTGGGATAACGGTCTCGGCGTAATATTCCACGGCAATGTTGTGTGATGTAATTAGATCATCGAATCCGGGCTGAATAATGCCTGGTCTGGATGACAGAAATAATAAAGTAAATTAGTTTAAAATTGGCATTAAAGTTTTTAACTTACCCGTTAGGATAAAAATCAACATCTCCTAAAGCCTCAGGTTTTCCATATCCATAAGTGGAAGTGTGAATAACATCGATAAATTCAGCATCTCCCTTTTGCATACCAACGAAGCCGTTGGGTAATGAGTAGCAAACCACAGCAGGGTCAAGACCAGTGACCCTTGGAAGAAGATTTTCAGTAATTTCAGTGTATTTTCTTGCAGCAGCGCCAGCACAATTGGCGCCAATGCCATGGCCAATCAAATGGATCTTATTGAGAGGAACTTTCTTAGTTAATTCGTTGAGGAATTCAGCAACCCATTCGCCGATTTGTTCACTGTCAAGAGTGAGCAGAGCTTGAACGTTGGTGATATGCAGTCCCAAGTCGATCACCTGAAAAATTCAAGTAGGTATGTAGTATGTACATGTGATACTCAAATGAATTTGGTTTATTTTCTTTACCAAGAAGTTCACATTGCCGCGGCATTTGTATGCCTCTTTCAATTTGTTAAGTGGGCTGTTTTCGCCTATTGACTGCAAGCCAGTAATGTAAACAACAACTTCTTTCCCTTCGGCCAAGGCAGGCGCTTCCAAAATCGTTTGTGGCTGGTTTAAAGTTGCGGTGACATCAGCATCCTTTGTCGTTAAATGTATCTCGATCTGCTCTTTAGAAGGGGCGTAATTTGGCCTAATAGCATGGTACATGTGGCCAGCGTTACCTGTAAAAATACAGAATTAATAAGAACAAAGTAAGGCCCAGTATCTATGAGTTTACTTACATACATCATCGAAGGTATTAATGAATCCCTCAGCACTCCTGGCCTGAACTTGATCTTGGGTCATTGCCATCACTTCAGCTGCAAATGGGACATGCTTCAAAAGGATGTTTGAAATGCGCGAAATATCATTTATCGAGCTGGTTTCACTCCTGTCTTCTCGAGTTAAGGGAGGATCACTTTTAGTGGGAGTGGCAGTGGCTAAAGCCGCAAGCACTAAAACAGCAGGAACTACAAGCTTCATGTTGGCAATGACAGAGATACTCTGACTTCGAAGATGTCGGACTTCCTATTTATATTGTTTTCGCGCTCTAAAGAACTAAAGCGGAAAATTTTTATCGGTTTCAGTAATTAGCCACTGTAAACATTATCAATTGCTGTTTTGCGACTTGCTGACCCGCGGGCTTCACTCACCCGCGAACGGCTGCTACTTTGAAGATGAATAATTCCACTTTGTCTGTCTAGAGCGCTAATTCAACTTCTCTAGGTACCAAGAAAGTTCAAGCAATTATTTAAAAAGTTTCAATCTGCAGTAGACTTATCGGATACTGCATTTCTCCGAATACGATTTGCGAAATGAATTTGAAGTTAATGAAAGACAATGCTTTGATTTTTAGACTTTATTTAATTTATGTTTTCCAATCAATTAAATAACCAACTGCAGCGCCGAATGTTTAGTTCGTCCAGCAATGATGGTCCCTTACTGACTGGCTGGCGTTGGCTCCGAAGGGGTAGACAGTTTTAGTTTCAAGGAAGAAGTTTCCCCTTGCGTCCTTGGGGGTGGAGATGCCCATTGGAATTTTCTTACGCTGGCAGGCCCTAGAGCGAAGATTTTTAATTGAGTTGCACTGTTGTGCAAGGAAGTTTTCTTCATTTCCTGGGATAACGGTTTCGGCGTAGAATTCTACGGCGATGTTGTGCGAAGAAACCAAATCTCTGAATCCGGGCTGAACAATGGATGGCCTGATAGATTGAAAAATTAGGAAATAAGTAAAACTGAAATTGTGTCTTCTCAGCCTTTAAGCCTACCCGTTGGGATAAAAGTCGACATCTCCCGATGATTCGGGTTTTCCAAATCCATAAGTAGAAGTGTGAATGACATCAACAAATTCAGCATCTCCCTTTTGCAGACCGTAGAGCACGTTATGTTTTTTGTAGCAAATCAAGGAAGGGTCCAGTCCGGTGATCCTTGGAAGAAGATCTTCTGTCATTTCGGTGTATTTTCTTCCAGCAGCACCAGCGCAATGAGCACCAACACCATGGCCTATCAAATGGATCTTGTTGAGGGAAACTCTCTTAGCCAATTCGATGAGGAACTCAGCAATCCATTCGCCGACTCCTTCACTGTCGAGAGTAACCAAAGCTTGAATGTTGGTCATGTGCCTTCCCAAGTCGATCACCTGAAAAATTCAAACAAGTAAATACAAACAACCTTAGCATGAATTTGATTCAAAGTTTTTTATATCGTACCAAAAAGTTAACATGGCCGCGGCATTTATATGCCTTTTTCAATTTGGTAAGTGGGCTCTTTTCACCTGTTGTGTTCAAACCAGTAATATAAACAACGACTTCCTTATCTTCACCCAACACAGGTATGTCCAAAATTCTCTCTGGCTGGCTTAGAGTGTCAGTAACTTCACCTTCAATTGTTGTTAGAAACATTTCGATTTGTTCTCTAGGAGGGGCATAATTTGGCTTAATAGCACCATACATCAGACCTGCCATACCTGCGAATGTTTCAAACTTGCAAATAATAAAATCGAAGTGTAGCTGTAGTAGATTTACTTACACGCTTCATCAAGAGTAGTAATGAATCCCTCAGCACTTCTGGTCTCAGCTTGCTCCAGAGTCATTCCCATCACTTCAGCTGCATTTGGGACTCGCTCCAAAAGGACGTTTGACAGACGTGAAACTTCATTTCTAGAGTTGGTTTCTCCATTTTTTTCTCCTCGCAAGTAAGTTTGACCCATCTCTAGACGGGAACCCTCATTTCTAGCAGCGACCGAAACTGCAAGCACTAAAACAGCAATGACTATAGGCTTCATGTTGAAGAATAGCTTGGACCGAAAACAGAGATACTCTGACTTGGAAGACGTCGGACTTCCTATTTATATTGTTTTCGCACTCTAAAGAGCTAAAGCGACAAAATTTAATCGGTTTCTGTAATTGACCACTGTGCAAACTTTATCAATTGCTGTCTTGCGACTTGCTGACCCGCGGGCTTCATTCACCCGCGAACGGCTGCTACTGTGAAGATGAATAATTCCACTTTGTCTCTCTAGAGCGCTAATTCAACTTCTTTAGGAACAGTAGGAACCAAGAAAACTCAAACAATTATTTGAGAAGTTCTCAATTTGCATTAGAGTTATCGGGTAGGTGCAGAACGATGTGTTTTTAAACACAAATCAATCATTTTCAAATGGACAATTTATTTTAACGCAACAGACTATAATGAATTCTTAGGTAACAAATCAGTCTTTACCGCTGCAAATTCCCAACCATACCACCAATTTCCAACTTTTGAATCAATCAGGATAGATGAAAGCTTTTAATGAATAGCGAGCGCAATTGCAACCTTCAGAATACGATGGAATTTGAAGTTGGTGAAAGACTGTTTTTATTTTTAGACTTTACTTATTTTATTTTTCCAATTATATAAATCACCAACTGCTGCGCCAAATTTTTAGTTCGTCCAGCAATGATGGTCCCTTGCTGACTGGCTGGCGTTGGCTCCGAAGGGGTACACGGTCTTAGTCTCAAAGAAGAAGTTTCCGTTTGCATTCTTGGGGGTGGAGATGCCCATTGGAATTATCTTACGCTGGCAGGCCCTAGAGCGAAGATTTTTTATTGAGTTGCACTGTTGTGCAAGGAAGTTTTCTTCATTTCCTGGGATAACGGTTTCGGCGTAGAATTCCACGGCGATGTTGTGCGAAGAAACCAAATCTCTGAATCCGGGCTGAACAATGGATGGCCTGGTAGATTGAAAAATTAGGAAGTAAGTTAAACTGAAATTGTGTCTTCTCAGCCTTTAAGCCTACCCGTTGGGATAAAAGTCGACATCTCCCGATGATTCTGGTTTTCCAAATCCATAGGTAGAAGTGTGAATGACATCAACAAATTCAGCATCTCCCTTTTGCAGACCGTAGAGCACGTTATGTTTTTTGTAGCAAATCAAGGAAGGGTCCAGTCCGGTTATCCTTGGTAGAAGATTTTCTGTCATTCCGGTGTATTTTCTTCCAGCAGCACCAGCGCAATGAGCACCAACACCATGGCCTATCAAATGGATCTTGTTGAGGGAAACTCTCTTAGTCAATTCGTTGAGGAACTCAGCAATCCATTCGCCGACTTCTTCACTGTCGAGAGTAACCAAAGCTTGGATGTTGGTCATGTGCCTTCCCAAGTCGATCACCTGAAAAATTCAAATAAGTAAATACAAACAACCTTAGCATGAATTTGGTTTGGAAAGTGTTTTATATCTTACCAAAAAGTTAACATGGCCGCGGCATTTGTATGCCTCCTTCAATTTTTTAAGTGGGCTATTTTCGCCTGTTGACTTCAAACCAGTAATGTAAACAACGACCTTTCTCTCCTCACCTAACATAGGTACGCCCAAAATTCTTTGTGGTTGGCTTAGAGTTGCGGTAACTTCACCTTCAATTGTTGTTAGAAACATTTCGATATGTTCCCTAGGAGGGGCATAATTTGGCTTAATAGCGTCATACATGAGACCTGCGTTGCCTGCAAAAATTTGCAAAATTACAATCATAAAAGCGGTGTGGTTTAGCAGTGATTTACTTACATACGTCGTCGAGAGCAGTAATTAGTCCTTCAGCACTTCTGGTCTCAACTTCCTCCTGAGTCAGCCCCATCACTTCAGCTGCATTTGGGACTCGTTCCAAAATTACGTTTGAAAGGCGCGAAATTTCATTTTTCGAGCTGGATTCTCCACCTTTTTCTCCTCTCAAGTAAGATTGATCCTTCTGTGGACGGGGGCGATCATTTCTAGCAGCGACTGAAGCCGCAAGCACTAAAACAGCAATGACTACAGGCTTCATGTTGAAGAATAGTTTGGTCCGAAAACAGAGATACTCTGACTTGGAAGACGTCGGACTTCCTATTTATATTCCTACCGTACTACTCTGAAAAGCTTCGACACAATTTTATCTATCTCATTAATCGACCACATTTATGTAAACAGAATATCATAGCTGCCTTGCGTCTTTGCGACTGACCCGTGGGCTTTACTCAACAGCGAACGACCGCTAACTGTGCAGACGAATTTTTGTACTTTTATTTCTAGAGCGCTAATTCAACTTCTCTGGGTATTAATCAAGTTTTAGCAATTATTCAAAAAGCCCTCAATTTGTAGCAGAGTTATGGGGTACGTACGGTGGGGTCTATTTTTACACACAAATTAACTGGTTTCAAAGGGACAATTTATTTTGGCAAACGCAACCGATGATGATGAATATTTAGGAAACCTCTCAACCTTTATCGCTGCAAAATGAATCATAATTTCTACACACAATTTCGAATATTGAATCATCCCCCAGAAATTGTGCTATCAAGTCCTTTAATGACTTGTCCAACTCCAATCATTGGAATACGACTTGAGAAATTAATTTTAAGTTAATAAGGCAATGCGTATTTTGAGACCATATTTATTTTTTGCCAATCATTTCGTCCCCAAACATAATTTCGATCAACAATTCCAGTACCGGATTTTTAGTTCCTCCAGCATTTGTTGTCTCTTGCTGACTGGTTAGCGTTGAGTCCGTAGGGGTACACAGCCCTAGTTTCAAGCAAGAAATTTCCGCGTGCATTCCTGGGAGTATTGATGCCCATTGGGATTTGGTTACGCTGACAAGCCCTGGAGCGAAGATTCTTCATGGAGTTGCACTGTTGTGCAGGGAAATTTTCTTCGTTTCCTGGGATAACGGTTTCTGCGAAATATTCCACAGCCATTTTATGTGAGGTAATCATATCTCTGAGACCGGGCTGAATAGCGGATGGTCTGGATGCAAGAAATGAGAAAGTAAATTAATTTTAAATAATCCTTAACCCTTTTCACCTACCCGTTAGGATAAAAGTCAACATCTGCCATCCGCTCTGGTTTTCCATAAGTGGAAGTGTGAATGGCATCAACAAATTCAGCATCTCCCGATTGCATACCCATAATGACGTTGGGTTGTTTGTAGCAAATTAGAGCAGGGTCCAGACCGGTGATCCTTGGAAGAAGGTGTCCAGTACTTTCAGTGTACTTCCTTCCAGCAGCACCAGCACAATGGGCACCAACACCGTGGCCAATCAAGTGGATCTTGTTGAGGCGAACTTTCTGGGTCAATTCCTTGAGGAATTCAGCAATCCATTCGCCGACTTGTTCAGTGTCGATGGTGAGGAAAGTTTGAACGGTTTTAATGTGTCTTCCTAGGTTGATTTCCTGAAAAATTATTAATAGGTTAATATACGGCTGAACTGAATTTGCTTCAAAGTTTATTTTGTCTTACCAAGAAGTTGTGGCCACGGCACTTGTATGCCTCCTTCAACTTGTTTTGTAGGCTTCTCTCGCCTGATTCCTTCAAACCAATAATGAAAATAGCGAGATCTTTCTCATGACGCAAGGCAGAGGCTTCCAAAATCCTTTGTGGCTGGCTTAGAGTTGCAGAAACTTCGCCTTCATTTGTCGTTAAATGCATTTCGATCTCCTCCTTGGGAGGAACGAAATTTGGCTTAATAACACCATGCACGACACCGGTATTACCTTGAAAATTTAATTAATAAATTAATAAAATTGAATTATGGATTGGCATGCATTTACTTACAGAGATCATAGAAAGTCTTGACTAATCCGTCAGCACTCCTGCTCTCAACTTGTTCCTTGGTCAATGCCATGATATCAGCTGCATTTGGGAATAGCTCCAAAAGGACGCTTGATAGTCGTGGAATTCCATTTCTCGAGTTGGTTTCCTCACTGCTCCTTGCTCCTCGCAAGTAAGATTGGTCATTCTCTGGACGAGGACGATCGGTTCTAGGAGTAGCAGCGGCTGACACCGCAAGCACCAAAACAGCAAGAACTACAGGCTTCATGTTGAAGAATAGCTGGGCTGGAAAACAGAGATACTCTGACTTTGGAAATGGCACAGTGCCAATTTTATATTGGATTCACCCTGCAATGAAACGCTAACGCATCAAAATTTAATCAGTCTCAGTAATCGACCACATTAACGTAAACATTATCAGCTGCTGTCTTGCAGTTTTGCTGATCATAGACTTTGCACAACAACGAACGGGTGCTGAAACCGAATATGAATTTCTGCACTTTTCGCTCTGGAGCGCTAACTCAACTTTTCTGGGTATCAAGAAAGGTCAAGCAATTCGGAAATGCACACGTTTGAACTGAGTTATCGGGCACGTGCGGAACATTTTTAATTGCAGCCCAATTGCGACTCGCGAGTTGTGGAATGATTCAGTTAATTAATGCCGAATGAGTTCACTGACCCTGATTATATAAGTACAAGAAGAGATGAACTCTTTATCAAATCAAGGTCATAAGTTAGATACTTTTCTTTCATAATTACCCTGAATTGGCACAATGTCACATAGATTATCACAAGGACTGATGTTTGCAAACAGCCTTGCATTATTTTTGGGCTTCAAGGCCATATGGAATATTCCGTATCGTTGATAACAAGTTGTTTGTTTTCCAAAATAATTTCAAAGAACATATTTTCTAGGAATTTGTTGTGTCTTTGCAGAACATTAAGTTCTTTTAAATGGCTTTTTTATCAAGCATTAGCTGAAATAGCATATTTTTTAGATATGTTGAATAAATATAAGCCAAACAAAGCATCCAAAAATTATCTTGTAATGGCTTTGTAAATGGTGTTCGGCAGTCAAACAAGCAATCTTCGCATTATCGAGATGCTTAAAAGCTTTGATATTGGGCATCTTAGAAATTGTTATGAATATGTTATTGAAATAAATTTAAATCTTTTGATTGAAGCCTTAACTAAATGCTAAGTACGTTGTGATATTTTGCTGTTCTCCGAAGAAATGCTCTTAACCGTGAATAGCGTAACATAATATGCAGTTCTTGTTATAAGTTAAATTGTTTAGTCATAACAAGAACTGGGTTGAATTTTCTTCACTACATAGTTGGTTACTAACAAAATAATGAAAATGAAATAGTCATACATCCGTAAGAATACTAAACTTCGCATTTAGGAGACTCCGTACAAACAAGTGTTAATTAAGATTAATCAAGAGAATTTTGCAGCCAAATTTACATAACTACGAGTCACTTCGGAGAACAAAGATAGTGGCAATTTAATCTGATTAAGGTGCCATTAAACTAATTTCGATTTGCCTTTTTAATTCACGAGTATATCTCCATGCATCTGTATCTTACATCTTACACTAGACAATACAAAAAAAGTCAATTGTCAATGGCTGCTTATGTACCAAAAAATGTTGAAACAAAAAGAGAGCGAGACCCAACTCTATTCTAGTTCTTAGATCAATCATATTTTAAGAATTTCCCTTCAGCAAAAAATACTTAATTCAATCTATTGATGCTTAATGACTATTTCCGTTTAAAGATGCGAGTTTGAGTGGGTAAAAGAGTTTATGAGTCCCTACCCAAGGAGGGAGAAGGAGTACTGGAATAAAGGAGTGTCTGAGGATTCAATTATGAATTATCCGAATATATGAGTTTGAGAATATGGAATCTCGATGTGCCTTAATTATGTATTACACTTATCGTTTTGTACTTTACAGATATTGTCGATATAGCTTGGTTTGTTTTCGTAAACATATTTAAAAAAAACTTCTGTTTTTCACTCCATGAAATTTACTGTTTTAATATAAATTGAGTTTTACTAAATAGTCATAATTGGCCACTTACCTAGTCCGATTAATTGGTCAGCGATGGAACTCTTTACATTTAGTTAGCCGTCGAAAAAGAAACTTTATGACAGAATTTAGGCAAAGAACTTAGAATGTTAATTTCTCCACTTCAAAATATTTGTTCTAATAATTTTTTTTTCATGATTTTTTCTTTTCAAATGAGCTGTTGAAGACAAATACTTCTCACGGAAGAATGCTTGCATATAAATACAATAATATACCGCATGAAATAGCAAATCCACTGTTAAAATGCTGCTATCCGATTATGTGTAGTTTATTTCATTACACCTTAGCTTGCCCGAAAACAGCGTTGTCCGGGATATGTAATAATACCCATAAATTTGTAAATACCAACTTTCATGAAAATCTAGAGAAGTTTAATATTTTGACTCCATCATATTGCAGCTGCCACCTTGAATTTCTAAAATTTCAGTGATCGCAAATATGTAAAAAAAACTGGGGAAACAGAAAGTTTTACTATGTAAAAGAAGAAAGGAATGAATGAATTCGGTATAGCGAATTTGTGGACGAAAAGGAGAAAAGAAGATGTCCGCAAACAACTATTTGATCTGAGTGATAAATTTTGGGTGAAAAAAATTTAATTTTCAAAAAATCTTACGTTTGTATCAACAAATTTTTTTTTTGATTTTTTACTAATCGATGGATAATTATGTTGAGTTAAAAAAAAAACATATCAATATCGGGCGTGGCTCCCCAAGGGCAGATAATGATGACTAATAAAAAATACAAAGTTGAATAAGAATTGTATTATTTACAAAATGTATATGGATAAAGCGGCCAGTCCACTACAGACACGCTACGCACGTTACCTGCGTGGACTGTGGCACAGCCCACAGCTGCAGAAATATAAAAGTATTAATTTCTTCTTTGTCAAAATAAAGAAATAATCTAATCTCCGATTAATCAGAAATAAAAAATATCATAATGAGCCTTTGATTAGTAAAATCAAATTATGTAATCGATTATTACACATTGCTAGCTCTCACACGTAACAGAAGTTTCTGGATATTTGAATATAACTTTTAATTTACATTTCATTTTAAGTACACACTTTAAAAAAATGGAAAAAAATTTTCCAATCCATACAGTGGTGTCAGCATTTTAATTTTAAATTTTTCTAATAGTCAAGTTACCCACTAAAATAAAGCATAGACGCAAAATTCCAAATAGAATTCGTTCGTTGGCGAGGAATCATTGCTTCATAATTTTTCCTTCGGAATGTACTAATTTAAGTTTTAATTGGAGGGGAACAATGTTTACATTAAACTGTCAAACTACACGTGGTACCGCGAAGCCTGGCAGAGTGCAAATATTAAGAAATTTTGAAAATAATGCCTCCAATTTCTCGGGAAAATAATTTGCTTGTATACCAAGGAAGCAATTTCCTCAAACAAAGGCTTGTGTTATCAACACTAAGTGGGAAACCCATAAGAATTGTGGATATAAGAAGAAATGACCTAGACCCTGGTCTTCGCGAGTTTGAAATCAGTTTAATTCGCCTCTTTGATAAAGTCACCAATGGAACTGAGATTGAGCTAAATAAGACTGGTACTTCGCTGCTGTACAAGCCCGGTCTGCTTTCCGGAGGAACACTCCAACATGATTGCTGCATACAGCGAGGAATTGGTGAGTTACTGACTTGCGAGCATAGGCATAGTCGCAAATGAAACGCTTCTTTTAGGCTACTACTTAGACATACTAATAGCTCTGGGACCATTTTGCAAAAATCCCATTAACGCAACCTTGCGCGGCGTTACGAATAGCCGAGACAGCCCATCTGTAGACCACATCAAGGCGTCCGCAATTCCAATGCTTAAAAAGTTTTTAGTGGTGGACGATGGCCTGGATTTTAAGATTTTAAAGAGAGGACTTATGCCATTGGGTGGAGGTGAAATTATCTTCAAGTGTCCTGTCAGGAAGAATATAAGACCAATACAATTTCTGCAGCCAGGAATGGTCAAGAGAATAAGAGGCACTGCTTATGCTACCAAGGTTTCGCCTGCCATGGCCAACAGAACAGGTAAGCAATTGTGTAGTAGTAGGGCTAATATTTTGAAATAGCTTTCACATCTTTTAGTTGAAGTGGCCAAAGGAGTCGCATTAAATTATATACCCGATGTGTACATTAATACTGATCAAAATAAAGGGAAACTTTCGGGCAATAGCCCTGGATTCGGAGTAAATTTGTGTGCTGAGACAACTGAGGGAGTATTTTATGCTGCTGAACTTATTTCCAACACAAAGGAGGAGGTAACACAATTCCATCGCATGCATTGCTAATAGCTGTAATTACTAACTACTACCGAAATTTTTAATTTCTTCATAAGTTATCAATGAAAACGTCCTTTGAATAGCATGCAGGATTGACTGAATTTAGTTTCATTTCGTATGAAATGAATATTCACTCAAAATGCTATTATTTCCCATTTTTACAAAAAAAAAAACTTGAATAACTCATACACCTGATAGCTGCGGTAATGATTTACTCAGAAAACTAATATTCACAACAAAATGCACTTGAGATATACTAGTGATGTAATCTGTTTAGTAATCTAACGGTAATTCCAGCCAAAGTAATATGCGAAAAATTACGACTAGCAAGTGAATTATTTATGCACATCTTGAACAATAAGGGGCTGAGAATGGATACCTGTGGAATTTTCCCCGTTATGTTTAAATAAAACTTCTGCAGTCTTTACTGCTGGCTGCTGCAAGGAATTGCTTCTGACCAAAGGGGCAGAGAAGCTATAAAATTTAGAAGTGGACACAAATTTAGAGTTATTGTCATTGTTCGACACATTACCATCCTAAGTAGGCTGGTAACTACAAAGACTGCAATTTGTGTGCGTGAAAAAATGTATGAGGGACATTCGTAATTTACTACCGAGATTTCAAAAAATAAAAAAACGCTCTGTCGTATAAAAAAGCTACATATTCTTCAAACTATTTTTCCAGGGTCTTGAACCTTCAGTGCCAGAAGATTTAGGCAGAGATGCTGCACTTAAACTACTTGAAGAGATCTATCGGGGAGGTTGTGTTGATTCAACATTTCAATGGTTGGTCACGTTATTTATGGCACTTGGCCAGAAAAATGTATCTAAATTTATGACTGGTAAGTTTTAAATATTAGAGAATCATTAAAGCAATAATAGATGTATTTTCTTAACAGGTCCTCTCTCACAGTACACCATTTACTTTCTTCAGCACCTAAAAGACTTTTTTGCAGTTGTTTTTAAATTGGAGAATCCGGACGTAGAAGATGAGACTACGCCGGGAGCGTCCAAAGTCCTTTTGACATGTGTAGGGATTGGCTATACAAATATTAATAAAAGAGTTTTATAAGTTAGCCCGGTTTTTATGTTCCTTAGGTTAAATTTTATTCTTCTGGTCGACAATTCTAACTCTAATCTTAACGTACTTTTTGTTAGTGGATAAAAAAGACCTTTGCAGAATTAGAGTTCACAATATTGCAGTCACGCAGTCTAATCCCGATTGGCAGCATGTAACTTAATCGAAAGGACTTAAAATGGCTGAACTACATGTTCAATTTGGTATAAGAATCCTATACATGAAATTACAGCCCCAATTCAAGACGTTTCGACTTAACTCGAAACAATCTTACATGCTGCCAGCCAGCCAGGCAGTGCCGCTCCTCTTACGGCAAATATTGTAGGAATACAACCTGTCGAGCCTGGGGGTAGTCTCGTAGTTTGTTTCGGCTAAAGTCGAAACAACCTTAAATAGCTGAATTGCATATAAAATACACGACATTCAGCTATTTAAAGATGTTTTAACTTTGGCCGAAATAAATTACATCACTACTCCCCTGGAGCAGGGTAAGACTCAAAAAACAAGAATAAACACGAAATGACCAGTAAGTGTATATATGTATTATATAATGAAATACTAACAATTTTCTGAATAAGCATACCAAAGGCAAGGACAAAACATTGAATAAAAAAAATTAACTATTCCTATAATCTAAAATAGTCGTTACAGCAGACGTTATTCACTTTAAAGCACCCCTAAATTAGAATTCGTCATCAGAAAACTCATCATAGTCTCCGTGTCTGCGACGTTCCGCCTCTCGGAAGGCTTTCCTCTCAGCCGGAAGCGCTGAATTGGCTGCTCTAATAACCTGAGCCTGACTAGCATATTCCTGTGGATTATAAGTTTCGGCTTCGTCATTATCCCAATTATCATCGCAATCCACCATCTCTTGGGGTGTTATCTTCACCTCGGGCTTCTCGACCACGACGTTGTATTTGTAATTTGTTACCGTGGCTCTGTCGAAGCAGGTTGAACAGTGGTGCTAATAAAATCACCGCTTTTACATTAAATGAACGCAAAATAAATGTATATGTGAAAATTACCCTGTATTCCGGCTCGGGAACCATATGGGATGCATTAAACGGACATTTTAGCATTTCAACGTCTGGGTAGCTCAAGCGGCACTTCGCCAGATGTGGTTGCAAACGTTTCCTCAACATTGTGTGTGCCGAATTGTATGGGCACTGCACCATGTCATTATCTCTTTCAACAAAGTGTGCCATTTATGTAGAATGTAAAAACCGCCGGTTTTTTTTCCTGTAATACAATAATCAAGAAAAGAAACGCAACTGACAGCGTAACAGGAAAAAAGTAAATCCAATCATCTTCTTGATAATTTTGAAAATATTTGTAAACGATATCTCTGTGACGTTTAAGGTAGTATTTCGTTATCAGGTGTTTTTTGTATTTTACAGAAAATTAAACACGTTAAAAACCAAAAAGTAATATTGGGCTGTATTCTTAATTCCGATAGAATTCAATTCCGTTCCAAATGTACGAAATTTAAAAGTATGCTGGAACGTTTCGAGTGTTCAACAGGAATCAAGAATACGGCCCATTATCTGAGAATATTTGTATTGGCCGGACGGACCTTTAATGATGTTTGCAATGATTGATGTAGAAGCTATGTCTACTGACTGATTATTTTCGCCAATAATTGCAATATTCTGGCTCCTGAATTCCTATTTTTATCAATCGTTGTCAACTTCATTTACTCTCCCGGAGCATACGCCCGTATTTCGAAGTTTTACCCATTATCATTTGCATTAATTGAATAAAAATAGATTATGCTATTAACAGACATTCGAAGTTTGCATCAACTTTCAGAGGTCGCTGGTATCATTTAACTGTTATCTGTTATACAAAATATGTGTTTGTGCTGTGGCCCGTGGCCTTAACCTCAACAGGTTAGAAAAGAAAAAGCAGACTGTGGTGTGGGTGTGTTGTCATAAAATACTGTAATTTCTCTACAGCTACAGTGGAGTAAGTAGTTCAAGGCGTAAGGTTTATAATCTTTTAACGTTTTAACTTTACATTCAAAGCCAAGAAAGCAGAAATGGCAAACGTTGTTCCTGTTTTGGGTGACGAAGAGATGCAGTGCCCCTACGTGAAAGTGCACCGTATTCTCAGGAGTCGCTTCGAAACACATCTGATAAGATGCCGCAAGTCGCAGAAAAACATTGACTTGGTCACTTGTCCTTTCAATCAATCTCACCGAATTAATGAACCGGAATTAAGCGTAAGATTAGACTTTACTCTCATTTGTTTAATTTAGACCGTTCTTTTGTCACAGTGGCACGTCTCGACTTGCCCAAGTCGGGCTTCCTTTGAGAAGTACAGGAACATCGTGGATACTGGAGTCGCTAGAAAGCCCGAGAATGATTCTCCGTTTCACGAGGAAATCCAAACAGATGAGGATTGGAGTAATTTGGACGCACCAACTTACAATCCTGCCGAGTACGCCAGCAATGCCCCAATCATCAGGCTTAAAGTGGGAGCCCCGCCATCGGAAAGGAAGGCGTTCAGAGAAGCTGAAAGAAAGCGTTTGAGGAACCAGTTAAACTAACTGTTTCGGTGATTTTACGAGTTAACTATTCCAAAGTGTATTTTTGTGCAAAATAAAACTTATTTGATTTAATGCTTTGTTTTTTTTTTCAAGGCATTTGCCAGGTGGTCAATAGTACCGCAATTATTGCGGGGTAGGCAAATGTTTGTATTGGGATGAAGAATTTCGCCTCTGCAGAAAATGCGGGCGTAAACAAAAATAAGTAATAAGTGGATGCCAGGGCTATATTCAGGAGCTGGAAAACGGTTGCTATTAATGTTATAATTGTTGGCTCACAATTTTCTCAATAGCATGTTTATATTATTAATTCAGTTAATATTCATCTGGTATCAAATACCAATCAACACCAAATGAAAATACAAAATAGTTTTCCATTAGGTTTAAAAGAATAGCGAATCTGTTAAGTTAGCTACATTCCAATGACAGAAATTTCGATTTCGAATGTAGATCGAAAAGCATAAGTGGCAGTACCTCAACTAATGTCAACCTTCCTTTTGTCGGTGTTCGCCGTTTAAGATGGTGGGTTGATATTTTCTCGAAAGTAATTCCTAATTTTCTAGATCATCTTCCAGGATTTCAACTTTTTGTTACAAAGATCTTTTAAAAAAAATCCTTCTGAACTGTTTTAATATACAATTTACTGGTTAAGTGCTTAAGTGATTGATTTTGTTTCATTTTTAGACTAAAGGTACTTCAAGCTTTGGTAAACGTCATAACAAGACGCACACCTTGTGCCGTCGTTGCGGACGATCATCATATCACATCCAGAAATCAACTTGTGCACAATGCGGTTATCCAGCAGCTAAGTTGCGATCATGTAAGTGATTGAAAAATAATTTCAGTTATTAACAATCTAACGTGTGCCGGCACGGTCCATATCAGATCAGGCTGACAGTATGAGGTTTTGTTCCAGAATTAATTCCTCCACCCTCTACTATCCTGGTCAATTCAGTTTAACAATTGTTGATTAATACAGTCAACTTTAATGGCTAAGCCAGAGACTGGCGCTAATTTGATGGGTAAATATTCAAGTCAGAAATTAATCCGGCCAATCATAGTAGCTCCGACCTGTCGTTTCAAATGTACATCAAAATTAGGCTTATTTCTTATAAACCAAACTTACCTATAAAGTTGGATGTTATAAAATCGTCTCTGAAATTAGTTTATTTATTAATTCGTTTTACGCCCAGTGGCAATTATACAAAATTTATACATTGGTTTGGTATAAGTGTGGATAAATAACGCGGAAATATAAGTTTACGCTTTACAATTAGATATTCAGTGTTAGCACCATACTTGGTCACATTGGCTTTGAAAGACCCAAAAGAAACTTCATACCAATTAAGATGTAGTTTGCTGAACGACTCAAATAAATTTAGCTTTTCAACTATTGTTGATAAAATGGATTGACATTACATCCAGCTTTGCTATGTAAAAACGCTGAATTTAATACTAATTTAATAATGTCGCTCTCCGTACTTAAAATGTCACCAAGTTTTAGCTAATGTTTACAAAAAACATTCGATTCAATCTCCCTATTAAGGAAGTCGACATAAATTTTATCGTTTCAACCATTGCGGAATTTGAAATCATGAATAAACAAATTTACATACCATTTAGCGATAAAAAGTCTAAAAATTTGTATTAGTGCACTATTATAACTTCTGTGATTTTGAGGGTTGTTCGCATATCAATTGCAATTACTCCAAGCACACAGATATAACAATTGTGAATTGATCTGACTTTGCAATTCGTTATATTTTAATGATATGAATTTGCGCAACAATTATTTCACACATTCCGTCAAACAAAAATTTATTTGTGAAAAATAATTAATTTATAATAATTTAAATTGTAATATGATTTCCCTTTTTTTCAGACAATTGGTCAATCAAAGCTAAAAGGAGGAAGACCACTGGTACTGGCCGCATGCGTTATTTGAAAATCGTAAGGAGGCGTTTCCGTAACGGATTCCGCGAAGGAACTCAAGCAAAACCCAGGAAGTCCACGTAATTTGTAGATAACACTTACAAATAAATTGGTTAATACGAAGCCCAGTGTCTTTTATTTAAGTTTGAGGTTTACACAATTACACTAAATTTATTTATTGAGATGAAATTAATCATAAAATTCGAAGTAGTAGGCTATTAATTTTGTAGGCTATTTGGTTTTATTATCTTGGGAAACACAATATTTCATACAGCGATGAATGTCCATATGTTAAGACACACACATATGTTAAGACACGCCTTCGTGTGTTCTTTAATAGAACCTGCGGTCTTCATTACATACATTTGGTCATTCTGTCTGTGGCTGTAACTTAAATGTTTGCAATAGATTATATGCATAATTAAGCCTATAAGGCCAGGAGAAGAGCTTGAAACAAGTTGTATAATTTCTATCCATGGTTCTGGCTCTCCATTGTGACCTCCCCCTGTGATGGGGCGGAAGGAGCAACTGAATTTTTTTTCTAATATAAACGATACATCGTTGGAAAGACCATTTAAGTAAAATTAATAAAAATTTCTAATCCCGAGCCCATTCAAAAGATATCATCAGATATCAGATCAAAGTTTGAGGAAGAGCGTTTTCCTGGTCTCCTAATTCAAATGCTGTTGAGTTTTTGGTTTCAGATGAACATAGCAGCCGGCATCGTGGGACCCGTCCCCTACTTTTGCTTATATGAGGGTCATCCGAACGCTGTAGTGCCAATTATTTTGATTTCAACAAATTTTTAGATTCTGTTGTATTCATAAATATATTCTAAAACCCCAACATAGTGTGTTCTTACAATTCCTCACAATGAAGTACAAAAAACAAACGTCACGTCCAAAAGTTTTAAAAAGGATCCTACATTATTTACATTCAGCCTGTGTTTTCAGAAAAAGTTGTTACTTAACCAAATAGAAAAGCACTGCACAAAAAATTAATTAAGTTTTGCGTTCACGCTTAAAATACATGAAATCACTAATTCGCTTATAGGCCTTTCTGGCACTAATTTTTTCCTGTTGTCTTAATTTGTTCAAGGTGTGTATTATATAATTATCAATTATTTACACTTATTATTTATTTATCTTATGTAGTTTTTGAGTACCTGGTTCAAAATCATTAAATACGTTTTAGTTTTGTTTTTGAGAATTTGTAGTGCAAACAAAACCAGGAATGCAGCAATTTCAGTATCACAGTATTTTTTATATGTACTGCAAACTTGAGACCTAGTTTGAAGTGAAATGAAACTCAACTACTGAGTAGATGTTCAACCCACTAATTTAACGTAATCGGAAACCAATTTGGGTTCCAGCAACATTCCACAGAAGCAAAACTAAAAAGCAAATTGCATTACCGAACCAGACATGCATACTAATTGACTCCTACGTCCGCGCGTAGATGTGACATTGAATGGTATTTTAGCAAATCAAATTCCGGTTGGGAGCAAAATTGAGGCTAATTATGTGCAATGAATGTTTATGCTTGTTCAGAAATCGCTTACCACCGTGGTGATTGATGCTCAACAATAGTAGATAACCTTAATAAATTTAATAATGCAACATTGAAAAGGGAATTACCTCATAGATAAAATAAGGAATTTGGAAGTTAGAAGCGGTCAATTAAACAAAGATTTTAACCAATGAATAAATTTTGAAGCAAAGGCAAAACTTCTTGTTTGTTCCCAAGAATAAGAACAAACAGTTTTTTTTTTATATTTTTCGGATCAAACTTTTTTTACCAAAAAAAAATTATGTCTTATAGTGGTGGACGGCGCCGTGATATGTCAATTCCGAATAGTATGAATTACACCATTTCAAATCCTAAGGAAAATATTTTGAAATGATTTTGGCTGCCAACGATCTGATGGATAGTGTGAGTAAGCCTTAAGGTGCACATTTTCTGAAGGGGTCGCCATAGTTAACTGGGTAATGGTATATTTTTTGTCACAGAAATCGTACTTTCTTTTAAAGCAATCCGAAAACTACATGAGCGATGTAGACATTTCTACATTAATCTTATTTTCAATCTTTAGAAAAGTTGGTATTTGTGGTATTTTAGGGTGTCTGCTTTAATTTTTAATAGTACCCAACTTCACAAATTCAATCAAAAATCAAAGGACAGGGGCAATTTTGCTAGTTCATAAAACTAGTAGCATTTAGTTTAGTTGGAAATGGGGCATTTAGGCATATGCCTTTCGATTACCGCGACCGCTAGTATCTATCCACATTTTATCCCAGGTCTAGCTTCTTGAAGAAGTCCAGGATTTTCCTAGGAGCTGTATTCCAAACTTGTTCCGGTGTGAGAAAGGCTTCCTCTAACTTTGTTAGTCGGAGCCTTGCTAGGGCTGTGCACTGACAAAGACTAATAGCATGCATAAAGTAATAATCTAGATATCAAGAACTTACGCACGAGGAGTGTACTCATATGAACGTATAGATATCACGAATAGCTTACCAATTGCGAAATTTTAGTTAACTGCAAAAACAAAAAGTGCCACTGCAATATTACATTATTATTATTACACATTATATAAGATGCTTTAGATTTTAAATATAACCTTCAAGGGACATTTTTCGTAAAGCAATTTTATTCATAAAGTATACAGCAACAGAAATATTTACAAAATATCAAAAAATTCGCTGCTTCTCAAGTGCAATCTGAATCTGTCGTTAATTATTTACATAGAAAGTGTGTTGCACACGCGCGGTCGCTTAATATAAAAGTACATATCTACGTAGCGTTGTTAATGTTGCTTCCATTACTTAAAGTACAAAATTTTAAGGTAAACAACTTTCTATAACAAATTAACATTATTTGTACATCGTTTACAAAAAGCACATTTCATTATTTTGCCGTTGAGCGCTTCACTGAGTCTGTGGCTGTATGTCCCAATGCAACCGTAGACACTGTCCTTTCAACTGGCCTCTTCTATGTAGACATTTCCTCGAAGGGGCGTCTTCACCGCTTCTTTATCTGCTGTAAAAACGATATCTTGTTATTCATAGGGCAAAATGTAAAAAAAGATTAATTAATTAACATTGCAAATGGAGATCTGATATGACAAATAAATCTTCGAAGCAAATGAAAAAAACGCCTAGTTGATTTGTGAGATGGAAACATTGTTACACACGAACGTGATGAGGGAGAGCAATAAGTCTAACCGCATTCGAGCAATTATATGCCTTATTGTTACGTTCTTTATTATTATTTCGCTTTTTTTTTATTTTTCAGAAAGTACGGTTGCTTGGGCTCTAGCAAAAAAAAAGGGTTGAATTAATCGTCGGAAGCAACGACTTGCGACTGTATGCCATTCGTACTCGCCTATAAATAATCGCTGAATGGCAGATCTAGGAAAGCAATTTGAAAGTCAATTGAGACGCTGGCAACAAGCGATTTGCGTTCATTGCTAAAATCAATCATTAGAGATCTTTGCCTTTGTTCTTTTTGTTCAGTTTCTTTGCTCTTTCTGGTAAAGCGAAGTAAAAATAAATGAGTTTTATGAATTCATTGATCTAAACATTTCGATGCACCCAAGAACGATAAAACTGAATTTTTGATGTGGTAACAATGACTATAAATAAAAAATCAACGGATACAAAACAATTTGAAAAACTTGTAGATAGTTATTGCGTTATATTGGAGATAAATTACTTTAAGGGGGGAGGGGTCACTCCACATTTTGGCCTGATTTGCTGGATTAAAAACTCATTTTCTCCGAGATCACAATCTCGATCAAGTTATTTTTTGCATTATTGATTCAATGCTTTTAGGTCTTATTCCTCGTGTTGCAATCTTTCAATTGAATGAGGGATTTACATATTTGATTTTTTATGCAGCTCAAGCTCTCTGTACACAAAAAGAGACACTTTTTAGCAAGAAAAATTGTTTACTTCATCAAAAACAAGCTCCATCTACTGTGGAAAGGTGTTCGAAGCTAGGAACATGTCTGTAAGTCCAAAGAGCATGCTTTCGTTTTACTTTTCACCAATAAAAGAAAGCTCGATAAAGGCATTAAAATCTCTTTAAATCATGATTGTAAATAAAAATCACTAGACTTTATGTTCCATAAATTTTATTTTTTTAACCTGAGAAGCCAACGCGTTTCGTTCTATTAGAACACTACCAAGGCTAATTGGCTACTCCACACAATTCGCGATCGCTACATCTTTGGGAAAGGGGTAAACTTCTTCAAACTGTATGTACATTTTTCTGGCAATGAAGACGATTTTTGGTATGACATGGGGGCTAAATCCAAAGAATAATTCACTACATATATGTACATATACCACCGACACTTTGGCGCTGGTGGTTTAAAGAAAAGCTGAGCGACTGAAAGGACTTTCAAAAGTTCAAACAATAGCTTACTTGGTCATCACGGCTGGCTAAGAACAACATACAAGTACGTATAATTGAAATAATTCTCTCTCTGGCTCCACTAGAAATCATCGGAGAGAAACGATGAAATCAGCTTTCTGCCTGGACATCATCCAACAGTGGGAAAATAAAAGCACTTTCAGAGATCAAAAACATTTATGTATATCTAGGATAAAATACTGAAGAAAGATCCTAACATCCTGGGGATCTCTGATAGTCTTATATGAGTGGCGCGGATGGGTTGGATGACACCCATTACGGAAATCAGTGGTGTCACTTTCACAAATTTTTAAGTAATACTTTTCATTTTTAATTTTTTCTCAAGGTGTAAGAGCTTTGAAAAAAAAAACCAAAACCTCTAACTCTTAATTTTGTGGAACATTTTTATTTATTTATTATTTATTTTTTATCATTCAGTAGCATTGCTAATTTATTTTTACCGGTATTTCAGACCACTTAGGCACACAAAATAAAAGCCTAGTTCAACCGCAAGGGTAATTGCACAATCTTTCTTTTTTTTTCAGTCATTTTTATTTTATTTTTAGGGAGACTTTAACACAAAACCATATTAATCATTTTGTTATTTAAATCTCCTGATTTCAGATAATTCCAACGCACAACTACATGTAGAAATCAAATTGCTATTATTGGGATCAAGCCCGTGACGAACGACTGCCTACTACGTGCCATAAACCATGCTGACTGAGATAATGATGATGAATTGAGATGCAGAATGAATCGCAAATTATATGAGTTCTGAATAAATCAAATAAAATTACTCTGAAGTTATTACTTTTTCGTGTCGTTAATCAGATTACCACTACAGAATACGAGAATAGTGAATAAATGAAGTTTCAGAATTTCACCTGAATCGCAGGTGTTCGTAAATTCAGTTAAATAAAATGATTTTTGGAGAATAAGATTATGGAAGTCGAATTTGCCCGACTCGACTAGCAAAGACGCAGTTTTAAATTTGAGATACTAAGAAAAATAGTGTCTTTGCTAGTCGAGTCGATAAAATTCGATTTTGATGACAAGTGCCAAAATTTAAAATAAGGATTTGCATGTACTTTTATCAATAGGAAATCATCTAGAATCTTTTTCTACTATGACTACTTGTATGAAAATGTCGTAATCTTTCTCATATATGTAAATACTTTTGTAATCGTTCTTGCTGGGATGCCGAGCGGGGAAGAGGAGCGGGGCCAAAGTTTGATGGTTATAACAATAGGACTTGGATGCAGCAAGACAGGGATGTGCTACCTATTTACCATAGCCTGAGTGTTGTGGAGGCCCCGCTTTCAGAGGGGCCCCCAACGTTTAGAATTCAAAAAATTGTGATAGCACCTTTCACGTGAGACTCCGCGGAGACCCCGAAACCCCTGGGTACGCCCCTGTAGCAAGATGGGGCAACCTGTCATACATCCAATGAAACTATGCCCGTGGAAATGTTTCCTAACAAACTAATCTCGCACAGAGGAGATATTCCATGGCCTCCCCTCTCCACAGAAGAATGCCAGCGGCGAGATAGCGGACAACTAGACAATATTATTTTCAAGAAATTATTTTCCCGTATATTTTTGTTCTTTTAAATAAACATTTACTTAAATACAATCTGTATTTTTGCTTCAAGGCCGTTTCAAAAGTGCAAAAATGTATGACCCACCCTGTGTATACATATATGCATGTACATATGTATGACAAAATAGTGTTGCTGGTGACCTTATCTCCTCAACTCTAATTATATCATCTTAGGCGACTCAATAGTTTACGAGCCACACTTTTTCCAATTTATGAAATTTCAAAAATATTCAAACACTTCCTCATTTATAAAGATTTTAAAAATGGAACACGTGGAAGGCAAACCCAATGCGCAATACCCCAAACATTTTTCCCAAATGGGCTGCAGTAGAAGCAGGGCGATTTGAGTGCAAGTCACTGGCTAATGTTTCATCGGTATCATAAAAAACAACAACAATTTATAATTGATATTATTTAAAAAATAGTTTTATGTAATTTTTGTTTTAAATTACAGAACCTTCCTATACATCGTAAGCAACTTTGTACAATATAACAATGTATGTAGATATTTAATTATAATTATTCAGAAAATCAAAATCACGTCTTAGAAATAGAAATTAGCAAAAGCATCTTACCTAGAAGCTGTTCCAGGTATACGCAATGGACCTCAACTGGGCGCGCATTTTGATCTTTGATAGGATTCTCGATGAGAAAAGTTCCACTTTCAATATTTTGGACCTCTGCCAATCGAGCCATCAATTTCGCAGAAAGTTCTTCAACATCTGTAAGAGAAAGTCATAATTCTTCTAAAAACACAAATATTCAATTTGGATAAAATTTTAAAGAACAATCCAAGGTCGAAATGCGAACAGAGTTTATAATTTTATCGACCAAACGACACAGTATCGTTGAGAGAGTTCTTCGGGATTTGCCAAAACCGCTAAAAATAACGAGGAGCAGATGTTGGCGTTGGCGAGTTATTGTTGAATGCCTTCCATTTTCTATAAGACAAGAAGCCACTAAATTGCTCTGAAGTTCACTCGCGAAACGAGTTTCGCTTCAGCTTCCTAGTGGGGAGCACTTGGTCGACGTCAGTGTGGCTGCTGGCACTGAAACGGAGGGAGCTATCCACCCGCAACCGTGAAGGATTCGCTTTCAATGAATTCAGTTTGGCAAACTCAACGGTTATTGCTTCTAAATATAAAGTTTGCTTACGATCATGCCCTCGCCAAGACTAACTTCTCATTGAGAAATTTATATAGCAGAAATTATTCGTGTTACGTCCGCACACCACATGCATGATCATTTGCAGTGCTTCATTTGGCATATTTTCGGACCATTGTTTACTAACTCTGCTAGTCAATAAAACTTTGTTTCCTGCTTGCTGGATATAAGTTGTATTAATTTTAGAAATTCCCTGTGGCTCGCACAACAACAGAAACAGTCCGGAAATTATTATAGGTGCTAAGGTTCGTGAAATACACGTAATTGGCAGTTTATTTGTTTTCACATAAATAAATCGTTCAGATGACTGAATTATATTTTTTTTCATTAAAGAGAAAATAAATTTTTTTTCTAGCAATGCATATTTGTATGAAAGTGTTTCAGGTTTGTATTCAGATTCAAAATAAACACTTTTGCCAAGTTTCGATAAGCAACTGTTTATAAGCCTAACAAAAAGGCACACAATATAGGTACATTGTATTTTCGGTTTAACGGCGTTTCCGAACCTTTCATTAGAATGAGAAAGGAGTTAAGCTACTCTACGGCGGGACCTTCTGTACGAAAAGTTTCAAGGTCACCTTGGGGATTCTTTTCAAATCCGTCAAATTCATATCCGTTCAGAATGAAGGAAATTCACAAATATCCTATGTTTCGTCGAACGGATTTGAATAGCCCTCATTATTTTGCGAAACAGACCTCGATTGACTTTGTAATATTTAACAAATTTTTTTATGAAGTCATGTTAAATTTCTGGCCTAATCCACAATGCAGTGCAAAAATTGCGTAAGAACGCACAGTTGCCAATTCGCTAATATGATCGATACGAGAATTAGACCTATGCAGATCTAGGCGTTAGTGATAATTAGGGAAAGAGAACCCGATAACTGAGTACCCGACTACCTATACGGTATTCGGGTGGTACCCGATGATCAGAAACTCGCCGATATAAAGTACACGATATATCTCAGCAAAGAGTTTCATATCTAGCTCAAGTTGGAAATATCTACTTAATTTAAGTGGCAACAGTATGCAATTGAGATAAACAATCATGCTACTTGTTTCTAACTTGAAGTATGCAAATTAAGAAAATCGAAGCCAGCAGTCTCCAGGTATGTTAAGTGCGAGTTCAAAAACGCAGTGATACCGCAGTATTGCACAATTCAGCGTAGCAGTGTCTGAAGCTGAATTGTGCAGAACAGCGGTATCACTGGTTTTTGAACTCGCACTAACTCTGATAGACTCGTCGAACTGATGAAAATCAGGGAAAGTTTTAGTTCATTACAGTAAAGTGCTACTGAAACGCATATTTGGTAGTAAATATTTGCAACGATTATGCTCTATCAAATACAGGGTGGGTCATACATTTTTGCACATTTGAAACGGCCTTGAAGCAAAAATACATTGTATTTAAGCAAATTTTTATTAAAAAAAACAAACGGTAAACTTATTTCTTAAAAATAATGTCGTCTAGATGTTCGTCATCTCGCCGCTGGCATTCCTCAAATCTGGCGCTAAGACTTCCGAAAAATTTTCGACACAAAGCGCCACGGAGTATGTTGACAATTTCTTGATGAATATTCACCTTTAGTTGGAGTATTGTCCCTGGTTTATTTATGTAGATTCGACTTTTGAGATAACCCCATAAAAAAAATTATGTGGAGTTATTTTAGGTCCAGGCTGCGGGGAGGGTAGGCCATGGAATATTTCCACAGCGCGAGATTAGTTTGTTAGGGAACATTTATTTAACCACGGGTATAATTTCATTGGATGGAGCTGATGCAACTGCGGCTCCGCTCGGCAGTCCCGCATGAACGACTAAAAAAGTGCAAAAATTTAAGACCTACCATGTACATCATGTAAAGATTGTAAAGAGTAGTTTCGGCAATTTTAAAATGGTGAAAGTTATATTGTGCATTTGGCGGGATCAGAAGGGTGTTGTTTAACTATTATGAATGTCTAACACCATCACTGGGGATTGTTATCGATTGCGACTAATACGTTTGAACCGAGCTTTGAAAGAAAAACGATCGGAATGGAATACTAGACACAAACAGCTAATTCTGCTGCACGACAACACCAGACCACATGTTGCAAAACAGGTCCAAGACTACTTGGAAAGATTAAATTGGGAAATCTCGCCCCACCCGTCGCAATCATCAGGCACTGCTCCTTCGAGTTTCCATTTACTTTACGGCCGATTGCATAGGCTCTTTCTGAAGAGTAACTTATCATGAATGTATTGAAAAATGGTTCAGTGAATGGATGGAGTCGAAAAAAGAGAATTGTTTTCTTCGAGGAATCCGACTACTTCTTCACATATAGGAAAAGTTGTTGCTTCTAATGCGACATAGTTTCAAAAAATGTATTTATTAATATCAAAGGTTGCAAATCATATTTTTTCAAACATGAATAATTCTGTGTTTTTTTAATATATTAATTTGTAGATAAATTGCTTCCTTAAGTTAAATTCATGCAGAACATGAAGCGCGATTTCACCTGTACGGTGTACCAAAAATTCAAAAAAAATATGTGTGTATAAATTAATTATTGAAATATGTATGTTTTAATTTTGAAGGAAAAACAAACATATGGCCAATTAAAACGATACGGACATCACAAGACTAAAACAATAATGAAGGTGCCCGTGGTGTCCTAATAGAAGCTCTTAGTTGCTTTATAGTAAAAAGCTTTTAGAAATTGCTGCTAAATTCAAATTGATCATGGCTTTTCATATATTCGTATTTGATCGTTAAGGAATACACTGAAACAATTATTTTCTTCTGGCAATAATGAAGAGAATCGATGTCACCTGCCGCATGCTTTCAATGCTTCATAGAAATAACACTTTCTACGCAGCAAGATATGCACACAGGCATGGTTGCCATTTTTGGATTTGCCTCGCAACAGCTGAAGCTAATGAAACTACAAAAAATGCAATTACGCGCAAGAATATAATTAAATAGCATGTCTATAAAGGACACGTTCCTCTAAATTTTATTTTCGTATCAGGGAACTCTCCAAGGTATACTATACTTCGGGCACGTACCGCCAAAAGGCTCCTGTTGCGCATGTGCGCTCTCATTAATATTCGTCTTCCGGTTCCACTTAAAACGCTGATAAGGTGCGGACTATTTTTGAACAGCGCGGCTCGGTTTCGGAAGCTATACGTTTTTAGATCAGGCGCACTTAGTAGTTTTTGTCACTTTACATGTTTGGATGTCGAACATTTTCGACAGGAAGTCGCTTTGTCACATTCCATTCTATGGCAATAATGAGCTCTAGCTGTCTGCGAAAAATATTTGATGAGAGAAATGATGTAATTGCGATTTTATATCGACGCCAATAGGATATTTATTAATGATTGGAATTTGATGATTATTTTAAGAAGAAAAATATTTTCACCCGCAGCGGTTAGTAACAAGTTTATTGAAATTGCACGTGCCTATGCACATTATATCACCCAGGTGGGCATTGGTAGCACAAACAAAGTACGCGTAGAAGAGGCTACTGGGAACTATTCAAAGTATGTACATAGGCACATCACATTGAATATGTGGGTCGTTAGAAACAGAGACTATTTGTTTTTATTAGCTTGAGATATTTGCCACTTCCTAATGTAAACTTGCCCATTTTACTTAAACATAAAATCATTTTATTGATAAACAAATGGCTCTTGATTGCTTTCCGGTTTAGAATTTTGTCGAATTTTCGAGAAGGTAATCTAAATTTTCTAATTTTAAACAATACTGACCTTTCATTATTCGGGAAAAAATCAGCGTCTTATAATTAATCGGTTTATTTTTGCCCGAAGGAAAAAATTCAATGAGCTGTTTTTTAACTAATTAATGAGACCACCAACAAACTCTATTTGAATTCCTTATTTTGTTAGCGGTTCACGAACTCAATAATTCTTCTGGGAAATACGTATGCTCCCAGCATGAAGTCTCATTGAGTTGTCGAGGAGGTTCTGCCCAGTCCCGCTAAATGACCAGACTAATAATGTAAAATTCGTATGATCCATAGAATGAATTCAAAAGAACACCTCTCGAAAGAGATTACGATATGTTTCGTAGAAAACTGGTGTACGTTGAGAATAGCAATTCATATCGAGAGATACATATTCGCGAATTTCGCAATTTATATACTTGGAAATAATCAATAAATAAAATAAAAGTGACCGTGTTTTATATTGCTTCCTTAAGGGGGTAGTCTCATGTCCGAGCTTAAATTTTGAAGGTTTTTAAGAATTTTTTTTGTTGTGGAAAATGAAATACAATCTTCTTATGATAATTATATGTTATTACTAAACTATTGAACAAAACAAAAGCATTTTTTTTAAATAAAAAAAGTAATATTTTAAGGTCATTTTGGTGAGGCGAAGTAAGTCTCTTAAAAAAAAAGTAGGTGGCTGGCCCCCTGATTGCTCCTTTTGTAATCATCCGAAATCAAAATTCCAAAATGATTATTTTTCAGTAGGGTTGTCATTCTGGCCCGTAGCAGATTTAAAAGATTTGAGTGAAAAAAAAGCAAAATGGCGGCCTTGCAAAAAAAAATTTCAAAAATCGACGATTTTTTTCGGTTTAAAATCGACATAAAACAGAAAAAAATCGATAAAAACATCTAATTCTGGTACCTGCCAGAACCATTCATGTGTGGAATATTGTGTTAAAATTTCAGCAGAATCGGTCTAATAGTTCTTTGGTAATCATCCGTGCCGACGAAAAAAAAGTAGTTTCGAGAAAAACGCGTTTAAAGTTTAGAGAAAAAATTTTCATATATGCAGATGCAGGGTGCGCTCTCCCCTATTATATGTTGTAACTTTAAAATGACGTAGTGTATCGGTCTAAAATTTTTACAGTATATTCTCAACTTATGTAACTTTGAGAAGTTGCAAAAAACAAAAAAAAAGATTTTTTGAAGATCGAACATGAGACTACCCCCTTAATTTTGTGTATTTCTAATTTTGTTTAAGTTAATAATAGTAGCTACTGAGACGAAATGAAAATGTCCCTATTTAACTTAACGTGGTACCTAATATATATTTCCTAATGTTGTTTTTGTAATTCTACTGGAAAAACTGGGTATTTCGTTAGCTTTAACTTCACAACATTATTTTATTTTATTTTTATTTTATGTACTTGTCTCCAACTATGAGCGGTTTAAACGTTAACAATTCTCAATTAGTTAGGCTTAAAATCCTGAAAATATGTTTCTAAATATTTTTCAGTGTTTGCATACCTTTAAGGCCTTAAAACATCTCTACACTAATTTTCAAAAATGTCAGTAGATATACAAATTTACAGCAAATTAAAAGCGAATTTACGACGACGAAGTGAGAATGAAAATGAATGAAATGGCTAACCAAAATTGAATCAATAAAACAAAATTTGTTGCATCTATTTTATCTATATTATCTATTTTATCTATTCACTTAAGCAAGTGTGCTCCGTGAATGTGTTGCTTTGTTACAGTTTCATATATAATACCAATTGCAGTACACCATATTATGATAAAGTGATGACAGCCTAGGTAAGGAACTAAAATTGTTAAAAACACCCCAAGTGGAAAATCATCTTTAGGCAAACGGAATAAAAAAAAAATTTCAAATCCGATCTATTTGTGCAACAGTATGAATAAAATACTTGCGAAAGAATAGCGTATAGTAAATAAATCAGCAATAGCTGTATAACACCAAACATTTTGTGTTTTATATTCTGCGATACCACACACAATACTCATGCCATATATTTCGGAGGCCTTTCATGAAGCCTCAATTTTCATTAATATGTACGTCACAATTTAATAAACTCCGCAGATACCTCAATTCGGCTGAACCTCCTGACCTTCATTCAAATACAAATCACGTAGCGTATAATCCCTCAAGGGAAACATTGAAGTCGATCGTGCGAGTGCGATCATTGAAAATTTCGTTTCTACATTTGGCAACTGCTAATCGGTAATTGGCGATGAATACAAAGGGAGAAGAGAAAACACAATTTCAACATACGCACCCTTTGAGACCCGTGAAATTGTGATAAACAGAGATTTGGACACAAATGTGCCGTCTGAACAATATTTGAATAAAAGATCAGGGATGATATCGAATTCCACCATTAACAACACTCCCTAGCATTCTTGGTACTTAAGGTGCTAATAAACTTTGGTTAGTAGGACGCTTCAACGATTTCAGAATATTAAGTAATTTCTTCTTAGCTTACCTCTGTCGAGCCTTCTCTCCATCCGTCGCCACTGCCTCATGTGTTGGAGTGAAATGTATGCAGCTGCCAGAAAAAACAGGAGACACGCCACAACTGCTAGGACGAGGGATGTCGTCTGCCAGTCCCAGTGACTATCTGCGACACTTCTTTCACTTTCGATAGGTTCAATTCGCTCTTTTCGTCGCTGTAATTTGAAAAAAAAACAACAATAGAACATTTTCAAGGTAAGCAAAGAATAAACAATATTTTAAACAATTAGTTTCTTAACATACACAACCCAGTGGATGTATAAATTGGCTAATATTCATAATGATAACAAATAAATTTGAATTTAACCATTTGGGATTTTTAGATCATTTATCTTCCAATAATTATTTTCAAATAAAGGAAAAGAAAAAACCTTTTTTAGAATTAAAATATATGGTTCCACTTTGCACAGTTCAGCATACTGATGAGATAAATGGTAGTAAAAATTGGAATACTGAAGTCTGTACGATTGCAAGGATATTATCAAAATCGAAATAAATTTATAAAATATCCACGCAATTTTCAAGAAGTGTAAACACAAAAGTGCTACAGAAATAAATCACTTATAAGTGATATAAACCCACAATTTAAAAAAACATTGCGTAAGACATATGTAATTAAAAACAAACGCGGAAAATACACATAGGTACTGACCATAGTCTTTAAGAAACCTACCTCTTTCCAATTCGGTTCTGTTCTTGAAAGAAGCATCCAATCAATTTCGAGATCATGTATCGTTCCACACACTGTGTCTTGGTGCAGTTGGCATGGCCTTAAAACTATTAACTGATCTTCACATAGGGTGCATTGTATGCATTTATCTTGAACTGGATCCCACCAGCTATCTGAATGGCAAGGTGACCCCAAGCAAGAGGAACATGTCGCCAAGATCGCTACTGTTAGATAGGCAGCGGCAGTTTGTTGCTGCAAGATTGTCTGCCATCTTCGCATAATCTAAAAGAGAAGAAAGAAAATAATAAACGCATGAAGAAGGGGTCACAGTTTCACCAAACGTAAACCTAAAATCATTCTAGGAAATGAAATCTTCCCACGTAGCGCTGTCTTCTTGCAGAGAAAAAGGTATTGACAGCCCATTGAAAACTTCAACCGATACCTCTGAGGCCCCCTTTTATAATTATTTCCGATTGAATAAATTTTATGAGCGAACCGCCTCAGACGGTGGTCGCTTGTAATTTTAATTAAAGGTTTCTTCCTGTTTATTTCTTCACGTTGCGCTAGAATTACGGCTTCACAAATAAGCTGCGACTATTGAAATTCTAACACATTGATAATTGCCGGCTTACCGGCCCAAGCGGAAATGCAATGGCCTGAGAATTGCTACCTGATACGTTTCAAATACGTGTGTGCGTACTCTACGCTTTCTTTCCGCAAACAAAATTATTGGGACAATTTTCATAAATTTTTTTTTTCATTTAAATTCATTCCAAAACTGAGCATTATTAACCGATTATAATAACTTTCTTAAAGAATTTTGCCTAGTTATTTACTTTATAAATTGTATTGAAAAATTTTATCGAGGCCTTTTTACCAGCACACAAAACTCAAATCTTAATTTTTCAATCATTTCCTAGGATTTTTTCAAAGAATACTGAACCAATAATCTGTATGTCTGTCGCTTTTTCGTCGGTATGTTTTCCCAAATATTTGGGAATGATAACGGAATATTCGACTTTTTATTGCAATCTTCGTTTATCCGAGAAACAACAGGGGTTTGTGAAAAGAAAATCGAGAATTACAAATTAATAATGGAATTTTCAAGTGGTTGTCTAACGTATTTAGAGGCCAAAAAAGTCGGCTGTGTGTATATGTACAGGGTCTTTCAATATGGACGCTAGACTTTTAAATGTAAATAAAATAAGTTGTGTGCTAGATTTCCACTCCATTTTTATTTGAAAGAATATTTTATGGCTTTAAGTATGGAATACAACGCCGTTCAAATTTCCGCCGCGGCTTTGAGTAGTAGCTTGAAGATTCCATATTTTAATCAAAATATCATTAGCAAGAAAGTTGATAAAAATTGAATCAGCATTATTTTTGACTTCAAAATCATCTCATATTTTTCTTTTGCACAGTTTAAGCTTTAACTAGTTAACTGTTTAACGTCAACATTTTCGGTACCATTTACGTGTATACTCGTCGAGTAAAATAAAGAATTTATCATTGTCGCCGAGACGTCACAGAGCCTATTCTAAGAAGTTATAAAAATGCCATTTAGTGGTATGTTTACTTTATATTACCAATAAAACTGCTATGTTTTATGAAGAAAAATTTGAACATTTACTTCGGTATATCGGTTATTCCTCGTCATCGCTAGATTTTATTTATGCGCCCCATGTACTTGCGAAAGACACTCCCGTGACTTTTACTAAATTTCTGGCTAAAGAGAATAATATCACTAACATTAGTATTCGCCGCATTTTCAACTATATTTTTTCCCAATGGAGTCATATTGACTTCTTTTAGCACCGATGTACATTTGTTACTATTTATTCTGTTCTGCTGATTTTCGTGTACATTGGCGATCATACACACATAACAACAAATAAAACTGGAATTCGTCGTAATATTCGCAAAACAAACAACGACCGACAAAATGCATCATTGAGTTAGCTTGCAGAGGAAAGTATGAATATTCCGTTTTTATTTCATTATACCCATACAAAATATTATTATTATATCATTATTCTTAGTCAGATTATATGAGAGTCATTTTGACTATGAAAGTCTAGCGTCGAGCTAGTGTTAAGCGTTTATGTCGAGTATACTCGTCATGAAAAGACGAGAGAAGGTTTTTTTCTTTATTGTCGAGTACAATTGCTATGGAGTATTTATTGTAAGATTTAATTGTACAGCAAATGCTTCTACTGTGTTTTCGTCCAATATACTCGTTATCGCATAGAAATAAGGAGTTAAGGAAGATGAGTTCCAAAAACACTTCTAATTAGGGCTATAGCGGCAATAACCCCTTAAGTCGACGATCTTAAAACGACCCATGTAAATAATATCTAATAAATATAAAAACTAAACTGATGTGCAAAATTATATTAACGGTAAGCTACCGGTGGTATATGCCCAATGCCGCCGGTTGAACAAAGACGTTATATTTTACATCGTTAACATAAGAGTTAACATAGTTACAAATTTAGATACGCTTTGTCTATTGATTTAAAAAATAGGAAACGAAAAATGTATGAATATGTACATACATATATAGAAATTTTATGCTTTCACAATTGGATAGAAACTTGTCATTTGCCATACATACCGTTTTTTTAGTTAATAAGATCTGTTCACAGTATATATTAAAAGCAGATTGAGTTTAAGGATTACCTTAAAAACGCGAATAAAACCAAACTGAATATGAAACAATCGAGAGACTCAAACAAGTTTTTAGCAATTGAGTTCAAAAAATGAACCTATTGATAGAGATTTAACGATGTTTGCAGTGCCAATGAATTGTACATTATACTCCCATCGTTTCCCTACAGTCGAAGCGAGCATTAATTGCAAAACCATAAAAAGTTAAAAGAACGCGTTGTACTGTCCAAACAAAATATGCTCTTTGAAAAATAAGCATGTATCTTTGTTCTATTTCGTGCATGTTATTTTGTCTCAGCTCGGACGCAATTTCTTGCTAAGCTTTGCACTAGGAAACAGGTTCTGAGCATTTGTTTTAAAAATCTCTTTGAAAATAAATAAAGCACCATGAATAGAAAAAGTGAGAACTGAGGGTTAAAAGTGGAGAGTATACATAAACACAGCTGAAAGCGTGGGACGTTGTGCTTTGCTTAGGTTTAAAATACTTCGTCTCCAGCCTCCTCCTCCTCTTTAAAAGTATACGAACCTTTTGCTTAGTATGTTTGGACATCATTTTGATTATGAGGCGGCAGTCGCACAGCGCATTTATGTACGTATCCTACGACCGTGGGCGAGATAAAAGTACAGATGAGCATTCAAAACACATGATACTTTAAAAATAGATCCTCAATAGTCTTATTATTCAAGAGCCGGCTGTGGGGACCGGATTATATCTTCTGCCAGCTTGAACTTTTCATTTCATATCCAGAGCAGTTTTAAAATCTGTGCTCGTGCAAATACGCCTGCATTATTTAATACCCGGGAAACAACTTAAGCTTTTATGTTCTACAACTGCACTTTAATTAGCAATCAACGGACAATGGTGCATCAATCCAGTAGTGTCGAAGCACTGCAAATTACTCGTATGCACCGATCATAAGCAATCGTTAATCCACTCTGGCACTGCGCTTCATCAGACTAGTTCTTCTTCAAAACTACAAGTTAAATGCAACCAATACATTTGTTTTCTTAAGCGACTGCAGTTTCTTGTTAGATTTACGTCTTCGTTTATTTATGGAGAGATCCAACTCGCCACATCTGAGGAACAATACAGCAATTGAGAAGTGTATTCCTTGTTTCTCGGTGAAAGCTGAGGTCTGTGATATTACACTCAAAAACAAGCAGATTCTGAAGTCAATCACATAGCGTTAACTGCACATAAATTAATGACTGAGCGACAATTGTGCTTAATTATTATGCTCAAAACACACTTTAATAAGAAAAACTAAAAGCTGTTTATTATGTGCAACATAAATTGCTTAATATAAACAGTGATCCAAGCAGATTTCTGCAAGCACGCCAACATTATTCGGAGGAGATTCTCGTGAACTTTCTTTAAAACGATCTTAACATAAGCCACTTACGTACGCGCGTCTCAGGACAGCTAACCATCACCGCTTAAAGTTTCAGTCAGACTACTTGTACGGTCTTCTCCCGATCCCGACTTTGTGATCGGGGATATTCCTCAACTGATCTTTACAAGGTAGGAGGGCAGGGCAGAGCGGTAAATTAGTGCTGCCATTGTGCTCGCTTGCATTTAAGATACTTAAAAATTCATATTTTTCCCGTTGTTTTATTCTGTTAATACTTTCTAATATAAGAAATGAAAAATAGTTTAGTATCTTTTTTATGTTGACCACATTCATTCATATCTTGAAGACTAAAGGAATTGTGTTCAGTAGCATAATAATGCTTTGAAACTTTTCACATTTCTAATAAATTACAAAACACACTAAACGTGTTAAGACTAGACATCAAAACATTTTTCTCTGATCAGGAATAATATTAAAAGAGATCTTTGAAAGTGCAAAAAAATTAAGAAATTAATATCTGTAATAAAAAAATCGTTATTCTGCCTGTCATCATTGAGTTTGCCTCACTTTTTTGCATATTCTGACCAAATCATAAAAGTAATCTTGATGAAACAAAAAATGTTCTATAGATCGATAATGGACAATTGAAATGCATTAATTGGAAGATCGAAAACTATTTGACTTCATGATAATCGATTTTATGACAAATTCTTCACATTTTTTCATTCAATTTAAAAGAAAGTTTCTTAAGATATTTCGACAAAATAAAAAGTAAAATCTAGCTTTTAATTAGCTCTATTCATCGAGGAATAAATAATATCAATCGGATTTTTCATTCTTTTTTTGAAAATTTCAAGAATAAAAAAAAAATTGTGATTTATTTGAAAATTAGAAGAAACCATTTCTAAAAGTTTTAAGTTTCCTCTTGTAGTTTAAATAACGCTATTTCACGAATGTTCGAGTCAATAATATATAAGTTGAAACATTTCATTCGGACATTGCAGAATTCAAAAGTATATAATATTTTTTTTATGATTTGATAAGGCAAACGTACGGCAAAAGTAGCACAGCGAGAGCTAGGGGTAGCATACAGCGACAAGTACAAACATGAAACATAAAGCTGTATATATTATATATTTATGTTTTTATTTAATTAAAAATAAAAATATGTTTATTTTTACTTTTTTTAAAACGCGATTTTATTTCAAATGCACTAAAGAATAGTAAATTAGTTTTATACATAACATATATTACCCTACGTACAAGAATAAAAAAAACTTGTGGGCAATTATCACCAGTTCCAGTGAATAATAAAATTGTAGATAATTGTTAGTTACCAATAACACTGGTCTACATTTTTCTTGAGACATAGATACTTTAAATGGAAGCTTGAATCGTGAAGTATTGCCCAAAAATACAAAAAACCCAAGAGCTTTCGAAATTTTCCAAAATCCTAGATTTTTATCAGCACGTGCTATTTCCTTGCATGAAATATGTGACCCTTAATAATAAATAAAATCCACTTACTGTGTCAAAACATAACATTCCACTTTTTGGTGGTTCCGAAAGGAAGTACATCCAAAAGCCACGTAAGCATAGTGGTGAGTTTGAGGCACTTTACGAAGTGCCCTCTATAGTACTGCATACTTGCATTATTGTTGATAAGCCAGAACCAATAAAAGTACGGTATTTTCGACGGAACAACACGGGGACAGATTACTCTGACGGCGGCTTACATAACATTTCTCACGCATTGAATGGAGGAGACAGAGAAAAAGAATGAAGAAAATAACAGATAAAAAACAGCGCGCAACTTCAAAGAATTTCTTCGATTTTACAGAAAACTCGTTATCATTTGAGACACATCTTTATAGAGGTATCACCTATTCGTATTTCAAGGAGAAAATCCTTGCCGGCCAGTTTATTTAATACAATTTTAGCCCAACAGACTTTAAATTGAACGTACATAATTGGACTTAGAATTAAGTCCCGAGTTGCAAAACAATTATCCTCTGCTTAGAGTGTAAACCTGCTAACTAACAAAGAGGTATCTTACAGGGGAAACAAAAAACTGATTATAACTTGAAACTTGTTTTTTTTTATATTTTTCATTAATGGATAGGAAAAAATGTTGCAATCTGATGGTTTTTATTAATGTGCGTTTTTGTAATTTAACAGACTTTTGAATAAAGCTGATTTGGCTGTTTTACTCATCATGCGTTTAAGTCAACTCACGATTTAAATTGTGCATAGAGGTTTTACCTACGCGACTCGTCATCTCGTTCCCTTTCGAATAGTATGCAAATGTCATGTATCGGACAAAATGGATTTAGCAGGTTTACACTCTAAGCCGACGTTATAATAATGAAAAATAAACTTCTGACATTGTAGTGATCCAAACCGCAGTGTGGCATCCTATTTCGATATCAGACATCCGATTCGGGTTGTCGTGCCTCAGTTAAAGCTTTCATTGATAACAAATGTTGTTCGGGCTTATTCTGTCTGTAATCTGTATATATCTATAATATAGTCTGTGCCTTTAAGGCATTTTCTTTTATCTTCAGCTATAAGAAGTCACGGCACTTAAAGCCAATACGTTACTAGATTACCCATGCTATGATTGGACGGTTACTATTTACACTAATCAGGCCTAATTCCATTAGCAAGTAATTATATTAAATCATTTCTAACACAATATTGCGTCACTGATTAAAAACCAATTTTAGGAAAATTGGCTATGGTTTTTAGAAATAACAAATTCAGTAGTTGAAAAGAATTAAAAGTGAGACAGGTTTCAATTATTGCAAAATCATGACAAAATTCTACCTTTAACGAGATTTAACTTTGATCCAAATAACGATTTACAAATATGTAATAAAAAGCAAAATAATCAGCCTTAAACAATTGCTTTATATTTGACTTATTATATATATCTCGGTGTCCAAGGTTCGATCCAAAGCAGTTGTTTCTCAAATGCAGTGGCATTTTGCAGATTGCTTTGTTTGGATTGGCTCCTAAATCCATGCTAGTTGGAATTGATAAACTTGTAATATAACGTTGGCATCGAGAATCCACTAGCAGTAATGGCGAGTATCCCTTAACTGAAAACTAGCTTCCCACTAGCTTCGCGGCAAAAGTAATGTATTGCCTAGATTCGGTCTGCCAAATTCGTTGAAACAACTTTGGCAAAAATCCTTTCTCCAATAAATATTTACGTAATTTAATGTCCTTCAAAAATTATCATTCCATATAATTCCAAACCCACACTTCGTTTAGATATTAAATCGACATAAAGTATTTTTTTAATTAATTTTTTTTTTTTTTATAGAAGACAAACAGTTTGATATATATCAATAAATATTTATTTTTACCGCTATAATAATACTAAAAACATAACTGTGACATTTTCCCCAAAACCAAGTAAATGCGTTAAAATATATTAAATTATCCTTGTTCTTGTTTGGTCGCAATAACATTTCTAATCACTTTTATGTACACAATTTGCAGTGCTTAAATAATTGTCAGAGTTAAACAGGAAATATTCTTGACAATAAATTTGCTTTATGTATAAACTAACCATCTACAGTAAAGAGAAACGAAGTCACGGGAGTAAAATATCTTTTCAGTCCATGATCAATAGCATTTCCCGATGGAAGATTGTTCTGTTTAAGAAAATATTGGTTAAAATTTATAAATTTAAAAAATACGTCTTTTTGCTAAAAAAAAAAAAAAAACACTACAGCAAAGGCCACATGGTTATTTATCGAAGGCATTCTCTGGTGACGCTGCTCTCGGTTTATCCACTAAAAAACCTGAGATTTAACTATCACTGTTCAGCTTGTAGTGTACTTTTAAAGTTACCTTTTAGTGGATGTTGTTCGAGTGTAAGGGTTTTGTAATATCTTTGGATGCGTTTCCATAACTCTTAGAAGAAGATCGTCCAAGTAATCTTCTAGTTCTTTGACTCTTTGCCGTTGAATTGTTGCCTCATTTTCCATACTGCTGGCAATAAGTATCATCTCCTACAAATGTGAAGATTTGTGATTGTTTTTATTTTGTTTGCTAGTTTGCTTCTCATGGAGGCAGGTGGACGAGTGAAGATTAATTGGAAATCCAATCATATCTGTATAGTTTCAGACTTACCTCACGGCTTTTCCCTTCATATTTCGTAAGAAGTTCTTTAGAAATTTCAGGTTGGGGCCCTCCATTCTTAATAAGAACATTTTCATGTCCAATTATTATTCTTTCACCAAATTGCCTTGGAGAAATAATTTCCTCTGTATCTGGCTTTTCTGTAAAATGGGTAATTACAATTTTTGTAATTTTCTAGCAGCGTTTTTTTCATATTGTGCTTCGAATCAGATTTCACAGCAAATTTTGAATTGAATTGAAATCTACGAATATGTATTTTACCTATGACAAAACTTTTTAATTTTGAGAAAAGATCAAATTGCATTCACCCAATAATTTATTCAGTTCAATTTTCGAAGTTTGGATGGGTAAAAATAATGGCAATTTGATAACCTTTTTGCAAACATTTAAATATTGCTATAGGTAACAGTTTAAAGAATTCAATTCAATGCAAAATTCCCGATCCAGAACAGAATATGAAAAAAATGCAGCTACTATTGATATACAAGCACTGTCAACTATTCACCACTAAGTTTTAGTAAATCAGACTTACCTCTGCGGAAGTATTTCAATTTGCCAAATCGCTTCTTCTCACTCTTCTCGATCTTCTCTTTTTCTTTGTGTACATTTTTATCAGCCAAACAAGCAAAAGTATTGCTTCTTGGCAAAGGTTGTGGCCTGATCACCTCATTCTTTGTGACTTTTTCTGTTGAGTGCTTTGGATGCTCTTCAATTTTGGTTTCCATCATTGGAGATGAAGGAGCAGTATTAGACTGAATTATATCAGGTTCTGCAATCACTTTATCATTTTTCTCCTCTATAATTTCAGGAGTGTTTTCCTCTTTTGTTGGTAATGGAACACGAGATGGCTCCCATGATCTACGTTTAAGGGAATCAATACTACCGATGTCTAAATTTTTTCCATACAACTTTGCTTCCCATTCATCTCGTTTTGGTTCGTTTGGTATGCGGGGAGGTTTGGAGGGAGTGTGTATCTTATCACTACTTGGTATAATACTTGAGTCATCTTTATTAGGGACTGGTGGAGGCAAATTGTTGTTATATGTTCCACGAATATTCAAAGAACTTCCCGAACTTTTATGAGACAAATTATCAAAAACAAATTCGTCTTCATCTTCGCTTATTACTCCTGGATCAGCATCTCCAATGGTTTGACCTATACGCTTATGTCCCGTACTATTCGGAGTCCCAATACTTGCAAAACTACCATTAAAGGAATCCGAATCAGATCCTTTACCTTTCTTTGATTTTCCGGTTATATGCATTTTCGATCCCAAAGACTTTGCAAATTTCTTTATGCCTTTCCGTTTCTCCAAAGTCCCTAAGCTTAATAAACTTCCGCCAACTGAAGTAGCCAATTGTCCTATTGAAGATTTGTGCTTTTCTTTTTTGCTCAAGTCAGTCAAAGAGCCCGACTTGACGATAAATGTAATACGAACTTCCAGTTCACCGCGCTCTTTTTTCTTCTCCTTTCCTGGTTTGCTTTCTAGCTTATGCCACTTTGATCTTGGTCGGTCGTAAACATCCATTTCATTTAATGGTAAGGTCACTTGCCCCAGGAACTCATCGATTCCTAAATTGTTTCGATGAAGGCAAGTAAGCACAAGTTCTGCGCGATTTCCTTTATCTGGTATTGTTCTAATAATAATAATAATTTGCATACCACTTCGTAATGATAAATGTCGTGTACTTACAGTTCACATTCTTCATGCCAATCTACGTTCTCAGTAGCTTTTTCCTTGACGGATGTTTGATACTTCTCCTTTCCCAAAGCAATAGTAACGAAACAGTTGTTCGTGCCATTTTTCCCTTTGGAAAGTAGACCTTTGGCTTTTTGAACTGCAAACAAATAGAAATTAGATTACTTTAGTGTTACTTAAGGCGAAAATGCACTTATTATCTCATAGGAGACGGATTTGGTTGACTCGACTTACAAAGACACATTTTAAAAGCTAAAATACAAATAAGTTGACCAAATTCGATTTCCCTAATAGGGCCCTTAGATTCCGCAATACAATACTTCATAATTGTTCGAAAGTGCATTCTTTGCGCAGGTTTTGGAAGGATGATTGAAGTCTGGATCTGGATACTCCACTTTACTTGATCCTTGTAATTGTGAGCTCAATATTGCTGTATTAAAATTATGAACGTGTCATGGTAATAGAAAGGTGGGCCAAATCATTAGGGAATATTCAAAACTCAACTCTTGATAATGCTTGCGTCTTTTTACTTGTTTCAATCGTGGATAGTTCCGCAATACCTCTATAACTTAAAAAATATATTTTGGACCACCAACATGTCTTTCACCATATAAGAATATATTAAAATTAATCCAGTTATCTACCCATCATCCGCGGGGGGAAATAGCGGATTTGCTTATTGTTTGTTAACTACTTAGAGGTGCGATTTGTTCTATTTAGTTGGGGACGATAGGCATAAACTCCCGTTCAAGACAGATAAAGAAATTTCATTTTTTCTCCAAAATAATCTAAAATAGTTCGATGTAGTACCCAAAGCATATAGCCTCTCAATGCCACAAAAATATTTGACTACTTGCTTAGCTATAATAGAAGTACGGCGGCAATTTTCTCTTGAAGAATCGATTCGTTTCGTTTGGTGTTTCTGAATTGCAGATAATATTCCTCAGACATTTTGCACGTAATTCTTCAAAAATATATGAAATTTAGCGATTCGATTCATTTCTTTTCTCGTAAAACTCAACTTGAGAACAGTTAGCACTAGCACAGGATAAAGATCGCATTCTAATATGAATTTATGCAAATTTGGTATACAGGCACCAATTTGAATTGTGTATAACCAGCTCATTAACCGTATATATCCCTGCGATTTTGAAACCAATACAGAATAACTGTCGCTATCCAGTTATTCTGCTTTGGAGTCTATTTGTTCTTAAGATTTATTTAAAATTTAGTATCCTTGATTGACAAATTGAAGATCAACCCCTCCTATTGGAGTACGACGTAAGCATCGGAGAAAATAGTTGCATCAATACAAGAATGTTTATTTATTCATTCCAATGGCAATTTATTATTTATTTTAATTATGTTAATATAACAGCTGAATTTTTTTTTGCTACCTCCGTTATTAAAATCTCTGCTTCTACAAATTTAGGAAACGAGCGAATATTTTACCTACATACGATTTTTGGGCAGTGTTTGAATCCCAAAATAGATCTTCAATGTGATAATGCGCAAATTCTTATAATAATAAATATTTTTTATATTGCAAACAACGGGAAACTTCGAAAATATTTCAGCTTCAGTGAGGAGGTTACAGTTGTTATGCATTTTGGAATTCGGCCACCTATATCATGCCCAAGAGCTAATTTTTTTCGCTATTACTGAAAATTCATTAAGAAACATTGGGCGCGCCCACAACTGAAATGCTGAAGGTTTTTTTGGCCTTTAATTTTGACAGTGGGTGGGACTATTGTACATACATATATCGTAAATATTATTGAAATTGTTTAGAGATAAACGAAGTTCAATTTTTTCGTGTGGCATCATAGACATTTTCTATCTTTCGATCTAACTAGCGAATACACCTACTTATTTCCTTGTAGCGCCATATAAAAAATGGGGAAGCCTAACTGTTAAAATACACAAACATAACAAATTGTTTACATTCTCACGAATTACAAGTCGAAGCTGCAAAACTGTATACCACACATGACTCAGAACAGCGGTGGCTATTATCTTCGTTTCAATATTTGTCACATTATTCACCGACATAAAGCTCTTTTAAAAAGAAAGCAAAACAACTGATAAAATGCCTCACTTGATCTTTTAACAGGAGGGAAGATCAAGTATCGAGAAATACTAATTTTATCTCGTCTGCTAAGAACATCTGCGTGTATTACAAAATAAAAACAGTTGGTTAATTAATACCAGCTTTTTGAAGAACCAAGTGGAAAGTCGTATCGGATAATTGGCAAATAACTGCATGTTGGACGTAAATGATGAACGAAACTGCATATGATTAGATCATCACCAGGGTCACGACGTTGGCTCTGAAAGCGCCGTGGACGAAGCACAGTATTATGCAGTAAATCAGTAAAAATCACCTTCGCCTAATTCGCTGAGTTGCTCGTACTAAGTGCACCAACCTTTTTGAATGAGTTGCAATAGAAAGTGCTAAATTCCTTCCGTAATAAACATCGAAACCCACTCAGCGAACTCGAGTAAATAAAGAAAACTGCTGCCAGCCTAGTACTAGCTTAATTGCATACGCGGAAGCTCCTCGATGAGTTTCGCCCTCGAAACAGATAATTTAAGCAGAAAATAAAGCAAGAATAGACAGGATGGCAGGTATTGAACCAAGAAATAGGTGCAAAGATCGAACACAAAGTAATTATTACCCGTTACTTGGATGTGAGTTGGACTCCACATAGTACTGAACTAAATTCACACAGAATTGATCAAATCGAAGCTTGGACACTTTGCAATGTTATTCCACTTTTTGTCAGGTAAAATTAAAAAAAAGCAAAACCCAGACCCACTATTCTTAAAACTTTGCCAGCAGAGCCCCAACCTGTCAAAGTGACATCACATACTAAAAACAAACCGAATTCCTCCACGAACTTATTACCGTCGATTAAGTGCTGCCATGGTAACAGATTCAGTGTTACGATATTTTCGTGATATTGAAAAATTTGGCTTGGAAATTATTTTCGAAATTATGAAGAGTTTATTTTCTGAAAAGTCTTCTCGGAAAACAATTTTATTTTAAAAATATGGAAGACATTAATTATTTTTCGGTTTTCATGACCTTCTATACACGACCGAACTCATGAGCCCTTGCCGGCCGACACTCGAGATTATAACTTTATGAGGAAAACTTTGTTCGATGAAGAGCCAGACCCCATTTACAAGTACGAACTCTTATGCGACGCACTTTTCGATTCCGCTTTGCCAATCATTTGCGCCAATTAAATGTTGGCTATGCATCGTACGACGAAGAAAGTTGGGTAACGTGAATTATCCCTTAAAATCATATGTTGTCCCGCATAGTTAATTGTGCTGTCAATATATCATGGGCATTTTATTTATTTAATGGGGTAACCCTATTGGTGGGCACCGCGACCAGGTCTATTGGGCCAAAAACCCTGCTACTGCAAGTGACGATCTGCTACTCTGAGGAACGTTAGAATGTCAGTTGTTGGAGATGATCGAACGTCAGCCGAACTCAACACTTCGCGGCCGAAGATGCTCCTTTTCCATGCAAGAGCAGGACTTCGTCATCATCAAGACATAGGCAGCATTTCGTCTCATTAAACAGGCCAATCTTGTTTAGGTGATACCCAATAGCCCATGGTGGCCTTAAAGGTAGCCTACCAGTAGTTTGAGATCCGCTCTTTTGAAGGCAGTGATTTCACAGTATGTACATTGACGAGCTCTTTAGCCTGACGAATCCCAGAGATATTCCTCCAATATAGAGACTGTTAGTCTGTTAGTCCTTAGACCAGTTCTCTATTGGAGCATTGGTCGAAGACAATGCTGCAGTACGGTTCCGGGCCAATGAACCGAGGCGATGAAAGTCGGTTCCCTGGTCATGTAGTCTGTTATAAAACAGATTTTTAGATCAGGGATGCTCTGTAGATGAGGGGCATTTACAAAGTTTAGAAATGTTTAATGCCTCTGCCGCTGATCTCTATAAATAACTGGATGTGGATAGAGGTGAGCTGATTAGAAAATATCGGCGGCCATATTTAGTTGGGATACTTGCGCGATATTGTCTGTAAGATAGAGTTCCGGTTTATCAACATTACCGGCATTCAACGATTTTCATATTAATTAGTTAATAATAAAATTGCATACCGCTCTAGTATACAGAGGAGTCAAATGAACAATAATGCCCATTCCACATTAAGAACCTCATTTTGTTTTCAATTGATGAATTTTACCATTGCACTTTTGGTTACGTGTTTGCGTTAAAACCGCTTTGGTAATAGAGACCCAAGGAGATAATTTAGTCATACCATATCGCCATATCGTCGGCCATATTCGCGGAATATTTTTATTTCTAGTAGAGCTTCTAAAGTTGTACCCACATATTTGACTATCTTTCCTTTCCACCATTAAGTGGCCAAACCCACCAGAAAAGGAGTCAGTTTACTATAGGTATCAACTCCCGGTCCTTTTCCTTGCCTTGCCTATCCGCCAGCTTCTGATAACCTTTGGCATAGAAATAATCCAACAAGATGTTTTGAAAGCGGCAGACTTTTGAAGAAACCGTCGTGTCTTAAAAACATATCAGCAAATTAGGCACGTGCCTATGGGTTTTTTTCCGCCACTTGTCCCTTAACTGCCTTGAGCCTCTATTCTGAAGAACGAGACGAATCGTTTATCTTAAAGTTAAATTTAAAAAAAACCAATAATATTGCATAGAATTCAGCAATACAGACGCCCAATTAGCTCATCTTTTAGAGCATGAAACCTGATGTTTCCCAAATCGATCTTGGCATTGAAAAAACTGTGGGAGTCACGCATCACTTTGTTTACATTACCTCAGTGCAAGCAAAAAACTTAGTGGCAGAATTAAATATTTATTCACGTAATTTTTACCATCCAGCACATTTATCGCATACTGCCGCAATCACTCTTGGGATCCCTAATCTTCCTTTTTCTGGCTGCAATTTTCCTCTACCTCCATCTTCGGTTCAGCTTCTTTGATGGTGCCCTGCTTGGACTTAGACATAAAAGCACATGATCCTCCTTTGCACTCGAAAGGGAACTCGGGTCCTTCCTTAATTGCATTTCCTTGAGCGTCCTTCTTTTCCCAGAGATTCCAGTAATATAGTACAATGGGCTGAACGAATTTGTGCCACAAGAACAGCAGGACGGGGACAATAAAGCAGGGAACACACACCATGACTCACCAATAAACTACTCAGGAATTTTGAATGGAATTTTAATTTTCTTTGGTTTATCACAAGAGATACTAATTTGCAATCTACACGAGAAGCAAACTTATAGAATTTGATAACGACAAATGTCAAAGTCAGCTGTAACTTTTAGGTATAATGGCCTTGAAGAATTCCAGTCGTTACATTAATGAATCTTGATTTCGAAAATAATCCAGTGCTGATAACACATTTATTGTTGCACGTATTTCAGGCTTTCTTGCAAATTTTCTTGATATAGACCGAGAGTTATAATAGTATAATGGAGTTAAAAGTTTTATTAATTAAATAGTCACATTCAAACGCATCCACTACTGAAATCTTTTGTAATTCCAATTTTCCATAATTGTGCATAAAAAGTCTAACAAATTATGACAAGAAGAAGATTGCAACATACTATCAATGTCAAAACTCAAAACATTCCGTTGTAAACAAACGATTCGAAAGTTGACCAACTGAATTATTTCAAAATATTTAAGAAATGGCTGATGTGGAAATGGAAGATACTGATTTAGAACGATATGTACGGAGGATTGTTTTGTTTTTCTTAAATAATACTGCAAGCAAATTGCCTATAAAACGAAGTGAGATAGTAGCGCACTGTGTGGAGGGAAAGCCAAAGTTGTTGATGAGGATATTCCCATTAGCTGTGGAGAAACTTTTAGAAGTAAGTACTGCTCTGACCATTATACAATATGTATAATGCATCTTTTGTTATTAAAGATATATGGTATAAAGATATTGGAGGTAACTGAGGGATCAACCAAGCAGTACATCTGTATTTCTTCGGTGTCTGCCGCTTCACTTCTAGAGTACACCGAGCCGCAGAAGAGAGACACAACTTTACTCTTTATCATTTTATCTTTTCTTTTCATGAAGGATACTGCTGTTAGTGAAGGTAATGTTCAGATACCTTAAGTTTTAATGGAATTTAATGTATTCACTAACATTCGCAGAGGGGCTTTTTCAGTTCCTGCAAAAATTCAAAATTTTTGTTGACGAACCCCATTCTTTTTTTGGAGATAATATCAAAAAGTTGATAACAGAGACCTTCGTTAAGCAACTATATTTGAAAAAGGAGAAAGTCATCCTTGAGGGAAGGAATGATGAAAGGTATTTCTAAATTGTGAATTGTTCTCAAGGTTTTGAATTGAAAAATTGCGCATCACATTACACATGTTACATGGTATAGATAGGACCACGATTCTATTTTGCACTGTGCTCTTAATATCACCCTTCGCGTATAAAATGCTAGTTCACGGCTTGTAATTGTAGAAGCTTTTAGTTAAGGGTTAGCTGGCGGTCCAGAAAAAAAAAATTAAAACACCGCGGGTCAATATAGGAGTAGTTCCCTACCAAAGCTTTGTTCATTATTGAGAAATAAAACTGTTTAGGGTACCATGAGAAAGCAAACCTTTCCTTACTAGTCATACAGTAAAATAGCCTATCCCAAGATTTTAGGATTTGCACTTCAGAGCCTTCCTTAGAACGATCATTTGGTTCTGCCTCCTTATAGGGACCGACTTAGACTAATTTTCCTCAGGGTTTTAAAGGAAACACGTAATAATTCCAGAACTGTTTTTGCTTTCGACTGTTTGCAGGAAATTATTAATTCGTCGGAGTTCCTACCAACATTTAATATCTGTGGTCCAGTGCGCTCTTTGAGGTATCATGAATTTTTCTAGATATTAATTCATCGTACCAACTATGGTATGAACGAACCCATGACATCTATATCGCGTCTTTTTAATCAACATAATGATGTGATGGATTTTAATTTTTCGAGACGCCAAGTAAAAGATCAGCTTAGTATAGGTTAGTCTAATTTAGCCTCTTACGACTTTATCTTGTTTCTTTTTTGAAGAAACTTTAATTGTGTATTTCTATGCAATCAGCTATTTGATGAATTTGAATAAAAGTTTTGTGCTGTGAATATATAAACGTAGTACGCTGAAAAATACGGGTTTTGCTAAAAAGCTGAAACAATATCTGAGTGCAAAGAATTTCAAATCATGATTATCCTCTATAAACTAATTATTACTTTTTAATAGTATTATATATTCTTGGGGATTCCGGAGTAAACACGAGTTTCCTAAAAAGGACGTCCTAGAGGAAGTTTCAAAGGTGCTGTAGAAAATATAAAAGTGTTATATTGTGGTATTTTAATTATTCCATTTTAGATCCTTGGCAAGCCATCAATGTGCTTTGTTAAACAGCATCGCGAAGTTTACGGAGAGAGACCCCCAGACAGTATGGATTTGACCCAGAGTTGACTTTTCCTGAAGCTGAGCAAGTTTCATATTCAATAAAAGTATGTTTCGATAAAATTAATAAATTATATAAAAAATCCTTTGCTTATGTATTTCCCCTTTAAAGAAGTCTCGTTTGAATTGGGTAATGCAGTACAATGTACATATATTCTCGATTATACCAACTTCTCGGTTATTGCAACCATTGTTTTATACTCAATGTTTTCGATAATCCCACTTATTTTTTTTTTACATTTTAACTGTTGCCAGAAGGTTTGAAATACGAATTTTAAGTTTTGGTTATACTGGGCCTGATTCTGGTTATCACCTCACTTTCCGTGACGTGACAGCTTGTGGCTGAATTGCCTGTTTTGATTCTCATAAGAAAATTTCTTCGTCATTAAGCTATAAGTTGTCGCCTCACGAAAAGTGAGGATTTTAAAGTGGCCTGCAACTGATTGAAAGCTAAGCACTTGCTAAAATTGCCTACTTCAAAAATTCCGACGTTCCGCACGAATTTGATTCTCGTCGGATTCCGTAATTGGTGTGAATATTAATTGTTAAACAAACAATATGAAAATTAGTTTAAACAAAACTCGTTTGAAGTTTAACAAAACGGGTCAGAGCTCCGAGAAGTCGATCGAAAAGTCACAGAAAGATTTTTCGATCGAGTCGATTTTCGGCTTCAGATTCTCAGAAAATATTTTCAATCGTTTTAGAAAGTAATTAAAAATCAGTAGCCAGTAGTAAAATTTTCGAGATGTTTTAATTAAGCTATAAACTCTTAAATTTATCTAAAAGCTCAGTTTGATTGGCTTTGTAGATATTAAATAATGTTGCACGCCAAATTTATAAATGCAGTTTTGAGCAAAACGCTTTTGAAGTTATACATAACATACATCATTTTCTTTTAAGTATGGTATTGCGTAGAGTGCTGAGGTGAGAAATGAAGTTCAAATGAAACAATACGAATATAAATAACACATCGAGAACGTTTACCGAAAAAATAACTTGATGACACATCATTTATTTAAATGGGCCGAAAGTATCTTTAATATAACTTATATGTCTCCCCATAGATTTAGTACAATTGGGACCATCTTAAAATCATAATTGTTAAAATTCCATCATTTCCAACAGTGTGGTAGAGAGATAATGAACCACAATAAATTAATTTTAATTACTTATGAAATTCTTTTCCATTTGTTTACTAGTGTGATCAAATATAAAGTAATTCATCAAAGCATATTTATCTACGCAGAGAGACAGAGAGGGTTCTCAAACAATTCCTTCTTTAAGAAACGATGTGTTCCTTCAGATGCTGTTAAGTCAATGATCAATGATCATTAACAATGCTCTTTGAAACCCGGCACACCTGTTCTCACTTGGTGGAGAATATGAAACCGGTTCAGCAAGATCACTCGAAGAGGTCATTAAGACCTAAATACTTGCTCTTTTATTGTCAAAAGCCGGTCTCCGTGGTTCTCTTTAGATTTTATGTCTAGGTTGCGTAAATACAAATGTGAAAAGAGTCAAGAAAATATATAAGAGAAAAGTGTTTTCTTGAAGGCTACCACATGGCTCTTGCTGGCCAAGCGATTCAATGTTCCCAGTCAGTAATCGTCGGTCAGTGCACATGTTGAGTCCAAGTAGTGAGTTTGGCCAGTAATTTTAATATGAAAACGTGCGAATTTTTAGTGATGAACTTATGATATTAAACGGTGCGTTTTTGTTCAGTTGAACGTTAGAAAATTGGCTGTGGTTGTCCGGGTAATAAAAAGAACATATTTATTGTTATCTTTGGGGTAACGAAATAGTAAGTACTGTGTTTACTAAGAATTTTTAGATGCTAAGGTTAAAGAATTCTACCGGATATTATTCTAACTCCTTGTATGGTTTGAAAGCTATTATTGGCAACTCATCTTACCGGAAGATGCCCAATAAAAGATACTGTCGAGTTTTATTTTCTTGGAATGAAGAACGAACGAAAAACCGCAAACCATATGTACTGAACACAGTCTGTAATGATGTCAACAGTACGCAATAAAACATCACCTTAACGCAGACCGTGACCAGAAAGTAAATAATTCTTTTTTTACAGTTCGGAAGCCAAAAAGGTGACCACTAAGGCGAATATCTAATATCAAAAAAGGCAAGTAGAGGACAAAACCTGGCTGTTTAAGAATTTATTGTGCCTTTGCATTGCTTCCTTTTTATCGTTGAAACGCCTATTCGTTTCATAAATTTCTTTTTACTCAAAAAGTCGTCTTGTTCTTTTACTTGATGAGGAACGACGACGACAACCGGTCTCGCATGTGCACTTTTTAGAGTTACCAGATTATGCACATATTGCAAATGCGGGGTTAATTGATTGTACCCCCCCGTCCTGTGTAGAAACGAATGCAGTTCTTACTGGGCTGTAGGTTGACTGATCATGGCAATTAATTCACTTCCGGTGCTGAGTAGAATTCCTAACAGAAAAAACTGCCAAGAAATTCAAAAAGCAAGGGCTTAAACTATTTTTAGCAGATAGCTAAATTCATTTATATTCTATAGGAAGATAAGATCAACATGTTAAAAGCAAAATGTAGAGGGAAAAAGCAGAAACACGAATCTGCCACAACACATATGTATCTTTTAAAAGCTTCTGCGTCAATAGGTTGACATAAACGTTTCTTTTATCCTTCCCAGATGGTCTCCAAAAACGAAGAAACATACATATATGCTAATATCTCCGCAAGAATTTAAATTATTTGATTAATATTCGTTCCAAAGTTCATAAAAGCGATACTTTGTTCCATAAACGAGTATATGGTAAAAAATCTAATAATATATTAGGTATAAGTTCTCGGCCTTCTTTGGTAAAGTTTAAATTAACATTACTATCTGTTACATTTTGTTGCTTTAAAAACTTAATGGTTTCCGAGCAAAAAAACATCGCGCCGTTTTTCTACATCTTCAACTTTCAACCAACTGCATCGGTTTGAAAAGGTGGTGATCAGAGGAAGCCAAGTCTGAGGAATAAGTCGCATTCAGGAGAATTGCCCAACCTAAACTTAACACGAGCTCCTGGGTAGTTTTAGGAGCGGGCGTTGTCATGAAGGAAGATCACTTTGGGCATTCCGTTTCCTATAAATGGTTTTTAAAACGGTTTTATTTTTTCTCTCTAGAGCGCCATTTATGCAGATGTTAAATCTTCGACATTTGTTCTCTCCGGTAATAAGGGTAATGAGTACCCCACTTTTCTTCTTTCTGTTACTTTCCCATTGCATGCAATCGAATTAAAATTCCTCCAGTTCAGCAAGTTGTTTTTGAGTATGTATAGGACTTTTGTCTAGTATATCCTGAATTTATTCCTACTGAATGTATGGAGCTCCGGAACGTTCATCGTCTAAATAACAATTTTTCCCATTAAATCTTTTAAACCACTTTTTAAAAGTCCAACCCGTTGAATTATTTTGATAATAATTATTACGAAAGGGGAATTAAATGTTTCAATAGTAAACATTGTGTCATCCTTTTAGTTATGCTGCACGAGAATCCAAAATATATAATGTCGTAAAAGAAGTGTTTCAAGTTTTTGTGCGATTGGACTGTAACTCCAGTACTAATGCGAATTTTAGAGAATATTGACTCATGAAATCAAGAATCAAAAATATTAACCTGTTTAAAGTGTTCTCGTTTAGCATTTAAAAACGATTGTTTTATTATCCTGAGTGATCTATAAATCAAATAATATCGGAGTTAAATTTTTCAGCTGAAAGCGTGTGGAACAACCATTAATTCTCAACTCATTTTACGGCGCTTTAAATTATTATCAGTATGCACTTTTGAGGAGAGAAAAACTAATGATTCCAAAATCAGATAAAATCTAATAACTGCACTTCTGTTTTAACACTCAGCATGTATTCGAGAAGATGTCTGCATTATGCCAATAACTTATGATGACGTACCTTTATCCAGTTAAGGAGTGAAAAAAACCTCAAAAATGACACGAACAAAAACTAGTTATTTACATTTTCAGTGAGAAACAACTCAATAAGCTCGGGTTGGACATAATTAATGATACAAGATTACACTCACGTCGCCACTTCTTTTGAGAAGTCATAAAATTGTTCAGTCAAGCGGGGACGTAATCACCACTTTTTTTTGTTCAGCCGATAGTTTTTCTTCGGTGATATATTTTGTGTGCTCTCACATTGTTGCTTTAGGTGACCCTTCCATTCATACTTTCTTAGGATGCGTGTTCATACCTGGGTTCCTTAATTTTTTGTTATCTCTCAATATTGTTACACAAAGCGGGCAATTTTCTCGTTGTTTGTATCTTTTTACAAAACATTGTCATCGCTCAAACGGCGGGGTCACTTCACAGTTTATTGATTGTTTCCTAGTATTTTTGGCAGACTTAAATCACATCGTAGTTCTTTACTGAAATATATATTAAAATGAACAATTTTAATAACAGTTATTGCAATTTTCCAGTTCAAATTCCTAAAATAAAGCAATAGATTCTAATGGAAGTTACATCAGGGGTTTTGCGAATGCTCATTTCAGATATGGTAGCTTGTTTCTAAAATTAAATGATATTAATCATATATTTACGAAGACACTAAACGGAAACCTAAGAATTACCGAAAATAAGTTTGGACTTCAAACATGTACTAAGAACCCAGGATATGACGACGTAAGTAGAAACGGAGCAATGTAATTTAAAATTATTTCATACACCTTGGGCTTGGAAAATCTTGAAAGTGATTCCATTAAAAGAAATAGTTTTTTTTTCATTCACTAAAAAAAAAAGCTTTTCAAAGGAATCAGAAAACAAGCTCAAAGCCTATTTGAAATTAAACTGGAATAGTTGCATAGTGCACAGCCACAAATAATAAAACTCAAGAGTGAGCAATGAAACGCACATGGAACGCTATTGTTGAATAGACTTGATTTCCTCTTGTAAAATACCAGATAGTTGAGTGGTCCAAACATGATGATAAATTTAATAATATAAAAGGAACTATAAAAATATAATGGAAAGGGTCAGGGTAAAAATTCAAAAGGAAATGGTGAATATCTCAAAAAGTTCCAAAAAATGTGTACATACATACATATATAGGGTTTTAGTTATCAGTTATGTTTGGATTATCCTGTACTCTTATTTTACACGAAACAAAAAAATAAAATTCATCCAAAGCGAACAATTCCATCCAGCTCCAAAAATAATAAGGCTTAAGCAAATAATGTTTCGGTGTAACCAGAGCCTACAATACACAGTCATGAGAGAATGAGTCTTTGGAGTGAATTCAAAAGTCAGGTGTCTTTTAAAAACCACCACCAATAATTATCTTTTTGGAAAAGAATTAAGAAAGTCTGGTGTTCTATTCCTATTTCAACGTGCCGGAAGTTTACACAGAAAGAGAATAAAATCCGTTCAATTAAATAAGAATATTTTTTTCTAAGTTCTTTGAATTTTTATCTAATTTGGGAAATTACACAAATATTTGGAGTTACTCTTACTCTTTAGAGCTGTTGAAAATAACTGACGGATACAATATTCGCCTAAGGCCCTAAGGCTTTATGCAATGTGTGTATTTTTCAATGTTTTCCTTGTTGGTTTCGAAGTATATGATGCTTATTAAGAAAAACTATAACCAGAATTTCTAGGAAATTAAAAAGCATCTATATAAATTAACGTTCCTAAAAAAACCGTGCATATGTAAAAAGATGCGTTTCCTGCCTGCCAGAGTGGTAAACGCGCGGGTTGAAATGTCCCTATCTTTGCTCCCATATTCCGCATACTATTTTTTACTAAATCACTGCCGAAAGTTCGATCGATCGAGTTCTATTGCTATTTTATGGGACCAAAATGGAACTTTTATAAAACGCGAAATGAAATGTTTTACTTTGCTCGCATGTGTGCCGAAAATTCGCATTCTTTCCATTTCGGTGGGGGTTTAGTAAATAATATATATGCCGGTTTCAGCATGGATCGGAATCACACTTTAGTACGAATATCTTTTCTAGTCATTTTTAGTTTTATTAAAAATACAAACTTCGTGAACATCACTACTTCAGATGATTTTACGTTGTCTCTTTGTCGGAATCAAATGCATATTATTATTGGTTAGGTTAGGTATATACATATATGTATATAGCTAGGATAACTGCTTACTGAGGATAACAAATTTTCTCGGAGTGTACAAAATTCATGCTTGAGAAAACCTCATCTGTACATAAATAGGTCGACAGTGATCACCCTCTGTGCCTACCCTTTAGTTCATATTTAAAAATTTTGTAAATTGAAAATGAGAAATGTGAAGTTATTATGAATTATTTTGCGGTAAAATAAAAGTTAACCCAATCAAATTATTTTTATCAAACTATTCGTATTTCACACAGCTGCAATGCATTAAGACTTCAATTACCAATTAGAAAACCTTAAATATCTATTCGTGGCATATACAGAAAAGTAATATCGTTTTATCCAAAGCGTGTCTGGAATTAATAAACAATGACAAAAATAGCCAAGAGGATAGCGAAGTGAGTTTATGTGGTGCACTCTCCGCAAATATCCAGAGAGTTTTAATTAAAATGAAATTTCCTGAACTGTTTTCCGTATTGCTAGTGTTTACATTAGATTTGTTTGAAAATAAGATGATAATTGAACCGGAATAAAGCAGGCATAATTCATTTTATAGCACAAGCCAATATTGCAACGCAATAAAATTTCTTCGGAATGGCGATTGAAGATCATATCTTCGAGGGAATGACATTAAGGGGGCTATAGAAACATAATATTAGACGGCTGGCAGCTTATATGACGACAATTTGTCCCGAGGCTGCAAATTATAATCGTACGCAGATTTACGAAGTCATTATTCCATTTCAAATGTTAGATAAACTCTGACTGATACATCTGGAAAAGTTTGTTTACATAAATATTTCACATCAGCACATGCACGAATATAAACAATTAATTGCAAGGCAACTTTACATATTAGGTAAACGGGGTTTTTGTCAGTTGAAAGCGATTAATGTTTTTATTATTTTATCAACAAAATTTGTTCGCTTTGCTCGTAAAAAAACGAATATCTTTAAAAATATATTGTTGTTTGAGATGGAGAGATATTCATAATTTAAATATATGAATATGTGCCCGTATCCGATCAAAAGCTGTTGTTTTTCTACTTAAGTGTTGCATGTCTGATTACTTGTAAAGGGTACCTCAACAAATTTGGAATCGTGTGCCATTTTCGTCTGTCAAATGTTAGTCAATCATATTTGATAGTATAAATATTTACGAAAATGCTTCACACTTCGGAAGAACGTTTATTAATCATGAAGACCCATGGGTAACAATTTACGTGTTCGTTTTATTGTGCATAATCGCTCGTCGAAGGTGTTTTTTTATGGAACGGATCTGAATGAGTGGTTTCAACAAGTCTTCTATTATTTTTTTATATTTTTGATATAAAACTGTAGCACCTTGAATTAAGAAAAAAGCTGCGCTGCAACTGTAGGAACCATTCGCCTTCCACTCGATGATATAATTATGGCCAATATTCTTCTTTCCCTGAATGAACGTTTCGTAAAATGTGATATTGAATATTTTATAATAAAAAAAAAGGACAATGAACTACAAATTTACCTCGGTGATAGTTTGTGTTTTCTTTCAGGAAATGCACGCGTCGAAAGTTTTGTACCTATTGTTATTATGCATACTATTAGCCAATGGACGAAGACAAGACCGAGACCGTGACAGGGATAAATATGAAGCTCAAGATAATGACCTTTCCCTTTGGATCAACGAACAGCAATTGAAAATGTTAAGCGGTTTGTTAATGCTCATCTATAATTAAAAATCCTCTATAAAGTTACTCTTTTTAAGGTTTTTCAATGAAAGTCTATGCCATTATAAATGGCAAAGTGACTACTGACCTACGTGATCCGAATTTCAATCAGTATCTACCCACCATACCATCGGAAGTAAATTACGTGAACTTTACATGGAAATCTGGGCCCAAGAAATACGATTATCACTTCGACAGGCTGAAATCGTTGGATGAAAGCATTTTAAAATCTCCAACAGTCTCCATTAAGACGAAGGGTAAAATTCCTCAAAAGGAAAAAGGTAGTTTTTAAACAGCTTAATCGGCTGGCAACTGTTAATTTTACTATCTAAAAGATTTCAGCATATTTTTACCATGTACTGGTAACAATTCAGGAACGGCAATGTTTAGCATCGGTTTATTAATTCAAAACCGAAGGGGTAAACCATTGCCGGGTACACCGTTGCGTTTAAGATTTAAGAAGGAATGCGCCCATAGAGGTGTGTATGATAGAACCTCACTAACATCCCTGCAAGGTAGTGTATGCTTTTTTCCTCTTTTTCATAAATACTATCAAACCTCTAAATTGCTTTTTTAATCACAAATGCCTCCTCTGCTGTGAGAAAGGTGACACGTATGTATAAAGAATAGCGCTAGTATTTTCAATATATTCGTGTTTGTGATTACAACTTAATTATTTTACATCTTCTTCTTAAACTGCATTTGTTTTTGCATATTTGCTTTTTAACGCTGATTAGAAAGGCAATTTAATTTTGAAAAGCTATTTAAATATGTGGCCCAAGAAATTTAATTTGATTGCTCATTAAAATAACGTTGATATATATTTTTGGAACAATAACACCGATATTTCAATAGCTTTGGCTTTTTAGTTTTAAAATTGCTAAGATTTGTGTTTCAATGCTTTAAGACAATATTTTGGCGATAACTTTGCTTTTCCCCATTTGTATTTAACTACTTAAGAATTTTAAATTGGAGAAAAATTGCGTACCTTACAATTAACTCTCGCATATTATTTGGAACCCGAATACCATGTGTATGCAAAAATTTAGCTTGATTTCGAGCTTTGGATATTGTTATGCCTATTCTTCGTGGACCAATTAAGATTTTTACAGGGTCCATTTCAAAATGATCGGCTTCTGGATTAATTTACAAATTAACGTTAAAAAGTTCAAGACTTTAAACAGGATACAAAATAAGAAATATATTGTACCTTTAGAGAATGTTTGATCTGCTCACATATATTATTTACAAAAAAGGCGATTGGTGGGGTACTTAACTGATTTAAATTAGTGGCTGCATATATATTGCGCTTACAGTTTTACACTTTTTACATTATAATTAACTTCTGGTAATTTTCTATTGTCTCATTTATCGTCTAAATTAATAGGTCCAGATCCAGAATGTGATAAAAAATGCGGCAATAATGGCTTTTGCAATCACGACAAGTTTTGCCAATGCAAAGAAGGATATATGGGGCAATATTGCCAAACAGCTTTGTGCTATCCACAGTGCATGAATGGTGGGAATTGTACGGCTCCTGCAGTATGCTCATGCCCTGCGGGATATCAGGGACGGCATTGTGAAGGAGGTAAGTGAACATTTATTTGAAACTTTTAAATTTAGATTTCTTATCATACTTTTTACAAATTAATAATCATTGTTGGGGTTTTATAATGTCTCCCTCTTTTTTGACTTTATTCTCGCCGTATTCAATGCTAATGTTGATATAACAAGGGGCCCCATACTTGACAGCAATATTCTAAAATAGATCTTACACAAGAATATTGCAAGCTTCTTATAGTATACGATTCTATGTCCATCTGCGCACAAACTCGAGCAGAGAGCCTTGTTAATAATATAATTAAAATGTGCCGAAAATATAATTTTATTGTCAACGATGATACCCAAATTTTTGATTTCGGCAACAAACCTTAAAGAGACGTTGGTAATATTTTCCGGGTTTCCGAAAAAAAAAATTTTGTTTTGCTACATTCAAGTCAGTCAAATTACTTAGCGTTTAAAAATTTTAACGTCATCAACACACACAATTTAGGTACAGCGCTGAATTTAGCAATCTTGCACATCTAGGCGGCCTTAGCATCGCTATTAAATTATGTAAGCGTTTCAAGTCTGATTTTCAAGATACGGATGTCTGAAAAAAGAGAAGTCAGCTTGAGGTGAACTGTAGTAAATTGCATGCTCATTCTCAGATTTTAAAATTTAGACCATTTGTAAATCTTTCGTAACAACCTGGAACAAAAGCCTAATTCCGACGTTCTGTCGGTTATTTTTTCTTGCTCCAGTGACCATTCGAGGGTTTTATCTTATTTTTACCTTTGCCGCCCCTTTAGACCGTACCCTTTCCAAAAGGTTCTCTTCACTTTTTTTTGAATCCTGATAACTTAGTGCAAAAGACTGACTCTATGCAGTGATCGTGATTTTGATAAAACAATGAGTTAACACATTAAATTGAATTAAATTAAACAATTTAATGTTTCTTCTCTCACAATTTTTTCTTTTACCATTTTTCCTTTTTTTGATGATGTTCTATATATCATATATATCTTTCATTCCTCAAAATATACACTTTTGTCAACATCAGTTTTCAACAACAAAATTTTTTAAATCGTATTCGGCTGAAACGAAATAGATTTGGCTTAATATATTTTATCCTATTAGGTCAGTAATACTGCCTTTTGCAGAAGGTTTTATGACGGATTGCATACCCTTGCAAAACCCGTTGTTAGTCAAACACTGATGAATATATAAGGCATTCAATGTCCTTACTTAATAGCTTGTCATTTGGTATGTCGCATGATCGCTTTTGGCATCCATAACATATAGAAATTGGATAAAGATTTATCTTCATATTATAGTCACTTGATTAATGTAAATAAAGAGTATTTTAACAAATTTATTTGTAAATATTTCAATTCACGTAGATTAGTCTAGATCTTCTTAGAAATAGCGATTGCAGTTTTACAGCCTAATTTAATAATTTCGGTTAAATTTTTATAAAAGGGAGCTTGCTCAGCGCCACAATCTATGCCAGTGTCGTGGTGCTCCTGTTCTTCGTCTCGAAATTTAGTTATGATTTCCAGTAGTTCCTAAAATTAAAAAAAAAACAGTTTTAGTATCTGTGGTATATATTCTTTAACCCGCAAGAACTTCGCAATTTTTGAACTATATACTTATAGCACAAGTTTTCGCGGGTTAATTTCATTTACTACCTTATCAGGATGTTGAGCTTCCATTAGCATCCTCAGCTGGTCATTATAATGCTCAACAATGACATCTTCCACTGCTACTGTACATGCCATTGCAGCTTTTTCACCCAAAAGGGCAGTTCCTGAAAAACTCTATTTATTTCATATCAAAAGAAAACATTAATCCAGAAATTACCTGCTCCTAAAGCAAAACCAGCAATATGCCAAATAGGGGTTAAAACAGTCGGTCTTACGCGGTACTTGTTGATCAGTTTCTCAAATGTTCTTCGATGCTCCTTTTCTTGTTCCCACATGTGCTTTATAGTCTTTCCCATTGGACCGTTACCAAGAACAGCCATTTGTCCAGCATATATTCGATCAGCACCCAATTCGCCTGCATGATCAACGCGGATAATTTCATCCGTTAGATTTCTTGCTTGTTTATGAAGCAACCGTCTGGGCGGTGCAAACTCCAAACTTCTTGTTAATCGAAGCATTCTAATTTCTGTAAATGCGTTAAAAGAATTATCAAACAATTCCAGGTATTTGTACGGAGAAGTGCCTGAATGGAGGAAAATGTGTCCAGAAGGACAAATGCCAATGCTCAAAAGGATATTATGGCCTACGGTGCGAATTTTGTAAGTATTCAATTTGTCTTCATTGAAATTTATTACGCAATAATGTAACTCTACTATAGCAAAATGTGTGATTCCCTGTATGAATGGAGGTAGATGCATCGGTAACAATAAATGTCGTTGCCCTCCCGGCTTAGGAGGTAATCATTGCGAAATTGGAAGACGACAACGATCGACTTGTAAGAAACCTTGTCGCCATGGAGTTTGCATGCCAAATCATACATGCCAATGCGACAAAGGATGGCATGGCAAATTTTGTAATTCAAGTAAGACTACAGTTACTAATTAATTTTGCAAATATCTCACCAGTTTTCTATCTAGGGGAACGACGCAGACACCGGGCGAAAGTTGTGTGGAAATAACTGCAGCACAGTCTGCTAATATAACTTATTTTGTTCTCTTGCATTAATTAAACTATGTTATAAATGTATTGTGATACCTATTTTTAGTAAACTTAAATTATTTTACAGATTTTCAGCAAACAATGTTGTTCCGAAGCAGTTATGCTTATTTTGTATTATGTACTTGGTAAATCAACCCCTAATAAACTTCTGCTATGCGAAAAATAACTTTTAAAGTATACGCATGGCATAACGAATAAGGCATATTGATACTGGTATTTAATTGTTAAATATGTTCTTGAAGTCAAAAAAATTAGCTAGTTTGAAGATTATTTCTTAGAAAAAGAGACTGGACATATTTTTATTAATGCTCCTAGTACACAAAATTTTAAATTCGTTAATTTGTCATCAAATAACATGGTGCGACGATCGTTGAACTATGGATTTTCAAAACTACCGACTGTCGGACCAAATTATTGTGAAAATATGCAAACTACAGCTTTTTATCTATAAATATTTGTAAAATAAAATATATTTAACTGCAGAAATGAATTACTAACAATCGATAGACAATTTTATTCAGACAAATGTTTTCCAAACAATTGAAAATTGTTTGAATTTCCACAGCATGCCCATGACGAAAATCACATGCTCTTAAGAAAAACATTTGAGAGGACTGCATACAAATAACTTGTTTTTAGGAAACTTACCCTTATTCTTCTGTTCCAGTTTCGTAGTTGAGGGGATTTTTGCTTTGTTCTAGAGTCTTCATTTGACGCCTCAGTCCTGTACCTTCCTCGATGCATTAATGCACAATATTTCATAATTTTCGCGAATTTCCCCCATATTCTTAAGACTATGATAATTTTCAATAAAAAATGCTAAACCTTGAAATTTGAGAACATATTTAATACCTTAATCAATTTTTAGCTAGGAATCCCAGAATTATGAAGAGAAATGAAGGAAATATTTAATCAAATCGTAGTAAATTATTACTACATCATACAAAATTGGACAATTTTATGCACTTTCAATTAACGCTGCTGGACAAGTTGACGTCCTCGTTTGGGTGCATGTGAAAACGTATGTTTGTATTGCAATCGCATTATTCAACTTCATATTTTTGTTGAATACTCCAACGACGTTTTCAATTGTGGCCATTCACTTGCGTTCTGTGTTCAGATGCATCCAGCGTTCAGTAGTGATTGTAGTGAGAGCAAGTGAGTGAAAACTGCCTTGTTGCGATTTATCTTGATCACCATCGCAAACATCGTAATCACAATCGTGAACGCATGACGTGATGACACAGCCTTTTATCCGATCAAGTTAAAATTTGGCACAAGCATAAAGAGTTATGACACACATATGTATATTCAAAATTAGTTAAAAATTGCGCCTTACGAGAAGGGCGTGCAGGCCAAGATAACAATGACGAGAATTTTATTATTTTTTTAATGGTAAACACACATCGCTAAAATGCATTGTTATTTTAAACACATTTTCTTTTTAAGTTCAAAAGTATATTGTATCAGTATATATAAAGTATATATCTATGTATTTATAAAGTACACATAGGATTTTTTTTCATAAAATATGCTAGAATAAGGTGATTTTCCCAAAAGTACAATCGACTTTCGTCGTTTTGTGACCCATCTAAAGTGTGCATCTACGAGTATAACGGACGGATAAAGATAGCGTTTGGAACAAGTTTACGCGAATTTCAAAATGCATCAAAATCTCCTTGATGCATAATTCAGTACTGAGATTAACCAGGCATCAATACACTTATGACGCATTTTGAAAGCTAAAAAAATCGGAAATTTTACTATGATCATAATGCTTGGCATTTCAACATACTGCAAAAATACTTGCAAAATCACATATTTTTATTATTACATATTTTAGGAATATTTGCAAACATTCAATTATTCAAATTTTTTACTTTATAACTTGACAAAATTATAAGACCCTTCAGAAAATGTTTCGTAATTAGCGATATTTGTATATTTACATATGTTAATAATTGTTTCCCCACTGATGATGTTTGTTTTGTTTTGTTAGGAACCTAGTGCCCAGGAATGTTGGTTGATGTAAAATGATCCGAAAATATAAAATCTAAGTAATAATAAACACATAAGTCAGGTAAATTATAAAAAAAAAAAAAACTCTTAGTAAATTACCGTGACTTACTTAACAATTTAGCTGCCAATTTGGCCAACACAAACTAAATGATCCTTATTACCACCAGTATCCAGCATGATGGTCCAGAATACGAGCTATTGTTAATTAATTACTTCTGTCAAAGTAAAAAAAAAGAACGCTATTAAGTGTATTTTGGGAACTAGAGGTAGACTTAAAATTTAAAAAAATCGATTTTCAGTTATTTGAATTTTCGATTAGTGTGAACCTTTAAGGATGTCATTTGCTATGACAAAAACATTTCGAAAATTACGACCATAGGAGCAAAAAATATAAAGGCGTACAAAAGCAGCGTAACCGAACGAAATTTTAAACTCAAAAATCTCGAAACAGTGTCCTTTGACTTTATTGTCAGGATTGTTTCTTTTTTGTTTATTAATGGAAATTCAATTTTCTAAATAATACTTAATTTTTTAAGGTATATTAAAAAAATTATCTTATCGATTTTAATTTACCTCCGAAATTACATTTCATATTTTTCGCCCCACGCTCAAATATTACCAATTTATTGCCGTTCAACCCATCTAGTCCCCTTAAGGAGGCATATACCTTTCTCGACCCAAAATTTAAAGTATAAAAACTACAACCATCGGATCAAAGTTCGGGTCAACGATACCGGTGAAGTCATCGACGTGATTCATCAATTAAATATGTTCTTCAGCGTAAACTTCAGCAATCGATAGGGACTAAGATTTCATTTTTTTTTTAAATCACAAAAATTGACTAAAAAATTGTTACTCTTGGTAGGCCAGAACTTCTTTGACATCGATAGAACCATTTGCAAGAATCAAATTTTATAATTTATAAACGAATTGTTATAATTATAGAGAAAAACGCATTTGAATTTTTAGTCGCTTTAGATAATCGGGTTTCTATAAAAACTTTAGCTGTACTGTAGAGCAATATATTCGATTATTTTAAAGTGAGAAAGATATATGATGCCTTAAGGGATTAATCTATACTGCTTTTTATAGTACCTGCGAAATCGGTATCAATTTCTTGCTGCGGCACCTTAATTTTCCGACTTGCCACGAGAGTAAGCTTCACCCGCTTAAGTTGAAAGTGTATTTTCCAATTCATCTCACGCAAAGCTGCAAGACTTTCATCATCTATCAAGAATTTCACCTGTGAGACACTTCTCCCTTGGTCGATTTTATGAACTATTTTCCATTTGGCTACATTAAAGCCATAATTTTGAGCATCAATGAAATTAAGAATGTTCATAGGAGATACCTCATGGCAATTTTGGAAAGAACCTATAACGTAATTCCGTCGAGGAAAGTGACTTCGATCTACCACCTGTACATCGAATCCCTCCCACTGTCTTATGTCATATACGGCATTTTTGAGCCACTGTACCGTGTTTTCATTACAGCATGAAATAACCAATGCATGGGTATCTATGTAAGATCTAAGGAACGACGGCTTGATGTCATTAGTTCGGTTCATTAAAATTTTTACAAGTATAGCTTCTTGCAATGCTTTAAATTGATCTTTTGTGAAACTATCATTTAAATTGACCGGTACTACGCCCATCTCTATCCCTTCCAAATTGGCATCCACACAGTTCTGATAATTTTTTCCTCTTCTTTTTTTACTTCTAAAAAACGTTCGCCTTTTGGTTTTATAAAACATCCTTCGCGACATTTTCGACTTCTTTTTTGCTGGCTCATTATGCTCCTGTTCAGCAGTCCGGTGGCGCTTGCGGCCTTTTCTAATATTATGTGTTGTTTGGATCGGACATAAAGGCGTCCCAGCTCGTGCATTCATATTTTGAATATTATTTTTCAAAGAATTGTAAAAATTTGCATTTTCCAAATAGGCCCCAAAGCTCTGAACTTCACTATTTCTTTGTAAGAAATCTTCATTTGAAAAATTCGAAATTATTTTAGTATTTGCTATATTTTCAGATTTATATGGTAAAATACCTGTAGTTGGCCATATCGGAGGATTTGGAACGGACTCATGTAATCCTGTTTCTTCCAATTTTCTTTCCGGTTCTTTGGCGGACATTAAAGCTAATGTTCTTGCTTCGTTAAGATCATAACCTTGCGTAAGTAAGCTCATCAATCGTTTACGTGTTGGAACGGTTAGTTTCAAATTTCCTTTATAATTCGTTGGGTGCAAATCACCAATTTCGCTGGTTTGGTCCGATAAGGAATTTTTGAAAAATGGTTCATCATCGTCTATAACAATAATAGGAATGGAGCTGTCTGTTGGTTCATCATCTATAACAATTATAGACGATGAACTTCCTGCATTTCTTCTTGAGAGCATTGTCAGAGATATTTTCATCAACAAATCTCGTTGGTTATGTTCTTAATAAACAAAGAGCAAAAATTTAATTGATTAAAACCTAACAATATTTTGAAAAAAAAAAAATTAGGCACAGTTAATTGCTCACACTTTTGACCCAAATATGTGAGTGCATATTTTGTATGCATTACTTTTCTTCGAAGATGAACGATTCCATCTTGATCTTAATACATATGTAAGATGTATTCTAATAAACCTTCGCTTATTACGACTACTGTTGCTTAGCAGACCTTTCCTTTAGCTAAAACAGAAACGAACGAGTACCATTGTATTCCTGTAAGAAATTAAGAGAGCCATAGTCGGAAAATATTTCGTACGTACAGTATGTACAGTGTCAGATATAAAATGCAGATTTTTTTCCAATGGATAAATGGATTAAATGTGATAATTTACGTTTGTGTGCATCTCTACTATGCCATGACATCACAATTCTATATCCCCTATTGACAGGGGAACGTATAGGGACAATGTGAATGCAAGAAGGGGAGGCGAAGGTATCACCACACATTAGGTTTGTTCACGTACTTTTGACTAAAAACTTTATCTGGTAACTTTATACAGAGTGGGGGTAAACGTATCAAAAGTAAACGAACGCGTATATGTAATGAATTTTAGCAAATTTGTATAACTTCTTTTAAAGATTGATACACATATTACCGACTGAAGATTAAAAAAAACTCCTTGCGTATCCGTTTTTTTCAACTGTTTTCTGTTCGCGTACTCAGTTTTATAAAACTTTTTCCCAAAACGCATTCGTGTACTTTGTGAACTGGGAAAATTTTTTCTCAGGCGGAAAAATTCATAAAGTTTTTACCCTGCAAATTTTCTGTGAGTAAAATTGTGCTGTCAAATGCAAGAAAATGACGACTATAAGAGCATTTTTTAATTGGATTTAATAGAACAACATATTACAGTGGAAATTTTCCGTCAGTACTATGTGTATCTCTAAAAAGAAGTTATACAAATTAGCAAAAATTCATCACATATATGCGTTCGTTTATTTTTGGAAGAATTTTCCCCCACTCTGCAGTTTTTACCAGATTAGTCCAAAGTACGAGAACAGACCTAGAATGTGCGGCGAAGTTTCGTCGTTCTCAAGACAGACGTCGCCATTCAGTCTCTTTAGACAGGCCAAATAAATATCTCAACATCAATTAGCAGTGATTTTGCGATTTGTTGTGGAAGCAAGATCCCCGCACTGGATATAACGTACATTCAGCCATCTGTGGTTAGCAGTCTGCCTAAAAAGTTGGCTGTTCAGTTGAATTAAAACTCAGAAACTTTATATATATCATTATAAAAGTTTTTAACATGTTGAGCAATTTGGGGAGAGACCCTATCAGGCTAATATTCAGCAGAAGAATGACATTGATTCAAGCTATAGTTTGGAAGTTTGTGGAAATTTCTTTTGAAGAGTGCTTTTTTCGCCATGATCAATTCAATTCATTTCAATTAGCCCTATAGTTGCGTGAGTACGCCGGCCACTTCGGCACACCACGGCTTGCATTTGTGTGTTTTGTTTGAAGTAATTTCGACTTAACTCGAAACATGCATGATCCAAAACGTAACAATTAGACTCGGCGGAAGAAGCAAACTTTGAAAGAAATTCAGTTCAGCCTTCTTAATGTTTTCACTTTTTATCCCTATAAGTACTAATTCCATTCATTATAAGAAAAATTGAGCTAAAAATTAATATTTTTGGGAATTGGTTTCAAAATGCGCAAACAGAATGCAACGAAGGATATTTCTAAGATTAGCGAAATTTATTAATAAAAGTACCTAGAGACTAAGCAACTGTAAAAAAGCCGTCAGCAGAAAGCAGATTATACTAAAAGTATTGTATGTTTAGAAAATTAGTATGTTAAATATGATCAAACGTGCGTTAGGAAAATATTTTGTTGCATGATCAAATGTGTGAGTTTCTAACTGCGTATTTTTTACAATAAAGACCATCTAAGTTAGTCAAAGTTAATGTCAAATAAAAATGTACAATAAATGCAAAAACACTGAAAATCCATGCACTAAATAGAAAACTCTCAATTTAACATTTTAAAAACTTTGTTGTTTTTAGATGTTCTTTCAAAAGCAATGAAAATCTATGAAGAGTGAATTAGCCGCTTTTATTAAAGATATTGTGGCAACTTACTTAGCGGATTTACACCAAATTGAACACCTTAAATTATAAGAATATTTACAAGTTCTTAATCCTGACAGTTCTTTGGAAGCTTGCAAATAACGGTTCATCTTCTGCCATATTGAATACATAAGCACGGTACATATTTTAAAGTAGGAAATTTTCGTCAGTTCTAAAATAAGAGAGTTAATTACGAAATTATTATACTAAATAATGGCTTCCATAAAAAACCCAGTAATCATCCCACATCTTTGATTAAAAATTAAATAATTTGTTATATAAACTTGATAATCCACTTAATAAAACTTTCCTATATCTCCAATTACAAAAGTAGAAGGGCCTTTTCAAAATTTGACATTCATACGAAAGTGCGGTATACTGTCAGTGTGTGCTTTTTGGTTATATTCATCAGTGGCAACAGGAAAAGAATTTTAATTCAGCCAAAATGGGTGAACCTATACAGGTCCTGTTAACAAGTGATTCCAATGGATCCCGGTGGACATGTTCGGCATGGGATCCGAAAACTGGCACAAATTTAATGGTCTACAAGGGTGGTGGAACTGCATCTACGCATGGACTATCTTTGCTCGATAATAAATTTATTGTCACAGCAAATGCGACAAAGCCTTTGATACACTTATGGCCTGTTAATAGCCAAGAGCAGGTGTCTGGTGTGCGATTTGTAGCACCTGGCAAAGTGAACTGCCTAACGATATCTCCTGACGGCGCCTTCTTAGTAGCTGGAGTACAGGAGTCTATATACATTTGGGAAATTTGTTCGGGAAAAATGCTCCAAGTTCTTTCTAAGCACTACCAAGCAATTTCAAAAGTGCAATTTGTTGACGATGGATCCCATTTTATTTCATCAGGGCGAGACGGTGCAGTTTTGGTGTGGAATTTGACGACTGCGGTTTCGAAGGAGGATAACTCTCAGCAGCCTCTTTATTCTTTCAACGATCATGCACTACCTGTTTCAGATGTTTTTGTAGGATCTGGAGGAATGCGGGCTTTCATGTGTTCTGTTTCTGCAGACAGAACTTGCAGAATTTACGATCTGGCCTCAGGATCGATGCTGCTCACTCTAGTTTTCACTGAACCACTTACATGCGTTACTGTGGATGCGTTGGAGACTCAAGTGTTTGTAGGCTCAAGTGAAGGTCCCATCTATTTATTCAAGATCCATTCACCACCTAGAATGAAGGAGTACCATATGACGAATGTAGACAAAAAGAGTCAGTTTTTGGGGCATAGAGGAGGTGTTACGTGTTTAGCGCTTTCTATAGCTGGAGATATACTGGCTTCTGGAGGACAAGATGACTGTGTTTCCTTGTGGCATATAAAGAGTAAGCAGATATTAAGGACATTGGCGCACACTGGAGCTATTACAAATGTTTCATTCTTCCTAACAATGCGGTCTGTATTTAATCCCGATGTTCGATTGAATGTAGTCGCCTCCAGCCTCAGTAGAATGATGGACAAATCCTCAAATGAGCCCCACATTGTCGAAGTGCTCGTTAGTAATCGCATAGAATATAGAGAAGAATCAAAAGAAATACTCGCATCCTGTTCCACTGCTGAAGGCAGCCAGGAAGTTAAAGATCTGCGCAGTGAGGTACAGCGACTTAAGAAAATCAACAAAGAATTATTTGAATACTCTGTTAAAAATGTTTTAAATAATAAATAGATCTGTACATCTAAGCTTAATATTCCACTATATTTATTTACCGTGAAACAAATTTAATCACTACATCTAAAGATAGGGTTAGACATGATGTTAAAGTTTATCTTTAAAGATCAAAGACTTCTACTTCTACAACATGATTTCCTCCCATGTGCGCCGTACTATACAGTCGCATGAGTTTCCTCTGGAGCGCATCCAAATCAATTTCTACCTGTTCCTATTGGAAAAGCACGATCGCCGCGGCACCAACACGGCCACGAAATGCCTTTGTTTCATTGTTTTGCCAAATTTATTAAGCAATTTAAATGAAAATTCGGATTAGGAAGAACCAGGAAACTCATCACTTACTTTATTACTAATGGGTTATTTTTTTGTTTTATTTTTCGAAAGACCGCAGTGATGGGGATAACTGCATCTTTGAAAAGAAAATGAACATTCTTTGCTGTCGATATCGTATTACCGAAAACCGAATTGAATTCCCTAATGTGAGTTGTCTGCGCATAGTTAGTTTTGTGGATCGAAAATATCCCAGTGATTTTCTGAACTCTTTAGAAGTAATCTTTTAAACTCGTGTGCATTAATCTATAAACGACAAGGTAGGGATTATCACGTCGCGGGGCCAATAACTATCGCACGTGCTAACATGGCATTATCGTGCGGTATATATTAAATATGAGCACATTATTTATGACCTGGAATGGGAGCCATATAAATATACAAGTATTATCAGAGCTACTGCCTTAAGCCCTTGAAATGAAACATAATGCTCATGGCGCCTGTAATGGCCTAACAGGCCTCTGACATTTTTAGTTATTTTCTGATCACCGTTGTGTAAAGCCACTACATTACATTTAATATTAATCTTCAGGTTTTGGCAGTAAAGCGGCGTGGAGTGCAGAGCGACAAGACGGCTCTCTTAATTGCCTTACAATTAGACCAGTGTGAATTCCAAGAGCGCTGCTTGTCTAAAGTGGCCCCAAAAGTATTTAATTCTACTTGAAAAACTTATTTCCCTACCGTCCTACCGATGTGAACTGTGAAGGTTACCTTATTTCTCTTTGTAAACGGAACTAGAAATCTTTTGCTAAGATTTGTTCTCCAGTTACATACTTTTGCTTGGATACATTGGAAAAAGGAAAAAATTCGTAAAAAATAGATGTATATATTATTTGACTTGATTTATCAAATTCTTCTAAAAACAGCCAAAAATCGATCTCCCTTATTCCTGGCGACTTTAATTCCTTCCTCGCTGCTTTCGTAAAGCTTTTCGGTAATCGGATCGGATTTCTGCAGATAAAAAAAACGTTTGATTCAGAAAGAACTAGGGCCCAAACAACAAAAGCTCTTACCAAATCCTCGTCAGAAACCTGCACGTACAATGGGTGTTCAATGAAATGTTTCACAATCCACTCGTGGAGATCACGAACATCCGTAATCGTATATACCAATGCCTTTAAAAAAACTACATATTAATTCTTGACGGGGGCCAAATTAAAATGTCTTACTCCAGGCTTTAAAACATATGCATACTCAGAGAGCAGAGCATTGTTGATTATTCTCCATTTGTGTTTTGCTTTTTTAAAATGCGGGTCTGGGTACAGGAAAAACATTTTTGAGAGCTGTCCTTTGTGGAAGAAGTTGGGCAAATATTTCATTGCATTCGTGCGGAGACAGGCTATATTGTCATACTTCCCAGGGTGTAGCTTACGTAAAGCCTTAATGCGATCAATTACGTAATCTGACACTTTTACTCTTATTTCCATTCCTATTGCGACTTTTGTGGGATATAATTCGCCCAGCGTAACTAGAAATCCCCCATACCCACATCCTATATCTGCGTATTCAACCTTGTGGTTGCCAATGTCGGGGTATAAAACTGTCCAGTCAAATTCATCGGGATGCGATGGGCTGGAAAAGAAATTAAAAAAATCAATAAACATTTTGTAAAGATTTGTAGTCTTTATTCCGAACAGATTTATAAGTGAGCCAGTCTAAGCAATTCTTCCACTTATGTATTTTGCTGAAGCTATCTAAGAATTTAGCTAGGCTTTAAGCCCTTTGAAGCAAGACACCCATAAGTCAGGCCCCTAATTTTGATAAATTTGAGAGCGGTCTTCAAGGCAATTTTTAAAATGTAAATAATCTCAGCAAATAGACAATTTGTAAAATTTAAGTAATCAGTCTGTAAGCATTTTTAATACTGCAAAAGTATTTACTATTTTATTAAATATCTCGAAAAAGGGACGAGCACTAATTTTTTCAATAATTTTCCCCTTATTAGGCAACTGCCTCGAAGCCCGCTCTCAAGTTTAGGGTTAGAACTTATGGGTTAGTGCCCTCCTTTGAGCGAGTTTGCCGTTTTAAACTGCCTCCTCAAAACATAGTCAGGGCCTGTACATTTTAGAATATTATAAGTTTCAAATTGATGAAGTTTACCCCAATGGATGCTGTTTTTCCAATTTTACAGTAGTAATCTCAACATTAATAGAAGATAAGGGCACGTAACTTGAAAATGAATGAAAATATACTGAAACTTGTTTAATACATTAATAAAGAACATAATATTCATACCGATATATTGCACAAGCGTGTTAAAGCCACGATTATTTAATGACCGACTTGAGAAATTGATTCTCTTTAGTTATAGGAAAGGGCAAAAACACGAAACGATTTAATTATTTGTAACACCCCAGGATTAAAATATATTACTTTCGACATTAATGTGTTTAACACTTTCCCTAAGTTTGTTCTATAAATTTCCAATTGTTTTCATAAAAAATTTTAGGCTTTTGGACACAGTTCAATTTTGTGTTCTTATAGCTAAATATAAAATGTCTTACTATTCGAAACAATGATCTGCAATAGGATTTGAATGAGCACGTTGTCGATAGTATCTCTTCTGCGGTAATGATAAATTATCGCTGTCTACTTCCATATTTAAGAATCAACTTAAAATCATCGAAATACTGGGATCACACTCGGTTATAAAATAGGTAAACAATCGCATGCCTACTTCAACTGTCAATAAAGCACGTATGCCTGCTTCTTATTTCAAAGGAGCCACCATTTTGTACAAAAAAGTCTTATGTAAATTGAAAACGTCAAATCTCTATTTGTTTTCTTGTATTTAATAGATAATCCCCAAGCGTGAAACCGCCGTAGACGATTTAACCGTTTTCATGGTTAATAACCAATAACAGGTTTAATAGCTGTTGAGACCGTTTTTTTCCTCCCGCTGGGTCTCGTTGCCAGACTATAATGTCTTTAGAAAAGATAGAATTGATGGCATGGAGAAGTAGTCTTGACTACTAAAGCCGATTAAAAAGTGAAAGGAATACCACTTTCAAGTGGAGTCGATTCATATAGGGTTATCTTATCCGACAAAGTTCGTGAAAACGCACTCAACATGGTATATGCGCCGCCATATCTCAGGTTTAGTGCTTTCATAAAGAATCTAAATTTGGTCTACCGCGTATCTAAACAGCACAGCTACCTAACCGTTGCCACAGCTCTTTTTAACAAGGACAATATCTGTAAGATTGCAAATTCTATACCAGAGACTAAAATTCATATATAGTATTGAAAGACTGAGACTGGTGCTCTTGGCGCAGTGGTCCATAACTTTTCTGACGGTCTGACTGTTCGTGAATGTCGCGGCCGTCTCCCTGTTTGATCAGACGACACCCCTTTATTCATGGGGTAATATATTAGAGATAACTTAATCTACAAATGTTCAATCTAGATGTATTTAGGTTTTGCACAAAGACCATTACCGCTATTTGTAAACTTGGCTCACTCACTCATGTGTAAATTTTTTGTAATGTATTTTGTACCAGTTTAATAGCTATTTTAGTGTCAGACGTGGTGTCCTGTGAAGTGGAAGCACATCGAAGAAGAGAAGTCAAGTCATCATTTCGGTACTGCCAAGGGAGAGAACTTCGCACGGAGCCTCTCCCTCTCACTTTCTAAATTTCCACGGAGAGGGTCAATAAAAAAAGGAAAAGGTCCTGGATCATGGTCTTATGGCGCTCGCGCCGGATCAAAGAAGCCCACTCAGTGGCGCCTGTTAAGGCAAAATAAAATCAAACAAACAACAAACAAACAACTAGATAATCCCAAATAAAAAGTTCTTTGTTTTTTAGAAAAGCTGCGAACGTAGCCATAAAAACTCATATCTATTATGCATTGTAATCAACCTAACCATTAAAAAAAATTCTTTGGTACGGAGTCCCTCACTGTTTAACGGAAATATAAAGGTGAGCAACGAAAAGAGCAATGAAAAGAGAAACGAATCTGATATAGTTATAAAGTAAATTAATAAAAAGACCAGATATAATTTTTCCGCACGCATGAGGGATAAGTACCACTAAAACGCACGCCTTTGCGTGCGGTAAGTTGCATATTTCCCACTGCTTGCTTTCGACGGTCAAAAAAACACGCTGCAGAAAATAAAACACGCACCTGTGTGCCGCACAAGTAATTTTTCACGTCAGGAGTATGCATTTCTCACTTGCACTTGCAGGAGCAATGAGGAGATGCAGAAATATTTCTCGCTTGCACTTGCAGTAGCGTAAAGGTTTCGTTATGACAATAGTATATTACGATACAAGGGCGGTAAGTAGCCGATTGCCCACGATGGCGGTGTTGACGCACGAGCGAAGCGAGTGCGTTAACAGCTATCATGGGCACTCGGCTACTTACCGCCCGAGTTACGTATGCTATTTTTCAGCACGAGTGCGGGGTAAGCAGTAGGTACGTTACCGCACATGTTTCCATTCGGTGACTCATAAATTAACCACGGTGCGCTAAGGAGCCGATTGCCCACGATGGCGGTGTTAGACGCACGAGCGAAGCGAGTTCGTTTATAGCCATCGTGGGCAATCGGCTACTTACCGCACCGTGGTTAATTGATGACTTACCGCATGGAAACCCGTGCGGTAAGGGACCACTTACCACGCACGTGTGCTGAAAAATCTTTATTGCCAATGGTCCTTTTTATGTGTTTAGGATTGAAATTTTTGTCCTCAACAATTTCCAGGTAATCAGCAACATTCTTGAAATATGCACGCAGAACCTTCCTCATTACTTTGCTGCAACATTTCTTTATTTTCACTAAGCAAAACTCGTTACAAGCGATAGTCTTGTTGTAATTATTTCTTAAATTATTATTATTTCTGTTGTGGGGGGCTCTGCCCCCACACCCCCCTCAACGCCCCTTTCTCAACCACACCTCTTCCGACGATCGCATGCCTCACTAGTGCGGAAAAATAGAATGTGCAACTCGGGCGGTGCGTAGCCGATTGCTTACGCTGCAGCTAAACGCAATCGCTTCGCTCGTGCGTTTATTACTGCCAGCGTGCGCAATCGGCTACTTACCGCCCTTGTTGCACAATATACTATTAAACAATTATTTCTACGCGTGAAAGATATTGCTGTAATTTTCCGATATTTAAAGGTAAAAGATTGAAGTAGCATCATTTGTATAATGCCATTAAGACCCGTCGTACTGAGCAGATACAATTGCAACTTTTGCTTTTTGCGAATATTTGGTCTAGATTATACATATAACCACATTTCTAAAAATTATCTCTATGCGTTCCCAAGACGGGTTGAATTGTTTGTACATCCAAAATTGTACTCAGGACTCAGGACTCAGGACTCACAGGACTCACAAGACTCAGGACTCACAGGACTCACAGGACTCAAAGGACTCAGGGCTCAGGACTCACAGGACTCACAGGACTCACAAGACTCAGGACTCAGGGCTCAGGACTCACAGGACTCACAGGACTCAAAGGACTCAGGACTCAGGGCTCACAGGACTCACAAGACTCAGGACTCACAGGAGTCACAGGACTCAGGACTCAGGACTCACAGGACTCACAAGACTCCGGACTCACCGGACTCACAGGACTCACAAGACTCACAGGACTCAGGACTCACAGGACTCACAGGACTCACAGGACTCAGGACTCACAGGACTCACAGAACTCACAGGACTCAGGACTCAGGACTCACAGGACTCACAGGACTCACAAGACTCACAGGACTCACAGGACTCAGGACTCAGGACTCAGGACTCACAGGACTCACAGGACTCACAGGACTCAAAGGACTCAGGACTCAGGACTCACAGGACTCACAGGACTCAAAGGACTCAGGACTCACAGGACTCACAAGACTCACAGGACTCACAGGACTCACAGGACGCAGGACTCAGGACTCACAGGACTCACAGGACTCACAGGACTCACAAGACTCAGGACTCACAGGACTCACAGGACTCACAAGACTCAGGACTCACAGGACTCACAGGACTCAGGACTCAGGACTCACAGGACTCTCAGGACTCACAGGACTCACAGGACTCACAGGACTCACAGGACTCAAAGGACTCAGGGCTCAGGACTCACAGGCCTCACAGGACTCAAAGGACTCAGGACTCAGGGCTCACAGGACTCACAAAACTCAGGACTCACAGGACTCACAGGACTCACAAGACTCACAAGATTCACAGGACTCAGGACTCACAGGACTCACGGGACTCACAAGACTCAGGACTCACAGGACTCAGTACTCACAGGACTCAGGACTCAGGACATACAGGACTCTCAGCACTCAGGACTCACAGGACTCACAGGACTCAGGACTCAGGACTCACAGGACTCACAAGACTCAGGACTCACAGGACTCACAGGACTCACAAGACTCACAGGACTCAGGACTCAGGACTCACAGGACTCACAGGACTCAAAGGACTCAGGGCTCAGGACTCACAGGCCTCACAGGACTCAGGACTCAGGGCTCACAGGACTCACAAAACTCACAAGATTCACAGGACTCAGGACTCACAGGACTCACGGGACTCACAAGACTCAGGACTCACAGGACTCAGTACTCACAGGACTCAGGACATACAGGACTCTCAGCACTCAGGACTCACAGGACTCACAGGACTCAGGACTCAGGACTCACAGGACTCACAAGACTCAGGACTCACAGGACTCACAAGACTCACAGGACTCAGGACTCAGGACTCACAGGACTCACAGGACTCAGGACTCACAGGACTCACAAGACTCAGGACTCACAGGACTCACAGGACTCACAAGACTCACAGGACTCAGGACTCAGGACTCACAGGACTCACAGGACGCAGGACTCAGGACTCACAGGACTCACAGGACTCACAAGACTCAGGACTCACAGGACTCACAAGACTCAGGACTCACAGGACTCACAGGACTCAGGACTCAGGACTCACAGGACTCACAGGACTCTCAGGACTCAGGACTCACAGGACTCACAGGACTCACAGGACTCACAGGACTCACAAGACTCAGGACTCACAGGACTCACAGGACTCACAGGACTCACAGGACTCAAAGGACTCAGGGCTCAGGACTCACAGGACTCACAGGACTCAGGACTCAGGACTCACAGGACTCACAGGACTCACAAGACTCACAGGACTCACAGGACTCAGGACTCAGGACTCACAGGACTCACAGGACTCAGAGGACTCAAAGGACTCAGGACTCAGGACTCACAGGACTCACAGGACTCAAAGGACTCAGGACTCACAGGACTCACAAGACTCACAGGACTCACAGGACTCACAGGACGCAGGACTCACAGGACGCACAGGACTCACAGGACTCACACGACTCAGGACTCAGGACTCACAGGACTCACAGGACTCAGGACTCAGGACTCACGGGACTCACAGGACTCACAGGACTCAGGACACAGGACTCACAGGACTCACAGGACTCAGGACTCAGGACTCACAGGACTCACAGGACTCACAAGACTCACAGGACTCACAGGACTCAGGACTCAGGACTCACAGGACTCACAGGACTCACAGGACTCAAAGGACTCAGGACTCAGGACTCACAGGACTCAAAGGACTCAGCACTCAGGACTCACAAGACTCACAGGACTCACAGGACGCAGGACTCAGGACTCACAGGACTCACAGGACTCACAAGACTCACAGGACTCACAAGACTCACAGGACTCAGGACTCAGGACTCACAGGACTCACAGGACTCACAGGACTCACAGGACTCAGGACTCACAGGACTCAGGACTCACAGGACTCAGGACTCAGGACTCACGGGACTCACGGGACTCAGGACTCGGGACTCACAGGACTCAGGACTCAGGACTCACAGGACTCACAGGACTCAAAGGACTCAGGACTCAGGACTCACAGGACTCACAGGACTCAAAGGACTCAGGACTCAGGACTCACAAGACTCACAGGACTCACAGGACGCAGGACTCAGGACTCACAGGACTCACAGGACTCACAAGACTCACAGGACTCACAAGACTCACAGGACTCAGGACTCAGGACTCACAGGACTCACAGGACTCACAGGACTCACAGGACTCAGGACTCAGGACTCACAGGACTCACAGGACTCAGGACTCAGGACTCACGGGACTCACAGGACTCAGGACACAGGATTCACAGGACTCACAGGACTCAGGACTCAGGACTCACAGGACTCACAGGACTCACAAGACTCACAGGACTCACAGGACTCAGGACTCAGGACTCACAGGACTCACAGGACTCACAGGACTCAAAGGACTCAGGACTCAGGACTCACAGGACTCACAGGACTCAAAGGGCTCAGGACTCACAGGACTCACAAGACTCACAGGACTCACAGGACTCACAGGACGCAGGACTCAGGACTCACAGGACTCACAGGACTCACAGGACTCACAGGACTCACAAGACTCAGGACTCACAAGACTCAGGACTCACAGGACTCACAGGACTCAGGACTCAGGTCTCACAGCACTCACAGGACTCAGGACTCAGGACTCACAGGACTCACAGGACTCACAAGACTCAGGACACAGGACTCACAGGACTCACAGGACTCACAGGACTCAGGACTCAGGACTCACAGGATTCACAGGACTCACAAGACTCACAGGACTCACAGGACTCAGGACTCAGGACTCACAGGACTCACAGGACTCACAGGACTCAAAGGACTCAGGACTCAGGACTCACAGGACTCACAAGACTCAGGACTCACAGGACTCACAGGACTCAAAGGACTCAGGGCTCAGGGCTCAGGACTCACAGGACTCACAGGACTCAAAGGACTCAGGACTCAGGGCTCACAGGACTCACAAGACTCAGGACTCACAGGACTCACAGGACTCACAGGACTCTCAGCACTCAGGACTCACAGTACTCACAGGACTCACAGGACTCAGGACTCAGGACTCACAAGGCTCACAGGACTCACAGGACGCAGGACTCAGGACTCACAGGACTCACAGGTCTCACAGGACTCACAAGACTCAGGACTCACAGGACTCACAAGACTCAGGACTCACAGGACTCACAGGACTCAGGACTCACAGGACTCAGGACTCAGGACTCACAGGACTCACAGGACTCTCAGCACTCAGGACTCACAGGACTCACAAGACTCACAGGACTCACAGGACTCAGGACTCAGGACTCACAAGGCTCACAGGACTCACAGGACGCAGGACGCAGGACTCAAGACTCACAGGACTCACAGGACTCACAGGACTCACAAGACTCAGGACTCACAGGACTCACAAGACTCAGGACTCACAGGACTCACAGGACTCAGGACTCAGGACTCACAGGACTCACAGGACTCTCAGCACTCAGGACTCACAAGACTCAGGACTCACAGGACTCACAGGACTCACAAGTCTCAGGACTCAGGGCTCAGGACTCACAGGACTCACAGGACTCAAAGGACTCAGGACTCAGGGCTCACAGGACTCACAAGACTCAGGACTCACAGGAGTCACAGGACTCACAAGACTCACAGGACTCAGGACTCAGGACTCACAGGTCTCAGAGGACTCATGACTCAGGACTAACGGGACTCACAGGACTCACAGGACTCAGGACACAGGACTCACAGGACTCACAGGAGTCAGGACTCAGGACTCACAGGACTCACAGGGCTCACAAGACTCACAGGACTCACAGGACTCAGGACTCAGAACTCACAGGACTCACAGGACTCACAGGGCTCAGGACACAGGACTCACAGGACTCAGGACTCAGGACTCAGGACTCACAGGACTCACAAGACTCAGGACTCACAGGACTCACAAGACTCACAGGACTCAGGACTCAGGACTCACAGGACTCACAGGACTCACAGGACTCACAGGACTCAGGACTCAGGACTCACGGGACTCACAGGATTCACAGGACTCAGGACACAGGACTCACAGGACTCACAGGACTCACAGGACTCAGGACTCAGGACTCACAGGACTCACAGGACTCACAAGACTCGCAGGACTCACAGGACTCAGGACTCAGGACTCACAGGACTCACAGGACTCACAGGACTAAATGGACTCAGGACTCAGGACTCAGGACTCACAGGACTCACAGGACTCAAAGGACTCAGGACTCAGGACTCACAGGACTCACAGGACTCAAAGGACTCAGGACTCAGGGCTCACAGGACTCACAAGACTCACAGGACTCAGGACTCAGGACTCACAGGTCTCACAGGACTCAGGACTCAGGACTCACGGGACTCACAGGACTCACAGGACTCAGGACACAGGACTCACAGGACTCAGGACTCACAGGACTCACAGGACTCATAAGACTCACAGGACTCACAGGACTCAGGACTCAGGACTCACAGGACTCACAGGACTCAGGACACAGGACTCACAGGACTCAGGACTCAGGACTCACAGGACTCACAAGACTCCGGACTCACCGGACTCACAGGACTCACAAGACTCACAGGACTCAGGACTCAGGACTCACAGGACTCACAGGACGCAGGACTCAGGACTCACAGGACTCACAGGACTCACAGGACTCAGGACTCAGGACTCACAGGACTCACAGGACTCACAGGACTCACAGGACTCAGGACTCAGGACTCACAGGACTCACAGGACTCAGGACTCAGGACTCACGGGACTCACAGGACTCACAGGACTCAGGACACAGGACTCACAGGACTCACAGGACTCACAGGACTCAGGACTCAGGACTCACAGGACTCACAGGACTCACAAGACTCACAGGACTCACAGGACTCAGGACTCAGGACTCACAGGACTCACAGGACTCACAGGACTCAAAGGACTCAGGACTCACAGGACTCAAAGGGCTCAGGACTCACAGGGCTCACAAGACTCACAGGACTCACAGGACTCACAGGACGCAGGACTCAGGACTCACAGGACTCACAGGACTCACAGGACTCGCAGGACTCACAAGACTCAGGACTCACAAGACTCAGGACTCACAGGACTCACAGGACTCACAGGACTCAGGACTCAGGTCTCACAGGACTCACAGGACTCAGGACTCATGACTCACAAGACTCACAGGACTCACAGGACTCACAGGACTCACAAGACTCAGGACTCACAGGACTCACAGGACTCACAAGACTCACAGGACTCAGGACTCAGGACTCACAGGACTCACAGGACTCAAAGGACTCAGGGCTCAGGACTCACAGGCCTCACAGGACTCAGGACTCAGGGCTCACAGGACTCACAAAACTCACAAGATTCACAGGACTCAGGACTCACAGGACTCACGGGACTCACAAGACTCAGGACTCACAGGACTCAGTACTCACAGGACTCAGGACATACAGGACTCTCAGCACTCAGGACTCACAGGACTCACAGGACTCAGGACTCAGGACTCACAGGACTCACAAGACTCAGGACTCACAGGACTCACAAGACTCACAGGACTCAGGACTCAGGACTCACAGGACTCACAGGACTCAGGACTCAGGACTCACAGGACTCACAAGACTCAGGACTCACAGGACTCACAGGACTCACAAGACTCACAGGACTCAGGACTCAGGACTCACAGGACTCACAGGACGCAGGACTCAGGACTCACAGGACTCACAGGACTCACAAGACTCAGGACTCACAGGACTCACAAGACTCAGGACTCACAGGACTCACAGGACTCGGGACTCAGGACTCACAGGACTCACAGGACTCTCAGGACTCAGGACTCACAGGACTCACAGGACTCACAGGACTCACAGGACTCACAAGACTCAGGACTCACAGGACTCACAGGACTCACAGGACTCACAGGACTCAAAGGACTCAGGGCTCAGGACTCACAGGACTCACAGGACTCAGGACTCAGGACTCACAGGACTCACAGGACTCACAAGACTCACAGGACTCACAGGACTCAGGACTCAGGACTCACAGGACTCACAGGACTCAGAGGACTCAAAGGACTCAGGACTCAGGACTCACAGGACTCACAGGACTCAAAGGACTCAGGACTCACAGGACTCACAAGACTCACAGGACTCACAGGACTCACAGGACGCAGGACTCACAGGACGCACAGGACTCACAGGACTCACACGACTCAGGACTCAGGACTCACAGGACTCACAGGACTCAGGACTCAGGACTCACGGGACTCACAGGACTCACAGGACTCAGGACACAGGACTCACAGGACTCACAGGACTCAGGACTCAGGACTCACAGGACTCACAGGACTCACAAGACTCACAGGACTCACAGGACTCAGGACTCAGGACTCACAGGACTCACAGGACTCACAGGACTCAAAGGACTCAGGACTCAGGACTCACAGGACTCAAAGGACTCAGCACTCAGCACTCACAAGACTCACAGGACTCACAGGACGCAGGACTCAGGACTCACAGGACTCACAGGACTCACAAGACTCACAGGACTCACAAGACTCACAGGACTCAGGACTCAGGACTCACAGGACTCACAGGACTCACAGGACTCAGGACTCACAGGACTCAGGACTCACAGGACTCAGGACTCAGGACTCACGGGACTCACGGGACTCAGGACTCGGGACTCACAGGACTCAGGACTCAGGACTCACAGGACTCACAGGACTCAAAGGACTCAGGACTCAGGACTCACAGGACTCACAGGACTCAAAGGACTCAGGACTCAGGACTCACAAGACTCACAGGACTCACAGGACGCAGGACTCAGGACTCACAGGACTCACAGGACTCACAAGACTCACAGGACTCACAAGACTCACAGGACTCAGGACTCAGGACTCACAGGACTCACAGGACTCACAGGACTCACAGGACTCAGGACTCAGGACTCACAGGACTCACAGGACTCAGGACTCAGGACTCACGGGACTCACAGGACTCAGGACACAGGATTCACAGGACTCACAGGACTCAGGACTCAGGACTCACAGGACTCACAGGACTCACAAGACTCACAGGACTCACAGGACTCAGGACTCAGGACTCACAGGACTCACAGGACTCACAGGACTCAAAGGACTCAGGACTCAGGACTCACAGGACTCACAGGACTCAAAGGGCTCAGGACTCACAGGACTCACAAGACTCACAGGACTCACAGGACTCACAGGACGCAGGACTCAGGACTCACAGGACTCACAGGACTCACAGGACTCACAGGACTCACAAGACTCAGGACTCACAAGACTCAGGACTCACAGGACTCACAGGACTCAGGACTCAGGTCTCACAGCACTCACAGGACTCAGGACTCAGGACTCACAGGACTCACAGGACTCACAAGACTCAGGACACAGGACTCACAGGACTCACAGGACTCACAGGACTCAGGACTCAGGACTCACAGGATTCACAGGACTCACAAGACTCACAGGACTCACAGGACTCAGGACTCAGGACTCACAGGACTCACAGGACTCACAGGACTCAAAGGACTCAGGACTCAGGACTCACAGGACTCACAAGACTCAGGACTCACAGGACTCACAGGACTCAAAGGACTCAGGGCTCAGGGCTCAGGACTCACAGGACTCACAGGACTCAAAGGACTCAGGACTCAGGGCTCACAGGACTCACAAGACTCAGGACTCACAGGACTCACAGGACTCACAGGACTCTCAGCACTCAGGACTCACAGTACTCACAGGACTCACAGGACTCAGGACTCAGGACTCACAAGGCTCACAGGACTCACAGGACGCAGGACTCAGGACTCACAGGACTCACAGGTCTCACAGGACTCACAAGACTCAGGACTCACAGGACTCACAAGACTCAGGACTCACAGGACTCACAGGACTCAGGACTCACAGGACTCAGGACTCAGGACTCACAGGACTCACAGGACTCTCAGCACTCAGGACTCACAGGACTCACAAGACTCACAGGACTCACAGGACTCAGGACTCAGGACTCACAAGGCTCACAGGACTCACAGGACGCAGGACGCAGGACTCAAGACTCACAGGACTCACAGGACTCACAGGACTCACAAGACTCAGGACTCACAGGACTCACAAGACTCAGGACTCACAGGACTCACAGGACTCAGGACTCAGGACTCACAGGACTCACAGGACTCTCAGCACTCAGGACTCACAAGACTCAGGACTCACAGGACTCACAGGACTCACAAGTCTCAGGACTCAGGGCTCAGGACTCACAGGACTCACAGGACTCAAAGGACTCAGGACTCAGGGCTCACAGGACTCACAAGACTCAGGACTCACAGGAGTCACAGGACTCACAAGACTCACAGGACTCAGGACTCAGGACTCACAGGTCTCAGAGGACTCATGACTCAGGACTAACGGGACTCACAGGACTCACAGGACTCAGGACACAGGACTCACAGGACTCACAGGAGTCAGGACTCAGGACTCACAGGACTCACAGGGCTCACAAGACTCACAGGACTCACAGGACTCAGGACTCAGAACTCACAGGACTCACAGGACTCACAGGGCTCAGGACACAGGACTCACAGGACTCAGGACTCAGGACTCAGGACTCACAGGACTCACAAGACTCAGGACTCACAGGACTCACAAGACTCACAGGACTCAGGACTCAGGACTCACAGGACTCACAGGACTCACAGGACTCACAGGACTCAGGACTCAGGACTCACGGGACTCACAGGATTCACAGGACTCAGGACACAGGACTCACAGGACTCACAGGACTCACAGGACTCAGGACTCAGGACTCACAGGACTCACAGGACTCACAAGACTCGCAGGACTCACAGGACTCAGGACTCAGGACTCACAGGACTCACAGGACTCACAGGACTAAATGGACTCAGGACTCAGGACTCAGGACTCACAGGACTCACAGGACTCAAAGGACTCAGGACTCAGGACTCACAGGACTCACAGGACTCAAAGGACTCAGGACTCAGGGCTCACAGGACTCACAAGACTCACAGGACTCAGGACTCAGGACTCACAGGTCTCACAGGACTCAGGACTCAGGACTCACGGGACTCACAGGACTCACAGGACTCAGGACACAGGACTCACAGGACTCACAGGACTCAGGACTCACAGGACTCACAGGACTCATAAGACTCACAGGACTCACAGGACTCAGGACTCAGGACTCACAGGACTCACAGGACTCAGGACACAGGACTCACAGGACTCAGGACTCAGGACTCACAGGACTCACAAGACTCCGGACTCACCGGACTCACAGGACTCACAAGACTCACAGGACTCAGGACTCAGGACTCACAGGACTCACAGGACGCAGGACTCAGGACTCACAGGACTCACAGGACTCACAGGACTCAGGACTCAGGACTCACAGGACTCACAGGACTCACAGGACTCACAGGACTCAGGACTCAGGACTCACAGGACTCACAGGACTCAGGACTCAGGACTCACGGGACTCACAGGACTCACAGGACTCAGGACACAGGACTCACAGGACTCACAGGACTCACAGGACTCAGGACTCAGGACTCACAGGACTCACAGGACTCACAAGACTCACAGGACTCACAGGACTCAGGACTCAGGACTCACAGGACTCACAGGACTCACAGGACTCAAAGGACTCAGGACTCACAGGACTCAAAGGGCTCAGGACTCACAGGGCTCACAAGACTCACAGGACTCACAGGACTCACAGGACGCAGGACTCAGGACTCACAGGACTCACAGGACTCACAGGACTCGCAGGACTCACAAGACTCAGGACTCACAAGACTCAGGACTCACAGGACTCACAGGACTCACAGGACTCAGGACTCAGGTCTCACAGGACTCACAGGACTCAGGACTCATGACTCACAAGACTCACAGGACTCACAGGACTCACAGGACTCACAAGACTCAGGACTCAGGACACAGGACTCACAGGACTCACAGGACTCACAGGACTCAGGACTCAGGACTCACAGGATTCACAGGACTCACAAGACTCACAGGACTCACAGGACTCAGGACTCAGGACTCACAGGACTCACAGGACTCACAGGACTCAAAGGACTCAGGACTCAGGACTCACAGGACTCACAAGACTCAGGACTCACAGGACTCACAGGACTCTCAGCACTCAGGACTCACAGTACTCACAGGACTCACAGGACTCAGGACTCAGGACTCAGGACTCACAAGGCTCACAGGACTCACAGGACGCAGGACTCAGGACTCACAGGACTCACAGGACTCACAAGACTCAGGACTCACAGGACTCAGGACTCAGGACTCACAGGACTCACAGGACTCTCAGCACTCAGGACTCACAGGACTCACAAGACTCACAGGACTCACAGGACTCAGGACTCACAAGGCTCACAGGACTCACAAGGCTCACAGGACTCACAGGACGCAGGACGCAGGACTCAGGACTCACAGGACTCACAGGACTCACAGGACTCACAAGACTCAGGACTCACAGGACTCACAGGACTCACAAGACTCAGGACTCACAGGACTCACAGGACTCAGGACTCAGGACTCAGGACTCACAGGACTCACAGGACTCTCAGCACTCAGGACTCACAGGACTCAGGACTCACAGGACTCACAGGACTCACAAGACTAAGGACTCAGGGCTCAGGACTCACAGGACTCACAGGACTCAAAGGACTCAGGACTCAGGGCTCACAGGACTCACAAGACTCAGGACTCACAGGAGTCACAGGACTCACAAGACTCACAGGACTCAGGACTCAGGACTCACAGGTCTCACAGGACTCAGGACTCAGGACTAACGGGACTCACAGGACTCACAGGACTCAGGACACAGGACTCACAGGACTCAGGACACAGGACTCACAGGACTCACAGGAGTCAGGACTCAGGACTCACAGGACTCACAGGACTCACAAGACTCACAGGACTCACAGGACTCAGGACTCAGGACTCACAGGACTCACAGGACTCACAGGGCTCAGGACACAGGACTCAGGACTCAGGACTCACAGGACTCACAAGACTCAGGACTCACAGGACTCACAAGACTCACAGGACTCTCAGCACTCAGGACTCAGGACTCAGGACTCACAGGATTCACAGGACTCAGGACACAGGACTCACAGGACTCACAGGACTCACAGGACTCAGGACTCAGGACTCACAGGACTCACAGGACTCACGAGACTCACAGGACACACAGGACTCAGGACTCAGGACTCACAGGACTCACAGGACTCACAGGACTCAATGGACTCAGGACTCAGGACTCACAGGACTCACAGGACTCAAAGGACTCAGGACTCAGGACTCACAGGACTCACAGGACTCAAAGGACTCAGGACTCAGGGCTCACAGGACTCACAAGACTCAGGACTCACAGGAGTCACAGGACTCACAAGACTCACAGGACTCAAAGGACTCAGGACTCAGGACTCACAGGACTCACAAGACTCAGGACTCACAGGACTCACAGGACTCACAGGACTCAAAGGACTCAGGGCTCAGGACTCACAGGACTCACAGGACTCACAAGACTCAGGACTCAGGGCTCAGGACTCACAGGACTCAAAGGACTCAGGACTCAGGGCTCACAGGACTCACAAGACTCAGGACTCACAGGAGTCACAGGACTCAGGACTCAGGACTCAGAGGACTCACAGGACTCACAGGACTCAGGACTCAGGACTCACAGGATTCACAGGACTCACAAGACTCACAGGACTCACAGGACTCAGGACTCAGGACTCACAGGACTCACAGGACTCACAGGACTCAAAGGACTCAGGACTCAGGACTCACAGGACTCACAAGACTCAGGACTCACAGGACTCACAGGACTCAAAGGACTCAGGGCTCAGGACTCACAGGACTCACAGGACTCAAAGGACTCAGGACTCAGGGCTCACAGGACTCACAAGACTCAGGACTCACAGGACTCACAGGACTCTCAGCACTCAGGACTCACAGTACTCACAGGACTCACAGGACTCAGGACTCAGGACTCAGGACTCAGGACTCAGGACTCACAAGGCTCACAGGACTCACAGGACGCAGGACTCAGGACTCACAGGACTCACAGGACTCACAAGACTCAGGACTCACAGGACTCACAAGACTCAGGACTCACAGGACTCAGGACTCACAGGACTCAGGACTCAGGACTCACAGGACTCACAGGACTCTCAGCACTCAGGACTCACAGGACTCACAAGACTCACAGGACTCACAGGACTCACAGGACTCAGGACTCACAAGGCTCACAGGACTCACAGGACGCAGGACGCAGGACTCAGGACTCACAGGACTCACAGGACTCACAGGACTCACAAGACTCAGGACTCACAGGACTCACAGGACTCACAAGGCTCAGGACTCACAGGACTCACAGGACTCAGGACTCAGGACTCAGGACTCACAGGACTCACAGGACTCTCAGCACTCAGGACTCACAAGACTCAGGACTCACAGGACTCACAGGACTCACAAGACTAAGGACTCAGGGCTCAGGACTCACAGGACTCACAGGACTCAAAGGACTCAGGACTCAGGGCTCACAGGACTCACAAGACTCAGGACTCACAGGAGTCACAGGACTCACAAGACTCACAGGACTCAGGACTCAGGACTCACAGGTCTCACAGGACTCAGGACTCAGGACTAACGGGACTCACAGGACTCACAGGACTCAGGACACAGGACTCACAGGACTCAGGACACAGGACTCACAGGACTCACAGGAGTCAGGACTCAGGACTCACAGAACTCACAGGACTCACAAGACTCACAGGACTCACAGGACTCAGGACTCAGGACTCACAGGACTCACAGGACTCACAGGGCTCAGGACACAGGACTCAGGACTCAGGACTCACAGGACTCACGAGACTCACAGGACTCACAGGACTCAGGACTCAGGACTCACAGGACTCACAGGACTCACAGGACTCAATGGACTCAGGACTCAGGACTCACAGGACTCACAGGACTCAAAGGACTCAGGACTCAGGACTCACAGGACTCACAAGACTCACAGGACTCTCAGCACTCAGGACTCAGGACTCAGGACTCACAGGATTCACAGGACTCAGGACACAGGACTCACAGGACTCACAGGACTCGCAGGACTCAAAGGACTCAGGACTCAGGGCTCACAGGACTCACAAGACTCAGGACTCACAGGAGTCACAGGACTCACAAGATTCACAGGACTCAAAGGACTCAGGACTCAGGACTCACAGGACTCACAAGACTCAGGACTCACAGGACTCTCAGCACTCAGGACTCACAGGACTCACAAGACTCACAGGACTCACAGGACTCAGGACTCACAAGGCTCACAGGACTCACAGGACGCAGGACGCAGGACTCAGGACTGACAGGACTCACAGGACTCACAGGACTCAGGACTCAGGACTCACAGGATTCACAGGACTCACAAGACTCACAGGACTCACAGGACTCACAGGAGTCACAGGACTCAAAGGACTCAGGACTCAGGACTCACAGGACTCACAAGACTCAGGACTCACAGGACTCACAGGACTCAAAGGACTCAGGGCTCAGGACTCACAGGACTCACAGGACTCAAAGGACTCAGGACTCAGGACTCACAAGGCTCACAGGACTCACAGGACGCAGGACTCAGGATTCACAGGACTCACAGGACTCACAAGACTCAGGACTCACAGGACTCAGGACTCACAGGACTCAGGACTCAGGACTCACAGGACTCACAGGACTCTCAGCACTCAGGACTCAGGACTCAGGACTCACAAGGCTCACAGGACTCACAGGACGCAGGACGCAGGACTCAGGACTCACAGGACTCACAGGACTCACAAGACTCACAGGACTCACAGGACTCAGGACTCAGGACTCACAGGACTCACAGGACTCACAGGACTCAATGGACTCAGGACTCAGGACTCACAGGACTCACAGGACTCAAACGACTCAGGACTCAGGACTCACAGGACTCACAGGACTCAAAGGACTCAGGACTCAGGGCTCACAGGACTCACAAGACTCAGGACTCACAGGAGTCACAGGACTCACAAGACTCACAGGACTCAAAGGACTCAGGACTCAGGACTCACAGGACTCACAAGACTCAGGACTCACAGGACTCAAAGGACTCAGGGCTCAGGACTCACAGGACTCACAGGACTCACAAGACTCAGGGCTCAGGACTCACAGGACTCACAGGACTCAAAGGACTCAGGACTCAGGGCTCACAGGACTCACAAGACTCAGGACTCACAGGAGTCACAGGACTCAGGACTCAGGACTCACAGGACTCACAAGACTCCGGACTCACCGGACTCACAGGACTCACAAGACTCACAGGACTCAGGACTCAGGACTCACAGGACTCACAGGACTCACAGGACTCAGGACTCACAGGACTCACAGTACTCACAGGACTCAGGACTCACAGGACTCACAGGACTCACAAGACTCACAGGACTCACAGGACTCAGGACTCAGGACTCACAGGACTCACAGGACTCAGGACTCAGGACTCACAGGACTCACAGGACTCAAAGGACTCAGGACTCACAGGACTCACAAGACTCACAGGACTCACAGGACTCACAGGACGCAGGACTCAGGACTCACAGGACTCACAGGACTCACAGGACTCACAAGACTCAGGACTCACAGGACTCACAGGACTCACAAGACTCAGGACTCACAGGACTCACAGGACTCAGGACTCAGGACTCACAGGACTCTCAGGACTCAGGACTCACAGGACTCACAGGACTCACAGGACTAACAGGACTCAGGACTCAGGACTCACAGGACTCACAAGACTCAGGACTCACAGGACTCACAGGACTCACAAGACTCAGGACTCACAGGACTCTCAGGACTCAGGACTCACAGGACTCACAGGACTCACAGGACTCAAAGGACTCAGGACTCAGGACTCACAGGACTCACAGGACTCAAAGGACTCAGGACTCACAGGACTCACAAGACTCACAGGACTCACAGGACTCACAGGACGCAGGACTCAGGACTCACAGGACTCACAGGACTCACAGGACTCACAAGACTCAGGACTCACAGGACTCACAGGACTCACAAGACTCAGGACTCACAGGACTCACAGGACTCAGGACTCAGGACTCACAGGACTCTCAGGACTCAGGACTCACAGGACTCACAGGACTCACAGGACTCACAGGACTCACAGGTCTCACAAGACTCAGGACTCACAGGACTCACAGGACTCACAGGACACAAAGGACTCAGGGCTCAGGACTCACAGGACTCACAGGACTCAAAGGACTCAGGACTCAGGGCTCACAGGACTCACAAAACTCAGGACTCACAGGACTCACAGGACTCACAAGACTCACAAGATTCACAGGACTCAGGACTCACAGGACTCACGGGACTCACAAGACTCAGGACTCACAGGACTCAGTACTCACAGGACTCAGGACTCAGGACATACAGGACTCTCAGCACTCAGGACTCACAGGACTCACAGGACTCAGGACTCAGGACTCACAGGACTCACAAGACTCAGGACTCACAGGACTCACAGGACTCACAAGACTCACAGGACTCAGGACTCAGGACTCACAGGACTCACAGGACTCACAAGACTCACAGGACTCAAAGGACTCAGGACTCAGGACTCACAGGACTCACAGGACTCAAAGGACTCAGGACTCACAGGACTCACAAGACTCACAGGACTCACAGGACTCACAGGACGCAGGACTCAGGACTCACAGGACTCACAGGACTCACAAGACTCAGGACTCACAGGACTCACAGGACTCACAAGACTCAGGACTCACAGGACTCACAGGACTCAGGACTCAGGACTCACAGGACTCACAGGACTCTCAGGACTCAGGACTCACAGGACTCACAGGACTCACAGGACTCACAGGACTCACAGGACTCACAAGACTCAGGACTCACAGGACTCACAGGACTCACAGGACTCACAGGACTCACAGGACTCAAAGGACTCAGGGCTCAGGACTCACAGGACTCACAGGACTCACAGGACTCAGGACTCAGGACTCACAGGACTCACAGGACTCACAAGACTCACAGGACTCACAGGACTCAAAGGACTCAGGACTCACAGGACCCACAGGACTCAGAGGACTCAAAGGACTCAGGACTCACAGGACTCACAGGACTCAAAGGACTCAGGACTCACAAGACTCACAGGACTCACAGGACTCACAGGACGCAGGACTCACAGGACGCACAGGACTCACAGGACTCACAGGACTCAGGACTCAGGACTCACAGGACTCACAGGACTCAGGACTCAGGACTCACGGGACTCACAGGACTCTCAGGACTCAGGACACAGGACTCACAGGACTCACAGGACTCAGGACTCAGGACTCACAGGACTTACAGGACTCACAAGACTCACAGGACTCACAGGACTCAGGACTCAGGACTCAGGACTCACAAGACTCACAGGACTCACAGGACGCAGGACTCAGGACTCACAGGACTCACAGGACTCACAGGACTCACAAGACTCACAGGACTCACAAGACTCACAGGACTCAGGACTCAGGACTCACAGGACTCACAGGACTCACAGGACTCACAGGACTCAGGACTCAGGACTCAAGGACTCACAGGACTCAGGACTCAGGACTCACGGGACTCACAGGACTCAGGACACAGGACTCACAGGACTCAGGACTCAGGACTCACAGGACTCACAGGACTCACAGGACTCAAAGGACTCAGGACTCAGGACTCACAGGACTCACAGGACTCAAAGGGCTCAGGACTCACAGGACTCACAAGACTCACAGGACTCACAGGACTCACAGGACTCAGGACTCACAGGACTCACAGGACTCACAGGACTCACAGGACTCACAAGACTCAGGACTCACAAGACTCACAAGATTCACAGGACTCAGGACTCACAGGACTCACGGGACTCACAAGACTCAGGACTCACAGGACTCAGTACTCACAGGACTCAGGACTCAGGACATACAGGACTCTCAGCACTCAGGACTCACAGGACTCACAGGACTCAGGACTCAGGACTCACAGGACTCACAAGACTCAGGACTCACAGGACTCACAGGACTCAGAAGACTCACAGGACTCAGGACTCAGGACTCACAGGACTCACAGGACTCACAAGACTCACAGGACTCAAAGGACTCAGGACTCAGGACTCACAGGACTCACAGGACTCAAAGGACTCAGGACTCACAGGACTCACAAGACTCACAGGACTCACAGGACTCACAGGACGCAGGACTCAGGACTCACAGGACTCACAGGACTCACAAGACTCAGGACTCACAGGACTCACAGGACTCACAAGACTCAGGACTCACAGGACTCACAGGACTCAGGACTCAGGACTCACAGGACTCACAGGACTCAGGACTCAGGACTCACAGGACTCACAAGACTCACAGGACTCACAGGACTCAGGACTCAGGACTCAGGACTCACAGGACTCACAGGACTCACAGTACTCAAAGGACTCAGGACTCAGGACTCACAGGACTCACAAGACTCAGGACTCACAGGACTCACAGGACTCAAAGGACTCAGGGCTCAGGACTCACAGGACTCACAGGACTCAAAGGACTCAGGACTCAGGACTCACAAGGCTCACAGGACTCAAAGGACTCAGGACTCAGGACTCACAGGACTCACAGGACTCAAAGGACTCAGGACTCAGGGCTCACAGGACTCACAAGACTCAGGACTCACAGGAGTCACAGGACTCACAAGACTCACAGGACTCAAAGGACTCAGGACTCAGGACTCACAGGACTCACAGGACTCACAGGACTCAATGGACTCAGGACTCAGGACTCACAGGACTCACAGGACTCAAAGGACTCAGGACTCAGGGCTCACAGGACTCACAAAACTCAGGACTCACAGGACTCACAGGACTCACAAGACTCACAAGATTCACAGGACTCAGGACTCACAGGACTCACAGGACTCACAAGACTCAGGACTCACAGGACTCACAGGACTCAGGACTCACAGGACTCAGGACTCACAGGACTCAGGACTCAGGACTCACAGGACTCACAGGACTCTCAGCACTCAGGACTCAGGACTCACAAGGCTCACAGGACTCACAGGACGCAAGACGCAGGACTCAGGACTCACAGGACTCACAGGACTCACAAGACTCACAGGACTCAAAGGACTCAGGACTCAGGGCTCACAGGACTCACAAGACTCAGGACTCACAGGAGTCACAGGACTCAGGACTCACAGGACTCACAAGACTCCGGACTCACCGGACTCACAGGACTCACAAGACTCACAGGACTCAGGACTCAGGACTCACAGGACTCACAGGACTCACAGGACTCACAGGACTCACAGGACTCAGGACTCACAGGACTCACAGGACTCACAGGACTCAGGACTCAGGACTCACAGGACTCACAGGACTCACAAGACTCACAGGACTCACAGGACTCAGGACTCAGGACTCACAGGACTCACAGGACTCACAGGACTCAAAGGACTCAGGACTCAGGACTCACAGGACTCACAGGACTCAAAGGACTCAGGACTCACAGGACTCACAAGACTCACAGGACTCACAGGACTCACAGGACGCAGGACTCAGGACTCACAGGACTCACAGGACTCACAAGACTCAGGACTCACAGGACTCACAAGACTCAGGACTCACAGGACTCACAGGACTCAGGACTCAGGACTCACAGGACTCTCAGGACTCAGGACTCACAGGACTCACAGGACTCACAGGACTCACAGGACTCACAAGACTCAGGACTCACAGGACTCACAGGACTCACAGGACTCACAGGACTCACAGGACTCTCAGGACTCAAAGGACTCAGGGCTCAGGACTCACAGGACTCACAGGACTCAAAGGACTCAGGACTCAGGGCTCACAGGACTCACAAAACTCAGGACTCACAGGACTCACAGGACTCACAAGACTCACAAGATTCACAGTACTCAGGACTCACAGGACTCACGGGACTCACGGGACTCACAAGACTCAGGACTCACAGGACTCAGTACTCACAGGACTCAGGACTCAGGACATACAGGACTCTCAGCACTCACGACTCACAGGACTCACAGGACTCAGGACTCAGGACTCAGGACTCACAGGACTCACAAGACTCAGGACTCACAGGACTCACAGGACTCACAAGACTCACAGGACTCAGGACTCAGGACTCACAGGACTCACAGGACTCACAAGACTCACAGGACTCAAAGGACTCAGGACTCAGGACTCACAGGACTCACAGGACTCAAAGGACTCAGGACTCACAGGACTCACAAGACTCACAGGACTCACAGGACTCACAGGACGCAGGACTCAGGACTCACAGGACTCACAGGACTCACAAGACTCAGGACTCACAGGACTCACAGGACTCACAAGACTCAGGACTCACAGGACTCACAGGACTCAGGACTCAGGACTCACAGGACTCACAGGACTCTCAGCACTCAGGACTCACAGGACTCACAAGACTCACAGGACTCACAGGACTCAGGACTCAGGACTCACAAGGCTCACAGGACTCACAGGACGCAGGACGCAGGACTCAAGACTCACAGGACTCACAGGACTCACAGGACTCACAAGACTCACAAGACTCAGGACTCACAGGACTCACAAGACTCAGGACTCACAGGACTCACAGGACTCAGGACTCAGGACTCACAGGACTCACAGGACTCTCAGCACTCAGGACTTACAAGACTCAGGACTCACAGGACTCACAGGACTCACAAGACTCAGGACTCAGGGCTCAGGACTCACAGGACTCACAGGACTCAAAGGACTCAGGACTCAGGGCTCACAGGACTCACAAGACTCAGGACTCACAGGAGTCACAGGACTCACAAGACTCACAGGACTCAGGACTCAGGACTCACAGGACTCACAAGACTCAGGACTCACAGGACTCAAAGGACTCAGGGCTCAGGACTCACAGGACTCACAGGACTCACAAGACTCAGGACTCAGGGCTCAGGGCTCAGGACTCACAGGACTCACAGGACTCAAAGGACTCAGGACTCAGGGCTCACAGGACTCACAAGACTCAGGACTCACAGGAGTCACAGGACTCAGGACTCAGGACTCACAGGACTCACAAGACTCCGGACTCACCGGACTCACAGGACTCACAAGACTCACAGGACTCAGGACTCAGGACTCACAGGACTCACAGGACTCACAGGACTCAGGACTCACAGGACTCACAGGACTCAGGACTCACAGGACTCACAGGACTCACAAGACTCACAGGACTCACAGGACTCACAAGACTCACAGGACTCAGGACTCAGGACTCACAGGACTCACAGGACTCACAGGACCCAGGACTCACAGGACTCACAGGACTCAAAGGACTCAGGACTCACAGGACTCACAAGACTCACAGGACTCACAGGACTCACAGGACGCAGGACTCAGGACTCACAGGACTCACAGGACTCACAGGACTCACAAGACTCAGGACTCACAGGACTCACAGGACTCACAAGACTCAGGACTCACAGGACTCACAGGACTCAGGACTCAGGACTCACAGGACTCTCAGGACTCAGGACTCACAGGACTCACAGGACTCACAGGACTCACAGGACTCACAGGACTCACAAGACTCAGGACTCACAGGACTCACAGGACTCACAGGACTCACAGGACTCACAGGACACAAAGGACTCAGGGCTCAGGACTCACAGGACTCACAGGACTCAAAGGACTCAGGACTCAGGGCTCACAGGACTCACAAAACTCAGGACTCACAGGACTCACAGGACTCACAAGACTCACAAGATTCACAGGACTCAGGACTCACAGGACTCACGGGACTCACAAGACTCAGGACTCACAGGACTTAGTACTCACAGGACTCAGGACTCAGGACATACAGGACTCTCAGCACTCAGGACTCACAGGACTCACAGGACTCAGGACTCAGGACTCACAGGACTCACAAGACTCAGGACTCACAGGACTCACAGGACTCACAAGACTCACAGGACTCAGGACTCAGGACTCACAGGACTCACAGGACTCACAAGACTCACAGGATTCAAAGGACTCAGGACTCAGGACTCACAGGACTCACAGGACTCAAAGGACTCAGGACTCACAGGACTCACAAGACTCACAGGACTCACAGGACTCACAGGACGCAGGACTCAGGACTCACAGGACTCACAGGACTCACAAGACTCAGGACTCACAGGACTCACAGGACTCACAAGACTCAGGACTCACAGGACTCACAGGACTCAGGACTCAGGACTCACAGGACTCACAGGACTCTCAGGACTCAGGACTCACAGGACTCACAGGACTCACAGGACTCACAGGACTCACAAGACTCAGGACTCACAGGACTCACAGGACTCACAGGACTCACAGGACTCACAGGACTCACAGGACTCAAAGGACTCAGGGCTCAGGACTCACAGGACTCACAGGACTCACAGGACTCAGGACTCAGGACTCACAGGACTCACAGGACTCACAAGACTCACAGGACTCACAGGACTCAAAGGACTCAGGACTCACAGGACCCACAGGACTCAGAGGACTCAAAGGACTCAGGACTCAGGACTCACAGGACTCACAGGACTCAAAGGACTCAGGACTCAGGACTCACAGGACTCACAGGACTCAAAGGGCTCAGGACTCACAGGACTCACAAGACTCACAGGACTCACAGGACTCACAGGACTCAGGACTCACAGGACTCACAGGACTCACAGGACTCACAAGACTCAGGACTCACAAGACTCACAAGATTCACAGGACTCAGGACTCACAGGACTCACGGGACTCACAAGACTCAGGACTCACAGGACTCAGTACTCACAGGACTCAGGACTCAGGACATACAGGACTCTCAGCACTCAGGACTCACAGGACTCACAGGACTCAGGACTCAGGACTCACAGGACTCACAAGACTCAGGACTCACAGGACTCACAGGACTCAGAAGACTCACAGGACTCAGGACTCAGGACTCACAGGACTCACAGGACTCACAAGACTCACAGGACTCAAAGGACTCAGGACTCAGGACTCACAGGACTCACAGGACTCAAAGGACTCAGGACTCACAGGACTCACAAGACTCACAGGACTCACAGGACTCACAGGACGCAGGACTCAGGACTCACAGGACTCACAGGACTCACAAGACTCAGGACTCACAGGACTCACAGGACTCACAAGACTCAGGACTCACAGGACTCACAGGACTCAGGACTCAGGACTCACAGGACTCACAGGACTCAGGACTCAGGACTCACAGGACTCACAGGACTCAGGACTCAGGACTCAGGACTCACAGGACTCACAGGACTCACAGGACTCAAAGGACTCAGGACTCAGGACTCACAGGACTCACAAGACTCAGGACTCACAGGACTCACAGGACTCAAAGGACTCAGGGCTCAGGACTCACAGGACTCACAGGACTCAAAGGACTCAGGACTCAGGACTCACAAGGCTCACAGGACTCAAAGGACTCAGGACTCAGGACTCACAGGACTCACAGGACTCAAAGGACTCAGGACTCAGGGCTCACAGGACTCACAAGACTCAGGACTCACAGGAGTCACAGGACTCACAAGACTCACAGGACTCAAAGGACTCAGGACTCAGGACTCACAGGACTCACAGGACTCACAGGACTCAATGGACTCAGGACTCAGGACTCACAGGACTCACAGGACTCAAAGGACTCAGGACTCAGGGCTCACAGGACTCACAAAACTCAGGACTCACAGGACTCACAGGACTCACAAGACTCACAAGATTCACAGGACTCAGGACTCACAGGACTCACAGGACTCACAAGACTCAGGACTCACAGGACTCACAGGACTCAGGACTCACAGGACTCAGGACTCACAGGACTCACAGGACTCTCAGCACTCAGGACTCAGGACTCAGGACTCACAAGGCTCACAGGACTCACAGGACGCAAGACGCAGGACTCAGGACTCACAGGACTCACAGGACTCACAAGACTCACAGGACTCAAAGGACTCAGGACTCAGGGCTCACAGGACTCACAAGACTCAGGACTCACAGGAGTCACAGGACTCAGGACTCAGGACTCACAGGACTCACAAGACTCCGGACTCACCGGACTCACAGGACTCACAAGACTCACAGGACTCAGGACTCAGGACTCACAGGACTCACAGGACTCACAGGACTCACAGGACTCACAGGACTCAGGACTCACAGGACTCACAGGACTCACAGGACTCAGGACTCAGGACTCACAGGACTCACAGGACTCACAAGACTCACAGGACTCACAGGACTCAGGACTCAGGACTCACAGGACTCACAGGACTCACAGGACTCAAAGGACTCAGGACTCAGGACTCACAGGACTCACAGGACTCAAAGGACTCAGGACTCACAGGACTCACAAGACTCACAGCACTCACAGGACTCACAGGACGCAGGACTCAGGACTCACAGGACTCACAGGACTCACAAGACTCAGGACTCACAGGACTCACAAGACTCAGGACTCACAGGACTCAGGACTCAGGACTCACAGGACTCTCAGGACTCAGGACTCACAGGACTCACAGGACTCACAGGACTCACAGGACTCACAAGACTCAGGACTCACATGACTCACAGGACTCACAGGACTCACAGGACTCACAGGAGTCTCAGGACTCAAAGGACTCAGGGCTCAGGACTCACAGGACTCACAGGACTCAAAGGACTCAGGACTCAGGGCTCACAGGACTCACAAAACTCAGGACTCACAGGACTCACAGGACTCACAAGACTCACAAGATTCACAGGACTCAGGACTCACAGGACTCACGGGACTCACGGGACTCACAAGACTCAGGACTCACAGGACTCAGTACTCACAGGACTCAGGACTCAGGACATACAGGACTCTCAGCACTCACGACTCACAGGACTCACAGGACTCAGGACTCAGGACTCAGGACTCAGGACTCACAGGACTCACAAGACTCAGGACTCACAGGACTCACAGGACTCACAAGACTCACAGGACTCAGGACTCAGGACTCACAGGACTCACAGGACTCACAAGACTCACAGGACTAAAAGGACTCAGGACTCAGGACTCACAGGACTCACAGGACTCAAAGGACTCAGGACTCACAGGACTCACAAGACTCACAGGACTCACAGGACTCACAGGACGCAGGACTCAGGACTCACAGGACTCACAGGACTCACAAGACTCAGGACTCACAGGACTCACAGGACTCACAAGACTCAGGACTCACAGGACTCACAGGACTCAGGACTCAGGACTCAGGACTCAGGGCTCACAGGACTCACAAGACTCAGGACTCACAGGAGTCACAGGACTCAGGACTCACAGGACTCAAAGGACTCAGGGCTCAGGACTCACAGGACTCACAGGACTCACAAGACTCAGGACTCAGGGCTCAGGACTCACAGGACTCACAGGACTCAAAGGACTCAGGACTCAGGGCTCACAGGACTCACAAGACTCAGGACTCACAGGAGTCACAGGACTCAGGACTCAGGACTCACAGGACTCACAAGACTCCGGACTCACCGGACTCACAGGACTCACAAGACTCACAGGACTCAGGACTCAGGACTCACAGGACTCACAGGACTCACAGGACTCAGGACTCACAGGACTCACAGGACTCACAGGACTCAGGACTCACAGGACTCACAGGACTCACAAGACTCACAGGACTCACAGGACTCAGGACTCAGGACTCACAGGACTCACAGGACTCACAGGACTCAAAGGACTCAGGACTCAGGACTCACAGGACTCACAGAACTCAAAGGACTCAGGACTCACAGGACTCACAAGACTCACAGGACTCACAGGACTCACAGGACGCAGGACTCAGGACTCACAGGACTCACAGGACTCACAGGACTCACAAGACTCAGGACTCACAGGACTCACAAGACTCAGGACTCACAGGACTCTCAGGACTCAGGACTCACAGGACTCACAGGACTCACAGGACTCACAGGACTCACAGGACTCACAAGACTCAGGACTCACAGGACTCACAGGACTCACAGGACTCAGGACTCACAGGACTCACAGGACTCACAGGACTCAATGGACTCAGGACTCAGGACTCACAGGACTCACAGGACTCAAAGGACTCAGGACTCACAGGACTCACAAGACTCACAGGACTCACAGGACTCACAGGACGCAGGACTCAGGACTCACAGGACTCACAGGACTCACAAGACTCACAGGACTCAAAGGACTCAGGACTCAGGACTCACAGGACTCACAGGACTCAAAGGACTCAGGACTCACAGGACTCACAAGACTCACAGGACTCACAGGACTCACAGGACGCAGGACTCAGGACTCACAGGACTCACAGGACTCACAAGACTCAGGACTCACAGGACTCACAGGACTCACAGGACTCAGGACTCACAGGACTCACAGGACTCACAGGACTCACAGGACTCACAGGACTCAATGGACTCAGGACTCAGGACTCACAGGACTCACAGGACTCAAAGGACTCAGGACTCACAGGACTCACAAGACTCACAGGACTCACAGGACTCACAGGACGCAGGACTCAGGACTCACAGGACTCACAGGACTCACAAGACTCACAGGACTCAAAGGACTCAGGACTCAGGACTCACAGGACTCACAGGACTCAAAGGACTCAGGACTCAGGACTCACAGGACTCACAAGACTCAGGACTCACAGGACTCAGGACTCAAAGGACTCAGGGCTCAGGACTCACAGGACTCACAGGACTCACAAGACTCAGGACTCAGGGCTCAGGACTCACAGGACTCACAGGACTCAAAGGACTCAGGACTCAGGGCTCACAGGACTCACAAGACTCAGGACTCACAGGAGTCACAGGACTCAGGACTCAGGACTCACAGGACTCACAAGACTCCGGACTCACCGGACTCACAGGACTCACAAGACTCACAGGACTCAGGACTCAGGACTCACAGGACTCACAGGACTCACAGGACTCAGGACTCACAGGACTCACAGGACTCAGGACTCAGGACTCACAGGACTCACAGGACTCACAAGACTCACAGGACTCACAGGACTCAGGACTCAGGACTCACAGGACTCACAGGACTCACAGGACTCAAAGGACTCAGGACTCAGGACTCACAGGACTCACAGGACTCAAAGGACTCAGGACTCACAGGACTCACAAGACTCACAGGACTCACAGGACTCATAGGACGCAGGACTCAGGACTCACAGGACTCACAGGACTCACAAGACTCAGGACTCACAGGACTCACAAGACTCAGGACTCACAGGACTCACAGGACTCAGGACTCAGGACTCAGGACTCACAGGACTCTCAGGACTCAGGACTCACAGGACTCACAGGACTCACAGGACTCACAGGACTCACAAGACTCAGGACTCACAGGACTCACAGGACTCACAGGACTCACAGGACTCACAGGACTCTCAGGACTCAAAGGACTCAGGGCTCAGGACTCACAGGACTCACAGGACTCAAAGGACTCAGGACTCAGGGCTCACAGGACTCACAAAACTCAGGACTCACAGGACTCACAGGACTCACAAGACTCACAAGATTCACAGGACTCAGGACTCACAGGACTCACGGGACTCACGGGACTCACAAGACTCAGGACTCACAGGACTCAGTACTCACAGGACTCAGGACTGAGGACATACAGGACTCACAGTACTCACAGGACTCACAGGACTCAGGACTCAGGACTCAGGACTCACAAGGCTCACAGGACTCACAGGACGCAGGACTCAGGACTCACAGGACTCACAGGACTCACAAGACTCAGGACTCACAGGACTCACAAGACTCAGGACTCACAGGACTCACAGGACTCACAGGACTCAGGACTCACAGGACTCAGGACTCAGGACTCACAGGACTCACAGGACTCACAGGACTCTCAGCACTCAGGACTCACAGGACTCACAAGACTCACAGGACTCACAGGACTCAGGACTCACAAGGCTCACAGGACTCACAGGACGCAGGACGCAGGACTCAGGACTCACAGGACTCACAGGACTCACAAGACTCACAGGACTCAAAGGACTCAGGACTCAGGACTCACAGGACTCACAGGACTCAAAGGACTCAGGACTCACAGGACTCACAAGACTCACAGGACTCACAGGACTCACAGGACGCAGGACTCAGGACTCACAGGACTCACAGGACTCACAAGACTCAGGACTCACAGGACTCACAGGACTCACAGGACTCAGGACTCACAGGACTCACAGGACTCACAGGACTCACAGGACTCACAGGACTCAATGGACTCAGGACTCAGGACTCACAGGACTCACAGGACTCAAAGGACTCAGGACTCACAGGACTCACAAGACTCACAGGACTCACAGGACTCACAGGACGCAGGACTCAGGACTCACAGGACTCACAGGACTCACAAGACTCACAGGACTCAAAGGACTCAGGACTCAGGACTCACAGGACTCACAGGACTCAAAGGACTCAGGACTCAGGACTCACAGGACTCACAAGACTCAGGACTCACAGGACTCAGGACTCAAAGGACTCAGGGCTCAGGACTCACAGGACTCACAGGACTCACAAGACTCAGGACTCAGGGCTCAGGACTCACAGGACTCACAGGACTCAAAGGACTCAGGACTCAGGGCTCACAGGACTCACAAGACTCAGGACTCACAGGAGTCACAGGACTCAGGACTCAGGACTCACAGGACTCACAAGACTCCGGACTCACCGGACTCACAGGACTCACAAGACTCACAGGACTCAGGACTCAGGACTCACAGGACTCACAGGACTCACAGGACTCAGGACTCACAGGACTCACAGGACTCAGGACTCAGGACTCACAGGACTCACAGGACTCACAAGACTCACAGGACTCACAGGACTCAGGACTCAGGACTCACAGGACTCAAAGGACTCAGGACTCACAGGACTCACAAGACTCACAGGACTCACAGGACTCACAGGACGCAGGACTCAGGACTCACAGGACTCACAGGACTCACAAGACTCAGGACTCACAGGACTCACAAGACTCAGGACTCACAGGACTCACAGGACTCAGGACTCAGGACTCACAGGACTCTCAGGACTCAGGACTCACAGGACTCACAGGACTCACAGGACTCACAGGACTCACAAGACTCAGGACTCACAGGACTCACAGGACTCACAGGACTCACAGGACTCACAGGACTCTCAGGACTCAAAGGACTCAGGGCTCAGGACTCACAGGACTCACAGGACTCAAAGGACTCAGGACTCAGGGCTCACAGGACTCACAAAACTCAGGACTCACAGGACTCACAGGACTCACAAGACTAACAAGATTCACAGGACTCAGGACTCACAGGACTCACGGGACTCACGGGACTCACAAGACTCAGGACTCACAGGACTCAGTACTCACAGGACTCAGGACTCAGGACATACAGGACTCTCAGCACTCACGACTCACAGGACTCACAGGACTCAGGACTCAGGACTCACAGGACTCACAAGACTCAGGACTCACAGGACTCACAGGACTCACAGGACTCACAAGACTCACAGGACTCAGGACTCAGGACTCACAGGACTCACAAGACTCACAGGACTCAAAGGACTCAGGACTCAGGACTCAGGACTCACAGGACTCACAGGACTCAAAGGACTCAGGACTCACAGGACTCACAAGACTCACAGGACTCACAGCACTCACAGGACGCAGGACTCAGGACTCACAGGACTCACAGGACTCACAAGACTCAGGACTCACAGGACTCACAGGACTCACAAGACTCAGGACTCACAGGACTCACAGGACTCAGGACTCAGGACTCACAGGACTCACAGGACTCTCAGCACTCAGGACTCACAGGACTCACAAGACTCACAGGACTCACAGGACTCAGGACTCAGGACTCACAAGGCTCACAGGACTCACAGGACGCAGGACGCAGGACTCAAGACTCACAGGACTCACAGGACTCACAGGACTCACAGGACTCACAAGACTCAGGACTCACAGGACTCACAAGACTCAGGACTCACAGGACTCACAAGACTCAGGACTCACAGGACTCACAGGACTCAGGACTCAGGACATACAGGACTCACAGTACTCACAGGACTCACAGGACTCAGGACTCAGGACTCAGGACTCAGGACTCACAAGGCTCACAGGACTCACAGGACGCAGGACTCAGGACTCACAGGACTCACAAGACTCAGGACTCACAGGACTCACAAGACTCAGGACTCACAGGACTCACAGGACTCACAGGACTCAGGACTCACAGGACTCAGGACTCAGGACTCACAGGACTCACAGGACTCACAGGACTCTCAGCACTCAGGACTCACAGGACTCACAAGACTCACAGGACTCACAGGACTCAGGACTCACAAGGCTCACAGGACTCACAGGACGCAGGACGCAGGACTCAGGACTCACAGGACTCACAGGACTCACAAGACTCACAGGACTCAAAGGACTCAGGACTCAGGACTCACAGGACTCACAGGACTCAAAGGACTCAGGACTCACAGGACTCATAAGACTCACAGGACTCACAGGACTCACAGGACGCAGGACTCAGGACTCACAGGACTCACAGGACTCACAAGACTCAGGACTCACAGGACTCACAGGACTCACAGGACTCAGGACTCACAGGACTCACAGGACTCACAGGACTCACAGGACTCACAGGACTCAATGGACTCAGGACTCAGGACTCACAGGACTCACAGGACTCAAAGGACTCAGGACTCACAGGACTCACAAGACTCACAGGACTCACAGGACTCACAGGACGCAGGACTCAGGACTCACAGGACTCACAGGACTCACAAGACTCACAGGACTCAAAGGACTCAGGACTCAGGACTCACAGGACTCACAGGACTCAAAGGACTCAGGACTCAGGACTCACAGGACTCACAAGACTCAGGACTCACAGGACTCAGGACTCAAAGGACTCAGGGCTCAGGACTCACAGGACTCACAGGACTCACAAGACTCAGGACTCAGGGCTCAGGACTCACAGGACTCACAGGACTCAAAGGACTCAGGACTCAGGGCTCACAGGACTCACAAGACTCAGGACTCACAGGAGTCACAGGACTCAGGACTCAGGACTCACAGGACTCACAAGACTCCGGACTCACCGGACTCACAGGACTCACAAGACTCACAGGACTCAGGACTCAGGACTCACAGGACTCACAGGACTCACAGGACTCAGGACTCACAGGACTCACAGGACTCAGGACTCAGGACTCACAGGACTCACAGGACTCACAAGACTCACAGGACTCACAGGACTCAGGACTCAGGACTCACAGGACTCACAGGACTCAAAGGACTCAGGACTCACAGGACTCACAAGACTCACAGGACTCACAGGACTCACAGGACGCAGGACTCAGGACTCACAGGACTCACAGGACTCACAAGACTCAGGACTCACAGGACTCACAAGACTCAGGACTCACAGGACTCACAGGACTCAGGACTCAGGACTCACAGGACTCTCAGGACTCAGGACTCACAGGACTCACAGGACTCACAGGACTCACAGGACTCACAAGACTCAGGACTCACAGGACTCACAGGACTCACAGGACTCACAGGACTCACAGGACTCTCAGGACTCAAAGGACTCAGGGCTCAGGACTCACAGGACTCACAGGACTCAAAGGACTCAGGACTCAGGGCTCACAGGACTCACAAAACTCAGGACTCACAGGACTCACAGGACTCACAAGACTCACAAGATTCACAGGACTCAGGACTCACAGGACTCACGGGACTCACGGGACTCACAAGACTCAGGACTCACAGGACTCAGTACTCACAGGACTCAGGACTCAGGACATACAGGACTCTCAGCACTCACGACTCACAGGACTCACAGGACTCAGGACTCAGGACTCAGGACTCACAGGACTCACAAGACTCAGGACTCACAGGACTCACAGGACTCACAAGACTCACAGGACTCAGGACTCAGGACTCACAGGACTCACAAGACTCACAGGACTCAAAGGACTCAGGACTCAGGACTCAGGACTCACAGGACTCACAGGACTCAAAGGACTCAGGACTCACAGGACTCACAAGACTCACAGGACTCACAGCACTCACAGGACGCAGGACTCAGGACTCACAGGACTCACAGGACTCACAAGACTCAGGACTCACAGGACTCACAGGACTCACAAGACTCAGGACTCACAGGACTCACAGGACTCAGGACTCAGGACTCACAGGACTCACAGGACTCTCAGCACTCAGGACTCACAGGACTCACAAGACTCACAGGACTCACAGGACTCAGGACTCAGGACTCACAAGGCTCACAGGACTCACAGGACGCAGGACGCAGGACTCAAGACTCACAGGACTCACAGGACTCACAGGACTCACAGGACTCACAAGACTCAGGACTCACAGGACTCACAAGACTCAGGACTCACAGGACTCACAAGACTCAGGACTCACAGGACTCACAGGACTCAGGACTCACAGGACTCAGGACTCAGGACACAGGACTCACAGGACTCACAGGACTCACAGGACTCAGGACTCACAGGATTCACAGGACTCACAAGACTCACAGGACTCACAGGACTCAGGACTCAGGACTCACAGGACTCAAAGGACTCAGGACTCAGGACTCAGGACTCACAGGACTCACAAGACTCAGGACTCACAGGACTCACAGGACTCAAAGGACTCAGGGCTCAGGACTCACAGGACTCACAGGACTCAAAGGACTCAGGACTCAGGGCTCACAGGACTCACAAGACTCAGGACTCACAGGACTCACAGGACTCTCAGCACTCAGGACTCACAGTACTCACAGGACTCACAGGACTCAGGACTCAGGACTCAGGACTCACAGGACTCACAAGACTCAGGACTCACAGGACTCACAGGACTCACAAGACTCACAGGACTCAGGACTCAGGACTCACAGGACTCACAGGACTCACAAGACTCACAGGACTCAAAGGACTCAGGACTCAGGACTCAGGACTCACAGGACTCACAGGACTCAAAGGACTCAGGACTCACAGGACTCACAAGACTCACAGGACTCACAGGACTCACAGGACGCAGGACTCAGGACTCACAGGACTCACAGGACTCACAAGACTCAGGACTCACAGGACTCACAGGACTCACAAGACTCAGGACTCACAGGACTCAGGACTCAGGACTCACAGGACTCACAGGACTCTCAGCACTCAGCACTCAGGACTCACAGGACTCACAAGACTCACAGGACTCACAGGACTCAGGACTCAGGACTCACAAGGCTCACAGGACTCACAGGACGCAGGACGCAGGACTCAAGACTCACAGGACTCACAGGACTCACAGGACTCACAAGACTCAGGACTCACAGGACTCACATGACTCAGGACTCACAGGACTCACAAGACTCAGGACTCACAGGACTCACAGGACTCACAGGACTCAGGACTCACAGGACTCAGGACTCAGGACACAGGACTCACAGGACTCACAGGACTCACAGGACTCACAGGACTCAGGACTCACAGGATTCACAGGACTCACAAGACTCACAGGACTCACAGGACTCAGGACTCAGGACTCACAGGACTCAAAGGACTCAGGACTCAGGACTCAGGACTCACAGGACTCACAAGACTCAGGACTCACAGGACTCACAGGACTCAAAGGACTCAGGACTCAGGACTCACAGGACTCACAGGACTCAAAGGACTCAGGACTCAGGGCTCACAGGACTCACAAGACTCAGGACTCACAGGACTCACAGGACTCACAGGACTCTCAGCACTCAGGACTCACAGTACTCACAGGACTCACAGGACTCAGGACTCAGGACTCAGGACTCAGGACTCACAAGGCTCACAGGACTCACAGGACGCAGGACTCAGGACTCACAGGACTCACAAGACTCAGGACTCACAGGACTCACAAGACTCAGGACTCACAGGACTCACAGGACTCACAGGACTCAGGACTCACAGGACTCAGGACTCAGGACTCACAGGACTCACAGGACTCACAGGACTCTCAGCACTCAGGACTCACAGGACTCACAAGACTCACAGGACTCACAGGACTCAGGACTCACAAGGCTCACAGGACTCACAGGACGCAGGACGCAGGACTCAGGACTCACAGGACTCACAGGACTCACAAGACTCAGGACTCACAGGACTCACAGGACTCACAAGACTCAGGACTCACAGGACTCACAGGACTCAGGACTCAGGACTCAGGACTCAGGACTCAGGACTCACAGGACTCACAGGACTCACGAGACTCACAGGACTCACAGGACTCAGGACTCAGGACTCACAGGACTCACAGGACTCACAGGACTCAATGGACTCAGGACTCAGGACTCACAGGACTCACAGGACTCAAAGGACTCAGGACTCAGGACTCACAGGACTCACAGGACTCAAAGGACTCAGGACTCAGGGCTCACAGGACTCACAAGACTCAGGACTCACAGGAGTCACAGGACTCACAAGACTCACAGGACTCAAAGGACTCAGGACTCAGGACTCACAGGACTCACAAGACTCAGGACTCACAGGACTCACAGGACTCAAAGGACTCAGGGCTCAGGACTCACAGGACTCACAGGACTCACAAGACTCAGGACTCAGGGCTCAGGACTCACAGGACTCACAGGACTCAAAGGACTCAGGACTCAGGGCTCACAGGACTCACAAGACTCAGGACTCACAGGAGTCACAGGACTCAGGACTCAGGACTCACAGGACTCACAGGACTCACAGGACTCAGGACTCAGGACTCACGGGACTCACAGGACTCACAGGACTCAGGATACAGGACTCACAGGACTCACAGGACTCACAGGACTCAGGACTCAGTACTCACAGGACTCACAGGACTCACAAGACTCACAGGACTCACAGGACTCAGGACTCACAGGACTCACAGGACTCACAGGACTCAAAGGACTCACAGGACTCACAGGACTCAAAGGGCTCAGGACTCACAGGACTCACAAGACTCACAGGACTCACAGGACTCACAGGACGCAGGACTCAGGACTCACAGGACTCACAGGACTCACAAGACTCAGGACTCACAAGACTCAGGACTCACAGGGCTCACAGGACTCACAGGACTCAGGACTCAGGTCTCACAGGACTCAGGACTCAGGACTCACAGGACTCACAGGACTCACAGGACTCACAGGACTCAGGACTCAGGACTCACAGGACTCACAGGACTCACAAGACTCACAGGACTCACAGGACTCAGGACTCAGGACTCACAGGACTCACAGGACTCAAAGGACTCAGGACTCAGGACTCACAGGACTCACAAGACTCAGGACTCACAGGACTCAGGACTCAAAGGACTCAGGGCTCAGGACTCACAGGACTCACAGGACTCACAAGACTCAGGACTCAGGGCTCAGGACTCACAGGACTCACAGGACTCACAGGACTCAGGACTCAGGACTCACAGGACTCACAGGACTCAGGACACAGGACTCACAGGACTCAGGACTCAGGACTCACAGGACTCACAAGACTCCGGACTCACCGGACTCACAGGACTCACAAGACTCACAGGACTCAGGACTCAGGACTCACAGGACTCACAGGACTCACAGGACTCAGGACTCAGGACTCACAGGACTCACAGGACTCAGGACTCAGGACTCACGGGACTCACAGCACTCAGGACACAGGACTCACAGGACTCACAAGACTCACAAGACTCACAGGACTCAGGACTCAGGACTCAGGACTCACAGGACTCACAGGACTCACAAGACTCACAGGACTCACAAGACTCAGGACTCAGGACACAGGACTTACAGGACTCACAGGACTCAGGACACAGGATTAAGTACTTTGTCAGCTTCACACAAATCTACCTTAGGAAGCCAATCCAAACCTTCACTCAAGCTAAGCCAGGCTTAACTATAATACTCCGTAGCTATGCTCAGTGCCGTAGACATGACGAACGGATCTTAGCTCGGTGTGACGTCATAAACTGCCGTAACAAGCGAAGATAAAGACGAAGACTTGGATTCGGACTATTTGTTTTAATTATGAAGTTTTTAGTTTAGTTTAGTATTATTCCTCTTTTACCATATGTTGTAACCATATCTTTATAAAGGTGGCAGACACAAAATGCCTGGTTTGTCGGTAAGGGGTTAAATAAATTAATCGAAAAAGACAGTATGCTATATAGGACATAATCTTTATGCATGTTATACAATAGCATTAATGCATTTAAGAAATACTAATGTAATGAAATACGGAAACGGTCGGAAATAAACAATAGAATATACTTCTTTTATATTGGTAATTACATATAAATAGGTTTAGATTTATAAACACATCAATAATTTTGTTTAAGACTGTTTTATTGCTACATAACAAATAAAAGTAAAATAATGACTGCAAGTACTACGGCTAAAATAATGAATAGTAAAACCTTTTTCTAGAAAAAACAAAAAATGATTTAATCACATCATATTAGACGCTCAGTGTATACTACCTTCAAAGTGCTCTTTTTCAAATTATGAGCCTTATCTAATTGATCAGCTCCTTTGTCTACTCGAACAGAAGCTTGTTGTGCGTGGTACTCAACAACTTGTATCCGTTCGTTCTGAAATTAGTCAATCATTCTTCTGATGCTTTTAAAAAGGTAACAATTACCTGTTCTACTACAAGGTTTTGAATTCTTAAAAAAAGATTGTGAACATCTTCTATTGATTTTTCCAATTTCTTAAGTTCAGAAAACCTCTTCATAAGATTTCTTAATGAATTTCTTTCATTTTCAATGTCTTCTAAAATCTGTAATTTAAAAAGTGTTTAAATTTTAGGTAGTTTTTTAATTTCCTAGCTATAAAGATTTACTCTCTCAGAAAAGTAATATTCTGGCCTTATACCAAATTTTTGGCAGAAAATCCTACTGTGGGATAAAAGTATAGTACATAGGCAGGAGTAGAATTGCTACCCCAATGTTCGAAATGCATTTACGTTTGCCTGATTTGTAAATTTCTTTTAACATGTAATCTATTGGCAAACTATGTATGCTATATTTATCTTAATTAATTAGTTGAAAAGTGCTCGCTAAGAGAAGGGAAGCCAGAACAATTTTCCATGGGCCAGAGTACCTAGGAGCTCCTTAAATGAGAACTGGGGGCCTTCAAAATGAGTAACTAACTAAAATATCCAAAAGTCATTGAAATATTGAAAATTAATTATTTAATTGAATTTTAATTTTGGTTTTGCTATCTGCTGCACAATTGAGAAATTGACATTAATATTCCCTATCCAACCCACTCTATTCGGTCGAAACGGTCGGACAGCGAAATTTACAAAATCAGGCAGTCTTCTATGGGCCCCATATACTTATCTGCCTTGAACGTCTCTGTGACCCTGGGTTACAAAAACAAGAGCCAAAGGCTCTATGCATTATACAAAAATGCTCCCAACACTGAATAAGCTGAGCAAAAGAGTGTAATTTTAGGTTTTAGGCTTAATGTGATTATTTTACAGTTTAGCTCTCTTAACTCACATTGTCTACAAATAAGGAAGTTTTCTTACTGGCAATCAATTCCTCAAGCTCCTCTTCTGTCGAATTGCAGTTCACTTTAAAATATTTCAATGAAATTTCTATTTCCAGTTATGCTCGTAATATAAATATACATACCTATTCTTGAATGCAATTCTAGATTTTTCTTCATTTTGTTTTCATAAGATTGAAGAAACAGCTCATTCTGGCTCCACAAGTTAATGTATTTTTGATGTAAGCCATAGAACAGAGTCCGCTTCATCCTTGCCTCTAAAGTAAAATCACTTTCATCCGGCAGCTGCTCCTGGAGATCCTTGAACATCTTCATAAGTTCAAAGCCAAACTTTAAGTTTTGGTTCCGCAAACTGTCCATTTCAGGCTCTATATGAACATTTTAAACATTGTCTAAATTATGGTTGTGCAAATAAATACCTTGAACATTTCTAAAATTTGTAGATTGTACCATTTTTGCCATTGTGTCCAAATTGTTCGATATGGTCGCCAACAGAGTTCTGATTTCTCCATACTAACAATGAGAGAAATGATAAATTAAGTGAAAGTCTTTTTAAAAATGCTTTACTAACTTGGTTAAGTAATCCATCTATTGTCGGTTGTTCTAACTGGATTTGTAGGCTGCAGTTACTTTGGAAGTTGTCTATGGAGCCCTTAGAAGTTTTATTGGAATTATTGAAAGAACTATGAAAGAATATTTATACCTTACCTGTGTTAACTCCGGTAATCTATCTTTAGCCATTTTAAAATGTTTGATTATCCCAGCTTTTAATAAGTGCAGCTACATAATGTACTTGTATAACACTGTTCCAAGCTATGGAGTCCTATAACGAAAAGTCATTTGATTAGAAGGAGTGCAATACATAGTACAAATAACGCTGGTAAATATTACACGTATAAATGAATTCTTGGCACCTAATTGAAATCGCCTTCACCACTTATTCCAATTGAGTATTTTTTTAAGTCTCGTTGGGTTTTTAAAACTCAACCCACAAAACTTTGAGTCGACAAAATCCCAAAAAAGAGGTGAGTACGATATCAAAAGCCATATCATACCAAACGTATATTTTTCTAATAATAACTACAAAAAATGCTGGTGAAGCTAACAAAATTGGACCTTAAAAACAACTCTGTTATTTTATAGCACGTATAAAAAGTGGTCTCAATGGTTTCGGAAATCAGATAAGTGGCAACCTGTTGCATGACAACGCTAGTTCACAAAGACGACGCACAGGACGCCATATACAGTATTTGTTACGCTAGGAAATTCACTAGACGTAGTTAGTCCTTTCAGATTACCACTTGAGTTAATCACTTCAATACCGTTTCATTGATTCAAAACACCCATTGAAGTCGATAAAAATATTGTCGACTTTATATTATAGAAGGATCAAAACAAAGAACTTCGCTTACGCCAAATACTCGACAGAAGGTAGAAATATGTACATATGTACATATATATAGAAACTGATAAAGATTATAATGTTATTTGTGTTTTTATAACAATTTCCTAAGTTTTTCCCGCAATTATTAACGGAAAGAATTTTTTGGATTAGACAAAGAATTTAAATCGAGTCACAGAATATTCTCACATTTTTTTTAATTATTAAAGGTGTAAAGCACAAGCTAACTATAACAATGGTCTTGCGATTGCCAATGCCTTTTGTGCCGATTGAAAATCCCAGAGATATAAATAGCTCGTGCCAGTCCAATCTAAAGGGTGGGTTGTTATAGTGAAATGCTTTTGCTAAGCTAGCTTAAGCAAGCTAATGCACTTTGTGGTTAGGAGTTTAGGCAAGGTATTTCGTTTATATTACATTTTCTTTTTAGTCATAGTTATTTGCATGCATGCGTTGTACACGACTACATGCTCCATGTTTCTTCGTACTGTGCAGTCCGCTATACTTGCAGTGTTGATAAAAATAATATTTATTGAATATTGGGAGATTATTTTCTCTGCCCTTTGCGAATAACAAAGATCCCACGCATACGTATCAGTTCATTCCCATGAATTATGCCCCTAATGATAAGACCACACCATAAATAGAAAAGAACTAAACTCAACCAATACGTGGGGTAGGGCAAGTAGATAAATGCACAGGGGTGAATTAAAATACGGAAATAAAGTAGGTGGCAATTTCAACTTGCCTATTCATTTTTTGTTTGCAGTGGAAACCGATTAAAATTAAAATCTCATCACTTTGACCATGAATTAAAGTTTTCATCACAAATTGCTTTAGCTAATCTTATTTTATTTTATGGGCTGTTTATTTCTTGCATGTGTATGTAGAATGTATCAGTCATTATATTATTATAAATCGAAAAAAGTAGAAAGATAATGGGTTGACGAATTCTTTTCTGTTTCTGATGATGTATGATAGATTTGCCAAGAATAATTCCTCGAAGAGTGCATGGTAAGATAAGACCAAAATGTTCCTTTTGCCGCCATTCGTTAACTACCCAGGGAAGTGAATTGGCGTCTAACATATTGTGATTCCTAGTGATTCTTTTTGAATTTTTATTTTCGGCTGTATATAAGAACAAACAAAACTGAAAACCATAATTAAGTGCTGTGCCCAAACAAAGCTTTAGATTAAAGTTGCTTCGCAAAATTAACTTACAAGAATGTCTCTTTCATCGACATTCGCGATTCAATCAACTTCTAACAAATTTTCCATCTATAAAAAAGGACAAAATGTTAATTAATATTTTTCCACAAACCTAATTGAAATAAATGGTTCAATTGTTTATAATTTGATTTTTTTTGTTAATTTGAAAAGTTCAAATTAATTGCACTAGTTCGGAATATAAGTCTTCTATAACAATATAGTCATTTTCTTTATTTTAGCTCGTCCGCCGGCTACAAAACTACGCCTGTAAAAGGCATTATTTTCAAACCGACATATGCACAGGCGACACAGATAAGTTATACAAAATATTATTTTACATATTATTCCAAACCACAATTGAATTTGTTAGCAAAGCTATTGTTGATAGAATGAGCAGTTTTTATTTTAATGAGACAACATTTTAACCACAAATACAGGTGTATAGTTACAGTTATTTTTAAGGCGTTTCTTGTGATATGATTAATTAACGTATTGTGCACCATATTTTACAAAAAATACATATATAAAAGAGCTTTGGTATAAGGGAGCTTTTATACATAAAAATAAACAAAAATTATCGTTGCTCTACGCAATGTCGAATGAATTATCTTGAGGACTTAATCACGATGGTCGGTATTACCTCATTTTCCACTAATGTGATTCACTGATAACAAGTCTTCCGAATTTTTAGTGTACATACATATTTTTGCTGGAACACTTTTAAGCTATTGGAGTAACAGTCACTTTGAGCACAGCATTCTATACACATCTTAGAACATTATTTTAAACAGAACAAACATTCAAAAATGACTGCAGTGCACAAAAATTGTTTCTAGACATTATCACATTGGGTTCTTTCTTTATCAAGACAAACATTTACCGTGTAAAAGCTCGGCCAGACTTTGCTTAATAACTTTTCTATAGAAGAATACGAGTACTTTGTATTTTATATAAGAACTCTAAGAAACCAATTAAAATACTTTAAGTCGACTGCAAGAATAAAAGTCGTTAATAGATAAATTGAGTACGGAACAGTTGCTTTAAGGGACAAACGAACAAGTTTTAATTGAACTATAGGAAAACACGCGTAGTGCTACTCGCGCTCGGTGAACTCACTCAGTCGCCTCAAGTACAATATATTGTGTAGGCCCGGAAGCTTTGATCAACTTTATTATGATGAATGCAGGCTATCGCTCCGCTATAGTAATTATTCTCTTGTGTACAGTTGACACCGATTTAATTAAACATTGAAGTATACTATGAATTGTATACTGCGTGAACGTCCAGCCTATTATGAAGGCAGTTTTAGTTATTCGCATGCGCTCTTTATTTAGAAAAGCCACAAAAAGCTTGCGGCAAAGGTGTTAATCAGATTATCATGAGACAAGGTGCCTACGAAGTTGGCGTTATCAGTTGTACGAGATTAAGACTAGAGCAAATATTTCTTTTACTTACATTTTTAGTTTCAACCTCATTGTTTCATTAATCTTATTAAGATCTGTTATACCAGTACATATAGCATATTTTTAAACATTTATTATCATGGTTCCTTTAACAATTTTAATACCTAGAGCATTACTATTATTATTAACATACGTAAAATTTCAATTATTATATAATATCACTAAATTCGACAATAACGGTTCATATTATAATCACACAATATTCCAAAATAAAAATGACACTCTCTTTATTGTGAACATTTACACAATAAACCATACAAAAATATCTGTAGCTTTGAAGAAAAACTGTTAAATGCTAAATTTGTGATTGTGTTGATTTATATCAACTGACTTAAAGTTGAATGCCCTACAAAATTGCGTGTATCGTTTTTCAGTTTTATCTAAATATTTTAAGAAGAACAACATTTTCTTATAACACCTTAATAAGTACAGATAAGACAGATCTTCTTCCTTTGATAGTATAAATTACGATAGCTTATTACCCGCTCAAAAAGTATTCTCCAAAAATGTTTTCAAATTGCAGTTTCCTGTACCGATTCTAAAAGAAGTTGGCATACGAAATATGAATATGATCATTGATCAGCATAATAGGAACAGTTATTATTGGGTAACTCCACTGTAACAGTACATAAAATTAATAGTTCAAAGAAAATAAAGAGCCACGACATTATTGTGAATTAAGTAGGTATTCAATTTTAGTGTGTATTTTAGATTTGACCGTACCGTAGTGGGTATGAGCCTATTTACTTAAACCGCTTTACTTGCTGAATTCTCTACATACTGTAAAGTTTTTGTAAGTGGTAATTATATTCCAATATATGTATATCACCAAACAAAAATTAATAGCCTTTATTTTAATATTCTTAAAAAAACTAAGATGTGTAATTTTATCGGACGTGGCCTAATAACATATTGTGTATGTGACGGACCGGCACAAAAATGAAATAGGAGGCCCATCCTGAAGAAATAAGTCCTATCGAATTGGAAAATTAATTCAAAGGGAAAATGTATACCATTGTCTTCACAATTTTATTAACCTTAACAATGCAGTTTCTAGCGAAAAATCATAAAACTGAAATACATGAATTAATATGCATAAAGTTTGAGACAAATCGTTGAAACCGTGTTCGAGACATTGGCGATTTTTTATTTCCTTCACTAAGCTACCATTATTTGAATCCGTATGACAGAAAAAAAACATGTACAAATATATCTTGGGTAATCACAAGACTTTAAATATCTGAATGTCCTGCTGATAATAGGCTAAGATGCTCATCGCACGTCAGCGCTGTGGGAGCAAAAATCGTGAAGAAAATCATATTCATAGAATACGAAGAAATGTGTCAACATGTACTGCGGTCGACATTTATAGTACTATTGTGAGACCCAATTTTGAGTATTGTTTGTAAATTTTGTTTACGAGCAACAATCAAATGATATGTCAGTTACAGCAACTTCATAATAGGACGATGCGAATTATGTTTATAATGTAACTAGTATTCCATTGTCTGTCCGGCTAAAGCCGGACTGGGGATACTGTAGTGGGGCAAAAATTCTCTTGTTTCCAAAGTACTCAAAATTATCAAGTAGAAAAAGATGCGCTACTTGAAAACACGACCATTATAATTGAATGAATAATTGATTGAATAAAAATACAATGTAATTTAATTTGATTAGTTTATCACGCATGCGGCGAATTTAGCACCCACTGAACAGGCAAGGAAGAATTACTTTTGTATATGAATCTTATAGGAAGGTGGTTTTTTGGATATGAATCTAATTACATTCTCACCAACGCCATCTACACTAAATTTATGTAGTAGAGAAAATTTTCTCAAGCTTCCAAAGAACTAAAAAGACCAATTAGAAAAAGATCCGCCACTTGAAGAATAGTTTTTTTTGTATATGAATCTAATTACATTCTCGCCAGCGCCGTCTATACTAAATTTATAAAAACCTAAAATCTGCAATATTCTGTCGTTGGAATAATATGACCACAAAAAAAATGGCGGAGTGAGGTCCGTATAGTGATAAGAAGAAAACGAAAATTTGATTTGATTACCTTTTCACGCATGCGGCGAGTGGATGGTAACCACTGAAGAGGCAAGGAAGAATAGCTACTTTGCGCAATTAACAGGAAAGGTATTATTTCGCAAAGGCTGAAAAATTTCGATTTGTATATATTAATAGGCTTAAATTTGGATATGAATCTCATATAAAAGTGCTTACACTTAATTGAACTTGCCCGCTAACCTGTCATAGCATGGGTTAGTTTTTTTTGTTCTAAATTTTAACGTGTTGATTTAAACAAATGAGAGAGTAGGCGGAGCCTATTCCATTAAAACAATTTTCCAATTGAGCTAATCTTTCAAATAAGGATTGTTACATTCTCACCAACACCATCTACGCTAAATTTATAAAAACGTAAAATCTGCAATATTCTATCATTCCAAGAATATGAACAGCACAAACAGAATACCGAATCTCTAAAATACGGCAGGTGGAAAAAATCACTACTTGTTCAGTTTAGGTACATTGTACATTCTGCAAAATAAAATAAATGCGAAATGTGAGTACCCGAATAAACCTACATACAGAGATAAATAAAAGAATCGCAAAGCCAAGTTTAATGTCATAAGTCGCTTCGATTATTTGCATCGTAGTCACGATGTTTGACATTGCCATCGCTCAACATTGATGTTTCGATGACCGGCAGCTAAATTACCAATATTGTTTTCTTTAAATTCCTTGCGCTAAGAATAATATTGAGGTATTTTTGATTTGAATCCCTTAATACAAAGAATCTCTTTGGGATATTGCAATCTCTCGAAAAGGTCACCCATTTCGGTAGTGTTTTGCGCAATATGTTTACCGTTACGCAATGGCACAGAATACAGGCAGATATAGTGCGATTTTCTACGAATTTTTGATGGATCGCTGCAGCTGAATTTTTGGCCGCTTCTGAGAATTTTCGATGTTGGGTTTAATTGCTTACACTTTAGCCCAGAATGCACGTGCACGCACCTCACAAATTCCGCCCCTGCAATTCGCTAACAGTATATTGGGTCGTCTGTTTGGAGTCGTCCTAACCATTTGCACACTTTCCCGTAGCCGTTATAGATTCCTAGTAAAACAACATTTTTTCTATGAATATCGTGCCTCCTCCTTCATCTTTCCGAACACCAAAAAATAAGAGGACAGTTCACGCGCCCGGCGATATGAAACGTGTGTCAGTGACGTCTTTATTTTCATACAAAACGACGCTAATTCCGCTAATTCCGGGCTAGACCGTACGAAATTGAACCCAACATCGAAAATTCTCAGAAGCGGCCAACATTTGTGCGGCGGCGATCCATCAAAAATTCGTAGAAAATCGCACTATATTTGCCTGTATTCTGTGCCATTGCGTAACGATAAACATATTGCGCAAAACACTACCGAAATGGGTGACCTTTTCTAGAGATTGCAATATCCCAAAGAGATTCTTTGTATTAAGGGATTCAAATCAAAAATACCTCAATATTATTCTTAGCGCAAGGAATTTAAAGAAAATAATGTTGGTAATTAAGCTGCCGGCCATCTTATGACATTAAACTTGGCTTTGCGATTCTTTTACTTATCTCTGTATGCAGGTTTATTCGGGTACTCACCCATAAGCGCTGCCCTTAATTGAATCGCAGAAAATTACTCAAAAAATTCGCGCTCGTCCCATTTGCGAGATATTTAATAAAGTATTTAGTACTTTTGCAGTACAACATCGATGTTAAAAGTACGATGATCGGACATCGATACTTAGCTACAGATGTTAACATTATGCTGACATTTCGTAACATCGATCATTCCTAATTTCAGCGAAAATTTAACCAATTTCATTGCGCCAAAACGGACCACATTTTCTTTATTTATTCGAGAAACTCGGACACGGACAGGCGAGAAACCCGTATAACCATGTACCCGTGTATTTACACGGGAAAATCGGGTGCGAATAGATACTGCCTAATAATAACCCAGGCTGTTGGATTTGGTTGATTTAAATTTGGATATGAATCTGATAGGAAAGTGGTTTTTGATTAATTTGAAGTACTATTAGTAAGAAATATGATATTTTATTGGTATTTCGTTACACATGGGGAGGGTAGTATTTAATAAAAGAGTGATAATTGAGAAAACTTACTAATTACAGAAGTTATTAAGAGAAATGTGGAATGTACGAACGAATGGTGTAATGACAGTGGGAAGGTGGTTTTTAATGAAAATATCATACTATTAGTAAGAAAAGTGATATGATATGGGTATGTAAAAGACGGCGGAAGTAAGTTAGGATGCTGAAATAAAATAATATTTGTATATATTTGGATAAAAGTCCCTAATTTTTGAGAAAAGATGGTAAAAAATGGTGTTTTGATTTTTTTTTAGAAAAGTACCATTAGTAAAAAAATAAAAATTAGATAAATGGATTTCTAAGAACTGATGTGAATTTTGAAGACCTTAGTGAGGTGTGTAGGGTTGATAGTTTTGAAGTTAGTACAATATATAGTATTAGCGACAATAATGAGTTGAGATTAGCATAGAAAGATTGGGAAAGGGTGACAGATTGCGAATATGCAAAAAAAAATGAAAAAATCGAAAAAAAATTTTTTCATCCGAATTCATAGCCGATAGATAGCCTTGATATCGCCGTGATTATGGAGAAAAAGTGAAATATCTCGGTAATTGCTGAACGTAGCGTAATGTGGGTGGACTCAGAAGAAGCGCCTTGGAGAGTACTTAAATGAGGTTTTAAAATAAAAATTTAGTGAATAATAGTTTTTGAGTAAAATGGAAAATTGTTAAAAAAGTTAGAGTTTTAGTAATAATTGTTTTGCAAAAAAACGGATAGGGGTAGAATAAAAAAAAGAGTGTTAGCAAATAGAACACGTGTGGGGCCTAGTTTGTGGGAAATTTGGAATGAAAATATTGATAAACGCAGAAACTGTGGCTGTGCAAAGTGAAAAAAGTTTTTTCGGTTCCGAAAATCACCGCAGATGGTGAAAAGTGGGTTTTTGATTTTTTTTTAGAAAAGTACTATTAGTAACAAAAAAAAAATTAGATAAATGGATTTCTAAGAACTGATGTGAATTTTGAAGACCATAGCGAGGTGTGTAGGGTTGATAGTTTAGAAGTTAGTACAAAACATAGTATTAGTAACAAAAATGAGTTGAGATTAGAATTAAAAGATTGGGAAAGGGTCACAGATTACGAATATGAAAAAAAAATGTGCAAAAAGAAAGTATTTGTATGGGAAAAGAGGAAGGAAAGTTTTGGTTAAAGAGATGTGTAGGCAAGATATTTTAAAGTTGCAAAAATTGATAGTATTAGTAACAAAAATGAGTTGAAATTACCATAGAAAGATTGGGAAAGGGTGACAGATTGCGAATATGCAAAAAAAATGGGGAAAAAGAAAGTATTTGTATGGGAAAGCGATCGGAAAGTTTTCGTTAATTGGCTTCTGTATGGCTTTTGTTTACAAAAAGAAAGCAAAGCACCGCATCTTGTGGTCTTTTGCCGTCGAACGATGGGAATTGGGAGAAAATTGGTTTTTGAGTGAAAAAAGGTAAAAGTTTGAGAGGTGGTGGAAAAAAAAAAATATATTCAATTTTCTTCGAATCTGGACTAATAGATTGGGAAAAATGTGTAGATTTGCAGAAAAATAGTGAGTATACGGAAAGCAAGGTTATAAGAGGCGCAAATAATTATAGAGTTGAAAAAGGGGTGAAAAAAGTGAAATCGGGGGCGCAGATAAAGTTGAATAAATGTAGTATTATTAACAAAAAGTATATAGAGTGAGTGAAGAAAAGTTGGAGAAGGGTTTAGCGCGTCGAATGGTTGTAGAGCGGAGGGAATAGGAGAAAGGGAAGTAGTTGAAAAGAATAAGTTTAGTTGGGAAAAAGAGGGTGAAAAAAGTTTGTATGGGGAAAAAAAAAAATCGTAGTATTAGTAGTAAAAATATGGGGCTATTTTTTAATGAAAGCTTGATTTTTTTCACGATTTTAGAGCTATTTGTGGAGTTTGTGGGATTAGTAGTTTAGGCAGGGCGGCCTCGGGAAGTGAAAAGGCTGTTTAGCTTTATATATATTATATGTACAAAGGTGGGCATTAACTCGTTAATCCGTTAATCGTTAATTAACGAAGTTAACAATCTGCTGAACGGATTAACTTTTAAGTTAACTTCAAAAAATGTTAACGCTCTTGTTAACTTCCGTTAAATTGAACTTCCGTTAACTTTAGTCCGTTACATTAGTCATTTGTTGACATGCTGTCGTCATTTTGTTTGTTTGAATTACGCGCCATGCCACACTCGTATGTTCGGCGACTATCGGCAAGTCGAATGGGGAACGATATCATATATGTATATGCGAAGTGCGCGTGCGAGTGTGATACATATATTGCAAATTCTCAACAGTCAGGAAGCTTATGGAAGCAAAAGTTGAAGATGCTCTGATTAAAGAAAGGAAAACAAACGAAAAGGATAATATTAGTAACAGCGGAAGCAGCAATAATGAAGAAGAAGGGGATGATTTTTACAGCACTGTTATTCAGTCTGAAGAAAATAGGTCTAGAAGCCAGAAATCTCTGAAAAACAAAGCTCAGAATTTTATAAGAACATGGCTGGACACGAAGTCAAAAGAATTGTTTACGGATGCTGCCTTTTTAGGTGAACCAGTGTTAATAAATCTTTTTATTAAATATAATACTGCTATCCCATCTAGTGCTGCAGTAGAACGTCTTTTTTCTACGGGCAACGATATTTTACGGGCTAAACGATCATCGCTGTCGGATGTCAATTATATATGCTAATTTTTATGAAGGGGAACATGCATCTAAATAACCTAATGCAAAATAACGATGAATAATAGCCTTGTTCCTACCTACTTTATTATCGACATAAATAAATGTGTGTTTAATTCTTCTTTCTATTGGTTTTTGTTTTATTTACCTATTTCTCTCAGCCCAAAAGCAGTATAAGTTTGAAATGGTTAACTTTTAACGGTTAACTTTAACTTGCGTTAAATTTTCGAAAATTTAACGCTCTACCTATTATCGAAGTTAACTTTTTATCTAACGAATTAGCGATTAACGAAGTTAACTTTTGGATTAACTGTGTCCACCTATGAATATGTACATACTTACATATACTCCAGTAAGTCTCATGTTGAATTTTTTGAAGGCGAAGAATAATGATGAACGTGTTTGTGTTTATATTTAAGATTAAGAACAATATGGTTTCAACTTACATGTCACATTTTGTGAAGTATATGAGGGATGTGCAGCCAAACAGTTTAAGATCGGGTGATGATTTTAGGTTAGCAAGTTTTCAGAGTGCGGGAACGCAAAATAGTTCATATTTAAGGGGTTTAAGCAATTTAATGCGCCACCGTTGGAATAAGAGATTGAAACAAGGTTTAATATGTTTAAGAAAGAAATAATGAAATACGTGAGAGAAAATTTTTGAGCCTGATTATAATTTTTAATTGTAATAGCCATGAAAAATGCTAATAAATATTATTATTATTATATGTATTATTAATCGAGGGATGGGTGTACTGTAACATGTTTTAAATCGCCGAAAAGCGTAACTAAAGAGATATTCAACCAGCTAACTTTGCATTGACTTTATTATTATGTTTTATACAATACGAACTTATTTTGATAGTCATATTATTTAAATATGTATGTAATTTGTTCGTTCCAACAAAATAAATACGTGATCTGTTTTGAAATTGCCGCCGTTATGCGGATTTATTTATTATTATTATTTATTTAGGTGTCTAAAAACTCTAAACAATTAAAAACTACATTTTTGATTTTTTTTTGTTCCAGATGAATATAGAAAATGCAATACGGAAGTCGAAGTAGGCACTCGCTACAAAGCATAAATGTATACATATGTATGCATGGAAGCTCTTAGCCTTTTTTTCTTTATGTACATATATTATTTCAAACAAAAAATCTGAATATAATCCATTCATTTAATAATGCGGAAAAATGATTAGCCCAATACTTTCTTCAAACAAAATTGCGAAAAATTCGTTATTTTTTGAATGCTTACTCTAAAAATTGGATTTCTAATCATACGCAAACTATCGTCCACCATTTCAACCCTTGTTCATAAAAATGAATACAAACTACAACTAATGTAAACTGAGCAAAAAAGAGATTTCTTTATTGAAAGTGCTCTAAATTAAAAATTTGATTAGTGAGTGAATTTTACCTGCCACGCTAAAGTTGATTTTCTGAATATTCATATGGGCCATATTGCAGCGTAAAGGCAAAAAGGTTAAAAAGTATCTACCTGGGTTTTGATAGCTACCTGAGTCTACCATACCTTTGCTTTTAAAGTAATTTGTAATTATCTAAAATGTTCGTCCTACTGTTTCCGAAATACTTTCAAGTCATGCACTTGCGGACTTCTGCAGAAATATGAAATCTACTCTAACCTTTTTATTCTTGCTTGACGGTGAAGACGAATGCCGGTAAAAAATTCAAAAAGTCCTACTGGATAGTAGCTAGTCAGATAGCGATTTCGGGAGGAATGGTGTCAGGTAATGAACAGAAGAAGACGGCAAGAACCATTGCCACTGTCCGCCTTCAAACTTCAGTGTTGTTTTGTAAACTGAACGGAGCGAGAATGGAGAAGTGCCGCGAACGTCAATTATGTGCGATTATGTGGAAATAAGTTACGGGATTATTGCTACTTGACAGTTTTTGGGCAGTTTATGAAACCGTGCATCAGTACAAAACCAATTTTTCCATAAAAAACAAAATATTAAGCAGCCAGAAGGTAATAACTTTGCACAGAAATTACGTGACAAATACCATTCGCCATTTTTCATTTCTGAAAGTGAGAAGTTTTGATGCGATTTTCTCGGATATTCGTCTAGGATTTGGCTGCTTGGATTCAGGGCAGGATTCCATGATGATTCGGAATATTTTAAAGGTTCCTTGGGATCCCAATAGCGTCTCTATGGGTGCATTTTTGAACCTTCAGAAAAGTGATAGGAGGCAGAACGACGAGAATGCTTTCCCACCTTTGGGAGCAATTCTTGTTAATAATTAAGTTAGATTCTCAATATAATGAATTCAGGAAGCCACCAGGTTGCTCCTTCCAAAGTATAGAAATATGTTGTATCCTGAACCGAATAGAGCTCAAAAATATAATTATTAAGAAAAGCAGTTTAATGCATTGGGGTCAGAGCTTGGTTCGAGTGAAATTACAAAACCTTAATATTTTATGGTGAAAGCAGATTATTCCAATGGACAGCTTGGTTAGAAATAGTTTCAAATAACTGCAGGGATTAACAGTTCCACTAAGGAAGAGCAAGTAGTGTCCTTGCATGTAATGTGATGACGCTGCTTGATACCCTCAGGATATCTCGAATGAATTGCGTCTCGGGAATACAGATGATTGAAATATTTACGTATTAAATTTCAGGCCTACAGCTTATCTAGCCGATATGCAAAGGATTCTTAAAACTACGTTGCGGGATAAATCATTTCCTGTTCTGTGACTACCAATTTGGATGATTTTTAATAATTTTTTGAATTGCAAGAACTTTGATTTAGTAAGTAACCGGCTACAAAAATTAATTTTGTTTAATTCAGATGTCGAATCTTGAATCCCGTTTTCCATTGCAATTTTCTGCGGCCTTAAAGGATATTTAAGTGCATGTAAATTTAGCCCGGCAGCTGAGGTGGGTGGAGTAGGTTATTCAACCTAGTTTGTGCACATAGTAGGCATTGTGTGATTGTTGAACGTCAATCAAATCAATGTAACCCAATAAAACTGGCACTGGAAAATAAATTGACTTATAGTTTATGAAGAGATCATAAATTGCACGAGTTTAAACGTTCGTAATACAGGGCAGACTAAATTTGTATAGCGCCTCATACTTCTTTCATATTGCTATATACTACTGTGACCAAAAAATTAGGTGAATTTGTTTAAAAACTGAAAAATCTTGGTTTATTCTTCCGAATCAATTTCGTCGGCTTCAAAGTAATCCCCACCCGAGATACAATGCAATTATACCAACGTTTTTTTCCAATTCTCGAAATAGTCTGAAAAGTCCTTTTCCTGTACAACCTTTAATGCTTTTCTCGACTCAGCTTTTATTTCCTTATTGAGTCGCAACGGTGTCCACGGAGTGGTCTTTTGAGTTTAGGCAATATCCAGAAGTCACTCGGTGCTAAATCAGGCGAATACGGTGGTTACGGTTATGAGTTGAATTTTTAGCGAAATGGTCTCGAATTATCAATGCTGTCTGCCGGTGCATTTTCATGATGCAAAAATTATGAGTTGTCTGTCCATAAATCTGGGCTTTTGCGACGAATACCGTCACGGAAAGGACGCATAATACTCAAATAATATTCCTTGTTAACAGTTCGTTCGGTTGGAAGGAATTCATAGTGCACTGCGCCACGATAATCAGAGAAAATTGTTAACATGTCCTTGATTTGATTGATCTTGAAGTATATACTTTTAAGTAATCGATCCATTATTTCTTTAATTATATTGGTTACCGTTTTGGAAATTGTAGAGTCGAGAAAAATGCGAGATGTTTGGGAAGAAAGCCTAGTAGCACCTTAGCTATACTTAAAAGCGGACAAGGAAAATCAACTCTTTACCTGAGAAGGGCACTTGATGATAATGAGAAAACTCTTAAAGTCAGCAGCTTCGACGGTTTCTCGGGAAAGACGGGACCTTAATGCAGCCAGATCATCATTCTGACTGACTTGAGCCAAAGAATATCTAATAACAAGAAGGGACACTCTCTATACGCCTGCAAATCCCTAACCCATATCCAATGGCTGGAACTATATCCATTAAAATTTCCCGTTAACTGAAACATAAACGAACGAGTTCCTGTAAGAAATTAAGAGAGAGAGAGAGAGAATGCATTTTTTTACAATGCAGCTTTAAAGGCGGCACTTAAAGCTAAGTGTGCGGCCTCTACTACCATGACATCTCGATTCTACCTCCCCTGGCAATGATAATGGATAGGGAAGGGGGGAACGCCGGACGCAGCCGACAGCGTCCAAAGTATAACAGATCCTGTTCTGGCTGATCTCAGTCTCGGTACTGTGTGTGTGTGTGTGTACATGCAACACAATCGTGCGGAACGCAGAGAAATCGGGCTCGCCGCTGCACTGCCATTCTAGTTCCGAGGTTCATAATTTTGAGTCGTCACGATGGGTCCGACATCCAAACTTCAATAGCAGATCCGAATTCAGTTGTACTAAGAACCGATTTTCATGATAATTAATTTACGTTGACAATTTTTCTACACCATTTTGAAATTTTGATGGCAGATTTAAATCACCGACCCCAAACATCCCCATATATTCATTTAAACGGAAAGTTGAGAATTTTTAGTCGCCATATTGGATCAGCCATCTTGCATTTCCAAATTTCGATGGCAGAATCGAAATCAGCCAATGCGAAAACCTTATAGTACGCGTTTTCATGGGAATCTCGACGTTGAACCTCTTCGGTTGCCATTGTGGAACCCTACAATGAAAGGCGGTCCATATGTTAAAGTGATTGAAAGGTGAACAAAGAGTTTTTATATTTTATATACATTAGGGGAAATCAAAAAAATCAATTATCTTCAAGGAGCCTAGTCTTAGTTCTTACATCGGCCGTACAAGTGTAAACATGTGCTTTCTTACAATTTTCAGTAGAGCAGGGTGTGAGTTAAATATTTCCAAAAGTGTGAAATTGTTTTATTGCCTCAATAAAATGTCGGAGCTAACTTTCCGAAGATCATCATGACAAAGTTATGGCTTTACGTGTAACGATTTGCAGTTTAATACATAAAGAAGAAGAATTTAGCTAAAAGCCCATCAAGATTCTTATTTATTTATGAGATCGTAGAATTTTAAAGATTCTATCGAAGCAAAGGAAATCCCTTGGATCAATGTCTGATATTATTATCAAAATTTAATAGATAATGAACGGAAATAAACCTTAAGCTTTTATTTGTATGAATTCAATCCGGAGGTTTATTGATATAAGGAGGAAAGAGCGGATGTTCCCCCAACTTATTTAAACTGAAGTTGATTATTTTATGTCGGATGTATTCGATTTCATGGAATTAGTAAAGCGACGATCAACCTTAGTGCATTTAGTATGAACAAATTTAATAATATAGCTTTTGAAATATTTACATATTCATTGGGGTCAAGATCAAAGCAAAACAAATGCAGTCAGCTACCTAGAGGCCAATATACACTCAAATTTACACTGCATAAACTGAAGCTAAATCGCGAACGCAAGCAAATTAAGACATTGAATGATTGAACCTTGGAATCAAAATTTTTATCGTGTCACAACTGATCTTTAATAATTCTTTTGTGAGCATAATGACTCGAATGCCCTTGTACCTATAAATATATTCGTGTTTATTTTTGTGTTTACATGCGTTTATACTTTTTAAAGGATTACTCCGAATGGATGCGCAGCTGGAAGATTTATCTCCTGAAAAAGAGGACGACATTTTCGCAGATTCTGAAGATAAAAAGGAAGATGAAATTTTAAGAGAAATTGGCTCTCCAAAGGAGGAGAAAAGATGTGAAGGCGAACTTCTAGGTTCAGTAAAAGCTGTAAACTGTCCCGGAGTAAGAGCAAGTGCCAGAGTAATCCAAAAAATGAAACAAGATCTCACGCGTCCTATTACTCCGCCTCCTGACAGGAAAGGTATTGGTGAGTAATGTTTAACTGTGGATATATAACTTATTTCCCCTTTCTTTTAAAAAGTCGACTTTATAAAGGACGAAAAAGGTCTTCAGAAAACGCCAAATCAATCAAAGTCATCTAAAGTTGTCTGGTCAAATGTTGAGAAGAATCTATTTTTTGATGCACTGAATGAATTCGGGCGAGATTTCGAATCAATTGCCAATTGCATTAATTCTAAGTTAAAGCGTAAGAGTTCGTCTGATGCAGGTTTTAAATCTAAGGAACAAGTTCGACAAACGTTTTACCAAACCTTTCATAAGATATCAAAGTTTATAAAGTTTTCAGACGGTAAGTTTTAATTCGATAAGATATAAATTGAAATTGAGAGAAAAACTATTTATAGAAGTGAAAAAACCTGCACAGGAGCTTTATGCTCTGATCAACTATGGTGAAATGAGACGTCGACTCACCTTCGTTTCTGAGAAGAACCTGATGAAGATCAAGGATTTAGTATATAAGGGCTATGCCACATTAAGGAGTAAGGGAAAGAATGTTCGCATTAAAACGCCATCATGTAAAGCTTTAAGAAAATTAAACCAGTTAGAAGGTAGTCACTTATAGGTGGTGCAAAGTGTATTAATATTACCAAGAAATTTTTAGACCTACTGGAGGATATAAAACTGCCGAGCAAAGTCGAAGTGTGTCTTCGTCCCACAACAATGGAATCTTGGGGCAGAGTTCAGAGTCTGGCACAAAATCCTGTTGTGCGCACAGTAGTACCGCTGCAGAAGAAAGTTATAAGTGTTATACGAACTTTTCAGCACCGGTGGCGAAGTCAGGAAGCAAGAATAGTAAGTACCATTTCAGTTATTTGATACTGAAATCTTGCAAACATATTGAGAGAAAAAGTATAACGAGTCGGGTTAAGTAGTGATTTAAGTTACTAGCTGAAGCTCTTTTGAATTGGAGCCTTAGGAGTAAAATTTGTTAAAATAATCGCTTTAGCTGGTATCAGTCAAAGAAAGGCGCTTCACCATGAAGTGGGTATTTCAAATATATTGATTTCAATACGAATTTTCCACACGTGTAGTGATGCTGAAGTCATGCATTTTAAATGCATCCTAGGCCTACGTGTTAAACGACCTTAGGGGACTAAGGATGTTCTTATGTGAAAACAACTTGGTATAGCTGAAAAGCATGTAAATTCCTATATGAATCCTAGACTTTTATATTTCAAGGCCTTCAAGCTTCAATCGAACAAGTTAAAGGAACGTTTTTTAATAGAAGCATAGTATAACATTCAAATATTGATTCTACCATATTCTTACACCTGGCATTGTTTACTGTTTTAACAGAATGAGGAGACACTGAAAGTGATCGGGACCGGACTTTTGAACGATCCCATAAGACGTGAAGCACAAATTGGCTTTGAGTCCACGCCCTTAAATTTAAATGAGCCGCTGCTTTGTTTTACTCCTCACCGCGATGCTGTGATTCATAGGCCTCTAGTGAGCATAACTGAATACTTGAGCAGTTTCAACATTTGTTTAAATTCCTATGAAGAACGGCTGGGGGTGAAAGTCCGTGGTGAATTGCTTTGCTATGAGAAACAAACCACAAAACGGCAGCGATCTGATAGTGGGTGCGAAAAAAAGAGTCCAGAACACAAAAGGTTTCGAACAGATGTTGACCGACAATTGGACTTGGATATCGGTTTGGAAAGGGACGAGAAGGACGATAAAGATATGCTTCAGTATTCTAGCAGCGATTTAAATATTGACTTATTGGGAGACGTATTAGCATTTAATGATTATGGAATCGAGGATAGGCTTTTTCCTCTTGATAGGCAGGACAGTAATGATGCTGATTATTGCAAGTCTGATTCCGCATATGATAGTGAATTTCAAAGGAATGTATTCTTGTCTCTGAAAGACTCTCAATCACCTGACTCAGCAGTCAAAATTGGAGACAACTCAATTAAGCTACTAGAAGCTCAGAAACAACAAAAAAAGAAAGAGATGAAGTATGGTCCTCGAAAACGAGATAAGAAAGAAGCCAATAATTTAAGACCTCTAATAAGTGAAGATGTTATAAAGCAAGTGAGAAAAGGCTGGACAGTGCTTAACTGTGGTGATATAACTATAGGTGATCTGTACATTGCGTTTGGGCAGGACTCGAAATTAATGTTCGAATACAGCTGGCTGGACAATAAGATGGGGGGGCAGAGCGAGGAAAAGGGGATTCTTTCCAATGCTAATAATTACGATACCGAAGAAGGAAACATCGTAAAGCATATTAGGGAGAGTTCCTTGGGAAATAAACTGAAACAGCTACTTCTTATTGCTCATCTGCATGATAACGTTAGACGGAAACCTTGTTATTGCGGGCACACCTGCGAAAAGAGTAGTAGAGCTCTGGTAATTTACAATTTAGACTCGAAAAAGCATTTTGTTAATTTTTTATACATTTTTAGTCGTCTGAAGATATCACGTCAAGGAGTTACATATCAAACAAAACATTTACCTCATCGCAGACGGACAATGTTGTTTTTAGACAACCCACTGCGCCGTTCCGAAGAAATTCATTGGTAAAAATCATATCGAAGATTTTTTAAAGGATCTATTAACATGAACTTCAATTATAGGGTTTAAAAAATAAAGGAACTCGTTTTGGAGTTATTGGTTCTAAGCAAATAGTTGTAAAACGTCTTTTACCTGTGCAAAATGGAGTAATGCCTGAAATAGAAGTTAAAACTGTACAAAATCACTTTGCCAGTGCTCAAAAGTCCACAGAAGAAGACTTGGACGATTTGGGGGATGAAGAACAGGAAAATGAAGACAACGATGAAAGTTATGAAAACAACAATGATCTTCAGCCCGAAGAAAATAATGAAGAAAGTTCACACCAGAATGAAATGACGAACCATATTCCATCAAACATTAGTCAAGATTCTGAAATAGTGCACGAAAATGATAGTCTCGACATTGAAAAAGATAAACCTCCTCCAGATGATAATGTAGACTTAATATTTAATGAAAAAGTAACCAGCGCGTTGGACGATGTGCCCGATTTATCTCAGCTATTGTCTTTAGCCTCTCCGTTGCCAATTTCTACACTAGACGAGAGCACAAGTATAGCTTACAAACCCGTTACATTGGTGCTTTTTAACTATTTTACTTACAGATGATATAATGAACACTATACCTCCATTGAGCCCAATGCAAATAATACGGGAAAATATCTCAGATCCTAAATGGCTCGAAGATAATATTAATGATTTTTCTCTGAGCAGTTTCCTAGGTCATTTGGAAGAAATAAGCAGTCGCGATGGTTCGGTAAGTTGGATACTTATCTTAGCTCTAACAATTTTTACTTCCCTTGAAGGAGCCGGACAAAACCTATGGAAATTGAATTTTAGTTTTGAAACTTCCGGAAATGGCCACACAAGCTGTCTTGATAAGAACTCTCAATGGGTGTTCTAGATGCTAACAACTTCAATTCTGAGCACATCTTAGAAGTGATTGATGCACAAGAAACTCCGCCAGGCATACCCTCAGTCTAATATCAGAGCTTTGAAATGCTCCTGGAGGCCCGGGCTTTTACTTTCCTGACTTTATGACTTGAGGACATCTTGAACTATCATTTCCCGAATTTTCAAAACTTTTGGCCGAAATTCAAAATCCATAGGTTTTGTGCGGGTCTTTAAAAAAAAAAGCTTGCTTATTTTTCGAGAAAATTGTTTTCTTTACAGGAAAACACAAATATGTCAGCTTTGAATGAATCGAGCATGGATTATATGAGAAAGTTTGCTGATATAACAGCATCTATGCAAAGCGAAGAGAAGGACGTATAAGAGTATATAATTTCTCTAAGGAATTTGTCATCTGTGAAATTAGAATATTTTGTTTGGATGTTATTTATTTACAGAGGTATTGTTAACAATTTATATGTACATAGACAGTTAAAATAGGCTTCCCGTAAGTTATAGCTTTGTTTTATATACTCATTTTTATTAAAAGAAAACAAATAAATGTTTTTATGAATCGAAAACCAATAAATTTATATACATCAAGTGAATTTGACTGTTTTCTATATTGATTTTTACTAGTTGTTATATATGAATTCAAAGCGTTTAACGATATTTGGGGGAGGGAGGCAGTGGTAAATGGATACATACGGTTTTTCGAGGTCGATGATGTCGAATCTGCCATCGATATTTGGAAATTAAAGGCGGCGGATCTAATATGGCGACTGAAACACTGCTAAACTTGAATGAATTTCCATGCAATTGAATATACAGGGATTTCCGAGATCTTCTATAGTATTGGCTTCATCCGTGTGTAATGACACACAATTCTTTTTCTTTGAGTTATTGCGTTTTGCATGTTATCCCGTATATCTCATGTTAGCTTTCAAATGTTACATAATCTTGAGCTACTTACTTTCTTTCATCCAATTTTAATTTTCTTTAATGTTTTGTTGTATCCAGAGATAGCTTTGATTCGGTCTCAACCGTGCACCGACCCAACGTGTTTGGGATGCTATTAATTTGCGATTAAAAAAATTGGTAAGTTGATTTAATTGTTTATACTTTCTTCGGAACTTTCAAACACCTTGCACCAAAATAAAAACGTTAATAAGAGAAGGAATGTTATGTTATTTAATTTTATTGTATAAATACCACAAATACAATAGCAATGAATATATAAATATAAAAGCGATACCAAAATTGTATAAATTAGAAATATGTGTAAGCTTTTTTCTTAAGAATACAAATAAATAATCCACTTTTGTTGGATAAGTTGCTCTTAAAAATGCTACTTCATTTTACTAGGTATAAAATGGATTTTTTTTAGAAACTGTGTACTGAAAACTCTCGTTATATATGATCAGGCTTACGTCGCGGAATGTCTGGTATAAAAATGTAAAATCTATTTGTCCTGGTTACATGAGTATGTACGTTATAAAAATGTTTTGTAGAATATTTATTAAAATATGTCTAATTACTCGGGATCACTATGAGCCCTAAGTTATGGCATTTATTGAGAATTAACTAGTGAAGACAACGCACTCTCTCTGCCCCTTGTCATAAATTTTAAAGACTAGATGGCGTTCTTATTTGCTTACATAAGGTTATGGCATTGCCTTAAGTCTACTATTCCGATACTGAGTCATGATAAGCTTAAACGAGCGATTCTGCATCCGAATCAATCAATCCATATGGCAAATTAACTACCAATCCACTCACACTTTCAGAAAGGAGCTAGTTAACCAGATATTTCCCTTGCTATTTTTCTACGTTATCGCGTCCACTCTTACTCTGCTAAGATGATTTTTGACAGAAGTAGTTACCATTCGCTTAATAATAGTTTTAGTAGATGCGGTACTCTATTCCTCCCACTCGTTCTCATCCACTCCTTCCATGTAATCTTGTTCGAGAGATGTGGTGTATTCCACCCGAGCACTAACAGATTTCTGTATCTGAAATGAATTTAAAAATATTGAAATATGTATTTTGCTGTGGCTATTCATTCTGTGCTGTTCATTGTTGGTTAAGTGGAAATTTACAAAGATTAAGAAAATGAGTCAATTCAATATATGTAATATGATGAAGTTAGAAAGAAGACAATATTAAAAATAGTAATAGTAGTTTGTGGATGCAATAAATCCAGGTGACTTCTATAAGAAAAAAGTTCTGCATATTGAGAATCAAAAAACGAAAATGCTGTTAGGTTTTTGGAAAGAACTGCTGGGCCAAAAAGATGAATACAATTGTTGGAGTTACTGCCGCTTTATAGCGGAAAACGTCTTACTCAGGCATTATGGTTGCAGGGTTGGCGAGAAAGCATTGATATAGGCATTTTCTTGTTTTAAAGATATTGCGAAATTTTTTTCAAATCTTGAAAAACATTTGTTCAACACTTTGTTACTACGCATTTGCTTAAGTTCTTTCATTATTGTAGTATTACTTTGTATAGTATTCGTCGAGCTCTGTCGGACGTCGAAGCGATAATTTTCTTCTCCATCTTGGCGATAATATTTCGGTGCATTCTTTCATTTTGCTGTTTTAAATAGTATATTTCTTATTTCAACATGCGCTATAGTTCTAAAGATGTCAAAATTTGTGAATTGGAAATTAACAGCAGTATAATCGAGCAAGGAGTATCTAGTCTGAGTATAGTCGTTAGAGGCATCCGATTTGAGCAGCAAGCACGAATATATTTTGAGCAGCAAACATGAACATACTTTGAACCAACTTTGATTAACGTTTTATTTAAAATAGTAACAGCTGTTTATAATAGAGGTTCTCAGAATGGCGCGCCCGCATGGTTTTTTTCTCGAAGTATAGTTTTTGCAACTAGTCGCAATAACAATATTATATTTAAAAAAATAATAAAACCTTAAAAAATATGGCGATTTTCGATATTTTGACTCACCATTTTGATTTTTTTAATGTTTATAACTGCTCGGAGCGATAGTGGTACTATCACTGTTTAAAAATCTTTTTCATCTTTTGATCTCAAATGGGGGACCGCGACTTTCCAAAGACGTCTATTTCGATTGCTTGTATTTAGTAAGACAAAAGAATAAAAAAAACATTTCAACTATTATTCTGTTTTTTTTATATCCTTATAGAAAAGCAAAAATATTTTATAATTATTTTTCAATTCTTATGCATTAAAAAAAAATCCTATGTAATGGAATAGTCGAATTTGGTCGACTCGACTAGCAGACAGATTTTCAAAGCTGAGATACTAAGGAAATGAGTGTTTTCGCTAGTCCAGTGTACCCAATTCAACTTCCATAATGGGGGCCCATTGCCTGATTTCTCAGCCTCTAACCCAAAAATTATCCCTTAAACGACATTTCAACGAATGGGTTCCATCTTTTGCATTTCAAATGGTTGGTCGCTCCCGTTATTGCGACGGAAAATCATATATAACGAATTTTGAAATATATGGAAAATTCGTATCGGTTTTTAACATAACGGGTATGTTTTCCTCATCATTTTCGTCATACCATGAAGTGTTAAATTAATATCTCAGGAACGTGATTATATTTATATTTTGTTTTTCTTTATTTACTCTTTGAATTTAACAGAAAGCACGCAATTACTCGTAAAAAACCTGTGCATTCTGTACACTCATTCAATTTGTTGTAGTATAATTTTGTTAAACAAGATAATAAGTGAGGTTATTAGATGTTGTGTAAATTCATCTCATAGTTCTAACGATAAAATTCATAAAGTGTGAAGCTTCCTAATGCGGTTTGTGCATTAAAATAAAATAATAAATATTCTTGATAAATGTTGGGAAAAACATGCAGTACTAAGCATAACTTACTTCTTTCTGTTTGCTTTTTTCAAAGTCAGTACGGCCCACAATGTTAGGAGCAACAATTTGTTCCGCCTTCTTAGTTTGTATTGGTTGAATGGAAGACACTACAAGAAGCATGCATCAAAACCTCTCTCTATATTTAAGTAGAAAGCTCTTCACTTACAGCACTCCATTCCTTCTGGTTGAAGGCTTATTCGTTTCGGCTTCTTATCCTTGTAGGAGAACCATTCATCTGCACTCATGCAGGGGGTCCACGTAACTCGCGTTGGAGGGAATAAGTCATCTTGAAAAAGTTCACTCTGAAATTTTATGGTAAGAAAATGAAAAACCTTATAACCACTAAAGAATACAACCTTTATCCTTGGAACCGCGAAGCTTATGGGCTCTATTGCATTATTAGTTAGCCGTAATGCTTTTGCGAATTCGACAGTGCTAACATCACAATGATTTTTGCTAAGAAAACTAAGCCCTTGGTGAAGGGAAGAGCATCTATGATGTGATAGTGCACATATGTACGGTTCTTCATCAGTAATTTCATAGGCGTAGATTGTAGAATCGCCCTAAATTCATAAACTTATTAATAAAACACAGTCATTGGTCTCATTCGGTTAAATAAGAGCCTGGATTGGTTTTAAGACTATTTGCCCACAATTTAGGACCAACATTTCATGCTTGAATGTGGGGCATTTGTAATTTCGAAGTAGGCTCTCAGTATTAACTTATGCAACTAGTGATACATACCTTTCCTGTAACAAATAAAGTTGAGCTATCTTCATCATAGAAAGGAATAAGAATAGCGGGTGAAACGTCCAAGCTAACGGTATTAAGAGGTGTTGAAAGATTTTGGAAGTGATACACACTAATTTGTCGCTCTGATACTCTGAAAGGATATTTTGGATTTAGAAGAACTCGCCAAAATATTGCTTTCTGAAATCCTTACTTATCAAAACCTGTTACAACTAAATATTGCCCCTCTATAGTCCAAATAATCCTGGCACCTCTAGTGCCGACAGGACCAATACCTTCCCTTATTGGATTTTCTGACTTGCGAGGATTATAAATTCTCAGTTTCCCGTCCCTGCAAACCGTTGCACCAAAAGTTCCACAAGGACTCCATGCGTAATCGAAAATTTGATCAGTATGTCCTTTCATCGCAAGTTTCTCTTTCATTGTACTTAAGTCCCACATCTTAATAGTCATGTCATAGCTCGCAGTTAAGAATACATCTTTTGCTAAAGGATGATATCTTATAAAGTATATTTTATCTAGATGAGCAGTAAGTTCTTTATCAGGGGTGTTTGTTGGCTCAGTCAAGCCTAGAATTAATCAAGTTCAGACATAAGATATTTTAAAAAGAAAATAGCCGCCCGTTACCGTCCTCGTTTACTTTCCACAGCTTCACAATTCCATCATCGCATGCAACAGCTAGTACTGTAGTATCAAAGGGATCCCACTGAAAATCCATTATATTGCTACCATTTACTAAAGATGGTATGACACCATCCGGTAATCGCCCCGTTTTCTTCAATTCAAATATTGCTATTTTGCCGCCAGGACCTGATAGAGGTACTGCGACTCTTTCATGATTTGCTGCAAAGAAACGCAAACACAAAATAATTAAAACTTGACGAGAGTTTCACCAAAATATAAAAAGGGTAAATTACAAGTTAAAGTTACAAATAACACCCAGAGATCAGATAAAGAAAGTAATGAAATAAAAAATAACATCTGAATCTTGAATTCCTAAAACTGGGCACTAACCCTAAACACTACCGTGTACATTGGACCTGCCATCTTGAAAGCACAAAATAAGGTACATATAATAAATCTTGCCTTGAAACATTATCTACTCAATGACAACGGCAAATGGTGAAATTGTTTCTGTCAAAAAAAGTAATGAAGTTAATGGAACAGTGTCAATGAGTGTAGGTTTGCAGCCTATGTCCACAGGGAGGTTATAAATTTGCTAATGGCCAAATAATTATCCGAATAGGCTCAGTAGTTTTTGAGACTCTGCGTAGATCGGTAGTTCTTCTACACTCACCATGGAATCCGTTGCATTCCCCAGGAATTTGCCTGCTGATATTTCGTAGATTCTCAATATGTGTTGACTTGTGCCCAGTTGTGCCTTTTAAATGTCTAAACTTCGAAACTTTACCTGTTTTTATAAACTGGTAGTTAGTATCTAATTTCAGAATGACTTTGACTATTGTTACCAAAAACAGTAGATGTTCTTTTCGACGCTGTAATTGTTGTTTCATTAGATTTCTTATTCGAATCCCCACTCTTTCGCTTTTCTTCTTTGTCACTAGTCTTGCTCTCCGGCATAGATATTCTCTTGCTTTCACTTTGCTTTGTCGTTTCTCCTTTTAAGGAGTCTCGACGGCTATAAAGATGTTGTAACAATATAAAAAGAATGCAATAGTTAAGAAAAAAATTACAAAAGAGCAACAGGAGATTGTGGCTTTTCGTCCTGAACACTTTTTGAGCGATTTTCATACAGCCTTCTGCGTTCTGCGATGCTGCTTCGATTTGATGAAAATCTTCGTAACTCAGCATCTGGTTTATCTTCCCCTTCAGTTGAATTTTCAGACGACTCCGAATGGTTTATTTCGAACAACTAGAAATGAAAATTAATGTTAGTAAAATGGCACAACAGAATCCTAAAACGTTGAATTATTCAAAACCTTATCACATGTATCATCAGCAGACTGTGAATTTCAACGAAAATTTTTCATAAGTAATTTTAAAATGTGTATACAAATTAAGTGTCATGGCGAGAATAGAAAACAAATGTTGGTCGCAATTCATACGATGAGCGAATTTGTATCGTATTCCCGCATGACTCAATTCCAAAAATATTAATTACAATTACCTTTCTTCTCTCTGAAGTCGTCAGTGATTTGGGTTCATCGATATCAGCGCTATTTTCGTCCTCTTCTTCTTCTAAACAAAAGCACAAGAAATAAATTGCAATTCTTAATTGCACGATGTGATCATACTTTTTATCTCAATTTCCACCAGTAAATCCGACAGCTTACTTTCAGCCTTCTGTTCGTCTACTTCAATATCTTGTCCACGGAATTGGGGAACTGCGAACACTTTGTCGAAAGAAACATCTCCACTATTACTTGAGAAGGGTTTTGGACCCAAACGAGGCTGAAAGGAAGAACACAAAGCGTTAATTCATGTTTTATTGAGCTATTTGTAATAATATTCACATTTACACAGAAAGATTAATAAGAAAAATGGGATGAAATGAATAAATGATTTCAACTACTTGATGTCATCAACTCTACCAAAAATGTTACCTTTACCGCCTTTAGATTAAAACGATAGCTAATGTTGGCACGACAACTCAATTCTATTAAACTTATTTAAAATTATTTTGAATAAGTAGGACATTTCACCGTATTCTCATCTGCATAACTTTTGAAACTATTGATGATGAGATTTTTAACGAATTATATAATAATACTGGTAGTACTTGTAATTAATTTCGCATTTTGTGTCACATACATATATTGAGCTTATACTTATGTTTTTATCAGCGATAATAACGCGTCTGCATCAAATTCCACCATTTATGGAATTTATTAAAACTTCTCCTAAATGTTCTTAACTGCCAATAGTGTTTAAACAAGGTTGCGATAAAATTGTTGTAGAGAAGCAAAAAAAATTTTCGACAACCTCGCAGATCGATATCCTAGATCTAGAACATCAACGTAGTAACTGATGGCTGTCAGTTTCTATCGCGGATACGACGACGAATTTTTCAACAAAATATCTAACTGATTCGTGAAAGAAGAATATGAACGTACAGCCCAAATATATCCGTTTTCACAAACTGAGATCACTATGCATTAACAGATTGGATCTTCCATTTTTCTGTCCGCCTTCTAGCGATTGTTTAGGCACGGCATGCTTTATCATATCCGTCGTTCGATACTTCGGTTCAACTTTAACTGAACCCTCTTTGTTCCTTAAGGAAGCGTATCCCTAGATAATTTTTTGTGACAACTTATACCTTAAAGATGCCTCAATTATGTATGTGGTTGATTAGTTGAATTCGCTGATGCCTTGCCTGACGAAGATTGTCATTGTCACTAATTGAAAATACTTAAAGAAAAAGAAAGCTTCCTCATCAGCAATACAGCGCCCCTACATAGTCAGTGGAAAGCTTCAGTACATTCGTGTACGTGTATATGTAATTGTTGGAGGAACAAAAAAAATAACCGGATGCGAAAAGACCATTCCACTCGCACAAAAAACGAGATTAATTTCGTTTGAATTACAGTACATATATTATATGAGCAATTTTAAGATACGATTATTATACTGCAACAATGATGAGCACATTCTAAATAGGAATACTTTCTCACTAACGGTCCCCTGGAAAAGTACGTCGACCCTATATACGGTTGATACCTTGGTTGATCAAATGTTTTCCATTTTTAATTCTTCCTTATTTAAAATTATAGCTATGTGAAAAGTTTTAGGCAAGTAGGCGTTTAGAATCTTCGAAACACACAACCCCCTTGATATGGATATCAAATTTCTTCAAATTTTAAGCTCCGCCTCGACATTGTTCGTCTCTCTTCAACCACAATGTTTGAGAATTCTATCGACTTCTAGTGAAAGTGCGGGGTTGGGTGGAATAACGGTAGCAAGATAATAATTGCCGGAGTGAACAGTCTTTGTACCATAGGTTGAATAATCTGGTTCAAATGGCCAGACGCAATCATTTGGAGCATGCATAGTTATTTAAAAAATTCATTTAATTTAAATACATATATAATTAACATTTTTTCTATAAATTAAAGCTTCCAAATGTCTACATGAACAGTTTTGTTCAATTGCCGAAATTGCTTCATTTTTTCATTTACCATTATTATTATAAATGTGTTATTGCCATAGGTGAAAGAATTTTCATTTCTTTCAAAATAACGCTATCCTGGTATGATTTTATTTTGCACGTGCTTATAGAAAGCGTTGTGTAGTAATATTGTCTTCGCCGTGGAAAAAAAGTGTAATGCCGCTCAAGAAAGAATTCATGTGCCTATGAAGCTCTCTGTTGCAACAAAACTAGGGGATAACAAAATACCATAAATGTGGCTGCATTTCCCCCAAAAGTTAAAAAAAATTCTAACAATAGAATATCCGGTAGAGTTGCTTTGACTCCTTGTAACACATTTACATTCACAGTACTCACTCCATTAGGTATATTATTTTTGAAAAATTAGCCAATTCTAAAAGTCGTTTTCACAAATCGAGAATACACACATTTTAAAATAATTGCAAAGAACCCTAAAATAGTGCCGGACATTCTAGTGTTAATTAGTGCCGGACATTCTAGTGTTAATTAATTTTGATGAATTGTAAGTTTGTTGGCTAAATCCAGACCTTTCAGGTAATCATTTCCACCCACTCTAATCTTTCTCTCGATGTTGAGACTCACTATGTTACAATATGAAAAATCCTAAATGTCTTAAACTTTTTCTCATACTTTCTTTATGGGCAATTATTGAAAATCAATTTTTAATCGTCAAATATTCCGCCAAAAACTATTTTATTTATATTTACAAATTTGTAATCACGATATCAGTTTTGCCCGTTTTAAAGCGCTGATGTAGTGAGCTAAATTGCAAGTGAGTTGAATTGCAATATTTCTAAAAAAAAGTAGTTGAAATCCAAGACAAAAAATATTGAAAATAACAAGGCTAACCAAAAACTGTACATTCTCCGGTACCGCCGAAGCAAAATATGACCAAAAACTAAAAAAAAATAGAAAACCCAATCCATGCAACTCTTCTAGAATGCAAACAAAATAAACTCGGACGGGGATAAAAACAAATCTGGAAAGAATTTGTGAAACCTTATAAGATGATGCTGTTGTTCTGGGCTTAGCAACAGGACGCGGAATACTTTGATCTTCCGCAATTACCGAAGTGTCCGGCACTGAATTAGTTCTGGTAGTCCGAGGTAAAGGTTTCGGAGGTGTAACAACATCGTTTTGTTGATTCGCGACTGATTTTTCATCCGTCTCTTGAAACTCAAATACCAATTTAGACGTCGTATGAGAATTCTCATCAATATTACTTTCTATTCTCGAATTATTTAGAACCACTTTAGTAGCACTTGCCTCTTTCCCAGACTCGCCTTTTAGTTTATTTTCGAATTTCTTTACGAAATCTGCTCTGGAATAGCTTTTGCTATGGTCAGAGTCGTCTACGGCCTTATTATTTGTTTTGTTCAATCGTTCATCGGGTAATTTTCCATTTTGAGATTGAAGCGGCTTTTTGTTTGCAAGATTTTTCGCGAGCTCTTTCAAATTCCCTCTGTGGACCTATTTTCGCAAAAATGTCATGATATGAAATATGAACAGTTATAAAATAGAAATAAGTGGGATCTAAAATTAGACTGCTTCAAAACTTACCACAATAGGAGCTTCACCGTGCTCCCTCTTCGAGGGATCTAGGCTGATTTTTGGCACCGAAAAATTGGTGCCGTTCATCCAAAGTGATGCGGTTAGTTCGGTTTTATAACCATTGGTGTCTGGATATAAGTCACTGTGGAAGTCCCTGTAAGTCTAAGAAAGTAAAATCATAAGATTTAGCAATAAAAATATAAATCCAAAAATAATACCTTCCGGGGAACTTGATACATAATCGGAATTACACTATTGGAAGTCAATTGAAGAATTCTGTTAACTTCTCCTTCCATTACTTTAAGGGCACGTTTGGGCACCAAGCAAGCACCCTTTGTTTGTTCGCCGGTGTGCCTCAGTCCTTCGATCAGGTAAGGATCTTTGTCCGTTACTTCGAGATAAGTTATTGTTGTGTCACCCTTTCCAGCCAAAAAGAGCATATTTGTGTCCGCATCAAACAGAGGCATGAGTATGCCAGTGGAACAGTCTAACTCCAATGTTTTCTCAGGCGTTGAAAAGTTTCTCAAGTCTCGGATGATAACCTGCCGCAATCTTCCAGCATCGAACCCAGTGGTAAGGATGCGATTTTGTTCTCCTAACCATACAATTCGAGAGTCTTTAATGCTTTGATGGCTTACAGCGGACATTGTAATAGGCGTCTTGCTGCGAGGATCCAATATTCGTACCATCTTATCTTTGCAGCTAGTGGCCAGGACAGTTCCATCTTCTTTCCAAGCAATTGCTTGAATTACTTCTGGATGCTCGTTATTAGCTAAAACCAACAAATATATTTATAATAAGCTAATCGTTCTATATGAAAGCATGCACTACTAACAAAATATTTCTTGCTGCGTCGATATATCCCACAGGTTCACGTTCCCACCAGATGCAGAATGAAGTAAAAAATCTGCAGTTGAGTGAAACCCAACAGTTTCAACGCGACGCTGTTTATGAGAAAAGGTGCACTCAGGTTCCGAAAGCGATGTTTCAAGGCCTTTTTCAGGAATGTGCCAAATCTTCACCTATAAAATGGTAAACAAATAATTAGACATACAGGCTGATATAACCAAGGACTCTCTTTACCAAGCAATCTTGTGATGCAGTCGCCAGCAAGCCATCATGGAAGGGTGAAAACTCAATGTCAGTAATGGTATCTGAATGGGCATGCAGCAAAGGCATAGTTTTGCTTTTCCTGCCACAGTCATCGATTGGAAGCACTGCTAAACAGGATCCTGCGTGTTCCCAGTTAAAAGCCATAAATGCGGCTGAGGCAGCGATGTTATTACCATAGGTTTGATAGGATCCAACGCAAATGTCTCGCACACACGCCTCTGGCTTAGGGACGATTGGCGCTGCATTTTTGTACTTGGATGCTTTGAATCTCCAAGCCATTTTTACTTATACAATTAAACCTAGAGTGCATAAAAAATTATATTCGTATTAAAGGTTTTTATAATATAGTACTGAATCAACAACTAAAGCATTAAAAAATTAATAGACAACAAGCACAAAGTGATTATCTTCATATACTCCACGAAAACGGTTTCCGCTATTGAGATAAATTATTATATTCAACAGAGATCAATGATTATGAGGAATAATTACTCATTATTAGACTGCGGATTATATGCAATTTAATGAAATACACATATGTATATGTGTGTATATATGTATATAAATAACATTTGAACGGAAACTATTCTTTAAGTCGGTTAAGACAAGTTGATTTTGACATCATGCATTTTTCAAAGTCGCATCATGAGAGTCTCCGCAATAGGTATAAATAATAAAGTTGCATAAAATCCGAGTCTACTCATTATGATGAGTATCTGCCTGCTGAATACAGAAAAAAAATTGATGGAAGATGAGTAATCTGGTGACACTTTTTCCATCTCATTTAAAAATCAATTAACTGTTGAGTTACAACTTTTTAAATCAGCCTGCATTCATTTATTCAGAATTTTATTCTAAGTTTTGTTATTAATAGAATAACCAATAAATCTAAATTTTTTCAATGTTTGATAAGTATTCAATATTATGAGAAAAGAAAACCGAATGGATGAGTTTTCACTTTAAAATATCGATTAACACCAGGTGGGGCGTGTGTCCGTAGAGGTCCGTCCATAACATTATTAAAACAATATTTATCAACACTTTTTCAGAATTTTTTTCAACGGGTATTTATTATACGGGATCTAATAGCTCAGTGGAAGTACGCTGGACTATCACCTCAGGGTCTGGTTCGAACCTTGAATATTATATATATATTTCTTCTTCAAATATACATATGTAAAAATATTTTTTGTTGTTTCCTTTTATTTTTAAATCCATTATCTTTTTCCCGCATAATTACTTTTCTTGCTCTTTTCGTTTGTCTTTAAAAGTTTAATTTTGCATTTTGTTTCTTTTGCATGTCTAGTTTTTCGATTTGTTCTATGTAAAAGCGGAGGTCTTTGGTTTTTCTCCTTCGTTTCTTGCTCTTATGAATTTTAATTTGCATATATGTATACTACACGGAAGAGCCAAATTACAACTTGTTTGTTTAATACCATACGAATTGCTGGAATAAGTAAATAAGTAATTATTAAAATTCTCTTTTATTTATAAACGGGGCTTGTTTTTTTTATTTTAGTTAGTAGAGTTAGTTTTTTTGCTTCAAGTGATTGCAGGTCCAACTTCAAAGGATTGCTGTGAAAACAAGTCATCTTATGCTTACGGGGTCGCTGATCCCGAATTTGCTATCAACATTTGGAAATTAAAGATGACGGATTAATTCGCGATCGAAAACTTGGACGGATATCCGTGTAAATGAATATACATATATGTAGGTATTTTGTGGTCGCTGATTTTACAATTAGATCTTCTATTGAAATTTCAAACTTTAAAATCGGCAGCCAAAAGTTAAGATGATATGATATGATAAACAATCATTTCTAAAACTATCACTAATTTTGGCTGCTAAAACGGCTGATCGGAGTTCGTTAGAACTTTCACTGGAAGGTAGAGTATTTTGTCGGACGTGATTTAGGCTACCTTTTGTCTGTCTGTCTGTTTGTCCGGACTAATATAGGCAATGGCTAAGCCAATTTTGATGGAACCTTTATTGGACGGTAGAAAACTTGCCGTTCGTAATTTAGACCACGACCGGTTAGAAACCGCCTTCGAGACTGAAAACTGCACCACTCAGTTTTGCCGCGCAGATAAAATTTAAGCAAACCTTCAAATTTCAATTTACACGTATGGAAAAACCGGGACCGGTTTGCTCGTATTCAATAAAAATTACCTAAAAGAAAATTTTTTTAAAACTGTTTTGCTTTCAAAATCGTTGAAAAAATTCTTAAAATTAAATCCCGGATTTTATGCAAATAACTGTATATTGAATTACATTTATCTTTGGAACAAAGGTACTTAGCCGGTTTCTTTGGAATTGCCCTAAAACCTTATGGAAGTGTTCTTTTTATGGTTGGAACGAGTGAATTAGGTAAGCATAAGTTCCCGGAAACAATACTTTCCCAAAAATTAACTTGTTTTAGCTTGTTTTAACACCAAAAATTGAAAATTTCCATTCCATTTGTAAAAGGTAAATCATCCGTCAAAAATTATTTTTTAAGAAAAGTGAACTTTATATACGAATTATCGAAAACAGACGTCAAAGTCAATTTATTTTTGCAATTTTTTGTGTTAAAACAAGCTAATTTTTGGGAAAGTATTGTTTCCGGGAACTTATGCTTACCTAATTCACTCGTTCCAACCATAAATGGAAGATTTCCAGAAGGTTTTAGGGCAATTCCAAAGAAACCGGCTAAGTACCTTTAAGCCTTATCTTTTAACAATTCATTTATTCTTCCAATCAAAAATAGACATCTTCCAGAAAATTTGAAGCAAATTATCAGTCGTTGCAGCTTTGAAGCCAATAATTATCTTGTTGGCTAGATTGCGTTATCTGATTTCAAATAGTCATCAAAAAACCCAAATGTTGATTTGAGATATAAAAAAAAAAGTAAAAACATGTTCGATTTTTACACAAGGATGAATGAACCCTTTGACAACTATTTTCTGTTTTCATTACAATGGCAACACCAACCCTTCTTTATAAACAGAGAATTTAACTTCCGGCGAAAGAGAAATTGTGCAACTAAATACTCTTCCATTGTGCAATCTCACAAAAGATGTCAAAATGTCAAGCCAGACCAGACTCACGCACACACCCGCAAACGGTTGCTCATAATTTGTTACATTTCGTTCTTCAACAAAAGGCCGAGGGGGATCAGCGGAGAGCCAGTTTTGGGGACGCCAAAAACAAAGCAACGAAAACCCCGATCTAACCTCTTTCGGCCCAGACTGCGGCGCCCCACAAAATCGGCCAGGCAGAGTGCCTGTACGCAGCCTGGCCCTGGGAGGAAGTGGTCGAAGTTTCCTGCCCCAAGTATGCCAACGAGATTAGCCAGACTTACCAGACAACTTTCTTACTGAGACTTGCTTCCAACTACTTTTTTCGCTTGTGCATTTAGCGCCAGCACTAATTTCAACACCGACCTTTGAGCTGCTCGCGCTAGATCTCCGCGGGACGGCTGGTTGATGTTTCTAACACAGCGGCTTTGTCGCTTCGCCTTGGAAAGTCCACTTATCGCTCGCGGTGTCTTTTCATGCGAAATCCGAGCACATAGTACACACCCTTCGACCACACGGCTCGGCACTCGGCACAATGTCAAGATCACGTCGCGCTGTTCAACTCTGTCCAGGTTCTATTCTCGCATTGGGGCTTTATCCGGTGGTTAGTCACAGACAACGGGCTTTTAATCGAAACCAAGAAGGCAAAATTCACCACAGTTCGATTGGAAAAACTGCAAAAACCGCATTCCCCTGCTACCGCCTAACAAAACACTGCTCTCACTAGCCAATAATCGATATGCCACTCGAAGCCGAGCCAAAATGCAAGAGAACCTGGCGCATAGGCAGCCGCTCTGCAGATGGCTCTCTTAATTGCAATGCAGTACTCCTCCCGACGCGAGTGCAAAACATTCTGATGCGTGACGTCATCAGCCAATTACCAGATTCAAATTGGAAAAGGCAGCACCATCTTTTGAGTAAGAAGCTCGTTTCCGCAAAAAAGTAAAATCGTGTAGGCTACTATTGGGTTGAAGAACGGGTAAAATTTTGATACACGAGTGGAGCTTAAATCTGTGCTTTAATGAAGTTGGCAATGATTGATCGTCAAATTCAATTAGCACGATCAAATATGGAATTTTTTGGGGAAAATTTGTAATTCTTAGCGTGAATTTTGAATTTGGGTTGAAAATGGTTTTTGTAGATTTAACTAATAATAATTCAAATGTTTTGTATTTTAAGGTGTTGGGAAGAATATCCCGGGTAAGCTTTAAATTTTGGTTTTTAATTATAGTACGTTAAACTGTGTACTTTAAGAGCGTTTGCATTGGATTTGTGAGTGCTGTGTGTGCTTGGGTATATATCGTATGACTGTGCATGCATTACTTTGTGATTTGTTCGGAGTACATTCTTTAAACGGCCATATCGATAGTATACATACTAGTTTGAATTTTCCTGTAAGCTTCTTGAATTATGTAGTTTAATGTACACTAATTAAAAACCAACATTTAGGGCATACATGGGGCGTTACAAAAAAACTGTTATGTTATATTTAAATAAGTTTGCAAATTTTCTCGAATTCTATAAGAACAGAAAAGTTGTAGTGTGGCAGCACCATGATAAAACTTCGGCGAAACTAGAACTAAAAACAAAAATAGTAATAAACCATGGCGGACGACTGAGAAGAAAAATTGTGTGAAACAAAGTTTCTGAATATATGTATTATGTTAAACTACATACTTTAACACGCTTTCATGCAAAATTCTACAAAATATTTTGTATTACAACTTTAAATTGTAATAGCAATTCCATTTCTTTCGCTCTTAGAATTTTTTTGGCAGCAATCATTGTCAACTTCATTAAAGCTCCGTCATGAACCGTGACTACACGACGTCGCATGAACTATTTCGAAAGGAAAGCTTAATGTGAATGCATTTCTGGGGAAAAAACCTTACAACAGTTTTATAAGCAAATGCGAAAGTTCAGTAGACTGGTTCAAGTATGTGAACTGAAGTTTCGGAAGAGACCAACGCCTGCAAATACAAACCGTCATTTCGTGCATTGGCTATTGCGGAGGATGAACGAAAATTTAAAAAATATTACTGCAGCTTTCACACTGCAGATTTTATGATAAAATGGTACTAAGAGGTAATTTTCGCTAGTACTTAAATATTTTAAGATTGTTCCCAACAAAATACATGTATACATATATAAAACCTCAAAAACAAGCCAGTCAGTGGTGACAAATAGACATAGAGAAAATAGACTTCAATTTGCTCGGAATGCTCGGACTGGAACCACAAGAATTGGAGAAATAAGTGTAGGCATCTCAATGCGAAATTCCGCAGCAACTAAAGAGTTCGGAGGCGTGGTAGCCGGTTGTGGGCGAATAAAATATAGTTGATCGAAATGAAAGGAACAAGTAAGAAGTTTTAAAATATTCAACAACATTTCAAGTCTTCAAAATTTCCCAATAAAACAGAATCACCCTGTACGTGCAGCTGCACACAGTCTTTAATTATCGCCTACGAAATGAGGGGCTATTCCCATCGTTCTTTCCTTTGTACAATCGGAATCTGGGTTCGTGTACATGCTAAATACACGGAACAAACAGGCAAAATTTCCTTTTACGAATTGTTTTGTGCCGATGTGATTAAATTAAATTATAAATTATTTAGTATGTACACAAACCTGATTTCTGACTTGGACGCATTCCATAATTGGTGCTCCATTAATCACTTACCTTTAAACATCGGTAAATGCACTTGCATGTCCTTCACTCGTAAAAGGATTCCGGTGTTTTATAATTTCACTATTGGCGGCTTCTCCCTTACTAGGCTTGACAAAGCGAGAGATCTAGGTGTCATTATCAACTCACGGTTCTCTTTTGAAGATCATATAGACTCCATTACTAACAGAGCTAGCGCGACCCTGGGCTTTGTAAAGCGTTGGTCAAAGGAATTCAACGAACCTTACATTTCTAGACTTCTTTATTGCACTTTTGTTAGACCTATCCTCGAATATGCGAGTCCTGTCTGGTCCCCCTTTTATGAGAGCCATATTAAACGAATTGAATCTGTTCAACGCAGGTTTCTACGGTTTGCTCTCAGAAGTCTTCCTTGGGATAATGATCTTGTTTTGCCTCCCTACTCCGATAGGCTCAAACTTATTTCCCTCGAAACCCTGGAACACAGGCGGAAAACCTCCAGAACTGTTTTTGCTTTTGATTGTCTGCAAGGCGTTATCAACTCTCCGGAATTGCTTGCCGCTTTTAAAATTTCTGTACCGACCCGCTCCTTGAGGAACTATGACTTCTTTTACTTACCACAACATCGCTCTAACTACGGCTTCAATGAGCCTATATCGTCGATGTCCCGTTCTTTTAATGCTTCTTTCTCCGTTATTGACTTTAACATTTCCAGAAGCCAGCTGAAAAGTCGACTTTAGCAGGCTTGTTATTGTATTGTATTATATTGTACATAGTAATCAGAATCTTGATGAAGCTGTGATTAATAAAAAAAAAAAAAAAAAAAAAAATCCAAATTTCTAAATTACAAGAACAAGAGGACGATGCGAATAGCCACTCCGAATAATATAGGAAGAAGGATACACGGTGACTTAGGCACAGAAAAAAACTGAACGTAATACGAAAAAATTGTTTAAAAAAAAAGAAAGATTTTTGAGTAACTTTCAACTTAATTTGCCCACTCCGTTTAATAGTTAAGTGTGCATTTGAAATGTTGTGCCTTTAATTTTTCCCAGCTTTGTGCCAAACTTTTTTAGTTGTCCGTATACAATTATTGTACTAATGTTTAAAAAAAGTTTAACTAGCAGTCAAAATGAGCCCATCGGAAATTCTGTTAAAGAAGTACCAAATGTTTGTTGTCAAGATGATGAATAAGGAAATGACAAATACTTTTTCTTTTTAAAAACATCAATATATTCAGTATTTAAATATACGTATGAAGTTAATTAAAAAAAATCATACAAAAATTAACCAAATCGCTATTCCAAGAAGCTAACAGAACCTACTATACTTATAGCCAATGCGTGTTGCACATTTATATACATACTTGCTTTAATGTCACTAGGTATATACAATAATGGATACAAAAATAGTTAAATAATATCGGACACTTTAAAATTAGTACTGTATAAATATATGAATACAAAATTTTCCGCGGAATATTCTCCACATAATCTCTCTTTTGTTAGTACGATTAGAAGCTTTCTGTAGAGTTTCACTATATTGCAAAAGCCTTTTGATTTCCGAAGTCTTATGTTTGATAGCTAAAATTGCTAAAATACACAGAAAATATTGTTGCTCTATCGGCCAAAGCACTACTCGTCTAATGTGTTATCCCCAAAAGCCGTTTTGGATATACAATGCTTGCTAAAAGCGCTATGGTGTAAGCTACGCACATTAATAGTTTGGTCTAGTTTCCCATGCCGTTGAATAAAAACCTACCCTTAAACATACGCTATACTTAAAATCTCAAGAGCACTCTTTCCTGAAGTAAAACCAATACTATTCGAAAAAATGCAGTAAAATATTTCATTTCTGAACGCACGCCTACTTAAAATGAAATTGCGCCAATTAGACAAAACTAAATTTACTCTGGTCGTTTGAAATACCTCAGTTCAAAATGCCCCAAATCACAATAGGGCTGTTTTATTTATAATAAGTTACTTACAAAGAGTGTTTTTTGCTACGCAAATATAATTAGTCAAGCTGATTGGGAAATTGCATTACTTTAATGTTTAATCTGGAACGAACTCTGGTCGTCTGAACTAGTCTTTTTAGTGGTATCACAAAATACACATAGGAAAAATCAATCGAACTACTTCCATGCGGGAGTTTACAATTCACATCAAATGCCTTAATCTTAACATTCTGAGATATAAGGAAATTTACTCTAAATGCTACAGTTTACACAATATCCATTTAGTTAGGCCGGTAATTGAACATTCAACCACTTGTTTCGTATAAAATATCTTACTGTAGTTCTGTGTCTGGAATGCATACTCATTTTGCACAGTTATGAGTCCTCTGATTATGATTATGTACTGATTTTGTATTTAAATAATTATAATTATAATAGGCGGAGCTGATTTAAGGGCAATTTATTGTTTCAGTTAAAGTACTAAGTATAAAAGACAAAACCGTATTAGAAGAATACAACAAAACGTTGGCAAAAGCTGACATTTTTAGAAGCTTTTTAAGAAACTCTGCGGTGGGGGTTTGTTATTATTTTCCCATTGCATTTCTGCTAGGACTGATGAATAATGCTCGAATCCAATAACACTATACGATTCGAAAACCGGATAGAAAGTTCACTTATTCACACTTAAATATCATGAATAATTCGTTTTTTATTGTATTTATCGAGAACTCATCAATTAATAATATTTTTCGCCGTACAAATACTTTATAAACCCTTAACAATCTACCACTGGTCACCATGACTGCAACGACTTTTCGGAGCAGAGTTTCTCGACTTGTGTGCAACTTACGTGCGTTTTACGTTTTAAAACAGCCACAATAATTCGTCAGCGGTTACTCCCGCAAGTTGATGGTTATGGGGCGAAAATTTGGGGAAGGTGGTTATGGCATACACGCCAAAAACCAAAACAAAAATTAGTCCGTTTGTTAACTTTCCCAGGAAGCTGATTGCAATATGTTTTCATGCTTTTACGAATTGAAGGTGTGTATTTATCGCGTTCCAAATCCACATGAATTATATGTCCGTGAAAGATGCGCAATTGTAATCTGATTCCAGGATGCGACACATGGAATTCCTGGCTTTGCAAAAGGCATCGTATTCGGATCTTTATTGCTTGCGCAATTGTACTTATTAAAACATAGGCTAAACAGCTATAGGTTATTTTTTTGCAATTTATTACCACGAATTCAACGTTTTGAGGCATAGTTAAATCTGCTACATATATATCGACACAAACAAATCGTGGCATATAATAAATTTTGTGCCGAAATTTGTGAGATACGGAAATGCGATAGTTATTAATATGTCGTGCAAACCTATACCAGTGTAATTCGATAAAAGAAAACCTTACTTTAATTGAGAACAGTCTTTTTTGGTTTTTAAAGTCTATATGGCACTTACGGCATAATACTTGCCAGCGCAGTACATTACGTGAATATGCATTCCAGACTGCAGACAATCAGACTACTGATTATTGCATATTTTTAATTATATGATATTATTCACAAAAGCTAATTGTGTGCTTTTAAATGAACTGATGTTTTGTCATCAAAACCTAATTAGAATTTGTATTTTTAAAATCAGTGGGACGTAAACAGATAAATGTAAAATGTGTTACACCATTAAAAAAACGTTTCGTGTAAAATTACTTTCATGTAAAACGTATATTTTCGTTGTGCTGTTTCATTGCATTTTATGAAAGTTAAGTCTAATAAAAGATCACAATTAAATACTGCTCTCACACCTATATATAAGGAGCATTAAATATTTTACATTATTTATTTTTATTGTAACTTGCGAAAGAAATGTAGACAAAGTTGGTTTAGCTAAATTTTACTTGACAACACGATTAAATCGTTGATAAAAATAAATAAACCTTAAAATTAGTTATGAACTGGTTTTCTCCCACGAGGTTTTATATTTTCTGATATTTGCCACATCTGTTCCTCTCCCAAGAAGTTTTCAAAGTTCTCGAAGAATCTTATTACTTTTTCGTTCTTTTTAAAGGGATACGCACTGCAAAAAAAAAACAATTCTTATTAAGCAACTCCAAATTTGTGGCAGTGAAAGTACCATTTTTTAAATCTCTTCATGTTAACTATGATGTTGTGCTGTTGCCAGCGTTTCGAGAAATTTATAATGCTATCTTTAAGGTAGTCAGGATTACCTACGTGAACGAAAGTCAAGTCTTGTAGAACTAGACCACTAGAAGAGAAAGCGAATGAATAAACAGAAGAGGAGAAATAACATTGCTGGCTTTACATATATGGAATGCACGGCGGGTTTGTATCTGCCAAAGCTTGTCGATATATTCTAAAACTTGAGCTGGAATCGATCAATGCGCAATATTCTTTCAGTCCTTCAGTTATAGTTTTATGCCATTCCAATCTGCAATAAAAAGCGTTATGAAGTTGATGTTTGTTTTATTTATTTATGTTGGCAAAATGGAACTATGCTCAGCAAATAAACTAAGCCAAGGGTACATTCATATCTACGCTTGGTTGGACTCGTAGTGGGTTTCTCAGCTGGTAGCTGGAAGAATAGTCACAAGTATTTATACGAGCTATTAGCGGGGTTTAGTTTCGTACTTAGTTTACTAACTAACGAGAAAAAAGTTGTGTTAAGTTGCATTATTTGTTTTAGACGTTTAAGTGGACAGAAAGTTTCGCTTCATTTCACGGAAAAATTTTAGTTGTTCATGCTACCTGCATTTTTAATTTCCGAGAATAAAAAATTTTGGAGATTGTCGCATGTAATGGTAGGTAGTTGCGACACATCACCAAGTCAACGTTCCATGTAATTAGTGCTTAAACTGAAGTGTTGCAATATTTTCAAAAATATCAAATTGTCTCACGTATCAAGTACGTACCTACTTATTATTCGGTAATTTTTCCTCTAATTTGTACATTATTTTCTTTTCGATTATTCCTTGTGATGATTTGTGAAAAATATGGATATTTCTATATTTTCCTTAAATATTGACTGTTTTCATTAACCATTCCCATTTATCAACACTGCTGCCATAAGGTTTTATTCCGACAACTCGAAATTCCAGCTAAGCTGGCATGCGATATTATTGGCAAAGCGAAATCCAGGTATGGTTGAGTGCAAAAGTCCCTGTGTGCGAAGGGTTAACAAGGTAAGTTATATTTGTATGGTATCACTCTAAACCCTTTTGCAACTTGTGTTTCATAGTGCACTAACGAGGAATAAGGGGTGTCTCAACAAGAGCTTGAATTGCACAATAAAAATAAAAATTTTTTTAAATAAAATTCTTCGAAAATATTATGTTGTTGTTATGTTTAAGTTGATCCTCCACAAAAGGGGGTGTTACCACAGTGACTTATTGGTCTGGCTTGGGGGGCACATTACCATTAAACGCTGCCATCGAAGCTGGATCGGAAACGTTGATGTGGTAATTGCGAACAGCTGGGGGTCTCCAGCAAAAGCTCTTTCCATGCTCCCTAACAGACTCCACCGTGACGATTGCCAGAGGAAAATGAGACACTATAACTACACCGACGAGCCGAGTTTACATACTCTTTTACCTTACATTAACTAGTTTCTGCGTTTAAGCACACGAACAAAAAAGATGGCAATTAAAATCAATAAAAATTAACTAATACTCTAGGCCAGACTAGACACAAAATTCTAAAAGGAAACATAAAACAAGAAGACAGCTGGATTGCACGAATTTGGCGTTCGATATTTCCTTGAGTTGTTTAATCGTCTCGGGGTAGTTCACATAGGCCTTACTTTCAAAACAAAATAAAAACCAGGAAGAAGTTCAAGGTTAAATCTCAACTTCTCGACAGTCTCCAGTTTTGATCTCCAAAACCTGAAATGACACGACTGGGAACTTTCTTCACAATAACATCACTCTTTCGCGTGCGGTATGGTAGGTTGCGCCTTCCTGTTTAAACCAAATTTTATTTACATACATTTCATCCATCCGCGAGGAATCATGCACACGAAAATGAACACGTCTGTCTGTGCATCCATATAATACTGACTAGACATTTAACAGACGGAAATTGGTGCGCGATTCAAAATTCAAGCAAATAAGCAATAAACAAGAAAAACAATCAAAAGAAGAAAAAAAAACTTTCTGAAGATAAGCATTGATTATTACAGGTATAGGTAGAAGAACATTCATTAATCATTGTGAAAATTGCGTTGGGAATCGTCCTCAAGATCAGCATTGCTATCTGAGACCAGTTAAGGCAATATTTACGCGATAAAACAATAGATCCATTATAATCTGAAGAACCAAGGAACAACGCGACCAAATTGCAACTGTCGACGATCTTCGTTATTGCGAACATTTTAAGAAAATTAAAAAGTGTATAGAAAAAACGGCTTATATACTTCACAAGAAAATTTCTAAAAATTATACAACACATCTATAATTTTCTTTAACAATACTTTAAAATTCTTTTCAATATTTTAAAAATAAGTGGAGCGAAACTTTCTGTTCATGTATTTGTTTTTTTTTCAGTCAGCTAGACCACAATCTCGACCTGAACTGACTTGTACTTTCAACCTATATTTGATACCTACCTTCTAATTGGGGCAGAATCTAATGCAGAAAGAAGTGCGAGATACGAGTTGTAGTTGTTCATTTTCCGAAGATGTTTCATAATTTTTATGAATTTTATCACATGTTTCTCACGGTCTTTGGCATCATCTTGTTTTAAAATTTGCGAGCGGGCCCAATACGACATTTTGTTAAAATGTTCAGTGAACTTATTTAAATTTGGTGATTTTTCTTCACATTGTTCTTTGGCAAACAGTAGTACTTCAGGGATTTCAATTTTTTGGAAAAGTTCCGCATCTAAAAGTGTCATTTGTTCAGCGATATCACCAGATTTTAATTCTAAAAGTGTGGGCTGATTTGTCACAATATTTCGTTGTTGTTCCATTGAATTGTTTGCTTGGAATTTATATTCTTTATACAAAAGGACCTGTAATTACACAAACTATTTATTTTGATTTATTTAATAGATTTTTCTTAATCACCTTTTCAACAATTTTATTTCGTAGTAATTTTGCCATAGATAATTGCCCCGAGCAAACAAGCTGAAAAACGAACTCTACCAGGAGTGTGAGCAGATGATTGGTCAAATCAGATGCTCTGCAAAATGTAGTTTTTAAGGTTTTTTTTCAAAACTATATTATGTCCACTACAACTTACGTTAAGTCATTAACTACTCGAACTAAAAGAGAAAATGTTTCCTTCGCTGCTTTCTGTTTTTGGTCATTAACTTGACAGCAGAAAATTGTATAGCGATGAGTTAGCTTTTCTATTAAATCTAGTGGTGGAATAAATGTCCTGAACGTAGTGATAAAAGCTTCACTGAAGGCTGCAAATATTTATAAAATAATTCAATATCAAATAGCGAATTTTTTCCCTCCGGTAAAAATGTAATTAAAGAGTTCCATTGAGTACAATTTGTTAATCGTAGAGCATAACGCAGGGAGTGGTTATGGAGTTGTTTCGACCAAGGCACGACCTTAAATAACTGAATGTCGTGCATAAGATTCCTATAGGAATTTCATATGTAATCCAGCTATTTAAGGTCGTACCTCCCTTGGTCGAAACGACTTACATGACCACCCCAGTCATTCTATGGTCATCGACCTAATGAAAATTAGACTTTTAGAGATATTAAATCCGGGAAACTTCCAAATGCCAATTTTGACGAAATATTTAAAATAGGTCACACCCATCCTTTATTAATATATATCACATCGAAACTGTATTTAAATCAGTGTAGTAGGATTTGATTTAGAAATGAACAAACATGGAAATCGCTTGCGTTTGTATATAGAGCAAAAAGAATTTGTCGTCATTTGCTTATTTCACATTTCTCATTCTGGTTTACTTTATTCTAAAGTACAGACGTTTAAAATTAATAATGGAGCGCATGTTAGCTCGTTTTATATAAATAAATTGCAGGCAAAATAACATGGGCGAAGAGCATCTGATGCCAAGCCATTGTGTGGTTATCGTACTTTTTGGAAGAAGGTATCAATCGGACTCTCACAGACCCATGAATTTTTGGCAATACAAGTACGTAGATAAACTTTGTGTAAAAACGACCCCTCTTTCAACGGGATGGTGCCACAGATGATGATACAATCAATCTTTTGCGCCAAATATTCGCCGGTGGAATTATATCGAAAAACGATCATGTTAGCTCTGTGTGGTAACCTTGAAGTAAAAATTACTCAAGTAAGAAATTATCCAAGAGTGGGAAGAAAAAAGAGCAAACTTTACCAGATAGTTTTGAGGCAATTACTTGAATCTTTGTTATGCCGCGCTCGCGAATATCTTTGCCGATTGACAACCAGTCTGTTGACTTTACTTGATCTCATTTGGATTTTTTACCAAGAGAGAAAACTAGTGAAATATTAAGGAGGGGAAGGTTTAGAGAAGTCAAATTGTCCTTGCCAAATTAATTACCAAACACTTCCAAGTAAACATTTTTACTTTCAACCAAAAAGTTTTGAGTTACAAAATAAATCTATTGTGGCCACCGAAGTGGGCCAGCTAAATCGGGGCTTTCTTAAAAAGAGAAAGAGGAAGAAAAAATTTACATCAAACGTCCACAGTCTTTTGTTGCTCTGAAAGCCAATATTTGCAAAGAAATTTCCAACATTTGTGCCAAACCACAAACAGCTCTATCTAACTAATTGAAATTCACTTAAAAATATTTATCCACCATTAATAATTTTCTTACCATCTTCTTCCTCATCTGATAGCACAAATAAACAATTTTGTTATAAAGCGTTACACTTAAGTAATATCAACTTACCATTTTCTGCATTTTTCTGAACCTTTGTGGCGTGTACAATAAGTGCGTCCAAATAACCTCCTTTAACCTCAGGTCCTTCTTCTCCTTCTTTTTTAAAAATCAAATAATCTGATATGTCTAATTCTTCTAAGAGATTCGGTATATTTTCGGTTTTGACGGAATGCGAGGGTGAACAGTCCTATGAATTATAAAATTGAAATTATTAATGGAACTAGTATTTTGGGTTCTTTCGCGAATGAAGACAAAAAATGTTAGTTGTTTAGAAGATAGAAAGAGAAGAGACAGAGGAAAAATATTGTTATTGACAGTTATTAGAAAAGCGTAATAAGGAAAGTTATGGGTACTTAAAATGGTAAGTTGTTTGGGACCATTCATTTCTACGATAGCTAAAGAAAGATGTCAACTTTTGGAAGTGCGCTGCAAATCCGGGGAGGCGTATAATTCTGAAGGGGTACATAATCCGAAATGACTATTGAAAATGTAATTATAGAAAATCATACCACTAAATAAATTAAAAATTAACGCGTTCTTTTAAACCAAAATCTATTTTTGTTGGTATATCGAATCTTGATGTAGGAAAATTTGATTTTCGGCATTTTGTAACATAATGGAGAGGCTATTTTCCGCTAATTAAAAAATAAAGAGGCAATGAAATCAGGTCGCATATTTTACAAACTTGCTCAAATGAAACCACAACTCACACCTGGAGACCTCTAATGACTATGTAGATTTTGGACAATCACCTAATTTATCGAAAATAATATAATACGTGTTCTGCAAGATCCCCAGATTTCACCGTTCAAGACTTTTCATTTTATAATTATATCGGAAACAAATTTCTATTTTGAGCCTAAACACTAAAAAGTACACTAACAGATACTTCAATTGGACGGGGTTTACGATGCCGAATGGATATCATCTCCAAATTGTATTAACAGGTCCTAGCTATTTATTGTGTTCTACTAAAGCAAAACTCTTTTCTGAATGGGTACTAACGCAATCTTCACAAATTTGAACAACACGTTTTAAATATTCCAATTTAAAATAAAAATAATTTGAACAAGGCGCCGGTAAATAGCTTTTTGAACGAAAGTAGTCAAAATCAATTTACTTCTTTAAGTTAAGGATGAAGCACACTATCAATCATGAGGGCTGCAACAGTTCCAGTTTTGTTTTTCATTTCTGGTAAGTTTACTAGCTTCAAATTTAAGGTTTAATTTGGTATTTCTACGTTACCAATACACTTTGTAATTATTTCGTTCGTATCCAAACTCATAAAAATGGCGATATATAGTACGGAAATAATTTCTTTAGAAAACATAAATTAGTTTGAATGCCATTCTAGTTGTCATGCAATCTTTTTCATGTACTTGGGAAAATTATAATAAATTAATTCGACATACACAAAACTTTAAATGCCGTAGTACTCATGATTGTGAAAGTATATATGAAGTCTTGTTAATCACAGTCTTGATTACAAAACAATTGGCATGCTCTCAATTAGCAAAAGCTACCCAGGCACCTGTTGATTAAAATTATTGTTCCTCAGAATTACATCAATTCCTTCATCATCCTCATTGGTATTATCTGGAGCGGTCTTTGACTCCTGTTTTACTTTGTTATTGCAACTAATATGCTCCTTTTGCTCCTCCTTCTCAGGAGTTTCGTTCACTTCTTCATTGACTGTTGTCATTTCTTTCGGTAGATTATGCGAGCCGATTATCCGTGTCCGATTTTCATAAGTTTCTGAACTGAGGGATGTAGGTTTCGGACTAGGCGGTGGTGTAGTAATAATTGTTGGTGTTTTACAGTTCATTCTCTGTTGTTTCTTTGGAGGCAGAGCTGGTGGTTTCTCACTGATGGGCGATGAACTCAGTGACGTTTGCGATGGAAGTTGCTTTCTAATAGGAGAAAGACTACCATCACGATGTTATTAATAACAGAGAAATAGAAAAATTTTATCAATCAAGGTTATACGTACTTCATTGTTTGACTATGTGTAATATTCCTATTAGGTGAAAACTGCTCCGATGAGTGAGTCATGTTGTAGGTATGAACCGAATGCCGGAATTGTTCAGAGGATGTTTTAGTAGATGCCGAACAAATTTCCATGTAAGCGATAACTGTGAAATATCAATGAGATAACAAACATGTTTCCTTTCCTTTTCCAAAATGAACAACTGTTTCTAAACTTAAATCGTTTTTTTTTAAATGCAAAATAAAACGCATCATACAAAGAATTTTGTGAAGCAGCTAGTAGAAGCTTTAATTAATGTCTCGTACCACAAGACGTAAAAATGAAAATATAACAAGCATCTTTGTCTTATTCGCTGTAAAATTAAACAATATTATATTGTGTCAATTTTTTTTTTCGCTGCAAAATAAAAGGAAAAGAAATGGCAGCAATACGATTTGATAGAGTATGTCGTCTGTCCTCCGTGTCGTATCGTCTGTTAACCCTTGGGCACATGATACTGTTTACCCGTACCTGTGTGCAGTTGGAATGTTTGGTATATTTTTTATTCTGGATAAATTTTATAACATCAAAACTTGTACCAGGTATCATCCATTAAAACTTGTATCAGGAAAAGTATATTGTTACACAACTTCATTACTACTCTCATCCAAATTTAAGTTGGATAAACAATTTTTGAATCATCTTCCTAGTTTTAAATTCATCTATCAAAATGCTCGAATCTGTTATGACCTTTGATTAAAAAGCGGTCAAGTGCGAGCCGAACCTTCGTTATAAGTGTATTGCATAGTTTGTAAAGAAACTTTCACCTGTTCTATTTACTAAGAAACTTTATTATGCTATGTACTAATAATAATAGTGTTTTAATGTGTAACGTTTTTGAATTTTCAGATTTTTTACTACTTTTTGACAAGATAGGTGTGAAAACCATCCTTAGGACTTTTTTGGAAAGTTAAATAAATAAAGTTTATAATTTTGCCATTAAAGTCAAACGTGATCGAAGCCGCCGTCCTCACCGTTTGCGCTACAGGAGACACTGTATTTATACCTTGTATACCAATGATACCTTCCGATTACCCATTCCGATTCAAACAGTTGAAATCAAAATTTTCGCCATCACTATTAGTAAGGCCCAGGAACAAACCCTAAAAGTGACCGGTGTAGACTTCCAAAATGACTGCTTCTCACACGAACAACTTTACGTGGCCTGCTCCTAAATCAGAAGTCACACCAATCCATTTTTCCAAGTACCCAAAGGCAGAACTTCCAACATCATTTCCACCGAGGTCCTTCGCTAAATTTATTCCGACTTATCTGTTATTTCATTCCTACTTTGTTCTGCCCCGATTTACCACGAAAACGACACGGGTACTGCAGCTAGTGTTCATATAAAATAGATCTTGTGTTGTGATCCCACAATTTGTAATTTGGTCAAGATATTCGAACAATATTGAATTTTGAACATATTCCAAATCAAAAGTATTGGCAGTGTTTTATTAAATAAATCTAGTGTTTTATGGAAAATGTACACAAGTGGCATCGGTAAGTTGCAGTGCTTAAAAAATAGAAACTGCTTTAAAACAGAAACGTTTCTAAGCATTCAGCACAAACATTAATTTTTAAAATATTATGAAAGCGCTATAAAACAAGTTTAATTGAAATTATCCCAAAAAAGAAAATCACATTATGAAGCTCTTATTAGTTTTGCCATAAAAATATTCTAAAACGTTCACAATTTTGGAATGTTCGTTTCTAATCAACTTACCCGAATATGCCACGCTTTGAAACACTAAATTATTGAAACAAACCCACGTTAGAGTAGTTCGTAACTTGATTGCAGTTTGGTTTGCTAGATTTAATATCTATGGCCTAATATAATGAATATTTCATAAATGCGCAATACTTACTGTGCTTCTTCTTAACGGGTAGAGGTGGAGGTTGATCGCCTCCAGTAGTGTTTAATCGTCTAGGCTCAATTAAACTTTGATGTTTACTTTGTAAATGAAATGCTGAATGTTGTCGCATTTCAGGTACTTCATCTTTCACAATAGAACTGAAATTTCAAATTTTTTTTAGTAATTTTCATACGAGCATTACTTTGAAGTCGAACACAAACATTGCGTTGTGAGCATCAAACAAAACAATTCATGATTTAAACAGCGTTAAAATATGATTCCGTTACTCTCACCCGCCATTTTCAGTAATAATAATTGTAATACGGTACAGTATAGTCACCCACTAGCAGCTGTTTGTGTTCGATGTTGGTGAAAAATTCGTTTAAGTCGGCTATTTTTCAACTTTTACCTTACCTTAAAATATTATCGGTCTCTTCCACGTTGTCATAGGTTGAAACATGTCTTTCTTTGTGTATACTGCGTTGTCTAGTCTTTGCTGGTAAAGCCGGCGGTAGAGATTCCGGGGTTTGTGCGGAAAAAACTTCATCCGTTACAAAGTCTAAACTACTATTTTTTGATATGCTACTAAAACTCCTCGCATCTTTCTCAGACTTTTCTGATTGTATCGATACATCACGACTCTCCTCACTAATCACGCTTCTATTTTCAGAACCTGATACCTTCGTATAGTTGAAACTTTTCACTAGATTTTGCTCCATGCTCGAAAAACTTTGATTTGAGAAAGTCGATACCGTTTTGTGTTGTTGGTTTAGCGAGTTGCTTTGCTCCGCCATGCTTTCGTTTGTTAAATCGAACTTTCTTATGTTCATCGAGTCAGAACTACTAGCTATGCTGAATTTTTGTGATTGTATACTCTGTTCCGAAGATCTTTTGGTGGAAACACTTTGCATGCTTGCTCGAATCGACTGCATTGAAGCAAAACCTGCGAATAATACATATGATAAAGTCCATTTACGCAAATTAAGCTGTTCAAGAAATAATGCACCAAGCTTTTTAAGAATTTAAAACCACGTGAATGAATAAGGTGAAGAAAATTATGTCGAATGAAAGTGCTATGAACAAAAGTGTGGCAGTTAAAACAATATCACAAACATAAATAAAACAAAACACAAATAGGCGCTCATTTTCAAAAGCAATTTAAATCATCGAAATTTAGATACCGGATTCATTCGAATGCCGAGGATTTCTGGATGTATTCCCCTCCATTAAAATACTTTTATCCGAGCTCCTTTTGCATAAGTGCGTCTCTAAAAAATATATTTAATGACAGGCTTAAATATTATGTAATAATTTGGCAAACTTAAAATAAGTGCGAGGATCTATAAAAAATTATTTTTTATATACATAAAGTTCATTAGCATACAAGACTGCACGCAATATTAGAAGGGAACACTTCATTGAATTATTTACAAGGGGCACATGCAGTTAATTTTCATTTATGTTTTCGTTGCTATTGATCCATTACTGCTTTCTTCTACGGCGACCATCTGATCCTTGCAAAAACTGTAATATTTTGTATACGATGACAGCATCTTGATCTTAAATCTTTACCATTTTTTATAATAGAAGCCAAAACCTTCTGTGACGATTTCACTGAAGTAAAAGACAATTATCTTCAATACAAAACTTTGGTATATTATCATCAGTTGTTCAACATATGGAGCCGGTTGCAAATTTTTTTTTTTTTGGGCTTTACTTAAACTTAATTGAGAATTCGTAGAAAATTTACCCAGTTTAACGCCAAAATTATTTCGCTTTTTTCCTAAAAAACCTGACATGTAACATTTTTCGGGAAATATAGTGCTCGAGATTGTCGGTTCAACTGGTTTACGTTAAGCCTGTTACAAAATATAATGATTGCTAATGACGGTCCAATTGTCCAGTCACTGCGTTGTCTCTCCTATCTAAGGTAATTTAGAACTTAAAAAAGGTGAAAGTTTTAGATAATAAAAAATGTATCTGTGGAGCCTAGATCTAAGCAGAACTGTCTTAGGATAGTTATTTAAGATCTAAGAGGAAAGATTTAAAAAGAGGATTGAATAATCTAATCTAATAGTTATAATAATCTAATAATTATATAATTCTGCTATAAAGAGTGCAGTAATAATACTAAAGAAAAGTGAATACGGGCTACTTACTTTGAGCAAACATTCTATCAACATCTTCCTCTAAAAATTGGTCTTCTAGCGAAGTATCCATCACAAGCGCTTTTAACTCATCTTCCTCCCTGGAGTGATTAAATGCTGAATCTAGCGAACCGGCACTAGCACTTAAAAGACTAGAATTATCATCTGGCGATCTAGATCTCATTGATATGCTGCAAAGATTTTCCTATTGTTTAAAACTCCAAAATGATCATCTCAAAATAAACTCACTGGTCAACGCCATAACCAAGCAAAGAAGGATCAGGATTATATTCTGACTCATTCGTTGCGTTATCCTGGTTCATGTGATTTTTCTTTTTCGGGGGCAAAGGAGGCGGGTTACTTAATCTGAAGAATATTAAATAGTTCATGTTAGATTTTGTTTAATACTTGCGTAAACTATTCTTACCTATTGGGTAGAGGAGGTTTTGGTGGAGGACTAGAATCTCGTAAAATACTCTCCGTGCTATGTGATGTTCTTATAGGATTTGAAATTGATTTTTCTAAAATGTCGCGCTCTCTGTAATTTGTAAATGTTAGCATTATTAGGCGGTAATTAAAAGGCGTACTATGAGAATCGCTTTTCAGTCGAATCGGTAGCCGCTCTAATGTACCTAGCACTTGAGCCCTCAGAATATATCTTAGTCGACTGAAATTCACTCTCATAGCTTCTGAGCCTATAATTACTTTGGAGTTAAGGGAATATCAGGCAGGGATGTCCTTTGAGCTGCAACATCAACTGATGGTCTATTGAGGGTATTTGAAGAAGAAATATTTGATGATGCAAATGTAATTGCGTTGTCTTTTTCCTTAATTTTTTCATTGGCTATATTTACTAAGTTCTGCAAACAAAATTTAATAATTATATTTTCATGAATTAATCTGTTTTGGTATCAGTGATCTTGTTCAACGGACTGAGGGCATTTGCCGGTTTTAGGATGTGTCTACTTCATGGAGAGGGGCATTTGAGAATTTAATCAGCAAATCCGCCCACTGGTTAATGCTTCATTTGTTATTTCATGTCGGATTTTAGGTGGAAAGCTGCACTGAAATTAGTTAAGTTCAGTGGGAAAAAATTACTTCCCCGGCCTTGTTTACAGATACTCTTAAAGGTATCTATGAAAGATCTCAATAAAGGCTTCGTAATTGTTACTAACATGTCCTCAGACCGTTGACCAAATAAAATGAAAATACAAATATGCTTACTTGAACTGCATTTTCGACTAGATCCACTACTTCCTTTACGTTTTCATTACTTAGCGATGGGCATTCATTTTCGTCCTCACACAGTAACACTTCATCACACAATTTAATTAATTTACCGAGTGCAAGATATACTTGCGTGGTGGCCGAAATTAATGTGCTGCTGTTTTCATTAAGAGTATGTGATTGGATGGCTGAAAACATAAAAATAAAATAAAATATTGAAAATAAATAAGCATTTTTTAAATCACCTGCATACATTCCGGCGATTAATTCCAAAACGACTGTACCATTTCCGGGCAAGACTTCTAGTTTCTTTTTGGATATCACGTCTTTGAAATGTTTAAGAGCATTTTTAATGTGCCGGACATGAATCTCGAGAGACTGAGAATTTTTGGTTTCCTCAATATGAGGCTTTACATTTTTGATTCTGGGACTATGAGGAGAATGGGATCTGTGGAATATTTGCTTTTATTAGACAATGTATTTTCGAAAGACATAACAAATATTTTACCTCCCCAAAGTATTTGTGGGTGTTCTCATTTGTGATATCTTTTCGAAAAGGTCGTCTTTAAATGATCTCGCTCTCCTTGCTAGTTTTGTCCCCTTTAAACTATTTTTATGACCCGATGATGAACTTGCTGATGAACTTGGCGTTGATGGAGAATTTACTCCGTCTGTGAATTTAAAATAATTAAAAGTTCTTTCGATTGCATTTTCATGATAAGTATTAGCACTTCAGATTCATTCATATGACACACACCACATCAAATATTTCCTCAGATCGTTTGCTGAATGAATTTGTTTTTTATATTTTGGTTCTTGCATCGTACTTACTTTTTTACACACAATGTTATTTAATTATTACCTCACTCATACCAACAAGATTTATGTAATATAATTTAGTAATTTATGCAAGAATATTCGTATTGAAAAAGTATTACATAATATTTGCTCTAAAGAAAACTATACATCAAAGATAGCTTTTCTCATTCTATCACATATCGTCCTTAAGCCTTGATTTCTTAGTTTCTACGAAATTCGAGAGAAAAAATTCACTTCGATAGAAAAGAGGTTCAGAGCCAAAAAATATAGAAAATCCTTTTACAAAGAATGTTCACTCTCTTTTTAAAACGCAGTTATCCCCACTACTGCGATTTTTCAGGAAAATAATGCAAACAAATTGCCCAGAGAGGGACGATTTTTGTTTGTTCCGAATCCGAATTCTCACTTCATGCTTAATAAAGAAAGAAAGCAGCAACAGTGAGCAATTCGCTAAATAAAATGTAATAAAACTAAGAGTTTATCCATTATCAGGCACTCCAGGCTCAATATAGGGTACCGATCGTGCTTTGCAATAGGAACAGCAAATTGTTATTTTTCGGTCACGAATTACATACGTCAACAAAGGAGAAGGGGGCCTAAAAGCCGGTTTTTGACTCCTTTTATTTTTTGGCAACAAATTTTACGTTTTTTTATTATCTACCATATATGTAATATCTAATCGATTTGACCACAAACGGAATCTCCCCTAATCCTCCTTTCTTCAAAATTTTCCACCAACCAAACGATTTAAATCCTTGCAAATTTTAACCCTAACTAATTGCTTTTATGAGAAGTTGTGCCAAAGATATGTTTCCAAAAAAATATTCGCCGTAAAACCGATTCTAATTGCAATTCCCTGAAAAATGTTATTTAATCGGATATTTTTGTCGGTCAGTGTATTTAATAACAATGTTTCCAAATTTTTTCCTCAAAAATAAAAGGCGCCGAAAACCGGCATTAGGGGGAACGCCACTGATGGTTCAAAAAATTTGATTTTTCTTTTCATTTGTCATTTCATTAGTTTCTTTGACACTTCATTACTGTTTAAAAGCAAATCAAAAAATGATTAGAGAAATGATATCTATACTTTGTCGACCTGAATTTGTCCAAAACCTGACGTGGTAGCTGAAAACTACGTACACCATTGAATTCACAATGTCCCATTTATACATAAATATCTTTCGATAGTAAAACAACATTCAATTAATTTTAATTTGCAGGGCTGTCATTGTCAATGAATGTCTTGGATGCATCTCAGAATTTTCGGGGTCGCTAATTTCAAATACTTAATCCAAAATTTTTGATTTTTTAAATTTGTTGATCACAAGATATCAAGCTGCGACAGGCATAAATGGCTTAAGCTATATACCATTACAGTTTTTAGCTAAATAATAAATGAGAACCGTGAGAAAGTGTCTATTCGCACCCGATTTTCCCGTGTAAATACACGGGTACAATGGCAGTGCGTAAATATTCTGAAAGAGGCAAATATTCACTCATGGACATAGTTGGGTGCAAATAGACACCTCCTAAAAATAAACACAGACATTAAGAGCAATTTTATTTTATGGAATTTAACATTAAAAAAAGAACTGACTGAAAACCGCAAGTTTAAGGAATGACACAGTGGAAGGCTTTTTTGTTTGAAAATCGTCGAAACAAATTTAAAAACAGGCTTCACAGAAAATAAGCTGTTAAGACATTACGATGACTAAAGTGCTAATTTTGGATGCTTGGAAGTATAAAAGAAGCTCAGATAATGTAAAATTTCACGCGATTTTAAAGCACTTATAAAGGTATCAGTGGAAGACCCCTAAATATAAATGAATTTTACTTCCACAGTTATAAGAAACAAATATTTGAAGAATTTAATAGCGCCTTGCATTAGGCATTATATGTACTTTAATTTATCGTTAATGGCTTTAAGAGTTGATGGTAAATTACTACAAATGGTTAGTTAGCAATACTCCATTATCACTAACCAGAAGGCGATAGAGACCGATAACCCGAATGTATGTTAACGTCTTAACGATCAAACAAAAACACACTTTCAAATACGAGACACGAAAGAGAGAGCACACTTTCCTTTGCATACCAGTAAAATAACAAGAATGCCTTACGTTTAACGATACTCTTCTTAATAATCCCATGACATTTTGAAAGCTTTAACCTTCGATTATCAGTAAGTGTGTATGACTTCAGTTTCTTCTTTTCCAGTTTTTCACACTTAACCAAAAACGTATCATCATAATGAGGCATTAGGAAATCTCAACGGCAAAACTACTTTAGACACGTGTTTAATAAAATTTTAAAAACAGTCACACAATATCCGCCAAAAATCAACACAGCACCGATTTTATGCACCGCGCGAAACTGTGCCTTTTACTTGATTGATCCGATCGCGCGCTGTGCGAGTGACGGAAACACGTTTAATTTTGGCGATTCAGTAAAGCGTCCACCACTCGGCAGTTCAAAACAGATTCACAATTTCGTAATAATTGAACTTCAAAACGTTATCATATGTTCGCGGTCGCCTTCACTCACATTATCTAAATGAGTTCTTAAAATAAATAGACGATCGCGGCAGCGTTCATCATAATTTCGTTAAAAATAAATTATGCCGAATGGTACGTTGGCAAATCGATGAATTGAATAATTATTTAAAATCCGTGCAGTGAAAGTGAAAAGGTCACATGAATATTTTGCAAAGTAAACGATTCTACTTCCACTTCGGAAGTGGGTATGTGTTAGCCTTTATCAAATTGTTTGCTATTTAACCGTTATTATTGTTAATGAGACGTTGGAAAAGACAACATTATCTCCTTTAAATACGTATAATATAATAAATAAAAATTGTTTCCATCAGAATGTAATATAATTCGCATCAGAAGCACACAACTTTTTTAACATGATTAAAATGAAATAACAATATAATTAGTCCCAACCCATCAGGGCATAAAGTGTTTAGTTTTATTTTAACGTAATGAGTCATCGTGAAAAACACTTTTCATAAAACATAAGTATTTTTCTTTTTCGAAAGTAAATTTAACATTTACAGGAGGACCAGATGTTTGGCTGATCAAATTTTTAAGTTTCGCAAATTTATAGTATCTGATAATGATTTTCAAATATGCCAGCAAAAAACTGCAACACTCATAAATTTGCATAAAAATAAATAACAAAGTTTTACGCGCATTTTAAATACCATTTTAGTAAAGATCGGCAACAGCCACCAATGACACAGTGATTCACAACGCCTAAGCTTAGGGATTACGCGCTCCTAGTTCAAGGCCGCGTCTCTGCTTTTAGAAAATTCGTGTCTATTATTATTATTTTTTTCATGCTTGTCATGTCATGTCATGTTTGGCAAATTACCATATATTTTAGCAGAGTAACTTTAAATGTGCATGCATCGACTCTAAAACTATTGTCATTTAAAACCGGGTCGGTTTGGCGCACCAGCAATCTGTAATCAGCAATTCTTTGAATGCGAATTTGTTTGCATGAAATGGTGGGTTTAGTATTTACGTAACGCATTAAACCTTGAGGCACATTGTCAGGAAAGTTATTGAGTATGATACCTTTTTTAATTTAAAAGTCTTTATTAAGAGCTACAAACCCGTGAAATTTGAGGGAAATTTCTTTCTTAGTCTTTCAAAAAAACATTATTTAGAAATATCTATGAAACCAATTATAAATTTTATTTTAATTATAATTATATTATTATTATTTTAAATTTGTTTTCTTTATTGATCAATCAATTAACGACAAAACCAGATATATGTGAATATAGTTTTCCTTTTTCCCTATTAGTTTTTTCCGTTCTCCTTCTATCAGGATTAACAAATTTTCAATTATGGTGATGAGACTTTTCTGCAATAAATATACACATGCAACAAAATGTGTAACAGGTACGTTTCTTTTACTACATACTTACGTTACCTCATTTTCCGGTCCCCGTTTTGGTTGGCACTTTACAAATTACGCTAAATAGATTTTTTTTTATGAACATGTTAAGTAGAGTAGTAGAATTACAACACTACAATATAAGAAATAAAGGACAAAGATCATTTTCTGGTATCTCAATTTCGAAGTTGCGGACATAGATTAAAAATATGAAGGTAAGAAAGATAAGCTTTAAAAAGTACATTTAGGGTTTTTAATAATTTTCATGTTCTACATACGTTTTATTACTTCTTTTTAAATTATTATTGAATTGCACACCAGACATAGCTATAGACACATTTTCAAAACTTAGATACTAAATGTCTAGCCGACTGAATTATACTTTCATAATAGGACTAATTAAATATATATTGACCGATTACCACTCGGTGTATGCTGTATGCCATGGGTAGTCAAGGGAAAGGATGATAGTACGCGTAGTAGTTACGTTATTGGATTTTTGAGAATTTGTTAAGAGGGCCTTCTAGAGTCCCAGATTTCAGGTTGAGGCATTCGCATTAAACATGTTCTCTCTCATAATCAGGTATTACATATTCCTCTTCTTCTTCTTATTTTTTCTAGTTGCTACTGAAATATTATTTAGGCATGAAAATGATGGAAAAATATTACCGTTTTGGATTTTTTTAGAAACTCGTTTGTATGTGGCATTTTCACCAATTCATTCATTGATTTATTCTTCTTATTCATATGACGGTGAATTATGCTTTGGTTGTTGGGTGTATCTATTTTTTGGGAATTCGATCACCAAAGTGTTAATTTCACATTCACTTTCTCTTCCAATCATTTGATATTGGACAGTCCCGGAATGGATATGTTGCAAAATGGGTTCAGCTTTTTAAAAACTTGTAGGAACAACACGTGTAAGTACATAATCATTCGAAAATCGTGGAATATGTTTCATCATATTTCACTACAGTTAGGAGCATAGAACTTCCACAAAGTTCTTCGAGGTTTGGCTTCAGTTTCTTTAATCGTTTATGTTCGCTAGGCCCACTGATTAGCCCGTCGGAACTATCCTATTTGATCGAGCTTCTATCTGTCGCTAATTAGGAGAAGCGTGGGGTCGGAGTGAGACTCGAACCTGGGACTTTTGGATCGGCAGCCTAATTAATTAATTAATTTTGAAATGGAACACAGTAAATTATTATTTAATTGGGCAATTTTATTGATTTATAAAGTATGTAGGTACCCATGTTGATATTAACTATGGATAAAATGATCGAAGACTTTTTTTAAGTTAGTTGGATAGATTTCAACAATAAAGTGTTGAATATCTGTTTTCAGTTCAGGAATTGTTTGTGGTTTGTTGGCATATACCTTGGACGTTACAAAACGTTTAGCTCTATACGAGGATCACTTTCTTTCACACACGGTCAATCTTATGTTTGAAATCGTGCTTGTACGCATAAAACCGTCCTGCGTGTGGCAGCCTAATATACAGATACAACCAAATTCAGAAGAAATTCGCGCGAGGGAAATCTCTTTTATTCTTTAACATTTTTGTTATTTTATAACGGTATAGTAAATTAAGGGACTTTCAATATGCTCGACTTTTAAATGTAAATAAAACAAATTGTATGTGAGGGATCCACTCCAATTTACACACAACGCCTGTCGTTAACGAGACACGTGCATCCATAGCTGTTCTCTTACATATCTCAGTATCACAACACGTTTTCCCAGGGATGATTTAAATATCATATAACGTTCAGGTATCTCGAAACTGATTCGTCATAGTGCGCGGTTATCCCTTAAATGGGATAACAAAATGCCTCCAAACCCGTACTTAAATTTTGGGATCCAAAGTATATCCCCCAAAACACATTCACTTCTGCACTTTCTGGATTTTGTCATTTCTGGATTTTGTCTTTGTGGATTGATCCCTGTGAAAACCCCAACAGGGCTTTCGAAACTTATGCATTAACGGGCAAGATAAAGGAAACGCTGGTTCAGAGCGTTGTACATAATTATAATTCTCTCTGAATCAGTTAATGCTTTACCTTAACCGTTAATGCATAAATTTTGACAACTGATTTAAGTCGTTTTTATGGCGCTGATTTCAGATGTAAATTCCATTTTTATCTAGCACGTAAGATTAACTTAGGAGAAGAATCGAAAAAAGCTCAAAAAGCTGGGAAGGCGGAATATAAAATCATATTTTTGCAAAAACTGTACGTGGTGGAACTTTTTGAATATTATTTTCGTAATCGGCACCCAAACATTTACCCATTTTACTATGTATTATAATATGAGAGAGTTGCAGGCCTAAGCTATAGTCTCTTCAATTTTTAGTTTCCCGCTCAAATATATTACTAAGAAAGCAAATTAAATATTGTTGTATCATTGCAAATAAAATTAATGTTGAATCGAAATTAACTCTTAAACGGGGTATATTTCCCACTTGATCGGCTTACTCTTTTCTCACGTATTCCTTTTGTGTTTTCAATTTTCTCACGTAATCTCAACGTTACATCTCTGCGTTTAATTTTCTTGAATAATTTATTCATCGTTCCAATTTAATTATTTTGGTCTTATTATGGAAGTCAAGTGACTTTATTGAACGCGTTAAGAATTTCTTATAAGACTTTTAAGAAACAGTGCGTAGTTATTACACATATCGGAATTTGCGTCAAATCAAGTGGCTCGACTTAATTAATAAGGCAGACAGACCCTCATTCTTTCGAGAAAGATGACGCAAATTATAGGAATGAATAGACTTTGTGAATCACAGTTAAAAAATGTACACAAAAAGCATTTTACCAAGATAAAGGTAAGCCTTTCGCTATGGTACACCGTCCTGGTTCATACTCTTAAATTATGAAACATTAAATTTTGTGTTGTAACTTTAGTCAATCTCACCGAGATTAAATCCCACTCACTATTTTTATCCTACAAGTCCCGGAAAGTTCTTATGGCTCCAGTGGCAACGACAAAGTAAACCCAGCTCTACTCCCGGGTAGTAATTTATGGCATGAATTTAAACAACAGTAAACAAATTTGTAGACGGTGCACTCTACGCAAGTACGAGATGTTTTCGCTCGTGATCAAACCGTGGGCACATTACCTCATGAATTGTTGTACAATGAAGCAATTTGTTTGCATAATCCGCGTGCTTAAACGCACTTTTATAAAAGTTTCTGGTCTGAGACAGATTGCCTATTAAGGGCAAGAGCTCCACGGTCACTGAGTCACCACTGGCTTTGGGACGGTCTGATATAGAACTCTTATTGATACTGCACTGGTCTGAGGTGCTTAAGAAACTCGACTGATAGCTACCTGATAAGGCTTTAGCGATCCAAGTCACTAGGAGGTAAATGCACACTAAGTCACTGCAGAAAATGCAAAACAGCACACAGCGTATGAAATACTTGAAACTCATCTGCCTAGACTGAGGGAAACTTCTTTTTGCGGACTGTGACTTCACTGGCTTTAAATGTTTACACAGATCGAAGCAGATCAGACAGCTGAGGCGTGAGTGCGTGACTAAGCGCTTCAGGTATTTTTCAGCAGTCCAAAAACTAGTGTCTGTAAATTTTGCAAGTGGTCACCACAGTGGAAGCTCTCTTGCACTTGACACAGGCCACTGCCGGAGCCGCGATAATCCCAGGGGTGGAGGCGTAGTGCACCTTGTCGCAAGGAAGCTATTATCTCCAATGATCTCTTTACGAATTTATCTCGGGGGCAAAAAAAAAACAAATTTTATCACCTAATGAGAGGTTTGCGAGTGTGCAGGCATCTGGCTTGAGCTCAGTTGGTGTGCTGATCATCAAAACAATCCGGAGAGCATATTAATTGGGAGAGTTATATACGAAGCGCATAAACTAATGCTCAAATCCAATCCATGGAAGGAATTCGGAGGCTTTTAATCAGAAATCTGTTTCCAATCAATTTTTGACACACACAAACATTTTCGGCAAACCTTCGAGTTGAAGCGAACGTACCTATTTTGTGTGTAGAAGTCATTTTTTAGCCGTCACTAGACCGCCTCCAGGAACACCTTTTTAGTTATTCGATTGTTTTATATCAAAATACGGAAACGTCCCACACATTTCACGAAATTAATTTACATTTTACCCAATTGTCATCTGCCTTGACGGCTGGCATGACGACATTTTGATTTTTACTAATGGCACTGCCACATTCAACGAAACCGAAAAGCGCAGTTGCTGGATCTACATCCATTATACATCTAGATGGGGGTGAAATCGTTGGGTGTAAATCTTAGGAATACTAAGAGAGGATCTCTTGAAAACATTTAACGATGGTACAATACCAATCGAAAGTAGTAGTTAAAAAAAAATTATTTCTAAAGCTTCTCACTTAAAAGAAACACTAATAAAGTAAATTAACAAGAATTGACTAAAAAATTAAGTGTGAATAAAAATTAGGAGCGAGCGTCAAAGCACAACGGCATTAATTTGCTGAGCCAAATCAAGATGTTAACAATTCAATCATTGTGAACTAGCAGGAGCGCCAAAACAAGGGCAATAAAATCTCGGTACCTTTGACTTTAACTTGACAATAACATCTCCTGGAGAGTTGTGTTTTCTTTTGCATCTACGACCGGAATAAACGGACAGCGAATTGTTTGCTATTTTGAGATGTTATTTGAGTTGATATGAAGCACAATTGAGTGAAACTGTGCTGGAAAATAGCTGTCATGGAGCGCTTTAACACATTCTGGGGCTATCTGTTGCTGTGCATTTTGTGCGGGCAGATAACATTTACAAGCACCAGGACTTCCACTCTGTGGAAGCTTAGTCCCGACGAAGGGAAGATCAAGAGTTTCAAGGATGAAGGGGAGGTAAGGATGTCCAGAAACAAAAACTTTCGTTATCTAACTTGAAGTCGATCTAAGGACAATTTCATGTTGACTCCCACGGCGAGCGAGAAGTTCAAGGATGACGAGGTCTTCAACATAATCACGTCGACAGTGGTCGCCTACGGGTCTTTCGGCCATTCTTGGAGCAAGCAGTCAATGGAGAAAAATTGTGAGCCTGGTTGCGGCAGGTACAGCTTTGTTATAGCTCCGATATGTTTGCATAATTCAAACCGACCCCTTGCAGCGTAAACCAAAGTTCTTTAAAGGATTTGCAGGGCACGTCGGCCGCAGCAGGCCAGGGAAAGAGTGCTAAGAAAAGCAATCAACATTCGGATGATATGCTAGACTGTGGGAAACCGGTGAATTTCACCTTCTATGACTATCTTATTGGTGTTTCGCAAAGGTTTAATCACCCACCGGTTCCTGAACCGGAGGTATAGTTCCGATCAAGAAAGCTGTATGCGCTCGGATCCTGCAATGATTTCCTTTTAGGTGGCTTATTTATTTCTGAAAAACAAAGACGAGCACGCCTTTAAGAAATTTGATGTGAATGCGCTGGAGAGGCGTCTGAAACGCGCCAAAAGAGAGAAACCGAAGTCTGTTCATCTGTACAACCAAATAGGCAACTATTGGCGGATAAAGGGAAATGCCCGGCAGTCAATAGAGTGCTTTCGGAGGGCACTCGCAATATCACCAACTAATTCAGAGGTGTTGCTGAATCTTGCAAGGGTGCTGTTCAATTTGCAGTACTTGGATGATGCAATTCATTTGACTAGGAGGTAAGTTTATACACTTTGCTGACAGTAGCATTTCACAGGTAAGGTTATACAATGGAAAACCATTCTTAATAACCACTGAGCACGCTACCGCAGTTCCGAAGATCCAAATGAGAAGAGGACACTCAAATTTTTTGTGCACTTTCTCGGGGCAGTCATAGCGTACTGGGTAAACGCTTTGTAACGATCTCAGGGGTTTCTGAAAATCGGATTGATGATATTTTCCATTATCTGAACGCCACGGATGGGCTCTAGCCTCAAGTGAATTCTCACTGCCTATTTGCTAACAGAATGATTCCGTATTAAATATCCTGATAACCTTATCATAGTTTTGTGGCCCAACGTTGATTACCGCTAATTGCATTCCAACCACAATTCTCAGGATCACCACACAAGCCTACCAACCAACCCACCCAATAAAATATTCAAGCACCAACTCCGTGCCTAGTTTTTTCTTTATGCTCATGAACGTAAAATCAAGAGGCCGCAGATAGCTACATGATTCCAAATTCGGAGTTGTGAGATAACCCTTCGATTGCAGATGGGGTCGTTTAGACCCCAATTTGTTTTTCTACCTGTCATAACTTTGAGGACGGGGAACATTTCAACATGCTTCCTATAATACAAATTTTTTCCGAATTTGCAAATATACCATCTTAAGGTAGTTAATGTGTAAGCTACAAGAAATTTCTATAAAATTTTTCCTGACTTTAATAGTTTCAAAGTTATAGCAGTTAGAAAAGTGCTCCTTTGAGCCTCGAATAGCTCTAATATTGAAATAGGCAGACAAATTCCGTCCCTTGTATACTAATTTTCGATTTTGCGTAAAATGTTCAAATAGTGGGTTCGCTCGACCGAAGTAGAAATTAGACAGTGAGTTGCTGAAATATGCGGTTTTCAATAAACACCTGGATCACCGCGGATTTGCCCAAACTGAAAATTACGCTACAGATTTTTTAAATTTTTTCCATTTCGAAATTGTGATATATCTTATTTTCGAGTCATTCGAATCGAAAAGCTATCAGTTGCTGCAAGCACAATCGGCAGAGAAAGTTCAAGGCTGTGTGAATTAAACAAGTTCTTGAAGACGCGTATACGTTTACCCAGTCTGTGGAAGTGAAAATCAACAAAAACGATTCATCAATTGAATTAAAAAAAACTAAATTTTATTTATTTATAAACACATAAAAAACAGTAGGACTAAATATCGAAATGGCGCTCTTGTGATGCCTACTGCCTTTTTTCTGATTATAAATTAATTTTTTTTAGTGTTCTTTGGTCTCAGGGTTTTTTTTTTTTTTTTTATTTATAAAATACAGAAAGTGTGACGGCAATTATACCGCTCCAAATAGTAAGGAATTAATTATGATAATCGAATGGCGTCCATCACTGGGTTTCACTAGTTTGAAATCTAGTAATGTATCATTCCCATCATCTTAATATGATGGAGTCTGCGGTGTTGCCCTATCTGGAAGACATTGTCGCGGATCAGTCCTTCATATTCCTGCTGGTATACTGGGAAGTCCATATTTCGCACCATTCCACGTAATAGTTCGCGCCCACAATTCTTTAAGACAAGACGACGCCAAGCGCCACACAACACGACCGGTTTCTACTTTATTGCACGAAAAGTTCACCGGGCGCATAAATCAACATTTGCCAACATGTCAGTCTCCTTTCCGTGCTGTGTTCGGGATTCGTGATTTATATTTTTACCAATGCGCAAGGATGCGTTGAGAACACCTTGCACGGAAAAGCTTGCAACGCGATGCGTGCCCCATTGGCTGGTAGTTGATCAAAACCACATTCGAAAAACTGTATAAGGAGTGTTTGGACAGGTTTAAACGCAATTCAAGTTACTTTTTTGGTGCTTTATCACTATACATGAAACATTACAAAGCTCTAATTACCCACCAGATATGAACCAACAGTCGGAAAAATAGTTAGAACCAGGTGAAAGTGTTCCAAAAATGTGTGACGACTTTCATGGTGGGCCACTCATAGAATATCTATAGAAAAGCATTGCAGAAATAGATGAACGATTATTTGAAGGTCTAACATACATAGTTGTATATGGAAGAAAAAAACCTTTGACTTCACAATGAATTTGCTTACTTCAATTGCAGTTGGAATTGCTGCTGCACGAACCGTATTCACCACATATAGACCTTGATGATTGAAAGCTAATTGCAAAAAGTTAGTTTTAGTCTAGGTTTAGATTCATTACAGACGTTGCGCCGTATGGGTAAAACTGAGATACTACTCCCGAGAGATGTCTTGTGAGGTATCTCTTTCTAGCGAGCAATTCATAATTTTTATTCATAGGAAAAGCAAGTAGTCTCTCAGCGGTTAAGAATTTTCTATAGGTAATAAATGTGAGACATTCCTTCCTAAAATCAAATTACATATATTATGTTATTAGAATAAGTGTTTTTTTGTTTTAAGACAATTAAATGTTAAAAATGCTTCCTGTAACAAAACCGTTTATGCTAACTACACTAAATTTTTCAATTTTTTTTTGTTCCAGGTCCCTGGAAGTTCAACCTCCTGATCGTAGTGCTTGGCGTCAATACTTCACGCTGGGAGAGATATTCAAAGCATATGGGCATTTTCAGGAGTCACTACTTCACCTCAGGCACGCTTTGGAACTGTATCCTCAGCATGAGCCAATTTTAAAGGTTCTACGGGATGTCGAAAATTCACCGGCATCTCCCCTACATGTGTACACAATTTTCATTATTTTCGCTTTAGTAAGTAATTTGGTTTATTCCGTATTGGGCACAATTCCTAAATTTTGACGCTTTACCCACAGATAATTGCTGTATTTATCGTTATTGTAACTTCATCGGATGGCTCAGACAACAACAGTTCGCAGTCTGAATTTGAACCAAAAATTCAACGTCACTTCAACCGTGCAATGGCCATGCGATCGCTAAAAGGTTTCTCTTCGCGCACGTTCAAGCACAGAAGATATTAAGTGGAGAGATGTTTTCCTCTGATATTTTTACACCGTAAATCTAAATGTGATAATTTGTTTTAGTTTTCTTCCAATAATGTGAATACTCTGCGCTATTTATGGATTCAGGAAATTGAAATCGAAAACTACTGAGGCTGGCAGGATCTTGATTTTGTGATTTTGCTAATTTCTGAATGCGTTTTTAACTTTCTTGACCCAGTCGCCTGTACTTATTACGTCCCTGACCTGGGCCTCTGAGTTAACAGTGTTTAAAAGAAGCTTTGAATGGTCGTATAGATACACAATGCGTTGTATTTTTTCATTTAAATCCATTCTGTCGGATTGAATTTTAGTTACGTTTTTATCAGGGCCTGATCAGAGCACAGTTGAATTCGCCAAAGACTTATTTTTAAACGGTATAAATTTAACTTTGTATCCGCTTTAGCTGTAAATCCTTCTTTTAATTATAAGTCAATGAACAAAATTTTTGGGAACGGCGCGATATCTCTCAAATCAAAAAGCTTTTATTTCTATAAAATACAATGTTTATGAACAAAATATCTTTGGCTCAAAAAGGTCAAAGTTTTAATCTTAATCCCATACACACATACACGTGTAGGTTGGAGTTCTCTTTTATTTGGAAGTTGAGGAAAAATAAAATAAGTAACCAGAAAGTGTTACATATCACGATAGATAGATTATGATTAAACAAAGAATCTTATTAATTCCACATTGTTCATTTTTCATAACTTAAGGTTTTTGATAATACTTTTATCTTAGAAGATTAATTATGCGCGCTCAGCGTATCATGAATTGTAATTAATGTTATTTTTATTTTACGGGGAAACTGAATAATAAAATCAGGGGAGAAATGCGTAGAGATTTAAAATACTTAAGGGACGAACCCTTCAATGGTTGTGTTTTAACAGTGCCATCTTTTTTTTCTTGGCCAGGAAAATGATAATGTATATTTATTTTAAAAATTCCAACAACAAAAAATAAGTGTTTATGGAAAATGATGTCAGATATCGCACCGCGTCCTAAAATCTTTCCTTTGTTACCTAACAAAAACTATAATAATGAGAATTGCATTAACACTGTATGTGTATGTAAGACCGCATGCTCAATTCGATATTTTGAATTTAGGTACCTGTTTTTGTTATACGTTTTTCAGGTTAGAATGTATTTATTGAATAAACAGAAATTTCGTTTTCGAAGCAAGCATAAATATGCGGTTTTATTGAACAACTTGCAGACCCATTTTTCCATACTTGTAAATTATTTATTATTTAAAACTGTTGCAGAATAAACGAAACTGTTTCATGAGCGCAGACAGTTTCTCCTTCTTTCCTGTCGGGAACCCAAAATATTCCCGGGATAAAACCTAAATCATGCCCGACCAAATACTCAACCTTCCAGTGAAAGTCACATAGAAATCAATTTAGCCGTTCCCGAGATTAGCCCCGACAAACAGACGGACATACAAGAATTTTATATCGTGCAAATAATCATATGAGCTTAGAAAAAGGCAGTGGGGTTTATTGTGAGATCCGATTGATTCAATTTCAAATGTCCTATTCGAACATCGTTTAGTGTGAATGTTCCCCATGTTCAATTTCGTATGCGGAACTGTCGGTAGAATCTATTCTCGCAATCGCCTGAAGTGAATATTCTCAGTATGAGCGAAGTGAAAGTTACGTGGAAAAGTTATTCACATGAAACGGATCTCAGAATAGCCCCCAGTTATATCGACCTTAAGAACCCAATTTCATGAAGATTCATTTGCGTTGGTAACTTTTGGCCGCTATTTTGATGTTCAAAAATTCAATAGCAAATTCAAGATCAACGACTTAATAAAAAAAAAACATATTTTCATTTACACGGCAATCCATTCAAATTGAGAATTTTCGGTCGGCATATTGGATCCGAGTTGATTTCCAATTATTCCGGAAGCAGCAATTGTTGAATTGTTTAACAAAATATGAAACTGAATCGTTCTCGTCGCCATCTCACCTATAAAGGATAAAGGAAGAACTTTTGACTAACGTCCATAGAAGTGTAGTTTGCTGATTGTGGCTGCGGGAATGTGCATTAAGAAACCCCCCGCAAACAGCAAAATGCGGTCAGCAACTCCGGCGCAAGATCGTTATAGCATTCTTCTTACTCAACGAGATCGTACACTGACGGTTCGCAATTGGTCGCAAGGCTTGCTACAAAGTACAATGCCAATATTAGGGACCAAACTATGCAGGAGCAGGTAACGCCTCTTAGTAGGCTAAAAACGAATGTTATCATACAAGTTTTCTACAGATTTTAAAATTTAAGATAGTTTAACAAATACGAAAAATGTGATTAACCTGCATCACCCCCCCCAATTTTTTCGATTCTACCTAAAAATGGTTGACCACATTATGTATATATGTACGTACCTGTTACTCACCTCCAATTAAAACATTAAACAGATAATTGTTGCTGGAAATTGCGACGTTGCTGTGGTGCTTAGCATTTTTTGATGTGTGCATGAATTTGGATTCCCAACGACTTTGCAAGAAAAACATCAAGTCGAAGAATGTTCAATTTGAATAAAAAGCATAGCCAGCTACAAAAAATGAGGTTGGTTGAATTGGTCCAAGGGGTGAGTAATAAATAATACAGTATTTTTTAAACATCGGATAATATTTATTCTTTCATTAAAAAATTAAGAATTATTATTATATTAAGTGAATAATTTGAACGTTTCTTAAACAGCCAGCTGCTTTGAACAAAACTACACTAAAAATTAAGTATTATTTGGGTCTGCTAAAATTAAAAATTAATTGGTTTTTACAAATAAAATGGCCTTTGAATAATTTTATACCGATTTAGTTTTTTTACATTTTTTATATTGACCTGAGACGGTAACCCAACAACTGGGCAGGTAGTGCTAACTCTAATTTATTCATATGATCCAATGAGACGACCAGTATTTTATATAAAAAAAAATCACTACGGTAAATTGTCTTCATTTCCTCCTCTGTGCACCCGGCCTAAATCCTTTTCGCCTTGACTTAGAGTCAACTATAATATTGGCTTGTTTTTTCAAAAAGACTCGTGATGGTATCTCGTTTTCGTCGTCTGAAGCAGCTGTGGAATTAAAGCAGTTTTACATACATATAAGCAACACATTTTCACGCAAAAAGCCGATTTAATGCAGTTATATGTGAAGTTGTATGAATTGATAGACTGAATTAAATAAATATCTCATTCGAACTCTAACTGCAAGTCAGATAGATTAAAGGCCGTGAAACAATAAAAGCATAAAAGAGTAGCAGAAGTGTAGTAGACCAATAAACGGTGTTAAACAAGAACTTTTATTTTGAATCACACACGACAATTCGCAAGTTACGTGTTCATTTTGGTGTGAATAATCGTCCGTCGAGGATGGATGGAATGGACGTAAATGGCATGTAGTTTCAACAGGATAGCGCAACCTACCGCACCGCACGCGAAAAAATGACGTTATTGCAAACCAAGTTCAAGGTCATCCTCGTTTTGGAGACCAAAACTGGCCGCTGAGAAGTTGCGATTTAACCTGCTAAGACTTCTTTTTCGGATTTCTTTTAAGGTCCTAAGATTTAAGCAAGAGCTATGTGATCCAATCTGAGGCGATTAAATAGCTCAAGGAAGAAATCGAACACATTCTTTCAAGTCTAATGGCAATATTTACGCTTGACAAATACTATGTTTTTTTTATAATTTGAAATTCATGTTCTTTTTGGGACACCCTTTAGCAAAAGCAGACCTTTTTCATAGCTTTAAACATTTATAGCGTGCTACAGTACTACTAAAGTATTAAATGGTCTTACCAGGTTGTGACCCTTGTCCAGGTGAAGCAGAAACAGACTGTCCAGGCTTGCCAGCAATTAGATTAATATAACACAAAGGAAATGCCTGAGGTTTCTCTTCAGTTACGGACGCTTCTTTCGGCGATCCTAACCTTAAAGAAAGCTCATCAAGAGCAAGCTCTTCTTCTTCCTTTTCCTCTCTTTCTTTATCTTCTGCCTCTTTCTCTTCCATCATTTTTAGAGCTTCAGCTAGTCTATTTTCTAGAATCTGAAAAATTCAAAAATAAGACAAGGTATAATTATTTGTAATTTCTTACATCGATGTAGTCCTGATTTGTGGCATCGGCTGTTAAAAAATCATTGAGTCTCCCAGCAGGTATAACTTCGCCTGTTCGAGGAACAGTGATGGTATCCCTTTCAAACACCTCCTGCAGCTTAAAGACCATTTCGATGAGGGCTTCGGTTATAGACTTTATAATGTCCTTTGTTTTTTCTGTAGACTGAAAGCATTCATCTTCCTCACGTAAGTAATTAGCTAAGCTATCTTTCAGTTTTTCCACTTCTTCTTGATTACTATTTTAAATTCAATGTAAAAAGAAATTAGTGCGCTAACCCATTCAGAGCAGAACGCAGACCGAAGCAGAAGCAGAACAAAACGTGACTGAAGCTTCTACTCCTAAAGGCAGGCCCCCATAGAATCCGGAAACAGCAAACGAAGCGTCGCCTTTGCCACAGAACTTGAGAGTTTAAAACATTTTGAGTACGGCTCTCTCTCTCACGCCGGATTGCCGCAACGAAATATAGAAGGTTCCTCTAAAATTTCGAGGCAACACGCCGGCAATCCGGCGTGAGAGAGAGAGCCGGACTCAAAATACTTTAAGCTCTCAAGCTCTGTGCCAAAGGCGACGCTTCGTTTGCCGTTGCCGGATTCTATGGGGGCCTGCCTTAATTCACTTTAATTCTATTTTTGTTCTCCTTCTTCAACTATTCTCTGCTTTTGATGTAACTGGGAGTGTAAAAGCTGTAAACTAGGATGGCTCATGAGTCATGGCACACAGGAAAGTATCGACATGGTCAGATTAAAGTATTTTAAAGAATATAATAATGTCGTTTTTGTTTCTGCCAATGCGTTCTGCTTCAACTTTGTTTCTGAGTTGCTTAAATAAGATACAGAATCATTTTATAAATTACACCTACACTTCATCATCTTGAGCGTCAGCAAATTTTGACACCTCCAGGTCGTTGGTGAGCTCTTCCCTCATTTGTTCCAAGTGCTTTTTTTCTGCTTCAGCAGCACTCCTTAGGTACGTAAGTCTTGAGGTTGACTCTTTTTGAGATAGAAATCTTAGTAACACCTCTTGAGCTGATGTTGCCCCGGTGGCTTCCATGAACTTTTTGAATATCACTTCCATCTCACTATTCTTAGCTTTCAATTTCGAATGGGGATCATCGTCTTGTTCTAATTTATCCGCATTTGGATCACCAGAACTTGATCCGACACTATCCTGGTGAACTAAGTTCTTACCTAAAATAAAAATGAATAGGCTTGTCATTTAAAATATTCCCCAAAGGATGTCTATTTTTCCCGTATAGCCTCTCTCTCGCCTTAAGTCCTCATGGACCTCATGGGGATGATGATGCCGATTGAGGCGTTCGTTTTCGTTGCTCAATGTGCAAATTTAAAAAAACACGGCATCTCATTTATCTCACTGAGAACGAGAACCTGCTTACCGAAAGGCGGCCCTATTGACTTCAACAATCAGAAAAATTAAAAACATTTTTTTCAAAAAACCTGTTCGTTTTTTCTATATTATTTTTACGGGGATTTGGCGAGTAATTCTTAATCATTGAACTAAACATTGAATCAGAAAACATCAAATCAAAACTTAACGTTGCACAGAAATTATTTTCTTACCAGGAATTTACTAAGCTGATCTTTCTGCGCAGTATTTTCGATACCTATAAATATTTTAAAATAGACTCACCCGTAGAGAATAATTTCCTTTCGATCCTCTCCAATTCTAGCTTCCTCTCTTCTACTTGCTTTCGGAAATCCAATGCTTGTCGCTCACGTGCTCGACTTGATACGTTCGCCTGTTGCTCTTGCCTTTGCAAAATTATCTTAGCAGCATCCCGCATTTCCATAGCTTCCTTATGCACTTGCTGCCCTTAGACTGGAATAAGTTTGAGGCTAAATGACTTATTAAAATTTTTTCTCACCTGCAACCGATTTATTTCTGCCTTCTGTTCCGTGAGAGATTCCTCCAACTCCTTCAGTGAACGTTCGAAGCGCTCAGAGTCTTTCATTAATGAAGATTTTATAGACCGATACTTTTTTCGAATATGCTCTGCTTCCATCAGTTGTACGTTTGTTCGATGAATTTCATTCTCTAGATGGCATACGAACTGAAAATATTGAAGGTGAGTGCAATAATAAAAAAGCAATACGTGAAAAACTTCACGACAAATTAAAATATCTCGTCTCGAAAAATACGAATCGGACGAAAAAAATGTTTCAAGTAGACCCTCAATGTTTTCAAAGAGGCCATTAACCTGTGCTAAAATTAGATCGTACCCTCTGGCGGGCAGTATAGCAATTTTGGAATTTTAAAGGGGAATCCCCATTTTTATTAATTTATTTATTCTAAGGGAAAAATATGAAAAAATTAAATAAAATAGATGTCGCGGGGCCTTGTACAATATTGAAGAAAGTGTGTCAGATTCTCTGCATCGATTTGAAGAGTTGTTATTATGTAGACAAATTTCTTTTCATATAGCTTGAAGTGAAAATCCTAATGTGAATACGCTGAAATAAAACAAACCAGGTCAGTTCATGTCCGTAGCCATGCACAAGCTTTCTGCAGGAATAAAACGAGTCATAGTTGTTTACTGTGCTTAAACTAAAAGTAAGTAGTAATGCCGTTTAGTGCTGACTTTTTGAACTGACCTTAAATATTATAATAAATTTGAATTAAATTTTTACCTTCTTGTTTTCATCATCAGTCAACGTTTCAACTGGAGGTCCCGTAGAATTCTTTGGATTGTAATTTTTATGCCCAAGCAGCTCCTTGTACACAGCAACCAATTTGTTAAATCGTTTTTGTTTTTTCAGGTACATATCATGGAGGAGGTCCTGTTTCTTTTGTAATTCTATAACTTTTAGGTCCATTATTTCCATGGCTTGTTCGGCAGTTTTGGCCCCAACAGGATAGGCTGTAGCAGGAACATCGTCTTGAACTGCCTTCGCACATTTTCGACCGGACGGATTTTTCAGTTCCTTAAGCTCTGCCGTTAACTCCTTAATTTCCTTTTTCAGGTTGGAAATGGTTTCTAAGTTCGTTCGTCTTAGCTTATCCCATTCTTCAGTCTGTGCCTTCTTTTGTCCCTCTAAAAGCAGATCTATTAATTTATTTCCAGTGCAATTTGATAAAGCCTACCAGCAAGTTGAATTCTTTTCTTTAATTCTGCAATTTCTTTCTGAAGCTGAATGTACTTCTCCGACTCCATTCTTGCTAGTTTTAGTTTTATTGATTAAACGCGGTGTCTAGACAACAAGGACAGATTCTATGGTTGTTTATTTTGATGTATTATTGAATGCCGGTAAATGAGTATACGTATACAGGGTGTTCAGTGAAAATTTGATCAATCATAAATAACAGAAATTGTACAAATATTGATTGACAAGAATCCGAAAAAATAATGTAGACAAGCGCTAAAATAAAACGTTTCAGAAACTATTGCGTTCTATATAATGCATATTATGGTTAAATATGTATATACTGCAAATTTGGTATACCTAATATGTCCTCAAAGTAATCAGTCGACTTACCAGTCATCTTGTCAACGGGTTTTCAAATTAAATTCTTTATAAATGATTATGCAAACGAAACCCAAGAAGCACTGAAAAAATAAAATGGTCTCATTATAGTATATACTAGCTTGCCCGGACCCGGCGTTTCCTGGGATACTATTAATTTTGTATTCCTTAATTTTACAACGCCTCCCTACTGCACAACCGCCTCTCCTATGTGACCCAGCGGGGTGGGGGTGGTCTTATTAAATCAACCATAAATTCGTACACAATACCCAAACCCCATACATCACTTTCACCTATTCCTAATACTTTTTTAACTGTAAACTGTAAAGTATTATTAGATTTAGTTTTGCTCATTTTCCACCACCTCCTTATTGCACCCCCTCTCCTAAATCTCCCAGCGGGGTGGGGGGTGGTCTCATATTTGGAAATTTGAATAACAGATTCGAAATCAGTGATCCCGAAAATCCCCAAGCGCGGATTTTCAGGGAAATCCCTTGAAGTTTAACTTTTAGGTCGCCATATTGATTCAGCATCTTGATTTCCAAAATTTTGATGGCAGATTCAAAATCAGTGACCCCAAAAACCCAAACCAAAAACATAACTTTCTAATTTTCCGCGCAATATTCTTAATTTTTTCTTTCATTAGAACCTTCTCCTGACAATAACAAACACAACAAAAAAAGAATTAGCGAAATCGGTCCAGCCGTTCACGCGCGATGGCGTGACCCAGAGAAATAGGGATTCATTTCTATATATATAGATTACTCTGCTTCCTTAGCTATCGATTGGTGAAAAAATTATTCCAATTCATGCATACACTTTTCTTCCACAGCCGTTTCAATTTTATCGGCACCCACCGAAAATACCAAGTTTTCACTATTTTCACCAACTTTCACCAACCCGGCCCAATTTCCTATAGTGCGTCTTCTTCCTACCCCTGAGATACACTTCTGGGGGTGTCACCACCCTCCCCTACGCCACAACAAAAACACGTTTTCATCAAGAATTCCCACATTTCACACTTTTCACCAACATTTCTTTCACCAACACATTCTACACCACCTCCCCTTTCCAACGATACCCATAACATGGCATAATTGCAAATTGACAAATTTCTTCTTCTTCTTCCTGGACGCGACGGGAACGCGGTCGAACGAGATAAAATGTCCTATGTCCGTCTCCTAGTTTTAAGCTACCTCCCCACCAATTTTTAGCAAAATCGGTTCAGCCGTTCTTGAGTTATAAATAGTGTAACTAACATAACACGACTTTCTTTTATATATATAGATATAATATAAATATTAATGAGTCCTGTTATAGAAGTCGAATCGACTATTCTACTTCCGTAATAGGGCCCAATATCCCCTTAAATCACCATTTTTCTTTATTTTCTCACAACGTCTACATGATGAGGTTCATAAATCCAAACTCTCTTTAATGAAAAGACATAACATTGAGAAAAAACAGATTTTCACAGTAACCGATGAAGTGATGAACACCGATTAAATCAACCCCACGTGAAAACGCACAGAATACCCGAAATACTAATGCATATGAACAACCAATGAGTTATTTTTTTATTTGATAGTAATTTTTGAAGTTCAAAATTAAACTGAATGGCGTGATGTCGAAAGAACAAAAATAGCCTTACAAAGTTTGATATTGAAATTTAAGTACTCCACATTATGGGCATGTTGTCAACAAATCGGGAAAACCTCTTGAATCATAAGGTGCGTCTGATTGAAAAAGAAACGGAAAGAAAAGATAATTTCAGGTCAATAGCAAACAGTTTGACCAATCTGTGGAAAAATTGCCACCAAAGAGTTCCCAGGCAAAAGGATTTGTGTCATGGATAGCGTGGAAGTGCAAGCGATTGTAACCAAGGCTAAGGGCATCAAATATGGTCACTGACCGCCTCAAACCTATTATAGTACCTAGTAACACTTCATGTAATTCAGCAACAATCTGATAAAACATAAATCCGTCTGGGAATCTTATGGAAATTTCTCCCCTGCCCAAAAATACGTAACTCGTAAACAAAATCGAAATGACAAAGTTTTGAATAAATTTTGATAATTAAACGCCGCTAAAGCGTTATGATTAGCTCCGGTTCCCACGATCATCTCTTAGGAATTATGACGGACGGATTAATAACCCTTGACACTCTTATGTTATCTACGGACGATTCTGCGGTGCATTTATTTGGATGCGAAATCCTCTCTTGCTAAATTCAAACGGCTGCGGCCGGGCCATGTCGGACACGTTTTATAACCGGCGATGGCATCCAAAATGATTAATCCCCGCGCATTCAAATCAATACAATACAAAGACCGAAAACTGAAGGCTCAACTCTCGAAAATCAGCATATAAATTTATGCGACTTTCCCAACGATGGATGATATATGCATTTTTGGAGTTTGTGGGATACGGTATTGCACTGCTCTGGAAATATATGTAAGTAGCTACTGTGGGCATCATGCACTCGCCCTCTGGGCTGGCGAACCAGCACGGCTGGCATCTCAACATTTTAAGAATATTCATCAGTTAAACAGAATCGTCGAATCTTAGACCGCCAAATTTATGGAAGCAAGCAACTTAAATGCTTCGATGATTGGCGTTTTTATCGCTCTTAATTGCTGAATCGTTAAATAGCTCATTTGATCAATCCAAAGCGCGCCGGTAACCGAATAACAATTTCTTGTGTAGAGGTAGATATCGCAGCGAACCAGATGAATTATTTAGTGGCGCTAAGCCACTTACAGGCTTCGTGGAGCGTTTCCTCGTGGTGGAACAGTAAGGCGCTAATTAATATTAATAAATTCGTTAATTTGCCACAATTTGTGAATTATGTTAATTATCCCATTACTTGAGGGAGCTCCGTTTAGAATAATTTAAAAACGGTTCTTGCTCTCCATTGCTGGTCTCGCCTCGTTTCGATATTTTTAATTCCTACCTGCAAAACTCAACCGCCTCTTTTTGTCACCTCCCGTAGATTACTTCGACGATATTAAAATTAGTAGTTTTTCTCACCATTTCTGATCAACCAACACAAAGAGTTTATTTTATATTCTCCAATTCACCTGTGTAAGGCGATTATTAGAAACGATGTTGCAAAATGTTGAAACGATGTTGAAAGCTAGGTTCTGCTTATTTTTCTATTTTTTTAAAATGCTTTTGCATCTTCTAGGTGTCTATTTGTTTACATTATTCTTGTAAAACAATTTTGTGGTATTTGAGTTGTCCATGAAAAATGAAAACTGTTGTACGTAACGTTACACAAATGAAAATCATCTTGTATTCCAAGCATGGAACACAGGCGCAATGAGTACCTGCCCCACTGCAGCCATCCAATTCCTTCTTAATCTTACACCATTACATCTTCAGGTTAAGAAGGAGGCTCTCCTGGGAGCACTTAGGCTGCAAAGAACCATGGTCTTCAAACCAGGGGACCTGGTGGGACATCTCGCGATAATCGAAGAAATTCAATTAGAGGAGATGACCAAAATATCTGACGTGACCACAACCAAGCTGGACTTCACAAGGCCATTTAGCGTGGTAATCGAAACCCGTCAACAATGGCAAGCCAGTGAGGCGTCCCCACCGAAGGGATCGATGGTGTGGTATACGGACGGATCAAAAACAGATAAAGGGGTGGGTATTGGCGTGTATGGCCCAAGGTGCCGCATCTCAAAGGCACTAGGTAAAACCCCTACCATATTTCAAGCTGAAATATTGGCCATACTAGAATGCGTCAATACCTGCATCAACAGAACCATCAACGGTTCTACTATCTTTATATTATCAGATAGTCAAGCTGCACTAAAAGCACTCAAGTCCTTCAGTGTAGACTCAAAGCTGGTTTGGGAATGCCTGAAATCCCTGAAGCTCTTAGCAACCCACAACAGGGTTACTCTCATGTGGGTCCCAGGCCATGAAGGCTATACAGGCAATGAAATAGCCGATGGTCTGGCAAAACAAGGGGCGGAATCTGCTCTTATTGGTCCGGAACCCTTCTGTGGCGTGTCTAAATGCCACCTAAAGGGGGCCATAGAAAGCTGGGAGAAGAGGAGCCGACTCCGGTACTGGAATAATACCCCAGGATGCCGGCAATCGAAGACCTTCATGGGTGCACCGTATGAAAAGGTCGAGAAACTCCTCCACTTAAGCAAACAGGAGCTCAGAATAATTACTGGGCTCCTCACTGGACATTGTTCCTGAAGGTACCACCTTAAAAAGATTAGGAAAGCTGACTCTGACACCTGTCGCTACTGTGCGGAAGCCCCAGAGACAGCGGTGCACATCCTTTGTCACTGTACAGCCCTAGCTAGGCTCCGACTAACTCAATTAGAGGATGCCTTTCCAACACCTGAACAGGTTTGGAAAATGACTCCCAATAAAATCCTAGGCCTCTATAAGAGGCTAAATTTGGGATAAAATATTGATGGGGAATCACAATAGATCCTAGCGGTCGCGGTGAACGGAAGGCCTAACAAGCCTGAACGCCCCCCTTTCAAACTAACTAACTAACTAAACATGGAAAAGAATATTTAAAAAAATTGTGTTTTTAACACAGCATTGCTTTAAAAAAAAAACACAATTTAGGAACATATTTTAACTTTTTACATTGGATACCGGTTCAACCTTCAATACGAGGAGTGCTTGAAAACTATTTCATTTGCGGAGATCGTTCTTCATTTTTCCCTCGGGAACCCAAAATGTTCCTGAGGTAAAAAGTAGCCTAAATAATCCGACAAAAGACTCTACCTTTCAGTGAAAGGTCGATAGAAATCCGTACAGCCGTTCTCGATATTAGCGCGGACAAACAGACAGACAGACAAAAATGATAAATAAAATTGTTTGTTTGTGTTGAGGTTGATTATGTAAATAAACATATGAGCTTAGAAAAAGGTAATTATTTCGAAATCACGGGCCGCCACTTTAATTTTATTTATATGTATAGATGTATAAATTAACATTTGACATCTCTACGGACAAACACAAATTATTAAGGAGATATGTCAAAGTAATAGTACAATTTTGAGAGCCTTCGAAAGAGCGCATATTTTAAGGTTTTCATCAAACGATGAATCATCGCTAAAAAAAATACAAAGCTATTGTACAGAGTTGGAGAAACTGTGATTTTTGTAAGGTTTAAAGAAGTTAGAACATCGCCGGGAAAAGTTTTTGCATGAAAAGAGACTATGCTGAAATATAAATTAAATTTTGGTATAATTCTTTCATTTCAAAGATACTGAGTTATCAAGTACCCTATGAAAATTTGATAATTTTAGTCAAATTTCCCAGCATTATATCTCACATAATTTTTAGAATCATAATCCTGTTCTACTTTGAAGCGTCAGCACCGGTGCAATTACGGCATCCTTTTGGATTTTTTGTTGTTATTAAAATGCATTTTATTATATTGCGAAGTAGGACGTAGGTATAATATTAGGTCATTCAGTATGAACTGTCCGATTAACTCAAGTACCAAGTTTGCCACAGCTCTTTGTTTTGTTTTATTGGCCACCAGCGTCTCAGACGTTTTAGTCTCTAATTATCTATAATTGCCGTTAAATTATTAACTGTGATTACTTCTTTCTGTGATTATTATGTAATAATTTACAACTATTCTAGGTGTCCCCTCTCATTATAGCAATATGATAAATGATATAAAATTATTCAATGAACTCATCTCCATCTCCGTAGCATTAGTTCCACAACCGTTCGCAGAAAACTAGCGATCAATCCAAGGGCATTACTCCAACTAAACCATTCCTATTGCAATAAACATAAAACTTCTTGGCACAGCGAATTTGCATGCATATTGGCAGCACTAGAATCAGGAATTTGTAAAATCATAAACTGGAAACTGGAACTGGAATAAAATAAAATGAAGCGTTACAGAAATGTTTTGCATGGTATTGCAATAACATGCGAGTGTGTGTGTAAAGCAGGAGCACTGCTCCGACCACCTTGCACCAGCCGCCATATTTTATTCTGTTCCATTTCTTGTTTCCTCCACAGCTCTTTTACTTCTTGTCTTGTGTCGTCTCCCTACAACCGGCGGCCATTTTGATACCACTTGCGCACACACACATGCTTTCGGTCCCAGAAAACAAAGTGATCACGTCGATTAATGTGGTTTGAGACGCGAGTGTAGACGCATGCGCTGTGTAATTGGCGGCGAATTTTATTGGAATTTTCAATTAAAATATAACAATTTGAGTGCTGGAGCGATTGCAATTATGAAATGTGTCTAAACAAAGGATTATCGCTCAAAAAAACATGGTTAAGTGACGAATTTGTGTGATACTTCCCAGTGCAGGAAATTCCATTTAAGATTTGTTCAACGAAAAAAAAGTGCGTGCGCGACTCAGTGGTTCGATTTCTGGTTCAATTTGAATTTATTCTATTAAATGTGTGCTAAATGTGAGAAATAGGATTACAATGTGGCTCTCGACCAGTTATTTAGCAAAGTCGGATATTTGGATTAAAACTTTTCTGTTCATTTACCTTTCCTGTGGATTTATTTCTGGAGCGGAAGGTTTGTGTTTTTCTTTTTTTTCTTTCGCTTGCCCACTGCTTGCTAGTGCGCCAGAATGAGATGGAGAGCGCAATGGAGAACAATCAGAAGGTCTCATATTTAACGAGTTTCTGGGGATATAATTTTATTAGATAAATAATTGAAGCACGAATGGAATAATATAATCGCTGGTGGCAAAACGCTGCTGCTCGTAAGGTACTGCGCAGGCGTTATTTTTGAAAACACGCTCGGGGGAAATCTGCTGCTGCCATACGAACGACTTCAACGGTGGGCAGGTGTGCAGCAACGAACCCGAACCTTTCTAAAAAATTTCGTTGGCGCTCCCAGTCTTGAGAGATTTATGCTTCTGCAGGAGTCGGGCTTATTTGCTGGCATTGAATAAGTAACGGAGTGGATATTTTTTGCTGGCTCATTGGGAAAATATAATGCCGGACGGGCCCCGATGTCAATATTCCTCTTCGATGCTCTGCAAAAAATTCGAACAATCTACTTTGCATGTGGGCTATGGATTCGTTAAATTTTTGAAAATTGTAAGGTGGCAAATAAGGTACCTTCGTTACGTGCTGTGCCTTGTTTGACGTACGTTCGTAAAAATTTACTTCGGATCAAACAACAAGGTGTGGACAATAAACATTATCGATGCAGGCTTACATCACTCGCATTAAAATAGCAACATGTCATTTTTACTCATAATGGCGAAAAAATCGATCGAAAAATCAAATATATTTTTTTTACCTATTTTTAAAACCAGTATGGGGAAAACTATGTCTCATAATTACCAATATTCTCCAAGAAATTTTTTTATGGCAGTGTATTTGCATCCTCCGTGTCCGTATAATCTCCGTGTACGTGAAAAGTAAGCGGAAGTGCACGGAGTACACGGATTTGGTTGATCCAACTCCTCTACTAACCACTAACCAATTTTCTGAAGTGAACCATGAAAAACAAGAAAATGGCCCTTGGACGTGTGGGATGTGCCATGGAAAACTTAAAGGCAAATCTATCATGTGCAACTCATGCTACCATTGGTTTCACCAGAATTACCGCTCCGTCAAGAATGTAGTCAAGGGCGGTTGGTTCTGTCCAAACTGCTGCAACTAAAACATTTGGGCTTGTTAAGTTTGTTTTGGACAAGTTTAAAATTGTAATAATTTTTGGCTTCGTCTATTTGCACTCGACTTGTCCGTGTAAAATTTAGCTTACACGGGTACACGGGTCGTCCGACAAAGCTCATAATCGGTCCGTGTAAGTTTCAGTCTGCATAAATATTTTCAGCCAGCAGATATTTTGTAAAAAGTAAATGTCCAGCCGGTAGATAAATTTAATAAATAAATAATAAAAACAATTCTACAGAAGGGGAAGTTACAAGGCTTGCTGTAAGTCATCTTGCAAAGTAAACTTCGTTATGGCCACTGCCAGTTTGATATTGATCGCCAACTTTTAAATTTGGCGACATATAAAGCTACGACAATATTATTCCTTAGTAGGTTATTGAAGAATCATAAATTAATATGCAGTAACTTAGCTTCGCAATTTTTGAAACAATAAAAAAGAAAAATTGTGCTCCAATGTGCTGTTTTGCAAATTTCGTTATCACCAATAGAAAAACTTTGGCTGACTAATTAAATTTCAATTAAGAATTATTTTCCACTGCACTTAATCCACTTGTAGCAGCCAAATTTATAGGTCAGGTTGAAAAACCAAATTTTGAAATGAAGCTGCCTTGGGATCATTCCATTTTATTCACATATCTAAAACGTAAAACAAAATTATCATTTCAGAAGTAATTTTCTAATGTTGCTACATCAATAAGGATTTTCCAATAAGAAAAAGTACAAACAAAATATTTGAAAATTTAATAAAAGATTTATCATTTTGAAATGCAGCACGCCATAGCACAACTCGAGTATAATACGAAAAGAATTAGTTCCTAATTTGTATCGGAAAAACGGCTCACGAAATCGGCTAACTTATATTTTAAAAATATTTAATCTGCCAATTTTTTTCTGCTGGTGATACTTAATGAATTTTGCGAAGCAACGATCCGAAACACACTTCGAAGATGTTGAGCGATTGGATTCAAGAAGAAGAATCACGGGAAACTTGTATAGCATTATTTACCAAAAATTAAGTGATCATCGGTTCAGGACTAAAAAATTATTGGAAGCCAACAAAATTGAGTGGGAAAGAGGGCCAACGGACATGGTCGTTAGTCAATTCTATGCCACAAGTATGTGATGATGTGGTAAAATATCAAGGACATTACACGCGTTATTAAATAAATTCAATACGGTGCTATTGTTTCGCAAAATTTTTTTCTGACATTTCGAGGAATTGCGTTTCAAACTTGTAAAAAAAAAAGAAATGCACTAGTTTTTTTTTGTCATTTAGAGAGTAAGAACAGATGAATAGAATCGGGTATTACTTAACATTTTACCACATGCAATTATATAGTAACAGGTTATTGTATTAAAAAGTTGTCGAACGGTGCTAATGCTTCCACACAAGTGTAGGTAGGTATATCACAATAATAGCAGATCCATCCCGATCTTGTCAGGGTTTTTTCATACTTATAAATTAAAACTATTGCAGAATGAACATGCGCGGAAACAGTTTTTAATTTTTCCTGCGGGAACCCGAAATATTCCCATGATGTTAGATAAGATGAAAAATCTTATCGTTGCGTCAGAATATTTTAGGAAGATAGATAAACACAACGAGTAATTACCAACGTTTTCCTGAAGCCTGCACTTTTAAAGACTCCACGTGACGTTGGGCAAAATGCTGTGATATACCGGCATACCTTTCTGTTAACAGATAAATGCTCACATTATGTAGGTTTTATTATATGGGCATAACATTATAACAACTCCCGCATTTCGATATTTCTCTAAGAAAAATCGCTTACTTAAGGGGGTATTCTGTAGTGACGACCGTATTTTGACTCCAACTTTATGAATTTTTACTCGGGAGCAGAAAGAGATAATCAAGTTTTTTTTTTTTATATATAAATATTATATATATTTATATTTTTTTAATATATATATTTTACTAGAAAAATTAATTTTATTTGGGGAAAAAAAATTGGGCTCGAGAGTGCGTTGAATTTGAGGCGTCCGAAGAGCGCATGAGCAAACGATGATCACGATTGCCGCCCTCTGGGGAGTCTGACACATCAAATTCAAAATTGTTATTAATTTTTACTCTGTTTGCTTTAGCTGGAACTACAGACAGGTTAAAATATCAAAAAATAACTAAATAACTTATGATTTAGTTACAAATAAAAAAGAGTGATTTTCGGTTTTTTTCTATTTAAATGCTACTAAAAAATACATATCAACGTAATTGTAACCCCAGCTATATCGGCAACTATAATAAAAGTGTTGTAAAAGTTTCTATTGGATTTAGTAGAACTCGAGATATTGCGGTCACCGATTCGAAATACAGTTTCGAAAAAAACTACATTATGTAGTTTGAAGTTTTGAAATATCACTCGTCACTTCATGCTCGACGAACTTCTAAAGCCCTGTAACTTCCTTAATTGTACGAATTTTCCGAAACCCTTTTACATGCATATTCTTAAGAGTTTTCAGAATGCAAAAAAAAAAATCGATTTTTTTAAACCGTTACTACATAATACCCCTTTAACTGTTATTTTTTTTGTCCATTTTAAGTCGAATCTAAGGTACGGAGCGGGGAATTTAAATGTTTGCAACTGTTGAGAAGTATCGAACTGAAAAATGTTCGGAATACCTTCTGATGTGCAATACATTTATTTTAAATAATTCTTTAGGACTAGCTCTTTCCATCTCTTCGTAAATTTCTGTGAAAGTCTGCGAAGCCCCTCAGTTTGTAGCACAGTTCTACAAATAACTTGCACCATTGGACCTTTTCTTATTTTCAATAAGAATTCAAATTCTGAAAAGAGCTCTCAAATGACATGCATTATCCACCCTTTCATACAGCAGTATATTCAATTTTTAATTTAGTTACCTCAAGGCGAAGGTACGCTAATGTATTCAACTCAGCATATGAAGATCCCAATAATCCAGCGAATCCCTCATTTGCCGGCGAGTGTGCCCCAAGGAATGGAATGAACGCGCCGTTGCGTTCTGCTTGAAAATCCGGTTCCACCTCCTCTCTCTCCCTCCGGCTTGCCATTATAATACGGGCAGAAAGTTTCGAATTATTACACTAATCAAGCATTTCATGCCGGTGTAAAGTCGGTTGAACTTCAAAAACGGGGTTTCGTTGCAGCACTACGAACTACAAGTCAGAGGTGTGTTCTTGCGGATGTGTTTAGTAATTTTTATTGCGTTTCTTTCTTTGTTTCTCTTCGTCATCCAGAACAACTTCGACCTGAGCTGGAGTTGCTAAATTACTCGCTCCGGAGTTTCTTATTGTTAGTTTCTTCACATTTCATTGAACAAAGTCAAGACCAAGTGTTGATCGACTTGATAAATGCGAAAAGCTCAATATCTGCTCAATAAATGAAATTCACATTTCCCGCTCTGGTAGTTTACGTTAATTTTTGCATGCGCATGCAAATAGCAGAATTATTTTGCAATAAGCTGACGACTATCTGCGGCTGATCTCAGCAGAGCGCATGCATATGTGAAGGCTGTGATATTATTTTAATCTTGTGTAATTTAATCCTCGAGTGCCTATATCCATCTATTTCCCTGCGACAATGACTGTGTATTCATCATCCGATGATTGAATTGCAGACATTTTAAAGAGATTTATACGCATACATTTATGGCACTGTTCATGTTGAGAAGTAAGGAGGTAGTAAGATTGCTTCGCCGTCTTTACAACGAACAGAGGGTGAGTCAGGAGGTGATACTATTGACAAAAAAATGGTCTACCATATTGGCGTTTCAGCTAGCCTCATTTTAAAGTTTTGATAACCGATATGCCATTCTAAAAGCATCTTAGTGCAGCAGTAGAGGCACTGCCAATTTGTTTCCCATATCTCGTATACTTAGAGCACCAAGAGAAGGTAAATATACATTTTCGCTTTCATTGTTTCCTGTTTCCAGATTTTGGGATTGGTCAGAGTAAGCGTTAAGTAAGATCTACCTTAAAGACTTCGCCTGCTATGCCAACAGAAGACTTATTGTTTTTAAAGCACTTAATGGCAGTTCGGACTTCTTCCAAAGTAGGCGGTGGATCATTTTGGATGTTGGTTGTAACATAAGAATGATGTGGTAATTTCTGATATTTTCCCGTCACATACATATGTGCTTCTTAAATGGTTCAAATTATCTACAAGACATAGCGTGCCTAACAGCGATAAGATTATCTTCCTTATCCTCTCAAAAATAGTTTAGTCTGCGAGACTTTAGGCCCATTTATATCTACAGACATTCAATGTGACGACACAGCACGTGACAGAAACGACAAATATGCCTTCTCCATATTTTATATTTAGCGGAACGTAACTGCACAGACACTGTTCGTGTTCGAACGGCATTCTCGCAGAGAATATTTTGTCTGTGCTGGAGCATGTCATTTGGCTTTTGTAAGAACAAATGCAAGAATGTTCTACGAGGTATTTCTTTATTATTTACTATCGATGTCGTGTCTGCCATACAGATACGGTTCCATTCCATTTGCATAATTAGGTTCCAGTGGTATAAAAAATCATTAGGCATTAATTAACCTCCTCCCTCAATAAGTTTCCTTCACAATCTTACCAGATTCTGAATATGAGGTTTTTATTTACTAGGTTACTATTTACTATTCAACAAAATTAAGTAATATAATGGTAATAATAAAAAACTCAAAATTATTGCAATAATGGTACGTTAAAAATTTAAAAATATTCTAGTAAGTAGTTACCTGTCTTCTGAGTTGCATGGATTTATGAATTATTTCGATAAATATTTAATCCTTAAAAAATAAGAGGATATAATAGCACTCACAAAGGTAAGATTGATGGTCATTATTATAATTTTATATTCACTATCAATGACTACAACAGAAATAATAACTTTTTCCACTTTCGTCTTCACTGCTCTGAAATGTTGTAACAAATGCATGTAAGACAAATAGTGTTAGTCGTAAGACTTGTACGACCGTGTAAGGGCCTATTTATTTTTATTTATTTCACATCAACAGGTAGTTAACCATCTGACATTTACAAAAAAAAATAGAGAGAAAAGGAAAATACTATGTAATTAGAATTACAAAATCAACACCACCAGTGTATCATAGCGATCGCATCTACAGTTAATTATTCAAAAGAGCCTTTTTTATGGCATTTCTGCTTAAGTTAAAATTAATAATTTCAGAATTGTCGTTATAGATTCTAGCATTAGCCGAAAGAGGTTCATAAAAACCATAATCTGTCCTATGATAATTGGGGTAAATAAAGTTATGAGCTCTAGTTAAGCGTGGTCGACTATTAAAATTAATACAAGTTAAGAGGGAGGGTGAGTCTATATTGCCAGATACAAGATCGTGGAAGAAAACAGCTCCAAAAACCTCCCGGCGCTTATGAAGCTAGATACATATGAAACAACCATTGCACTTGACACTTTCAGTTTCAGTTACAATACCGAAGAGGTCGTTTTAAAACTTAAAAAACGTTTTTCGCCCACGCCGCTTCTGTTCGCAGGTGGAGTTATTGTTTTTCTTTTATCTGGCTCTTCCTCCAATCGCATACTGACGACACGGGAGTAATTATAGTGTTGGGACCCATTGAATTTCGAATGCAATTCTTCATTTATTAATATTCCATAACTTCATTGCATAATTGCAATGATCAGTTTTCACCTTTTGCACTCTGGCTAATTTTGTAATATATGAGCTACCAGCAACTTCTTGGCATTTTTGCGATAGTTCGGAGGAAAATATAAAAATATTATACATATTAAAGAAAATCATCTGTAAATAGTAATATTTTTAATTTAGTTTTTATTTCTTATCTTGTGTTATAAAGAATAAAGTTTGAATTTTACGTTATAAAGTCTGGTTGGGTATCTATGTATAAAAGCAATCTCCTATATGCCTTTTGTCACATTTCACAGTATTCGTTGGTTCTTCGTCGTTTCGTATTCTTCTTATTCGTTCAGGTTTTCCACTTTTTGCATTTTTAACCGATAAATAAAATTTGAAAGCAGAACTTCGCACAAAATTATTGTCCCATCGTCAGTAAATTTCGCATTCTGTTTATAGATAAGTAATGAAAAATAAAATCACGTCGAGTTGCGAAAAAATATATACATGGCGCCACAGTGGTGCCTGTAGAGTGCAAGAGGTTAAGTTCATACAAGGTGAATTTATGAGCATTCATTAGGAAGGGTATAAGATTGAACCCTGCAGAGTACCACAGAGAAGCGAACAGTGAATAGACAATATAACTTTGACACAAACCTGCTGCGTTCTATGTATCAAATTTTAGACGTTGACATTTCGTTGACAAACAATTAGTTTGGAGTGGTTAACACTATCATAAGCTTTTGTAAAATCCATAAAGAGAAGGATTCCGCTGTTGTTGTTCTTCTATCTTTTGCCACCACGTGGATGGAGTAATTTGATCTCGGCAACTGGGGGGGCCATATTGACAAATAATCATAACTATTTATCAATCACAAATTCTTTGGGGAGCTGAGGTGCCCCATACGCACGGAAAATTGGGCCACACGCAACATCAAGTGAAAAACTAAAACAATCGCCATACTCAAAATGCGGCCACCACATAAATGCATCAACCATCAACCTTACACACGCCAAGCACGACCCCAACCAATCTTACTTGACGTTATTATCTTAGAATTTTCCTCAAATTAGAAGTGATATTTATTGTGGCAGGTTAATAGCGTTATGTTATTAGAATGTTGTCTACAATAAAGTCGGAAAGCTGAGCGAATAAGTTTCTCCAGAACCTTAAGTAAGAATTCAAGAATGTGTACTTACAAGCAAAAATTCTCCAAGCAGGCGAGCTCTTTTTTTAAAAGGGTAATACCGTGGTAACCTTCGAAGAACCAAGGGTAATTTACGATTTGTTAAATATAGGGACTAATATAAAAATAATGGGCATGTCCATGATCCATGTCATCGGCTATCAAAAAGAGATCAACGAGGGAAGAATTAAGATTATTGCAAAAAGAGGGAAAGGAAATGAGAAGTAGAAGTAATAAAATTAGGAATAAGGATACTTATATTAGCGTCTCCCCAAAAATTACATTATTTTACTTATGGGAAAGGTTGACGAACATGTTTGTTGATATTTCAAGAAACTTTGAGGTTTGTGGCAATACACACACGAGATAAGCTGGCCAGAGCGTTTCCAGTGAGTGATACTAGAAAGCAATCTATTATTCTAATGTCATTTCGGGAAGTAAAGAATCATGAAATGATTGAATAAGAACGTAACTTCATCACGGACAAATGTATTTGTTCAACTCGTTTTTCATAGTTGATACCATTGAATGTGTATAACAAAGATAAAAATCCAAATAATGCTATTGTTGACAATATTCAGAACAGTTTTTTTTACTTGCACAATTGGCTTTGTGAAAAAAGAATTTTCTCAACCCACGTGCCAAGAATAAACAAACACCTGGGAGTAAAAACGTGAATCATGTTTAATATACGCTGCAAAAACATTACTATGAATGAAACCCACAGAGAGTGTTTCTGATAAGTAAAGCTTTTTCCTAGTAAATAACGTTGTTTTCCCTTATTTTATCGTACACAGAATATCCGTTGTCGGAACAAGAATGCGTTTGACATGTGCGGATCTTAATTTTGAGCAAACTTTAACAAGTTTTGTCAAGTTTGTTCACAAGCCGATAAGGCCGCTAAAATATCCCAATTGAGTTTTTCAGCTGCTTTATTTGTTTTTTTTTGTTTTGATAAAACTGAGGATCAGCATGAGGCTGCTTTTGACAAATAACAGTTCGAAGTTTCTATGACTTGTTCCAAATGTAGATTGTTTATCTCATTTTTAAATATCATTCTAAATTTTTTTTTAACATTTCGTTTGCCACATGAGCTGAATTGATCCCAACGAAAAATTTAGTTCCTTAGATATAAAACTTGTATATTTCTTGAGGGAAAGAGAAATGGATTAATAAGGTTTAAGTAGTTCAAAATTCGTTGTGTTGAATCTTTGCAGAAGTTGGGGTCAGTTTATGTTCAGTTGTTCGTGTTTGCACAGGTTTTCAGATTCAAAAAATTTTAATTTTTTTTTTTAATAATAATCGATAGTGTAAAGATTAAAGAATGTTGCGGCGAAATTTCTTAACTAAAGTATTGTTGTAGAGAATACAGCGATTTTCGTGACTCGGTGCATGAACCCGCAGTTCCATAACTTTAAGGGCGCTTTTCTCGAAACTCTGTGTTTAATATTTTTGAGCACGATTACATTTCCTTCGATTGTTTTTGTGTTTTTTAACACAAAATTGCTGCCGTTATTACGTCAACCACAAGCAACCTTACCTAATAATCACAAGTCTACTTTTTAATAACTTGGCGGTTCATTTGTGTGATTGCCGTACGTGCATCTATGGACACGTGGATGGAAAGTCGCAATTGTTGAATAATAAAAACTTTTGCATTGTCCTAAATATTTATAAATAAAAAAAAGTTCTTTTAATTCCATCGCAGGATTAAAAATGGACATGAACAAATGGGAAAACCGCCCCACCTCGTAAAAATGCATCTTGCATCCCCTTCGGAAATAGATCTTCTGCACTTTTAAAATTTTGAGATCGATCCAATGTTATCGATATTATTTTATTGTAGCATTAAGGTGTTGAATTATTTATTATCTAATCTAATCAACATGTTATAAATGGTTCTTATTAAACATGCATAGAACTATTCGTATAATTCGAATTATTCGAAGTAGATACTTAGTGTAAATTAAATAAAAAGAATTCAAACGTTAAAACTGATTTTTAAACTTGGGCAAATTTTGTATTAGTACTTATTTTTTTATTACAAAATTCTCAAACGATTCAACGTACGACATTTTTTCGGTTTATTGTATATACTTTAATTCCCATTTTTGAACCGAATAATACATTTCCATTGGCATTTTGATAACTATATTTGTACGTAATCTCTTAGATTATTGGAAATTACAGTTTTTGTTGACATCTTGTTCTATGAATTAATAATTTTAATGAAGACTGAAATTGCATATAAATTATAATTAAAAGAAAGGTTGAAAGTGATAAATACTTACAAAGCAGTCGGGTTTCTACTCAATCCTATTGTAAACTTGAAGAATGTCTGTTAGATTACTTTTAATTTGACGAGTTGAAACGCAATAACTGGGAGTTCTGTTGTCACCCATGCTCCCAGCATTGAAAGTCTTGCAAAACATTTGCAGCAATCGATGTACAACCTCCCAATTATGAGCCGCTTTAATGAATCGGTGCATGTAAGATAGCCACGATGCAAATTCACTCTATTGCTGCTGCTACAGCTATCTCGGTAGTTTAACTTTCATCAGGCTCTACAAGTATTGCAGATGAAGCATTTTGAATTAATTGGAATACTTCTGTCTGAAATTGTAATTTACCTTGGTCGCACAAAGCACTTGGTTGTCGCTTGCTTCAGTTTTCATTGCTTCTATAGCGCGAATGAGAATAGCGGGGAATTACTTTCATAATCGAGTTATATTTTATTGTAGTTTTGCTAGGCTATAAATCTTCTTGGAGGCCGCGTGATTTTGTACGTGTTTTGTACTGGGTTTAATGTTAACCTTTTTTAATTATTCAGAGGATTGGCACTTAACAGACAGCTAGAAGACTAAAAAGCAGTAAAACAAAGCAGTTTATTGATTATATATTTTATTAAGTACTCATAATATACTTAGTTTATCATCAAATAACTGATTTTATAATTCAAGTGCTTCTTATATCTCAAAGTACATAATATTTTCTTTAATTATATTGACTTAACTTTAGCTTTAACCTAAAAAACCCAATCTACGTCGATTCGAGATTTTTATACTCTGTACTTTTTTTATGATTACAATTATTATTCCACTCTTTCGAGCGAACTCAGTAGTCGCCAGAAGCTAGCGGGACTAGAATCTATAGGTATATGTGTGTTATACGCACATTTTAAAAGTAATATTTACGTGGTTTGATGCTCAGGTTATTTTTTATATTTAAATAATTAGGCCCATTTTATACTCAAGAAAAATTGCGTAAAAAATTGTTCTTATAAACTTCTTGCATTTTATTTTTATTCACTTTACAAAGACTGCGGTTTCACATATTCTTTTTGAAATCTTGGTACACAGCTCCTTAACTGTCGGCTCGATTACGATTGTAAAAACGAACAGCACCATTTTATTTACTCATAAAAATTATTATTATGGATCAACATAAGCACTATTTAAATATAATAATTTTCCTGTAGCGTTAGAGTTTTCTACTTTTTAAGGCACATGATTACTTTTTGAAATAGGTGATATAGATTATGGGGTATTATTTGCCTTTCTCATTCTAATTGAACAAATCACCGACGAGGCGAAGTGGTGTTTGTGACTAAGAATTGGTTCTGCATGATAATGATAATGCAACTCCAGAATTGGTCAAATTATAATAGGAATGTCTATTTGCACTCTCCGTGTAATATCCGAGTAATCTCCGTGTACACGGAAATACACGGAAGTAAACTGAGTTACGTGGAAGTAAACGCACATCGGCACAAAACAATTCGTAAAAGGAAAATTTGCCTTTTACAAAATATCTATGGACTGAAATTTGCTGTTGTGAGATTATATGGACATGGAGAGTGCAAATAGACACAGCCATTATAATATGTGGAGATATGTATATGTTGGGTTTGGAAGACGAAGAATTATTTCAAATTACAATCGTTCATACCCTTTAATAAAACTTACAATTAGTTGAGTTGAACTTCGAAATCATTGCCGATTTTGTCCACTCACTTTTATCTTTTTTTTCCCGTGGATTAATATAAATTGAAAATATGTATTTGAATAACGCTATGAAATTAGTTTGAAATCATTCATTCATTTAAACAAATTTATTTTAATTAATATATACTCCTTGGTGCCCATCATAATTAAACACTTTTGATGTCCATAATTGTTGAATATAATAATAATATACCTAAACCCATATATCATATTTCAGAGAAGTCGGCTCAATTAAGAAGTAATACACATTACTTTTATTACTGTCGGTAGTAAATGAACACCCTTAGTTTCTTGATATTTGTTACAATTGCGCCGGTAAATTTTATTGCATCTATGAAGAATTTTAATTTGAGCCACCACACCACACCATGCAATGACGGCAATGTGCCTCTCAGACAACCCACCGCCTCTCATCTACATAATTGTGTTTGTTCCGGTTTCTAGCAGATAAGGTGATGGTGTGCGGAGGACAGTATCACACACGTCCGCCGTGAGCAAATACGTGTTTAATGCTTCTTTCTAAGGGCATTATCTTCTTCAGTCCCAACGAAAAATAGCAGCTGCTTGGCCTGCACGAGGAAAATAGAACTGACCTGACGGCTCCGACAAAAAAAGGCACTCGCACGCATAAAGTTGTAACCGACGAAATAGAGCGGGGCGGGTCCGGGTTGTGCTAGAGCAAGTTACCTGGACGTGATAATTATGGATTTATATTTGATGCTAATATAGTTTACTGAATTCAGGTTTTATAAAGTGCTGCCATCCGACCGCAATGCGCTTTAGAATTGACTGACATACATAGCAAGCTAATTACTTTATATTAACTTGCGGAAGTGAAATCCAGTAGGTCTAATTAACTCGTACGAGGGAACTCTTTCTCTAGGTGCACATCGATTACTTTGCATACATATAATTTGTGAGAAATTATAAAAACAACGCGCTAGATTTATTATGTATCACATGTATATACATATAGGTATATAAAAAATGTACTTAAGTACCTACTCTACATAAATACAACAATTTTTTAAATCTAGTCACTTTATGGAATGTAAATAGAAAAACAAACTGTTATTCGGACGTATTTAGGTAACTTTAAAATAGTGTGCACTCAGAACAAAATTTACTATGAAGAAAATTTAAAATAATGAATACGAGCTTAATGACTAACACGTAAATCTAATCTAATAAATAAAGGATTTGCCTTGCTCCTAATGCCCAATTCTTAAATGAGGGGGTCAGAAGCAAGTAACATAACATAAGTGACAAAAAATGACTTTCGAGAAAAGAATGTTTAAAGTTGATGTGTTGTATATCTTCTACTATTGGGTAGTTAAAATTGTAGCCGTGCGATGAAACATGAACATCAGTAGATTAAGTGGACATGCGTACATCAATTAAAAATTGACAATTAATGACTACAAGTAATATTTAATATGATATTCGAATTTGAGTATACATATCAGTTCAACAATGTAAATCCTAGTTAAAATGTAAATGCTGTTTAGAACTAAAAGAACAATTAGTTGTGTCCAATTGTTGCTTTGTACCATATGGTGTACCTCTAACTTTGTATAGATTTCTTAGTAAAACATCAAAAACAAAGTTCTACAAAACCTCCTTGTGTTAATGTACATATGCATGTACATACATTTAAAATTTGAGAGTTACATGCGGTGCTAGTGGCTTTGAATAAACGTAACATCTCAGTTTAGTTGCCGTCTACGATATTTTTTTATGTTATAACATTTTCTCATGTCATAATGAAAAGCTGCGAAAGGTTATATGTTTTACTTTACTTTCCACTAATTTTTAGGGTTCCGTTAAAAGGAAAAAGGAACCCTTATAGGATCACTTCGCTGTCCTTCTGTCTGTTTGTTTGTGTCAAGCCCCTATTTTTGATCAGGAACGCGTGGAGGTATCAAGTTGAAATTAATATCAAATATTTAGGTCTGCGGTCCCTTGGAGCTGTAAAAAAACGCAATCAAAAAATACGGTCATTTATGCCGCATATTTTGATACTCGCAAATAAATCAAAACCTATAGGGTACCTCCCGTTGCCCTAGAATCATGAAATTTGGCAAGAAGAAAGGTCTTACAGTACAAGTAAAGGAAAATGTTCGAAAATCGTTAATTTGTAGTTATATCACATGCAAATTTTTTTTTTTAATTACAGTAATTTAATTTGCGGCAAATATTCGGAATCCTGCACGCGCGAATCTGGATCGCACTTGTCAGACTTTTTTTTTCAAGTAAAACATCTGTGTAATGAATGTTATCTTCAGTAGATTTTTTGAGTTGAAACATCTGTCACCCTACCAGTAAATATGTATGTACAATGTACATAAGTATACTTCAGGCATATTACGTAATTGTAGGAAGAAATTTGCCATATAAAAGACGTGTTGTAAATTATTGAATTTAGTTTGGAATTAATCAGAATGCTTTCTCGGGTCGCATTTATAGTATTGTTCACTGGGTGCTTAGGTGTCCATGAGAGGTCGATGATGTCACTGAATGGCACAAAAGCGGTGCATACGACAAGGCTGCCAGACAATACGATAGTAGAACTCCCCTACGGGATCGATTACCCTTACATGGTTCAAGTGCAACACAGAGGAAATCATGTATGTGGTGGAGCGCTGGTTAAACCAAACTTTGCGATAACAGCTAGACATTGTCTCGGTTGGAGTTTCGGAGAGGCCAATAATTCACACTATTATCTTCTTGCTGGAAACCAAATACGTAATGATCGCAAAAGTTGGTTTGTTCAATTCCGACAAGTCGAAAAACTCGTGAAACATCCTTCGAAGTTCCACGACTACGACATAGCTATCATGAAAGTGAAAAAACCTTTCGACTTAAATGTTCATGTAAATGTTGTTAAGTTACCCCCACAAGGTGACAAAAAGAAATACCTTAATCAAAAGGTTGTCATGCTTGGTTGGGGCATCACGGAAAGCAAGACAGGTTCAAAATATCTGTTAAAAGTATATGGCACTATCGTGGACTGTAAGGAGAACTATCCCCTTATTTGCATTAAGGGTTTGTATGGTGGACACCCACAACCCGGCGATTCAGGTGGACCTGCAGTAATACAAGGGAAAACTCGAGAAGACGATCTGGTGATAGGAGTTTTGTTTGCTATAGGAGGTGGACTGAAATCCTTTGTGGCCAATCTTCCATTTTTCTCTGACTGGATTAGGGATACCATAGCTACTATGTGATAATGTTATGCTTGTATCAGCACTAATATCGAAGTATCTATGTATTTTAACAGCTTTAGTACTACGGAAACTAATAAGTAAATATATGCATTTTAAAAAGTAGACTTTATTATTTGAACCCCGACGACGGAAGAGAGCTTCAACAAATGATGATGAAAAAGTTTGAAATTATTGATAAACATTTCTAACTATACCTCGAACGTAGGTATTAGTTAAGGATGGGAGATGGAGGCTGGTAGCTGCATAATTATTTCATTATTTCTATACGGACGATATAGATTACCCTTGTGACATATAAAATGGACCCAGACGCCCGTTGAAGTAGCCGCCAACAGCCCGCATGGCCTATCTTTAGAGGCAAACTACTCTAGATTGCACATGACTATCGTATGAGTTATCAGCTACTCCAAGTTTCATTACATGTGAGATTTCTCTAGTACCTATAGGCATAGATACAATGTATGCGATGTGATTTTGTAGTGCGTGGAACATCGTGAAAATCGTGCAGCAATGACATGATAAGTTCCGCATTCAAAATATTATTTTGATTATAAATATATGTATATATAATTACCACGCATTCGTGTAGTCCGACCTACTGTATGGGCTTTTTCCGCCATTTCTATTCAAAGTAGAGCTTCACAGTTAACACGTGTATATAGAGTACTCTGTGAACATACGAAATTTTGTGAATACATGTACATGTGAAAATATAAGAATTAAAGGTATAGGAAGAAACTGCAGCCAAATCAGTACTAAAATTTCCATGTTACGGATATTTAACTCTTTAGCTCTAAAGAGCTATAATTAAGTTAAAAATTTGACTTTAATTTCGTTAGGCTATACATAGTCAGTCCATTTTAGAAGACTTTGAAATGAGAACATGTCCAATTCTACATATCGCTGCAAACATTTTAGCGAAGAGCTCGCAGTTACAAAACAAAACACAGCTCAACCAGAAAGAAAGACGTCATTATCTGCATAAACAAATAAATTAAGGACAATTCGGAGAACTTTTCGGTTTTCGTATTATTCTATTCAGTCAGTGTGCATATCAGTTTTAAATGTGGACTTGTTTAGCGCGGTGCGTAAGATATTATTATTATTTTGATTACAATTTTATGGTGCTAAGTGCAAATAGTAAGTTATAATAAAATTGCAATAATTTTTTCTCAGGGTGATGTTTTTTGTGGTGCCTGACGTTTTTTTTTAATAACTTTAACACAAATTAATTTGTTTCTAATTTTTTCTTTATTGCGATTAAATTTGGGCTTACACAATTTATTCTGATACTTCTTGAAAACGATATCTAGTAAATTACCACTATTTGCAGTCACACACAAATTAGCCCCTTTTTCGGCATTTTTCAGTGTTTGTCAGAAGTGTTTCACGTGAAATTCCACCGATCTCGTTACGAATGTTGGTCTTAAGTTGTTCAAAAGTCGATTAGCATAAAACTTGCTTTTTAAATATCTCCACAAGAAAAAAGTCAGGAGCGGTCAAATCAGGTGAACGTGGTGGCTAGTCGTCATCGGGTTTTTTTTTTAGATCAATCGATTGGGCAACATCGCCTTCAATAAATCGATTGTTTCTCGTGCAGAATGACATGTTGCACCATCTTGTTGAAACTAGTAATGCTCCATTCCATTTTCGTCCAACTGTGCAAGTTTTAATTCAATGAAGAATTTGCTTCGATTTCACCTCACTTATCGTATCGATTTCAATAGGAGAATATATATGTTCTCCTATATGTATATTTTGTGTTATATTAAAGCACTAATACAAAAAAGGCCATCAATATTACTTCGTTTTTGGGCTGATGTCAGTTTGCTTTCAGTCCAAAAGCAAAATTAAATCAAAGGGAGTCTCGAGATTAAAACCCTTTTACTTCGTTGGCTGTCTGGTTTAGGTCCGAAATCGAACTCACTTCTCGTTGTTGGTGTTGCTGTCAGAGACACAAACCGCTTTCGAACTGACATCGGCTCGTAATGTTTGCAGGATGTGACATATGTATATCAGGAAGTTCAAATAAATGTGTGAGTTCCTAAATGCTGCTCGTGTTAAAACAAATAAATAAAAATAAAACAATGGTACAAGTAACCTATAACACGGTAATAAGAAAACTATCTTCCATGTTTTGCGGGAATTCCCTTATTTCTATGAATATAGTCGAATTTCCGCAATATGTAGAATGTACTTTAAGAGAACGCGTGTGGTAGGAATATCGCGTTTTATAAATTTAATTTTTCTAGAATGGGTTCTGTTAAGATATTTTTCAGCACACGTGCGGGGTAAGTGGTACCTTACCGCACGGGTTTCCATGCGGTAAATCATCAATTAACCACGGTGCGGTAAGTAGCCGATTGCCCACGATGGCTATAAACGAACTCGCTTCGCTCGTGCGTCTAACACACACACGGGCAAACCCTGCTCCTGTGACTCCCGAGTGCTCCTCAGGTAGCTGTTTTGACTCCCGAGTGCCCACCTCATTGCTACTGCAAGTGCAAGTGAGAAATGCATACTCCTGTCGTGAAAAATTACTTGTGCGGCACACAGGACATAGACGATGCTCCGAGTGCAAGCGAGAAATATTTTTTTGGTGGCGAGAAATATTTTTTTGGTGCCTCCTGCAAGTGCAAGCGAGAAATGCATACTCCTGTCCTGAATCAGTGATTGTGGACATGTACTCACTCCTCATTGCGGTAATGGGGCGACCCGAAATGACCCGAAATGCGAAAGGTTTATGGAGGTGTTTATGGAGGTATACTGCTCCCTTGAAGTCAAACTCTGCCCAGCTATGGTCTAACACCGCCATCGTGGGCAATCGGCTCCTTAGCGCACCGTGGTTAATTTATGAGTCACCGAATGGAAACATGTGCGGTAACGTACCTACTGCTTACCCCGCACTCGTGCTGAAATAGTATATTACGATACAAGGGCGGTAAGTAGCCGATTGCCCACGATGGCGGTGTTGACGCACGAGCGAAGCGAGTGCGTTAACAGCCATCATGGGCACTCGGCTACTTACCGCCCGAGTTACGTATGCTATTTTTCAGCACGAGTGCGGGGTAAGCAGTAGGTACGTTACCGCACATGTTTCCATTCGGTGACTCATAAATTAACCACGGTGCGCTAAGGAGCCGATTGCCCACGATGGCGGTGTTACACGCACGAGCGAAGCGAGTGCGTTAATAGCCATCGTGGGCAATCGGCTACTTACCGCACCGTGGTTAATTGATGATTTACCGCATGGAAACCCGTGCGGTAAGGTACCACTTACCCCGCACGTGTGCTGAAAAATAGCATACGTAACTCGGGCGGTAAGTAGCCGAGTGTCCATGATGGCTGTTAACGCACTCGCTTCGCTCGTGCGTCAACACCGCCATCGTGGGCAATCGGCTACTTACCGCCCTTGTATCGTAATATACTATTGTGTTATAAGGGTCTTAAGATATAAATGTAACTGTTACTAAGCTGCAGATATTATCTGGGTCCTAGCGAATTTAAAACAAATTATCTCTCTTTAATTAACTCATCACTTCTCGCGTCTATATAATTTACTAGTCCATCCTGAAATAGCACCGGATTTCAGTGAAATTAAGCAGTACAAAGAGGAAGTGTTCCACCAAAATATTTCAACTTGTCGCGATAGCTAACCGCCAGCGATCGTGTTAATGAAAACTGTGGGAAATGTCTAAAACGCGGAATCCCTTCCTTTTTAAAACACACGCGGCAATACATGAAATGAGCAGTGTTTTAAGTGGTTTGCATCAAAATCTTCTGTCGTTATCGCCATCGTCGACGGAGGAACTTTTCTTTTTTCTTTCATTTTTTTTTCTCTTGCCTCTAAGTGCGTTACCCGAGTGAACGTTGTTTTTTTGAATCTGAGTTATCCCCCGATTCCATAAGTGTACTGCATATGTGCACCAGCCTCTGCCTGGCGATGCTGTAGCAGTGTAGCCCATAGGGTATTTTCTTCTCTAATTACACGGCGTCTGTGTGCGAGACTGACTATTGAAAAAGATGAGTGGGCGAATAAATACGACGTTCAATGAGTCTAACAGCCGCGTAATGATATACGCGCTTTCTTGGCGGATATTTTCTGGTTACGGTTTCGTCAATCAACTCAAAGGGGGAAGTGGTTTGGAATCCGATTTCATTACACTCAGGAAGGAGGTTATGGGGCTTTGACGCTGATAGCTTCGTGGGAAAATTCACCCCCTCGGGTGAGACCGCTCGCGTTAAGCAACAATTTCAAAACAACACGATCGAGTGTTATCTGTCTTGATTTCATGCGGTTTTAGTGTCCCTAAGGGCGAGACCGTTTTCTTGGGGAGAACATTTTCAGCGTAATATCACAACGCGGGGCGGGAATTTATCAATTCGCAAAGCCAAGAGCTTAATGCTCAAGAATTCGAAATACAAGCGCTATTCCAGTAATTGACCTCAATTAAACCTTGTTGTCTTGCAGACGTTTAAAAGCTAGTGCGATCGGGTCGATCTCCGGAGTTATGCTGATTTTAACAATCTGAAAAATCACATTGCACACATTCATGCGATGCTTTAAACGCACAATTACCACGAGCCCTTTTATCAATTACCAACATTACTCGGAGTATCGGAGCGTGAAATTTTTCATAATAACTCGGTGATTACCCTTTCAAAATGATTAATTGGTTAATCGACCATTTGCGCGATTGTTTTTTCGCTCTCGAACCGCGAACAGAATGCTCTTGGAAAAGAGTCAATAATGCATATATCTGTCGCCAACATCAATGGTTCAATTAGCAAAGATCCGTTTGCGGCTTTTTACCTCCTTTCATTCTCGGGCGCAGTGTTCGCGGTAAATAGAGTCATTGCCAGTTAATTAACGTCTCTTTATTTTTTATTTGAACTGGAGACTCGATAGGAGAGATCAGTGAAAAGAGATTTGTTCCCAACATGACTTTTCGGGTATTTTCTAAATACTGTTAGGTGAAGAAATGAATACATTAAAAAAATATTTTTTATAACTCTACATACGTTGTTAGACGCTTTTTAGGTTCTGTACATATTTACATTTTCGCACGCTTAGTCATTACACTTGTTTATACCTTCAACGTAGATAAATATTATAACATATTGACAAAAATTCTTTATTGAAATGAGTTTATGCAAATTTCATTTCTCTAATATTATGTCCTTAATTTAATAATGGAGAGTCCATTGAACCAAAACTTGCACGTAAAGGATCAAATCCAGCTAGCGATAGCGGTACGAACAATAGGGTGAAGTTTGACAATCTCATCTGAACTGAACATTGTACCGTAGTAACCGTTGCGACGCTGTTTTGAGCGAAACAAGTGGAAGGATGACGGCGTAACATTCAGGCGAGTAGGGTGGGTCTGGTCTGACAACACATTCCATCCAAACTCCAATAATATTTGACGGGTGATCAAATTTATATTTGATTTTTCGTTGTCGTAGTGGAACGCAATTCCTTTACGATTAACAAGCTCTAGACGTTTATGAATGATGGATTCGTTAAAACTGTCCACTTTCCGACAGTACACATTTGAATTGATTGGTTTCTTGGAAGGAGCTCGAAAAACACGACACTTAAATTCCATCACACGGATAGGATATCCTTCCTCTAATGTATCTGCGTCGTTCGAGGTGAATTATCACATCGCACAGTGGGGCGAAGTTTATACTGGTGATGCTTTGCATCTCTAGTATATGTATGTAGAACTTTTAGAGCGAATGAAGCAGAAAATAGGTGCCCACAGTCTCCTTTCACAGTATGTCATTCAAAACAGTTATTGTGCATGACAACTTCGTTGTGATCCAGACGCAGTTTCTTAGACTTCTCTTTAAAACAATTTCTGTTAGAGAAACACTTTTATTATAATAGACCCGTCAAGTTCAGGTATGAAACTTTTTTTAAGCGTACAATTTTATCAGATAGGTCTCATAAAATAACCTTTATAATAATTTTTAGACAAAACTACAATTTTAATTTTTAAGTGAACAGACAAAGATTTAGTTCTTTTGCAATGTGAAAGTCAGTTGTCCCTTGCCCCATTTTTAATAAAAGCACTTTATATCTGGTTTTTGTAGTAATCGACGAAATTCTAGTTGTTTTACTCCGTCATATTGGAATCGCCATCTTGAATTTTACATTTTTGAAAATAAATTCGTAACTAGCAGCCTCGAAAACACTAATGTTCTAAATTTTAAGTATTTCGAACAGCAGTGTGAGTTGTTGCCAGAAATTTGGGTATTCTTACCCCATTGTGCGTCGGCACCAACGCAACACTTCTTATCACCAATTTTCAATCACTTCAAAAAAGGGTCCTGCAAATTATATAAAATCGAGTTACGAAATACTTGAACGGCCTTTTATTCAAGAATAAAATAAAATATTGCTACATATCGAACATACCTACTATATGTACCGTTAATGTGGACTTCAGAATATGTAAGTAGTACTGTCCCTTTAAGTAATTGACCAAACATGCAATGCATTTAACAGAGTGCATAAGTTCATCTTTAAAACATAAAAGTCTCCCACTAAAGATAACAATGCCAAAAATAAATCAAACAGCCGGCCATGCGACAGCTGCTTAACCTAGAGCATTTGTACAATGTTGTCAGAATGCACTTTATGTAGCGAGCCCACAATCAGGTTTTAAACGTGCAATCAACTCGAACATATTTTTCATTCAATTGTCTTTAATCAGATAATAGCACACGGTGCTGTACTTGCGCTCGGTTAGCTTCGTACATTGAATCCAGATGAGAAACATTTGGGTGTACGTCGGTCATGTAAGTGTTACAAGAGGTGTAGGGAACGTATGTAACCGGATGTTGGAAATTAACAAAAGATTGGCTTAAATATATAAATATAAACTAAATACGTTAAATGGTCATAGACGCAATCTCTTTTTCTCAATTGTGGTTTCAAACTTTGATGTGCAGCCGTCGTTGTCTAGACTTCTATGGGGATTGTTTTCAAATCAATTTTATTTCACTAAGATATTTTTATATTTTCCCGTCATTTTATTAATTATTGTTTTTTAATAAGCTGCTACATATGTATTTCACACGATTAATTGAGCGTAGACCGCAATTCTCACACTGCGCATAAATTAATGCATATCTGTAAATATGTAAATAATCACATCATAAATGTGTTTGTTATTATTGTGATTATTATATTTTAAAAAGTTTGTTGAAAGATTTGCCTATTAATTCTTCGGTATATCTTGTTATGAAGTAAAACCTAAGCGTACCTTAATAGTGGCCGTAAAAAATAATCTTCGTGATTTCGCTCGAGTTCGTGTATCTCATGACATTGCAAAGCAAAAAAATTGAGTGCCAGGCCAGCATTAATTTCTAGAGATACATTCTCCTCTCCTAATTAATGTATTCTTTCTTGGTAAGACTTGTTGCAAATAGGTATCGTGAGAACCGATTGCGAAAACTATGCACAAAATTCTAATTAAATCCAATTCATGGCTTATATAACTAATGTTCCCGTATACATACTTGAAGTTTTGATGTGTATAAGCGTGGCACCCAATTTTCACTTTCTCAATTTCCAGCAGCAGCGGGGCCACTTGCCACTCACTTTCAGAGTACTGATTACATTATGTGGCTTAATATAAGCTGAATTATGCTTAAGAGAATTCGTTCAATCGAATTAGATTAAATATCATTGCTTTTGTCTTTTCAGGTTTTATATCATGTGCTCCATCGCCATGCAAGAGCGGCGGATCTTGCATCCCAAAAATGAACGGAAAGTCGTATTGCAAGTAAGTACCGATTAGAAATTATACATAATTTTTGTTAAGTTATTTTTATATAAGCTCGAATTGTTTTGGTGTATGACTTATGTTTGGGTAATTGAACTCGGATAATAATAACAGGTCAATTAGAGTTTTGTTGTTCAAGCAATAGGTGATTCTGATACCAGCTTTTCCATAAATTTCGAATTTAGTGTCAAATATTTGAAAAAAAAAAACCATTTTAATTAATTTTTTACTTATATTAAACATATAATTTTTATTTAAAGAGAATATAAAGTTTACTGCTTTACAAGTAAGCACATGTTATTATTATTAGCACTTAAAGTATCTAGAATAATTTTTCTGTGAATACTACTCGGAAATGCACCGTGGAACGCAATCTAATTAGTTGATTTCAAAAACCAAAATTTTCCATTAGAATATAATAATACGTTCAGCATTCTGCATGCATTACAGAATGCGAAAAGTTTTTTCTCTCCAAATTTCTACCTTTGATTTTAATAAAACATGTAGTTCATAACATTTCGAAAAATGGCGGACAGAGAAGATTAGAGTTCATAAATTTCGAGTTAGGGAAACTGTATTATTGAATAATATGTACATATTTGGAATTAAGGTGGCAAGAAAAGAACAAAAGTATGTATACAGAAAACTTTAAAATATTCAGTAATTTTTGTTGTTGTCGTGGGTCTCTTGTTTTGGTCTAAAATCTTCAACTAAATTTAACTAATGACGGTAAAACCACATCGAAAATTAAACGAGACATCAGGGTTCATAAGAAAAATTCGGCTTGCAGAAAACTTTGAATAATAGGATTGTAGATTAATGTAATGTGATGTATACATTTACCCTGCAAGTTTACTCAGTTTGAATCATAAGTTAATAATTACGTCTTCCAACATTTTCTTTCCATTAAGCTTTTCTAATTGAATGATTAGAAAAGCTTATAACCATCTCTGAAACTCGCTTCTTTTATAAGTATAAATGAAGATTGATAACATAAAGCTCATAAAAGAAGTTAAATATTCAAAAGCCGAAAACTAGAGCATAATAATACAACAATATAACAAATGGTCAAGTGTCTGTCAACATCGCAAACGGGCTTGAAAAGTTGAAATTTCAAAGAAATGAAATATTATCTTGCAGTAATCAGAAGTAATCTCGTGGGAACAAGTGGGCGATTTAATTAAATTCCACTGAATATCTTTACATTTTGACCTAATTTTTATATTTCGAAAATGCATGCATAATACCTTGAATCTGAAAGCCTTTCTTCCGTCTAGTGTTTACCTGCCAGTGATATATGAAAATCAACGAGAATTTCAGCTATTCGGCTTTTCAGCTTTGGAGAGATGCATGGGAACTTTAATGCCCGCGTGCTCACTTAGGACTGGCGAGATTTACATTTAAGTGCGGATGTGAAAAAATCTTTGAATTTTAATGAGATCTTACACTCTCTTTCCGTTCATTCACTTGTGTGAAGGGAGACGTGGATAAAGTAAAGAGATGTATAATAGTATTTCTGTTTTTGTTAATAAACAATTTTAACGAGTTTATAGTCGCAAAAGAACATGTTAAAATATTATTTTTTGTTGCATTATATTTTGTAAACAGATACATTTCAATTGGCAGTGTTTTAATTAACGCAATAAATTTGGGTCGATGGTATTATTTTTTTCGGCAGATACAAGATAACAAGGTTGATTGTTTTAATTGATTTTTTTTCTAGCAACCTTGCGCAGATATTAGTAGTGCTTTATTCGAATGGTGGCCCATTGCAATTGACACGACTTAAAGATTTTCAGGGGCATGAAATGCAATGAACAAGTCATGGTTTTTTTTAAATAGTGTGACTGATCGATGATTGCCGTGGTGAAATATTTATTATGAAAGATGATAACAATTGAAATTTTTTATGAGAGGAAGAGTGTTAAGAGTGGAAGTTTGGGTGCAGCATGCTCAACTTTTTCTGGTTTGCAGAAAAATAATCTCCCTTCTATATTAACATGTTTTATGATGTGGATTTATTTTAGTTTCATAATAAAAATTTATCACATTTAAGAGTTTAATATTTCTTCGAATTTGTGTTATTTATAGGTGGACAGAGAAAAATTTCCATATATGTATAATTGAACCGATTTTGCATATATGTAAATAGATTTTTGTATGATTTTCATCCTTATTATTTTAACACGACTTTTATTATTATTTTTAGTATATGAAATCAGTTTGAAAGCACCAGAACTAGTCCTAGATTTTAAAAAGTTTTTATAAACCTACTTTTTAAGCAGATTCGTATTATATTCAAAATGAATATCATATGTTATTAAATTGGATTTCCTTTTGGAACTAATATGATTTGTACTGGTATGATTATCAAGCTTTAGCAGATCTCTATTACAGATTTAGTTTGATTACTCTTTAGTATTCAAATTCGGGTCTTCTTCAAATTAAAGATACGGTAATTACATATTTAGAAGTGGGGCTACAGTCCTATTCGGCCCCAAAAAATTTCTCCATACATTTCTCCAATAAAAAGCAAAATATTAGAAAAATTAGGGTTTTTTTAAAGTTAAAAAAATACATAATTAGTAATTGCTTGAATTCTGAAATATTGTTGGTACTTGTAAGAAAACACTTTTTTTTTATATATATTTCTTTGAAACTGTCGGCTTTTACTTAACGAGGGTAAAGGTGACATTTGGACCTTCTCATATTGAACTATTTCAAATAAACGAATACCAAGCAGCACTTAGTAATAGTATTAAATTGTACATTCAAGTACTACGAATAGAACTAGTAATTTATGGATAATTAGAAAAATCAATTTTAATTAAAGTCAATAATGATTTCATTTTCCGTTCCGCTTCTACTATATGACGATTACCACATATAATAATTTTACTAAACTTGACGAAATTTCCACTGTCTGGAATGATTTTCGCAAGATCATTAATAAGAATAAAGAAAATTTAAGGGGAGCGTTTCGTGCACGAAATTCTTCCGATCTTGCTTCAGAAATAAAACCTCGACAGTACTGATTGCAGTTGCGATTTAAATGAACTCTTGTACAGTTTCTGAAGTTCAAACGGGGAAGTATGCAAGGCGGACACTGGGCTGGTATGGCTTTTGCTTCAGTTAACAAACAACCATTAGTAAAGTTGAGCATTCTCTGTCCTGGCACAAAGTGGTTTTGAAATGAAGAAATTGTTGTACATCATTAGAAACTATTTTAAATAATAATTTGCCAAGACGGCGACGTGAAAATGGGCCCATTGCAGGAATAACGCAGAAAAGGCAAGGAAGACGGGAAGAAAGAAAAATCAACGTTGGAGAATGCGCGGACCAGCAAGTCACCCACGCGCTTAAAATTTATGCAATTCTCATGTCCCCGCTTGTGCATCTTTTACATGCGTAATATTGCATTTACTGAACCCCATTTTCGTATCTTGCTTAATATCGAAACTGGCAGACTAACTGCTATCCACAATTGCATGCTCGTTTGGTCCCTTGATACAGCGCTCGACAAGACAATGTTCTTACTCCAGTTTACGTCCTAAAACATAGTCACCAAAGCGTCGCTATCAACAATTATGTAAAGCTCCCTATTAAGTGTTCGAAATTAAAAATTAAAAGATATTCGAAATGTGCCACCGCGACAGTTCAAAGCCAGATACCTATCCTTTTATATGGCGAGCGTGGCGCAGAACAGGCGAGTTTCATTGCAAAATGCGCGCTTAAGCGATTATCTATAGGTCTAAATTGGCAGTAAACCTGCGTTCGAGCCACAGGAGTGCATGTGCGTGTACGGCTGCATAGCATATCTGCTTGCAATCGTGAATATCTAGTGAGAGATACCATCGGTTTCCATAAGCGGTTCTTGCCTGTATAAGCATCTGCTTGCTATATGAGTGACTTTCTGATTATTGCAATCAGAACAATTGCTGCTTGAAGCGTGTGCTGTGTTGTTCTATAAACACATTTTTGCTTAAGAAGCGCAGACTTCATTTCTACTTAAATCCGTAGAGATCTCCGCTGTTTTATGGAAATTGAACCATTTGCAATTCGAACCACTTACAGTTAATGCAAAAGTTTGTGCCGACTTTCATTTTGGAACATTTGTTATAAATTATAAGGTTATGTAGTGTTTCAAACATTATCTCTTATATTTGTAATAAAATTGTTTTGCATTATTACAGTTGATTTTTTTAAAATATTTATTACTTTTATTTCTGTCTATAGATTTCAATATTAGGGAAATTACTAGCAAAGCGCCAGGGAAAATAAAACGAAAACCGTATCATAATTTTTGAGACATTAGCAAATCTCACTACGAAACACAATTTATCCGATTGTTTTTAGAGGTTGGTCAGATAAGTGATGTTAACTAAATCTGATAAAAATCTTAAATATTGATTGAAAGCTCCGTTCATGATATATGAGTTCCAGCCCAAAACGCAAAACGCATAAAAACATATCAATCTGTCTAATTTGTTTACAGGTTATACTAATAGTCTGTAAATACCATAGTTATTATCAGAATTTATGTATTTTGATTTTTTGCTAGAAAAATGTCAGAGTGGTTTTTGGAGATATAGCTGTTACAGAAGTGGTCTAAAGTCGTCGACATATTGACGGCTTCTCATTTCGTTATTTTTAAGTTTAAAAATTTCTGCAAAATACAGACCATTTTTGGGTAGATTAACGCTAGAACAACTGAACCCGTCATTTTTACAGATTGCACCTTTCTTAATAAAATTAAAAAAAAACTATTAAGCTGTTTTTATTCGGATTTATGTTGACTTTTTTTTATTATTAAATAAAGGAATTATTACATAGACCAAATTATTAGCCATTTTTAGGCATTAGCTACATTAATGTTCAAATTCTGCATATGAGATACCTACAGTACCAAAACCCGTCAATAGGACGGCTCTACTACTTCAAACTGTGCAATAAATTTTCCAAATGAGGCAAAGCGACAATATAGAATTCCGGAAATTGTTTTTAGGCGGAAAATATATTCATTGCTTTGGTAACTTTGAATCTAGACTTTGTATAATATATACCGGGTGTTCCAAAAGTTAATTCATACGCTGGTTATTTTTGAAACGAAAAAAATGCAAAAATCGCTCATAAACGTGTTCGATTATTTCGAGAGGGAAGCATTTTTAGGAGGCCCTAAGATCCCTACCACATGGGGAGGGGGAAACAGAATTTTGTCTAACGCCAAGGAGATGCAAACAATACATAGTTGGAAAGGTGTTTCAAAAAAAAAAAAAAAAAAAAACATGTAAAAGCATTAGATCAATATTATTAACTCGGTAGAGCTCGGAAAGTTACGAGTATTTTTGATTCGCTGTTTCTATGATACTTTTGCGCGGAATTTTTTCATACATTTTTCTATGATTACCAAAACTATCTAATGAATTATGACAAAATGGCGGGCGGCTAGAACGAAATACATTCCTGCTTGTAGCTAATGAGATCGTAAAAATCACGTCAAAATCATCAATACTTTCATAATGTACCTACTACAGAGAAGAATTCTCGAGGATTTTTTTTTTTATAAATATTAACGTTTTTTCACTATTCCTTTTGCCCCTATAATAATTTTACACATAAAAAGCAAATATCTGAGAAGACATCCTGCGGGAGGCCAGGAGACATCAAATACCCATGGCGTTCCAAGATAATCTCCTTGAACAGATGTTCCATTTAACCCCAGAAAATACCTACAACGTTACCCTAACTGATTCAATTTCAAAGCCACGTCCACCTCAGTGAATATGAAGACTCGACACATGTTCCCAGATGTCGAATTTGCACTAGCAAACTTATAATCAGCATCAACGAAGATGACTAATGTGAAATATCTCTTCAGGGAAAATTACCTAGTGTGATAACTAATTAGAGATGACCGATTTAGCGTGGACGATATTCGTAAATCCTCTCGGCCAGAGAAGTGCGGCAACATCGCCCTTTTATCTCCTTTCTTCGAGCGATCTTTTCTTATGGATCAGGAAAAATAGGCGATGGCCAGAAAGCATTCACTTGAAAATGTTTTGTCCCACTTACACACCTCCAGCGGATACGATCACATGCACCCGGCCAACCTGGCATTAAACATTTTAAATCACAATATTAAGATCCGCCGTGTAAGCCTGAGTTCATGATCGCTCTCTAATTGCTCACCAGCGGCAGGTATTGCCAGAATAAAAAATCCTTTGCTGGTATTGCATTGTGGCGGTAGAGCCCGCGGTACGATTTGGCTGCGGTGGTGTGGCTTGAATCAGGTTTGCTGTGTAATTTGATTTGCTGCTTTGCTGCCTACCAAGTCTGTGCAAGTATCCCGCAAGAAATAAGGTATACCGCAGTTGACCGGTATAGGTAAGTACATATTTATTTGCCGTGCAATAAAAACGTCGGGTTCCATCTTACACACATTTTTATCGAATAACATGAATTTTTTCTCATGCTGAGCTGCATGCCGTGTCTGTGCACAAGGTGATTTTGTTGAAATCATTCTTGAAGCCTTGTCTTTTTGTGTTTTCAATTTCTCTGATTTCTTTTCTTCTCATTTCTTTTGATTTTGCGGTTTGTAGGCTCCGCAGCCTAGGACCCTCAATGCAAAAATTCTGTGGTTAACACAACGGGAACAGCGACCACATTATACAAAGATGACGCGCTATAGTCATCAATTAAAAGAGCAAAGGCGCTTTACCTGGTCATAGGTATGAAACATTGTTGCAGGGCAATCGGATTAATAACTAACTCCGTTCATTTTACTGTTCACCTCATTGCCTTTATTGGCCTTAATAAAGACACAACTTACAGAATTATTAATTATCGGACCACGACTTACATATGTCTATTTTACATACCACATCATAATTTTTTTATATTGTAGAGTGCCTGAAGGTGCGCAAGAGAGAACATAAGAAATTGGCTATTCTTAATACGATTAGCATTTAAGCTTGACTGTTTTTGATACGATTAGCAGGTAGGTTAAAGCATTAAAGCAACAACAACGGGTACATTAGATTTCCTTGTTTATAAATGGTATTGAAAGCTTATATTAAAAATGACATAACAATTGGAAGAAAATAAAAAGATTTTTTATTCACATAATTTTATTATAAAATTTTGCACTTTAAACTTTTTAAATATAAATGGGAATATTACATTCGTCTAAAATAGTGAATCCATATTTCATATGTCACAGAATTTGTTCCTAAAAAATCAACAAATATGTGCAAGCGACATTTTTCTATATGTTTCGATAGATAACGGTCTAACGATTTGAATATGGAAGCAAATGAAATTATTCGTATGATTACTGTAATATTTCAAATATGTATGTTGAAATTACAAAAATAAATTTCCTTATTCAGAATGCCAGTAAGGACTTAGATTTAGGTAGCAGTTAAACCTAAACAGATAAGCACTTAATGCATTGGTTTTCCCCAGGTATAATCATTTTACTGCAACCAATAAAATTTGTTTTTGGGACATGTGGCCTGCAGACTGCAGACAGTCCTTCGTTGCTGCATTGATGCTACCTGGGATATAGTTTTAAGTGAAACATTTTAGTTAGTCTAGCGACAGTTATCATTGAGCATAGATCGGTTCTTCCTTGTGTGAATAAATCTGTTTAAAAGTTGTTGTTATGTTTTAATTTCAAAAGCAACATATTCCCATTTCCAATAGGTTATGGGCCCAGGATACTCGGTTTTGAATTAATTAAATTGTGTTTTAATTGTGTTGTGTTTAAAGTGAAAGAAGATACTTTACTTCAAAACTTTTTTTTGTAAAATTAATTGACAGTTCAAGTTCTCTGTGATTTTAGTGACACGACTATTTAGTGATAATAAGTGACATTATTATTCAGAGATAAGATGGAAAATTACAGACAACGAAGAAACATTAAAGTCTTTGATGGTGAAAAATATAGCGTGTGGAAATTTAGAATACGTGCATTTCTAACAGAACTTGATCTGATTGATGTGATTGACAAGGACATTCCAGAAGAACCTTCTGAAGTTTGGAAACAATCAGATCATGCCGCTAAAAGTGTATTAATTGAATATTTAGCTGATTCATTTTTGGGTTTTGTTAAAAGTGAATTAAAAGCAAAAGAAATTTTTGCAAATTTCGACAAAATTTATGAAAGGAAAAGTTTGGCTACTCAATTATCTCTACGGAAGAAATTGTTAAGCCTAAAATTACAAGGTGACGTGCCTTTATTAAAACATTTTAATGTGTTCGACGACATCATCACTGAATTGATAGCTGCAGGAGGAAGACTAGATGAAGGAGATAAAGTGTCGCACTTACTACTGACACTACCCCCTTCATATGATGGTGTGATCACAGCCATTGAAACTCTTTCTGAAGATAATTTAACTCTGGCTTTTGTGAAAACAAGACTTCTAGATCATGAAGTAAAATTATCAAATGAAAGTCGAGATACAAGTGATAAAATCCTCCAACTTCAAGCTATGAAAGATACAGGATCAAGATTAAATTCTAATAATAATAAACGAAAACCGTTTTTCGTAAAAGGAAATGATAAATTTAATAAGAAATTCAAATCAAATCCTAAACCTTTATCAGTGAAGTGTCATCATTGTGGAAGAAAAGGTCACTATAAGAATAAATGTTATTATTATTTGAGAGAATTACAATATAAGAAAAATCAAAATGAGAAAGTGAAAACAGCTCAAACACTTCAAATAAATGATCCAAACAACCAATCAGGTTTTGCTTTCATGGCCGGTGAAAATGTTCAAGATATCTCAAGTGAAAATAAAATAAGATTCATACTGGACTCAGGAGCTTCAGATCATATTATCAACAGGGAAGATTTGACTCAGGAGTTCCAGATTCTTCAACCACCAATCAAGATTTCAGTAGCAAAGAATGGAACCTTCATCAACGCAACAAAGAGAGGATCGCTGAGACTAATCAGCAACATGGGCGTCGAAGGAGTTTTAGAGAACGTGCTCTACAGTCCAGATATCCCTCACAACCTAATGTCTGTTCGAAAGATGCAGAAAAGTGGTTTGACAGTCATCTTTGGCAATCAAGGTGTAGTAGCGTACAAAAAAGGTAAAGCTGTAATGAAAGGTAAGCCTTTGAACACTTTAATAATTACAGACTTCGTGGTTAACACAAGCATGATTAATACAGCTAGCAAATTAATTAACTTTGAGATATGGCATCAAAGATTAGGGCACATAGGAAAGAATAAATTTTTGGAATTGAAAAATAAACAAATGATAGATGATGTAGCACAAATTAAAAACATAGTACCCAATGATAACTTATGTGAAGCATGTATAAGAGGTAAACAATCACGATTACCATTTAATAAAGAAAAGAATAAGGATCACCTAAGGCGACCATTGTTCATCGTTCATTCTGATGTTTGTGGTCCGATCACTCCTCCCACAATAGATGAGAAAAATTATTTTGTTATTTTTGTAGATGAATACACACATTATTGCGTAACATATTTAATCAAACATAAATCAGATGTGTTTTCAATGTTTAAAGATTATGTAGCTAAGAGTGAAGCTCACTTTAACTCAAAATTAGTTAATTTATATATTGATAATGGGCGAGAATATTTGTCCAATGAAATGAAAGAATATTGTGTGAAGAAAGGAATTACATTTCATCTAACAATCCCACGAACTCCTCAATTAAATGGTGTATCCGAAAGGATGATAAGAACTGTTACAGAAAAAGCTCGAGCTATGATAGGTGGTGCTAGCCTAGATAAGATGTTTTGGGGCAAAGCAGTTTTAACTGCTACTTATTTAATAAATATAACACCAACTAGAGCTTTAAAACAGGCTAAAACACCATACGAATTGTGGCATAATAAAAAGCCACAAATAAAATATTTAAAAGTATTTGGTTCAACTGTATTTGTACATAATAAAACCAGTAAGACAAAGTTTGATGATAAATCTTGGAAAGGAATACTGGTAGGGTATGAACCAAATGGATACCTGGTATGGAATGAGGAGAAAGAAAAATTTATTACTGCTAGAGATGTGATTGTTGATGAAATGAATTTCTTGAAAACGAGACCTATTTTAAAATCAAAAGATACTAGTTCAATGAATGATAGTAGTTGGAATATTAATAATGAAAATAATGGTGAGTTGAATAATGAATTGAAATCTATAGTAGAAATAGATAAGTCTAAAAATTTGGAAAAAGAACTAGAAATAAATGAGAATAAAATACCTAATAAAAGAATTAAATTAGGAACAGAAAAAGATAATAAATTGATTAATGATAGTCGAATGGAACAAATGGTCTCTCAGCCTAGGAGAAGTGAAAGGATTAAAAACCATCCACCTGTATCATATAACGAAAGTAGTATACACGATTATCTGATGTGTGCTCAATCCTTGATATGTAAAATTCCAACTTCATATGAAGAAATTAAAAATAGGGATGATAAGAGAGAGTGGGATCAAGCAATCCAAGATGAAATAAATTCATTATTGACAAATAATACTTGGGAGTTAGTAAAAAGGCCGGAAAACAAGAACATAGTAGATTGCAAATGGGTGTTTGCAATTAAAAATGATGAGTTTGGTAACCCAATGAGATATAAAGCTAGGCTAGTAGCAAGAGGGTTCACTCAAAGATATTTAGTTGACTATGATGAAACTTTTGCTCCAGTTGCAAGAATAACAAGCTTTAGATATATTATTGCTTTCGCAAATCAATTTAATTTATTAATACATCATATGGATGTGAAAACAGCATTTTTAAATGGGACCTTAAAAGAGGAAATATACATGAAAGTTCCTCAAGGTGTAAAAAGTGAAAGAGATCAAGTCTGTAAACTAAATAAAGCCTTATATGGACTTAAACAAGCAGCACGATGCTGGTTTGAAGTTTTTGAAAAGGCTCTTATAGAGAAAGGTTTTAAAAATTCGTTAGTTGATAGATGCATATATATTTTAGATAGAGGAAGTATTAATAAAAATATATATGTTGTGTTATATGTTGACGATTTAGTCATAGTTACTGAAAATATAAATACAATGAATAATTTTAAGACTTATCTGAAGAATAAGTTCTCGATGGTGGATTTAAATGAAATTAAGCTTTTTCTAGGAATTAGAATAATGAGAGAAAATAATAGCATATCACTAGATCAGTCAGCATATATTAATACAGTGCTAAAGAAATTTAATATGTATAATTGCAACACTGTAAATACTCCACTAGAGAGTAAAGTAAATTTTGATGCATTAAATTCAGAAGAAAAATATAATGCGCCGTGTCGTAATCTGGTAGGTTGTTTAATGTATATAATGATATGCACAAGACCAGATTTATGTATAGCAATTAATATTTTAAGTAGATACATGAACAAGAATAATGAAGAAGTTTGGAAATGTCTTAAAAGAGTACTCCGGTACTTGAAAGGATCTAGTGATTTAAAATTAACATATTTGAAAAACAATTATAAGAATATTTTAGTTGGCTATGTGGACTCTGATTGGGGTGGTGACCAAAGTGATAGAAAAAGTACAACAGGCTATATATTTAAATTATTTGAGACATGCACCATAAGTTGGTGTACAAAGAAACAAAATACAGTCGCAGCTTCATCTACAGAAGCAGAATATATGGCTTTATATGAAGCTGTAAGAGAAGCACTTTGGTTAAAATCTCTATCAAATGGTATAAATTTGAATATCAACGAACCAATAATTATCAATGAAGATAATAATGGATGTATTAGCATTGCTAAAAATCCAACAAGTCATAAAAGATCCAAACATATTGACATTAAATATCATTTCTCGAGAGAGCAAGTAGAAAAGAAATTAATTTTTTTACAATATATTCCTACAGGTGAACAAATAGCTGACACTCTAACCAAGCCACTACCAGGAGCAAGGTTTTTGGAACTTCGAGTGAAGATGGGCCTAAAATAATTTTAATAAATTATTGTAATATTTGATAACAAGTTAATTGGTCTGATTAGGTTTTCTGGGTTTTCCTAATCCTTGCAGCGAATGTTGGACCATTGTAACCTTCCCAGAACAAAGGAAGAACACGTCTTTGCTCAAATTAGTTTATTAAAGAAAATTATAATAATATTGACATGTTTAAGTAAAGGTAATATATTTTTGAGGGGGCGTGTTGAAATTACAAAAATAAATTTCCTTATTCAGAATGCCAGTAAGGACTTAGATTTAGGTAGCAGTTAAACCTAAACAGATAAGCACTTAATGCATTGGTTTTCCCCAGGTATAATCATTTTACTGCAACCAATAAAATTTGTTTTTGGGACATGTGGCCTGCAGACTGCAGACAGTCCTTCGTTGCTGCATTGATGCTACCTGGGATATAGTTTTAAGTGAAACATTTTAGTTAGTCTAGCGACAGTTATCATTGAGCATAGATCGGTTCTTCCTTGTGTGAATAAATCTGTTTAAAAGTTGTTGTTATGTTTTAATTTCAAAAGCAACATATTCCCATTTCCAATAATGTACATAATTGATCCTGGAATTATACACCCCAGATCATCGTGGTACAGAAATAAATAAATAACTAGCATAAGCGGTTTTGTAGAGAATTCCTTAATGTATAAATATTTTTACCAGGCTATTTATGATTGTGAAAGGACCTTTGTTACTTATGATGTTTAATTATTTGTAATGACAAAATGAGAATATGTATATACCAAAATTCAGCATTTGTATTTTTCCCTAGATGCCTATATAAAGAGATTATTTATGAATGTGTAGGAACTGCAAATATAAATTTGTGTTCAAAGGAAAACCAGTGGAAAATTGTGTTTATAAGGAAATTAGAATTTTGGATATAAATATAAATGGAAATAAATCAAATTAAATAAATAAATTAAAATAAATAAAAATTCATAAATATTAAAGAATATTTTTGAATTTGCAATGACTTGGGAATTACGAACAATATAACTTTCTATTGGAAATTAGTTTGTCCAGTGAACCATTTTCTTTGTAAATGCAATGACGTTCTGTTTACGTGGTCGCTAACAATCACTTCATTATGGGCACTAGGACAATTGAATAGCGCTGTCGATGACTCAGTAATAACTAACAAAACAACTTTATCTATATTTCAAAAGTGAACCGCTCTTATTCATATTTGTTTACTCCTTACATCTAGACGTTTGAAGATAAAACATAAAAATAATGGTCAAATAAATGCGGTCATGTATTTATTCAAGTGCCCGACCGTTCACTTAGAAAAATGCCTTTTCTTTTTAAATGCAGACTTCCTAATAGACACCCAACGATATCACGTTTTCCATGTGCGGTGACAGTAGCCGTAATAAGACGCTCCTCAGCTGAAAGATGAAAAAGCTGCACCACGAACACGAAACGAAACATATCCCGATATCATTCTTTGATTTTATATTCAGTTCACATTCAAATTTAGCTTCGAGCTTTAATTGACTGAACGATCTTAATCTCAGCAATGGTACAAAACGAGATAAAGAAGGAAAACATGTGTTGCTCAGATGGTCCGGCGAATAGGATGAATTTCTTGTGGGACAGTTTTTACTGGTTGCTTGCAAGCAACAGCGCCAGATAAAAATTCATTGAGCTCCGAATGTGAATAATATCCATATCTCGGGTTCGTGAGAAAAATTTGTCTCTCACTGTCTTGTGCTGCACTGCAGTGCTTGTTGTGAGAGTTCAGTCATTTTAGACTAATTGAAATTCGATTGTCTCTCGAATTCGCTTTACATGCATGTACTGCTGGACAAGTGCTCCACTACCTACCTGTTTACTGCTTTTGTGCCTTGTTAATATCGACGTTTTTTTTTTTTTTTTTTTTGTAAGAAACTTCAGTTTAGTATTGAAAGTGCGATCAATACTACATTAGCATTTATATTCTTTAACATAAAACATCCAATAGCTCTTTTATCTAAAGACACTTTTTTCCAAATAATGTTAACATCAAATAAATAAAAACTATATTCATTGTACTGATTTAATTTGTTCGGTTTTTGCTTTTATAGTTTTGCAGTGATGTGATATTATTGCTGCAGTATTATTCATGTCATTCTACTATATGTCACGTTTTGTTCCAAATTCTTTTAGGTGATGTACCTTAAATAAAAAAATAATTTGACGCAAGAAGTTCTATAATAAAACATTAAGAGGGTCGTTTCTTCAATAAATTTCAAGAATTTGTTTCAGAAACTAATAATGATATACCATAGACATTAGATTTTGTGTGTATTAAATTGTACATAATTGGTCTTTGAAGTCAATTTGTAAGTTAGTAGAAAAATTTGAGATGTCGAAAAAAGGATTGGTCACTGCATGCGAAAGTTTTTATAAGATATAAAAAAAATTAACAGGATGAGATTATTCTGTATTGGACGACGCAAGTAATCTAGTAGCAAGCGTGCTAGACTACCGATCCAAAAATCCCAGTTTCGTAACCTCACGACCGCACGCTTCCAATCGCAGAGTGCGCTTTTCTTAATAAGCGACAGATGGAAACCCCATCAATTAGGATAGCTATTGCATGCCAATCACCCGACATAGCGAAAATATGTAAAACGATTCAAGAAAAGGAAGCGGAATCTTGTAGTGGAGAAGCTTTATGGAAGCCCTATGCTCCTAACTGGAGTGAAATAGGAAATATTATTCTATATCGAGACATCTCTTGAATCGCCTTTGAAAACATGGTTTCGAAAAAATCGCGTTTAAAGTTTTGCAATAAGTTTGATTTGCACGCGACGCCCGGCACCGCGCTTCGTGCAGAGTGCTATAACTAAGGCAGTTTTCCGATTTTTGACCCCGAAAAAGCACTATGACCCTTAAATTGGCGTTTATCATTGCCGTCTATATATTTTAAAGTTTCAATAAAAAATAAAAAAAATTAATAGAGTATAACTCAGATACTAACAACAGTAAGAGATCAAAATTTTGGAAAAGGAAAATTGACTAACAGTCATATTATGGCAATCCTTAGTGAACTCACAATCGAATTACAAGAGTGTGTTGAATAAGAAAATGCCTGTGACTTATGATTGGTCCCAATGCTCAGAATACCGGGGTAAAGCCTACTTATGTGATAGCGACAGGTCTATATTTTAAAAGTCAACTCGTTTTGTTAAAAAATATGGGTATAAGATCTTTGGGGGAAAAATAAATATCAAAAAATAATTGAGCTGACTATTAAGGTGAATGTTTTATATTAACTTGTAACGAAATAATAATTACAAATTATTTTAATGAATCCTTTTCTTTGTTTTCAGTTGTACATCGCGTTATGTAGGTGACTTTTGCGAATATCCGAATCCATGCCATACGGGTCCGGGCCCAAGATGTCAAAACGGCGGGACATGTACGGTTACATTTCGCGATGGAACACCGCGTTTTGCGTGTCGATGCCCCATCGGATTCACAGAGTCACTCTGTGAGATACCTGTAAAAAATGTTTGTGATTCATCACCATGTCAGCATGGCGGTACGTGTAATCTCAAGTCATTAGAGGAGTACACATGTTCCTGTGCTGTTGGATATACAGGTATAAAAGCATTTTTGGCTAATTTACTTTCACTATAGTGATTAAATTTGTTTTATTTTTATTTTACAGGCAAACATTGCGAGAAGCAAAATCTTTGCATATCATCACCTTGTCGCAATGGAGGCACGTGTACTTCTTTACCGGGAGGAAATTTTAGATGCCATTGCACAAAAGGTTTTAAAGGACTAACGTGCTCCGAAGATGTTGAGGAATGCCAATCGAATCCATGTCGTCATGGCGGAACCTGCGTGAATACGCATGGATCGTATCAGTAAGTGAAAACACGTTAATATTATTTTTTTTTACAGTATAAGGAATCAAACACATATTTTATTAACATTTGTAAATTTTTATGTACATGTACTTGCGGAAACACTCGGCAGCTCGCATTGTTTGATAAATTCACTTTTATGATATTCATAATATTATAGTGATATAAAGGACTTAATTTATCTTTTAACCGCCACAAGTTTCTCAACTTTACTATAAAATTTATTTAGGAACTAAACTACTGAATTACCAATAGAGCCACATCTGTGACTATCATCCGTATCTATATTATTTAGGAAATTTATATTTACCCTTTTAAAAATTATTCTGGCTCGAGACAATGTTGGACAACAAAGCGTTGAGAAAAAACACGTTTCAAGTCCGGTAAGTCAGTGTGGTGTTCGAGAGATTTAATCATTTATATCTCTCTACCTTCTGTAATTTTATGAATCACTAAGAGCGAAACAATTTTTTAATTTGTTAATGTTAATTTGTTGTTGTTTAATTGTTGTTAAGAATCTTAAACATTCTTAGTTGCCAAAAATATTTGGGCGGTACGAAATTAACCTTTGATATACTTTTCATACAAATAAGATGATAATTGGCTCTTCAGAAGAAGTTTTATTATTTGTTGTGTTTGATACACAAAAGAGAAAAAAATGGAAGTAAATAATAAATAATAAAGAAATGGTAAATAATTATGTAATTATGAAATCTTTATTGTAGGTTCTACAGTACAGAATTAATTTCATTTTCATCATCACTGTTCATTTTTTTGCATTCTCGACGGTTCTGGTCCTGGGTAGAATTTTTGTAAATTTTGGGATCAGCCATCGGCCCTCATTACTAACTGACTACGAAAGCTCGAGATAATGACACACTGAGTGTGTAATTGGGCGTTTTGGCAAGGAATACATAAATTGTGTAATCTGTCTCGAATGGGTTAATAGAATATACATATATTTTTTCCACTTTAACACTAGGATATTGCTTTAAGAATCAACGCGATTTTTCGAAGCTTATGAAAATTTCGTCGTTTTTGCTTTTGTAAATTGCCATTAGAACGATTTTTTTCTTTAAGAGGCTGGCATTTTGTTTAGAAGCAATATTGTAGTCTTGCTCATCGTGCATCAATAAAGATTGGGTAGAATGTAAGGGACTATGGACCTCTCAAATATATTTCTTGGTACAGCACTGAAAGCAATTATGTCAGATAGGGTAATTCGAACATCACAGTTTTTACTATTATATCTACTCAGTAATACATATTTTGAGAAATAAATAAACACGCATGCATATGTCGATGAATTGAATGTAACTATGTTGGTCAAATAAGAATTATATTCAGCTCGTATTTTGATGCAAGCATTGGTTTACGACTGTACCAAGAAAGAAATATGAGATCCTCTTTGCCCAATCTCAATTTTAAACAACTTGTAAAATTTTTCGCTTTTTTTTACAAACAATTTGGTCAATCATGTTAAAACCTTTTCAACGAAATTCTGTAGTGGTCGAAAATGTTCTCCAGATTTCCCGCCAATTCACAGCTAATTTTATAATTTAAATAAAGCAAATACGTTGTATTATTTTTTTAAACATTTTTTTAATTCTCTTAAGCTGGCTGGGAATTATAATATTTGATACAACTGCGAAAAGAGTCAATTAATAGTTGTCTATCTCTTTTTCGATAGTTTGAAAAAATTTATTTCACTAAATCACATTTAAGTTTATAAAGAGTTTACTTTATTGCTATATTACTGCACGTCCAATTATACTCATTAGTGTACTAAGTACAGTACAGTCGGAAGTTAGGAAATTCAGACTGTTAGTCAGGTTAAGCAAGCCATAAATTTTGTAAAGTTGCTACTTCGAAAACAGCATCTGGATCGACCGGATGTGTTTTTTTTTCTCGTTAAACGGCCACCATCCAATCCTACCTCCTCAAAGGAGATACTTATGTACCTGCACGATGTATTTGCAATTGTATTTGAAAATATTTCGATTTGCACTTTATACAGTACATTCTGGATTATTGAGATGAGAGAGGATGATTGTTATGTAGAAAAATGAAATACAGTTAACAGGTTTTGATAATATTTAATCAAAAATGTTACTACAACAAATAATAGTGCTTATAACATAAACTTCAGAAATAAAAATAGTATTTCAAACTTCTGACAACAATTAAAAAATATCAAATAGTTGCAATAATCGAAAATAATTTCTATGATTGTTGCGAAGTTGCAATAATCGAGAATGTACTGTACTTCCATGAATATATTCTCAGACAGTGCTACAATACTGAAAACTAAACAAAAGATTCAAATTTTCAGTGTTGCATTTGGAAAAAAATTTTCCGATATATGTATAAGTAGTTAGTATAATACGTTGCAATTCTACTTATTTGGCATGGTGTACCAGATCGTAAATATAATATAAATATGCTAATATAAAATACCTATGCTTTTCTAAAATGTATATATGATATATACATATGTGTTTAGTTGATAAAAAAATGTTAATGCATAGATTATGCAACAAAGCTGACATTTTTATTTTGCTGATTCTTTATCAACAACAAATTCTAATTAGGGCATTAGGGAAATTTCAGAAAACATCGTTATATATTTTGTGAATCAATTAATATTGACAATCGAGCATCGCATTAACATTAAATCGTAAAGAAATGCAGATTGAGCGGAAGGTGCTAGTGTGTACATCAGCAAAAAATTGAACGAATCTCAAAACCTTCACTCAGCGGCAAACATTTATCTCTCACACTTTACATAAGGAATTTCTGGATAAGTCTGCGATGCTGTAAAAAATGAAGATTGACTTTTTTACAATAATGCCGGTGGCATAAAATTATTTCAATTTATGTGAATCAACTTTCATCAAACCTGTTTTGTAACTGTCGAAAGAAGTTGTGATTTTTTACGTATTTGGTAATAACGGCGAGTAGAAAAAGGTACAGCATTTCTATGGTAAAAAATGGTCACCGATCAAAATATGAAAATTCCGCACTTAAGTGCGGTTGTGCGTGTTCCAGTGCCAGAGATTCTGACTGGAAAGTGGATAGCAGTTACTACGCGAGAGGTCAACTATAAAAATTCATGAGTAAAGTTAAAGTTTTCAATCGTATTCGATTTTTAGTGCTGCTTAACGTATTAGGTACTCTTACTAGACTTTAAAGTTGCTAAGCTTGATATTCTGAAAGTAGTTTCATAGGAACTGACCCTAAAAGGGAAGCTATACAACTGAACCAATTATCTAATTGTGTAGTAATAATTAAAAGAAATCATTAGGAAAACTAGGAAGTGCTCATTCACACCGAATTGTGTCCATGTTGGCTTGTACCCGTACGACCGAAATCCGCGTAATGCATCGCCTACTGACTGAATATTTGCCTTTTGCAAAATACCTACGGACTTACGGACTGCCATCTACGTGTGGTTGGTTTTTATGTATGGCTGTTCGCGCATAACGAAATTGTTAAATTTTTCTTCAGATTTTTGCATACCATAAAAATTTGTCTAAACATCACTGATATATCCCACGACTTTAAGAGAATGCTTTACATTGTACATATATTAATATCAATTTAAAAATGTGTTGCGTTAAGCAGGGATTTTAGAGAAATTCAAAGTTATTTCGTGGGAGAGTTTTCAGACCAAGGATAAGCGGATTGCTTTAGGATGTGAAAGGATTTTGTTATATACGTATATTTCTTGCATAAAGATAAAAAGAGTTGTAATATTTCTAAATTCAATCATTTTTATCACTATAAGTTACTGTTTTACTTCATTATTGCGTATAATATATACAGGGTGTTTCGTATAACGCATGCAGAAATGAGAAAGGTAATAGATCTCACCTAGGCAAACAGAAAATATTGTGGAAGGGGAAATTTCAACCGTTTTTGAGGTACAGGGTGGTTAACAAACTCGGGATGCACATTATTATTTTATTTTTATCTTTAGATCTAATTAACTCAGTGGTAAATGCTAAAAATCGTATCGGTAAAATCATTGGCGGAATTGAAAGCTTCGATTCTTGATGGATATCGGAAACCCGATTCTGAGTTGTTAAATAAATTGATCAAATACGTTAAAAAACGTATTTTTGATTTAATAAAATCAAAAGGGGGTCCTATTAATTAATAAGTTTTTGTTGATTTTAAATTTAGTTTAAATAAAAACTTTATCTAGGTTATAAATATGAAACGCACAAATATGTCGAATCTCCAAGGACTGCAGTAAAATACAACGGTAATGGGAAATAATTCTCAGAAAAATCATTACACAGAGATTCCCAATCTTTTTTTGTATTAGATTTAAGGGGAAAAACTATTTTAGATGAAAAAAAAGGGAAATTGTTAGGTGGGAATAATATGAAACGGAGTGTATATTATCTGTTACTATTTGCATTTCATCTTATAAATATGTTAATATTATGTTGAAGCTTAAGTCATGATCACTTTGGTGCGTATATCTAATGCTTTTAATGCCTTCTACATTTCATTCTATCCAATTCGGAAATATTCATACCAAGCCCTTGTGTCGACGAGTTTCCTTTTTGCCATGCAATTTTTTGTTCATCACAATATCAGGTGTCAATACTAAAAAGAGTAAAACAGATACGTCCTGTATGATATTTCAAAACATGCCTTCATGGGAAAATCATATTCATTTTTTATTGTAATGTTCGGACGAATAAAATTCGGCTTGATTTAACAGCATTACATTGTAATATTAGTGAGAAATATACAATATGTTCTGGAAACAAAGCTGATGTGTAATTATTACGGTAAATACAAAACTCGCCCATTTTCCCAAAAACGATCCATAGAAGATGAATTACTTTTAACCAATGTTCCATAAGAACGTAAAGAGAAAGCAAGCGGCTTGGCGACAGCTTGAATTGCCACAGCAATAAAGAAGTAAGATGAAATAAAAATCGTTTTCATCGGGATGTTTCCTTTAAATAATTGGATAATTATGTGTGCGCAGAAGGCAATCTACTGTTTTCAGCTTCAGGGCAATTTATATGTTTATTTCTAAGCAGATATAGTAAATCCCAATCCCAACGGAGGTACGTACCATGTTGAGTGGGTTATAAGCGAACACGAAACAGTTTGACTGAGGATGTAATTGGCGCTAAAACGGAAGTTGTGGCAGCCTTAAATTATGTAGAATGGCGAGCAATTTCGCCAGGCATTTTTCGTTATTTGCTATATAGCTCTGTGGTTTTATTATAGTTCTTTTCTATGTTGTGATATGTTAATTGTTAATTAAGTTAATTTAACTCGGTTTTATTTATTTTTCTCTTTTATAGATGTGTATGCGCTCCTGGATATACAGGAAAAAATTGTGAGTCCAAGTACATCCCATGTTCACCATCACCATGTCAAAACGGCGGGACTTGTCGGCAATCTAACGTTTTATCGTACGAATGCAAATGCCCTCCAGGTGAGTTTTCTAAAGGAAATAAATTAATTTCATTTGAAGGCAGTGAAGTCGCATCATATTAATAATAAAACGGTCAAGAAAAGCATTTAAATTTGTTAAATGTGATGATTTTTATAAATTACTTGATCAACACACAATAAAATAAAATAACTTTAAAATAAAATGAAGAACTTGATATTAAATAGGCGCATTTCATCTGTTCAGACGTCTTTTTTCTAAATTTAATTTTGTATTACCTAATTATTAGAAACACATCAAGAATTGTTCGACGAATCAAATTTTTAAATTCATTTTTGAAAGTGTGAAAGATAAAGGCAAAACAAAATCGTGGATCAGTATCCCGGAAATATCTCTGCATAACACAAATGTGGATAAATCATTTTTCTATTTTAAAAGTATCACTATCAATTGATCCGTATTAAGAACTCTAAAATAACACGTGCAAGGAATTTCCGTTGTGAAGATCAAAGGGAAACCTCACCCACATAATAGTTTGATGGTGACGAATTTTGTTTAGGAGATTCGAAATCCATTATGCAGAATCGCAATGTATACACTTCAGATAGATTAGCTTGGAGAGTATATGGTGGGAAAATCCTGTGCGAAATTTTGTTTAGCTGTGTATAGTAGTTACGATACACCCTAAGGAGGTCATGCCTTAGAAATGATTGCCCGACCAACGTAATGGTTTGTGCATCACGATGGGTTTTTTAAATGAATTTATGGTGCAAAAAAGCTTTTTGCGCTGAAGGCGATTGACAATAACCGAACAATTCTTTTGCAGACTAGCTCATATTTCAATATCGATTGACGTCATGCCTCTTTCTAATTTTCTTCTCTTAACGTTGGTTTCCTCGAAATAACTGCATCTATTTTTCTTTTGTCCATCTTAAGCAATCAGACCAAATTTTACAGTGTTGACTCGCCTGTTTTCATTTCATTCACCGAAGTCGCTTCTGGATTTTTTTCTGGACATCTCTTTACTATACGACTAGGGTCATTCGCGCATGTATTCTATATTAGCGCACTCTCCCGCTTTAGCGCGAGCGAATTCAAAGATTTCTTTCACCGTTCTTTTATGTGTAAACATTCGACACACAGAGCCGGTTTGGCGTGGCAGACTTCCTCTACCAACAGATATGAGACCGTGGGAAAGAACGCTTTCCATTGCCCTGTGGCTGTGATCATGCTTTGAACGGCGGAATTTATACCATACAACAGCAGCAGCACCGCGTTTTGCTAGTAAATGCAATCCGCACACAGCTTGGGCAAAGTATAGTTAAGGCAGACCCAGCCTGAGACTGAGCTGAGGCTGAGATCGGCAGAGCCCAGTTGATTTGGGACCGCATTATCACTTTCGTGCTATACAACTTGCAGGTTACACAAAGAAACGATCGATGGTTAGTCGGATGGGCTTGGTTGATCTCTGAAATCTACTTAGAGGCTTGAGCTCGAACTACTTAAGTTAGGATGGATGAGAAAGGCTTTTTACTTTAGGCAGGGTATGCAGCACTGTTTAGCCGTCGTTTGTCCCAAGGCCAGTAAACGAATAATGTTTAATTTTGAATGCGATCTGAATTTATCAGTTTCACCTGATCTCACATCCAAGGTGTATTTATCTCGAGCGATGATGTAATTAGATTATTGCGATCCTGCTAAAAATATTTTGCATTATATGAATTCGGTTTGAGTTCTCTAAAAAACCTAAAGGATGCAAAATATAATTAAATGCTTAAGTTCTTCTGTTGTATTAATATTTATTAAGTGCTTATTAAGCTTTTCTGATTTTAATATAATAATATTACTCAAAATATAATTATCGATATAACTTGTAATTTATATAAAATGGAGAATAATTCTTCCGAATCGTACTAGGTTAAGCCTAATCTATGCTCTGATTTCAGAGCAGAACTATAGGCAAGTAAATAAATTTTAAACAAAATTAACCTGAAATTATTTTTAAACTTCTTGTAATGCGTTATAAGTGCACAACTGCACATTCATTATATAAAAACATGCTAAAATGTGTACTTCCAAGCTAAAAAAATGTGCATTTATTAAGCCAAAATATGTATAGAGAACCTTCGGAATTCGACCTGTACTTTCCGAAACGATTGATAAGTGATTTATAGACACGGGAATAAAAAATGTGTAAGGAATAATAATTAGGCTAGGTTAAAAAAAAAATACAGCCTTAGTTGTAAATATTATTTCAGTTGTTTTTATGTCCCTTAAAAGAAGAATATCACCTTAAGGGGAGAGATAGGTGTAGGACGGTGTTTTTACAGTGATTTTCATGATTTTTGTTTAACAAATAAGGAATTCATAAAATTTATTGATATCGTGAGGTCATTTAACACATATATTTGAGAATATATTCTGAAATTTTCAAAGATTTTCCTCGAAAAGTAACAAAGATATCAGCTGCTACGTATTGTAGGTCGCCATCTGATATTGTTTAGGATTTTGGTTCAAATAGAGCGATTTATATAAAGAAACTATGTACCAAATTTCAAAATGATCAGTTGAACATTTTTAAAGCTAGAAACATAAATTCGAAAAAAGTCGTTTCGAGAAAAACGCGTTTGAAGGTCGGTTCTACACTAATGTTAAAACTGATGCTTTGTTACAAGGATACTCATACTGCTAGTAATTTCCATCCAAGGTTTCTACTGTGAAAAGAAACAAAAGAACATCTGCCAATGTTCTTCTCTTTTCCAAATACATTCCAGGTAGTACATGAATGACTACTTGCTCGACCGCTTCGTATTACATGCCACGCGCTCCGACACGAGGGACCCACATCTACACCTATTTTCTCCCTTTAGTTACTGATTATATCAGTTTCTTTTCCCTAAAGTTCTTATATAGAATTAGTTAAATTTATTCCACGAAAATCGACTTCATGTTTTTTTTATTAACAAACATTAAAATGTTTCCACCGTTTAATACAAAAATCACATACACGCATAGATGATCCTTTCTGTATTTTTTGTACGAAGAAGATGGATTGCGGTAAAGGTCCGATAGTATAATAATATATCGCGGATGAACTTTCACGGACCCTTGTTGACCCTAGGAAGGATCAAAACATTCACCCATCAGATAATTGTACTTTGTGAAATAGACTTTCATGCAAATTGTCAACCTCCCTCCCATCGATAGAAACCCAAATGTTTAAAGAATAGGTCTACAAGAATTAATCACTTTCGAGATCTATATCATTCTTTATGAGCCATAATTCCTCAATGGAAAGATATTTCAGATTTAATACCAATAGAGGTCACGCATTAATAAAAATATACTTCAAAAAATTATGTGACATTCCTACATATACAAAGTGTGTCGTATAACGCACGCCAAAATAATAGATCTCACCTAATCGGAACAAAAAAACCGTATGGTAGGGAGAAATCTCAATCTTTTTCGATAATATAATAATTTTGATTTATAGAATCATCATGTAAAGAAAGGACCATGCCAGTTTTATTAAAATTGCATTATCGATTCTTTCAAAGGTGTTCTTTTCAGTACTTTCTTTTGAAAAACTAGTCCCAGAAATAACACGAACTTTAACTGTTATATTGCATGTTATCGACTGCTCATGCTAAAAGTAGGCAAGTTACTAGGTTAGTTACTAGCAGGAAAATTTTTAATGTTTAAAGTTCAATTTTTCCAATAACCAAAAAATAAGCTGCGAAAGCCTTAACATTTAATAATATACAAGGCCGATATGAATGTGCCACCTTTAATTTATAATGCATAAGAGTATGGTTGAGAACACACACACATGGTAAGACGTAATAGCCACTATAATGACTTGGTATGCTCTGCAGATTTATCTTCTTCTATTTAAATTTGCCTTTCTATTAAAGGCGATATATTCGTGGACTTATTTGGTCCTAGCTATGAGGCTAGTATTATCATGAAACACTATTTAATAGTCAAAAATAGTACTTGAGTGCACTTTATCCCCCATAAGCACAGAAAATTGGGGCCCATGCAAAAACGAGTGCAGCGGAAAAAAAACATTTGAAGCACTTATATGGCGTCACCACATGAATGCGTCAACCATCCCTCCCCACACATACTGACCTCGACCCCAACCCGACGAATGCCTAAAGTAAACTGTGCAGGTTTATATTCATTTGTATTGTATAGATTGGATTGGATAAAGTAATTCCGGATGTTACGAGATTAAGAACTCAAAATATCATATCGAGTGTATCTCGCCTAAGAAGGCTTCCATAATGCAGTCTTGAAATTCCTGAAATAATTATGAAATCTTTGACAATTTAAAATTTTGAAATTGAATCAATAGAGGAAAAAGGTATCAAAATTATGCTTTCTTCTATAGGATTTGCCGGTAAAAATTGCGAGGAGAATGTTGATGATTGTCCTGGGAACCTTTGTCAAAATGGTGGTACTTGCATCGATGCAGTCAACTCATACCGCTGTAAATGTCCACCCAACTTTACTGGAGAATTCTGCGAGAGCGATGTGGATGAATGTGCTTTGAGGTACTTAACAGAAGTGAATTCATAAGGTCTCTTCACCATAAACATAAAAATTTTGTACTTGTAGACCTTCGGTTTGCCAAAACGGTGCAACCTGTACAAACACTATAGGGAGCTATTCGTGCATTTGCGTAAATGGATGGACAGGCCCGGATTGCAGCGAAAACGTTGACGATTGTGTGGCAGCTGCTTGTTTCAATGGAGCGACATGCATCGATGGTGTGGGGAGTTTTCATTGCAAGTGTACACCTGGAAAGACTGGACTACTCTGCCACTTAGATGATGCTTGCACCTCCAACCCGTGCCACGCCGACGCTATTTGCGACACGAGCCCAATAAACGGATCTTTTACATGTTCATGCGCTTCAGGATACAAAGGCATTGATTGCTCCGAAGATATCGACGAATGCGATCAAGGTATAATTTATAGTTAAACAAATTTATTGAGTAGATGTAAATGCCTTCTGCTGTAGGATCTCCTTGTGAGCATAATGGCATTTGTGTCAATACACCTGGATCATTTGCATGCAATTGCTCGCAAGGTTTTACGGGACCTCGTTGTGAGACCAACGTGAACGAATGTGAATCCCACCCATGCCAAAACGATGGAAGCTGCCTAGATGATCCTGGGACTTTTCGTTGTGTTTGCATGCCTGGATTTACCGGCACACAATGCGAAACAGACATTGATGAGTGCTCGCCAAATCCCTGTTTAAACGAGGGCACATGTCACGACATGATAAATGGGTTCAAATGCACATGTGCCCTTGGTTTTACAGGCTCTCGATGCCAGATAAATATCGACGACTGTGCTTCTCAACCATGCAAAAATAATGGCATATGCCATGATTCGATAGCCGGATATACCTGTGAATGTCCACCAGGGTATACCGGAACCTCCTGTGAAATTAACATTAACGACTGCCAATCATCACCTTGTCATCGTGGAAAGTGCATCGATGGGGACAACTCCTTTACCTGCCAGTGCGATCCTGGATACACTGGATATTACTGTCAGACTCAAATCAATGAATGTGATTCGAATCCTTGTCAGTTTGGAGGACACTGTGAAGATCTAGTGGGGGGCTATCGGTGCCGTTGTTCTCCAGGTACATCTGGCCCTAATTGCGAAATTAATGTAAACGAGTGCCACAGCAACCCTTGTAGGAATGGTGCGACATGCATAGATGGAATTAACAAGTAATTCGTTTTTGACTATTTGCTTACATTTTTTTACAACTTTGTTTCTTCAGATACACCTGCAACTGCGTACCTGGATTCACTGGAACTCATTGCGAGATTAACATTAATGAATGCGCATCTGATCCTTGTGCAAACGGCGGAGTTTGTATAGATTTAATTAACGGGTTTAAGTGCGAATGCCCCCGTGGTTACTATGATGCCCGTTGTCTCAGTGATGTTGATGAATGTGCTTCCAATCCTTGTATCAATGGTGGTCGCTGCGAAGATGGAGTTAGTCAATTTATTTGCCATTGTCCGCCAGGATATGGAGGCAAACGTTGCGAACAAAATATTGACGAATGTGGTTCAAACCCATGCCAACACGGCGGAATTTGCAGAGATGGTCTGAACTCATACACATGTCAGTGTATGCCCGGCTATACAGGTCGAAACTGCGAAACGAATATCGACGATTGTGTCAACAATCCATGTCTCAACGGTGGATCTTGCATTGATTTAGTAAATGGACATAAATGCGTTTGTCGAGTGCCTTTTACTGGTGTAGATTGCGGGTCAAAACTAGACCCATGTGCAACAAATCGTTGCCACAACGGTGCTAAATGCACTCCTAGTCCGAACTTTTTAGACTTCTCTTGCACATGCACTTTAGGGTATACGGGAAGGTATTGCGATGAAGACATAAACGAGTGTGCTATATCGTCTCCCTGTCGAAACGGTGCTACGTGCCAAAATGTGCCAGGCTCATACAGATGTCTTTGCGCCAAAGGTTATGAGGGCAGGGATTGCACAGTGAATACAGATGATTGTGCTACATTCCCTTGTCAGAATGGAGGAACGTGTTTAGATGGCATTGGAGACTATACTTGTCTTTGCGTGGATGGCTTCGAAGGGAAGCATTGTGAGGTTGATATTAATGAGTGCCTCAGCATTCCGTGCCAAAATGGTGCTACCTGTAATCAATACGTGAATTCATACACCTGCACATGCCCACTAGGATTTTCTGGAATAAATTGCCAAACGAATGACGAGGATTGCACTGAAAGCTCATGCATGAATGGAGGAACTTGCATCGATGGAATCAATAGCTACAACTGTTCTTGTCTACCAGGATTTACGGGATCCAATTGCCAGTATAAAATTAATAAGTGCGACTCCCAGCCGTGCCAAAATGGAGCCACATGCCACGAGAATGGAAGCGAATACACCTGCCACTGTTCCTATGGATATACGGGTAAACAATGTACAGATTACGTAGATTGGTGTTCTCAGAATCCGTGTGAGAATGGAGCAACGTGTATCCAGCGCATGAATGTCTATCAATGCGTATGCGCAGCTGGATGGACTGGAAAACTGTGCGATGTTCAAATGGTATCGTGTAAGGATGCTGCTATTCGGAAATCCGTTAGTGTTAAGCAACTTTGCAATAATGGCACTTGTGAAGACTTTGGAAATTCCCATCGATGTCATTGTCAACAAGGATACACTGGGTCATACTGCCAAAAGGAAATAAACGAGTGTGAATCGCAACCTTGCCAAAATGGTGGAACTTGCCGCGATCTAATTGGAGCTTATAAATGTATTTGTAGGGAAGGTTTCCAAGGACAAAATTGTGAGCTCAATATCGACGATTGCAAGCCAAACCCATGTCAAAATGGAGGTACTTGCCATGACCAGGTAAGTAAGTTCATTTGTTCATGCCCACCTGGAACTTTGGGGATACTGTGCGAAATAAATCAAGACGATTGCGTGCCTGGAGCTTGCCATAATAATGGCACTTGCATTGATAAGGTTGGTGGCTTTGAATGCGCATGTCCTCTAGGATTTGTAGGCTCCCGCTGTGAGGGTGATATAAACGAATGTCTCTCCAACCCTTGTTCGAATGCTGGGACCCTCGATTGCGTGCAGTTAGTCAACGACTATCACTGTAACTGTAAACCAGGATATATGGGGAGGCACTGCGAAAATAAAGTAGACTTTTGTGCTAACTCGCCATGTCAAAACGGAGGCATATGCTCGACCAGGCAGACAGGACACCATTGTGTCTGCACGGAAGGATTCTTCGGAAAAAATTGTGAGTTCTCTGGGCACGATTGCGACTCAAATCCATGCAAAGCGGGTATTTGTCGCATAGATGATGCGGGTGGCTATAGGTGTGACTGTGTGAGAGGTACAACAGGAATAAATTGCGAAACAGACATCTTGGATGAGTGCCAGCCTAATCCGTGTAAGAGGGGAGCTGCTTGCGAAGATAAACTCGGAGATTTTGAGTGTTTCTGCCCTGAAAAGTGGTCGGGTAAAACGTGCGACACTTATGACCCAAATTATGGAGGTTGGTTTGTACATAATAGAGGTGGACTGGACACATACACAAAGGATCTTGAATATCAAAGGGAGCAATGCATCAAGAAAGGGTGTCAACAAAAGAAGGGCAACTATCAGTGTGACGAAGAGTGTAACACGTACGCTTGCAATTTTGATGGCAATGACTGTTCATTGGGCATCAATCCATGGGGCAATTGCACTGCATCCATCAACTGCTGGAAAGTATTCATGGATGGCATCTGCAACGAGGAATGCAATAATCGACAATGCCTGTTTGATGGACGAGATTGTGAAAAGAAGCTTCAACCCTGCAACCCTACATATGATGCTTACTGCCAGAAACATTATGCCAATGGGAAATGCGATTACGGTTGTAACAACGCGGAATGTAACTGGGATGGTTTGGACTGTGAAAATGAAGAAGAGCCTCCAGTACTTGCTGATGGTGTTATATCCGTAATTGTGCTAATGGACATCTCTCAATTTAAAGAAAAGCTTGTTCCCTTCCTTCGAGATATGGGTCACCAACTGCGAACGACTCTTAGGATAAAGAAGGATGGACTTGGTAACGATATGATATACGCTTGGAAAGGTAGTTCTGAGATCACAGGTATCCAGGACACTCCCTTCGGTAAAAAGCACCATGTTGCCTTCACAGAGAGAACCGGGCAGTCGGGTGTGCAAGCTTACTTAGAAATTGACAACAGAAAATGCGAGGAATGCTTTAATACAGCTGCAGAGGCAGCGGAATTTCTGGCAGCTACAGCTTCAAAACGGACGGTTTCTAGTTCTTTCCCAATTTACAGAGTAAGAGGAATTAACCCCCATGGCGACGATATTGACTACGACAGCTCTGTAAACCTTAAATATGTGATATTGGGAGTATTTCTGGTTCTCCTCTCATGTCTTCTCTTCGGTGTTTTGGTAACTGCTCAAAGAAAACGAGCTCATGGAATTACTTGGTTCCCAGAAGGGTTTTTCACCCCATCGACTGGTCCTAGAAGGCATTCTAGGCGAAGAGGTCCAGATGGGCAAGAAATGCGCAATTTAAATAAAAATCCATCCCTCGCTTGCATGGACGCTGATATGACTTCTGGTCATATGGGTCACTCCCAGCATTGGTCTGATGATGAATCTGAAATGCCGCAACCAAAACGACAACGCATCTGTGATCAGGGCTACTCCAGTGATCATACTGTCGTCACTGACTACGAAGAAGCTGATCCCAGAGTATGGTCACAGCAGCATTTAGAAGTTGCTGAAGTTCGATCGTCCATCATGACCCCACCTGCTCATCAAGACGGTAAACACGATGTTGATGTTAGGGGGCCCTGTGGGATGACGCCGCTGATGGTCGCAGCTGTACGGGGTGGTGGTGTTGAAACAGGTGAGGACATTGAAGCAACTGACGATTCAACTGGTCAGGTCATCTCAGATCTTTTAGCACAAGGTGCTGAACTTAATGCCAAAATGGATAAAACCGGAGAAACTCCACTGCATTTGGCTGCAAGGTACGCTAGATCCGATACAGCGAAAAAGCTTCTGGATGCTGGCGCTGATGCTAATTGCCAAGATAATACGGGAAGGACACCACTTCATGCAGCAGTTGCTGCCGATGCAATGGGAGTGTTTCAGATATTACTAAGGAATCGTGTAACGAATTTGAATGCTCGAATGCATGATGGAACCACTCCTCTAATTCTAGCTGCAAGATTAGCGATTGAAGGTATGGTGGAAGATCTTATTACAGCAGACGCAGATATTAATGCTGCGGATAATTCTGGAAAGACAGCATTGCACTGGGCAGCAGCAGTAAACAATGTGGACGCTGTTAATATTTTATTAATGCATCACGCCAATCGTGATGCTCAGGATGATAAAGACGAAACTCCCCTATTTTTGGCAGCAAGAGAAGGATCATATGAGGCATGTAAAGTGCTTCTCGATAATTTTGCCAATAGAGAAATCACTGATCATATGGATCGGCTACCACGAGATGTAGCGAGTGAAAGGCTGCATCATGATATCGTTCGATTACTTGATGAACATGTTCCTAGAAGTCCTCAGATGATGCCGGTAACGCCGAACACAATGATTGGGTCGCCGACATCTCAGCCACAAATGATTACTCAGCCAACAGTAATAGCTTCTGGTAAGCAGTCAAAAAGTAAGAAAAAGCAAAAAATCGGCTCTACACTGCCTAATAGCCCTGAAACAGAGGGGAGCTTAAGGAGGAAACCAAGTGTTAAAAAAACGTCGACCAAAAAGGGTCAGTTGTTAACAGACGTTCCATTGCTAGATGGAGTTTTAAGCTCTGTAGAGTCACCTGTGACTAGCTTGCCAAGTCCTTACGATACAGCAAGCCTGTATTCAAATGCGATGGCTGCACATCATATCGACTTATTTGGAAATAAGAAGCCTCCCAGTTACGAGGATTGCGTTAAGGTATGGGTGCAAGTAAATGTGACAATTTGGAGATTTGAAAATAATTTTCATTTCAGGCACAGTCGCAATCACTCAACCTGCAGAACATTAATTTAGAAAATTATGCATACTCAATGGGGTCGCCGTATCAGGATATGCTGAATGCGCATCGAGCGAATTCGCAAAGTGTACAAATTGGGGAACAAGGTCTGAGTCCACCTTATTCAAATCAATCCCCACCTCACTCCGTGCAAAGTAACTTAGCACTTTCACCTCAGGGCTATATAGGTAATTGATTTATTTCAATAACATTTTCGAGTATGTTTTATGTTTTAAATGTTATTAAGGGTCACCATCTCCTGCGAAACTGCGACCGAGTTTGCCTACATCACCTACACACATGCAGGCGATGAGACATGCTACACATCAGAAGCATGGATCACAACAAAGTAGCAACGACCCTAGCAGTAACTCTTCGAGTTTTCAATCGTCCAACATGTCACAGCAAAATTCTCCCATTAATGGAGGCTTGACATCGCCATCTGGAGTTCTTTCTTCCGGCCAGCAGCAGCAAAACCCCAATAGTGCAATATTGCCTTCCATGCAGATGAACTTTGAGTTCGGGTCAGCTGGACTGGATTTAAATGGGTTTTGTGGGTCACCAGGTAAGCTATCTCACCACATAGATAACTGAAACTCCAAGTTCTTTTTCTTTGGATGGCACTAAACTAGGGCCCAGTAAGAGCCACTTTAAAGTTATATCCCCAATCGTGCCGATTTAGTGTAGGGAACAAACTTTCTGAATATATGCCGAATTTCTATCAATATTGTCCTTTCATCTAAAAACTGATTTATGTACAAGTCAGTTTTTCACATGTATGATTCTAAAAAGCTCTTTGTAGGCGTTTAAACTTTCAAATCGTAAGAGTTTTTATTTTAATAAATATCACGATTGTATCTTATCCCTTTTTCTTGAGTGACCGTATATTTGGAAGACTTGGCTTATACGCATCTAGGATTGTAGGCTTTTTATGGTCAAGTCCACTATTCGTTACAATGTGTAACTGATTGCATGATGGTCTTATTTAATCTCCTCAGAGGTCATTCTAGTATAATGGCCTATACATTTTTGTAGTGTTAGAATACTTCTTTACTATACAAAAGAATAATAAAAACAATTTTTTATTTTGCTGTGTAAAAGTTTAAGACCACCTTTGTTTTTTGGAACATTTTCGCTTTAAGAACCTCGGTTTTTAAATATTTCAAATGTTTATCAAAAAGAAATGAATAAGCCTTTTATATTCATAACAATTTGAAATAACAGAAGGTTTTCCAAAAATTATTTTAAAACAGAGGATCTTAAAATGAAAATGCTCAAAAAACAGAGCTGGTCTTAAACTTTTGCGCACAGCTGTATATTCGGGTTTGAGAGTGACGCCGTCAAATATTTTTATCCTGGCATTGTGATTCCGACTCATAAATATGACAAGCGCTATTGCGGGGCTTGTTCAAAAACCTTTTGATTTTGGCTTGTTCACGCTAGCATTAATGACGTTTGTTATAAGTAGATGGTTAGGTTAGAGTATTTTTAATATCAATAAAAGACGTTATCGGTTTGATTGTGGAATTCGTCATCTATATATCGTATAGTATATATAAAAATCTAATAATTGGTCTAATAATTATTTTTTGCTTTCAGATTCATTTTCAGGCCAAATGAATCCGCCATCAATTCAAAGTTCGAACCCATCACAAACGCCTTCAAACTCCTCACCTTCTTCTCAGAATGTGCAGTCATCATTTTATCAGTACCTCACACCACCGAGCCAGCATTCTGGCGGACAAACACCTCAGCATTTAGTTCAGACCTTAGACAGCTACCCGACACCGTCACCGGAATCGCCTGGGCATTGGTCAAGTTCATCACCACATTCGAATTCTGACTGGTCTGAAGGAGTACAGTCCCCTGGTAATAATTTGTACATAACAGGAGGGCATCAAGGTAACAAGAGTTCCGGAGGGATATATATATAACAATTAAGCAAAAACTAAGTGTTGAAGTACGTGCCTGTTTTCTGGGTGGTTTCGTTATTTTTCCAATTTAAAACACTGTCGATACTGCGGTACTCGCGGTATTAATAGCAAGCAGAATTTGGAAAGTCATTCCACTCAGAGCCTATCCAGCGACTGATAATTTGACTATAAATTGTAGAGTTGAGGTAATATTTTTTAATTTGTTTTTATTGACTATCGCTCGAATGGTACTGATAATTGTAATTTTAACGTGTGTAGAAATTATGTTGTGCTATAGAGAATGCTTTATCTTAGGAATATACTTCAATCATCATTTTCATAAACTGTTATTCGTGAATTTAAGCCGGGAATGCTTTATGACATTTTGTTGACTTCCTTTTGCGAATATAGGATTTTAAAGTTATAATTCAAAGTGTCAGGCTTTTCAGCTTTCTTCAAAAAGCTGTTTTCTGTTATCGTCATGGCATTTTAAAACACAAATAATACCGCTAAATTTCATACTTGTTGCGGCTTATAATTAGAATAACATCATTCGATCCTGGTTCTTAAAAAATATAAAATGTTGCACATAGTGCTAGTTCAATCTAAGTTAATAACGAACAAGGAGCATAAATAATTGAAGCAAAATTAGGCGGTATAAGACGTATATCTTTTTGATCTTAAACGCATTTATATAAAAGGTTGTCCTTTACGCTCCTCACTCTCGTTTTTGGGTTTATTAATGAAAAAGATCCGATTTGGTGCTATTGCTTTTTTGGGTGAATTTAAATTATGAATTATCAAGAAATCAGTAAAGATCGCGCAACACCTTCATTCTATAGCGCAGAGCATACAACGCTTAATGAGATACTTGGTGTGGATTCATGTAAGGCAATAGCAACGATCAGTTGTCGCCAATCAAAACAGTTCATGATTCATAAGTGGCATGGGAGACCAACAGTCAATAACCGAATAATTAGTTTAGCAAAGTTTAATGACATGTCAGTGTCGCTGTCGCCGTGTAAGGCTATGATTACAGCGTGACGGAAGCGACCAAGCGATGTGAGCGACAAGGTGGTGCCACTATATGCGGTACTGATTATTTAAATTCAGAGGATCTTTCAAAAAGGTTAGAGAATATTTCAATGCATTCATACTCTCTAACTGTGGGTAATAAAATCTTTCCCTAATTCAATTAATCGTACATGGCAAACACTGTTCATGTCAATGCGTACACTCAAGACCAAGGAAAGACATAATCCCAATTCTTTCGAGTTGATTGATTGATTTACATATCAGAATTCTAAATGAAACCAGTTTACAGCTGCAACATCGCGATAAATCATTCAAAAAATCAAACAAGTCAGAACGTTGAAACTCGTAGAGCAGCGACATAACCGACTAAAAGAGCATCATCTCCGCTGTTGTCGCTTGTAAACTAATCGCGCCCAATGATTCTATAATATTATTTAATACTATATAAAGGGCGTTATGACGGTTTTTTTGTTTCGAAAAAGAATAGTAGTCAAAATCACAATTTATTTCGTTTGTAATTTCACATTCACTACATTAATAGGTGTATGCAAAATATAGACTGGGCTTATGAATAACTGAAATAAAATAAGTCTTGTACATTTATTGTCTTCAAAATAAAACAACCAAAAGAAAAGTATGGTGATCAATTAATTTCAAGCAGGCATTACTTAAATAGTGGAGGGGGTATAAGGCTATGCTGAATTAAGGCAAAAGGACAGTATCTAGGAATTCGAAAAAACGACAGCATGTATGGGATCATATATTAATTTTTGTACCGACTTCTCTCTGGCATTGCTTTACTCAAATTGATTGTAAATAGTTCAAATTTAAGCTTAGACCGTAACGTATCTTGTCAATTTTGAGAAAAAGTAATTTAAATAGCGCTCGAGTGGGTCCTTTTAAACGAGCACTTTTCTGTCGCAATAAAATATATTATCAATAAAGGCTGCATATGTTCGTCGTAAATTACGTTTTCATATTTCGTTCAAAACTACAGATGGTAATTAACTGTTTATTCTTTTCCAGTATCTTATAACATTTCAATACAAACAATATCCGTATAGCAATATTTTCAGAACTAGTTAATTTGAAATAAAATTATTTATCATAGTTGACACATTTTTTTGACACTAAATTTTTAATATGACATAGAGATACATACAATAATTTTTAACACCGTCGTGGCAGACCTAAGTCTTTTCGGTGCATAGTTGGCTTGCACATATACAGCCCTTAAATTTCCGGGATTGCGTTTTTCAAAGGTAGTCTTTGAATTACACCAAAGCTGTCGCGTCGCTTGGTATGCTTTCCATGTTTGACGTTAGCGACAGAAAAATGCTCATTTATAAAGGGTTTTAGGAGTACTACTTAGGATAGACGTGAACGTTGTTAAATTATTTCTTTTTATATGAAATTGCCTCCGTATAATCCTGCAAATGTTGAAAATATTGGTCAAAAATAAATATTGGGTAATTCTGATATATGTACATATAAATAACGGACGAATTTAAAATTAAAATTTTTAATAATAGATTCAGCTTTTTCCCTTCAAAGTACATAAACGGAACAACAAACACAAAGCCCAATGAACACATTTCCTATTTTGCATACATAGATGACTCTTATACTATTTGTAGTAAATATTTTGATAATCCGGTTCCGGCAAGCTACAACCGTTTCCATATTAAAGTAAACTGAGTCATATTTTCCGCTCAAACAATGACTGAATTTAACCCTTTGCACTATGAGAACACCGCTAATAATATTTTATTCCTAAAACTCTTGTCACCTCTGACGTGACAACTTATTTAATTAACTGTAAAGTTTATGCTAGAAAAGAAAAATATAAAATCAGAGTTTGCTGAAAGCAAATTAGGAAAATAATTATAGTGCAAAGGGTTAAATGTGTTATAAATTCGAGTTGACTTTTTAATTGAATTCTTAGTCATTGCTTCCAGAGAAGAATATTTTAAACTTGTAGACCAATAAATAGACCTAAGTAAATTTTACTGAAATAAGTATTATATTCTGGTATTAAAAGTATCAAACTCGAATATGTGGAAAGTTTCGATACTACTGAAAAGAGATCTCGTCTGAATCCTCTGGTTCTGACTTAATTTCCATTTTAATAAAAGAATACTCCTCAGGCGAACTTTGTGTGACATGCACTTGGTTTGAGGGTACCTTAATGTACGTGTTTGTCTTTTCCGTGTCCAAAGTGTCCTCAGTAACTATTGGGATTCTATCAGTTATATGTGTTGATAAATTGGATGAATCATCCCAACAGCTGCCCACCTCCACAGAAGAGTTTTCTGATAAGCGCTTTCTCCTGCCGTAGAACATCACATCAGAAATTAATTTTTCAGCAATAATGCGCTGTTCAAAATCTAAGCTCCTCAGCTGGAAACCTATTCTGCGGCCGGCTACATCCCATTCATCACGATCGTTATTTTGTGGCTTATTGACTGGTTCTATAATTTTAAATTTCGGCACTTCTCTTGTTATTTGGATCTTTCTTGTTGCTAAATATCTAGTGGGCGGTGCCTGCGCAACAGTCTCACTCCGGTAATTTGAAGGGCCCTGAAATGAAATATTATATTAGAAAATATTTTTGATGACCTCAAATTTCCTCACCCTACGAGATGATGATGTACTACTTGTAGATCGGTCGCCAAAAACTTCTTCTAACAAATCGTGAAAAGCAGAAAATGTGTTTGGGTTGTTTGACCTAGAAGGGAACTTTTTGGCTGTTCTGTACGCCCTTAGAAGATTTTTCATCTTATTTTCGACCATAAGCGGAGTAACTGGTTGGTGCTGAAATACAATGAAGTGTTAAATAACTTCCTTGTGAAGCAAAGCAATAATGTGTCCTACCAAAATATTAGCAGCGGCTAGATCGTTACAAATATGATGGTAAACTAGTTTTTTCTTCCGAGAATGCTGGAATTCTTCCCTTCTAGCTCTATAGCTTTTTAAAAGGACTCTCGTTTCCTCATAGGTCCACATGCGACGACTGTTAATGAATGTGAAAAGAAATTAAGATCGAAATAAAAAGATTGAACTACATACTTGTCTCCCTCCATTTTTATTTTTTTTAAATATATTTTTCAACGTCAGATTATCGCTTGAAGTAGGAATGATTGTGATCCAAGAACTGGTTTCTGAAAAATTTTATTTTTATGATCAAATATTTATCGATAATTTATTCGTTATGTAAATTTCACAGCTATTATTTTTAATTCCATGAAAAATTGAAGTGATGTAAAATGTAAACCAAACTGGCGATATTTTTCGACACATGTGGCAATTGAGAGTGTATGTTTCGCCATCGTATATTTATCGCTAAAAGGACTGTACCACATTCAGCGAAATATTTAAGTTGGAAATTGCAAATTGTATTGCTTTTATTCTTCGTTAAATTTTTAGTGTGCATTGTAAAAAAAAGTGTATGCTGTAGACTGAAAAAAATCCACATATTCGACTCAACGTCACTGATATGATGATTTTCCATATCTTAAATTAGGATCCGACCGAATCGAAACCTCTGCTTTACGACGGACTACTTTAAGTCTAACTTCAGTAGCAACGGACCTTTAAAATTTGACTTTAGAACTAACTGGTGGTGCACCAAATCAAAGATATTTGAAATGTTATTCATAGAATTTTCAGCGAAGATTAGCTTTGAGCAAATAATTCGAATTTGCAAAAAGGTGTTCGGGATACCTATTTGTAAAAAGCTTGCAGGCTAGTAGGCGACTACAGATACAGTGCGAAATAGAAGTAACAAAGTGAACGTCTCAAGTATACGTGAGAAAAAGGCAAGCAAAGATTATCTGAGCTTTTTTAAATTTTATTAAGTTTCTTTTATAATTATAAATTTATTTTTCTTTCTTTTAATTGTTATCATATTAAATATTATTATTTGAATGGTTTACCAAATAAGCTTTACGAGCCATTTTCTCACGATTACTTCAGAGGCTCACTTTATTGCTTTGAGCTGTGTGTGTGGTCTTCTACTAGCCTGTAAAGTTTCGCGCAACTTGGCAACCCAAATGTCTTAACCCTTTCTTGTTAGAGTAAAAATGCATACAAGGTCATCACTTTCGAGGGCTGTATACAATTTCTGCTATCGCTTGACTATACCATTTGTAAAGAGACCATGTGCAGGAGTTTTTCTTCATAGGTAAATTTAGAGTTACAGAAATACAGGACAGATAAGTTAATAAAGCTTCTATAACGTTTACTATTCAATATTTAAATGTAAATTGTTTTGAGATCTATTCTATTTATCTCGAACTCCCATCAATTTCATTTTTTGTTTTGAAACTACCGCTTTCTGAATAATATCTCTAATTCAAAAATCATATTTGTCCGTAAAACCTGTTTATGAATGATAGTCCACAAAATCTGAATCCGAACTCTGCAAGGGTTTCATAGCGTCTGCAAAGCACCATCTAAGCTAATTCAATAGTGGTCTGCCGTAAAGTAAAAAAAAAAAATGTTGATGTAGGCGACTGGTTGTCTGGTTAACAAGAACAAATATTTTACTATTGCCATATGGTTAAGCTGACGAGTACCCAGAAACCGGGCTACCAACAGAGGTAGAAGACTGAAGCACGGTCAGATGCTTGTAGTGCACATACTTAAATTGAAGTTTTTTATTCTCAACCCAGTTTGGTTCGATTAGAGCTTCTGTATAAATTTCCTCTATATTTAGCTCCCAGCTAAGCTTTGGATGTACTATACTATGCGCTGGAAGATAATAATGCCCTAAAGTTTGAGATTCGACATTTTAGTTTTTTGAGTAAAAGCATCAGTTAAATTATGCTTCGATTAATAGGATTTTTATCCATTGTTATTTTAAGGGTCAACAAAATTTACAGTCAAGAACCGCCTTAGCTTAATAAATGCCATGTGAAAAGTTACAGAGCCACCGAATTAGCCATGATGATGCCAATGAGTCGCTTTTCGGCCCGGCAGGATCTACCGTAGTAATAATGGTTAAAATAATTCAAGTGAACTTTGCATTTCCCGCTGTTGCCCTATATGCCTAAAACCGAAAATGATCTAGGTAGCGATTAGCAAATTACATTTTTTGACGTAACAATCCTCGATTGTAGTTAGAACATTAAAGCAGAGTAAAATTGACTCAAATAGCATTTCGTATACCGGGCGTATGTAAGTAAGTTTTAGAAAATAACTCTTATTGTCTAAAACTCGAAAGCTCCCAATAGTAAAGTAAATGATAATTCTAAACAAACCCAACAAACAAAAGTGACAACCGCAGAAATATTTGCGTACTCGATAAGATATCACCCAAACAACAAAATAAATAGAATGCAAGACACAAAGATAAAGCGGATTAGTTACACAAACTGCAGGGAAGAATGTAATTTTAACTTGTAATTCAAGAACACTAAAACCGAACACTTTAAATGCAATAATGAACCAGCCTTGTACACAATAACAGTACTGAAGTTAGTCGTATTCTGATAAATGTCATGCGACTTTGTGTTTTCCACGTTTACATGCAAAGGTAAAAATCGATTCAACTTTTTCGTTCGTTCATAGGGGACGTTCAAAGAACACACCAAACCAGTCGGTTTACGTTTACCAGAACGTGAAGAGAGGAAATGCCCTTAAATGACGAGGGGTGCACAACGTGTGAGTGCTACTAAACATCTGCGTGTTTACGGTGTGCGCGCGCAGATAAATATTTGTCGAAATGAAATCGTAGATTATTTCAGTAAAAAGACCTCAATTTCCATAAATTTTTATATATATATATATGCGATAGAAATAGCAAAACAGCAAATTCAGTTCAGCAATACAACAAAAGATGCTATGCGCTATCGGCGTTAATGTAAAAATATAGATAAGTTCTCCTTGATTCGTCAGAATGCATTAAGCCAGGAGCAGAACAGTCGGCAGCCGCAGCTCGGAAATTTAAGCGCAATGCGCAATACACATCAAGAGAAGCGCAGCGCGCGTCGTCTGAAAATCTAGATTAGCCAGGCAGAAGCAGCCAACTTTATTAAGCGAAACACACGTAAAGGTAAATAGGGTTAGACGAGCCGCCGCTACCGGCTATTCTGTGCGGCCGCTGCTACCGGCTATTCTGTGTTAACTGCCGAGTTTCGAATTACAGCTGCCACTGTCGCCTGTTCTGTTTTAGCCTTCAATTCGAGGCGTATGTACTTCTTTCTGGTTTGTGATCTCATATTTCTTTTAATCAGTACGATTATCGCTAACATAATTGTACAGAAAAAGTGGCAATACTTCCATACGAGGTGCCTCTAACTTTCATAAATTTGAGAGCGGGCTTCGATATAGTTTGAAAAGTAAATAATCAGTCTGTAGGCATCAATTTCTAAAAAGGAGCGAGTAGGAATTTTTTCAATAATTTTCCGTTGATTACGATGAGAAAGTGCTTCGAAGTCCGCTTTCAAATTTAGGAGCTCCCAGAATGGAAGAGTCCCCGAAAAAGTAATAACAAAAATGAAAGAAATAAAATAGTTGAATAACTGATAATGCACTATAGATTGATTGCAGGGCTTAAATGCTTTATAATTATTAGCTAGAATTGTTTTTAAATTACTTTTCAATTATTTATATACTAGTTCGCAGGAGTGATAGAATCACATAGCCACTAGTTAGTAAACTTACTGCATTTGCACTGCCTTTCTTGCTAATCATTATTGGTAATTAAATTCTAAATTTAGTGTTTAGCGGGGCATTGTTGGAGACTTATTATTATTGTATAAATATTTAAAACAAAAGACTGCCGTTGGCGTCGTTCATATGAAGACGAAAACGATATGATAGAAGGTTTCAATCAAGAAGATATAGAATATAACGAGACCGAACTCGCATGTCGCGAAATGGATCAAATATGGGCGCCGCTTCGTAGCGCTGCGAGCGGACCATTGATTTGCGCAATGTACTACTGCTATTGCGCAGGTGTTGTTTGTGTTAGTGGGAATCTGATGTAAAAGGGCCGTGGCGCGTATATTGTTTGCTTTTACCAAATAGAAATACGACATACACATGATTCTCACTAACCCAAACATCATCTGCGGAGTAGGGCATTGTGCAGGTCAATGGCAAAGAATATCTATGAACAAGAAGGACACTCGTGACGTTTTCCCTTATCTTTCAACGACCTTGGGTACCGTTAACCGGACCAGTCGTTTCATTTTGTTGGAAATAGATAACTATAAACAACTAATGTGTGAGGGCAAGACAAAAATTTGGGGGGAGATGCTATGAAAATTGAAACGCTTCTATAGGGTGCATTATTTTATTTTGAACAATTTCTATTTTCCAGCAAGGTACAAAACTTATTTCCTGATAATTGCCCCTCGCAAAGCCACACACCAAACGCCTTATATGATGTTTACCCATCATTTTTGAAAGGAAATAAGAGTTGTTTATTTAATTGCACTTCAAAATGTTCTGAACTTTTCAATTAAGTCAAATCTCTCAATAAAATAACAGCATCCTGCAGTAGCTCTCTAGCCGCGTGAGCGCCGCACATAGTCGCTATGAAACTGAAATACTGAACCCTTGTGGCATAAAAATTGCTTTAATAAGGAAATAGTACACAGTAAAAAGGGAAAAAATAAGTTTCTAATTGATTTATATAGAGAGCATATAATATATAAACGAGACCCAGAGTTGCCATCATATGTTGGTTCGACCGAATTTGTATCCTAAAGCAGACCTGGGCAAACCCGGCTCTTTTGACTCCCAAGTGCTCCTCAGGTAGAATCTTTTGACTCCCGGTGCCCACGTCATTGCTACTGCAAGTGCAAGTGAGAAATGCATACTCCTGTCGTGAAAAATTACTTGTGCGGCACACAGGACATAGACGATGCTCCGAGTGCAAGCGAGAAATATTTTTTTGGTGCCTCCTGCAAGTGCAAGCGAGAAATGCATACTCCTGTCCTGAATCAGTGATGGTGAACATGTACTCACTCCTCATTGCGTTAATAGAGATAGAGCGACCCGAAATGACCCGAAATGCGAAAGGTTTATGGAGGTATACTGCTCCCATGAAGTCAAACTTTGCCTGGGTCTGTCCTAAAGAGTAAGTTTCTAATTAGTCTCTATTTTTTCATAACCGGACAAAAGGCGAAAAAATATAAGGGAAGCATGCATGTGTTATATGTCAAAGTTTTAACTATTCTTTGGTTTGGATCATCTGGAACTTTCAGCGGCAAAGTCACTCAGTTGTGTTCGGGCAGCTTCTGCTTTAGAGTCGACATGCCTTCTAATGCGTGATTTTAGCGTAGGAAAAAGTGCATACGTTTTTGCTGAAGCATATATAGCACGTCCAGCTAAAAACATTTCTCCCCATCGAGTTTTGAAATCCATTGCACTAGTGTATGATTTTTTTATAGTTTATAAGAGTGTTCATTAGTTAAATCTTCTTAACTTACCTTTACAGATTTTGGTGCCATAAAAAAGTATGGTTCCTTAAGAAAAAAGAAAGATTGGATTTTTTTTGGTTTGCATTTATATACAAACTTTAACTGTCGGGTTTGTTGATTATTTCCAAAAGCTTTAGTGTCCTCTTTATCCCTCACGTTTTAAAATGCCATGGAAACTGCCATTCCTTTTCATATGCCAAGTTTACGCTTTTTGAATGAATCTCTATCTCAATCCTCAATATAAAATAAAGGGCAATGGCGCACATAGTGCTAGTTCGAAACAAGAAAGCCAAGTTGATGACGATTTGTGATTACTGTATGTAAATTTTGTTGCCGCACTTTGGTGGGCAGGAATCAACATTCGCTCTTAATTAGTGCATAACGAAACATTCTGTAAAATTTGGAAGCGTATTGTTCCGCAGCCGAGGAGGCAAACGACTCAATTATTGGATGTGGAAAATCCATGTCATTCCTTAATTTAAAAACCGAAAAAGACACAAAAGTGATAATTTCGAAATTTTTCGTTAAGTAGGGTAAATACTTGTATATTTTTCTAGGTCTTAAGTTGAAAGTAGTAGACAAAATGATACACTTTAAATATCACGAATTTTACGGAATTTACATGTTAGCGGTTCAAAACGTCTTCTGAATGTGGAAAAATCAAATCTGTTGTAAAAAGTAGGTTAAGGTCTAACTTTAGGTAATCGCTACAGTAACTTCTAAGATAAGTCTTAGGTAGAGCGAGTTGTCTTATTTTATATATTATATATATTATTTTTATTATATATTCTTAGCTTTAGGACTGTAAACTATTATTTTATAGGTTTAAATATTTTAAGCATTTTATAATTCGAACAAATGAAATTTATTGTATTTTATAAGAAAAAACAAGGCTTTTATTTACCTAAAACGAATTTAAATTTTACTATGTCCGGTGGTTTTTAAGGTCGGACATTTAAACTCTAAGGTAAGTTCGTAAACGTCAAAGAATATCGTATCGTTTGGCATTCCCGCATCATGATGCACACAATTGTAATGGGATGCTTACGTGATGTGTTCTGTTGTGTTTTTATAAACACATGGTTTTTTTGCTCAACTGAGACATCTTGCATATTTCAACAAAATATCCCATTGTAGTTCCATAACATCAAATTTGAAATAAGACAACCCTTGGAAGGAAGCATGGATGAATTACTCTTTATTAGTCTTTATAAAAATTCTTACTTTTCTAAAAACACCCACCATTTATAGCAGGTGCCTCAAGAATATGGTGAATATTTTATATGTAGAAATTTCAACACGTTATCGAGAAATGTTTACATATGTATATAACATACTGATACTCGTACGCATTATATCGCTTTTGATAGAGTAAAAAATATAAACCAGTCTTGATACAATGACAGTATTTTGTTGTTGTATGCGTTCATTTACAGGTAGAGCAGGAAGAACTAACTGTTCGTGGAAGCTTATGACTCTTATATGGTCCGATTTTTGTAAGTAAAATATTTGTTTATTTTCAAAGTTACCACAAAAAATAATTAAACTTTTAAGTTTAAGGGATCGTCTCAGTGTGACCCTCCGAAAAATCACTGATTTTCGCGATTTTTTTCTTTAATGTTGAAATAACCTAATCGGTCCGGTTTTTTTTTATAAATAAATACATTCATGACGAATACATAATGATTTTTTTTATGTTTTTTTATTGGGTGTAAAATAGTTCAATAAATTGTTGAAATGACACGTAAAAAAAAGGTCCTGTATGGTTTCCAGGATTGCGGCCGCAATTTTGAGCTGAAACAAAAATTTCAAAAAGATTATTAATCTGTAGGGAAGTCACTATGGCGCTATGGAAGGTTTTTTTTTTAATTTGACAAAATGGCGGCGGTTTGAATAAAAAGTATCGAATTTGGCCCGACAGTTTTTCGTAAAAAAACGTAGAAAGATTTCAAAAAAAAAAAAAAGCTTCCATAGCGCCATAAAGAATGACGCTATAAATGTTCTCTCCAAATTGGAACTAGATATCTTCAAAACTCTTCCTTTGAGAGTGGAAACGCGTTTAAAGATTGAAGCGCCCGTACATCTCTCTAACAAATCGTCGGTGGTCAAATCTTCGTAGATTGGCTTCAAAACCTCTTGGACATCGTCATCGAGCGTTGGTGGATGAGAATATTGTTCCTGAAAAAAAAATCGATTTTTCGAAAATTTCACACTGTGACGACCCCTTAAATGACATAAATTTCGAACCCATGTGGGCTCCCGTAGAAGAGGTGGTTTGTGTGCAATTCAGGAGTTATCATCAACAAAGCATTTAAAAACAGTTTTATTATTCTTGTACAATTATTAGTTCATATTTATTTTACATATTTAGAGTTCATTGTGTACAATTTTTTTTTTAATATAAAAATTGCGCGTTGTGTAAAAGCAAAAGAATAAGAAATTCTGGTAAACCATTTTAATAAATCTAATCGCTCAAAATATGATTTCAAGTAAAAATTGTGATTGTAAATGCCTCTTGACAAATTTGAATGTAAATATTTCAAAATAACACAAACTTCTATCCATTACACTTTAATAATTGCTTTTCCAATATTGTTTCCCTCCAGCATTTGAATAAATGCTTCAGACATATTTTCAAATCCTATGGTGACCGTTTCCCGATATTTCAGCTTTCCTTCCTTTATGAAGGCTTTCATAGCCAAAATACCTTCAAGTCGACGTTTCGCCCAACGACTGGAAAGGAATCCTTCCATTCGAAGCTGCTTAAAAATAAAATCTGGTTGTAGAATTGTTGCTGAAAATAATTTTGAAATTAAAAAATCGTTGCATAAATCACTTTTTAAAAGTACCTTTAGGCAATTCGCTTATATCGTCGTTGTAAGATGCAATTGATCCACACGCAGCAATACGTCCGAATGTGTTCATTTGGCTTATTATTATTGAGCTAGTTTGTCCTCCTACCTAAAATTTATTTATATTATTTAAACTGCAAAATGTGTTGATATTTAATTACGTTGTCGAAGTAGCAGTCGACACCGTTGGGAGCAGCTTTCTTGAGAGCTTCGCCGATATCAACAGTTTTGTAGTTAAGAACTTCATCGAAGCCTAACTCGTCCTTCAACCATGAGCATTTCTCATCTGATCCAGCTAAGCCTATTGCTCTGCAGCCCTTTATCTTAGCTAGCTGTCCAACCAAACTCCCGACCGCACCCGCTGCCGCTGTAATCACCACGGTTTCGCCAGGTTTAGGTTGACAGAGTTCAAGAAGCCCAAAATAGGCTGTAATCCTGAAATTAAGAGATCCTATTCACAGTTGGGCAGATAATTCTATATTTTGAATGTCGAATTACTAATATCAAAAATAAAAAATTATGTGTATCGAATGTATACATGAATCCGCAAGGAGTGAAATGTTGTATTTACAGTCTGAAAACATATGACACGTTAGGAAAAAAATCACTTTTTACAAGGGGACAGAGCACTGATTTGAGAGCCACTACGTACTAATAAATTGGCGGGTGAATCGTGACGCAGCGAACCATCACCAAGTTGGGAATAATCTGTTTTGCATGGATACTATTGCCATTGCAACTACTGGGTTGTAATTATAGGTAAATTACTTGCGCAAGGTGAAGTCAATAACAACGCTTAATCATGCAGTGTACTTACCCAGGCATTCCAAGTGCTCCTAGACCCAATGAAAGTGGAAGGCCTTCGTAGTCAGGAAGTAGACACATTTCCCCATTTTCCTTGGCTTTAGCTGCATTTACTTTTGTATAAGTTCTCCAGCCAAATTGTCCAAACACATACTCTCCCTTAGGGAAGCCGGCACTTTTGCTTTCCACAATTCTAAAAACATGGAACTGTGCATAAAGAAATTATCAAAATCAATTAAAAGGAAATACTTTGCGATCTGTCCTCCGATAAATGTTGATCCCACCGGTAAGGGGAACCGAGATGGAAAAGCTCGCATATAAGGATCAAGGCTTAGAAAGATCGCTTCGCACAATATCTCTTAAATTAACAAATTTACGAAAATAATATTAAGAAAACAGCAGACTTGTATCAACGTTTACCTCCATCCTGCAATTCTTGCAGACTTTCTTCCTCCAATTTAAAGTTGTCGACTTTTGGAGCGCCCTTAAAGGGCTTCGCGTAAACGAATTTTTTGCATTTCACCATTTCAAATTTTACAAAAATATTCAGCGGTTCAAAGTAATAAAGCAAACGAGCTAGGGAGACTAATTATGAACCTGTTTCACTGGACGGTACGATGGCAACTGGTATCCATATACCGATAACTAACCGAGTACTAATCACTTTGCACTGTGTGGCGAGATTGCATTGCAATGCATTTCTCCAGCTGCATGTCTTTGATACACTCATGCGACTGTAGTGCCATTAATTGGCCCTCTGCTTTTCAATACATTGTATGCGGACTGCGGAGCCGGTAGCAGACAAAAATGTTTTATTATTTATTCGACATTCGATTGGTGCTGCGCAATATTCGCGTCAAGTTATCGCCGGCCGTCGAAACTGGAGATAAGGTTTCTGCTGATAAAAAATACCGAATTCATTTTTCCCAGAATTTTAGTCAAATTATGCCTTACGGTAAACAAGATCAATTCGAATAATTTAATTTTAACGTCTTTAGCATGTAAGGTAAATTGAAAATAAATTCCATTAAAGCTTAATTATGACATCATACGTAAAAGTGAACAAACAAATTATATAACTATCGCGGCGATGGTATTGATGCAATTAAAGATAAATGTGTGCAATGTAATCTATCGCCTTTTCTCATTTTCAGAAAATTTGCTTTTTTGTGCTGCGTCACTCTTTCGAGTGGAATTCAATTGCAGCCAAAGTCTAATTAAATGCAATTTAATTTCATAAAAAATATTGGGCGTCATGTCTGTCTGACTGCCTTTAGTTCTCTCTTTCAGCTAACAAATTACCGAGAAGACAGTTTGCAGATTGATATTGTAAATAGATAAGAATGATTCCAAACGTAATAAGAAAATAAACACTTTGGAAAATCGCTGAAAAATAATCAAGTTATTAAAATATATAAATCTAAATTAGCATTCAAATAAGCGATTTTCCAAAGTGATTTCGTCGTAATTAAAATCGAGTACATTAAATCAGTCATTACTACATTCTTACTCATGGCTGAGACTGGTTCAAAAGAACCATAATTTTTTTATGACTGAAGGATACTCGGTCGGGAATTAAAATTAATGAGGGTCAAAAGAGTCGCCATAAATATTTTCATGCAGAAATATAAAACTTGGAAGCTGTCCAGGATAGATTTATTCGTTTTGCGCTTCGTGGCTTTCAATGAAGTAATCGCCTTATATTATCCCCCGATATACCTGCATTAGAAAATTGACGAAACCTTTCCAAAACTGTCTTCCCTATAGACTGCCTACCAGGCAATATTGATTCTCCTCGGTTGCATCCTTCGCTTAATTTATCTGTTCCTGCTCGTTCTTTGAGGAATCAGTCTTTCCTAAGTGTTCCTCAACATAATACCAATTATGGTTACAATGAACCAATTACATCTATGTTATGTATGTCCCGGTGCGTTAATGAGAGTTTTGATAGTTTCGATTTCCATTTATTACGCAGCAAAGAAATCAAGAACTGAAATCATTAAACGCGCACAGTCAAAAATAGTCAGAGATATCACCGGAGCACCCCGAAATGTCCGCAACAAAAGATTGTTTAGGGATACAAATATTAACGAGATCGAAGATTAATAAAATCAGTAAAAGGTATTTGGCAAGACTCCAGCAACACCCGAACTCTACTGCAAAAAAAATACTCGTACTAAAGAAGTTTGCAATACTAAGAAAAAATGACGCGATCGATTATGCAGAACAGTAGCCGATATAAGCCGTAAAATCAGAGCTCAAGAAAAGAAAAGCAGCAGTCGTGGGTTGAGTCGATAATACCGGCGAAATAATAAACACAGTGACCTAAAACCCCCAGGATATAAAGGCGCACCGATTACATTTGTTGTTCAGAAAAAATGAAATAGCAATATTTAAAATTACATTAATGATTACGCTCTTATTTGCTCTCACAATATACTAAGGAGTTATTGCCCTTACAATGGCACTTTTAGTGTAAAAACTGAAAACCTTCCAAGTGTGTAAAACAGGCATTTCATTGTGAAAATCGTGCATTTATTTATTTATCATCATCAACAGGTTGATTACACCATCTGATCTTAAAATAACAAACACTGATTTAAATTAATTCCTAATGAGTAACAATTTTTTGATTAAATCTTTACTACAATGAAAGTCTACTGAGGAAAATCTGGTATTGTAAATTTTGGACATGGCCGATACCGGTTCAAAAGTGCCATAATTAGTTCTGTGGTACATGGAGTATAGAAAGTCCTTCCCTCTAGTAGAACGGGGGCGTGAGTTAAAATTAACAAGATTTAAAAGCTTTGGAGAGTCTATAACGCCAGTAATGATATCGTGCATGAACGTAACACTTGAGATTTCTCTACGGTTGGATAGAGTCGTCAAACCTAAAAGTTTAAGTCTGTCTTCATACCGAGGAAGACTATGCGGGTCACGCCAAGGTAGGTGACGAAGACTGAACTGGAGAAAACGCTTTTGGACTGCCTCGATACGGTCTACATACACAGAATAATGAGGAGACCAAACAACAGAAACATATTCCAAGATAGGTCGGACAAATGCACAAAACAATGTTTTTAAGAGATAAGGATCATTAAAATCCTTAGACCAGCGCTTAACAAAACCAAGGGTGGAATTTGCACGATTTATTATTTGATCAACATGTCGTCCAAAATCGAATTTAGAATCAATAGTCAGTCCCAAGTCGACAACATTCTCTTGCCGAGATAAAGGTGTGTCAAGAATTTTGTAGGAGTACTCAAAAATAGAAGACTTCCTAGTAAATGAAATAAAGTTGCATTTACTAATATTTAGTTTCATGTGATTCTTTGAACACCACTCAGTAAAGGTGTCAAGATCGCGTTGGAGGCTAAGCGCATCTTGCAGTGACTCGGTCACTCGGAAAATCTTCAAGTCATCAGCGTAAGCCAAAGCATGCGAGTTCTCGAATAGAGGAAACACGTATTTCTCAACAAAAGAATAGAAACAACGAACATAATGGTCAAATTAATTGACCACCATCATGCTGTACATAGAGCTACGAGAGTCCTTCTTCGCATGGGCTCTATGTATGTATAATTGTATATTGTATGGCATCAATGTTTCAGACGTTAGTAACGACCACGCATTTTGATGGCAACTTCTAACTCTTTCAGGTTATTAAATTGGCGATTGCCGGCGTAGACTATTTGAATAAGCAAACCCCAAACGTTCTCCGTTAGGCATCCGGAGAGCGAGCTGGTAATCTCATCAAATTAATATTGAAGTTTGAAAACCAAGGCTCTTTGGAAACGCTTAGCGGTGGTAGTAAATTATGAAACATCACCTACAACCGATCTTTTTTGCATGCAACAAATTGAATTTTATGTTTTGTTGCTGAGAGTTAAGATACGGAATATCTATCTTCCTGTCGCTTGGACTAAGGTGCTTTTTGCATTGCATATACTCTCGAACGATGGCACGCCTGTTTTTGATCCAGAAAGGTAACATTTTCGCTTTAAGGAAGAAAGCGAAACCATTGAATTGAACGTTGCTTGTTCTACAAATCTTTCTTCCATCTCTCTCGCAGCTTTTGTATTCCAGCATATGTGGACTCAAAATTTTCCTGATCTGCTAGATAGTTCCGATTAACGCGGGCGGATCTGCTAATATTCCTTACGATTCCCCGCTTTTAAAGTCCTTGGCTGAAAAGCGCGTATTTCTTCTTTTTTTTATTTCTCCGCGAAAAGGCAGCTCACCAATAAAAGGCGCCCTTAAATTTAGGAGCGGACTTTGAAACAGTTTGTAAAAGGTAAATAATCAGCCAGTAAGCATTTGTAATACTGTAAAAGTACTAACTACTTTATTAAATATCTCGAAAACGGGACGAGCAAAATTTTTTTCAATAATTTTCCGTTGATTAGTATAACAAAGTTCCTCGAAGGCCGCTTTCAAATTTAGGGCCACTACTTATGGGTGAGTCCCCCGAGAGAATATTCAATTTGCAATCCAAAATCATTCCCATGAAGTCAACTTTATTTAATAAACTTGTTCGCGATTGAATAAAAATGTTTGATTAGTTCCGAGATACATGATAGGGTTCCAGTCCACAGAGCCAAACAGCGCTCACACGCCAACCTGAGTTCAACTTCAATGTGGTTGTACTACAAAAGGCGAAGAGTAGATCTCTTGATCCAATTGGGAAAACGTGTTCCCTAATATTATAGCTTTATTACTAAACTTATCTATACAGGTATTTGGTATTTTCACTGGAAAACAAGACAAAAAGAAATGTAACTAATTCTTAGCGAGCATCCTCTTCTCTGGGTTTTTGTACAAATGTTTTCTATCGCCAAACTTTGGCCTTCTCGTGGGCTTCTTATCATACTCCATCTCCAACAATTTTTTTTCGGATGAAAATTTTTGCTTCTCAATTTTCCTGTCGTTGTGAGACACTGTAGCCTTCAGAGTTTTGCTGAGAAAGCGCTTATTTGTCTTCCTTAAAGGACAGTCCAACCATCCAGATGGTCCATATTCCTTGGCGCGCACCGACTTAATCGCAATTTCTCTAAATATTTCATTGACCGCTCTCCTAAAATTATACAAGACTAGTTAGTTCAGCGTCTACCAAATCAAATTAAGTACCTTTCAAGCTCCTTTTCGTCGATTTTGTTTGTAAAATCGTCCGTTTTATCATCTGGTTTCGCTTTTTCTTTCATTGTTTATTTTGACGTTGCGATGTGACAATTTCTTCTTCTAGTTTTAAAATGGAATTGGCATTTTGATATAAATTTAGTACAAAGATTACTCCAGTACAGTCAAGTATGAAATGCTTTCAATAATAATTTCATACTGATAATTAAGTACTTTTAAAAGGATTTATATTATCGACTTAATGTGTAGTAGTTGGCTTTCTTGGCTTAAGTTCTCGACCGGCGCTGTTTTTAGGTACCCTAAAACCTTATGGAAATGTTCCGTTTATGGTCGGAACTAGTGTATTAGGTAAGTATTGTTCATGGCAAGCAATAATTTCCCCAAAATTAGCTTGTTTTAACACAAAAAATTGCAAAAATAAATTGACTTTGACGTTTGTTTTCGAGACATAAAATTATTCAGAGTGGCTATTTGCATCGTCCTTGCTTTGTACAATCGAAATTTGTGCGGTAAATAACTTTTTAAACATCGGTACGAAAGAATTCGTAATAAAAATTCACTTTTCTTAAAAAATAATTTTTGACAGATGATTTACCTTTTACAAATGGTATGGAAAATTTCAGTTTTTGGTCTAAAAACAAGCTAAAACAAGCTAATTTTGGGGAAATTATTGCTTGCCATGAACAATACTTACCTAATACACTAGTTCCGACCATAAACGGAACATTTCCATAAGGTTTTAGGGTACCTAAAAACAGCGCCGGTCGAGAACTTGTTCCGCTTTCTTCAAGCTATGAGCTGTTACCCGAAACATAACAATTTAGAAGAAATGCTTGCAAGGCACACAACCATCGCAACGCCAGCGATACAAACTAAAATGTTAAAAAAATTTGTTGCGTCGAGGACTGGTCAATGACGAATTGACTAAACAGATTGTTATTTCAAAGGGTCGTGGTAACGTTGGTGTAGGTGGATTTTTCTTTGACGGTTAGGAAGAGGAGTACGCTTTTTTCTCAGGTATTTCTTTCATATAGAAGCCTACAATTTGTACAAGATTTTGCTAGTTTTACAGTACCGTAGAGTACCGTACAGCGTAGATTTCTCCGCTTTGCGTTGCGTGACCTTCCTTGGACTGATACCTTCAACCTTCCTCCGTATGAAAGCCGGCTAAAACTAATTAACCTCCAGCCGCTTGCCTTTCGTCGTGATGTCGCTGATGTTACCTTTATCCACCAAGTCCTAACCGGCTCCATTGACTGTCCCGACTTCCTACACAGTATCTCCCTTAACACTAACCCCCGAAACGTTAGATCTTTGCCCACCTTTCGCCTCGATAGTCATCGCACTAATTACGGCCACTTCGAGCCCTTCACCAGAATGCTACGGAAAGTCAACAACACAGCAGCCTTCGACTTCCATGTTGACAAAGCCTCCCTTAGGCATTCTCTTTACTCCCCCAATCCATCACTATAATAGCCATCTACTCACAATTGGTTTTAGTTCTTAGTTTAATTTATAGTTTAATGTAAATCTGTAGCTAGCATTAAGCGAATAAATAAATAAATAAAAAAGTACCGTAAAAATATTTAAATGGCTTATTAGTCTACCTAGGTTAATAAGCTCGGCGAATTTGAAAATAATGTTTCATTCCGTGAGCTTCTCTCGCGGAGATAATTATTTTTTTCTCAAAATAAACAAATAAAACCCATGAAGCAAAGTGTGGGAGTATTTTCAAATGGTTTACAAGGTAAACATTTTATTTTTGTTAAAGAAGTATCGTATTTAAAAATTGTCTTCTTCTAATTTTAGAAAATAAAAATGTCTTGCTGGCTTAGCACAGACAATGTGCAGTGCTTCACTGTGCTCATTAACTCCGCGATGTACAAAGTGCCAGGGATTCAATGGTTTTATGTTGTGCTATATACGGTGCGCCGTTGTGCCCATACACTAACGACCGCACGACTCATAGCTGAATATAGTAATTGCTACACAAGATCCGATTCCTGCTGTCGGAAAAAGACGCAGCGCGCTTGAAGCTATGTGAGAGGTACCGCTCTTCCCAGGAGCTATAACTAGTGTCGAAAATGAAAAAATTGAGTTTTTTAAACTTCTAGAACACAAAACCGCTTTTATTTTAAATACATACATATACAGCATTGGACTCCGGGCGCGTAGTTTATTTTGGTAGTATGTACCAGAGAGCCGCGTTAACTGATTCAAAGTTTAAAACTTACCACCGGGTCCCAACACAGTTTTTATACATATGCATGTATAAAAGCGTGTCTCAGCAAGAACTTCCAAAAATTGTGCTCAATTTTGGCAATTAAAGATGACAACTTCAATATGTCGGACTCGAAATAGTAAACTTGCTCAGAGATTCATGAAAGTTGGTATGTGAGGGTTTTTGCAACCGATAATTCGAAATGCTCGTATGTGGCCCAATTTTAGAAATTCAATCCTCGTGGATTTTGGAGTTTTTCTTCTCCTAAGCAATTTGCGACCCACTGTACTACCTTGCATTTCATGCATAGTTGAAACTCATGACAGTATTATTGGTAGCATTCTACTTTCTACATTTCCGGAAATTTTGTGGGAAACGTCGCATAATTTATCAGGTTCTACTCGGACTTATACCTTTACCTACCCTTTAATTTAATATCTATGCCAAGAGCGTTGTGAAGGAAAAGGTAATACGCCATCTTAGGCAGTCCGCCATATTGGATTTTGAACGACATTAAAGATATGTACAATATTATAATACATGTGCGGAATAATGCGAACGCCGTATTTGTGCAATCTAGACGTCTAAAGGATTTGCCCTAATGACTCAAAAACAATGGTTGAATTCCATTGTAAATAAAAAACAAATTTAAATGTCGAATTTTGGGTTGTTCCCACATTATATTCGAAACTTATGAAGTGATAAAAATGCTTACAGTTACGATGTAAATTCGGTTTTTCTGTATTTCGCAATTCATTGTGTACATTAAGATAACAATCAAATTACTGTTGAGCTTTGTCAAATAGAATTAGCACAAGAAAGTGATAAAATATGTACGCAGTTATAGTCAGCGCCAGTCCTTTCCTGTAATTAAAAAGTCCACAAAGCTGGACTTTACCGCCTTCAGACGAAAGATGGAAAAGATAGGTGTTCATCTAAAATTCAAATACGGTACAATAACAGAACTTGTTTGAATGAAACCGAAAATATTTGTTCACTTACAGTCCTTTCAATGCGTGCTTCCATTGGAATAAATCGCAATTGTCGACGGAAGGGTTCGCTCACAGTTCCTTCGGCAAATTCGCTCGTGATAAAGATGAGTAGGAAAATGTCGAGGAAGTAGGCCGTAACGAAAAATATGTAAAAGACGAAGGCTAAGTAGTGATAGTTGCCAAATTTCACCATGTATATATAGTAGCTTTGGCTGCATCCCTGGAAGACAGCATGCAGCAAGAAGGCCAGTATTTGCAGTTCAAAATAGTTGTTCAAAGCAATGCACAACTTCCTTATTTGAAAGACCGTGCAAAGGCTGCTTTCCAAATTCTCATGCAAGCACATTATTATCCTCATCTTCACCAAGGTTGTTCGTCCGATGTCCTTGTACTGCACGAGTTCGCTTAGCATGCACAGAATATCTTCGCTCAGGTCTATGTAACACCTTCGCAGCAGTAGGAATTTAACGTAAAATATATTAACTGTCGATTGCAGCACACAGGTAAAGCAAAACTTTACGAATATCGCGTAGTGCCAAGGTAGGCCGGCTATGAGTGACGAATCCACGGCTAGCACTACATTGGATAAAAAGAAGTGCAGGAAATTTGTTGAATACTTCAGGACTGTGAAGAACCAGAACACTTTGTCCAACTTCCGGCTGTTCTTCACTGTACGTTTCCTCGATATTTGCAGAAACACGTTAAATACTTCGATTAGCCTCCTTCTGTAGTATATCTGGATCATGTAGCATCCCACCATGAAGAGATAGAACATCCCGTACCCAAAGTGGGATACAAAGATAACAATAAGTGGCTGGAACTCCCGGTTGATCTTCAACACGTACAATATGCATTGGGGGAGGTAAAGTGCCGTGAAGCACAACCAGCAAATGGAATACAAAAGCCAACCGCTGGACTCTTCGAATTGATCACCCCTTTCGTTGTATGTGAATGGGATTAGGCCTATGAATTGCGGAATTTTCAAGGTAATGAAGTAAATGGCCAAGTCTCTGTTGGGCCTCCGTGGCTTCATGTCCTTAAAACTTAGTAGGCACCTCTGAGGAACAAAATTCAACTGAACCAAAAAGCAACTGCACGTGGCTCTCATTAGGTAATTTCTCGATTGTTATTTAACTAGGAAATAAGGAAAGGCATGGCTTCTCGCTCAATTAAACAGCAAATCGAAGTAATAGGCCCTTTGCTTAGTAACATAATTATAACCGTGCGCAAAGGCTGTCAACGGCAGTTAACAGGGATTAGAGAAAATGTGCACAGCAAAGCCCAATGAAAATGGGAGCAGCGTCTGGACAACGGAGTTGAAATGTGCCTCAAAATAAATCAAGAAGTATCTATGGAAATATTTTGTAATTGCAATTATGGAAAAAGTTTTCACACAAAGCTTTACCTCTACTCGTTACACATATACACTGTTATATTGGAGCTGTGATTGCAACAGGCAATTAAGTTGTTATGTTTTCAATTCTGGAAAACAGAAATGTGCGAAAGTGTAAGTATATGAGAGTAGACCGACTCCTTGTAAATTTTACACGACAAGCAGCGATGACAATTTTGAAAATTTTTTAATTGGGAGACTACGTAAAATTTTAACTCATGATTATTTATAACAATTTAATACATCTTTTGTAAAAATAAATTTTTGATGTGTAAACATCTTTAAGGGATCTACCCTCTTTATATATCGATTTTTTTTAATTGCATTTTCGTAAAGTATATATATACAGAAATATCATATTAAAATTTTATAAAGATCGGAGCAGTGTAACTGTATTTTTGTCTCAAAATTAGTCGAGTTTAAAATTTTGATATAACAACATCTCTGCGCGTTTGTTTATAATCAAGAAGTGCGGCGTGCGGACGACGCAGCACTGATGCCTCCAAGAAAGCCAGAACATATCGCAGGAACGTTACTTTGGATGAACATGTGCATTTTGAGGAAAAAGAAGGCATAGTGTATGGTCCAGGCATCGCTGATTAGGCTTTGGTGAAATTTTTTACGATGCCATTAACAAAACTATAATCGCGTTTTTTACAAAATAACTTTTTCGACACCGCGTTGATGAAATCTCGGAAACTACCAAACCGATTCCCACCAAATTTTTACCAAACATTCTTTATGACTACAGCTATAGCGCATCGAGGGGGTTTTTCAAAATTTTGATTTTAAAATTTTTTGTTGGCCAAAAACGGTGAAAAAAAACATGTTTTTTTCGTAGTTTTTAAGAAAATGTCCGCCATTTTGTCAATTTTGCAAAAATTAAAAATCGCCCCCGATGCGCTATAGCTATTAATATATTGAACCTAAAACTCTTTGTTTTTTTTTCCCCGACCATGCATCTCGGAGATTTCATCAACGTCGCACACCCCTCTCGTTTTTTGGATCATTTTTCGACCAGCAGTTCCATGCTTAAAATTTCACAAAAATGAATAAAAAAAAATTTTGTGATATAGTTCGAGAGTGTATTTATTGAGTGTAATAATTTTTTTTTCCATTTTCATAACTTAAACCTATCGAAAACTTTATTGAAATTAACCTTTTTTTTCCCTCCGAAAAGAGGGTAGATCCCTTAACGGTTTTGGTGTTTCCGGTGCGCTCAATTAAAGGATTTCTATGAAATCAGGTCCTTTTATGTTTTCGGCGTCGGTGATGTCGAATCTACTATCGAAATGAAAATTAAAGATGGCGGATCCAATATGGAGATCGAAAATTCTTAACTGCAAAGGGTTGCTATGATAATTATACCTGTACTTTTAAACTAACTTGTACTTATACTTACATGTACAGCCCTTAAGGTTATACTACTTAGACTTAAGTGGTTTAGCCATCACATAATTTCATATATTTCACACATCACAACAATAAAAGTGTCAGTTAAACGATCTACCTTCCTAAAGAATCGTGCAAGTGCCCTTACTGTCCCAATCGTTTCTAAGCGACACATAGCCTGCAGGGTGAAATTGCTTTATCCACAATTCAGTTATTTATATATTACACAGCCACACAAAAACAAAAGTGGGGTATACTTTTGATGCCATATGTCATATCCGTAGTAATTTGGCCTGGTGATCACGAATCCGCGACCAGAATTGAGCCATCACGTCCTGATTTTTATCTAACCTCAACAAATGGGTTAAAAACAGAGAAAATCGTGGAAAATACACTCGTAAAATTCGGAAAAAATTTATTTTTAACATTTAAACCTATATTCATATGAATTGAGACATGCTGAGCATGAATCCGTCACCAGAATTGAGCAACGTCCTGATTTTTTTCTTAAATTTTTTTTTATTAATTTTTAGAAAAAAATCAGGACGTGATGGCGCAATTCTGGTCGCGGATTCGTGATCACCAGGCCAAATTACTACGGATATGACATATGGCATCAAAAGTATACCCCACTTTTTTTTTTTGTGTGGCTGTGTTATCATTGGTCCCGGCACTCACACCTTTTTTTAATTCACTTGTTGACACTCGTAAAACTGATGAGTGTGTCTAAATATCAAATAATATTTTTATGAATGAGAAAAAATTTAAAATGTTGAATAGTAGAATGTTTTCAACTCTTTTAAACCCAAAACTATGCAAAACATCACGATTATTTCATCAGTCTGTCCATGAGCCTTATTGGGGTAAGCAAATGTGTTCCACAATGCTTTCTGCATAAAACTGGGAATTTAAATAACATTGATATAAAATGTTTTGTGACTATGCTATGTATGTTGTCCTAAAAGGATTAAGGTTAAGATTATTACAGACACAGGCCAGAATATCATGCATCCTTAAAGGTTTGAATATTAGGGAACTTGTGTAGTCTGGTTGAAAGCAGTGCTTACTCAAAGCTGAATCCAAATACTGCTGACCGAATTGTCCTTAGTAGATTTCGCGATTTCATCCCAAATTCATCCATTCATGTTGGGTGATGTACCAATCAATTGTATGGTTTCCGTCTTTGCAGAAAAACGGTTCATCGGAAACATCGAATTTTATATTATACATACTTGTAATAGTCCGAGAGCCGGCCACAGCAAATGAAGCCCCCCCCCACTCACGTGAAAGGAACTTTGTTAATTTGTGAAAACCATTTTGATGAAACCGTAAAGCTACCAAAAAATGTTAACAACGAACTCTGACAATCTTTGCGTTGTAGAAAATGAAAAGAATAAATTTTGTTGTTTTCCAGATTGTTCTAATCACACTAGTACTCATAAAATGTTTCAATCCCCTAGTAGCAATAATTTTAGATTAGATATTCAATTTAATTTTTCAAACAAATTTGTCCGTGAGGAGCACTTTCATAAGAAATATCAGGGAAGAAACAAATTACTTGTTAATGCTGCTCCTACAAAGAATATAACTGAGAAAACAGAATATTTATGAATTCAATGAAAACTCAATTCCTGCCTGACAATGTTCTTACAAAAGAAACAATTGAGCCAATGAAATATAACTATATACGAATTAAACGGAATATTATAAAACATCCAGATAATAACAGTTCAATTTGGTTTCGTCAGAACTTTGGATTGCAATCGCAAGATCTACCCTAACCTTCATGTAATCTCGAAAAAAATGATCTGAGACTTAAAGATCCTCACCGCTCATATATACCTACGACATCAAGAAAACGTAAAAGATCATCTTCTTTAGAATTGGAAGGCTTTAGAAATCTTAAAGTTGTTTTTAAAAATAAATACAATAAGGTAGCGAGGAGAAATTTTTTTCTTGAAAAACAAAATATAAAGTTACAAAACTTGTTCGCTACTACAAATCTATACCAAGAACTAATTGGAGCTTAATGGACAACTTGAATAAGTGATAACAACAAAGAAGTTAGAAAGAAGTTCTTAAACAAAAGAGCAGCAAATACAACTTCAGAAGAAGTTAGCTCTAATTATAAGTCTAATGCTTGATACCACTTTAGGCGTAACAATCTGGGCTTTAGTTTATCTTCCAAAACCTCACTGTACAAATGGGCTCCACTAAAAAAGTCCAGCCTGGATTTGACACAAATCTTATAAACAATTTAAAATATATTTTGTCAATAATGAGTCCAATTAACAAAGAAGCCATTCTAATATTTGACGAGATTGCTATACGTCGAGACCTGGTCTGTGATCCTTACATAGATCAGGTTGAACGAATAACGCATCTAGGTGGTGGGAAAAGCAAGTTGGATATTGTAAAGTATATTTTTGTGTTTATGATAAGAGGTAAGAGGTTTGGCAGATAATTAGAAATATATTTTTGGGCTATTTAGTTTCAGAGCAATTGGAGGTGCAGATTTGCCACAACCTCTGTAGTAAATTAGGACTGAATATTCGTGCATTTTCTGACCAAGGTCCTCATAATAGAATAAAAGAATATGTAGTACCACACTTAAAAAAACCCCTAAGAAACATTTTAACAGATCTCATATCACATGACGGTACTCACTACTGTGACTGGGGATGTTTTGAAAAAAGTATTTCAACTTGATTGCTCCGAAATAACGAAAAGTGGTCTTAAAATGACCTCAAAGCAAACGCAAAAAATTTGAAAAGATGAAGCTTAAGTATACTGCACAGTTATTTAGTAAAACTGCAGTTCTACATCAAGAATGATTAGCCCAATAAGTATCACAATCCCAAGCACCGGGAATGGACGTTTTTACACTAGACGATAACGACACGACAACGATAACGACACGGTAACGATATGACCACGACACGACATGCTCATCGTTGAGCCCTTTCACATTAGACGATAACAGCGACTGAAAGATAACGACACGACAGTGTTATTTCGTAGTGTAGGTTTGCCTTGACGTCCTTACTTTCCAATAAAAGACATGTTTTTTCCGAACCTGATAATTTGTCTTTGCTATATCTGCTATATTTGTCTCATAGGCAATTTAAATTAATTTTGCATGCGACACGGAACAAAATAGCCATTGCCCAATTGCCTTGCTGGCACACAATACATCATGAAAATCAGTGTGTAAATCCAACAGTATTGTCGACGATAGACCATGGGGAAGTTTAGCCACGACGATATCGTTGCGAGGACGACATATCGTTCAATGTGAAAACGTATCTGTATATTCCCATGTATTTTTTCCCCTAATGTATCGTGTCGCTATCGTTTCATATGAAAGCGCCCAAAGTGTGCACACCATCAGCCCGCTTACATATTTTGCGCCATAGGTGCCCTTTTCACTACAGTATGCTGAACTGAACGACTTTGTTTTTTTGTTCTCTTGTGCCTGAAAAATTCTCGAAAATCAATGAGAGTTACTTTTAAATGTAAATAAAACAAGTTATGTATGTGTGAGATATTCACTTCATTTTTATTTTATATGAAAGAATATTTTATGGCATTAAGTATAGAATACAACATCGTTGAAATGTCCGCTGCGGCTTTGCTTGGTGGCATGTATTCGGAAGTTGACCCAAAATAATCATCTTTAGCGACGTCAACAACAAGGTCTACAGATCGATGATAAGCAACTTTTTGTGGTCTGAACTGGATGATATGGATACCGCCGAGATGTGGTTCCAACAGGACGGCGCTACGTGCCACACAGCGCTTGCCACGATGAACATTCTGCACGAGCGATTTGGGCCTATCTTAAATCTTAAAGGTCTGTGCGAATAAACCGCAAGCAATTGATGCTTTCAAAGTCAACATAACGAACGCCATCCAGCAAATTCAGCCAGCATTATGCGACAAAGTCATCGAAAATTGGATCTCCCGAATACGTGCCACCAGGGAAAGCTGCAGCGGACATTTGAACGACCTTATATTCCATACTTAATGGCATAAAATATTCTTTCAAACAAAATGAAATTGGAGTGGATATCTCACACACAACCTGTTGTGTTTACATTTAAAAGTCGAGCGCCCTTATTGAAAGACCCTGTACAATGGCTGGGAAAAGCAACTTTGAAGGGGCTCAACATAGAAAAGTTTCGCCATCTCAATGTTCTTTTGCGATATTTGCAGCTTGGCACAACTTATTATTGTAATATCTTTTCTTCTACCCTATAAGCTTCCGCACTTTGCTTATTTATCGCTTTTATTTAATATTGTATTAAAGAGTTAAAGTTAACTAAATTCCCCAAAAAGGTGGATGATGGATAGTCCCCGAAATTTATCAATAATCCTGGCCCGCTGGGGCATATCATCATTGATCTCCTTTCAATCAGCCCCCAGAAATGAGAAATCCCAAAAGAAATGAAATTGAATGTTGGAGAGAAAATTGTGCCGTCCTATTAATTCCTCTTGAAAATCCTTCGATGAGATTTACAAGGAAAGCGCTCTTTTTTCAATATAGGAAAAAAACAGAGGAGAATCGTACATCCGTGAAAAGAATTCCATTCACGTACTGCCCCGGAATTGGGTCTTTATGACCCTCGAAAGCTCCTAATCCGAAAAAAATTTAATAGATCGCCTCTAATACGGCTGTGAAATGCGGTGACCGTAATCAGAACTTATTTTGACATTTATGTAAGCCTAGGGTGCTTTCAGCCGAAATCACTGCCCAAGCAGACGAGAAATTATGTTGATGTTTGCGGTCTTCACATTTTCAGCAAGTTCCCACGCTCTTGGATGAGTTAAAAATTAATGCCAGGTCGAGTAATTGCGAATTGTTTTCCGAAGCCAACTTACTCAAATACCGGAGATGTGAATTAACAAATTCATTGTCCCTCGAAATGGTGGTGCGGTGCAGGAGTGCTTAAAATCCTTATCTGTACAAATTATCGGAGTTCTACTTCTCAGAAGGAATTTTAATTTATGTGGTGTAAGGCACTTTGTATCCTATGGTGAGCTTTCAGCAATTCAATCAGAACGTCCCCTTTAACGTCGAAAAGGTTATTGTTGCGGAAATGAGGTTCACTGCGTTCTTCCGGGGCTTTCAAGTAGTGTACTATGTACTACGTTTGAAATGGAGAAGTTCGCGGTTCAGGGTGCAGCATCAGGTTTACATTTGCGGACGTATTTCCTCCTCTGAAAGTTTCCTTACATCAACATCCTGTCCGCCTGCTTGCGAACATCCGACTGTCTTTCTTTTCTAGGTAGCACGCCGTTGGTTGTCCATTGATGTGCATGTATACTGCCCTTGAAATTTCGTTTATCACAAGGGAATCGAAAAAGTAAATTGACTTCCTACCTAATCGGAGATCAGTTCTCTTTTGATGTCAAGCCTCATCAAATTCCAATCAAAGGAGCGTGTCTAGCCTTATGTACTCGATGACGGCATGGCAGTTCAAAATTTCTAAATCTCGTTGTGATACGGAATACAATCAATTTTCGATTTGTGACACTCTGCACCTAATTGATCATTTTGGTTGAATGAATCTGACCTAGGAATTGAATAATCCTGAAGGAGCACGATAGCGCGATGAGGCTTTTGAATTATTTGTAGACATATTGATAGACAGAGTGCGTCGTATAACGTGGTGAGCGGGGAGATAGATCTCACCTAGATAAATAAAAAATTGTATGGCAGGGGAGAGAGGAGTGAATCTGTTGTTTTTGAGTTACATGGTGATTCATAAATTCGGTATGCACGTTATTATTTTATTTTTATCTTTTGATCTACTCGTCGCAGCGACATCAAGCTTACGCCAAACAACTAATATCTCAATGTCCTTTCCACAAATGCCATCAATATTAACCAACCTCTACCACTACAGGTACAATCACTTGCAAAAGTGAAAATTTTTCTGAAAACTTTGGTGACGTACTACCATTAACTGTAACAAATTTTAAATTTATTAAAAAGCATTTGGAGGTTCATTGCGGTTAAATAATTTTTGAATGTAGATTTATTTAATATTTACCAGAAGGTTATCTCTATATATAAAACAGTTCCGTTACTGACTGAATTTGTTGTAATAACTAATGTTATCCTACGGAATGAGCGAAGTAAATATTATTTCGGACGATAGACTGGTGGTAGCCGCAAGTTTGTTTGCAAATATATATATACTCGCAGTACCCATAGTTACATATGTATATTTAAAAAAAAGTCAGGCAAGTGCGATTCAGTTTCACGCGTCAAGGGTTCCGAATATTTACCACAAAGTGTACTAGGACCCTCACGGGCAGAGGGCATTTGTTTTTATATGTTGGGCACTGCCGTGTTGCTTAGCTCCTCAATTTCCAACGAGCCCAAGAACGCGTTAGTGGGACTAAAACTGTGGTCACAGTAATGTATCCCGTGAACCATGTCGATAGAGTCTGCCGCCAATAGCGAAGTTTGCTGCGTTATCCGTTAACTCGTTGTGAAGGGAAAATTTCCGTTTGAAGTATTTAACGAGATCTAATCGGTTTATGGCGAAGGAGTAATTAATCGTACGAGTGTGTATAAATGGGGTCGTGACTTTAAAAGCGGTTATACTGATGTGTATGACGAGCAAAGGAGTGGCAGACCGTCGATTTTGACTGGTTCACTTGTTGAAAAAATTGAGGAAGCTGTTCGCGGCGATCGCATATTGACTTTGGATGAACTTTCGATAATGTTTCCACAAATCTCCAGATCTCTGCTGTACGAAACAATTACGGAAAGACTTGGATTTCGTAAACCGTGTAGAAGGTGGGTCCCAAAACAGCTGACAGAGCAGCATAAATTGAATCGAGTGGCAACCTCCAAAGAGTCAAGCAACAAAGCAACTTTTGGAGTCGTTCGGATAGAATGCTTTGAACAACCCCGCGTATTCCCCTGACCTGGCGCCTTCAGATTATCATCTGTTTACCTTCCTGAAGACACAGATTAGTGGGGAAAAAATTTCAACTGTCGAGGAAGTGAAGGGAGAGGTGAACAAGTGGGCAAAAGAGTTGGCGGCAGAGTTCTTTGATCAAGGCATAAAAAAATTGATCACTCGTCTCACTACGTGCATCGAGAGGGATGGCCACTACGTGGAAAAATAGTTTATGGTACTGATGTAACCATACAAACATTTTTTTTTAATAAATTGTTTGAAACCTACAAAAATCTACTACACTTACTTTCTGGACATGCCTCGTATAACTACAAATTAACGATTTTTAGACTTTTTACCTTACTTGTGCTGTGAGCCCTTGTGAGATTTCATGATTCTAATTCAACGGGAAGTACCCCATAGGTTTTGATTTATTTGCGAATGCCAAAATATGCGGCATAAATGGGGCGTAAATGTCTGTATTTTTTTATTGCGTTGGCTTAGAAGCTTTACAGCTCCAAGGGGCTGTAGACGTAAATATTTGATATTAATTTCAACTAGATACCTCCATGCGCTCCTGAGAAAAAGGGTCTTGACAGAGAGACAGATAGCCAGGCAGACAAACAGACAGACAGACAGACGGAGAACGAAGCGATGATATACGGGCTTCTTTTTTCCTTTTGAGTTACGCTAGCAAGTAAGCAATTTGGATTTTAACAAAAAGAACATAAGGGTTCTCGTTTTCTCATTTCCTTTATTTGAAGTTGACGCTCTCTCTCATAATCATATTATGTTATACTCGCAATGGATTCGGCCTGATAGAGAGAATAAAATATGAAGTTTTTTTGTTTTTTTAATAAACTGGAACATTCCAAAAATTATGATATAAAAACATATTTTTCCACATACATAAATGTACAAAAAAAGTTTGTGATATCACGCATTGCACTTTTTCTTTTCAATTTTAAAAGGAATAATAATAAAATAATTTGAAATAATTTTAAAAGTCATTTTGAGTAAGCAAACAGATTGTCAGTAAAATGAAATCTTAACAAGACCGATTCTTCCGAAGTACCTACAACTTGATGTATTTATATTACCTTAAGAGCACCTTAACATAATATAAATTTACTCTTCGACATTCGACCTTGAATGTTTCGTGAATTTCAATTACCAAAACAGAGATCACAAAGCCAAAGCTTTCGGAGACACTCGATAACTAGAACGAAACACAGATTCGTTTTACAACTTAATTGTTTAAACTTCATTCGTGTTTTATTTACAGAAATCCAATTTGCTTGTTTTCTGCACTCACACCTACAATAATTTGCATTACAAAACAAAAAAGTTCACACACTTTGAAACAATTTCGGAAATTCAAACCAATACTTTTGTGTACTAACTAGGTAATCATAAAACCGAATTGTATTTAGGGAACATAAACCTAGTGTAACAAAGGAATCCTACTATAAAAAGCGATTCTAGTGACTTAATCTAATCCTAAGCTTATCTAGCAGCAAACAATTATATAAATCTCATATTCATAAAATATTTCTCGTGTATATCTCACCTGCTGTGGTTGATTAGCAAAGTCTTAGGTGGATACACATGTCTTTATCGTCGTATATAGGACGTACTGAATAAATTCAAATTCCCATTTCAATATCGTCAACTCGTTTTATGGTAATTTGAATCATTTATTTGTCTAATTGTTCTATTCTTCATTTTTAAGTATTCTGTCCCCAAAAACTTATAGGGCCATGGCCAATACAGTGGGATTCGTCTATCAGCAAACTATCACAAACTTTTGAAATGTTTAACATAGAACATGCAATTTCACACGAACTAATTTTGTTGTGACACATCTATGCAAACTATTTGTTTCAAAGGCAGTTCTTATTTGCACCATGCGTTTCACCGTTCAACGTCCGTGTAACACGGATTTGGGTCAGTGCTTATTTACAGCCCACGTGTGTCCGTACACACATCGGTCCATTGATATTTTGTAAAAGGTAAATTGTCTTTTTACGTATTTTTGTACCCGAGTCCGTGTTACACGAACTTTACACGGTGAAACGCATGGTTTTTATTTTAAATAAACACCATACACGTACTTTTCGGAAAATCTAGCCGAACAGACACAAAACTTTCTTTCATCGGTAAAGTCCTCAATTCGCGTTCATTGCTGAATTTCGCGATGCAAGAGGTAAGGGACATGTTAATAAAAAAAATTCATTTCATTCGGAAAGTATTTCCGAATTTCCTACTGGCGTATTCCCACCTGCGCAAATTGACATTAAAACAAATATTCAAGCAAAACACCACACACATCTCCGTGTTATGTATGCCAGAGATATCAGCTCCTCAAGTTCACGACTCCATCAGCGACTGTACTGTACAGTATCTCTTTTTTCTTTGGTTTTTTAAGCAATGGTTGTGAATGACTCTAGTGCTGCAGTTGTCTATTGACCGCCAGCGCGATTGTTATCTTCCCATTCGTTATAATTGTACTTCTTTCATAAATTCAAAATGTGGTTTCTTGTGGTTGCAGCTAATACTTTGATCGTATTAGCCCTAGCTTTGTATCTGAGATGCGGTTCTGCTTTCTTCAAATTTAAGCGACTTGTGGACTTTTCAAAAACTGTTCCGGGTCCAAACTTTTGGGAGGTGTTGTCGAATATGAAAGCGGAACGTACGTATCTATAATACAACAATTTTTCATCTTGTTAGCTAATCGGCAAATCGACAACACCACTGTGACCCCCTGTTTTTTTGCCGTTTTTCAAGAATTTTTTTTTGTGGGAAAAAAAAGACATATTCCAAATTTTTTTTTTTGTTTTGTTTGTTGTTTATTAAAGATACATAATTTTTAATTTTTCACGCCCCATGGTAGCGCTGGGGAAGCTCCCGCGTCAGGTGCTCTTGCCTCTGCAGTGATCCGCGGCATGCAGCAGAACTGTGTTCAAAGTCGATCTGAAAAAAAATACCGAGTGTTTTCGCTAATAATATGATATTGTGAAGAGAAGTACATAGGGATTTGAAAAAATATTGATTTTTAAAAAATTGGCACGCTTTTGAAATTTAAGGTCGATTTTCGAGCAAAATTTCTCGTCGAAAAAAGGCTATAACTTTTTTTTTTATTAAGATATCGAAAAAATTCTATGTACTTCTTTAGATAATCTAGTTTTATTGATGCAGTCCAAATTTGAAGTTGATCGGATAAAAATTGCTCGAGTTATACTGCATGCCGCACTCAAAAAAGTGGTTTTGAGAAAAACGCGTTCAAAGTTTGAAGTTTGTTAATTTATGTGTGGAATCCGAGCTGCACCGCTCCACAAAATATTTAATATCTCCGGAAATAATTATTTTTTCGACCTGGGACCAACGGCATTCTATTCATAAATGTATTTTAGATTTTTCTAGATGGTTTTCAAAAAATCGATTTTTTGAAGCCGTCACAGTGGTGTTGTCCCTTGAGGTGTTATTATGTGATATATATTTTAAGTTTATCTCTAGTCGCATTGCTCGCAATCCTTTGGCATATCTTACTCAATGATGCACAATGCAAAATGATGCAATAGTGCACTTCGAATTGAATATTTCATTTGTTTATATATTCGTGCACGCAATATTTTAATGTATTTCTTTTGATTGTAGGACGTTTTTATCCATGCCATTTTTTCCATGGTCATTTTTTCCATTAATTTTTTTTCCCTTAGCCATTTTGTAAAAGGTAAACATTCAGTCAGTAGACTATTTACAGTATTTATGATTAATTTGCAATCAAGAGATTTATTAATTCGTAGTGTTTAACGCGTAACGTCATGATTGCGCAACGTTGCAAAAATAACTTTGAAGGCAGTGTTAGGCATTCGTCAACTAATTTTTATATCAACTAATGAAGTGATTGAAAAAGTGATTGTAATTAATTTAATTGAACAAAAAGATTAATTGCAGTTTGCAATTAAATTGAATTGCGGTTAAATCAATTAATTGTCGCTTGCAATTAATTTAATCAAAACTATAAATTCAATCGTCAATTTTCTCAATTGTTAATTATTATTAATGATTAAATTTTTCTGATGGAAGTTGTTCAAAAGCGTAGGTTGGTCTCAAATCTGCGTTCAACTCAAAATCAGAGCTCGCTCAAATTTTGAGCTAGTGTATCGAACTCAAATTTCGAGTTAAGCGAACTTAATTCTTCAATTTTTCTGGCTGGAATTTAAATTCTCTAAAGTCTGGGTCCCACGGGTATGCTTTCTTGTTTAATCGCTTGCTAAGAGTTTGCTCTGCCTGGCTTGTAGGATTTCGGCAATAGAACGGGTGTTGTTTTCAGTACAAGTTTTCATGATGCCTCAGTAGATACACCAATTGAAGAACGGCAGCTGATAAATATAAACAAGGAACCGTAACGGTTAATATTGATTTCGTAAAAATCAGATGCACCATGTTGTAAAGGAGGCCACGTTAGATGTTATGTGTCATTTTATATGAAACGTGACAACATGTAAGAGAGACAAAGAAACCCAAATTATAAAATTGATGGAATTGATGTTTTTGTTGGCACTTAGTAGAACACATTTCTTATAACTTCACTTTCAAAAAGCATCGCCTTGTTATATTATTTTACAAATATTTATTTTAATGAGTTGCAACACATTCCGTTTATGAGGGCTCCTAGATAATGCTGCTTGAACTGCTCAATATATATATGAACTTACATAAGACACAATTTTTTCTTTCGCATCTTCCCATCTATATTTTTCTTGAATTCAGGAATGCTTCCATGGCTAACAGAAATGAGAGGGAGATATGGACCAATTTTTCGTGTCTGGCTTGGAAAGGATTTATTTATGTACATTTCGGATCCTGAACTGATTAAAACAGCACTAAGTAGTAATCAATTACTCTTTAAGTCACGGAATTATAAAATCGTGGAACCATGGCTTGGGCAAGGACTTCTAACAAGTGGTGGCGAGGCGTGGCGCCGGAGAAGAAAGATGTTGACGCCAGCATTTCATTTTAAGATCCTCAGTACTTTTCAGCAGTCCATGGAGGAGAATTGCAATATTTTAATAAGCAAATTGAAGGAAACAGCGGGTGCGAATCCGGGCCCAGTCAATATTTATCCTTTCATCTCACTTTATGCTCTCGACGTGATATGTGAAACAGCAATGGGGATAAAGATGCATGCGCAAGTGAAGGCCGATTCAGAATATGTGCGAACAGTTCAAATGTAAAAGTTGTCATTCCTTAAGAAGACGCCCATTTACATTTCTTGCTTTCAGGCTATGTGAACTATTACAGAATCGAGTTTTTAGTTTCTGGGAACGTTTTCCTCTCATCTACAAGTATACTGAAGGAGCAAAGAAAGCCAAGGCAGCTCTTGATATTCTGCATGGTGAAACTTGGAGAGTGATCAGTATCAGGAGGAAGTTGTTGGAGGAAGAAAAGAATATTTCGGCTGATGACATAGGTTTGTATAAAATTAGCACGGCGGCGGCGGGTTTAGTTTTATTTTTAATTAGATTAGGAACCAAAAAGGGAATGCTTAACACTATTAAAAAACATGATATGATACATGAGAGTTTTTGCGGAACGCTTATTTAAAATTCTATGACTTTTTAAAGAATTCAAAGATCGCGCACCCCATAAGCACGCTATATATATAAAAGTTGGTTCATGGCGGCTTTTATGTTCGCTGTTGTAAATTGTTTTAAACGGTGGGTAACACCATAGACAAAGCCCGTGACCACAATTTCTGAGAGCTCCACAGCTAATGCAATCATATACCCGACAAAATACTCTACCTTTTACTGAAAGCCACATTGAAATCAGTTCAACGGTTCAACAGACGGACAGACAAAAATTTGTAAAGTGTTTGGTTGGGTTTTGGCAGTTATTTCATTTCAATGTCATAGACCCCGAGAACTCAATTTTATGAAAATTCATTTATGTTGGTAATTTTTGGCCGCCATCTTGAAGTTAGAAATTTAAAATCAGCGACCCCGAAAAACCCCAAAACATGGTAGCAATATTGAATCCGTCATCCTTAAATCAAGCATCCATTTTGAATGCTAGTGGGTTAGGCCACTCTTGCTCTAATAGCCTCCATAAAATATAAACTTTACTTTTAGATAACGGTCTTGGGATTAAAAGAAGACTGGCGTTCCTTGATATGTTACTGATCGCGCAAAAGGAAGGCCTTGCAATTACTGATACGGAAATTCGGGAGGAAGTGGACACTTTCATGTTTGAGGTGGGAATACAGTTTACAATACAATTCATTCGTAATTATTGCTATTTTAACAATTGATTTTTTAGGGACATGACACAACGAGCTCAGCAATAGCTTTTTCTATTCACCTCCTCTCTCATCATCCAGAAGTTCAGGAAAAAGCCTATCGAGAAATTATTGAAATGGAAGATCAAGGAAAAGACAACATGAAATACTTGGAAGCGCTCATAAAGGAAAGCTTGCGATTGTACCCATCTGTTCCAGCATTCAGTCGTACTACTCATTCCGACTTTCAGTTGGGAGAATATACTATCCCAGAAGGTACAGCAATTGCTAATTTTGTGTATATGCTGCACAGAGATCCCAAGCAGTTTGAAAACCCCGAGAAGTTTATACCGGAAAGATTTCTGGATGGTGCGAAAGAATTCCACCCCTATGCATATGTCCCATTCAGCGCAGGTCCTCGAAATTGCATAGGTAAATTTTCAATAATTGCCAGTATCTGAGAATGTATTTACCTCATTTCTAATTATAGGCCAAAAGTTTGCTATGATGGAGCTTAAGTGCGCTATGTTCAATTTGATCAAGAGCTTTGAGTTTCTGCCAGCAGAAAAAGAAGTAACACCCACAATCCAAGTCATTCTCAAAAGCGCCAGCGGGATGTACGTTAGGATAAATCCCAGAAGCCTTGGACACTGATAAAAATGCCAACACTATATGTTATGTTCAAGTCCGTAGTTTACAGATTTGTTTCTTTGACGCGAAAATTAATATTTCCCTGAACAAAATTTACATTGTAATTTAAAATTAAATATCTACTTAACAAGTTCCGGAATGTTTTAAAAGTGTGTGTACAGCAGAAAACACTCACATTGGTAAAGGTGGCACGTGAAGGTTTTTGGGGTCGTTATTCTCAACACGGTGCCCAATTTAAAAATCCAAGGTAGCGGTTACAGTAATAAATAAAATCTTAAATTTCTTCGAAATGTTTAGTTGCCCAATTTTACAAAATTTTAAACAGGGACCTCTAGAACTTTTCCTTTACTAGACTTTACTTTTCTTCTAAATTGATTGAAAATCACATTTACGGGTAATTTCAAATATGTACGTCAACGGTTATCGATTAGGGGTAGGGTAAACGTTTTCAGAGGAATATTTCCTTTTTGCATTAAATCGTATAACCGTTGCAGTTACGGCAAAAGTCATAAGGAGCAAAGTTGTAGCGCTCAAAGCGCCCTCTAGGTTGGTGCCATCACTTTTGCCGTAGCTTTAATAGAAGCCGAGACAATTTAAAATAATTTGTGCACCTGTTAGGCCCCTCAGCCACCACAAAGCCCTAATAATATAAAGTTTTTGTGCATTAGGGACGCAGATGGGGGCTTAAAGCGTATGCAAAAATCAGCGAAGTGGGTGGGCTTGTCATTTTCTGTTATACTTTCTCTTTTGGAGGGGTCATCAAAGAGTGTTTGGGATTGTATGCATCTGTTCCAAGATGTAGTCGCATTTCTCATTCTGATTCACAGCTTGGAAAATGCATTCTCCCAGAAGGTGCAGCATTTGCTAATTTTGTGTATCCGAGATCATAATGAATTTGAAAATTCCGAGAAGTTCGTGCCGGAAAGATTTCTGAATGGTAGGTACCATGGAATAGCACTCTTATGCATACCATATGTCTCATTCAGTGCAGGCCCTCGCGGTTGCATCGGTAAATTTGCAATGTGTGCCATTGGAGAATTTATTCGTTTAATTTTTAATTGTAGACCAAGAGTTTGGTATAGTGGAGTTTAAGTGGACACTGTTTAATTTAATCAAAATTTCCGAAATTCTATCGATAGAACCAGGAACGCAACCAGGGGGGGGGGGGGGGGGCAACCGGGGCAATCTGCCCCGGGCCCCGGGTTCAAGGGGGCCCCGCGCGGATCGCGAAAAAATAATCGAAAATGCTAAAACATCCTATTTGGAGTTCCTTGAACTTGAAAAGTTACTATACATTTGTTTGAATTTTACACTTCGAAAACGGACTTTGATGAGTGGTCGAATCATCAGAGTTTTTGTCGTGGTTGTCGATTGTTTCATTTGACTTTACTCACTCAAATAAAAAATAGCTCTAGCAATATTCAAAATATTTAATAGTTCATACTTCGAATTTAATGTTAATTTAGGAGCAAATTTTCAGCTTCAGTTGAAAGTAACAAATAATAGAGGAAATGAAATTAGGAAAAAGGGAAAGATATCCGCGGTGGCGCACATGTGGGAATTATTATGTAGGTAAATTAGCAGAGATGAGTCGTTACGTAATTTGGGGAAAAGTAGGTAGGTACGTTATCGTTTGTTGAGTAAATTAGGGATAAAGGGTAGACAGTTTAAGGAAGACTGAGGAAGTTCATTCCATGTAAGGCGGGAATGTCGAAAGCATGTTAGAGAAAAAGTGAAAGTAGTGAGATATTGATCATGTGAAGTTTATAGGAAATTAATAAGGTTAACATTTAGTGAGTAGATAGCGTCAGTGGACAAAACTACAGTGATAGTGGAAAAAAGAAAACAGACAAAGAGTTAAAACTTTAAGTTAGTGGGAAGGTGAAAAGGACCAAAGGCAGCGTCAAGTAGGAAGAAGAAAGGGAGAGGATTTTGGAATTAGATTTTGGATAAGGTGAGTGAGTAGAGATCTACGATGGGCGAGGACAGGTTGAACAACTTGCTGACAATCTCCATTGAACACGAAAAAGCGAGTGAAATCAATTATGAAAAAATTATAAAGGATTTCAGTGCCATCAAAGCGAGGAGGCAAATGTAAATTTAAAATGTAAAAGTTAGAATATAAATTTATATAATAATAATAAAAAAAAAAATTTAGAAGAAGGCCCCCCCCAAAATTTTTTGCCCCGGGCCCCAAATGTCTAGTTGCGCCCCTGGATAGAACTACTGTCATACCAACGATTAAAGTTATACTGAAATGGGGTGCACGTAGGAATACAGCCGAGAAGTCTTGAATATCCAAAACACGAAAACAAATTTTGTACGTATATATTTATATCACCCACTTATTTAGTTTTATAGAAATTAAGATCAATATAACGTTTCTCTATATGATGGGCGATTACATGATTTCATTCCCGAAAGCGTCAAAATAAAACAATAGATCTAAATAAACCTGCATTCCCTTATCTACAACTCCTAAAAATATATTACACATTGCTACAAAACGTTAAAAAACGTTCATTGTGACTTACAAGAAATTCAATAAAATTAACTATTTCTACTATTAGAACGTTAGTAAACACAAGTGTAAAGGGCAAGTTGGCAGCACTATCGCATTAAGTTCAATGACTTTATTCTTGTACCTACCGCGAGAGGCACAGACCGGTTTCTCTTCGTACTGTCTAGGCTACTGATTGGTGCTTTATCAAAGATTTCCGCACGTGTTTGTAAACAATGATCGTTCCCACCTGTGAAAATTAATATCAAAACAAAATATATACATTCAAGCAAAACACCGCAAATATCTCTGTGTTGTGTATGCCAGATTCAGTATCTCTTGCTATATTTTAGGAGCTTTGTTCTACACTCTTCAAGTTCACGAGTCCGTCGCATACTGTATGTACAGTGTCTCTTATCTGACGTTACTTTTCAGTTTTTTTGCGATCGATGTGATTTGCTCCACTGAATGAAGCAGCAAGCAGATCATGCTAAAACTGCAGTTGTCTATTGAACGCCAGCGCTATTGTTTGCTCTGCGGTCGTTATCATTGTGCTTCTTTCATAAATTCAAAATGTGGTTTCTTGTGGTTGCAGCTAATACTTTGATCGTATTAGCCCTAGCTTTGTATCTGAGATGCGGTTCTGCTTTCTTCAAATTTAAGCGGCTTGTGGACTTTTCAAAAACTGTTCCGGGTCCAAACTTTCGGGAGGTGTTGTCGAATATGAAAGCGGAACGTACGTATTTAATGTAAATGGTGGCATTCGGTTATCTTCATATCTGTAGTTGGCTAAACGGTTAATAGGTGTTGTTATGTGACGGATGTATTTTTAGTTTTGTTCTAGTCGCATTGAAAGAAGTGCGCGCAATCTTTTGGAATGTCTTTCACAATTAGTGCAAAGTGCACTTCATTGAATATTTCAATTGTGTACCATACATGCCTCGACACGTTTCTCAATATTTTAATGTATTTCTTTTATGATAAATTTACGATTGTGAATGGTGTTAAGTTGCAAACAATTGTAAGATATTTATCAATTCTTATTGCTTTTAATTAGCAATAAGAATATAATTCTAATAACAGAAATTAATTATCAACACAGAAGACATATAAAAATGTACATGGGTGGAACCAAAGAACTTCTAATAACAAGAAGTTTTACCTGAACCCAAAAATTATACATTCCCTTCGTTCAGTTATGGAATCAGAGGAGTTGTGACAGAGGGGGCACTTAGTGAATGAGATTACTTTCTCACGCAACCCATGGGCCAGGGCACTTTTCTTATAGGTGTCACGACACAACGCATTTATTAGTTTCAAATTATTTTGCCGAATTTAGTTCGAGTTCGAAATAAACTCTTCATTTGCTTGGCAGCCAGCGACCGAGGCAAACCAAGCCCGGCATGAAATATATGAATACATATCTTCATATTCCCTTACTGCGTTTTATAGCTAAAGACACATTCCAGTATAAGGTAGCGTAGGATAAATTTATGAATAAAGATCATAAATGAAAGGACGCTGCATCACAGGAAAAATTATTTATTCTATCCTACCCGCACTGGAGGGTTCATGCCGTAGCATCTTTAACTTAAAATTCGTTAAACGAGGTACCGAATGCAGGCTCAAGTTGCGTAAGAAAGGAAAGATGAGAAGCTCATAATCTTCGCGTTGTTTTTACGCCACCTGACAATCGCTAAGGTAGGAGTGTTAGTAGGTTCGCCTCATAAGAAATGAACGACTCCCGCATGCAGTGGGTTACACCACCGCCACCGCCGTGATTTTGTTCACAACATAGAGCGAGAGCTGACTGCAAAAAAGCTGGTCTGTCGGAGCAGGTTGAAATGTTTTTTTAAATGTTAGTACTTAACATATAGCGACAATACGAAATATCTTGGTGTGCCTGGGCAGATCGATGGCCCAAGATGGGTATGTTAATAATATTAGGAAAATAGTTTTTCGTAAATATTTCATCTTCTATACATGCTACAGGAAAAATTTAAAAACATTTTGTCAAATTCAGTCATATCAACTTTTAATGAATAAATTAAATTTAATACTATAGCGTGAACAATTTTAAAATCAAATTAGGACCACAATTAGTTTTCGCATTTATCTCCTTTTGGGTTAAACTCGTAATAAAAAATATATCCATACAAAAGCTGTAGAGCACCAAATTTTCCATTGCTTTCATACATTACATTTTTCGCTGCAATAAAAGGTTGAGCTTGTAGAGCTAAGTTGCAAAAAGTACAGGAAGAACGAATGCCATAAAAACAACTTTAGAATAAACGGGTGACGCATTCGTAGAGAGTCTAAAGTTTAGACTACGATTAAAGCCAAACATAATACGAGAACGGTTCATGATATGGTTGATATGTATGTAAAGGCAAACGAAAATTAAGTTGTGTGCGAATCATGTTTGAAACAGAGGCATTAATTAAAATATGGGGAAAATATACTTGCTTATGTGATATTTCTCATGCGGATTATCAGAATAGGAAGTATGTATTTTGATGAAAATGAATTTATTGTACATTTAGCCATTTATAATTATAATTATGGATATTACTTGTATTACAATGGATAGGTGAGTTTTCATTACTATTCATCGTTACAATCGTTACGAGAGTTGAAACAGAACTGAAATTATTTTTAAGAACGCAATCTACCGGTGGTGTTGCCTCAGCCACGGTCGCCCGACCCGGCCAGAGTCGACATGAGTGCGGCCAGTATTACCGGAAGGATGAGAAGTGCTTATTCACACCGCACTGTGTCCATGTGTGCTTGTATCCGTACGACCGAAATCCGCGGAGTGCATCTCCAACTGACTGAATAATTGCCTTTTACAAAATATCTATGGACTGCCGTCTGCTTCGTGTACACACACATGGGAACACGAGCGGTGCGAATAACGATTGCTGGTTTACCGTGCGTGAAAAAGCATCATTTCAAAAATTAATTAAAAAATTGAGAAAAAGCCAAGGTCGAATAACAAGAAAAAAATGCGTTAATGCGCTATCAAAATAATAGATGCCAAATCATTATTTTTGAAATTGCGTGTCATGATTTAAGATTGCTGACAATCAGAGTGTACTTGAATATCGTCACCTTCATTTTCACACGCAACTCTTAGCGAAAGTGGACTTTCAAATTTCCCTCGTATAATGAAAGACGTAGGAGCACAGAATGTGAAACAAAAGTGCATAGTCATTTGCGAATGTACCCTAACCCGCGGAACATAAACAAATGTAGGTTATATGTACAGCGACCAGATAAGCACGTGAATAAACAGCTTCTAAGTCATTATTATAAAAATTTGCTCAATCATGACTTGGTTCATTGAAAATAAATTTCTCATTAGATAACACACTATCAGTGGATTTTCTACAGATTTATTTTTGGAGCACAATGTCGACTTACTCTTATTTGGTTCAGTTAATATTGAGATAAGTAAATGAACCTTTATATTGGAATGAAAATAACTCGTATTAAAAGGAAGACCTTGAATTCAAAATTGCTAACCCCTTGAAAATAAAAGAAAATTGGACACAAGTGAAACAATATATTTATTTATATTAAATCAATATAGGATCGTTGCGAAGAATACTTCATGATGATTACAATATTTAAATAGAAAGGAATATTGCATCTTACCATATTGAATAATAAATGCGACGAAAGTTGAAGCACGGCTATCACGAAAAATCCATGTTTATCATAATTCCGAAATGAATTAAATTTACACTGTTGAAGTGGATCCAATTCATGGCAATTTACGTACTGTAGCTCCATCGCTGTGCATATCACATTTCAGAGCGCACGGTTGCGGTCGCTTTTTAATTGCATATTACATGTCAGTGGCATAATTTCCTGCTTAAGAAAAGCGATGGACTATTTTCATTGTACTGACCTATTTTATCTGGAAAAGAGTGCAACGACAACTTGTGTTGTTTACATTTATTGTAAATTAAAAAGTAAATGAACTCTAAAGCAGTGTAAACAAATTACAAAAAAGTCAAGCATGTGCGCGTCAAACTCGCGCGTTAAGGGTTCCGAATATTTGCCGCAAATTAAAGGACTGTAATTTTAAAAAAATATGTTTTCATGTGACAACGATTTTCAGACTTTTTCCTTTACTTGCTTCTTGCCAAATTTCATGATTCTAGGTCAATGGGAAGTACCCTATAGGTTTTGATTTATTTGCAAGTGTCAAAATATGGCCGTATTTTATGATTGCGTAGACTTAGAAGCTTGTACAGCTCTAAGAGAGCGTAGACCTAGGTATTTGATATTAATTTAAAAAAAAGGGGGTCTTGACAGACAGACGGTCAACAAAGTGATCCTAAAAGGGTTTCTCTTTTCCTTTTAAGGTTCGGAACCCTAAAATCGTTTGCTTCGACCATATTAGTGTTGCATATTCTAAAGGGAAAAAGTATCACATTCGTTCATAATTTCGTTTTCGTATCCGGCTGTCCGTCCAAAACTGAATGATAAATATCTTCGAAATCAAAAAAAAAATAGCACAAGCAGTCAAAAATAACGAAACTTGTAAAATTAATTTAAACATATGTAGGTATGTGTTGTATACAATAATTCCCGCCTCGTTTGACTCCACCGAATATAATAACAGCCTAAAATTTCTATATAACTACTCGTGAAATGTTCATCCAAATTACACACACATCTTCCTTGCTAGGTGCTTCTCGCATATAATAATAATGGTTTTATTCACAATTGCAATATACATTAGCAAGTTAGTTTTAGACCCTTTTAGAATCCAGTATTTCTTCAAAATTATCTCACAATTATATCTATCAACAATTTTAAATTCAAAATTCATTTCATATTAAATAAAAGTGCAAATTAACTAGTTGCTTCAAAGAGCTAAAAATAAAAAAAAACTAAAAAAATAATAAAACAACAACAGAAAACCCATTCGACATTGTCCGAAGCCGTCTGTAGATTCATCATCAATATGCAAATTAGATTAGTCATTTGTTGCTGTTTCATTGTTGCGCATCGTAGGCCCGTTGCAGAAAACCGGTGCGGTTGCGGCCGAGCATTTTTTCAAATGAGTTCAGTTCAGATCATGCGTTGTATTGCCCTATTAAAAATTTGCGGAGCTTTAATGCCCCTGTACAATAATTACATAAGGCATTCCAATCCTTGCCATTTAAAGAAGAAATTACCTCGTTGGCGGACAGCACCCTTTTTCTCAGAAATTGTGTCCTGTAAAGACCCAAAATCGGACAAACCCCTATAAAATGCGTTACATATGTTCTCCTGTTGGTGCAAGTTACAGATAGAACATTCATGAGCTCCGTCTGGCCTAAAAGGGTTTGCATTTAACCAATATTGACCTCCTTTCTTTCTCCAAGATTTCCTCAAGACGATTAGCGAAATTTGTCGTGCATAACTGAAAATTAAGTTTAACATATCTGCTAGTTCGAGGAGATCTTTATTCCAGTAGATTTCTCGCATATATGTTACATATACCTAACCTTCTTAAGTGTATGTTACCTCAGGAATTTTAGCTTACAAGACAACATTGGTGCATTGGTGTTAACTTCACAGTAAAAGTATTTTATGTAGGAGTATTTAGGTGTTGATACAGGGTGTTTCATCTGTGGGGGAAAATGAATAGGGTGATAAATCTGACCTAGGCAAACAAAAATCGTCTGCCGGGGGGGCAATCCCAGCCATTTTGGAGTAACTGGGTGATTAATAAATCCGCGATGAACCATTATTAACATATTTTTTCATTTTTATTTTTTGTAAAGTGATTTGTAAAAGCTTTGGATAAGGTTGATCCAAAGAGGTTATCGCCTCCAATTTTTCGAAGATACTCGACGAAGTAACGCTATTTTATTTCGGAATCGCTGTATGAAGTTATTTTTGCGTTCTTTCTAAAGATAGCATAAACTGTTTAAAGGAAAGGTAGTACATGAAAAAGTAATTATTATTTTCAGATTCTTGTAAGTTCAATATAAGAGATAAATTGTTTCCTTTTGCATCTTCTCATCTATATTTTTGTTTAATTCAGGAATGCTTCCATGGCTAACAGAACTGACAGAGAGATATGGACCCATTTTTCGTATCTGGCTTGGAAAGGATTTATTTGTGATAATTTCGGATCCTGAACTGATTAAAACAGCACTAAGTAGTAATCAATTACTCTTTAAGTCACGGAATTATAAAATCGTGGAATCATGGCTTGGGCAAGGACTTCTAACAAGTGGTGGCGAGACGTGGCACCGAAGAAGAAAGATGTTAACACCAGCATTTCATTTTAAGATTCTCAGTGCTTTCCAGCAGCCTATGGAGGAGAATTGCAATATTTTAATAAGCAAATTGAAGGCAACAGTGGGTACGGGCCCAGTCAATATTTATCCTTTTATCACACTCTATACTCTCGACGTGATATGTGAAACGGCAATGGGGATAAAGAAGCATGCGCAAGCGAAAGCTGACTCGGAGTATGTACGAGCAGTTCAGACGTAAAAACTTATCCTTAGATTCATCAAGAATACGACCATTTACATATTTTGTTTTCAGGCTATGTGAACTATTACAGACTCGTATTTTCAGCTTCTGGGATCGTTTTCCTCTAATTTATAAGTACACTGAAGGAGCAAAGAAAACCAAGGCAGCTCTTGATATTCTGCATGGTGAAACTTGGAGAGTGATCAGTATCAGGAGGAAGTTGTTGGAGGAAGAAAAGAATATTTCGACTGATGACATAGGTTTGTATGAAGTCAATTTGAAGTTATTTGTTGTTAGATTGAGAAAAGAGCAAATAGAAAAGTCTTTAAATTAACTATTAAAAGATATGCATATAACTCCATGTATGGAGTAACTGTATGGTATGTATGTATAGTTTAGTATAGGGCTGTTATCAGGTTTTAAATTTTTGCAAAAGTATTTGAATTGTATTTCATTTGCACTGGATTGCAGATTCACATTAGGTCTCTTTACATAGAAAGTGCTTACAATGATGTACCACGATCATGTTGTGTTAACAACAAGATAGGTACCTCAGATACGGGAACCCAAAACTACAATTTTAGTTAGGCTAGAAAATAGCTTATATCTAATCGTAATTCAATTTCTTTGCAATTCATATATTTAGTACAGTCAATTCGGCATGAGACCACATTTTGCGCTAAACTAGATTTTTATGGAGGATAAATGGGGATAATTGTATCCATAGATAATTATCACCTAAAAAGTAGTTCGATATATTTTTATATCTACCTAACTTACCTTCACCGCTTATAATGCTGGGAAATCAATAAAACTTAAAGTAGTAGAAAAAGTAAGCATGCTAAAACGTTAATTAGGAAATGCGCAATAGAAAATCGAATAGAATTTATTTTACAAGATTGGAGATAGAAAAGATATCTGGAACCAAAGTTTTTCATCACTTAGTTTTTCAGTTTTTCTGGTCGTATAATCTATTTATTATTAATGCTACTGCGAAAAGTTAATAACAAAATGAAAGGAGGTTATAAAATAGATTCGTGCAAATTCAAGATTGCTGATTCATTATGGCGATCTCAAAATACTAAATCTTATTTGACTCTCATGAAAGTTTTTGCGGATGCTGGATTTCATTAAATTTTTACAAAAATTGGCATAGAGGAGGTTTTAGGGTTGCGGATTCTAATTATTTATACATAAGATGGCGTACTCCATCAGCAATGCGAAATTTCAGGAAATTTTGAACTAATTAGATTTTCGCTTATTGTATAAAACACAAAATAGACATGTAAAATAATAAATTAATTGGTTTTAAGCGTAATTAGCTTTATGAAGCTTTTAAATTTAATTAATGTAAACTTTACTTTTAGATAACGGTCTTGGGATTAAAAGAAGACTGGCGTTCCTTGATATGTTACTGATCGCGCAAAAGGAAGGCCTTGCAATTACTGATACGGAAATTCGGGAGGAAGTGGACACTTTCATGTTTGAGGTGGGAATTCAGTTTACAATACAATTCTTTCGTAATTAGTTCTATTTTAACAATTGATTTTTTTTTAGGGACATGACACAACGAGCTCAGCAATAGCTTTTTCTATTCACCTCCTCTCTCATCATCCAGAAGTTCAGGAAAAAGCCTATCGAGAAATTATTGAAATGGAAGATCAAGGAAAAGACAACATGAAATACTTGGAAGCGCTCATAAAGGAAAGCTTGCGATTGTATCCATCTGTTCCATCATTCAGTCGTACTACTCATTCCGACTTTCAGCTGGGAGAATATACTCTCCCAGCAGGTACAACAATTGCTAATTTTGTGTATAGGTTGCACAGAGATCCCAAACAGTTTGAACACCCCGAGAAGTTTATGCCGGAAAGATTTCTGGATGGTGCGAAAGAATTCCACCCCTATGCATATGTCCCATTCAGCGCAGGTCCTCGAAATTGCATCGGTAAATTTTCAATAATTGCCAGTATCTGAGAATGTATTTAACTCATTTCTAATTATAGGCCAAAAGTTTGCTATGATGGAGCTTAAGTGCACAATGTTCAATTTGATCAAGAACTTTGAATTTCTACCAGCAGATAAAGAAATAACACCCACAATCCAACTCATACTTAAAAGCCCGAGTGGAATGTACGTTAGGATAAAGCCAAGAAGTCTTGGAGAACAATAATAATACCAAAACTATATATATATTGTATATGCCAATATTTTCGAAATTAGGGGTTTTAACCGGAAATGTAATATTCTCCAAAATAAAAATGTTTTCTGTTAAATAAATGATAAGTGCCTACCCAATCAATTTGGAACCTTTCCTAATTTAAAAATCTAAAATAATACTGTTTTACTTGTCCATCAGTGTATCACACAAAAACTCTTTAGCTGTCAACACTGGAGTCACAAAAAGCTGGCACGAAACGTTACGTTACGGAACGTTGCAGCGCTCCGCTCCATTGATACGATTGAGGATGACCGTGAAATCGGGTCCCTTAATGTTTTCGGGGTAGCTGATGTTGAATTTACTATCGAAATGTGGAAATTCAAGATGGCGGATCCAATATTGCGACCGAAAGTTCTTAACTTCTGATACTTGTATTATACATTTTATGATACAATGTGATTTTTTTGTAAAAGTTTTACTTCTCTAGTGATACTACACACATATAATAATAGATTAGGTATAAGGTTATTTTTATTTAATATCGTTAACGTAAATATGTAGTAATTACAAGTAACACAATATAGCTTTCCGGCGGTATATCGGAGGTATGAAACATTCGTTTTTTCTAATACTTATATTTGTTTTCTTTGTCATTTTGATAAAAACTGATATTCGAGTTGATTTATTCTGCAATTTCCACGGAAAATAAATCCACACAATTGTACTAAAAACAGCTGATATCCCTGTAATGCATATGGAATCCTGTGGAAGAAAAACATAGAATAAAACTCATTGAGGATCAATATAAAATTTATTAAGGTCAGATTTTACTGTAACCCACAATCGTAACTTGATAATTTGTTTTGCTCGAATAACCCGACACTTTGTTTATCCTGCTTATACAAAAATAATGTCAATTTCTAACTAATTCATATACTTTATACAATTTCAATAATATTAATTCACTAGAAACACTGATATTGCAATCAATTTCCAATCTTATTAGACATCTCTCAGTTTCGTTAGAATGTCTACCTACTTCACTACAATAAAGTTTTTTACATTAAAGCTCTGGAAAGGAATGACAGTGGGCCGGTTGATACACAGAAATGTCGAGGGGAGTTGAAGGGAAGCGAAGCAAGAGGACCGTTTAGGTGTATTTTTCATCTACGAATCTGTCTCCAGTTTTAATTCAGAAATCTGATTGTTCGCCTCTCGTTTATTGTCCAAAAAAGATTAGAGGATGGAGAAATTTCAGGGTTTCGGTCATCAATAGATTTACTGCAGTAGTGCTTGCATTTTACCATTTTTTATATGTATATCCTAAATATGTATTACATTCAAAATTGGAATCATCTTAAGTTAAAAATACCATCAAAATTGTGCACATGTCCTTTCTTATTCTTATTGTTTTTAACGACAATCACTTCCATCAATGCCCTAAATTTATGATTCCTTTATTAGACTATCAAACAGATTAGCTTAAAACTTATTGTTTCCATAACGGCACAATCTCGCATTTAAAATATATTTTTCAATTTGTTTACCACAACTTTTGAACAACATTTAGTGAATATTTTTAAAAAATACTCGTACATCTAACTGTTATTTGTTTTAGTCAATCAAGTAAAATTACTCAATATTTTACGCAAGAATTGTAGAAATCATAAAATCATAAGAATAATCTACGCCAATAAATAACCAATAACTAAGCCAACATTCATTAGGAGCGACCCCTGGCCGATATTTACCTTTGTTTGTGATGGTCACGGCACAACGATAAACAATGATTTGGAGATATGTTTTAAGGTGATCACCACAGTGAAACTATTGTTTAAAAAAATTCTGCTTGTTTTGCATATGCTGAAAGTTTGTACGTTTATGGATATGTCTGCTTAGGCAAGAGTTCGAAAAATAGAGTTCTTTGAAGCAAATGTCAACGAATTACTTTGAGACGAGAAGAGAAATAAATCGAAAGCCAATCATCCAATTGATAATAATATGTTATTGGCGAAGTATTTTAAAATTTTACTATTCTTTAATGATGGATCTGTGGCTTGGGTGTCAGCTACCAGGCGGGCCCACAGGTGGTGGGTAGTGGAACGGCCTGAGGTTTCGAGGCGCCAGAAACTCCGGGACCTTCGGACTTACAGAGTAGCCCTGAATACAAAATAAGGAGCTCCGAACCGGACACCTCTCAAGCTAAGGTGGAACTGCATACGCCGAGGGCTGTGTAGCTAAGGGGAAGGTAGATAGTATGCGAACTCCGGGTACCTGGCGAGCTTCGGTTTAAATTCAGTTTTCCCGGGGGCACAACGGGATCTCCCCTCGGGTGACATGCCAAATCTGTGGCAAATGTGCCCCACGAGGAAACCTCGAGTACCTCGTCAAATCAGTCAGGGCCACATCTGACACATAAGATGGCCCTGATTAAATGGGGGTTGATGTCCCATACGTCACCCTCATTCCCGAAGAGCTTGCTGATCTCTCCGAAACCCCAGGCAGGTCAGCCCAGACAGTTGTATTTGTCATGCATCCACAATATTTACAATTACTAAAAATTCATTATCAAAATTCTTGACCTAACGCGGGCATTAACACCAATTTTTTTGCCGTTCGAAATCGTCCGTCGAGGACGAATTGAGAGAATTGTGATTAAATCGAATCAAAAACTGTCTGTGCACAGAAATGAAAGAAGTGAAGAGAATATTGTTGCTGTACGTGAGAATGTTGTTGAACTTGATAATATATATAATGTTTTCCTGAACTTGATAATATAGACTTCGAAAATAAGTGGTTTCAACAAGATGGTGGTTCCTGCCACACAGCTAGAGAAACCATTGATTTATTGGAAGAAAAGTTTGCCATATTGGTTATCTTCAGAAATTGACCTGAAAATTGGCCTCGTCGTTCGTGTGATTGAACAACGATAGAGTTATTTTTATGGGATTAAGTCACAGATTACAGTACAGTCATATTAAACAGACCAGCAACTTAAGATTCGTTGTAGACAAACATCGATATTCGTGTTAATTTGTGCGAAAAAGTGATGGAAAACTGGATTCAATGGATTCATTGATGCATACTCTTCCGCGAAGGACATTTAAATGATGATATGCTCCATACCTAATGGTGCGAGTTGTACTTCATATTGAAATAATGATCAAGTTGACTTCCTCAACACATTTTTGTGTTTTATTTAAAATTGAAAATGCGGTGCTATTATTGGAAAACCCTTCACAAATAAATGGTCGAACTATTGGGTTAATCGATACGAGTCGAATAGTATTATTCGATTTGACTCGGGACTATGTATGTATTCACATCCGTAACAACCATCTACATATAATATGTTAAAATATCGGTAAGCCAGGGGCCGTATATAAAAAGAATAACTTTTAACGATACAAACAACTAATGTGAATTATTTTACCAGGGTACAAACACCTATTAGGAAATTATTGCGTTTATTTGTTAACTGACGCTTCTCTCTTGCAAGAACTTTTATTTGCGCGGCTCTCTCGACGGGAACCGAACTAACATGTTTCAGTAAAATCCCTAATGAGTTTGAGCAAACTGAGAAGGCTAATAGCTTACAGCCAAGGTAAGCAGTAGGAGGAACACACCTTGTTTTCATCCGAAAATTCGAAAACGGACTGTCGCTGTCAGTGTTTCCTGTAGGGTGAGCCTCCTCCGTTTCCACTATTAGAGGATCCGCCATTTCTGCTAATAGACGGTTGTCGCGAAATGGAGCTTCGGCGCTGCGGTATGACAAAAGGCGGAGGGGGCTGCGGCGTAAACTGCGGTGGGATGGAATTAGTCGAGGTCTGGCGGACGAGTTGTCGGGGCGGTCCTGAAGTTGGCACCTGAACTGACCCACATCGCGTGATTATCCCAGTTCGAGGGGGAATTGCTGGTGGAGGACCGCGAGTTTTGCCAGAATCCACGGATGTTTGGGAAGGAACTCGTGGCGGGATTTGTGGTGGCTTTTCCGGAGATGACTGTTGGGTGCTGGCACGAGACGGTAGATGCGCCGAGCGCTGCTGAATTGGAGACGACAATGGTTTCGTTGGGGGTTGGACAGTCGATGTTGTTACTGTTGGCTTTTGGGGCTGAACAGTGTGTTTCACAGTGACCGTCTGCAATTTGCTAACTGGCTGCTGGGGCAGCGGCTGAGAAACTGGCTTTTGGGAACTCTGCTGGGTATTGCTTTTTGTTGAATTTTGCGACGCCTTTTGTGAGTGCTGTTGCTGGCGAGATTGTTGCTGCTGCTGTTGCTGCGTTTGGGGTTGTTGCACAGTCACTGAAGGGGGTTTCTTCTGATCCTGACCAGCAGCTACGTAGGAGAATACACATAGCACCGAGTAACAAATCTGGTCAGCCTGTTTAGAGTAGAGGGGTAAAACTAGTCAACTTTGATCGCAGACCCTGAGATCCCATAAGCACTTACGTCAACTTAAAGGAAGTAAGACAACAAATAAAGTCGATTGCAACCCTACATAGATAGGACACATAGAAAAGGCTTTGCATGCAGTTGGAAAACAATAATTAGCTAATGTTTGTGATTAGTATAATGGGATTAGGGTTCAGTCATCTGGTGTGTGTGGGCTGTCCATTAGTTTTCGTGCCAATCGTACGGAAAATAGCCTATGGAGGCAGAGGGCAGCTTGCGGCGCCTTTTAGTTTAAAAACAAACAAAATAACATTTCAATCAAAATAAGGAAGCCTTTTTGTTAAGGGTAGCAACATATTTAGTTACATTTTCCTAGTTCTTATTTGCATGTTTTCATAAATGAATGTGAAACGATATGAACGCCATCACTAAACAAAATCAGTATGATTAAACAACATTTACAAGATTTATTACTGCGAATTTTATTAGAATTTTATTGTTTCCTTCTTTTAGTGTGATCCTGATAACTAGATGTTGTACATGCAGATATTACGAGCTGTCTAGAGAAAAGATACCGGTCACTTAGACGAAAGGTCCATAGTATATGCCAACTGAAAAATATAGTTACCCTGAATAAGCCGTTAAACGACGAGTTCGTCTAACAAAGCTCATGATCGTGGGCAGCGGAAGTTTATGTATGTAGATCCGCGGGGACTACATTAAAGCCTTTGAATAGAGTGTTTCTCGCGCTACTGTTGAAGGGACACATGCACAGGTGAGTGATGGTCTCGTCCTCCAACCAGAAATTTGTTGGAGTGAAAATATGACTTCATTTTGTGTTTCCTGTCTCTTTATATAATCGTCACACACAACGTTTGGGATGAAAAATTTGGTGGTTACATAAATGTATTTTTGCTGAATAACGTGATTAACGCTCAAGTTTGCAGTCGAGTTCAGTTTTGTTATAACTTAACTGCTTGATTCTTGCATATCATATGCCCATTATATTAAAACCTATGGAATCACACAACGCAGCGATGGATAGCTAGTAAAGTTTCTCGCAGATAGAGCCCCAAGTATTTACCATAACAGAAAACATGAAGTTTTTCGAAAAAAAACAGTGAGAGTCGAAAATAAGTGCAACTTGTTTGGGTAATTACAACCTGGGTCAGTGTGTGAGTCTTTTTGAGCCCACTCATCAAGGATACGAGTTATGAGAGATGGCGCCACTCCCATGTAAGGCTCAGGGCCCATCAGCAGTCTCGTTGCAAGCGATGTTACTGTGGCATGTTAGAAGCCGAAATAAGTTTAAGCGAGTTGCGACATTCGCACAGAATTTTTGAAGAAACAACATTTGAATTCGAGCCAAGTGCTTTGAACGCAACTTGACTTTCCAAGAAGATTGAGATATTCTTCTCTTGAAAGCTGGTGCGAAACGCGCACATTGTGTATGTATTAACGACCTACCTAGAAAAACCAACCCGAAGCGAGATATGGGTATACTTTAGTATACGGGAAGAAGTTGAAACTAATCCGTATATTAAAGTATATACCGATATCTCTCTTCGGGTTGGTTTTTCGAAGGAGTCGTTAAGAACTTTTTTGTGAAGAATAGAGTTCTTCTGCACAATTCTCCCATTTAACGTTTTTGAGTGTGGGAAGTAACTTCACTGATATGACCTTAAAAAACGTACTTAATAATTATATCCCAATAGGTCACATAGTAATACATATACAACCACATGCATACATACACATATACACAGCCACATATACATGCAAATCCTCGCCAATTGCAATTTGAGTTTTTTTTCGAAGAAGGCTTTAGGCTACATGTCATCACATCACGCTTTACTATCCGGAGCATAAGCACTACAGGAAGGTTTTGATTTTGTTGTCAAATATGTAGTAAGATAATGAGCCATTTTTGGAACCTCTAAAGCTCAACGTAATCAGCTGACCAGATCTGGCGAAACTGCTGAAGACGGGTACTGCAGTTAGTAAGCTATAAATTATATAAATTTCTTTTGTGGTGTTTATTTTATAGCGAATTTAGTGCGCGTGGGTAAGTTCGAGCATAGACATATGCATATAACAAATGTATCTCTTTTTATAATTTTACTGGGCACACCAGGGGCCACGAGATTTAGTTGATAACCAATAAAATACTCAGTATCTTAAGTATGTATGTACGAAAGTTCAAATTGGTTTAAGGTTTAATCTTACAGAATAGATTTTCTTATTGATTTAACCATTTCAGCGTCTAAGTGAGCCAGGTGTACTATTGGTAATTAAGTTTGAACTGGAAAGCATTTTTATGCCAACAGAAATTCACTTGTTGCGTTGGTCGACAGTTTAAATATAGTTTGGAAACGGTTCAAAGAAAACTGTACACTTTAATTTCGCATATGTATTTGTATATTAACACATTACGATGGAATTTTCATTATACTCATGAAATCCTTGTAATGATTCAATGAATGGAAATGCCTTCTGCCAATTTAAAAATGGAAATAAACATTTTGATAATAAAATTTTTTATGAAAACATGCAAATAACCACATTTGTAAGACACGCCATGAGTAATTTGTTTGTTCTCACCATAGTGGACTTATACTTTCTCTGAATGAGCTGCCTAGTCTTTGGATCTGGAATAAGAGTTGGTAAAAAACAAACACCTGCACATTAAGGTGCGAACGTTTTTACTTACTGTACTCTTCCAGCACGAATATACCTCCTTTCTGGGTGAAGCACTTCCGGATGTGATCCAGTCTAACGAAGAACTAAAAACAAAAATCATTTATGACATCTTTATGTGAGGACGCTGAATATATTTAATTGAATCGACTTGTATGTAAATTACTGCTTCGAATGTGTGGAAAATATTTGCTACATGCATAAATGCGTGGCAGCGTGAGATCTACTTGTTTGAGGCTAGCTTTAAAATCATAACTCCCTAAATGTTACTGTAAGAAGCTCTAAAGTTTCAAGCGATTTCAAAGCAAAGCGATTCGGAACTGCGGTTAAAAGCAAAAACATTCAATTGTCAGCCAGTATTAAAGCAACTCTTCTCAACTATTTTTTTGTGAATCTATAGAAATCAATGAGAAACTAAACTAAAGGAAAACTTGAATAATATTTAAACAAAAACGCAAAATTGAATAGCAGGCAACTGTAATTTCTAAATAGCACTTGTGAGATGGTCTTAATTCACATCAGTATTTCGCTTTTGTATCTTAAAACTTGTTCTTTTTAATGTGATTTTAGGAGGAGTCCAAAGTTTGTCTTCAATCGCTTCGTTCTATGCATTGGAATAAACCAGGACATTTTACAGTCTATTCATAATCCTGTGTGGCTAGAAATCTTACTTTCAAACATTAGAAGCAAATAATTCTAGGAGGTCATTAGAATTTATTCAACAGCATGCCAAATTCCCACCAGAGGTAATGTCAAAGAAAATTGAAAACAAATTTAAAGAACTAAACGAATTGGCTCGTAACTACCAATTATGGAACAAATCAAAACAAAAGAGCGGAAATGATCATCTGAAATATTTCGTGGCAGTTGGGTGGGGAGATAACTAGATAATTACTACATTCTACTTGCCGAAATCGCTACATGAACTCTACACAAGCAAACAACTTAAAAATGTCATGTGGATCTTCTTAAAACAAATATCGACTAAATGCTTAATGTATTCTCCTCGCATATCTCTCGCTCTTCATTAGCACATGTTTCGAGATCGTTTCCTCTCGTGTGGACCACGTTCTGTACATGTGGGTTTAAACACTAAACAGATATCGAAAGAAAAGTTCAAACAATCTTAAACTAAAAGATCAACTGAAAACAGAACGTAAACTTTGTTGCAAACATTGAAGAAGTAAAACTGTCGTGAGTTTCTATATTCAAATCAAAGCTAGAAATCAAAACTAATAGTGTGTAAGTTTTGTGGCTAATATTCAATTTAAAGCTCAAGTTAGTACCTCGAAATCCTTTTTTTATATATGCAGTGCACACAGATACACATCGAGTGTTCGGAAGAAGACCAATCCAAAAGATGGCGGCAGCGATCCGCGAAAAAATACATTTATGATTTTGTTAGACTTCTCATATAAAATTTGGTGATCATTAAAGCAATATTTGATACTGCACAGCTTAGTTATGTTCACAATTTCCTTTTGAGACTTTATACACGCAAAATCCAAAAACAAATAAAGTAAAGTAAAAGAAGAGGAATGCTTCAACAAAACCGTAATTGGAAAATATCAAAAATTTAACAAAAACAACTCAAAACACAAAGTTACACTCACGCAACGCAATATTATACTTAATTGACATAGCGAATGTACACAAGGACCATCTCAAAAGTTACCAATTTAGAAACGAGAGAATTTTCATATTTTCTCAATTATCTGTTTAAGTTATTTTCAAGTAATTGTATGTTTATCCAATGGGTTTAAATGGGACACAAACTCTTGGCTTTTCCCTCTTCTTACATGTCAGCTCAATTAATTCCTCGCCTTAACGCAATTCTCAACTTATTTAGACAAATCGAAAGGCATTGCAATACCACTCACCGACATTCATAGAATTTTCATTAAATTTACTTTTACATTCAAAAATTGTACAAGGAACAAAATTGACTGTTAAAAAGAAAGCGCAAATATTTCAAACGGAAACAAACTCAAATGGAACTGAACGAAAATATTGTACAGAGATAAGTAAATCATTGTAATAACTTGGTATATATTATAAGTATAATAGAGTATTATTATATAAATATAGCATTCAGTACATTCACTAGCATAATATAGATATATGTCGATATATCACATATTCGAATATATTCAAAATAAGAAAAACGAATTCCGACCAACAATAATATTATCCCTTTCATTTTATTCGAAAAACTCCATTACTGAATAGTCAATATGAAATCATGGAAAGAAAGAGAGAAAACATAATTTACTGCGATACTTCCCCGACTTTCGAATTTCAGCACCACTCTAAATATTTTTTATTAAGAAAAATTGACCATTTTGACAGGGTTTTTTGCAAACATAATAAAACATAAAACTACCATACACACATGTGCTCTTTCGCAAAGTAAAAATATATACGGTTAGAAATTTTGTAGTGAGATCTGATTCCAAATTAAAGGATAATCGCTCGTCAAAGTCGAAATTCATAATAAATATCCTGACTCATTTAAGGCTGCAACATAATGTGTGAACAGAAAGCAGCGGCAGAAGCAGACCAATTACAAACTGCTGCAATAGCCACGCCTTTCAAAAGGTTCTTGCTCGAGTTAGTAGTTTTGTTGTTGTTGCTTCTACCACTGCTATCTATTTTAACCCGTATGCGCTTAACACCCCATTTTGAAAACATCTAATAAATGTGGATTTTCAGTAACGCACATAAACTGGTCGCATAGAACTGAAAATTGGTACAGGCCTTAAGTACACTATTACAAATGAAATATAAGAAATCCCCACCAATCCGACTTGTGCTAAAAATTGTATTCAAGGTCAAAGGTCCAAAATATCGGTTTTTTGCATATTTCTCTAAAACGCTAAGTGTTATCGCAAAAATAGTTCATGCAAAACTTGTAGATCATGAACTGTTTTTCAATTTTGTCGACTTCTATGTTATTAAAGCTACAATAGTGTGATACCATCGTAGAGGGCGCTTCGAGCACTAAAACTTTGCGTATCATGACTTTTGTTGTAACTGTCACAATTGACCGCAGGGGCGTATGAATGCGAGTAGTAAGTATTTTCGATGTTTGAAATTGCGATATCTCAGGAATGATGATTCTTGGAAAAAATGGATGAACATTTTGACAATTGCATAATCTATAATTTTTGTATAAACTATATTTACGGTAACACATACCGTTTAAGAGAAATATGCGAAACCCCGATATTTTGGACCTTTGACCTTGAATACAATTTTTAGCACAAGTCGGGTCAGTGGGGACTTCTTATATTTCATTTGTAATAGTGTACTGAAGACTTGTACCAATTTTCAACTCTATGCGATTTATTCCGCACTTACAACTTTAATGGATCTATTTCGTCTTTTGTTAAACAATTAATCGTATTCTCCAAACATTCATGCTGAACATAGTCGCGCAAATCCTTTAGTACCCTGAGGTAAACAAAATGATGAATAACACATAAGACAAAAAGATGAACAGATACAAATCTTTAAAGCAGTATGACAGAAGCAGGATAACAACAAAACTGTCTGAAAATAAGAGTTTTTAAAAGCTACGATTTCTTTGCGATTTTATTGGTGTTTTGTCTCTGACGCTGCTTTCATGTTGTAATGTATCACCACCTTAAATATTATAATACTTATTATATGGTTAATTTAATTTACACTTTTAAAATATTTCAAGATACTCGTAACACAGATGGCTTTACACATGAAAATTAATTTTCTATTTTTGGCTATTCACAACTTGATTTATTAAAGCCGATATCCATATGTAAATGTCATAAGTTTGTTTGTTGGTAATTTTTGGAAGTAACTAACTTGTTATGGAAAATACTTCCTACCGGAGTTTACCTTAGTGTGTGAAAATACTTCCCTAACATATGAAATTGTGAGGGAATAAATAATGACTATATTATTAATATGAAAAAATTTGTTTGTTAGACTGTTCATCGCATGGAAGTCACCACTCCAGAAAGCGGTGATATTATGTTATACAGGCTGAACTGCTCAGCTATTAATGTTTGAAAAGTAAATCGCTTTAACATACATTAGAGAACGTGAAAATTTTAATAAAGTAGTATAATAAGGTTGCTGTAAATGGCTTTCGAGACGAGCTTGGGTGTTGTCGCAAAGTGCGGTCAAACGAAATTTTGGAATCTATTATCACTGGAAATGAGGCGAATCGCATTTCTTGATCTACACGAAATTCTTATTATAGAATTATATTTTAATATTTAATTTCACTTTTATCAATTGTAAGTACTAGAGGGTTGAAAATAGCCAAATCAGCGGGCCTTTAATTTGAAGATAAGGAATAAATTTCCGGAAAACTCCAGACTTTTATTTCGGCTTCCATATATTAATTTTGGAACAAAAAATAAGAAATTTTTAAATATTTTCAAATTTCAAACTTATAATTTTCGTACCTAAAATGTCCAAATAACCCTTATGGTGCGACTTCGATGTCTGTCTGTCTGTATGCGCCACCTTCTGTTATTTACTCTTTACTATTGTTATCGAATTGAAATTTGGCGCAGTTGTGAACAAATTTCAAAAATTATTTTATTAAATTTAAAAATATATTAAATTAAGAAATCTAATTTTATATCTTAATGTTAAGGCGCACTAGGGTTTGGCTTATGCCCAAAATTATGCGAAAAAATATCATAAATCCCTCCTTTATCTCCGATGATGGTATTCCAAAATTTCTAAAATAATTACGAAAATCGAAACTTCGAAATTCCAAACTTTATAGTTTCCGAAAAAAAATAAGTTTGTTAATTTTTTACCTCACTCTAACTCATTCTGTAAATAACCCCTCGCCTCGGTGCGCGAGTCTGATTCGCATTTCGCCGGACTTGTTTTTAATCAAGGAAGATGGCTCTAAGTAAATTCTTTTTTTACCACACTTACCACACAATGATAAACGATAAAGTCTTTCATATTAAAGCCGCCACCTTGAATTTCTAAAATTGGTATTTTCGAAATCAGCATCTCCAAAAACCCCCACATAACAACCTTATGAAACCTGTTCTCGGATTTAATTGGGGGAGTGCTTCACTTTATCGTTACGTTCCAATTCGGAACTTACATTACATCGGGCCTTAAGAAGTTTCACTTCAAAAATATTCTCTAGTATTTGTATTTTATTAAAAAAATATTTTTTTAGCTTCCGTGTGCAAACTTTCAAATATCTCTAATAGAACGATTTGAATATTCAACGATGTCAGTCTAAAAATAACACCATTCTAATGTTTCCGTGGTTGCGGATTGATTGGGTCAGAGAAAAAGTAAAAATTGAAAATAAAACGTCAAGTACTAACAGAAAGACATCAGTCAGGACAATCATGTATTTTCTTCTGTGAAAGAATTTTTGGCAACAAAAAAAAAATTGGCAAAGTTATAGAACTTCAAATAGCGTACGGCAGTGTTATGCAACCCCTGTGTCGCCGATGTGTCACGGAAATATTAAATTGTTTTTCCGATTTCAATAGTTTCTGTATCTGCAATAGATTTTGAACTTAAGTGTGAATAAGTTGTTTTAATTAAAAACTTTTTGGTAAGAAAAAAAAAACAGAAAATTTTGAATTTTCGGTTTGAATGCCGCCATTTATTAATTGTTTATTTTGATTGAATTTTTATTTGTTTGCACCTGTGCACACTAAATATATTTTTATGTATTTTGTTTAAGATTAGATTCAGATTACTACTTCTTCAGTAAGTAAATTCAGTGGAGGTGGTTTTTCTCGATTATTTCGAGTGTCAGTGTCAGAAAAATCAGGCCATGACCGCACAGATGACATCAGCCTAAATGTCTAGATCGAAAAATTCACAATATTTTCGAAGTTTTCTTATTTTCTAAGCAAGTAATTCTTAAAAATAGTTTTCCGACTTAACGTAGAAGTATAAAAAAAAGAGTTCGTCTTTAGCTCTTCGCACGCATTTCGAATTCGCAAACATACCATCTTAAAATAGATAGTTTCAGCTACAAAATAGTCTCTCCGAAATTTTTCCTAGCTTTAATAGTTTCAAATTTATAGTGGTTAGAAAAGTGCCTGTGATCATTTTTGTCCCATCTGTGATAGTAAGTTCTATAGAGAGGTCTGCGCTAGGGTTAGTAATACAGATATTACATACATTTTACCTTCTGCCCAGCGTTCTACCTAATATTCGTTGATTTTAAACAAAGTAAAATCTCTATTTAAATCCATCAGGTAAATTATCAAAGGGGACTGCCTGGCAGGGGGGCGTCAACATAGTAATGGAGATCGTTATAATAAATACGTACATAAACATAGTAAATTGAGTAAATACGGTTGGATCACGAAAATTTTCTCCTTGAGTTTCACCAAAACCCCAGAGGAGGAAGTCCAAACTGGTTAAATCGTAATTTCTCTTTTAAACTCCAAAACAAGAGATGACAAGATCTGGGAATATTGTTTTGCGTACGGTGTGTCAAGTCGCGCCATCCTGTTGAAAGCATATGTCATTTACGTTCATTCCACTGCAAATTCTGACAGTAAAATACTCTCCATATTTCAAATCCATTTTCACAATAATCCGAAGTGTAACGCGGTATTTTCGTAAATACGTATAAATATGTTTCCAAATCACTGACGGAAATGACACGCCATTCAGAATTCAAGTTCTTATTGAGTCACCTTTTATTCCAGCAAGAATGATATATATGATGATATGTAAATATATGTATACCTAAAGTAAATGTGGTCCACACTTCTCTTCTACAAGTGGTGCAACCCACCAACTCCAATTTTTTTTATACTGCGTCCCCTACTTGGCTTAAACAATTTAATTTTCCTTTATACACTTTATTTACTACTTATAAAGTTGAGTACCTACCTAATAATTTGAGCAGACGAGTATTACTATTATAATTTTTGCATTTTTTACTGACGAGGCCACACACCACATCTTCAAACACTAAAGAAAACTAAAATATTGAAAAACGAAAATATTGCAAATCTCATTTCATTTCTTAGCACTTAAGAAAAAGATATTTTTCTTTGGAAAAATTAGATAATTAATTGACAATGAGAGTTATATTACGAATATCGTTTGATCATTGTCTAGAATAAAAATACTCTATTGAAAGTCAAAACAACACAACCACGTTAATCTGTAGATCAGGGAAGCATCGTTCTATGTCAATTCTAAAACAATTAAAACGAAAGGTAAAATCGAAACAAATAATAGAAAACACGTTATCGGAGGTATAAATGGAGTAGATATTGAAAATAATTGCAGCAAGTTCAAACCAAAAGTAAATAAACATGCAAATCAAAATGAATGGAATATATTATGCATTTACAATATAAAGATAAATACTTAATACATATGGTAAGTTACTATAGAAGATTAAAACAATGTGTACAATACTGAAGTATTTATTAGTACGGTAAAACGGAAAAGACCCTACGCCGGTCTGATTGGTTAAGATTTGTTAGTAAGTATATGGCCACGTGAATTGCAGACGCTTTATTGCTCTAATTTTTTTTATGAAATCATAAAGCAGCAGAGTGGCTTGCAATAAAAATGAGATTACCAATAGTCGCCAAAGAAAGTCAAAAACAAGAGGTAAACAAAGTGAACAAAGGTGTTAAAATCTATTGAGAAGGTCCTTGTTTTATTCTTGTCAACCGGTTTTAGTAAATTTTTTGAATCGACTCGTGTTCGATCGTTGCATATTTGCGCATCTTGCCCATTCCAATTACAAACAGATTTAGAATCTTTACGATTTTAATCTGTAAGCGTTTTTACGTAGCCATACGAATACACATTAGTTCTTGGAAGCACTAATGTATTTGCACGAGCAGCTGAACTATTTCGAATATTCCTTTTAAACAAGAGCTGCTGACATTGGGAAATGCTTGAGCGCAATACATTCGTGCTTAGGTATTTCAATTTTGGACTAAAGTAGATCATTCATAGATAAATGGAAAACTTTCCTAATTTTTTTATGCCTTAGCTCTTAGCTCTAACGAAAACTGATAATTACATTTATCTCGTTAACTTGAACACATAAAATTAAGTCAATAATCAAGAGCTTAAAAATAAAACTGTGCGTCAAGAAAGAAACAGTTCCTACCTTGCTGTTGGCAAATAACAAACCAACTCCTTCCAGACACACCTGAAGTAGACCTCCTTCCCCTGTTGTCATGTCTTGCACTGGAAATTCACCGCCTAGTTCTGGAATGTCGGCGGGGACACCACCACGCTCCATCGCTTCCTTGATGCAATTATACAGATCCTTACACTGTGGTGAATTTAAATGAGTCCATTTCACAACAAACTTTATTTGGAACACCCACCTTTCTGGTGTAGTACTTATAAAGCTGGGTTTGCCCTCCGTTACGACGCCAAAGGCAAAGAACTTTCGTCTTTGGAGAATAAGTCATGTTCACAAGTCGTTCGAACCACCAGCGCTCTACTATTGTCCCATTGACCGACCGCAGAACAAGTCCATCGTCTCGAACTTCCATGAATCGTAAGGGACCAGAAGCATCAACTCCTTGGTAGACTGTAAAGCTCTGACGATGGAGTAGTCGAGAAGCCAATGGTTTCAAGTCAATGTCGTTTCCGTTCTAAAAAATAAATAGAAGAGATAAGAAAAGGTCTAAGGCTGTGTATGTGGAGTAGTTACCAAATTGTTGATCTGATCTACAAGGTGGTGGACTTCCTGTGAATACACGAGTCCAATATGGCTCTTGCCCAGCAGTCTTCTAATTTTCCTCTTGATCTCCTCTTTATTAACATTCAACATTACCAAAATAGCAGTCAAATTGTATAGCATTGTAGAAAGAAGTCTATCTTCGTCGTGCTCTAGTCTCTTACGTTCTGACTCGCTCAAAGCTTTGTACCGTTCCATCATTTCACCAGGACCCTATTAAAATAAAATTAAGGGACATAATGTTCATTCAAATTATTTTATTTTGTGAGCTAACTGATCAGTATAAGACATTTCACAAATTTATATGTACACTGTACACCACCAAAAACCACCCACAAAATCTTTAATAATGTCAACATTCCACACTTCTCGAAAATTGCATGGATTGTCCGAAAATCTAAACATTTTAGTGATTTTTGAATCGCTCTATCTCCATAAAAATTGGCAGATTCAAATGAGCCACTTTTTGGTTTCTGAACATTTTTTATCAACCCTACTACTACGTAAGAAATTGAAGAGAAGTTGAAAAAATTGTCCCTTCATCTATACTAATATTATAAAGAAGTAAACTCTGTTTGTTTGTGTCTTTGTTCGGGATAGTCTCTGGAACTACTGAACCGAACCTAAAAATGCTTTCACTGTTAGAAAGCTACACTGCCCCTGAGTAACATAGGCTATATTTTATTTTGATAAATATATGTTTTCAGTTAGAATTATTATTTGTAAAGCAAGTCGTAAGAAAAGGAGCTGCTTTCGTCCTTTATGAGCGTGCGCTGACCAAACCACATGACTGATTAACTTCATATTCACAACATACATATATTAGTTAGATTGCGGGAATGATTTATAGTGGATTATAATTTGGCATCTGGTGGTATTTATTCCGCAGAATTGGCGGGCAATTTTTATCGTCGCGTCGTTGCGATTTATACATATGTACAAACAGCTAGTCTTTTATAAACCTATAGAGTGTCTAATATGGATTCAAAAAAAAATATCTTATATGGAGTCAAAAGAAACCTTGATCTTTTCCGTTTTATTAATTTTCCTATTGCAGTATTGACTTGTTTCGACCAGAGCCTTTCGAAGAACCGATTGGTAACCAACAGTCCCATACTTGGAAAAAGTCCCTGGGCTTCGTTAGGCCAAAGAGCTTGTCAGACCCTATGCAAAACGCATCTCAGGTTGTTCGTAGGAGGCCTACATATGTTGTCATCATGGGCTAAGGTATCACCTTTATACATATAGGTGATGCGTACTGATCTGTTTGATACGATGGAATGTCGTCTATGTCTAGCAGACGATGAAACTACACAATGCATCTTCTGTGGTTGTCCTGTTCTAGCACGGTCCAGATACCTCTTCAGTGAAAGACCTTTTGGCATTCCTTTGTGTAGCAGAATGTTTTTTGCATTAATGGAGCTTGGGTGCAAAATATATTCAGGTCGCAGTGACCCTCATATAGGACATTCCAATCCCTATAATAATAATAAACTGTCCTTCAAATTTTCAAGATATCAGGTTGTAAAGTAATAATCCCACTTTTGATTTGAAACGCTTACAGGTTCTGAAGAAAATTGTACAAAGATCTAACGGTCGTCATTGGAAAGCATATGCTCTTTACCACGCGTTCAATGGATTACTCATTTTTTGAATAGCGCAATATTGTGCGTAAGTGCCTGAATCGTTTCTGGATCGTCAGCATACTATCCATCTTCAAGAGCACCCCAACAGCGTCAAATCGCAGCTGCGGCGGTGGCTATAACACATCCCCAAAACGGCTGATTATACGATTATTGAACTTAGTGCAAAATCGATTGTTGGACGGCTTGTGTGACATGTAGAGCAATCCTGCTGGAATCAGAGCTAACCCAAGACCCCAATTCATAAATTTCTAGACAAAAATTATCGGTTATGTTGCCTTTGTAGCGACTCTCTTTTGACCGCAACGTTGCTATTGTTGTCATCTTCATTTTCGAAGAAAAATGGGCCAATAATGGGGCCACTTTAAAAACCAAATCACACGCTGAGAATGTATTGGCTTCTCTACGACTATGTATGCGTTTTCCGAGCCCCAAATACGACAATTTGCTTATTTACATAGCCGCCGAGAGAAAATGCGCCACATCCTGAATACGGCGATAAAAAAGTAGATGATCATTTTGTTTCTATCCCTGAGTCACTTGGACCTTGTAAGAGAAAAATTCGAAGTCTTTATGCAGAAATCTAGTGCGGCTAATGTTCAGTTGCTGAGATATCTCTGGCGAGGTGAGGTTTTTGGGTTTAGGCGCATACTTTCGACGACAGCATCAATATTCTGGACTGAGCGCACAAGACGAACACGAGAATAACTTGCGAAATCCCAACAGACATATATTCAATAAAAGATTTGAAACAGGGAGCCGTTGAATCCTTTGTTCCATTTTCATGAAAATCTTTAGAAGTTGAAAATTGCCCGTCGTTAGATTAAATCTCTCATCGTTAATTTCGATAATAGATATTATGAGAACCCTGAAAACTACTAGGTATCAATTTTCATATACATCGTTTACATTTAATAGGACGTCATCGTATCTAATTTTTTGACAGATTTATTGAATATTTATTATTCTCTTTGGATTAATCTTTTTAATATACCAATAATTTCCTAAATCGGTTACCGCAAATACACACACGAATAAATTTTAAACAGAGAACATCACAATTGAGAAGAGAACAAACTTACTTGATCCATTCCAATCATGTCCCTTTCCTGACTAACAGCATCCAAAAAAGCATCCTCCCAGAACTGCATTTGGTCCCACAATATCAGTCTGTCCTTTCCAAGGAGTCCCTCAAACAAATAAACCCTTGGCGTATCTGGTGACGGTGATGTAGATGTGTTGATCAAATGCCCACCAGTATAGCGAAAGCCAGCACTAAGTGTTGATTTACCTGACCATAAGCTTCCCGTTCGAGACTTTGACTCTTTCGAAGCGTTAGTCTAATTGGGAGAACAAATCAAAATCGTTTTTTTGCCATGAGAAAAGAGAACAACAGCTAAAAATCAAAGTACAACAAACACACATATTCTTCTCCACATAAAGCTGTTTTAAACATTTAGCAGATTTCAAATATGCATTAAAAATATTTTCAATCGATTGCTTTAAAGCGAATGATGTGTACTTACATTTTCGTACTCAGTATCAGAAACTGTAGAACGACAACTTATAGAAGGTATAAGGGGGCCTCCGGGCTGAATTGGGAGCACATCACTGGCCACGGAAAGAGCCCCCGATGAGCCATGCACAGTACCCTAAACGGTTACACACAAACACATATACACAAATGCAAAAGACTTTTCTTGTTTGAATAAAATTAATTTTAAAATTAATGTAATTGTGTATTTCCTGTTTGTGTTCACTCCTGAAGCGCAATACAGACTTCCTTCTTTGAACATTTTCTTGTATAAAAAAACATAATTGTATCTAATTATATAAAATTTTGAAACGTATAAGAATCAATTCGAGGCTTAGTTTTTCTAATGGCGTTGCTTTTGAATAAAAAGTGGGAAGAAGTGTTCAATGTTGAATTTTCACATGATAAATGAATGGCATGGGGAACGAACGTAATAGAATGGGAGATGAAGTTAGTAAGTTGCAATATATAAAAATTTTGAATACTAGTCGTAATTGTGTCCTTGGTAGAAGAAAGAGAAATTTGAATTAAAGGTATTTGAAATTTAATAAAAGGCTCGTTTCCAAGACAAGGATATAAAGGATATAAACAAAAAAGTCGTTATAAGAATAACATATGATATTTTTCAACGCACGCTTTTAAATTAAATTGCATTCTGCGTGCGAAAAGTTGTAGTCGTATGGAGGAGGACAAGGATGGATTTTCCAATCATACATATATTGGAAAAATACACTCATCGAAAGCATTAAGAGGTCAAGCAATAACCGTATATACTCGTATTCGAAAAATGGACATGTTATTTCCTTTACTATTTAAGGATAGTGTTGCTGTTTTGGTCGCAGAATCGGATTATTATTTATATCTCATGAGCACAGCCCTCGTGTCCTAGTGCAAAGCTAAAGCAGTTTAAATACTCAACATGGGGCAAACCTTCAATCCGCACACACTGAGCATAATCTGAACCCAACCGTCCTGTATATACTGTATTACAGTTCGTTCTAAATGCTCGATGGGTGAGGCTGTACGCTTTTTACATATTTACATTTTATTTACACTACTACTACACGCGAGGAAGACGTGTCCAACTGTGAGTAATCGTATTTGGGGGCTGTAACCCTTTTTAGGGTTCCGTACCCGAAGGGTGCCCTACCGGACCCTATTACTAAGCCTCCGCTGTCCGTCTGTCTGTCAGCGGGCTGTATATCATGATCCGTAATAGGTAGAGAGTTCAAATTTTCACAGAGTGTGTATTTCTATTGCCACTACAGCAACAAATAGTGAAAAAACCAAGATGGCGAATTTCAAAATGGCCGCCATGCAAATTTTTAGAAAAATGTATTTAAAAAGTTCATAGTGACATATCTCGTACGTTGGTACGGAATCCTTCGTGTGCGAGTCCGACTCGCACTTGACCGTTTTTTTTATTGAAAAGGTTTAAACCAACATAGGTGTAGCAAAGTTCTCACTAGTGTTAATGAACCCAATCAGCAATGACTTGAATTTCAAAATAATAATAAAGTACAGTGGTACAAACGTTTTGGAGTAAAGACACCCGGCTTGCACAATAATGGTGTTCTATTTTTTTTCCTTAAGTTGTTGAATCATTTTCGGGTAGTTTACATCGCTTACGCCTCCAAAACAAGAGATGAAACGACCTGGGAGTTTGGTTTATAACAACGTAATTTTTTGGCAGTGTGGCAGGTCGGGCCATCCTGTAGGAATCACTTGAGATTTACGTCCATTACATAAAAACACATATCCGCGACGGAAAAGTATATGCACACCAAAATGAAACTTGTGAATTATCGCTGTAAAATGTTCTGCATTTTTCTAATGGGTCTTTAAACGTTCTTCCGGTGTGTAACCCAACATATTTCCATTATGACAGCTACCAAATATGACAGACGGAAATAGCGGCAAAAGAAGAACTCTCGTCACACCGATATTTCAAGATCCAGATCGGGTATGATCAAATTGTTTCTCAATTTTCTTCTATTAAAGCTACAACAAAAGTGATAGACCAGCGTAGAGGGCGCTTCGAGTGCTGAACTTTTTCCGTGACTGTCACGGGAGGCCGGGGCAGGGGCAACAAGTTCAAAGATTGTTTTTCCATTTTCTCGGCTGTTTTTGCAGCTACGACGAAAGTGATGATACCAACCTATAGCGCGCTCCGAGTGCTACACGTTTTCTTATAATAACTTTTGTTGTTTTGTTTGCAACTGTTGATCGCGGGGGCAGTTTCAATTTTTTTTGTCTATTTTGACTGGACTATTAAGATTATTATACGTGCTCTGTGGGTACGTGTTGGGTAGATCGGTTTTTTAATATATTTACAAAACGCCTTGAGAAATTGGAAAAAATGTTGTTTGATTTCAAAATTTTTATCGATAAAACTTACTATCCTTTTTCGAACTACTTTTTTTTTTAACCAGGTGGGCGTTATAACTTGGTCATGGAAGGTAGATCGAGGAACAACAAAAAAGTAAAGTGAGTTTTTCGCTTTTTGCTGTATTGTTAGTTTTCCTTATTTGGTCTATTTTGAAAACACATTTTTCAACTTAGTTCTTCTTTGAATAATTTTGATCCACACGAGGCATTAAAAAAAGCATTGAATAAAAAATATAGAAATCACCAATTTGGAATTTTATCAATATCGAAAATGTTGAAGAAAGCTTATAAATGTGGAAATAAAATACTGTCATCAATGTTTGTAAATGTGAAAAAGTACACACGTCTAAGCAGGCTTTGTCTGATCATGTATGTACAAAATAGTGTGATATCCAAGAATATTTAATATAAAGAATTTTTATCTGCCAGCCGAAAGCACTCAATCCGATTTTGAATAATTTAGAAATGTATGTATGTACTATATAATGCACGTTCCCAACATACTGCAAACTATGGACTTTCAGATATTTTATTTACCTGCACACTTGTCTAGGCCTAGAGAAAATTCACAAATGCAGAAATGTGCTTTGTATATAGTGCAGATTTTATATGCAGCGAGTGCAGGGGTATGTATGATCTCTCTGGTATGTATAGAATCCAAGACCTTAATTTTTTTATCCTCATCTTACTGTCAGATGTAAATTCTTTATATTAAATATTCTCTGGTCGAAGGATTGAATCGCAAACAAGTAGAAACGAGACGCAATTTTCGTTGGATTACTTACATCTGAATCGAAGGATGTCAATTTGCTCAGTAGCATATTTCTTTTCTGTGTCAACATATCCTTGAACATTTCAGTCGTTGAATGACTTTCTTGACCTTCACTAGACGACAGTCTTCTTTGACTTCCCCTATCTGTCTGCGCTGAGCTCTTTCTTGAATTTTGTGCAGACGACCACTCACTCCCACTTACCGGATCGTTGGGACTCTGAGGAGAACGAAGGTTTTCTCGACTACCCATTGGGCTAGCAGTTTGACTTGACAGTAGACTAGCTGCCATGTCTCCACTTTCGGTTAATTCTCGACTCCAGAAATGTGTGTGAGCAATTTCCATCATTTGGAACACCGATGCCATTCCACCAAGGCCGAAATTTGAATAAGTATGATCGAGCCCATAAGCCGTGGCCTGCAAACATCGCAGCATGCCCTTCCAGATAGGTTTAGAGACGCACTAAAATATTCCAAGCATGAAAAATTATGGACTCTAGTGATAATGTCAAAAGATGGGACATACAACATCGTCAATGTGATCGTCAGGAGCAATCTTTCGATCCAACGTTCTATTCAACTTTCCAAGCACCAGCATCCGATATGATTCGTCTTCCATCAATTTCCGTAGCCTGTTAAGTTTCAGCCATCCGACTCCCTCTCCAGCAAGCACTTGATTAATAACATCCTTGAGGAATGCTTGGTTCTCCGAATTACTGTGAGATCTTTCCTGATTTTGCTGCCTTTGAATTTCCTCCTGTGTCTGCCGCGGTCCAGAATGCTTAATGAGTGGCGTTCTCTCCACCAATGCTTTTCGTCCTGGGAATGGATCAAATGGTAAACTCATCTTCTGTTGTTGCTTTTGTTGTTGGGTTGTCATTGGATGAAAACCCTTTTGTTGCTGTTTGTCTGTAAACCCAACAAAAATGATTTGAAATAGCTTAAAACCTTACAAATGAAAAAAAATACTTTTGTTTCCAAATAAGTCCGAGAACATGCTCGAAGTAGAAGAGGCGATTCCATTGAGATCAGTCCCTATGGACGAGAAGAAATCCCGTCCTGTGCCTTGAATCAAGCCGCCTTGCTTCTGGGAGACTAAAGACGTTCCAGGTGAGTGACTATTCGGGTGGTCTCCATGCTTCATAAGACCCTTCTTCGTTGCAGCCTCTTTTGCTGTTTTCGTGAGGTCTCCGAGCGTCGATTTACCAACATACGTAAGATCCTCTAGAGTATTTTTGCTGACTCCCGCTGCCTGCTTGGATACTTCCAGTGCCTGCTTTGATGCTTCCTCTGCAGCCTTTTTGGCATGAAGCGTGAGCTGGATAGTGACAAGAGTTCGAGTCTTTTGTTAACTGATCTTATTACATGCGCTCGGTTTTTAGAACACAAACGATAAATCATATGAAAGTGCTTTACAGAATGAAATAAAATATTGCAAGTATGATTGAAATGAAGTTAAAGGTATAAGACCTTCAAAAATGTTTAAGATATTACAACTTATAATAATTAATATAAAAAACAAAAATTTGATCTCTAATACTGGACTTACTTGATGTGCACTAAATCACACCAAAAAAATAAATACTCGTAAGTATGGAGATGTCTGCACGAAAGTTCCAATGTACTTCTTTAATTTTTAGAATAAAAAAAATTTAAAATTTCGATGTACGCTAAATTACAGCAAACATATTATGGGGCACAATTTATTTTCAAAATGCGAAAAAGGTCCTGAAATGTCTGAATTTTTCTATAAATATAATAATGAATGAGCTAAAGCATGAATAACTTGAAAGGTCATGGGTTATTTTCGAAACACGCAAAGTAAACTTAGTTTTTACGAGAAATTTATTATTTTTATTCAGGCTCTCTGGATTCGCCATATTAAATTGTTGGGTACATTGTTTAAAATCAGGGACCATAAAATCCCTATGCTAGCTACTTTCATGAAGATTTAAAGAAATTTGATATTTTGTATTCGCCATATGGAACAGCTTAAGTTTTTACATTCAAGTACCAAGTTTGATATCAGCGGCCCCAAGAACTCCATGTGCCAACCTTCATGAAAATTTAAAAAAGTTTAAAGTTTTGGGTCCGATACGTTGGATTTGTGAAATCAGGAACCTCATCCGAAAAAAGCGACTCTAAGAAAAAGTATTTTTGTTTCGCCATCCTTGATTAGTAAAATTCAGCTTCCGTGATTATGTTTCGTGTTGTTTTGAGGTCTCACTATAAAAGTTTTACTTCAAAAAGCCATAATGTGTCAGTTTGCTAAAACTCTATTCGCGGGTGTAATTTAGAAGCTGTTCACCATATAAAATATGGTTTAGACGGAAGTTGTAGAAAACTGTTTTCTCTTCAAGATTTATGATAAAAATTAATTAATCTAAAATGAAGCGGAATCGAGATATTCCGTCAACTACTTGTATGAGGCCAGTTACTTGGGTAACTCTTTTTATTAAAATTAGTGATTTTTTTAGTATTTGTGTGAGGTTGACATTTATTACGCGTAAGTATTCCTCCATGTCAGCATGCCTCCTCTTCCCAGAGCGTCCCTTGGAATATTTACTATGCTGATTTCCTACTGTGACGAGTTCAAAGATGGTCGTTATACTCGATATTTTTTTTACTAGATTAATTATGTAGGATTGGGGCACACATTTTTATATTAAATGCTATTTAATAACATTTTACGATGTGAATGAAGAAAAGGATAAGCTTTAGGGATTAGGTCTTGTGAACAACTCGCGTGAGTAAGAACTTCCTAACTCAACGAATATATGGCGGATTTCGTCATATGCGGTCTTGCGTTGTCGTGATACTGTATCTATTGCATAATTAGTGCCAGTCACAAAACAAGAGTAAAATTTAAAATATTGGAACATCACCAATCCTATCACTGCTCATTTATCTCATCGACTTGCACTTTAAAAGGTGATTTTTTACTTGGAACGTTCTGATACACGTATGATGCATGTTAATCGATAATAATTATATAATTCAATAATGCATGGAATATTTTACATTTGCATTAAAGTTATCCTGAAAAAGCCAAACGCGTAAGCACAATAAAAAAAATGCTAAAACATATTAGCGATTTATAAACGCGAGTAGTCCAGTGGTCAGCGTGGTAGACTGCCGATTTATGGTAAAAGTCTCAGGTTCGAATCCCGTTCGGACCCCACGCTTCCATTCCCAGAGTACACTTATCCTAATAAGTGACAGATAGAAGTCCCATCAATAAGAATAGCTACGGCGGGTTAATTACCCGGCATAGCGAACATAAACGATTCAATAAACGGAAGCAGAGTCTTATGAAGAGAGGCTTTGTGAAGGCCCTATGCTCCTAACTTGAGTGAAGTAAGAAATATATGTATGTAGATGTAAATAAAGATGTAGATAAAATTTATGGTTTAAATTTGAATAAAATCGATCAAACAGTTCTCGTAATATATTTTCTACCATTTTGAAAAATGTGGAAAACGCAAGTGAAAAACAAACAAAACAGCAACAAAAATCGATTCAAATTTTCAGGAAAAATAATTTACTAGTTATAGTAAGGATTTCTTTTTTCGTTTTGTATTTAAATTTTATTTTACGCCAAACATCTTTTTATGTATTAGAAATGTTGAACTAAGGGTATGCAACCCCTTAAACACATCCACACTTTACTTACATGTGTATAATTAATAAATCAATGCACAGGTAACCCACCCTTTCTTTTATTTAAAAATAAGAAAAGTGTATGACAGCAAAATTTTGTACAGTGGTCCAAATTTTAAAGTGCGTTTACCTTTATGTGAAATTTAAAATATTTGCAACAAATATTTAAAACCCATCCTCATTTACCCTGCGCTTTTTCAGAACCCTACTATTTTGGCAGTGCAGTTGTGTAAAGGGCGTGTTATGATTTGAAAACCCTCCAAAGGGCAAAATGTTACTATGTCAAACTCTGATCTAATGGCGGTGAAAGTCACTCAACGCATGAGGAAAAGTAATAACGTTATTACAAACCTGTTCTAATGGATTAATAGACTTTCCATCTTCAGATATCTGTCCCTTAGTTTGGGGCATACTTGTCTAAGTTTCAAAAGAATACAAACAATTTAATTGAGAGCAAGAAACGCAAAGAAAATAAACTTAGTATAACCGAGGTGTAATAAAAAGGACATCATATCGCACTGGTAGTACCTTGTCCACTTGAGCCAGAAGACCGTCTTGGCTACTTTGTCTGGTTGTTTCTCTGACTAACTCTTTCGCTTGTGACGCGAAATGCTCGAAGAGGGAGCTTTGCGAGCCTTGCCGTTGAGTTCCTGATGATGTTTGTAAGATAGTCGGACTACCGGAGCTAGACCCTGAGCTTGCTGTGCGCGCTAAAGCATTACTAGCACTGGATTGCCTCACCAGGCCTGGACTCACTGGTGGGATCTAGATTTAACGGAATTAAGGTTAGTATTTAAAGTTTTATAAAGTATTATAAATTATGAATATTACTGGAGTTTTGACCCGTTTGCTAGAACCCTTGCGCTCCAGTTCTGATGGTCCTTCCGTAGTTTGCCCTGATACGATGGTTTTAGCCGTTGTGGTTGAGTTCGAGTCAGATTCATTTTCGAAACTCCCACCTGCTGCTGTGTCGCTGCTTTCCTTCTCTTCTCGCACTGGTTGCGATGCCTCAACCTTTGGCTTTGGTGTAAATTCAAATTCCGAGTCACGATTGAAACTCGGCGAGCTTAAATCTGATCTGCTTGAAGATGACGACGCCGGCGAGTCCGCTCGATCAACTTCTTCCTTAACAGCCGGTGGTGCAACCCCCTCTGGGAATTGCAAGGTACTTGGGGGATGATAAACTAAATTTGGATCTAAGTTAGACGACATTGTCTGTGGGAGAGAAATGGAAAAAATGAAAATGCGAAAAAGTTACCACACTTTAGATAACTGGGCCTACTTGAGGAACATTATGGTGGTGGTGTGTGCCAAACACATCCTGAAGACTTGGGGACAAATCGGACGATACCATTTCAGACACGAAATCACTAAGGGAGGAGTACGATGAACTTGTACTTTCAGCGCCTTCAGAGTCCGAGCCGCTTTCATCAGTTGCCTGGCACTCCATTTGTTGTAAACTTCTTAAGGCCCCGTTCAGAGAACTTCCGTCATCCCATACAGAGAAGCGTATTGGTGTTAAATTATGCGCATACCACTTGGCCTTATCACCAACTTGCATTGGATCTAAGACGCCAGTTTGTACGCGCAAAAATGCAACATTTGTTGGGGTCAGTGACCATTCAGCCAAAAACTCTACAGCTTGCGTCCTGGCAAATTTATTTAAGAAAATTGATGCTCGTGGACGGGATCTTAAGAAACTGTTTATTTGAAAAGCCACCACCGGTCGAGGGTACAATCGTAGGGTTCTTGTATGCTCGGAGAAATTTGCCAAAGTATTTTGTGAGTTAAAGAAGCGCACCTGTATGGAGAATTATGTAAAAAATAAATACATAGATATATTTCCGCTACAGGTACAACTTACCATAGCAACTCGAGTTGCAACATCAACGGAATCGACGTCACTGCCGTAGATGAATGGGTTTACAGGAGGTGGTGCAATAGGACTTGGTTGACGCGAAGGACCTCCCTGTGTTGAGAATGAACTCCTCTGACTAGGTATCTGAGAGCTTGTATCTTGAAATGGAAGTTTCGCCACTGAAATTCTGAATTTTGGGTGTTTTTAGTTACTAGACACATTATTACACAAATTACCCCAATATCGGAGGTTGCTGCAAACAATCCCGCACAGAAGGTAAAAGCTGCTGGTTATATGCCGCCTGGTTATTCGCAGACATAGAGCTTAATGCCTTTAATAAACGGGAAAGCATGTTAAAATCTCGGTCAGTTGAGTAACGAATTTTATGGTAAGTGAAAGCAGAGTAATTGCCGCAAGACGCCTTAACGAGATTTTAAGTAGCCAAGCCTTATTGCATTGCTAATACGTTTTTAGTTAAGCTATTTATCGGGGCCGTCAAGCCTGCAAGCAATTACACTGGATTTGTAGGGCATACGAATGTTCAATAAAATAAGCAACAAAAGCGTTAAGTGTAATGCAAACCGTTAACTGGACTTTATGACTGTTATACTCTAATATACTCTGGTTTGTACTGATTGTACGTAAAAAAAGGGTTCTACACTTTTATCGGGAACTTCGTAATAAACAAAAAGTATAATGTATGTACATAATGGAAGGTTCTATTCAACAATGTAAGCTTCAAAATATGTAAGGTTTAAGTCGTATCTCCTTCGTTGAAAAAGTATTGAATGAACGTGAAACATAAATATTGTTGGCGATGGGTTGAGTTTGGTTCTACTTTATGAGCGAGTAGATAATGACTAAAATATCTAGAGGTGAGACAATCGAACAAGTTCACACTCATGTCGGTACGCTTTCACACATCCTCTTTTTTATAAGCTTAGCTAAATATGAGGTGGTATATGAAGAAAAATATGTTTTATTATAGTACGATAAAATGATGAGTATATAATGGAAGTATTGTGGAACTCGATGGGTGAACTAAAAAAAAGTTACATACTTGTAAGTTTTCGATATCTCCACTAGCTTCGAAGATATAACGTGACGTTTAAATTTTTTGGCATTTCTTTAAGAGAATTTCGAAATTCCTTATAAAAAAATCAACTTCACAAGTTTAAATTTTCCCCAAAGTGCTCTCTTTTTTTCATGCATTTGCAGTCCTCTCAATAGCGTACCCTTCGACGGGTTCACAAGCGCTTTATTACTAATTCTTATGATTATGAGCTACACTTATACCTATTTCATTTGTTCGAAATAGTACAAAACTTTCCGAAACAGTTATTTTTTCTTGCTACTATATGCTGTTCTCAAATCTGTTAATAATAAATGATGCTGGAATTTGTGTCAATGTGGAAGATAGTTTAACCACCTTTACAAACGACAATAAGATACGACGTTTTAATACTCCAGAAATCAAAGACAATCTTTTTATTCTTCTATGTATCAACACGTAATGAACTGAATTTTTGTTAAGAAAGAGGACTACTGAAATTTTCACATGAATATCCTAGTCTAGTATCTAATTTAAAACATCCTATTATAAGTTATTAGTCGAAGAACAATTCGATAATACTTAGCGCTTAAGATGAAAAAATTATTCTGAATGTAGGTATAGGATTTTCTAATAACAATGCTCGGAATTTGTAATTTTTTCATCTGGGAACCCTACGTATTTTTTCACATCTGTAGAGACACAAATACTCAGAAAGCTTTGCCATTTGATCATTTTTGCATAAAACCTCGTTGCATGAAAGTTTTGATCGACATAACCGACCGCTATATTCGCTGCATCGTTCAAAAGTTTGAGTCACTAATTCTGTACTCGGCCAACTAATGCATATGTCTCGTTGTAACGCCCGACCAAACTGCCGTGTCCACGATAGTTCAAACTTCTCGATTCCTCGTCGTGCACAATAACTTGGGCTTTCACAGACTTCAGCTTGTCGAATTCAACGCGGGTGCTATTTCCCCGCATAAGACCCAGTTGACACCGGACATGAAGCCAAACTACCAGTTGTTCCGCAGTACGTTCGCTGACTGAGATTCAGAACATCTCGAAGTTGACCCGAATTTCGGCCAAAAAGTCATCTTCAGCGACAAGTTTTGTAAACAATGCCATATACGGAGTAAAAACAATTTACAATAGATATGGTACGTGGGAAAAGTTACTATTTGATGCGGATTTTGGGTTAGTGGCGTCATTGACTGTACTTCGTCGAGAACGATGAAAAACGACCATTAACCATCAATGGAGAGAGGTATTGGACGATGAATAACCAATTTTATGACACTGTGTTCTTGATATGGACCTGCAAGATGAATTTTTCAACAAGATGACGATACGTGCCACACAAATAGTGAAACAATCGCTATGTTTGGCACAAGCGTATGTTACTATATCAAGGTATGACATACGCGGACTTTTTAGCTGTAAAATTTATAAGGTTGAAATATGTACATCTACACTGCAGACTCTTCTTTAGAACGTTGTTTGAAAATGTTTAGGTCATTATAGCACTACTCATATACATATGTAGTTGCTTTCCTCAGATCCGTATTTTATCACCCCTAAAAATATATTGCCTACTTTCCATGCTAGCTTGAAAGTTGTTTGACGCCTTAATTGATAAAATAATATACCTATTAGGCATACAAGGAATATATATATTTTGAGAGAAATATAATACATATATCGAAATTTTCGTTTTGATTACCTTCTGGTAAAACATATTCTAGCTTCTAAGTTTAGGTGTTCATTTTAGAGTGGTGTTACATGCAACAGACACAAGTTTCATGACAAACGCGCTCATACGGTAGAAGAGTTCTGCAAGAAGATAAGAAATTTTTAAAAACGAATTGTTGACTGCCTATAACTATAAAAGCCAAAAACTGGAATCATGGGGTTTGGCTTGTACACTTATTTTAAGAAATACTTTAACACACTTGTGTAGCCATCAAATTGTATTCATAATTCTAGATGCCCAATAAAGTTAAGATTTTAACATATAGTTACTAGATTTGAGAACAAATTAAAATAATGATGTTTAAATATTTCGATTAAATGAGTTTGAAAATAATCGCTGGACTTCACACATTTCATGCAATTCTTTGGAGAAGAGCAACGAATAAAAGCGATAAAACATCATTTAGAAAGTAACATCAAAATTAACGTTTTATAAATAAGTATTAGAATTTTTATATAGCTGTACTAATATGTAGATCTTTTTATTTCTAAATATATTTACAAATGATTACAGATGATTTTGTGGTGAATTCTTCCTAAAGGTCTTGTCCTACGGTTCTTACAAAATAACTAAAGCCAAGAGACCATTAAACGCGTTCGTATGATTAACCCACGTTAGACTTATTTTCTTATTGTGAGGTTATGTTCAGCCGCAGGCGCTTCGACTTGTTGACATCGAAAACGTAAGTGCTGATTTTTGTATTTCGTATTTTGAGTTTAACGGATTCATTGATTATTTCAAAATCACCTTGAATTGTTTTCGTTTTATTTAAAAAAAATAAAAATGTGGCGTTCTTATTGGAAACCCCCGTAGTAGTGAATAATTTTAAAATGCTTTCACTTAAGCGGGCGGCCGGATTAACGACACATTCCTATTCTTCCTTTACTTTCCTTTACTTATGATATAAACATGGGTACCAGCACAAATCATAGCATTAACTTAACACAGAAGGAACTTTTGCGCATTCAAACTTACTCCGTTTTAACCCTCGAACACCAGACAAGATTACACTAAACCTAATATTCAATAAAAGCTGGTAATTCTAAGCGGCTAAGAGAATATTTTAACACTACATATTACTTTTATTATTATTTGGCGTATCGATTAAAAAGAATAAGTTTAAATCTGATCAGACAGATTTCTGTTGGTGCTCAAGAGTTAGTACTTAGTAAAAATTTCCACATTTTTTAACACTGACTGAATGAAAATAGCATCACAAATGGTTACACTGAACAATGGGTATGAAGATTTGATTAATAATAAGAAAAAGGCATAATTGTTAAATTTAGCTAAAATAAACCTAAAATATATGTAAGCCGTATTTGAAAATGCAAAAAAAGAATGGATAAAATTAGATTTCAAATCCTAACTGCCCCTTAAAAAACGCTCAATCAGATGTAAAAAGGGTCTCAATAAACATTCATATTTTCGAGTTTTGCAGAGATAAAGTTTAATACTGTTATTTACAACACGTAACAAAATCCTACATCGAAATCTGGAGAAAGTTGCAGATATCTAATCCAGATAACTTATTTAAGTGTTTGTTTGATGCTATATGTATTTCGTAAAGAAAAGCCTGCAGCGCAAATGTAATTTGAATGAGAAGGAATTTCTAAAATGCCAGGTTAATTTTATATAAAACACAGGACCACGATTTGTTACTTTAAGTTTTAGTCAAAACGTACATCTCAGGCGGGCATTCCTGGTAGTGCTTTAACTATGTCTCACATTTGACTCAAAGATGGCACCCCAGGACGTAATTGTCATATTGAGCCGATTTACGTAGAAGTCTGATACTACTAAATTCCTTGCCCAGTAGCTCACTTCTGTACTTAAAAGATCTTTCCCTATTCTGAAGACTTATTTTACAAAACAAAAATAACAACAAAAGAAGAAAAAATTCGTTCACATGCAAGCAAAAAAATATATTGAACAAAAGGAGGTGGCAAAATCATTAAAAAAATATTTACACCCACTCCTGCTTGATCCATCAGTTGCATGGCCTGCGTGATTATTTTTAAGAAAGACGAGAGCAGAAATGAAAGTAGAAGGAGAATTTGTGTATTAAAAAGTATAATGTAAAATGTAATTTTCGCTGAAATAATAATCAAAAAATACTCGAAAGATGTGAAAACACAACTTGCTGAACGAATTACTGAAAAAATTAAATCACATTTAGATTCATGTAAAAATGAGTCTGAGTGCTTTGAAATGATTTTGGAAACTGTGCCAACTGTTGACATCTAGAAGAGAAAAAGCGTGTTAGTGAGAAATGATGACAAACCTGTTTCAAGTGATTTTTCAGGATTGTTCCTTCAGGCTCGGGTAGTGTTGGTATCTCCTCAGCTCCACCAAGTGGGGCAGATAATTTTGTAGAGTCCAAATCAACCAACCAAATATCGTCCGGCAATCTTGAATGAAAAAACATTAACTCTATCCTGACTATCTAGGGTACCCACCTAAAATTTTTCTTATACATTAAAAAGGATGCTGGAACTCCAATAACAAAAGGAGTGGGGGCCAGAAGTAGCTGCTCAGCACAACTCATACATGTTGGCAGAAGTGGGATCACAGGAAACATATACTCGAGCGGATAAATCATCGTAACGAATGCCATTACCGACATGGATAAAGCGTTATAGTCCCGTGATTGAAACAAAACTTTATTCTCTAGTAGGATGAGTGTAAGCACTTTAAGGCAAGTGTCAACTCCCAACAATTCCAATGGAAGGTGTAAAGGAAAGTCAACAAGGGAAAACCGGGTGTGGTCAGGTAATGCAAATAAAAGTGGTTCATGGACTGTTGGAGAAAGCACTTCAACCTAGGGATGATATTATTAGAAAAGATTGGTTAGTACTTATAATATAGTCTTACTTCGACTCGGGTTGAACCAGGTACAGGCACAGGGGCGGACAAGAGCCTTAAGATCCACGTTTCAATTTCTTTAACATCATGTAAAACAATAGACGGCGTCGAATCTGTTGGGTGACCCGTGAGCACCGTCCACACATTATCCCTAAAGGAACTTGATTAAGAAAAGACAAACAATTAATATCCATTTATTCGTTCTTAAAGCAAAGAAATATATGCATCAAAGAATAACAGATTTAGTAAATGGGTTTCCAAAATTTAACTACTACCAACTAGACGCTCTCTCACTGAACTTTGTATTTGTTTCAGGCACATTTAACCTTTGATGTTCCCAATTGGTCCGACTTATTATAATATATCTTTTATGAATTAAAACAAAAACATAAAAAACAATAGGGACGCTAACAAAAGTATATACTCTATTTCCAAAATCTTGATTTGTTCAACAAAAATACTTAACGCATCTCGCCTGTGGCTTTTCTGGATAGCATTCGGTCTTTTGCGAAATGAAGACCCAAATTGAGTATAGAACTCACGATATCTAAAATCAGTTAAGCTCCCGATGACCCGATGTCTATAATTTCAAATATCTTGAGTTTGAAATTTTTTCAATTATTTATTCTAAGCAAATCCCTTGTTTAATTATCCTACAGAGCGTATATTTCAAGGTATATGGTATTTTGGGGAGGGAAAATTTTTTTTACGTTGTTTATGGGCGCCGGTGTAAGTTAAAATCGAGTTTTCGGGGACGTCGGCGACTTCTGTAGAGGATTTTTTTTTATAGAATTGAATTTCTTACAACTTTACTACATTAAATAATTAAAAAGCTATAAAACCCCTAATAGAAATTTATCTCAACATTTTCTTGTAAGCACTAAAACTTTTCTTCTTTTAATTTGAATAAAAAATTACATGAGAAAATTCCTGTAGACAATTTCGTAACGAATAATTTTCATTAATAGTTTTTTTTAATTTCCTATATTCTAAAGGGTTTTGAAGCACTGCGGAGGGTTCATAGTGGTTTTTTTCTGATCTTTCGACATCATTTCATAAGTAAACCCTTTAAAAACAATAATAGTATCGCGACCATTCTCTTCATTTAGTATTAGTGGTAACCAAAAATTATAATTAATAGTAAAATAGAAGTGAAAAGTAAGTAGATAATATTGGATGCATTTATGGTGAAAGTGTGAAATAACTAATTACCTGCCACTTTGTTTGGAAGCCCCAACACGTTTTGGACTAGACGACTCATTACAAGCATCAATTAGCTTTTTCAATATAAAAAGACACTCGCGAAATGTTGTGAAGAATGGATGATGCGATATAATACACAGAGATGTAAGCGAATGATTACGTATTTTCGTTCTTTTCCGTGATGCCCTAGGAGATGGTGAATGACTACCACCAGATTCAGAGTCATTACTTGGTGCAGTAACTCCTAATCTAGGCGGCTGTTGTTGTGGTGCTTGATGATAAGGCGGATCAGAATCTCTTCGACTTGGACAATCCCGATCTGAATCACTTGGTGCCACGTTACTCCTATAGTCGCTAGAAGAAGTTAAAATACCATAGCTATTGAAGATGGTAAAAATAAAAGAGCAGAGCTAATTAGTCTGCATAATTTCGTAAATTCAACTTGCCTGCTAAAAGCTGAATCGGAGCTGCGTTCCATACTTTTTCGCCATGACTCTCGACGGAATGCAGAACTTCGTCTTCCACGATTGCTTTGGGGTACGGCCGCGCCAATAATGTTTTTCTCAACAGGTCTGTAGAAATTCACACAAATGCCATATCTTGTTTTGCCTGGATAATGAATATTGTAACGCAGTTATTCTTGAGTGAAATGTATATTACCGGAATCTTTGTCAGTGAGTGCAAAAACAAAGGAACTTGCATCGCGAATTGCTGATCCTGTACGCCGTGGCCCAACGCTGGTGCAACCTTCAGGTTGACAAAAATAAACCATGTCCAAGGGCAAAGGAAAGTCTGCATGATCTGACGGCGGGTATCGTCTTAAAAGCTCTGGAATCTGTTTAAATATAAATGCAGTCAAAATCAACAAACTCAAAATGGATTTCAGCATTTTTATGTATTTCTTATATAAATTCTGTTTCGTTTTTAGCCTAATATTATAAATTGTTCAAAGAAAATGTATGCTATAGGGCAGGTCTTTATACATACGAGTATATTAGATTTCGAAATTTTTCGTAGAACTCTTACACAAACTTTTAAAGAGGTAAGGTACCTAAACTCAAAAATAATAATCATATAATCTTTATTTCGATGTGACGTGCTGAATCGTACTTCTACTAATTATTAAATTTAAGCTTAATAAGAAACGTTAAGGATAATGAGAAAAACAGAAATTTACCAGCAAAGGCAGCGAGGCGATATGAAGACGGTCACTTAAAACCACTCGTAAACCAGCCGCTTAAAAGAGGAAGTCGAACTTGTGCGTTGAATTCAAGGTGGTAGTGTATTCAAAATACGAATAGTTTGGACAAGGTAGGTACTATATGTAAAGCAGCATGCCTAAATCTAGCAAGTAAAGCAATCATGGCGTGGCGTCTATTAGCTGTAGTGTCGGGCAATTTCGACCATGTATCCAAATTTCCTCGAGATGACACCAGATAAATTTATCATCCCCAAAAACCCCCATTTATCAAATTTTACTTAATTTGTTGGAGCCGTTTTGGGAAACGTTTACTGGAATTGCATTACATGGATAAGTACTTGCATATACAAACATTGCTGTATTTATTAAAATAAAAAAAAGTCTGCGTACGGAACCTTTAAAACGCAAGAATAACTCACACGTGCTTGATTTGTTTTTATCATCTTTTCCGAAGTAGAAGTAATTCCGAACATGTGGTCACCAGACCATTTTAGTTGATTTACTTTTGTTGGTTCTCGTTTTCTTAATTGGGCTTAGGCTAGCCTCTCTAATCGGCAAATATTTGTATTTAGCGCACAACAATCGCTAAAGCTTCCTTATGCAGGCCGTAACATAAAACAGTAAATAAACTAAATCGCCTAGGTACCTACCTAAGCTTAAAAGTCTATTTCTACAAAACGTCACGGTTAGAAGGAGGGCCTGAAAAAATTCTTTATTATTTTGGTACAGTTCGTTTTTAAAGTAAGTTTTGGCAAGATTAAATATACATACATATGTATGTTATGATGTAATTTTAAGAAAAACTAATGTGTAATAACCGAACTTATTATGGTTGATCATATCACCGCAATATAATACATACACACATATTTAGTGTAACTCGCATATTCAAAGTAATAAAATGTTTTTCTAATGAAAAACAAATAACTGTTGCTATCGTGTGACAATTATAGCAGAAAAGGTCCATGCCCGCTTAATCAAATTACATAACTGGCGTTAGGGGATGTATTAATTACAGTCTCAGTGTGCTTTCTGAAGAGGCCCTTGCGAGAAATCAATTAATTTTGCCATTTAAGTTCACCAAGCTCAGTTATTTTCTTTGTTCAACTGGACCACTCGCAGGGATCGTATATTTCTGGTGCCTTCAACCTAATTACTTCCTTGTCACGCATAGCCCACTTTACCAGCACGTGGGTGGTTTCGTCCTTGTGTCAAACGCGTGGCTCTCCCATGTTGCAAAATGTTTAGTACCTATGTACATATGTACGTAATTGGGTATGAAGATTCTAATTATAAGTGGCGAATTACGCCGATCGATGACATGGTAATGAATTAAAGGAGTTCATTTAAAGCTAATCCTCCTACATACAGCCATTTGCTTTAACAAGAATTCCCTTTAGTTGAAGCGCAATCTGCATATAATTAGATACTCCTTGTGTCCTCCATTTTTATTTAAAATGAGCTCAAAACGTTGCAGGTCAGGTAAGATAATGCCACATTAGCTTAGCATACTATTATGCAGCATGCTCTTATCCGAGAATAAGCAGATTTTTCAAAGAACAACGTATTTCCATCCTCTCAAAGTAATTAAAATTTTAATCCACTTTTATACCTTCCTTAACTGGAGTAATTGAAGAAGTTAAGCAAATTTGCCTACTTCCCGACCTGATTCTATTTTGCATGCAAGTATATTTGAGACAACAATGCGGTGCAAACAGGTGCTGGTTTGCACATGCGAGAGTAATAAGGCTAAAATATGCGTTAGAATTATGCAGCGAACTGTGCTGAACAGCGAAATGGAAGATATTTATTTTATCCCGCATTATGCCTCATTGTATGGAGAGCTCATCATATGGCACGTGTTAAAGCGTGTAAAGCGCTCCAGGGTCTAATTGAGCATAACACCATTTACAGCCACGTAAACCTTCTATAGAGAAGCTTTGTGAAAGCATTTTCGAGTCAACCTTTTTATTTTATACCTTTGACATTTTCAAATTTATGTAAGCATAAAGGGCAGGCAAAACGGCTAATAGGAAGAGGAAGGTTACTTTGAAAAATAAAGGAATAATGAAATATAATGGAGTGATCTCATATAATCTGCATACTTAAAGGAATGAGATACATTTTATGACAACGACATTGTTGTGGTGACGTGCTAGGGATCCTGTTAAGCCTTCCTCCCCGCATTCGCATTCAATGTATTATGGTTTGAAGTTGTTCGAGTTTCCTCAATATGATTATGAGGGAAAATAGGAAAATAACTCATAAAACTAAAAGTTGTCTCAACAGGTGTATAGTTGTCTCAATAGGTATACACAATTGTTACATTTCTAATAATATAACACAAGGGAACAAAACCATGTTCTTTCTGTGACCTTAGTTCGGGGAGTGAATTCAGATTCATCAGGTTATTAAGTATAGGTACTCAGGGTATGATTTATTTTTTTAATTTAAATTGACTCCAGGCACCTCAGGCGCTTTTCGAAAGCAACGCGACCTATAAGATCTATGTATTGCGTTAATCCCTACTCTCGAGGCTTCCTCCTCAGGCACATTTGCCACAGATTTCGACATTTCGGAGGTAGTTCCTATACCCACTTTCCGTAAACTTATCAGTTATCACATAAAGTAGAGTCATTTAGGCAAATATATTATTATTTTCATATTCAGTACACCAGAATTACCCAAGATCGACTTTAAAACCCCACGCTGCCTCAGAATCACTGTTCCCTTCCCCTGTTTACGAGTATTATGTTATTTTTTGTATGAATTGTCAATAGGATGGACAAATATCGTAAGAGTGTTTGCATTAAAAGCATAAACAAAAGCGCATACATACATAGTACACACACATACAGATATGTATATATGCAATTAAATATTTCTAGAAACAGGTACGACAAACCACTTTTTACACACATCAGCAAATTTTCCCAATTGAAGCGACAAATTAAACATGAAAGTAAGGCCAGACAAAGATTCTTCAATACAATAGACAAAATCCCATCACACCCTGTTGAGAACTACATTTAAGACCAGACACGGCAATTGCAACAATTTTCACTAATAAATAAACAAAGAATATTAACTATAGGAATCTTCGTCAGATAGTTGAAGTAAGGAATACCAATATGGTCGTCAATAGATAAGAAAAAATTAGGCATCACAGAATAGTTATTATAGACTAGAATAGGGGGAAAACCATCAGACTTCCGTTTAGTATTTGCCCAACTTGTTTAGCATCTACCGTGAGCGTATTCTTCGACATATTATATTATCCTTATCATATAGGTAATTTAGCAATAAAAGCCGGCTCTAAAACAGATTTAGAATTTCTCATATTGGTTTATAAATGTTTTAAATGCACGAAAAATATACCCCTTTTTATTAATATATGTACATATGTTTACGATAGATTATAAAAACTTGGTATGCATGTACGAAAGTTGTTTGGAAAATTTGATGAATTCTCATGAGGTGGCGCCACAACTCAATAAGTGGTATCACAATGTGAAATCTAGTATAGTTGCTGAAACTTTATGCATCTCAATTCTAAACAGAACGAGTGCACTAGCGCACATGTTTGTCCTTCTTCTAAATGAAACCTGGGTGAAAAAAAAACAGAGTGGGAATCCAACGTATGTACAAAATAATTTCTGCAAGGTTTCATCTTGTAGAATGATAGAAAAGGATAACCCAAAAAAGGGAAATCCATTTAGGAAACATGAATACGTGTCTTCAATAAGCTGGGTATGGTTAGAAAGGTCTTGGATTTTCAGGTACAAGTGCCCCAGGTTCTTCCGGTTTACATCAAAGAGATTTTATCGGATTATGTGCGTATGTGTAAAATTGCCTCTACTTAAATTCACCGGAAATGTCTGGAATTCCAAGTAAATTATTAAATGTAGCCTTACTATATGGTGAAAACAGACACAAGGCTGTATGCCCACTCAAGGCAATAATATTCAGAAAAGGATATCAAAATATTTGCTTTACTCACAAGCAGTTGTAAAAGAAAAGTTCAAGGACACGTGATAAGCTTAAAGCAATGAACGTACATTTCTGGCGTACCTACTCTCACATAAATTTTTTTTGTCTGCACGTGGAGCACCCTCATTCGCAATTAATGAGAAAAAGATACCCACAAATCAACCCAATTGCTCGATGGATGGATGAATGGGTGTGCGAGAAATGAAATACCCTTCTACTTCGCTTCACTACCACCTGGTTATTGAGTGGCATCTTCTCTTGTTGGGGGCAGTGGAAGCCAGACCATTGATAATACATATAATAATGCCTTTGAAGCTTAAACACAATCGTTGCCCGCAAAAACGTGCTCAAAACTTCTAATGAAAAATTGACTCATGAGTCCATGACTGCCTCATCAGATTACTTCTGGTAGACCGACTACAGATTTTAAATACCAACCCCCAAATCCATCATTCCACCAAAGGTGTGCTTTCATCTTTTGTCAGGTGTAAGCAGAAGAGGCAAGGCCGTGAGTTCTTTGTGAAATTAATAAAGGTACCCTTCGTGTATTTCCTTTGTTACCGCTTTCAATGTTGATTCCAGACAAGCGATCGTCTATTTAGTGGTTGTGAAGCGATCTGAGCAAAAGTGCAAGTCCAACAACTTCAATTAAAGACTTTAATCTGATTCAAATCAAGTGGCTTCTTTCAGCAAGTGATTGTCTTTTGTCTGAATTTTTCGTACGCCCGTTTGATTACTATGGGGTGAGGGTGGTCTTGAAACTTTTGTTCTTCGAGCCGATCTAACAATATGAAAATGTGGAAAACGGATGATGCAAACTCTTGAATATAAACGAGAATCTGTAAGGACTTTCACGGCCATATGGGCTGGGTTCACATATGCACGTTGTGCATATATGAATAACTTCTAGCGAGCACGGGGTTCCTTTATTGGTCTTTTGCGAATTATTTGAAAGTGTTTATTTTTGGGAGTTTCTGGAAAACCTATATAAGGTCGCACTCTTAAGCATTCAAGAAAAATAAGAAAGCAATAAAAGGTGAATTCTTCCTCATATTACTCCTTACCATAAAACCTTTGAAGATAATTTATTTATTCATTCGCTTAATACTAGCTACAAACAAACAAAAATATACACAAGATAAAACAAATTAAACTATGTTAAACATATCACAATAACAATCAACTTGATTGCCCTTCTCCAAATTCGCAAGACAGAAACTAGAAAACTCGACTAGGTTAGTAACTGTTGAACTGCCTTTGACAAAACCATGTTGTTTTTCTGTTACCTCTTTATAAAAAATACATCGATTGTGGATGATTTTTAATTAAATTTGGCATTACATTTAGGGCCATAAGTGATCCCTTATTCAGGAGCTACATATAAAAAATCCACAGTATTAAAATTTAAGCCATTTAAATAAACACTATAAAACCCGACATCATCTCCACTCGCTAAAATCAATTACGTTAGCTGCATTGGTTTAAACGTTATAGGGAAGAGGAAAACACCGGAACTGTCATGGTTGCTACTTTTCTCCTTATACTCTCAGACCATTTTTTACTAGATTATTACTTAAGACTTTTTTGCATTATAGTTACGAGACAGACCCGATTAATAAATATGAAATGAGATAATTATAACTTGACAGATATAACGACCTGAATCTAATAGGTTTTGGAAAAGCTAATATCCTTTCAAAAACTCTATAAATCTTCAGTCATTCCAGCTGTGACCTTGAAGTATAATTATAAACTACGTGTGGGTGTGCACAAAGCCAAGAAGCAACCTGTTTTCAAAACCAAGCAAAAACAAGCGAACTTTTTGAATCGTCGTTTAATTGCACTCCTTTCATTCGTTGTCGTTATTTGTGAAACGGTAGCGTAGGCGTAGAATATTTAAAATGCATTGCTTGCTTGAAGTAAAATATTTAGATGAGCTCTGTATTTACGAATACGTACTGCGATAGCTTTGATACAATTATTATGAAGCATGCAGAAAATTCTTATAAAGACGCAATTAAATTTGTATTTATATAGCAGGACCAATCCACTTGACTTGACTTGAGGGTCCCCAAAATCATGGCTTGTTTTTTCAATATAAAAAAACCACTTTGAGTAGATGCATGAAATAGAGCTGAAGTCCTCTACTTTTAGCAAAATATAGGTAGATTCTCACCACCCTCATTAGAACGCCAGAAGTGGGGGACAGGGGGCATAGTGAACCTTTCCTGAAAATATTGTGCACCAACTCGGCACACTTCATCTTTTGCGGCCACTTTTCTACCTATGTAAATGGCCTGAAATCGAAAGCATTTATGACCACGTTTTGCAAATTTGCTCCGCAGGCTCAGCCTTTTGTCGCAGCGAAAAATGTTATGTATGAAAGCAATGGAAAATTTGGTGGTCTACAGCTTTCGTATGGATATAGTTTTTACTACAAATTACCCAAAACGAGATAAATGCGAAAAACCAATTGTTTTCCCAATTTTTTAACTTATTCACGCTATATCTTAAAAATTATTGACTTTATGAAAAAGGTTGATATTACTAAATTTTTAGAGAATTTCTAAACATTTAACAAAATGGTTTCAAATATTTTCTCTAGCATGTCTGTAACATACATACATAGACGAGTACAACGAATGTTAATTTACTTTAGCAGAATGAGAAACTCTACGACAAGAAAGGTCACGCGAAACTGTTACGACTAATTCAAGTATGTGATAAAATTTGTATATATTTTCCTCACGGTCGCAGTAACAGACAGTTGAAGTATTTTAATTTGCCATAAAACGTGAAGAGTGAATACAACAATAGCATTTTTGTTATCAAAAACAACTTATAATGTTGTGAGTGTGCGTTTGATTTATGTATATTTTCAGGGGACATAAAAGAGCTTGAACTTGGCACTTATTTTATTATGCTTTTCACCCGATGACACAAGGAGTTGTAGTTTGGTAGGATTTGCTTTGTCCATTTGTACGTTTGTTTCCACGGTCAGCTTAAACTATTGGGACGATTATAACCAACTTAGGCTAAACAAATTTTAGGAACTTAAAATGATCGCCATAAATTGAAAAAAAACATAGACGAAACAGATCGAGATGAGGTACAAGTTCAAACAGTTTACCTTTTTAATGAATATATAAATATCGAGGAAATACATATATCTCATTTTAATTAATTACCTGCACTGATGGATTGATATTTCCACCAACACCACGTTGTATAATATTGGACCTAACACCAACAATAGCCAAATAGTCTATCAGTCTCGGGCATAACGAAAGTCGTTGTTGCTCTGCCATTTTTTGATTAGTTTCACGGCACCTCAAACAGTTAGTTCTACGATATGAAATTCCTGTAAAAAAATTATGTGAAATTAAAAAAATGTTTAGTTAAAATGTCAAGAATACAAAATATAGTAAAGTAATTCACGCTACATTGCACGTGTAAATTAATCGATTACTACAGGGAACAACTATGAAAATATGCAATTGCACACTCGATGCAGCGGTCCAAGTCCTATTTCCACAAAAGCTTGAATACCCAGAATGAAAACTGGTTATTAAGACGCATCGGATATAACGACGACATCTCATGCTTCTTGTCCAATCTAAAAAGTTTATTATTTAAATTCAAGCAAAGCATTATCCTGTCCGAATGAAAACCGGTTATAATGACTATAATGATGGTAACCTTCAGGATGCTATAATCGATTTCTATCGTATATCTCAAAATTAATATTTCATTCATCCCCATCATGATATCACACAGATTTGAATTCCGTTTAGAACTTAGGAAGTTGAAAAGAAACTGAAACTTTTTAGAAAGCTTAATGCTTGCTTTTGTTGAATTCCTCCATAATTATCAAGTTATCTGAATACTTCTCAACATTTTTAGAAGCACCTCATATCTGCGACAAAGTTTAAATCACACGAAAATATCTCGACCCTGATTTAACCTCTTTAATCCCATTACGTTTGGAAATTGGAAGGTACGACACTGTACTTATCTTCAAGAACCGTGGGAGGAGCACTTTACGAGAAAGGTTATTTCATTCTATATCAGATCTTTCTTAAGTACCTTTACCGACCGCTGTCATAAAAAATTAAACAAGTCATTTAAAATTTAATTTTTGCGGGTTCTTTACTTGTTATGGAAATTTCAAAATTAAGCATTTTCAAGTGAATAAATTGCTTTTAACAGTAAACTCATTACGAGGCAGAAGATCAACTGGTGCACTTCTTCCTAATTTTATCCAATATACTTAAACCACTTTTTGGTAGGTTGTAATGAAATGTTTGAGGTGTGGCAGTAATTGATTATATTCTAGCTAGAGATTGGTCGGATGTTTCAAAAACAAGATAATTTGCGTATGCAGTACTACATATGTGCGTAGTCAGGATTTTGTCTACACTGACAGAAAAACATATTGAAATCAAGTGAAAACGTATTTAAAATAAATATAAAGGGACCTAACATTGAAAATCTTAAATTCAAAAATTAACATTTTAGCTTTCCATTTAACAGAAAAACTGTTGATTCAAAAATCATACATATTTGATTCCATGATGAACACGCAAACGACAATTGCCTTCTTATGTAAGTTTTTCTGTGGTTTCCGATGAGATTCTAAATCGGTACGCCGGGCTGTGGCATTACTCTAATTTTACACTTAATATCAGGCTACACTTATAATCTGACTCTTTGGAAAGAAAACTCTCATTCATGTGGGATTCTAACCCGGGGCCTTTGGAACATTAGTCCGCAGCGTTCGCTATTGATCTACAGATAGCCTAGTGGGTATACAAAATCTTATAAATCAATATGACACTCAATGACGCTTTTAAATCAAAGTACTTCATGTTTAAATTCAAAGTGGTCGCATACAAAATTGAAACTTTCAAATTAAATATGTTCGCGTTTGATTTTAAAACACGAAATTACTCTGAGTGTACGGAGAAGCAAAGCAATTCAGTCAAATAGTGAAACATTTTATACATTAAAACAATATAATTATTTAAAAATGTTGAAACAAAGCTATGGGGATAGTGACTAAATACTTTTAATATTTCGTCTTCAAACTCCTTATTTTTTCCCATACTGTCTTCCTATATGCAAACTCAGTATGCAAAGTCTAACGAGGCGAGTTTTGGTCGCTGTTCATGGTTGGGCGCAACCAGGATTTCATCCTCTTAATCTACTTAAAAATCTTTCGATCATATGTAAAGAAGAGAGTCTCAAAACGTACTTTCAATTTGAATTTGAAATCATTTTCGTTGTGAAAATCCATGTGAATTTTGCAGAAACGGTACAAAAGTACAGCACATTATTCGGTCAATACCACAACGAAATGGACGTAGATGTCATGTTCTTCCAACAAGATGGTGCAACCTGTCACATTGCGGCCGAAACAATGTAGTTGTTTTATTATAGACGAAGTTTACTGTGCGTGTTAACACGCGCAGGGGAGAAGTGAATTGGCCATTAAGATCGTGAGACTTAACACCATTAGAGTTTTTCTATGGAGATTTTTGAAAGAAAAAGTGTATGCAAATAATCCACAGACCATTCTGGAGCTAAAGACGTGTTACTGACGAAATTCAATTGTGATTATATCAAAGCATGAACGATTCTTCAAAAGAATAAAAGTTTTCCTACAAAGTCTAGATGGCCATTTGTGTTCTACACGTAACCTCCATATCCATGTTCTATTTTGAAATAACAAATTTTTCACAGTTCAAATGAAGTAAATTAAAAAAATTAAAATGACAGCCGATTTTACGTCACCCTTTATCGTTGGGAACGTGAAATTAGCAGTGCTCGTTTCGTCGCTGGGTAAACAATTTTTAGTTTCTTTCACCAATGCTGTTATTTCCATGGCTTTGGTTATTGGAAAGCGTTACCGAGCCTTGATAAATGAAAATATGGCGAGATGTGGTTGCAACAATATTGCGGTAGGTGGCATACAATGAATTAAACTACCGATTTACTGAAATCACAATTTGACGACAATGCAAGTTCGATAAATGGCCCTGTACTTATAACAAACGGTTAAAAATTCTCGAAAAAAATAACCCAAAATTGGACTGGTACAATGCGCTTTGTCAAGAATATTCACGGTGGCCATATGCCAAAAGTCATTTTCAAATATTAATGCCATGAATTGGTCATTCGTATAAAGAAAAGGGTTCAGTCGGAATGAGAACCCCCTCTTTTTAAATGATTGAATGAAATATTTTTGGGCAAAAGCTATTTGGCAGTGTTACTCTTTTAAATAGGCTTAAACGGCAATTCTATCATATACGAGTTTTTCGATTTGAGGACAGTTTCTGAAGCACTTTGTAGCAGGGAAGACGAGAAAAAGAATGAAAAAAATCCACCTCGTATCGTTTTTTAGATATTTATAAAAAATGTCCAAAATACAAAACAACGTTTTTTAGAAAATCCGCCGTTTTCGAAATAAAAAACACACGGTAATGAACTTAAATGAATTATTACTACGTATTTAACGCATAACTACGCTTCCGTAACGTAAAGCAATATTAATTAATTATAATTAATAAAGCTGTTTCGAGAAACGCGGTTATTCAGTAAATGCGTAGTAATAATTTTAATGCTTTACTTTCGTGCTTCATTTTGAAAACAGCAGATTTTATGCATTTTGTAAATGGAAAATACCCCGGTTTTTATTACTGTTATTATCAAATTTTTAACCGTGAGATCAATACTGGGGCCAATGATTATTCACGAGCATAAACAGCTGAGGTATGTAAAACGCTCAATCAAAAAATTAATGGTCATGACTATTTACTTTCACCTACTACTTTACAAAAATAGAAATGCCTATTGCGTCATCACGACAGGACTAATGCAAAGCTAAGTATCGAAAAAAGCAAATACTTAATTGCCTCTTGTCGCCGATGACAAGAAAAGTCCTAAATGATATTTATATCTAAAAATAGATTTTCTTTAATCTGTAAAACGAAGTGAGCAGCATAATTTAATAATATTGAGCGATTATTAATCAGAATGAGTGGTCGGTGCCCATTTCGACAGAAGGCTATTTGGAATCATTTGTCCAGTCATGGGAATGAAATTAGCCCCGAAGTTCAATGCAATAGCTGATTTCTATCCAATTTGTGTTGTGGTGACGACCACCTGTAGCCGAGGTGTTCGATATGTTCGAACTTATTCCTTAAATAGGTATACGTAACGTAACCATCACCACTATGTATGTAGAAACAAAACGATTATTTTGCGTATCAAATATTTCGAATCACTACCTACAAGGAAACCATCACTTATGATAAAGGGGAACACCACAAGATGCTCATTCCACACCAAAAATTACTGGAAAGGTCGTAAGGTCCATAACCTACATAAAGTACATAATATATTCAATTGCCAACTCTTGCAGAAGTAAACGGAAAGGGTTTGAGGCCAAAACCTACATTTTGGATCAAAGGTTTTAAATTGAATCGCGACGCCCTTGATTCGCCTTCGTGGAAATAAAACTTGATTCATTCACCCAAATTGAATGAAAAGGAGCACTCATTCTGCACAATTTCCATTTGCTGACAAAAACATAGAAGCAAATCTCTATTCGCCCAGCCATGGCTGGCTGGGATACTGTGGCTTATGTGCAGAAGGCCTTTCTTCAACTTCACCTTGGGGCTATATCTCACCAAAAACAATTTGCACCACCTAAAAAGCTCCTTTGAGCTGAACGCGGTAAAAATCGATATCTCCTTTCCGTGTAACAAGGTCATTTGAAAAATCTCCTGGAAAGATCCTCGGAAAATTGGATTAGGCCCACAAAACTTGAAGCTTTTGTTTGGGCGATTAATTGCTGTGATTTGACGAGCAATTAGATGGGATTTTATGCATTTTCTTAATTTTTAATTGATTTTTCTTGCCCCAAAATGGCGCTTACCAGGTCATTTTCTAAGCAGCTAAGTGGTAAATTGCCTCCCGTTGTACGGCTGAGCTTCTTTACTTAGTAGCACAACTAACACCAGAACACTACTGATAAGCCTAATCAAATAGAAATTTTTCACATATTTCCCTTCACGGTGCAATTAATTTGACTCAGGCACAAAATAGAGCTACACCTCAGCTGAAAAGCAACTGTGGCACCGACCAGCCTTCATTGCGACTTTATACACGAAAGGTTCTGCTACAACTAACCAATTTTCATAGAGGAAATCCTATCCGCGGTGAAATTCGGGGAAATTCTACTGCTATTGCGCATGCTCCATGTCAAGCCGATAGGCAGCCAGCACCAAAACCTATTCTCATTACATTTAATTCTTATTAAACTTCAACTGGTCATAAGATAAGGTTCACCCTCCAGTTTTCGAGCTTATGTGTAGTATGTGCCCTTCCAGCCAGGCGACGACGTGTAATGGCAAATTCCGCAATCACTTCACTTTAGGTCCTTGCTTTTCATCCTTTTTAGTTCATATTTACAAGAATTTGTTGCATTACTGTTTAAACACTTTTTATTACCCATATTTAGGTACCACGATTTGAGATTTTCCCAAAATGTAGTGACTATATGTAATAATAGTTTTTCGACCCAATTTAAATTACATATCTTCTTTTCAGATTAACCCCCATAAACATTAATTCTTTAGTTCTTTAGAATATGAAACACAGTAATCCTAGAAAAATTAAAGTGTGACCGTATATCAAAGTTATGAATGAAAAACATTTTATAACATTTTATCACACAAAGGTATTTTGTTAAATTTATAAATGACACACAAAAACAAAATTTGATTCATTTATTAATAAATTTCCGACTTTTATATGAAAAAAAAGTTAGTTTTTATTGTTTCCGCCCGGGTTCGAACCGGGGACCTTGTGCGTGTGAAGCACACGTGATAACCACTACACTACGGAAACCACATTCTTTTAGTTGTCCAATTCATCAGTTAAGCTTTAGAAGACTTTCAAGCGAATTCATGGATTTCATTCGATCTCTAGTAATAAGATACAATAACAAAATATACCTACAAGATGTTGTATAGGCCGAGAGGCCGCAAAATGTGGAGCCCATCGAAGGGAGCGACGAAATTTTCAGGTAAGGTTCCTTATGCTCAGATAAACTTAACTAGCATGGTTCACTTGCATTTCCATTGGAGTCAAGTTTCATGTTTCTATTCGAAGCTTTTTTTTTAAATAAATTTGAGTCCTTGCTTGATAATTTTTCGTTTTCACGGTGCGTGTTTAGAGTATATTACGGCTTAAGCGGTCGCATTACATAAGCCGCCAAATTTGGCCACTTAATCGTCACTTGTTTGTTTCCTTGACTTCGGAATAAAATTTATTATTTTGACAGCAAAAAATTATGCTGTGAACAATTGGCAAATACTCCTACATAATTTAGCAAACTGACTAAGCTCACACTCAGCTAAGCATGAGATAAATAAGGACTGTGAAACCGTAAATAATTAAGCCATCACTTAAGGTTCGCCTCGGGTTTAGCTGAATGAGAGCTGAAACCGGACATAAGTAATATATGTATGTATATTTTTATTATAAACGTTGCATAATTAAAATGTTCCATGCAAATATACGTAAAAAAATAATCCGGGTACTAGTTAGTTTAGTTTAGTTTGAAAGGGGGCGTTCAGGCTTGTAAAAGCCTATCGTTCACCGCGACCACTAGGATCTGTTGTGAATCCCCATCAATATTTTATCCCAAATTTAGCCTCTTATAGAGGCCTAGGATTTTATTGGGAGTCATTTTCCAAACCTGTTCAGGTGTCGGAAAGGCATCCTCTAATTGAGTTAGTCGGAGCCTTGCTAGGGCTGTACAGTGACAAAGGATGTGCACCGCTGTCTCTGGGGTTTCCGCACAGTAGCGACAGGTGTCAGAGTCAGCTTTCCTAATCTTTTTAAGGTGGTACCTTAAGGAACAATGTCCAGTGAAGAGCCCAGTAATAGTTCTGAGCTCCTGTTTGTTTAAGTGGAGGAGTTTCTCGACCTTTTCATACGGTGCATCCATGAAGGTCTTTGATTGCCGGCATCCTGGGGTGTTATTCCAGTACCTGAGTCGGCTCCTCTTCTCCCAACTTTCTATGGCCCCCTTTAGGTGGCATTTAGACACGCCACAGAAAGGTTCTGGACCAGTAAGGGCAGATTTCGCCCCTTGTTTTGCCAAACCATCGGCTATTTCATTCCCTGTATAGCCTGCATGGCCTGGGACCCACATAAGAGTAACCCTGTTGTGGGTTGCTAAAAGCTTCAGGGATTCCAGGCATTCCCAAACCAGCTTTGAGTCTACACTGAAGGACTTGAGCGCCTTTAGTGCGGCTTGACTATCTATTCTTGAATGCATTTGTAGCATTTTTTGCAAAAGTATAATATAAAAATAACGGAAAATGATGAAAAACTCAAAGTCATCAAATACGTGCCACCAAGTAAAGCCGCGGCGGACATTTGACGTTATGCCATAAAACATACTTTCAAATAAAATATAAATGTAGTGGGTAACTCACACACAACTTCTTTTATTCACATTTAAAAGTCGAGCGTCCTTATTGAAAGACCCTTTATTAAAACGGTTCAATTTTTTTCAGAGATCAACATATGTCGTCATATTGTCTGATTAATATGATTTTTCTCATAAACATTTTACTGAACGCTGTTCAAACTTCAATAAATATTATATAAGAACAAAGGGACCAAAAAATCGGCCCACTTCACAATTTTCACATTTCTGAGGCATGAATCAAACAACAAAGTTTCTAGTTAAGAGTAATTAACCGTAATAAGAAGAATAAACTCTTGACTTATTAAGAAAGGAGTTTACTTTAAGGTATAAAGAACTTAGTGTTCTCCGTAATTTATAATAAAGAAATCTGATACCTCTAAAATATAAAAAGATGTCGGTGACAGCTACTGATATAAAAAAAATTGCTCCTTCGAACCGGATTTGAACCAGTGACCTATGGATTTCTACAGCGTATCTTTCTACAGTCCACCGCTCTACCAACTGAGCTATCGAAGGCGATACCAAAGTATTTGTCAATGATGTAGATATAGATTACTATTAAAGATTAATATTTGATTGCTAAAGTAATTACAAATGCTATGGTCTGTTCTAAAAACCGATGGCTTGCAGTTACCCAAGTACTTAAGAGGCTAAGATTATTGCCTACTCCAAAGTGCGCAGTGAAAGTTCCATGATTTTGAATAAGTATCTTTCTGACGTGCTTTGTTTGATTAGGCTCTGGTTCTGTCGATAGTTTATTTTACATAATTGCTAATTGCTGTAAGTTTAACATCTGAGCAGTAATTTGCTTGTAATGAAATTTGACTCATCTCATAGTGGATGCATTTTTGATTGCATTGGCTTGGCATTGGGGACAACTTTTTACCCTGAAATATATTCAGTATGGTGTATTGGTATGGTAATGCTTCGATGAACTTTCGTTAAAATCTTTATGTACTTCAACACACTCTCAACTCAAGGCGGGAAATAAACACATATTGAAACAGCTGACTTTGACACTAAATGCCATGCGCTTCTCATCCCTCGTTTGTTTTTGTTGACTTCAAAATCGATCTGAAAACCATCTCATCGGGAATGTGAATTGCGGACCAAATCGAGGAAATTCTCAGTGGCTTTAACGTACGAAACCGACTGAAAAACAAAAAAAAAAGTGAAAGTGGACAAGTTGCAAACATACGTAGCGCACTGATTCGTCTGGAAGATTCTTTTGTTCGCCAGCCCGTTGCAGAAGTCGCAAGAAGGTGAGGTGAGTAAGAAGTGGTTTCTTTGTTGTGTTTACAAAGCCAGGAAGCATTGCCTTCGCTAAAAACAGCAAAAAGGCAGTACCCGGGGCGGACTGGTCTTTCCTTTTTGATCCATAAAAATCATCATCTGTTTATTGGCACCGCGTTGGGAAGGGGTGCGCTGAGATTCTTTGTCTCGGACTCGGATGGATAGCAATTTCATAACATTGAGCAAAGCGTGGGCTCGTATTTTGTTGATAAACTTGAAACCCCCTAGTAACGCTTCAAATTTGTAGTTTTAGAAGGTGCTTTGAAGTCTGCAGAACGCTGGTTCACGAGCCCTGTTTAAGCAGGCTTTCCCTTCCCAGGTCGGTAGAAAAATATCAGCCCTGAAATTTACGCCTAGCTTCGCGAATATTAAAAACCCTCCCTTCGAATTGTACGAAACATACGGACGGATGAACCGGACAATGTTATAGGAGTTCCTATTCTTAGCGTCCTATAGTGGCAGAACAAAATAAGGAAATAATTTAAGGCAGGCGTTAAATTTAAGTCTGTTGCCTGAAACAATGGAACTATTAACAAACAAAACAGGGAATGCAACGGCTTCTGCTAAAGTTAATCTGCTGCTTATCCTGAATCTATGTATGCAATTTGGGCTGGTTGGTAGGGTAGCAACATTTTCCTCATTATTCTCCTCCCCTTCATTCAATTCATTCAATCGCCTTCTTGAGTTTTTTAATCAAGGCTTTGGGTTTCTTCGCAATCAGCTGAAGGCTGGTATTAACAGAAAGTTGAACTCGCATGTACCTTCAGTCTCCTCTTGAACAGTTGCATTTTGCTTATATCCTCAACTTCCGCTGGAAGTGAATTGAATGCCGGTACGGCCATGCTCTTGAATCCTCTTAATTTTCAATCTGTTCATGCTGACGGAAATCGCAGGAGCTGACAAGCCCTGGTCACAGACAAATAACCTGTCTGTCTGTGCCCTGGTGTTATACGTATGGATGTACATATGAGTAACCTTTTATTTTATTTTAACTTGATACTAGATTTGATCAAGTTGTGCTGCAGTTTATTTATCAATTTTGTTTTTTCTACAATTATTAGTTTGCGTATACTCAGGAAGTTTGTCTTAAGTGTATTTTTTGGAGTTAATCTGAAAACAGTGAGAATAGTCCTATTATGTATACACTGTATGTTTTCTATTTGTTACTATTATATTACTGCATTGACACCTCACACATCTGATAAGCGGGCTCTGGTGTTCGTTCCATGTTCATTTTGGATCCAATTATAATTCCTAAATATTGCGTAGAGTTAATTCTTCTGACCGTGCAGTCCTCCAGAGTTAGAACCATTTCCAAGTATGTATTCTTTATTTTTCTGTTGAAATACCATGTAGTTTGTTTTGTTTGTTTACATACATATATAGTAGCTTGTTGTCAATTTAGTTTCTTGAATATTCTGTGTATAGAGGGAAGAAAGTGTAGGTCCTAATATCGACTCCTGTTTTGATCATTAGTCTAACTATATATCCCATCACCAATTTTCGTGGTGCATACCTATTCGGTTTGTTAAAAAAAAATTAAATGCCGTGTGATCCACCGTATCGAAGGCCTTTTTTCAATGGTTTTATTTCGTTCGATTTCCTGTATGGGTCAAATTTAGTGATTAAATTTTGACCCAGTTGTCGTTATGCAATTGAGTTGAAATTTGGCACACTGCTTTGGTTCTGAAAACAATGCAATATTTAAAAAAAATCAGCATCAATTTGTTGATTAATTAGCTGTAATTAATTAATTGGTATTTTATGGAATATTAAATAATCAATTTTATATATTTTTGTTAAGTGAAAAAAATAATGTATACTTGAAACTCGAATAACTAATAAAGACTAAAAAATAAAAAAACAAAAATATAAACTTGGTTTTGAATGGTTTTCTTTTAAATCCCAAATGCCCTAAAAAATAGAAAATAATATTTTTCGATGATTGTGAGGTGATCAGAAAAATGTTCAACATTTGAAAAAAGAAAACCATTACATAAAATAATACTGTTGCAATAAAAAACTGCGACAAGTTCGGAAATGGTTCGTAAATGAAGGCTCGAATTCAACGAAGTCCGAGGGAAAGTGCGAATAGAAGCGTGATTCGCGCACTTTTGTAATTTTCACACAATTGTTAAAGCGTAGTTAGCCTCGACGCCTCGGTATTAAACAAGGGAAATTTTAGCAAAACCCCAGGGGAAAAAAATTCCTGCAAGCTTGCATCACTAATTGTCAATAATTGCATTTACTACACAAGCAACACTGAAAGTAAATAAGGCGAACGAGAATTATTTTGGTTCTATCTCTTTCTTGGCAAGTGTGATGATTTCGTTAAGTTTCACCTCAGCTCAGTTGCTTTTGCGACGTATTTCAAGGAGGGTGTTCGCCAGTTGATTAAAGGCATTTGCGCTATTTTCTCATTAATTGCTCGTCAGTTCTCAGTAGTGACTGGTTTCTTCTGTTAAAAACGCGTAATTTTCCACTAACTCTGTTCGGTCATACAACGGCGCGGTGCTAGTGCTCGAGAGTCATTCGTTTTAGCTGCGTAGTTCTGTTCTGCTGCAAAAATATTTACGTCACAACTCGCCTATTCCAATTCAACGATTCAACCCGTGCGCGAGTAATTGCTTTGTCGGTGCGTCTCGCGTTCCTGTTCATGCAACGGGTGTGTGTCACATTCGGAGTCGGCCCCAGCAAGCTCAAACCACTTTGTCGGGAGGGAATTGGAGCATAGGTGCATAATTCGCGAGTGCAATTGCTGCAATTAGGGCAAACGGCCACTTATCGAGGGCACCCCGAATAAAGAGCGGATCTAACGCGGAAATAGTTCTCACCAGCTCCTAGCCCCGTGAGGAGCTCCGAGCTCGGCCGCACCAGCATAAGTCACGATTTTGTAAGTTTTTACGCAATGATTTGCAATCAGCACCAGCGCTTGATGTTAATTCTATTTCAGTGTGGTTTTGCCGTGCTAGTAATTGGCGAGTATCCAAGGAACTCAATTTCGTAACGACTCCGCACGCCTGTTACTCAAGCGGCCGTCGGTTCCGGTGCTTTGTTTGGAAACACCATCATGCCATCTGACTCCGTTCCGAGGTATGATTCGTTAGTAAATAAATGAAAGTAAACAGCTGGTGAAGACGAGATAGCTGTGGCACTGAGGCAGTGTTGTTAAGTCCATTTGGAGCTTTTTCCCATCACAGATGGTAGATTTTCCCTTTTTTCCCTATTTGGTGGTCTAAATTTCCCACAATTTTTCCCATCAGTTAAATTGAATTATAGTCTTCATTTTACTTTGTTATAATATGCAGTTTAGTTCAACAAATCTCATACAATTGTAATAAACTACTAAATAAGGAACTCTTCATAATATTAAAATAACAGGGTTATAGGATACCCAGGTTGTCTCTGGTGCTACGCTTCGGGGGAACGCCACTGTAACGGTTCAAAAAATTTGTTTTTTGTTTGCATTTTTTGGTAGTATTCATATTCATAAATATTTAAAAAACATGACAAGGTTCGTGAGTTAAGCCCTTTCACACACATATAGTTTCGGTCTAAACGGTGTGTTTTAAATGCAAAAAAAGAAAATCTTGGAACGACTCTTTGCGACCTTGTCCCAGTGAAAAATTTTTTTTCTTGAAATTTCGGTAATCGGTGGCTATCGTTGTGCGTAGCCGATTTTTACAATGTTGATAAGGTCTGAAAAACCGATAATTTTAAACCGTCGCCTTTTTGTAAGAAAAAGACGGCTTCGTACAACAATAGCTACATTCATATTAATAAATAAATTTTCTTTTATATTGATGATTTAATGAATAGAGGTATTTTTTTTACCGGTAACTAAGGCCCATAACATTGTACATTTTAAACATTTTTAATCAAAATTGGTATTGAACAAGTTAAATATATACTTAATAAAATATTCTTTATCAGATATTTAAATATTTAGTTATAGCAGCAACAAAAATTACCAAACATTGACAATTTTTTGACCCGCCACAGTGATGTTCCCCTTAATAACATAGCCCTAGAACATTATTCGGAACTTCTTATGTGAGAAAGCATCAAAAAGTTTAATTCAGTGGCAGTATTTGATTTCAAGAGCTCGTGCATATGCATACTTTAGGCCGAAACAGAATGTTTCCGATCATTTCTGTTCCAATGCACTCTGTAAGTAAAAGTTGAGATGAATTTAACTTATTTTCAATCCGATTCGTTGCGTATATTCTGAGAAATTATGTATATGTCTACCAGATAAGCTAAATTTTCAGTCTTCGAGGACTCTTCATGACGGAACGAATCGACAGCATGCTGTCCCTGACTTTAAAACTAGATCGTGGATTTTTTCCCACGAGTTGTTCTACAGCACGAAATTATTCCCTTTTTCCCATATTCGACTTTTTAGATGTAAAAATTCCCACGAAATGGGAAATTTCCCACGATTTAACATCACTGCACTGAGGCCCCAGCCAGCCCGTAACTTAAGCTCATTGTACCGACTGCCGGAGAGCCTTCATGGCCCGCGGCAGCTAAACTGCAATTTTCAAGGCTCGGAAGCCTTTCGCTTCTATCGCTTCTGTGGTGCGACCCTCAAGTCCCAAGCTGGAGGCTTGGCCAAGAAATCGAGTTTGAGTTCCATTTGGGCTATTGGTTTACACAATCCCACTTCCTTTTTTGTTTGTTTCGCTTTTTGAGGTTCCCATGGAATAATGTAATTTTCCGATAAAATTAATTTTGCCATGGACAACGGTTGTGAAATGGAAAGAAATGATGCATTGTGGATGATACACTCCCCCCTCTTCCATTTCACATCTGGCGTCTCGAATTTAATTAAAAAAAAAAAGCGTGACCAATGGCAGCCATAAGTTGGTCTTCTCTATTTTGGATGACTAACTCAGGGTGTCTTAACTGAATCTGAACTTGAACTAAATATTTAAAAAAAAGACTATCGGAAACTTGACATTATATTAATTTGTGTTATTGTTGACATAAATAAATTGAATTTGAGGACATTAAAGGAAAAAAAGGGACAAGATTAATCATGTCAACGTTGACAAGTCAATTGTTACGTCTGAGGAGGCAATGCAAGTCAATTCAACCGTTTTTTCGCTGAAAGTTTATAGGAAATTCATCGATCTATTCGGATGGAACGTATATTCAATATGTACATAGTACCTTTACCATGAAAGTAGTAACTATATATTTAAACTTTTTTTTTTATTTGAGTATGAACTCTACACAAATAAGAAGAATTCTTATGATTATGTGCAGGAACCTTCTATAGAAAAATATGAGTTGGCCAAAGTCAAAATACAGGATTCAGAGTATAAAATAAATAAATCAAGTAGACGGAGACATACTTGCATATCCGGTAAATTTAATAGGGTTTAAAGTGGTCAAAAAGCTTTTCAGGAAAATCGCGACTGCTATTCGTCCCTCTCAAAGTAATGGATACGTGATTTCAGAGTCTGATGGACTCTGTCAAAAACTGTCTTTCTGTAGAAAGGTAACGAAAGATGGGAACGGCTAGCAAAAAAGTCCGAGAGGATCGAGATAATGGGAATAAATTTCCTAATAAATTGAATTATTGTTATCAAAAGGCACACCGCGGCTCCATTGGCAGGTAGGTTTGTATCATTTTTTGGAATTTTGAACATTTTAGAGTAATGATGGCTGGATTGCACGACTGTGCATTTAATTTCTCCCTTTAGTTGTTAAATTATCTCAAGGTTATTCACATATAACACTTAAAAACCCAGAAGAAGAAGTCCAAGTTGTTAAATCGTAACTTCTCGGCGGATGGAGTTAGGAGATCCGCGCAAGGGCTATGTTGTCAAAAGTTTTACGAATTTGTACAAATTTTTATTAATTATGGTCTGGCAAAATCAGTGGAAAGGAAAATTTGGTAAATGTCACATTTCCCCTTTTGCTCATTTTTACTCACTCTAGAGTCTGTTGGCCCATTGTGATACCAGTTTTTACCAGGGCCCCTGGTCGGAATCGAACCCACAACCTCTAGCGCTCAGCTAATTTTGCCGCTACGGCTACCAACTGAGCTATCGTCGACGGTAAGGTATCACCGAAATTACCTCTGGGCGCTGATCCTAATGCTTGACGCTTGTTCGGTTAAGAAGGTTCTCCCTAAGTCACTACACTCTCAATCCCCCAAATTGTTAACCCCTAAGAATTGGGTTACGTGCACGGAATGTAGATTTTAAAATCTCTTTAGCATTTTTGAGCACAACAATTAAAAGACTCTTAAGGGTTAGAATGATCAAATGTGTTATTCGATTGGCTCCCAAAATATATATGTATTGATGCGCTACAGCAAAGGTACTTATAAAATTTTAGAAGATTTAGAAGGTTTACCTACAAAACTATACTTGGTTCGACTTTGGCAACTATTAAACGTTCTGTTATTTCGGTTAGACCCATGTGCAGACAATGGGTTAATCCCATTTAGCTTAATATTTTTTTTTTGATGTATTTCTTTCAGCTTAAATGTATAATATATTTCTAAATATATTATTGTCGCATACCACAACAAAACAAATAAACATTACATTCAATGTTGTCTCACAGAATGGACACTCCGGGATCTGGTTCCGAAGGGAGTGGTACAGACGGCATGCTAAGTACTTCTCCCGGCACGTCTAGTGTAAGAGAAAGAACAGATAGCGAAGGATCAGATCGGTAAGTTTAAAATTTGTCAATTATCATCAAATGAAAGCCAATGGATTTATTTTTGCATTTAGTCAAACTCGTTTCGTATTACCAAGTACCGATGGAAGTCCTCCGAAAGTTCTAACACTTAATGAAGTGGTGGACGTTGTTAAAAACATCCAAAACATGACTCTTGCTCATGAGATTGTCTTAAATCCTGAGTTCAAGTTACAACCATACGAACCCCCAGAAAATAGGTGATATATTTATTGTAAAGCAAACTTTATACGAAGTGGTTTTAACTCTGTTAATGTTTTTATTTAGTTTGGAAAAGAGAATTAAGGAAGTTATGCACAAAGCATTTTGGGATGTTTTAAGAGAACAACTTAACAAAGATCCTCCCTGCTTTGATCATGCGATTCAACTGTTAACTGATATAAAAGAGGTAATTATCTATCAGGTTCCGGTCCAAAGCAGAAAGCAGAGACAAAAATAAAACAACGATTAAATCATTGCAAAAGCAGAGTAGAAGCTTTTCAAGTTTTTAAAAAGCTGTGATTTTTCTATTGTTTGGTTCGTTCGCTGGTTTTAATTTGAGACAGCCTTTCGGTTGCGGTTTTAGCTGCAAGATTAATTTTATCCTTTTATAGTGCTTTCCCCAAATAATTCCTTCTAAGAACTTACGAACCTTGGAGGAAATAAATGAAATTTTGGACATAACAGTGATCCGACAGCAGGCTGAGGAAGGTGTTTTAGACTTTCAATCCTATGTGAACTTTGTTCTCCAAATTATGAAAGACAGCTGTGCTCCCATAAGGGATGATCAAATTAAAAAGTTGAGCGAGGAGAAAGACGTCGTGGAGACTTTCAAAGGAATTTTGGAAACGATGGCACTCATGAAATTGGACATGGCCAACTTCCTTTTAGAGTATGCTAGAAATGATCTTGTGGCGAATTCGGTCGAGTACGAAAAGCAAAAGTTCAGGGAATATTTGGAATATTATAAATGTTGGTATATTGTCTGAGCGACTCAGAAACATACGACTAATTGTTTGGTGTTATATTTCAGTCGGTTTTCCAGCAACAGAGGATTGGTTGAAAAAGAATCAGACTCGGGATATAAATGGCAAAGTGAGTACACCTGATCAATCGATTTACAGCGCTTACATGGAGCTGCTGGAATGGGATGATGCAAATGAGTTTCCTGAAATTCTCGCAATGGACAAGGAGAGAATAAATAAGTTAGGCAACCGGGCTTTAAGGTTGTGCGCTTGCGTGTCCGTTGTTGCCATATGTACCGGGATTCCGATATTTTCACAGAGGGCTGAAACTCTTAAATTGCTTGCTAAGCAAATTCTGATCTTATTAGAAAATGTTACTAATAACAAGTGAGTATTAGAATTTAAATATAGACATTATTACACAACATTTATAATTTCCATAAAAAGGGAACTTGAGGAAGCAATTCAGAATATTTGGGTACATGTAAAATCTGTGTTAACTAACCGACTGGAGGAAGAGAAACAGAGTGGCTTGGATTCAAATGTAGAGAAAGCGATGAAAAGTCAGATACTTCAAATTGCTAAGAAAGAGTCTCCCGTCAGAAACTTGATGTGTAAGTTATTGTAGATTTAAACTAGGTTTGAAATTATTTCTATATTGCTTTACAGGGAAAAGGTTGAGTACATATTTCCGGCTGGTGTCGTGCTCGAAGGGAGGCCTTCCTCCTCCACCCCCCGGTTATATTGAAGTCAAGGAGGAACTTGAAAGTTTTGCCACTGCCTTTAAACGTGTGATTACTTATAACTATTCCGTCTTTGGGGATTACTATGTAGAAATATTAACAAATTCCAACTCCAAGGTATCTAAAGAGAATGACTCTCCAACGAAAACTGCTGCTGCTAACTGAGCAGAGCGACAGTAAACAAATAAAGCGAATAAACTCCTACGAATGAGTATCGCTGGCCGATACACCAGGGAAGGTTTCCGTTTGAGTTATAATTAAGATATTTTTCGCTTGATTTTCTTGAACTAATTGAAACTATGAATGTAAGCAACTTTTACGATGCATTAATTGCTGCCTTTCACTTAATGCAAGGATAAGTCATAGATCCACGCGCAAACCTATATCCTAATTCGGGCGCGAGTATTGCGAAGTAATTCGAACTGTGCTCCGGAAATGAACACTTAGAGAAGTATTTTTGAGTATTCATAAAAAATGTAGAAACATTCCCAAAGTAAAATCCAAAATAGATTATTCAGCTTGTTAGCTTGTTCAGAATAGCAGTTTCATATTTATCTCTTTCAATTAAAAGTAGATTAATCAATGAAGAAAAAGAGAAAAATCTTTGGTGTTACGCGATTTCAGCTCCAGAAACCATTTGGTGTTAATTTTGTTCCTTAATATTGGGTTGTAATTGCAACAAGAGTTCCATTGTTTAATCCGAAGGCAGATGTATAACGCGATTCATTGCCTTAATATACATATATGCAAATGTGCGCAATATGAATCATTGTATAATTTTTTAATCTTAAAAACTGGTGATTTTAACCTTTGACATCAATCAAATCAATCTCTGTAATAAGTGTTATCATTTCAAATCATGAGGCCATGTGCACGTGGTGTTGTAAAACTAATCATTCAAATATTGCTTATTTTAAATGAGTGCACGGAATATATAGGTTTGAATAAAATAGCCTAGAAAAGATTGTCAAATGTAAGATCTATAAAGTTTCCATTAATCATGAATGCGCTAATTCGAAAAAAGAAGGCCTTTTTTAATATAATTATTCAACATTTTTAGCATTACACTTCTTAGTAGAATATAAAAGTGGCTGTCTCATAAAATCATTTTCCTTTATTAATACTGTATTTATATTGCATTTAGACCTTATTACATAAAATGGCCTTAACACAGTTTAAAGTCTCACAAGTTGCAAAGTGTAAGTATACTAGGCCAGTGGGAGAGAAGCAATAAATGTACGCACGAAATGCTCCTAAATCACTTTTTTTTAAAGTTCTTACTTTTGTACGGTCATGACTGTTCCCGTAAGATTAGAAAGGCCATTATAGTCATACACACTTCATTCAGTCTTATGAAATCGTACTCCGTTTCGTAGGTATGGTGAGTGAAAACAATAATTTTTGGGGAGTTGATAGTTGTAATGCTATAACTCCGTGACTACAATCAAAATTACAGTCTATCGTACACAATTTCATAGGTTGATAGATTTGGTAAAAATGTTTGTTTTTTTTTTGAGTAAAATAAATTTTTGGAGAAGTCTTCAGATTGATTATACAAATAATATAGCATACAATTAGATATTTACCATCATTTACGCATGGCCCATCTTATATGTTGAAAAATTATAATGATGGTATGGAAATTGTAGGTGGACTGAACAAATCTACATATTTTCTAATAATTACCTGTAATCCACGATGGATGGAAATATTAAATACACGAGTACCAATGGTACGTCGCGGACCTATGTAAGAATATTCAATACTAAATTGCATCATTATAAATTAATTGTAATAATCTATAACGGTAAACTTATTGGACAAATTTCCTTTTTAATATACATACGGTATAGAATTCCAAAAACGTGGACTTTCGCACGCTCATATCGCTATCCGCATTGAAGGTGGAGGTCAAATGTTCCCCGAACTAATTTATAATTTATATTATATTATTTTCATCAAAATTTTCTGCGATAAGAGCTATGTAATATCCTCTTTATAATTTTAAAGAAAACACAGTAAAATATCAAAACAAAACAATTATTATTAGGAAATTTACTTCAAGCTGGAACTGCAAATCTTTTCACAATTAGTTGAGCAACGTTACGCAACGAACATTGTTTCACCCTAGCCTACATTTATTCGTGAACATACGTATTCCATTATTTTTGTTGTAGAGTATGTGTAAAGTTTTGCCCATACAAAGATTTATACCCCTTTGGAAGTTGAATTTGGAGCATCGCAAAATATCTCATATATGTTGTGAAGACGAGGACTCAATCGTCCTATTAGTACAGAAGTTAGATTGCAGCTCCACCTACATGAACCACACCTAACTCAGCGTATGGGTGTGTAGTGCACTCCTTTAATTTGAATAATACGTGGTAAACATTTCAGAAAGATCGGTTAAACGTTTGGACGATGTACAAGTCCATTTGTACCAAACACTAGTGTGTAAACATAATTTCAACCAAGGCCAAGTTAAACAACACTACAGATTGTGGGTTGCCTAATAGTTAAAAACAGCCACTTGTAGTTTATAAGAAAAGACTTTATGGAACGTGCGATTTTAACAGAATTGTAAGACGGAATAAACAATATATATATATATATATAATAAATAGCGAACATGTGGTCAATTACTTGATCCTAATGATATATGTATAATTTTTCAGTGTAGCCCCTAATAACTGCGTATATAAGCGCACCGCTTTTGGGCGGATAAGACTAATGTTATAGAAATTAAATTAGACAGAACGAATACACCCATTTGAGTTGAATTGGTACTTAGTCAATTTCATTCTTCCTAAACGAAATTTTTCCTACAATCAGTAAAAACTATAATTAATTTGTAAAATTTTAATTAAAATTAATTTTGTTTTATTTAATTAAAAATCGTTCCCTTGTACATGGCCTCTCAAAAATTAGGCAGTTTTTTTTTTTTGAGTGGAGTTATCTAACTTATCGACTAAACTCGAAACAAGATACATAATTCCACTCCTGTTTTCACATTAAACATACCGAAAATGTGCACTGCGTTCCTTTGATGGTGTTCAAATTTATAATTTTAAAAATAAAAAGCCCTAAACACAAATTGAATAATTTCGTTCCTCTTTACAGCAGCTCATATTTGCTTGTACATAAATTAAGATGGCCATACCAGAATTTTAGAACCAGACATTTAGTGGCTTTTCGAATATTTTTTTAAAAACACTCCCACCAAAATACCGCAGAAATTGAGTAAAATTTTGTATCGATGTAGTTTGTAATATATACTAACCAGGTTTTTGTGATATTTATACATTAATATATTTTTATAAAAACCGAAGTGTATTTTCAAAAGGCTCGTATGTCTCTTGTTATTGTACTGTTCGTCTCCAAAGACGAATAGGAATTAGGATTGAGAATGTTCTGTTTAGACGAGATTAAAACGAATAAAGTTCAGTATAAATAACGTTTTTTTATTATATCATTCGACGGGTAAATGCTTCGATATCAAAATGTCGAATTCTTGCTTGTGAGCTTCCTTAATAAAACGTCGCATGCCTCTTAGCAGATAGTGCAGGCACGGATTGCCGAATACCGCATGAAGTGCTACGAAGAGTTCCTTGAATTGGTCCTGCTTTTGGTATGCCATTAGTGCTTTCACAAATATGCTGTATTTATCTGCAGGCACTGACCCTTTGATCTGAAAATGTAAATATTGTTTATTCATAGCTCTACTTATTACAATATTTGAACATAATAAATACATATGTATAAATATGTTAGTAATTTAGTTGCTGTTGGCGTTGTTACTCATATGAGGAAAATTTGTCATCTTCCACGGTGACTAGAGAAACAAAAATTGTTTGGGATCGTGGAAGATGACAAATGTCAATTTGCCAATTGAAGTACAACATATTTCCACCAAGCGTATAATAATTTCAATGTTGTTGCTCCTCTCCTCCAAACCACTGAATGGATTTGAATGAGGTTTTCACTGTTAGATAGCTTGGTTCTTCGGCAAGATGTTCCACTAAGTAATTGTAGGGTTGCTAAATGGCGAATGTTGAAGGAACTTACCACTTTAAGTAACTCAACTCTATCTGCTGGAATGACTTTCGGTTCTACAATATTATTGGATACTGAACAGCTAGATGTGGAGGCACCACTTAAATGTCCACTGCTACTTGACGATAGATCATCTCTATAGCAAGTATTGTTGAAATTCGTTTCAACCATTTTTAGTTTCTTTTTTTTCGCTGTGTTAGTAAATGAAAACGAACTGTGCAAAGTGGATTCTCGATTTCGCTTATGAATTGTAACTAAACTGTCTGATGAATCTTCTGGGGATAATTTTTCACATTTCCCGTTAAAATTGATTGTCTGGTGAATAATAAATAACTTAATTTGGTTGTAGAGATTGTTTAACGTATTTCTTACAGACACATTCGAATCCAAGCGACTCATGAAATCCATCGCACTGGGTGTTTTCCCTGAACTCATTCCCGCAGCGTTAGAGTAATCAGCTGGACTCCATGCAGTGATCTTATTGGCTTTCTCAACTTTTCTGGAAAAGAAATTGTTAGCTTAAAAGGGTAAGAAACCACCGTAAATACAGTGTTTTTATGCAAATTAGGGTTAGTTCTAAACTCATCAATCAGATCAGATATTTAAATAGATATCGATGCTTTTTTGATGAGATTTTCAAATTTCATTATTACATGGCAGCTTCTTGCGTTGTTTTAAACTTATTCCTTGCTTCCTCTAACTGATATGGATCAACTACTTTCCCAGGCATTTTTATTGCGGGGTCTTCTAAAGGTTTATACTCCCGCAAACAGGGTTGAGGAATCTGTAGAAACAAATTGATCATATTAAGAGTAATTTGATATATATATACACAAAAGTTATTTACAGTTTTCTGGGCATTTCTAAAAAATCTCGACACTTCCCCTATAAGTGGTCCAAAATTTGAATGTTGTTGTGAGGTTCGGAGGTGTTCTTGGATCCAAGCTGAAAGTTGGTTCTTTTGGTTAGAATAGTTGAATCTTGCGTCACAAAGCAATATTGCTCCATAATCATTTTTATGACGAATTACTCGACCAATAGCTTGATTTACTGCCCTGATTGCTTCAAGTGCATACCAACTGTCTCCTGATAGCAGCTGTAGACGACGTAGAAACAAAAGTTTTACAATAGCTGTAAATCATGAAATTTTTGTCTTACCTCATTTGCTGGAGTTCTGTTATCCTCAAGATATTTCTTTTTAAGAACTATTCGAGGATCTTTTAGAGGTGGAAAAGGAAGTCCCGTTATTATCACAGCTCTGCCGTTCATATCCGCAAAATCCAAACCTTCCGATACTTTGCCCCTGCAAACTGCCATAAAGCAAGCACCTTTTGTGCTTGGATCATTTATGTTTTTATAAAAGTCAGTCATTGTCGTCGCGAACGCATCCTTGCTCCGTGGCTCAACAAAGATCGGCTTGTGCCTGTTTATTTGCGCCCAAATGCCAGTCTCTTGCCAGCCCTCAATGCACTTATTCATTAGTGGATAAGAGGGAAAAAATATAAGCAGTCCATCCGGAATCACTGGACAGAAAGAAAGAATGGTTCGACCTAACGAGCTAATATATTTCGGATTGTCCCTAAAAGATATATCAGTGGTTAACTTAATTCCACGCCAGTTATCATTTTCAAATCACCTATTTTTGTAGTTTGAATTTAATGTTTCTTTATCGGGGCCAGCTGGAACTATTTTTACGCAAACTTGGGACTTGCTCACTATGTGCGGATTTTCTAATCGAACTGCTATTGGAATACCTAGTTCAGCTATAAGCGGTTTTAGAGGTGCCAAGGTTCCACTCGTTAGGATTATGCTTCGAACATTTTTTCCAAGAAGTTGCTCCATTCTGTAATTATAATAAAATTTAAAATGACGTGCTTAAATAATTTGGAGTTTCTATGCTTTACTCATTGCGATAATTTTATTAGTACAGAACATTTTATCTTTTGATCTTTTAATACGAAATGCTCTTTAGGCTCACACATTCTTTGTTAAAAGTCTCTTATATAACCTAAGGCCCTAAGCTATTATTGCACTATGGCAATGTTCAAAAACAAGTGAGGTTAGCTCTGGCAAAAGCTACGGTAAAAATCCTAGTGTGAATATGATTTAGTACAGAAGTTGTTGTAGGCTACAACTAATTTTCCTTACCCAAATCCAGGGTTGAAGCACCAGTAGTTTAAAATTTTTGCCGTGCTTTTATAACTCGTAGCTTTTGGGGTAATCCAGCCGTCCTTTTTAGCTGACGTCTTCGTTGTTTTTTGTTCTTCAATTTCAACATGCACTTTAAAGCATCGCAAGACCTTTTCTCTGTCCTCCTCTTTCCCGGAGAATACAATGGTGAGGAGATCAGACAGAATTTGAAGGCCAGCTCCTTTGCGAAAAGCAGAACTCTCTTGAGCGGCCTTAACTGCTAAATATTGCGTAAGGGTTTCCAAGAGTCGGTTGACCATAGAGTAATTTCCCGAATGAATCTATAAATAATTTTTGAAGTGGATATAGGTTAAATCAAGATATTATTTTTAGATATATGAGAAGAAAAGAATAAAATAGTATAATATATATAATAATATAATTATAAAATAATAGACTCGTTGCAATATGGGTAAATTTTTCTTTTAAGTTAATATTTCTAAATCCAGTTTAAATTAGCTAGCGTAATTAAAAAAATAAAACTAAAATTTAATGGAATAGTGGAGGCACATAAATTTACAAATAATCGGTCCGTCTGTCTTGTGAATTACAAATACTACAAACACAGCCACTTCAATATGTTCCTTTATTATTTCAGCTCTCTATCTGATTTTTTGGGGTGTTTCATTATAGTGAGATATATGAAAATCTGAAACCTATGATTGATTGCTAGGAAAATATATACTTACATTAGCCTTCGCCAACAATTCAAACATAAATCCGCCTGGGAAGGTGGCCCCTTCAATCTTCATTGGAACATCAATTGCATCCACAGCCTTTTCTAACTCGAGGAGCATTTCTTTTAGCAGCGCTAAGTCCTCCAAGCTCAAATCCTTGCCTTCTTCAAAATTGTCAAACCGCGTGTTCTCAGACATTTCCTTCATTACCTACCGCGAAAGTAATTGAATATCCTTCTTAATAATAAAGTGCCTAAGGCGACTTACATGAGTCACATCGTCGACAGCCGTCGCAATGTCCGACGACTTGATTTGAATGGATGCTGACTCCTCACACATCTTTTCCACGTTATGGGCTTCGTCCAAAATCACAATTGTGTTATTGAGATCAACCTTGTTAGCCTGGCGCGCTTTGGGATCAAGCAGATAATTGTAGGGCATAAACGTAACGTCGGCCTCTTGTACAAGCTCTTTCGCTGCAAAATAGGGGCACATACTCAATTTCCTGCCCACTTTTACAAGATCTTCAATGTCCATAACTGGAGTTTGCTTCAATAAAGGCGAATCTTTATTTTTCTCAACTTTGTGATAATAGTAGCAGGTTTGCGTTGTAACCCGCAGCTTGCACATTTGGATTTTGTTCGCATTATTAGGTTCTTTAGATACTTCTGGGTGAATACAGAGTTGGTCCCTAGACCCAAGGACAACCGCCCTCATGAAGGAGTACGAAGTACGTTTAAGCTCCTGCATAGCCTGTGTGAGCTGAGAATGCGTTCTACTCGCGTAAATGACTTTAGGTACGCACCACGAGTTTGATTTTCCCTGGGCCACATTATTTAATTTGTTTAAGATATCATCTATCACGGCAGCTCTATTCTCCGTATTCTCTGCAGCTTTGAAGGCGTTCGATTGCACCTAAAACGAAGAAATGTTTGAGGTGATTTAAGACGGTTCGTGAGAATCTCACCTCCGCCTTTTTATTTAGAACCCATGCCAAAGTAGAACATAGCAAACTGAGTGTTTTGCCTGTGCCAGTCGGAGACTCCAAAATGCCATTTGTTCCGTTATCCAGACACTCTATAACTTTTGCCATATAAGCCTTTTGTACATCGTAAGGTTCGAATGGAAAATTGACTGGTATACCAGCTATCGTACACTCCGGCATTTCGCTATTTCCCTTTGAACATTTATTTACCATCCATTAAAACTAGGCACAATTTGAAAACATTTCCCTGACAATTCGAAATGACATTTGTGTGCCGCCAAAATTTCGCAATGGAAGTGGGATTATAGTGATTCGGTGGCAAATAGTGATCTGTCTATTTTATGGGCTACAAAAGAAAAATTGTTATTCCTGCACTTGGCATGAAAATTATTGAATGAATAAACAATTTAATTTAATTTAATTTAATTTCAATTCGAGTAACACTGAAAGTAAAGGTTATGTAAGATGCCTCCACCTGGCGTCAATCTCGGTCCCAAACAAGGGCGGGAAAACGAAATGTCAAGTGCTTTTTGTTTACAAAACATTTTAGAAGTGATCAAGTGAGAATGTTTGGTGAAAAGGCTTTTGAGTTATTAAAAGAGCTGAATAGGTCTCCAGATACAATTCCATTGTTTGATGTAAGTTCCAGTTGTACATCTTAACCGTGCTGCTATTCCCCGTAAGGCGTAGTGCAGGCATGGGCAATATTCTCAGATTCTGTTCTGGGACTAAAGTACTATTTGCTCTCCAGAATTTCTAGTGTGGGAGAACTTCGTAAAATTTCATCTAAGTTACGGATGTTATAATAATTTTTTACTTATAAAGAGTTAAACATACTATTTGCCTACTACTACCCCAAACAGTTATAAAAACAAAGTTTTGCTTAGATCTAGATTACACTATTTTTTTTTCTGCAAAGAATGAACATTTTCAACTTCCTTTTAAACGATCACTTAAAGCTGGCATATATCATGTCCGAGCGAAGTTATAAAATTATTTCATAAATCAACAACTTATTGGGGTATCTACAAACCAATCCGTTCCATAGATTTATTTATTTTTATTTTTTACTTTTGTATAGGATGATGGGGTTCGGCAAATTCTGCAGGAAATAAAGGCTATTTTCGATGAAAACTGTGAACAAGCGTAAAAAAAAAAAATAATTAAGTGTAACACGTCAAATAAATTATTATAATTTCACAGCGCGAACTATTCTGCTTCAAGAGATAGAAGCCTGTGGCCACTTTTAAATTTTCGCCATGCTGCCCTTCAACGAAATAAACGATGTTTGCTGGCTTATTTCTACGAAAGACTGCAAAAAGTAAAAGAACTGAGGTGGGAATTTGGCACCGTTTTACCGGCGGACATAAAAAGTTGCTTATGCGAGCCAGAAGTGAGCTTCTTTTACGCGTACTCACAGTCTCTGGCGTCTTACATGCGGTCGATTGGAGAAGGACAGGGTATTGACCTAACCAGCGATCTAAGACCTCCGAAGACTCTCTATGTCGAGGTCAAATGCATGGAGGATTACGGCAAATTTGAGTTGGAGAATGGCCTAGTTATACATTTGAACAAGCCAAACCTATATTGCTTGCCCCGAAATGAAGTGGAGCCGTTGATACGGCAGGGCATTTTGAGGCATATAAGTTAATGTTCTATGGAATTTAGGTCTTTGAAAATATTATGTTAAATTGTAAATGTGAATTAGAAAAAGACGAAATATGTCAAAATTTGTGCAAAATAACTGTTTTATAACCGGATAGCTTTGCCTTTAAAAATGTTTCAAAATCCCAAAAAGCCAACATTTTCAGTTTTCTACGGATCAAATTTCGAATTTGGTAATGTCTACGAGAAGACGCCGAAATTTCTGCCTGCAGCCTAAATATTTCTAGCCTTAATGTTAAATAAGTTCATATATAAAAAAGCTGTTCGCTGATGTATTCTACGATAAATTTGGATATCCTTTCTCTACCAAGATCCATCACCCCACTCATTTGCAGATTGGATGCGAAACACCATGTTGTATTGTTGTAGGATATCAAAAGTTTTCTTAATTATAACTACAGAATATGAACCACGTTTCAGATTTTATTCTATAATCTATGAGATATCATTCAATATGTTAACTTTTGATTGTTTTTAAGTTCTTAATAAATTATAAGTAATATTGTTTATTTCGCAGTTACTTCCTTTCATATTTTTCTAAACCCTGACGTAACGAATTCGTTCAAACTTCTTTATTTTTTTCTGCTACTATATATTTTTTATGTCCAGTCTATGCACTGATCTCTATAAATAACTGGATAGAAGATAGAGCAATTTCACCCTGCAAGCTATGTATGTGAATGTGCCGCTTAGAAACGATTGACAGTAAGGGCACTTGCGCGATTCTTTGGTAAACAGTTTTGTTATGATATGTGAATTATATGAAATTAATTGGAGCCAGTTTCTCCAGTCAACTGTGCAACTTTATTATTAACTTTAAATGGTAAGGTACCAAATATAAATAATAACAAAATAAAAATCGTTGAATGTCAATGGAAACACCCAAAATTCGAGAAAGTTAGTAAAAAAAGTGGTATAATGATATGGATGTCTAGGTATAGATACCCTATAGGTGTCACGCGTATAAAACGTTTTCTACAGAGCGTATCGCCCCCTCCCCCTTAGCAAAATCGGAAGCAGAATTTTAATTGTTATGTAATTGTGTGTTATATGAACCTAAAAAGGTTTTGCAACAAAAATTCTGTGGGCCTTCAAAAAAACACGATTTTCACGAAAAAATTTAAATTTTTTAATGCAAACAAAAATTGTTATAACATTGTTTTATCGATGTGGTTAGGTTCATCGAGGAATAATGATTAATATCTAACTACCAAGAAGACTATAGACCAGGAAAACCAGAGGATAGGCCGAAAAACGCCCTGATAATTTTTCCATCATGGCTATTGTTTTGTTTCGAATTGTGGAAGCAAAAGCCCCGACCATAGAAATACTAACTAAGCACGGAACGGCTGTATCGTGTATGAACCCTATACGTGAGCGACCACCTAAGGGGTGCTTCCTAGAGGAGAACAGCAACAGCGTTTATGAGGGAGAGCTAAATAAGAATCGTCGCAAGCGGGGCGCAAGCGGTGAATGGCAGCGTGTAAATAAATGTTAAAGGGGGCATAGACATTATGGAAAGAACTTCAGAAAATTTTGAATTGTAAGCCCCCTTCTGATTATGTCTACATATTTACACCTGCACTGAGCGACCATACGAACACAGCCAATTCTAACACATCAGGGAATGTGGTACGCTAAATCTGGCTTACAGCCGTTCCGTGCTTAGTTCATATTTCCATGGCCCCGACTTTGGTCCAAATAAACTGTTTACAACATATTGCAAGTGTCAGAATGAAACCAAATGAAAGACAAGGATAACTATATGCGCTGTCATACGTGCGCCGCCATATTGGAAAAATGTGATGACGTTTTCGGCCCACTCCCACCGCTAATTTTTTGAGGAGTTGAGTTGAATCTTCTGGTCTCTAGTCTTCTTGCTAACTACGCAACTTTCGATGAAGTGGATAGGTTAAATTTGCAAGAATATAGAAAATGAAAAAATGTATTGAATTGATCCCCTCTAAAACAAATTTTCGGTTTTTTATGAAACTATTCCATTTTCCCACAATACCAAAAAAATGCAATTTGAAATTCCTCGTTCCAAGGACCGCTTTAATGGAACAAAAATCCTCCATCCACACAGCGCGCATATCGATGAGAACGCAAACTTTTCACAGAGAAGGGAAGGGTGTTCTACTGAAACGGAGACGTCTGGCAGTTCAGCCAACGTTTTGATTTGAGGAGGTCGTGTTCGGTGCCGAGTTTTCAAGAATCGTTATTTACACACATACCACAGAGGATATCACCCCAAAAACACTGCTGGGTCCCGTTTTGTGAAAGGCAGAACAGCAGGGCGAAGGAACACTCAGTAGAGGAAGCCTGGGAAAAGTAAGGAAGCTACCAGAAGCGGAGGATTCCGCTTAAATGGTTCAAAGTTGATAGACTCATTTTGACAGCAGCACGCAGTACAGCCTAGTCGTGGCACAGCCTGTGGGGCATGTCTGAACTAAAGTTGTGTTAAGTTGGGGGCTGCCATGTACTGTCACTGTTGGAAAATGTCAAACTTCTGTTTATACTTTAATTGAGGATGCTGATAGCATTTGGTAACCTAATTACTGCACATTGCTCTAGCAACATACACGAAAAGGACTCTCAAGAGCTGGTGGTGTCCAGCGACCCTGCTTTATTTCGCTGGGATCTGTTCGTAGAGTCCCAACATCTTGCAACTCGCGTCCGAACGAGAGTTGCCGTACAAGGTGTGCTTGTGTGACGGTCCATTTGGATCCAAAATAAAGAAAAGTTTGCTTTTTCCGAATGTAAGTTTCACAATTTTTCCGTTGCAGTTAATTCTGTTGCTCCGCTGGATATTACGCGCTTTTATTTGCATTTACTGCTTTGAAAGCCAGCCGCAACAGCACTGGGCGCGATGTTCCAATTATCTGAAGGTTTCGCTTTCTGTTTTGCTCGTTATTTCTTCTTTATGCATTATTTAATTATTTTGGGCGTGCTGTCGAAAATAGCTCAATTAGGTAAATCTTTTAGGTCGAAGTCGTTTGTGCAAGGCTTGTCCGAGATTGTTGGATGCTTCCGTGGACTATTTCCTGTTTGAACTAATGCTCAGGTGTTTTAAGTGCTATTTTATATTTGAACTTTATCTGCACATTTGATGAGTTTAGTAGACCGGAACTGGCTTACCAGGTCAACGCTTTGTCGTCATTAGCTGCCACTATGACTTGTTTTAAGTTCTCATTTGATATTTGTACACATCAGCCTACCAGAGTCGCTTAACTAGTCCGTAGCATGCTACTTTCAATTTCAACTTTCTGAGTTTATTTCAAGATTGTCTTTATGGCTGCGTCGCATCGGTTTGAATTTCCGTTGGAAGAGTTCCTTTGCGGAATTTGCACGCTCTCTCAATGAGCAAGCAATCAGATGAACGGCCAAGTGCACAGCTTATGGGTAAATGCTTTTGTCAGTAAACCTGTCTAGTGCGTTGCGAGCTTTAGATCTACGGCACACAATTGACGACCGGGGCAAGATAAGAATATTTAGTATCAAATCTTCAACATTACAAGCCGTGAAAGGCGACCAGTTACCCACACAACAACAAGCCAAAGTAGTCTGAAATTTATATATATAGTATACATTGGTTTTCCCGGTAAAGAAGAGTCAATAAAAAAGGATTACTATCTGCTAAATTCAAGCCTTTATTTAAAAATTATGTTCTACTACTACTAGTTTTTAGCCAGCGAGGTTCTCTTATCTCTTCCTAATTCACTACACATTTTAAGACCTTTCCTAACAAAATGTTTGAAAACACTTGTGACATCACTGAAGATATGTGATATATGATGGGCCTGATTCTGGTTGTCACCTCACTTTCCGTGACGTGACAGCTTATAGCTGAATTGCCTGTTTTGATTCCAATAAGAATATTTCTTCGATATTCAGCTATAAGATGTCACGTCACGGAAAGTGAGGTGACAACCAGAATCAGGCCCGATGTATAATCCCAACTGAAAAAAGACATCTTGAGATTAACATTGGTGAGGAATGTATGGATATATTTGGGTAATAGAAATTCAAACACACTTAGGTCACACATTTTAAAAGATTATGTGTCTGTCTTTTATTATAATTTCACCTAAGCAGAAATATTAAATAATATGTATATCTATTTCATGATGGATTGTAATTGCAGAAGTTGCACACAGCGAGCCCACAAATATGGGCTTTACTGCACATTTCCACTGACTCCAAAATTGCTGAATTCTCGGCGGAGTGATAGAACTCCTATGCTTTACAGTGTATGGCGTATATATTTTTTTGTTTTTCGTGGGTTATCTGTCTAATGATTTTCATTGACGGATGGGGCCAGGTGTCAAAAGACTTCAAGCACTCAGATCCCACGAGACTATTGTTGTTTTGGGTTTAAATTTGCCGCAATAAAGGGGGCGTCGCAGTTGTGACTTATTTGTTCCTTTGCGCGCGCTATAAGACCATGAGACGCCCACGAGCCTATTGTGCTCATTCTCAAGAATTTTGGTTGAATTTTCTCGCTATTTTAATGATTAACCTCGGTTGAAGAGCGAATACAGATTCCCGCTGTGATATTTTTTCAAGGGGCTCTAGGGAGTTCGAGTTGCAATATTACTTATTGAAAAATTTTGTTTTTTTACATGTAATAAAATTTTAAACACTCTCTTGCATTATAAATTTGTGAACATGGGCCAATTTTTCAGTAATGCCTCACCGCAAATTGGTTAGATACAGGGTTGGTGGCACGTATCAAGTTTAATAGCTGAATTGCATATAAAATTCTTATAGGAATCCATACATGAAATTCAGCCACCTCAACTCGTTTTAATTTAACGCAAAATAAGTTACATTTTACCATATCAGATTCTTAAGTGTGTGCAAGACTAATTCAGCTGTAAGAACTGAACAGAATCATTGCTTTTTTATTTGCTTAATCGTTTACGACGTGTTCTCTTTCGCTCTCCGTCATTAACTTTTCTGGTATTCCCCAAGGGGGGCATTTAGGTCCTTCAGTGTCTCAAACTGCTCTGTAATTTCATAAGTGGGGTAGATGGTTCTTAATTGACTTAACTGTCATCACTGTCACATCAAATCTTTTCATCGCGGATCATATCTCTCTGGTCAAACCCATCCTATATCCTTGTCCTAGCTGGTCTCTTTCTAAATTTAGGTGTTTGGAGTTTGTTCTGTCGTAAGTTGCCCAAATTTAAACTTTTGATTTCAGCTATCAGTCTAACAAAAGTAAATTTGTTTGAAGTCAGCTAAAACCGCACGTAACCAACAACTTAAAGTCATATTGACTAGTTAGCTGCCTAGCTATGACTAACCTATAGAAATTAGCAAAAAACAATTGTGACTAATCCCGACTCTTGACTTGCTTAATTAAAGTGAAATGTGGTCTTCTTCATTTAAATATGAATATGTCTCGATTTTTAATGTTAACTGCTTTGCGTGGCTAATTTGTTATTCGCTTCCTGCAGCTTTCTGTGCTTCTGTTAGTGTGAATTGTTTTATTTCCAGTTTACTGCAAATATTTGTTTAAAAAACGTTATGCGCACTCATTTAATCACGAGTACTTCACTACTTCAGTGTACATATAGTTTACACGTTGCTAACTTTATTTGTTGGGTCAACTATATTGTGTCTTAAAACTACCAACTATATTTTTAAATCAACGATAATTATGGTGGTTGTGCGATGGCAACTTAAGTGACTCTCTGCTGGAGCTCCTAAAAAAAAACGTTTTATAGTACATACTTTTACAAGTACGTTTTATAAAGAACTTTGTATGTTTACAGGTTGACATCATATACCAGTACGTCTGCTACCGAGTTGATGCTGTAAATGAATTTGTTTCCGAGTTGACGGACTACAACTCTTCAGAAGTATGTCTGATATTCTCATTGGCCATTATTCATGTTGCTAGTTTAATAGCTGAATTACGTGTAAAATTCTTATAGGAATCATCAGCGATTTTAATTCGTTATATTTACTTACACTAAATTTCACTTTAAACGAATTTCTTAGTTTCTTCGCCTTTACAGCACTTTCTTGCAGTAGACTATCAATGTCACTCATACGAGCGTAATTTCATTATCAGTACGCGCTTTATAAGCATTAGAGTCGCTGTCAGTAAGTAAGTAAGATTACTGACCTATCTTTGTGGTGATTTGAAACTTTTACTTCTATTTGATGTAATACCAAACTTTACTTACTTCATATCTGAATTTGAAGAAATTACTCCAAGTTCGGAATTTATAAATAAAGGGTGATTGAACTGTTAGCAGGGTACACATTTAACAACTTTATCGTATATAAAAATTTGATTTATGATAATTATACTTGGAACACAATATCGTTCATATGATTTGTATAACTTGGTTTCTATCACTCGAAAGTCAAAATTTCCCAATAAAAGTGTATCAATAGCAGCTTGAATGCTGTCTTTCAGGCACTGAAGTGTGAGTGATTGGTATATGTTTTAATCTTCACATAACCCCAAAGAAATTATTTCTAGTCTATGTCGCTTATTTCTAAGTCTTTGAACGTGAAATTTCGGCGGTGATATACTATGAGTATGGTCTTTTCGTTCACACATGTATTATTGCGATCCGAAATTGGGCCGAACAACAGGGGTCTCCTGTTGCAGTTTTCTCGATCTTTGGCCGCAATTTAAATCAATATTATGTTGTTTTTTTTCCGGTGAGTAACTACAAGTGGTCTTCCTTACCTCGCCTTTTCAAGAAAATATCCTATCATCGAAATTGGAGTGTAACAAAGCGATTGTTTTACGACTTGTATGGGATGTGTCGTCGTTTTGTGCAAATCATTCAATTTAGTCCATTAAAATGCCTTTAATGTGCCATGGTAACGATCGGAATTGACGGTAACAGTGGCTCACTCAGCATTTTCAATAAATCATGTTACAATAATGCCATACATATTACGCACACATAACATAACTTCGGTAGTTGAATTGGTTGTTAATGAATAATGGGAGTGTTACTTCCTTAATATAAAAAGAAACAGCAATTTTTCATCCCTCAAGGAACTTTGTACATTTGGGTTTTCGCAAGATTTTCGGTTGCGGAGAATGCGGCATGTTGTCCAGAGCGTTATTCGAATCTCGAAAAACCCGTAATATGAAGGCCCATTAGCTGCGTCCTATTCGGCTGTCTCAAGTACTCAGAAGTAGTTTCCGAATGACACGCAAGTTTGTTTTGTCAGGAGGAAAACACATCTACTCGCCAGCAAGAGCTTGAGTAGTTGCGAGCAGATAGAAATACTTGCAGGTACTTTACACAGCCCAATGGAACACATTTATTTATGATGTTTGAATAACAAGTAATTTCTGTGGAAACAAGCCAAATTATTGGATATGATTTACAACTAAATATTTTTATAATTTTTATTGAACAAAAGAATCAAAATAAAAGCAATTTACCATTTATTTTACAAGTAAAAGAATCTCCGACATGATATCCATTGTTTTATTTGGGAATTTGTCCTAAATGAACGATTGTACGTAATGCTTTGTAATATTAATATATATATTACACTTTTTTGTTATCTGCAATTTCCCTTATGTATGTGGTAAGCGCTGTGTATTTTTACACGCCCTGGTTAAAACTTGCTTGAAATATTCGATGAATGAAAATTCTTCACGTAAGCAAACAACTTTTTCTGATTAAACTTGTTAAATCTACCTGCTAATAATCTCAAGGTTCAACGGAAAAATAACTGCTACAATTGAATTATTGGTGTCAATAATTTTTGCTACTTGAGGCCTCGTCAACTGGACTAAACAGTTTGAGATCTTCAGATAATATAATCCTTATTTCCTGTTGATACACATGATAAACATTTTGTTTATTATTTAAAGGCACATGATCAATAGAAAATTAAATTACTTGTAATGAAGATGCTTTTCGCGACATAAGGATAGCTGGCTGCTGGGGATTGTCTTGTAGGAAGAAACTTTTCTTCTTTAAACTGCATTTAGTCTCCAAGATATTCAATATTGTCTTCCCAAAATCATCCGGATGCCTATATTTAGTCAAAATATTGCTGATCTTGATTCAACAACAGTTTATCTTAAGTTGCCTTATAAATATTTTCGACTTTAATTTATTTTTACATTGTCATGACAAAATTACTGTTATAGAATGAGCGGCATATTACTATCCTTGATTTATGTTTCATTCTAAAAAGACATACATATTTGAGATTGCCCTAGATTCTTATACTTTGATAATTGTCATTATTATTAATTTATTCATCAATATTGGTCCTGCAAAAAAGTCTCTTACATACTCTTTCCAATTTGCAAAACATTTGTGGAGCAAACTCTTTAGTATAGCCTTCAACTCACTTTGGGAGGTTGGCTGCAATCCCTCTATGGTGGCAACACGTCTTTCAATGTTCTTTTCATCTTTTGTAAAAGGAAAAAGTCACATAATTGCGGTGCTGAACAATTTTAAGATCAAATCTTGATCTCCTTGGCATCTTGACGTATAAACAGATTTTTGTATCCAATACAAGCCAACCCCCCGACTTCCGACGCTTTTGCGCTGCTGCACAGTTTGGTCTCATGTGTTGAATTCTTGTTCAAAATCGTATCGATTTAACTTTATCGAAAGTTCTATAAATCTGACAAATAGTTTGACAAAAATGTTTTCTGATATGCTTAATTTTTTTTCCTTTTTATATGCCCAAATTGATGATATTATCAATTAATTTAAAAATAGTTCTTACCGGTTTAAACTCAATTAGAAATATCCAGCAGCGACAATCTGTTCAACGGTTAGTCAGCAAACAGTAATTTGTACACTTTAAATCATTTTTGAAAATTGCATTTATGAGAAAATTAGCATCCATTTTGATATTTTCTTATATTCTTATGTTAGAGATGTTATGATTTTTTTAATTTCAGCCAGTTTTTGTATACTCATGAATGTCTTATGGAACGTTCATGGTTGCCTTGTATAATACAAAATTTTACTTTTAAGTTGTCTAAAAAATTTACGAGTAACCCTAAACTAGCTTTCATTTGTTGTAGGTTTCCCGTGAGGCAAAAATAAAAATCGTTAATTTTTGAGGACCCAATGTCTTTGTCAAAGATACACCACCGAAATATAAAAGTATGACCATCATATTATTTCTCGTTGATACTTCCGCCTCAATGTGCCAGAAGGCATATGTGAATGGCGTGCAAAAGAGTTATTTGGACATTGCGAAAGGTGCAGTGGAGACGTTTTTGAAATATCGACAAAGATCACAGGATTGTCTGGGCGACCGATATATGTTGCTCACATTTGAGGATCCCCCATGCAATGTGAAGGCAGGGTGGAAGGAGAACCATGCCACATTTATGAACGAGCTTAAAAATTTGCAGAGCAATGGTCTTACGTCAATGGGAGAAGCGTTGAAAAATGCTTTCGATTTACTTAATTTGAATCGAATGCAATCAGGGATTGATACATATGGGCAGGGACGATGCCCCTTTTATCTCGAACCCTCAGTTATAATTGTAATCACAGACGGTGGGAAGTATTCGTTTCGCAACGGAGTCCACCAAGATATTATTCTACCACTAAATGCACAAATCCCTGGCACTAAATTTACAAAAGAACCTTTTCGGTGGGACCAAAGGCTTTTTTCATTGGTTTTGAGAATGGCAGGAAATAAAGTCGATGAGAGAGTGGAAGGTAAAGTTCCACACGATGATTCGCCAATAGAGCGAATGTGCGAAGTAACCGGTGGTCGTTCCTACCGCGTTAAGTCACATTATGTTCTCAATCAGTGTATTGAAAGTTTAGTGCAGAAAGTACAGCCTGGAGTAGTGCTTCACTTCGAGCCTCTCGTACCGAAGGATCTCAAGGATGGCGAGGTCCAGGATATTGCATTTCAAACTACGAAGAAGATGATATACGTTCAGAAACATCCTACACAAAAAACTTTTCCTGTTGGCTATTGGCCTCTACCGGAACCATATTGGCCAGATCCAAAAGCAACAACGCTGCCTCCCCGAGATGCCCATCCCAAGATTCGTATAGTAACACCGTGCGTGGATGAACCGCAGATTGTACGCAATTTTCCGGTCGACAAATATGAAATAGAAGCGAGTCCCTTGACACTACAGATTTTATCAAAGCGCGAGCCGAACAAATGTTGGCCCGTTATAATAGCGAATGGCTTACACGGGTACGAAGCGCCTTTTGGGTACCTCAAAGCCAACGCAAATTTCACGCAGGTCTATTTGTATGTTTTAGCCTATAACTACCCTAGCTTACTACCACTCCTCCATGATCTCATTCACAAATTTGTTTTCAATCCACCGAACGATTGGATGTACAAATTCAATTCTTACGTGCGGTCAATACCACAATACTACTGCCCATTCCTGCGACGGGCATTGCTCAACATTAATGTTCCATATCCATTGCTACAATTCATGCTCCCGGAAAATGTAGATAATTATCTGAGTCCAAATGTCGCGAATTATCTTAAGCAAATCAAAAATACAGCGAAGCAGGACCAAGAAAACTTGTGCCTCCGGGTGTACAAGCAACTGAAGCAGCCCAAACCACCGTACCGGCAAGTGGAGACAGCCAAACTTAACTGCGGCCAACAACTCAAAAGGGACCTTCTTAAGAATCCAATGTTGCGGGAAACCTTCAGCAAGCTGCACAGCGATATAAACACTTTCGAAAATTACACAATTGTTGTTCCAGCTATGGTGAGACAACCGTCAGCTAAAAATTATCGAAATCCATTTGATATTCCCCGGAGGGACTTGATTGATGAAATAGCGCGCATGAGGGATAACTTCCTGAGGGCTTCTTCAACAGGTATTAATTTAGTAACTAAGGATGCAGGTCATTGCCTTCCCATTGCCGAAATGGGTAATTATCAGGAGTATTTGAAGAACAAAGAAACCCCTCTAAGAGAAATAGAACCTACAAATGTGAGGCAGCATATGTTTGGAAACCCCTACAAGAAAGACAAGCACATGGTTATGGTCGACGAAGCGGATCTTGGCGACGTGGCACCGATAAAACCAAACGCAAACAATACGCCGAAAAAGATGGAGTCAAACAATCGCTTGCGAAAGAGAAAAGCGGGTCCTATTCGAAAGGATTATATTTTCCGTCGAACATCAACAGATTCTAGGAGTAGTACACCGTCGTTAGCGTCATATTCGGATGTGGAAGATGACAGCGCATCGGAAACATCATCGATAGCTTCTGATGATGCCGATCCAGATCGTTTAGTTGTAGCTTTTGATTTTAACGATCCAGACGATTTCCCCATTAATGGTCACGTGCGAAATTTCATAAACGGCGATTTAGACGATAATGAAGAATCTCCAATAACACCACCGTTGTCACCTCTGCCACAATTGGGCGGCAGTAACGGCTTACTGAGTAATAACATAGGACCAACCTACTTCAACCCATCTATCCCAGTAGTGGACCAAAACGTATTACAAATGAACAATCAACCCACTAATGGCATAAGCTTGCCGCACACATTCCAAATTCAAAACGACATCAATGACGCACAAGAAATTTCGAAAATCCTTCAGCAGTGCCATAATGGCACAGTAGAGCCAAAGGTGGAGGAATTGGTGGACACAAAAATGGAGATATGCGAAGAGCCCGAAATCGAGGTAATGAAAGAGGATGTCGAGGAGGAAATAAGCGAGGAACAAAAGGAGAACATCAAGCAGCAGAACTTGGAAACACGAGCCATAGTTTTTAAAGATATCCGCCGTCCTGGTCGAAATTATTCACAACTCTTAGACCATCTGAGTATGGTGAAAGGAAACTTCGAGACAAAGTTCAACTTCATCCAAATGTGCATAAACGAATCGCTGCGATTCAGGCGGAAAAGGATGGCCGACAGCATCCAGGAATGGTGGGAAAAGCAAATCGATTCGACCCTGGGAGGCACAAATACCTCGTGATTTTTGTAAATAGGTAACATTGCACTTCGATAGGTTTACACTAAGAGTTAGATCTGTTAAATTTTACTTCTTTTTACAAATGTTAACTATTTATAAATTCTATCAATTTGGCACCGACTTAATTTCACTAGGACTCGATTAAGGATCTTTTTAACTTCGATGTAAAGAGTTCATCATTTCAAAAAATATAAGTTCGTATCTGTAGTCAATTCGATTTTATTGTCAAAGTATCGCGGTGGACATTTTCATAAAGTGATTTGTGTATATCCAGAAATATTCAATAAGATAAAGTTCTTATATAAAAGTACAAATAAATTTATTTATAGAATTCATTGCGGAGCGTGATTGCAGGCAACCTGCTCAGCTTCTATATCCTCTCTTTATTTTTCTTGTATCGGATTCTGTTTTCTTTGTTTACTTTTTTTCATTTTCATCTGAGAGTTTTGTTAGTGTTTTTAAATGTGTTTTCTTGCAGAGCAACATTAATTTTAAGTGGCAACTTTTCTATGGTAGAGCTAGACATAATAAAGTGCCTTTATCGCGGTGATTACGGCGATGACTCGCTTAAGAAATAATGCTATATGCAGCGTTTTTTAATCTTATCTTTGATTTTCAGATTTCTCCCGATTTCATGTTAGTTATAGGTAATCATTAAAATGCAACGTTCTTATATAAAAAATTAAAGATTTTTATTCTGAAAGTGATAGAATGGTTTCTTAGTTAAACTTACTTAGATCTGTTCGGAACTTTTGTGTACACTAAATAGAGTGCTCCGCACAATTGTTTAATCAACTGAATTTTAAGGCAGATATACATTGCTTAAATTCTAATGTTTCCGATACACTAATTTCACGATGAAATCCTTGATAAAATTTAATACTTCTCATAGTGTTCATTGTCCATCGTGTGAAAGAATAAATAAAAACTCAATAGATGGAAATGCATGCTGCTTTTGCTCGATCTTGTGACCTTATTTTAGAAGTAAATACAAGCACAAATTGATCATAGCAATGGTGTAAAAATGCAGTTTTCATATTTTGATCCTATCTTTTAGGTTGAATCGCTACGTTAGCATAGGTCAGTAGGATTGGCACCGAAGAAAAAAGTCAATTTGTGTTAGTTTATGTTAGTGGCTTACTCAACGTCAAATAGACTTAAATTCGAATAAATCGAAAGGTCGTCTGTTTAGTGATACGATGATAAAGCGTTATTTATATAACACTTAATTCTGAAACAAAGCGCAGCCGTTCACTGCTCGAGTAAAGAATTAATGGGACCTTTAAACTTTTTCTGAATGTAAACATCATCGTAAAAAGTAGAATAGAAACATTTTGTGCGCAGAAATGACGTGATTGTCGTTTGAAATTATATTCAAGAGAGCTTTCGAAATAAGACAACATCTTGTTGTTTTACAGTCAAGGCAAATATCTACGATGCCTTTAAAAATTTAAGCGGCAGCGTTCTCTGTAAACATAGGACTACTACAAGAATTTTTGCATTTTTCTGAGTTATGTGCCACACGCAGGATTATCTTATCATTCTTATTGAAGAGTGAATGAATTTTTATTTTTTCTGATGTCAGACGTGTAGGTGAAGTCAAAGTTTATAGTGCTGATATTGTATGAACATTTCCATTCATCCTATAAAACTCCCGTGCATTGCATATTATACGGCGCATAGGTTCATGCTTAGGGGAATGCACGATTTGCCAGACCTCTGGATAGGATTTTGAAAGGTGAATTTTTCTGTGAACATTATGGAAGAAATCACATTTTAGGAATATATAAACTTTGAAATTTGATGCTAAAATAAAATTGAAGTCTTAAAACTTCCTTTATGTACATACCATTTGCTACCATCCGTACCACTTTCTTGTTTTCATTTTAATTTATTTATATTTGAGATGCTGTATAATCAGTGTTTCACTTTTTTTATCATATTTTATACATTTTTAACTTCATTGTTTAATTTTTGTACTGGTGATATAATTTGTCGAATTCATTTGAAGCCCGATTTAATTGTTGAATTCCTTACGACATTCCCTTTTATCTGATACCAAAAAATCAAATCTAGCAAGGAAAGTAACACTAAAGGAGTGTACACATTTTGCTAGTTTTATTTACGAAATTAGCATCACCTGATGAAGTACAGTTGCTAAAGAATAAGAGAAGACATTTATTTTTCTGTATTACGACAATCCTCCAAACTATTGGGCTTTCGAGGCATTAACCCTTTACACTTGAATAGCCATTGCAAAGAGTTGCTCGATGGTAATTTTCATTTTTATCCTGATTTTCCTAAAAAGAAATTAAAACTATGCAAAATAGTTCTATAACAACACAGGCCTGCAAATTAAAATTTATTGAACGTTGTTTTACTTTCGAAAGATATTTATGTATAAATGAAATTTCGAATTTAGTAGTGTACTTACTCAGGTGTTGTCCAAAAAATATGGTTATCAGTTTTTTTTTTTGCTTTGTGTTTCTTTTAAAAATTAATGAAGTGTAATAGAAACTCATGACGTAGCTCAAATATTGGATTAAAGCTATATTTAAGAAATAGAAGTCTTCCGCCCTATATTGTAAAATTGAGATTTTTAGAGTAGACGTCAACTCAGCACATGCATAAACAATGTAGGCATGTGTATGGGCTGCTTCTGCATTTACTTCTTTTCTTAAGTGTCTAATTAAGCAAATTTTTAAGCTGTTTGGATTTTTATAATATATGTACATTCGAGTTTGCTATTTCATCTTAGATGTATATAAAGTTTCTATGACGTATTATTAATTTTTAATAGAATTTTAAAACGACAAATGAATTTGTCTCTACGATGCAGCTTAAGCTGTTGATTGGAAGCATCAATATAATTTTTAATTTCTTATTTAATTTTTCTACACTCACATGACACTTATGTCGTGAATATTTAAATTCAGGGAGTCACATTCATTTCAGTTCTCGGGGTGAAATGTATGAATGAAAATATAACAATGTTTCAGTATAATTTTAAAGTGATTTTTATAATGGTGAGTGTTATTTCTGTAGAAGTTTTGTTTTATTTAAATTCAAATTTTTTAATGTAGATAGATAAATCTGAACTTAATCCAAGATTTACTCACTTAATATGAGAGAACTGTTAAAGTACTTTGATATACTCCGAGCCTTGAGGCCAGCGCCTGACTATGAGGTGGGTATCGTATACCCATATATTAATTAAACGTTTTTGGTTATTATATTAACTGGTTTTTATATAAAATTATTTGCGCCCGAATATCGTAAACATAAAAAAACACATTTTGCTGCAAAATTATTTATTTTTCTTTACAATTTTCACTTTTAACAGCACGAAACAAGGGAATGTTTTATAATTGTCTGGGTATGAGATACTCGACCTCGTTCACGCTGGGCTAAAAACGATTTTTGAGATATCGTTCCAGTTGCAAAACATATTTTTTAGAAAATCCATTTTAAAGCTTTTTCCCACATATGAGGTTTGTTTAGCTGTAGCTCAGATGTTTCATCATTTCCAAGAGTAATCTAGAATGGTCATAATAAAATTATTTATTTTAATTTCATTTATTATTTTAACTTAGGACCCGGAATAGTAGTGTTGACGGCACAAGGAAACGCTTGGCGCTCTTAACGCTATGTGCTATCACCCAAAAGCTGAAACCTCGTTGCGTTGACAATTGCTCAATGATGGCTTGACTTTAAAGATTTATACTTCAAAGCGCCGTGATAGCGTATGATCTCAAATTTTTAGACGATACATTTTTAGAAAAAGAAAAAGATAATATTAAATTTAATAAATAATTTTAAAAGACTGTCTCTGAAAAAGAAAGTGCATATTTCAATCAGGGACAAATTTGAACATCGCGCATTATGTGATATTGTATAACTGTAAAACTACTTTATTCGACCTCGAGTCTAAAAGTTTAAGGGTTTCAAATACTGAGGAAGTTGTGATTATATATTAGGATCATTTTAATAATTATTTTTTATTATTATTGACGACTAAAATCCACATATTTCCAAGGTAAGAATATTTTGCGTATTTTGTATACAAAAAGAAAATTGGAGAGACCAAGAGAAAATAAATTAGGCGTTTTCACGATTTGTTAAATGTGCTATTGTATTGTTGCAATAGGAGTAAAAAAAAACAAACAGTTGCCAAAGATATTACACTCGATACTGCGGTGCAATAGAGATATGTATACAATAAAGCGTGAACGCCCGTATTACAATTCGAAAAAAATATTCGATACTTGAAGTTTATTTTCACGCACAATAATTCACAAAGGTGAATGAAAAATACATATATGCCAGTGTGGTGGCTATGCCCGAGCGCCGTAGTAGAATTGTAGTTTTAGCATTGAGCGACCAATTTAGCAAAATTGGTTGAAAACTAGACAATATGTAGGGAAATTAAACTATTATATTAAATCTGTATTGAACAAAATAACAAAATATCTCTATAATATTAAGGTCTGCAGAAGTGGCGGGGAAAGGGAGGGCTGGATATACCCTGCAGTCAGGCGGGGTAACTGGACTACGGAATCTCCAAAATTCCCCAGAAATTACTTTAAATAAAACAATCAATCAGATATTTATTCTGTAGATGTGTGCGCATAGCTGGAACTAGGCTACCCAAAATATAAAATTATTGGTTTGTGTTATAGTCACTTAAAGAAATGATATTTTATTTCATGAAAAATAGCATATTTTTTTTAAAATTTATTTTACTTTATTTGCAGTTCGAAAAATGGAGAACACGTTTTTGAACATTTTAAGCTCGAAATTATGTTAATTGCATAATTTGCATAATTAAAGCACTCCCATAAGCTGGAAAAGAATGGTTTCGAAAAAAATTCATCCGAAGTTATTGTGACCTTAACCTTAACTACACAGGCTGAGTTTTCTTTAGATACATACTATGCAAATTAAAGTGAATAAAATTAAAAAACCCGGTGCGTTTTCATGAATTCATTCTTGCATATGTGCAAATAAAATAACATGCGTATCGGCAAGTTGATAAAAGCAAATTGTGCCCAAGCTACCTTTCTTCTTGCAAAATTGCAATTAACTTACCTGAAAACTTGCAATGATGAACACTCTATAAAAAAAAGTTTAAATTCATGAATAGGCTGCAATTGTTTTTTGCATGCAAGTTTGAATTCATAAAAATGGCCCAGGATTTTAATCACTTAAATTATTTCTAATTTTCTAATATACATTATTGTACATAGCCGAAACTACTTACTGTAAAATGGTATATTTGCAAATTAAAAAAAAATGTTGCAGTCCCTTAAAGTTATGGTAGATAGAAAAAAAATTGGGGTCTAAAAGACACGTTTACGCTCGAGGGGTTGATTCAGTGGACGCACAAAATGTTTAATTCATTAATTTTAACATAATAAAAAAGTATTTACGTTTACCTAAACAATACTTGCTATGTTATTTCTAGCCTAAGGTGTGATCTGATGATTATATTTTATGTTCATCTTGAGTTCACATTGAACGAGGCAAAAGTTCAAAAAAGTTTTCTTTTAATATCACAAAGATGGTCAGAATGTCAAAATTGTGAATCGTAAAAGAACATTCTCAATTATATTATGGGACCGCTGATTATTCTCCCTTTTATTTCTTTATTTATTTCCAAATGCTTTGCGTCTTATTCAGTCATACTGTTCCCAATGGGCAATGAGAAATAATGCCATAAAAGGGCCTTAAAATAACTCTTGATTCAGTGTCATAAAATTGTTCGATGTGAGTGAATATGTCACGCTTATAACGTCACCACATTACAATGCCTGACGGTGCCCATTCAGTATTAAATTTGATTACTATCTAAGCGATCAGGTAATAGTGTGCCGGAAGATTTGTGGAGAAAAGCGCTTTTCAAGCTGGTCAGACTTCGTCATACCTTGCCATACCCCACCATATAGGGGAAAATCTTGAATATTCCAACATTGGCGGTGCACCTACGCACTCTTATTACGAATATTGGTCATTTGTTTATTCATCTTTTAAATTTCAATTTGCACTTAATATGACCATCAGTAGAATTTGACTACTAGCCCACTAGATCCATGACTTCATTAGCACTGAAATAACTTTCGCAGGTACTAAAAATATAGCAAATCGAGAGAGCTTTAAAATATATCTTATGACGCAGCAAATTCCTAAAGTTTTTGTTGTTTATTAAACCCATACGCTTTTGTTCCGCTCACATTCGGCAAATATGTATTAAGCAGGCAATTATAATCATTACTCTTGAGGACGTTTTATTCCCCGAAAATTAGTTTTCTGAGATTATTTATGCTATTTCATGTTCATGGAATTAATTCTTACAGATTGAATTTCATGGTGACGCTTTAAATACTTTTTATTGTACTGTACGGGATGCTTTTCCTTATTTGTTTTTTTTTACTGATATGAAAATAGCACCTTCATTAGTTTTGGGATTTAATGAGAAAAACCATTATTTATTAGCTTCGTGTAACCATGTGATGCAGCGAACCGCATAGACCAACATTTTGCTATACAAAATAAATTAAAATGGAATTTAGGAATTTTATGGCACGCTCACATTTTTAATCACACTGATTACGTTCATGAAAGCTGTCTGCTGCTATTTTAAAATAAATTCGATGAATACAACTTTAGATGCACTTCTGTTTATTCTGGCGCACATTTATCAACTTCTAGATGTGTTAATGTTTTATTATATTTATGTTGTTTATGCTTCATGGAAACTTCTATTACCAGAACAAATACTTTACGGTTTTTTTATTAAATTTTAGTAAAGGAGAAAAGATAATAATATTAGGTCCGCAACTAAGTTCTCGCTGTTTTTTTTTATGAATATAAAACTTTATTATGAAAAAATGGTTACAAATAAGTTATTCAAAGTACTGCCCATCGCTAGCGACAACCTTTTCCCATCTTTCTGGCAGAGCTCGAATACCGTCACGGTAGAAGTGTTCGTCTTTTGAGGTTATCCATGAATCAAGCCAATTTACGATGTCGTCATATGAACGGAACTCCTGATTAGTCAGAGCATGTGCCATCGAACGGAATAAGTGATAATCGGACGGCGCAATATCTGGGGAATATAGCGGGTGGGGTAGGACTTCCCATTTGAGTGTTTCTAAGTAGGTTTTGACGGGTTTGGCAACGTGAGGCCGATCGTTGTCGTGCTGTAAAATCACTTTTTCGTGCCCTGATCGTATTGTGGCCGCTTTTCGCGCAGTGCTCGGCTCAATCGCATCAATTGAGTTCGATACCGTTTCCCGGTGATCGTTTCGTTCGGTTTCAACGTCTTTTCAGCGTTTTCGAAGATTTTCGGCCTTCCTTCACGCGAACGGTCGTCAACATCAAAATCACCGTCTTTGAAGCGACGGAACCAATCACGGCACGTTGTTTCACTTAGAGCAGCATCTCCGTAAACTTTTTGGAGTTCTCGATGCGCTTGAGCCACCGTTTTCTTCGAATGAAAAACGAAAAGCAACACTTCCCCGCAAATGACGATTATTAGGCACATAATCAGACATTTTCACACAACCAAAAGTATATGTTCAAAAAACAAAATCACAAATGTATCAAAGCGGCTTGCTTACCATATGTCTAAGCTTGGTTCATGACGTTTTAGTAATGCTATAATCGACCAACTCTTACTACTGGAGCCATCTATTGAAAAACAGCGGGAACTTAGTTGCGGACCTAATATGTAGTTATCTTAAGATATATTTGCATATAAAAAAATTTGGGAAAAGAATACTTTCTAAAATTAGTGTTTTTCTATCTTGGTAGATGTGTGCGAGACTTTATCAAGGCGTGCTTGAAGTAACTTCACTGAAACTTGTTTATTCGACAAAGGGTATTGACTTCATCATCTTTCGCATTTTTTTTAGCGATTAGTGCTGTTATTGGAATTATTTTGAATTTTTTTATAGTGGGATTTTTGACACTGGGAAAAGGATTTTTTGTTATACACAACGTTTATTCAGAATTGGGAGTTATGTGTGAAAAATAACATGTGCCAAAGGGCTGGCCCTGGACGCAACCTTTCTCGATATTTCATCAAGTTTTTTTTCAGAATGTTCGCCGGAATTGCAGTATTTTCGTCTTCAAGTCATTCTAATGTGGTGGGGGTTATCGTACACGTTATTCTTCAAATTGCGATGAGCGTATCACCGTATTCACCAGAAAATATTGTTTTCAGCCGATTCAATGATGAGCCTGTATAGGTAGTTTTTCGATCGTCTATATTTCCATTATGAATCTTCTACTGACGCTACAGATTGAATTTTAAGTGATTTGCTGCAAATAATAAACAAAAAATAGCGGCAAATCAAAATTTTAAACCTCTTAGACAATCATTCTGTACTTGTGAATTCTTTAACATCAACATTCAGTGTCGATCGACAAGCAAGTGAAGAAACTACCTGCGACAGTCATTGATTTTAGGACTAAACTACATAAAAGAATGTCTTAACTGCTGTCAAGATAATCAGGCCCACTATCTTAAGTAGGGAAGTTCAAAAAGGAAATGCAGGAAAGGGTTCCTTAATTCTTATTCAAAAATGTGCATAGAGGAAAAGGTTTGCTATTTAGGAAGCAATGTGTGTTTGGAAATGTCTTTGCAGATATGATGCGATTTTTTTTTAAATTTTACATCACTAGAGCAAGTGCAATATGTAAGTTAGTAGGTACAAATATTTATTTTAGATCGTTTGATTCTATTTTTTTTTTTACAGATAACAGAGTATGAGGGATTCACTCGGCATATAATTTCATAATACTGGATAGAAAATATTAAATCTAATCTATTAAGTCCTACTGAAATGTAATTATGTATTTGGAGAACGTAGTAGGAAGCCAGGCAATTGAGATAATTGGGAAACTCAACATAAATATCTGCCTGTAAAGGGTAATTCAGAACGATATGAAAATATGTACATCACGCTATAAATCGTAGAGAGTAATGAAATAATGATTCCAACATATGCCCTTCATTACCCTTTCTGAGATATTCGAAATTAAAGGTAATTGTAAAATGTCGAGAAGAGTTACAAAAGAGTAAATAAGTACTATGCTTAAAGCACTAGTAGAACTTTTATGGTATATGGTAATTATTTAATTTGCATTTATTGCAGTAATGACTAAATGAATGAATTTTTCACATTTCAGCCGTATGTTAATATTATGAACCTGACATCTTGGTTTATTTTCTCTGGACCACAAAATAATAAATATTGCGGAACTTCTTTTTTTTAAGGCATGTTTCATAGATTTAAAGTAGCTCGCCAGTGACTGGTCTTTTTACTCGTGAGGTCAACATTTTTCACTGTGCATGGGTCAGCTGTCTGCTGTGACTGCTGTTTACATTGTTATTCTTGCGTCATAATCTAACAGTACCTTTTTATTTATAAAAATGTCTCCGATCTGTCTCCGAAATGTCTTGACACTAGACTCGACCACTCGCTGGCAATGCGCGACAAATGCATTGAAAAACGACTTTTACATTAAAATATTTCTTCAGAATGGGCAGTAAGACATCATACCATTCGAAATCTAATACTCTGAACTTTCATTGTACCATTTTCGAAAATAACTAAAAGAAGTTTCAGAGAGATATGGTTAAAATTGATGTTTTCTGGTACGCTTACCTAAAAACCTATGTTAAGAAGTCAATTTCCAGAAGCTTAGTTTATTATATTTTCATCGGTAACTGTAAAATACTTATATGAAATTAACAGCATTCCATGGCCCCTTTAGGTACTGATGTGCTGATTAACCTGTAAAGCAAAGATAAGTTAAATTCATTTTTGTGGTCTATATTTGTGCCACGTTATATAACGAGGAATTCAAGTAAAGTTGAAGGGCGTCTTACAAAATTACACTAATAACTTTTTTTATATATAAAACCAAAAGTATGCTTTTTCTGCCCACAATTTGAAGTAATCCCCTTAAAGACTTTTCAGAGAAATGACCCCTTAATTAAATCATGGCGGTGGTCTGGAGAAAGTGATAACAATATTGACATAAATTTTAGAAATTTTGCATTTAATATGATTTTGATGATGATCATTTTTTAAGGGGGAACTCTACTGTCATGAGTCAGAAAATAGGTGATTTTTGATTTAGCGCTTACTTTTTGTAAACGTTGAAGCCTACTATGTTCCAAACGGATTTGATTCCCGTCGGATTTCATGACTATCTATTGTGATGCTTGTGTAGCAGATTGGAAGATTGGTTAAGGGTAGCAATTTTTCTTATAACAAAATGGCGGAACATTAACCAACTTTTATTTTTTTTGATAATTTTCTGTGTATTACTTTAGCAACTTTAAAAATAGCACTGTAAATATTTAAAAAAAACGCTTTAAAAAAAATTTCCATTCGAGTTTTTGCTAGAACTAGTTTGGGAAAAATGCGATTGAAAGTTTCAATTCAGTGGCAGACCACTAAGTTTTTCACAAATTTTTTTATTTTGTCAACGTAATCTCCCTTTAGGCTGATTCCTAACATCCCTGCCATTTCTTAAACCCCTCAAACAAATAGGCTTGTGTCTGCTATTTCTTGCATTTTCGTTCGGCTATCATCGATCAATAATGTCGCGCACCTTTTCAACGTTTTGCTCCGTAACCATGTCTGCCGACGGCCTAGGCAGTATATCGCGCTGACCACATCCTTTATACAAATTAGGCATCATTTGAAAGCTTTTAGCTTGCTTTAGGGTGCTTCAGAGTACCGAATATTCTTCGAAATGAGAATCTGAAATCTTAAATGATTTTCAACTAAAATTTGCCTCCTAAAATGTTCTCTATTTCTGTTATTAAGCGTAAGTACGTTGCAACACCCCGCAAAATGTATAGTTGTAGCATTTAGCTGAGACCTTAATCTAGCTAATGATACTGGAATATCGAATATAATTCTTTATAATTCACCAGAAACATCAGAAGTTAGACAAACTATTTTTCGTAACGCTAGTTTTTCGTAAATGGGGGGTTGCGAAGTGAAACGTCACGTCAACATTTATTTATTAATAATTTGAATACGTTTCAGGGAATAAGGTACTAAATACTAATACAATACTCGTTGTAGTAATATTGCTTTTATGATGAGAAAAATGCGGACATGATCGACAATATTTTTAATATGAACGCCTGCAACCAAAAGGAGGATAAAAAGTGGAACGAAAACAAATAGGGTGGATAATGGTATGCTAAAATCATACTTTAAGTGTAGGTAATTAAACAGATTTTTAAGAGCTTTTAACCCATTTTGTTATTTACAGGTTTGTTTCACAGAAGTATCATACTGAAACCCATTTAACCTTTTCAGTAAACGGTAATTGAGACATACGAGCGCTATAGGCGTGTGTACACGTTCATTGATGAATTTCACATTGTGGCTTAATTTTACTTGTAAGCCGACAATGTGTTATTCATCAAAGAGCGTGAACGGCGCATTCGTCAAAAGGATAGTATCGAAAACTTTAAGAAGGAAAGAATATGTGGAGACATGTAACAGGAAACATATTGGAATATGCCCAACAAATATCGCACATAAGGTGTGTTGTAGAAAATGCTGTAAAATATAAGTAATTATGTATAATTAAAGGTATCGTGCCAAGCACGATATTATTGGGCAAAAATATTAGGTATTATTTGTGTATAGTGTCATGGAGACTACCATGCTGTTTTATGCCATAAGGTAGGAAATCCACTGTTCATATTTAAATTAACCAAGTAAAAATCCTAAGATGCATCCTGTAAGAGAACTTACGAATTGAAGTTTTAATTTTCCAAGAGTAAATTGAGAAAAAATAGTCACATTTTGAGCAAGTCTCACAATTAGCAAAGCAATAATGTTCGAGCATTCTGAACTCTACTGAAAAAGATGAGTAAGCAATTGCTACAGAATTAGCTTACTAATAATTTGTTGACACTATACGGAAAAATATTTTTATGATCAAAGCACATTTAAGGACTTATCATAATACCAAAAATAGGCTTGTTTAAGCTGCTAACAGTCGCGTGAAGGGGGATTTCAAATTTTCGCGCCAGCCACATATCTGGTTGTTGCCTCCGCCTTAAAACGAAACAGCTCTTCGCTCGCTCGACGGCAACAGCACTAGGGGTATTTAAAAAACTCGAATCGTGCAATCCGTCAGTTTTGAGCGAGACATCAAGCGAGTCTGAGGACGTGTTCATATTTCGTGTGAGGTGCAGTAGATTGCGGTGCAGTGCTTCAGTGAATCTACCTGAGGGAACAAATTTGTGAATTTTTATTGCTCGTGAAGGCACAAAATCAAAGAAGTAAAATGGCTGAGAGTTCGAACAAGAGGAATATTCCCATTAAGCTGGGAGACTTCAGTGTCATCGACACAGAATTCGCCAGCATTAGAGAGAGATTTGATGCCGAAATGCGTAAAATGGAGGAAGAGATGGCTAAATTCCGTCATGAACTCATGAACCGCGAGGCAAACTTCTTCGAGTCCACAACCAGGTATGTTTCCGATCTTTTTTACAAACTATAAATTCGCGATATCAAAGCACCGCGGACCTGACAGAGTCGTTTGGTTCCTATGCCCTTCCAATAAGAGAGACACCCCACCGGGGTGCTACTTTGCAATGGTAATTGCTTCTTCCCAAAAAGGCGATCTGAAATTCTTTCTTGGCCTGGGAGAACGCTCCATAAAAGTAAACAACCCACGTTAGTTTTTTCTCAAGCTTCCAAGCTCCAAGTGGGCTTCGGAGCCCGTTTCCAACTTTTTAAGACGACTGGAGTTCGGCTACTTGGAGTCCTATATAAAGGGCGCCGCTCTACTCCAGGAAGTTTTTCGGTAACATTGTTGTTCATAAAATATACAAGATCCACATCACCGGTAGATTAACATTCATAGTTTGTGGGTGGAAGAAAGCAACACCGAAAGAAATTGCGCCGGCGACCACAGTAACCAAGTACGCAACTAGCGGATAAACCAATGAGATATCTGGCATAGGTACAAAATGTACAGAAACAGACACGTCTAGTGTAGGCCATCCAACGTTGCTGGGGGATGAGTCATTGCTTCGATATGCTCAGCAGATTTCTTGTGGAGGTGTAGGGCTCTGCTGGGGAGTCATAAGAAAATGGTTAGCACCAGCGCAGAGGCAAAATGTATATCATGTAGTTTCGATGTGAAACCAAAAAAGGCCAAAGCGGTGTGGATTATTTTGAGCGTGTTGTGTGTCTTGCTCTAGAGCAAAGAATATTCCTTGAGGGGGTGATTTCGACTGCACGCGGTATTTAATAGAGTTTATAAGGATTACTCATTCTTACGCCTAACAATGAAAGTAGGGTGGGTGGCTGTAAAGGATGTTGTTGCCATGTGGCCAACTTTGCGTTTTACCAGTTCCAAGAAATTGATTTGGCGCTATGTTCCTTATATACATATCTATTATCTTTCTATTTGCTTTTGTTGAATGTTCTCCAATGGAAACGCTTAGGTACATAGTATCTACAGCATTATTTTGAAAATTTCTCAGTGCAGTCGGAAGTTAATTTTATTTCGGAATAGTATTCGAGGCTGAATAATATTCGGTTCGAAAATCGAATCGAATATTCAATTAATCGAATTATTTATACTTTTTCTATAATTCGATATACATATTCCGAATAAATCAAAGTGTTGTATTCAAATTATTCGAAGCATATGACATATGTATATGTATTTGAAATAAAACGTGTATAGACAAAATAATAAATTTCATAAACATAAAAAGGGCGTGTCCATTGTTAGCTTGGCCATCGTCTTTAGTCAGTTCACACATGAAAATGTGTTGAGAAATCGAAATTGAGAATTTATTTGAATTATTCTAAATTTTTCATATGATTAGAAATATAGAAATACGTTGATGTATTCGAATATCTGTACTCTAGATAAAAGCAAGCTATATAATTCCATTTATCCACTTTTAATTAAAATAAATTAAAATAATAATTATTTATTTTTTATTTAGAGCTTCGTCCAAAATTTTGTTCCTATTATTTGTCAATTACACGTAAGCTGTATGAAGACAGTTTGCTTGAATCTACTTAATAACCAATTTGAGCAGATTATTATGGTTTCTCTGGAATTATATTATAGCCGAATAAAGAAATTGCGAGCAAGGCTTTAGGTGGATCGGAAATATTACTTACCTCGTATAATTAATTTTCTGAAGATGTTTACAAAATTCGCTTGAAAACTGTTAGAAGGCATTCTTTTAGATAGAGTCGTTTGCTGCCAAGTGGAGACAAATTCAGTATGGAAAATTTCTCAGGATAATTTACTTTTGTTTACCTTCCGTTCTGTCAATTGTGTTTTGGTGATGAGGTGACCAAACAAATCAGCAATATTCAAGTATGCTTCGAACCAAAGTCAGAAATAATAATTTTAATTTTAATATGCTACGGAGATAAGGATTTATGTCTCTTTGCTGTTCCTTTAAATATAAGTCAGACGCCTTACTGGAAAACTTGGGGTTGCAAGTTCGGTATGACAGATAGAACTTTTTAAAAATGATCGGAATGGGGCCTTGCGAATTTTAAGAATAAAAAATATTTTATGATCGTATTGCAGAAGATTGTCGAATGAATCTTAAGAAACTTAATTTTTTAATTAAGTCAGGTGTTCAAATAAAATTGATGTATTTATTCGTCTGACATAATTAGCAAAGCCAAATTACATCAAACTAACATATGTATCTTCATGGTTCATTCGTAAAATTCATCAAAAATTAATCTATGCAGGTTCCGCTGCGGTGGCATTGAAAATCAATGATAATTTGTGTGGGAGATGTTTTTAGTACCTGAATTTTATTGCATATTACGTTATCTTTTGAACAGAATTTCCGCCACGAAGCCACTTTTTTCACACCTCTATAAAAAAATTATAAAATAAAGTTTTTTGTTGGCGCTTTCGGAATTGTTTTTTGTGCTGCACTCGCAGTATACAGCTTCATATTTTGAATTGCTGAATGCTGCAGTGCAAATAACGTTTCCGAAAGTGCCCTGTGTTTTGTTAATCCTTCTTACGATTAAGATTTTGTAAATCTACTATGTAGGTATACGTGGGTAGGGGCACTTTGGATACCACATAGTAGGTGTTTTAAAGTGTATCAGCCCGGGGGCTTCACAGTAGAAATATGCGTTACTGATTGCATTTTTTTACTTAGAAGCGGATACGTTTTAAAAGATTCTGTAGAGAAGATTTTTCCATAAACCGATTTTCGTTATAATCGAAAGTCGACTATTCTATTTCAATATTTCTTTATAATCGGGCATATCGAAAATCGAATGTTACGTATTCTTCGAATAGCTAATTATTCGATTGATTGTGTTACCGTTTGTGATTGGAATGCTACCCCAGTATAAGGATTTAAATTTTCTACCCAACATTAGTTTGGAAGATAGAACGCTTTCTTTTTATGAAAAATTGTGTTCTACCAGAAATAATTCTTTTTCGAAAAAGTATTGTAGAGTCATTAACCTGAAGTTTTTTGGCTATTTTAAATACTTCCTTGTATTCGATTATTTATTATGACTCGTAGGTGTATCTTTGGGCAGGAAACTGTCGTATCCGATTGTAATTTAAATTAGACAATATATATGGGATCGTAGACGTCAAGAGAGTTTTATGTTTTGAAGTTAAAATCTGTTCTTATATCGCCATTAATTTTATGCTTGTTATTGCGAAGAGATTTATTGCCGTAGATGATTTAGTGATTTCGCAAATATAATCAAACTTTAAGGAAAGACGTACCCAAGCGATATCAACTACGACTTAGTTTGTTTGTTTTAATGTGTGTGGCGTGCTTATGAAAAATAAATAAAACAAAATACGGTAGCATAATTTTAAGGTAATCCAACAAGAAATGATTAAAATATTGCTTGCGTAAAAAAATAATTTTTTCGTTGCAATAGTAACGAATGTAACTTATCAACAATAAAATCAACGAAGTGCTATTTGTAGTATTTGTAGTAACTTTGTTGCTGTTGTTAAATGAACTAAACAAAGCGTGCATTAGTTAACCTGAAGGGAATGTAATGGAAGTTCTTTTTAACTTCAAAAATCAATCAATTCGATCATTATAAATTGTCTTGCGGTTATTGATGCTTTTTTCGTATTTTATACATCATTACAAGTTCAAATAGATTGGAAGTAATTCCTTAGTTCCATCAAGGAGAAGTTCAGTATAAATTAGTAGGTCAATTCAAATCCAGCTGTAACAAGTTCCATTGCAAAAAAAAAGAAACCTTTAATGACGGGCACAAATAGTTTGCACAAAAGTTCACATCATCATTTATTTCCTCCACCCTCTCATTTTTAGATTCAACTGTCTAACAATCCGGAACCTTCTTCCCATTGAAGAGCCTGTGCGGTGCGATGCGCGTTGTTTATCTGATTACCATCGACCAAATAGACTCGGAAATGATATGACAATGACAATCGCTCGAATAAGTCCCTCAAAGTAGAAAGCGACAAGTAAAATGAAGATCGGGTGAGGTCATCAATTTAAATTTATCTCGAGCAGCATTTACTTATCGCGTTGAGTTTTAGCACTCTAAAGTTCACCCGCCAAACGGCTAAACCGCCTTGTATAATTCGTTACTCGCACCCGCTCTGGTGCTGGTGCTGGTGCTAGAGAGCTTAATCCAAATGATTCAGTCTTGCATGACATCACCAAACTGATTGGTTAATACGCCTTCGATTCAATTGTTAGGATTTATCGATAAAATTGCGTAACACCTGCACTGGTTTCGTTGTTTAGCTTGTTATCTGATCCAGTTGTAGGCAACATACGCCGCCGCCACCTTATCAGGTACAAACTTCTTAATTGTTTATCTTGTTGTGTGTTTTGCTTGCTTCACTGGTGATAAAACAGTGGACTGAGCTTGTCTGTTATTTTCCGTATTCTGACAGACTGCATGCAATCTCTTTTGCAATTAAAAGTTCAAAACCTTTCGTGATTTCATGGTGGTTTTTAATGGGTCAGCGTGGACGCACTTAATGGATGTACGTTTCAAGGATTTCAAGTAAAAATAGATTCTGTGGATTGTTAGAAAATCTAAGGGGTACATAATAGAAAAGTTAAATTTGTTGTTGAAGGGTACGTTCAAAACGGTTGTGGCTTTAATTAGCTTAAATGGTTCATTTTCGAATTTAAACTAACAGTCGTGTAATGGATCAATAGCTTTCGTTTTGGTTATTCTCATTTATCAAATTGGTTTGTTGTTGTAACTATTTTTTTTCCCTAGAATTCAATGATTTTTAGATACATGTATGTATTACTTGTGTTTCCATGCAAAGTTAACTCTGCGTCGAGTTAAATTTGATTCCATGGAAGCTTGGATTGAGTTGAGTTTTGTTAAACTTAGCTAAACTCCGTGAAAGAGGCTGAGTTACGTAAATGTATTGGTAGATCAGATTGTTTACTTTCGTATTGATAATAGTGTCCGGTCGAGTTTTTTGAATAGAGGAACAAGTTGAGTTGTTTTAAATGTTTTCGCATATTACTCCATGTATATTGCAAAGAGTTGTCAAATTAACCCAAGTACATAGAAGCGCACAGAAAGTACGTGTCGTACTTTTAGAAAAAATTAAAAACGATGAATGAAAAGTCAGATGTATGTATGGTATATAAGGTAGGTCAAAATAAAGGACAGAGTTTGTGTACAGACCGAATATGGAGACATTATTGGGTAAAAATATCAGCCCACGCCTAGAAATTTACTAAAGGTCAAGTTGGCGACCGGCACATGCTCATACAATAGTAATTTGCTGTAATTGTGTTATCAGACTGATTAAATGAATGAATTACAATGTATAAGTGCCTCATAAGATATACCATGACCTTCTTCTAGCTTTTGTTCTTACATATTGCCTCGGTGATTTGTCGTGTCTTAACCATTATTCTGATAGTTTTCGGTTAGTTACCTTACGGTAGCTAAAAATTAACGGAGCATTGTCCGATCTCAAAATTCCTGATTCAATTCTCGATCTACCTTCGAGTAAAATTGTAAATGGAAAATCATCCGCTAATCTGTGGAAAGGAGTTATATGAACTAGAAAAGGATAAGGAGAATATGCAAAGAAAAATTAGTTGTTTGAACACAAAAATAATTCTTAGTATTGTCTCGTACAGGATCTTTCCTCACTTAAAGAAACACTAAAAAACATTTATTTCTTACATAAATAGCCAGTATCTATGTAAAAATAATTTGCCAGGTTAATGGTAGGAACCTCAAACCTGGTTGTCAATCTTCTCATATAAGAGAAGGAAACAGAAAATATTGTAGTCCAATATTTTACAATGGAACCTGAATTAGAGCCCCACCTTTTATCGAGGAGTAAATACATATCCAAATTTTTTTTTGATCCATCATATTTGGACTTATAGCAATAAGATCCGGTAAATGTGCTTGCTTACGATTTACTAAGCTTTGAACAATTGGGTCAGGTTTTTTAAAAAGTGATAATTTAACCAAATAAGATAAAAAAATATATTTAGGTCGAAGTTTACTTGAATTTTTTATATTAATATACATATGTACGTGCTTATGCTTCTTTCTTGCGAAGTGTAAAAATTATATTTTATTTTCTTTTAATGATGAAAGCAGATTTTATTAGGTTCCTACTGATGGTATTTGTATAGTTGAAATGAATTTAGAAATTGCAATTATATATTTATCGATTATCCTGTTCTTGTGTAATTTTTGGACAGTCGTTATGTACTTGCAGGTCTTAATTAAAGTGGCTTTTTCAGCTATGCTTATAACATAATTTTAGTATACCTGTAAGTGTGGAAGTGATCTTGTAGTACATATTTTAACTTAAAGATGTGCTGAGATCTAAGTTACTCTTTAAAGAATTATTATTATTTTTTGAATGAAGTGTTGTACGCAAATATTAAAAGGGTATATGAAATCAAACGACCTCTGAGCAGTGAACGAAAATTTAAAAAAAAGGAAAGAAAAACGAAACCAGAATAATGAAAGATGATATTTTGAATTGATTATTTGATACCAGCATGTAACTTTGATCAAAAAGAGTTTATTACATTTTTAGCTTAAAATTTTGTTCAATAAATTAACTACATAAAAAAATTTTTCTTTTTCCACTGCTGCTCTTGAATTGTGTGATAATGCTTAATAAAGTTCCACGACTAAAAAGACAACATCCAGCAGGTATTGAGAACTTTTAAAAATAACTTACGCTTGTGTGAACATTTATTTTGTTTTTTTTTTGTTCTATCTCTTTTACTATACACGAAGCACACAATTTTTAGCTGCATGTTGTGTGACTAAAAACAAATACAATTCTTTCACTTGCCAATTTCTTTTTATTTTCATATATGTTATATCCATTCATTTGCTATATTTATGTATAATTTCGTGAGTTTAGCTTTATATATATTTTATTTTTGAGAGCAATAAAACTTTGAAAGATTTTGGCCAGGTGTGTTACAAAAGTATTATTTGCATTACTGTGCGGTGCTTTGAATAATAAAAAGAATTGCGAAGCATGTAGGTGTCATATTTGCATAGGTATGCAACAGGTAAATTTTTCCTGTTGCTCTTCACTTCAATTTTCTCATTAAAATCATTAATGATCCAACACCTACAAAAATTACCTGATTTAAACAAGTGCTGTAGGAAACTGATCATTAAAAGAATCACTCAATTAAATATTGTTTCCGGTAAAAACATGTAACCCCTAAAAGTTTCGAATTTACATTATGTAATGTGAATCCGCATAGGTCTTGTTCCGAAGAAATATTGAGCAGGACAATATTTTATCGTTTATTTAATCAATTTGGTTGAAGCAAAATAATCAATTATTGCACTTCTATTAAAGCAGTTCCCATACAAACTTCTTGTGTGTAGTGTTTTTTTTTTGATGCTAATTCAGCCGATTGCTTCCAAATAGGGCTGTCGGATTCTTGAATGAACGAGGCAATTTCTGAATGAAATGCATTATGAATGAATGAATTCTTAAGCACCGCACAGCCTAATGTGATCAGAGGGTTAAAAGTGTTACTCTGGTGTCGACCGCAAAAGACGCCTTGGTTCTAAAGTTAATTGACCTTAATAATTTCTGAAGACTCAATTAAAGCAGTCTGTTCGGTACATCCGCCTTAATTCCGGATTTTTCTACACGTATATGCTACCATTTGCGTAACCCACATACGCACTTCAAAATTTTTTTTCACTATTTCATAAAAGTAAATTAGACGTGTGGGACTGATGGCTGCATGCTGGGCAGCAGTTGAATAGCGCTTGTTTAATAAATATTCTATTTCTGGCGTAACAACTGCTCAACCGCTGAGTGTGTACTCACGCGCGCACTGTTTCTAAATGCATACCATTACGCATATGCATTGAACAAGAATTTCCCCGATTGCTTATTTGATCCTTTGAGCTCAGCTGCTCGCAATGGGATCATTTTCTTTTTTTTTCCAAATCTTAAATATTTTCACAGAATGTCTTATTATTCTTCTATTTGTCACCGGTCGGGGCCATTTATTCTGATTTGCTCTTTAAAAATAGATTTGGAAAAGCAACGACGGCAAATATGCCAATAAGAAATAAATTCGTCTGTGAAATTTGAATTTATGAGGAGGAATGCTTTTCTTGATTTTTTTTAACATTTTATTGTTTGTCTTCAATTTTGTTTTAGAAAAGCTTTTCCTTTTTAATAAATTAGATATTTCTTAGTGATTTACAATCATATCTTAAAAACGTTTGTTATGTTTTGATTCGCCAAATATTTAGTTTTTTTTATTTATAATACTTATTAGAGTTAATAAGATTTAGATTTAGGGTTAATTAGGTTTAAATGTATGCTGTTATATTTCTCTATTTTTAATTTGTAGTATTTATTTTCTTATTGTATTTTTAAAAAAAATTTGATGTAATAATTTGACATTTTGGATATGTAGGGCATAGGCCACAAAGGAAGGGAAATAATCTCAACAGTCTCACTATAAATCCCTTAAAAATAAAATTTTCGAGAATTTTCTTAAAATGTTTCGGTCGTAATATATTTTTTTAACATGAGATGTTTTAAGAATAATTTTAAAAGCGCTTGGAATTTTAAATTAGTTGAACTCACTATTAGATAGTTTTTAATTATTTCCTCCCATATTGCTCTTTATTGATTAATTGCTGACGTTTATCTTATAAATTATGAATGTGAAAATTGAATACACATGACGTAAGTGTAAGATGTTGATTGAGTAATTAACAGTAATATTATTGAATTAGTGAGTGGTGTACAGATACAGTAATTAAGTTCTTTTGCGGTATTGATTGACACTCAAGTATATACCAAAGGCTCTATGGTTATCTATTTTTGATTTTCAGCAGATTTGCTGAAACGATCCTATTGATTATATCGTGATACGAACGGAAATTTATGGTTTATTCCCCAATGCCTGACAAGGTTACAATACAACTACGACTAAAATTGGTTTTTAAGCATTTGCGCTCGCTTCAACTAACAACATGACATTTCCTTGTAGGAAGTTCAATGTCGAGTGTGGCTCAACATAGCTTTTAAATGTAAGAATTACAATTACCTATTTAAATTATTGCTGCACACCAACGAGTCGATGTCGAATTTGTGAGATAACTACATTTATTTGATTCCATCTTTTTTATTAAATTTACCCTGCATATAAATTAATGAAACCTCAATTAAAGTCATTAGACTTATAATGAATTGAGAAAATACAAAAAATTATTTGAACAAAAAAGCTATATTTAGTTTTGCAAGGGTAAGGTTGTAGAAAAGGCATCCTGAATGAAAATCTCAGTCTTAGGAAGTGCGAATCAATATAACCAATTTATCTGGTAAACAAAAATGATATCTACTACTATTCGACGCTTATGCAGCCAATGCATGTCAAGAAGCATCAAACGTTCATTACAAGAGAAAGAATGACAGGGTTGTTCCACGGCAAATCTTTGGGAGCGAACCTAATAAATGTTCCTTGGACAGACTCGATATTGTAAATTTGATTTTATTAATATGGAGACCACATTTGGGACGCTTATTCCAGGCCGAACAAATGAAGCAAAAAGTTTCTTGTACACAGTAACGTTAAAGAATTCACGTGATAATTTTTAATAAACTCTAACATTGACAAAGATTTCGCTTAATAAAGTTCGGCTTACAGTCTAATGTCTAATTCGCAAACAAAATGTACTCGTCGACGAGTGTGGCTCGCCAGAATGTACTTAATCAAATCCATGATTAAAAATATTCAGACATTATTTTTGAAAGTGTCTATTTATTTTAAGGACAAGGAAAGGCACCTCCTATTCTATTTAATTTTTAAGTGTTCACAATCCGTGAAAATCAAGAGCAAAATATAAGTGTCTACAAATGTTCTCTATGTATTTATTTTTGTCGGAGGTAAGACAATCCTCAAAATGTTGTTCATGATCTGAAAATTCTATTAAACTAATCGAGGTTAAAATGAAGAAAATGCTCAATTAGCGTGATTAGATTTTATTTAAGGTTTAACGGTACGTACGGATTTATTTTTTCATTTTAAACGAGTCAACTTCTTGGCACTTTCCCCGTGGCGTCATTGAATTTGCCAAGAAATAAATGATTCTAAAAATATTTACAGGTGTTTCTGATCTTCGAATTTCATGCGGAAGGAATGTGAAAAAAGAACACCATTAAGTCTAAAAGGAATGCTTTTAAGAATTATCAACTTATTGCACTCCAGTGGCTTCTCTGAGAATAAATTTAGCTATTTGCTTCTCATGAACTCAAATTACGCAAAAATTGCAAATAAATCTTGTTCCCAAACGATTTCTGTGCAATTGCCAGTTGTTCATTTTCCTGCGCAAACATGCAGGGATCATAAAATGTTAGCAGATAAGTTAGTTCTTCTGTTCGTTTAATACTTTCACGTATGCATATTACTGTTCTATTTGCAGATTTTGCTCTTGTATGATAGATAAGGAAAAACGTCTCATATTTGAATTTATAGTGAAGTCTGAAATTAGCAAATATGTATATGGAAATACTCCTTCATTTATGTTAATAATCAAAGGGCTGTATGTATCAAGTAGCTATACACTTCTGATTGCCACTACCTAATTCAGCGAAGGTATTATATAGCAGTCTTAAACTATTTAGAGATGCCTCCAAAACGTAGTCTGTTATTTTTATTTGCTTTGCAAGTTCTTTCTACGATAGAACCGGAAATTCTTTCAATAATATTTCCCTGTCTACGAACGTTATCTAGAATAACCTAAAAGTACTATTATAGTAAAATAATCTTGTTTTGTATCTTGGTGGAGCATTGTCAGATTTTCTGTTAATATAAATTCATAGGTGAACGTTTTATTTGAAGTTTTTTTAAGATGGTCACTGAACTAAGTGGTAACAGTTCTTGATACCTCATTGAAACGCTTAAGTGATCTAACTGCAGCATGCTGCCTTGGTGGTTTTGCTTAGTAGAGAGGCGAGTTAATTAAAAAAAATAGTGCAATAGGAACGTATCTAACAATTTAAATTTAATTTTTGTATAATTAACATTAGCTTACACAGCAATAACGCCGGCAACATGAGATCAATTGCTCATTTTTGTAATCAAGTGAACTCTTCGAAGATTTTTTTAAAATTCAAAACCAAATAGCAACTGGTGCAAGACATAATCATCTAAAAATAAAACATATTATAATTTTTCAACAACATTATTATCTGTGCGCAGATATTAAATGAGCAAGTAGCACTGAAGATCATTTGCATCCGTTGGAAAATGCCACTTCAAATTATCACTTATTAAATGTGTTTATTTCATTAGCACACTTAGTAACTATAAAAATAAATCGCTTGGAGGAAAACAGGCAAAGTGTCTAACTCAAACTCGTGACAATCCCCTTGAAATCATGGAAAGTTCACTCCTCTTCACTCCTTTTTCTAATTTTTCTTTATCGAGAATAAGAAAAAATATTAAATGTTGAAGCATTATGCAATCGTGCATAATTTACTAAATTGCATCTTCTTGAAAATTTTCAGCTCAACAACTCAGAGCAACAATGCTGCCCTTTCTCAGAGACCTTACATCTCCGACATCAGTTCACCGCTTATTCAGGTATGTGGCAAAATTCTCGAATGTTCTCCGTAAAAAGTTATTTTTAACTAAGCTTTTTTTCTCTTTTTGGCATTTGGCCATGTTTTCTATCGATCATGTAGGAGGATGGTGACAACAAAGTGCTGAAGCTCAGGTTTGATGTCAGCCAGTACGCCCCCGAAGAAATTGTCGTGAAAACTGTCGACAATAAGCTATTGGTGAGTCATTATTTACATGCCGTTGTTTTAATTTTTTTTTTGTAGTAGAACCAATTACTATTCTTTCTGTCCCGAAATTTGATATAAGTGGGCTAGTGGAATTTTATATGGGGGTCTGGTTTATCTCGTGACCAATTTTATCTGGACAGATGCTTCTTCTCTGCGTTTATTTCAAGCAGATGAGCTTCACAAATACTTTTGCAGATTACGTAATTGAATACAGAGGAATTTTTCGCGAGATCAGATGCTTTGATTTAAAACAAAAAATTGACGAAATTCATTTTACGGAACGAGTTATAGTAAAAAAAATCGGTTTATGAGAAATATAATATTTTTAAATATATTCTAGGCGATCTAGCAAAGTTATCAAAAATTTTAAAATATTCTAACACTCGAAAACAAACAAGGAAATGCGATTTATTTGTTGGTTAAAAAAGTGCAAAAAAGAAGCTTAACCTTTTTCGTATCTTTTTGTCTCTTATTTTAAGAAATAAAAAAAAAACCTTTGTTTTTTTTAAATTTATATGTGATTGATTTCTTATTTTTATGTATTCTAGGTACATGCCAAACATGAAGAAAAGTCAGACACAAAGAGCGTATATAGAGAATACAACCGGGAATTCCTTCTACCAAAGGGCGTTAATCCTGAAAGCATTAGGTCGTCCCTCAGCAAAGACGGAGTTCTTACTGTAGATGCCCCTCTCCCACACCAGCTAACTGGCGGAGAGAAGATGATTCCAATTGCCCATAACTAAAATCTCACGGCACTAATTTACTTTTAATATCGAATTTGGACTTCTCATTTTAATTGTAATTACAATACGTCTAAATTGTATGTTTATTTCTTGTCTAGTTGCTCTGTGTTTATTATTTTACATTTGTAACTTTAACTAGTGATGTTCAGTTCGTGAGTACTCGACAAGTATTTGTCTTTGAAAACTTTGGTTAAGATGCATATGAATCTAGTTTTAACGAATGGGCTACACTGCTTTCGTAATTTATTATTCGTTGGAGTTTTTTAGTTCGCATCAATACTCACCGCGCTTAACTACATCACGAAATTACTTAAAGACCTAGGTGTATTATACATTCGCTCGATTGCAAATATGATGTTAACTAATAAAGGCTTTTTATACAAGTTTTTTTTTAGATATTTTCAAACTTAGTGATTCTCCTTACAGTAGATAACTCGTGTTTTTTTTTGTTTTTATACAGAATTTAAAATAAAATATTTATATTGGTTTCTACGCAGTCTTTTATTTCGTCATTGCTTTCAAATTTTAGTGTGTCCGGGATTATCTCTACGCATCTGAGAAAAAACAGGTTCAGAATAAAAGGTTAATATTTTTTAGGCAGTCGTTCAATTTCTTACCACCATAACTTGCCACTTATCACATGATCCACATGCACTCCTCCAACCAACCCAACGACTAACAACTTTAAACGCTTATGATTATCGATAAAATGACTGACTGGAAGAAAATGTTTCAAACAAAAGTTCCTTATTGTTAAATTTAAAATTAGAATATGCAAAAACGGCTCTCATATGGAATTTTAAAACTACCACCTTCTCTCTAAGGTGAATGTGAATGATAACCACCCCTAGAAATATTAAATTCAACAAAAGAGAGAGAAAGAGAGAGAGAGATGACACTTGGAGGAAAAGACTCACGATGATAGAAACAGTGTTTTTGTAGGTATTCAACTCAATTAAACCAGTTACAAAAAATTAATGAGTGTTTTGATCCCAGAAAGCAAGTCGAACATACCGGTATCATAATGAGGTATCGAAACCAAGTCCCTCTAATAACTTAGTTAAAATTCCAATGCCGACAAATTATTAAATGTTCATTCTGAGAAGGTTTTGATCCAATGGGTATTTTCAGAGAAAAACTTTTCTAATACTCGAAAGCAAAAAAGATGTTATACTATTTCATACTCAGTAGTTTTGCTTTCGTACCAAACAGGGGTGCTTACTAGGAGAAGAGAAACAAATTGACTTATTTTGTTTGAACTGAACTACAAGTAAATATCTTTATATATATAATTCTACTGTACGTGTGTTTTCACTGAACTCCTCCTAAACGGCTGGACCGATTTGAATGAATTTTTTTGTATGCGTTTGGGTGGCGCCCCGGATGGTTTAGATTTACAAATCAGCCCGGCAGATGGCGCTGCAGTCGGTATGAATGTAATGAATTTCATATATTGCCATGCCGTGTGCCATGTTATGGGTATCGTTGGAAAGGGGAGGTAGTGTAGAATGTGTTGATGAAAGAAAGGTTGGTGAAAAGTGTGAAATGTGGGAATTATTGGTGAAAACGTGTTTTTGTTGTGGGGGAGGGATGGGTGGTGACACCCCCAGAACTGTATCTCACGGGTAGGAAGAAGAGGCACTATAGGAAATTGGGCCAGGTTGATGAAAGTTGGTGAAAATAGTGAAAACTTGGTTTTTTCGGTGGGTGCCGACAAAATTGAAACGGCTGTGGAAGAAAAGTGTATGCATGAATTGGAATAATTTTTTCACCAATCGATAGCTAAGGAAGCAGAGTAATCTATATATATAGAAATGTATCCCTATTTCCATTGGTCACGACATCACGCGTGAACGGCTGGACCGATTTTGCTAATTCTTTTTTTGTTGTGTTTGTTATTGTCGGGAGAAGGTTCTTATGAAAGAAAAAATTAAGAATATTGCGCGGAAAATTACAAAAATATGTTTTTGGTTTGGGTTTTTGGGAGATATAGGAGAGGTGGTGCAATAAGGAGGCGGTGTAGGTAGGGGCAGGTGTCGGGCAGGGCAACGTCTGTCGGGTCCGCTAGTATTATATGAAATTATGCATGGAATTCAGTTATAATGGAAAAAAGTCGAAATAATCCTTTTTTATTTAAATTGTGGCCAGTTTTGTAAGAAAATTAAAACATTTATTCTTCTTTAAAATGCCCTTGTACTCGTACACAAATTTAATGAGAGTCTAATAGCGTGTATTATCTTACATATTCAACAATAGACACCACTGCGATGCGGCATGTTGCGTTATTCATAAGTACTAAGTGGAATCATTTTTACCATACACATGTAGGTAACAGGGCTCCAATTATGTAATGCGACGATGCAGCGGTATAATAAAAATTCAACATTTCCTTGATGGGGCTATGCGATCATAGCGTAAAAAACCTAATTTACGAATTTTCTTTTCGTGTTTGAAGTACGCTACTCTACACTGAGAATAATCCATGGCCTCATCTACACCTACAAAGTTTTGTTATCGATCGTCCGCAAACCAGGAAGATGTCGGAAATGACAAATGACGGACAATGTAATTTCCTTGCGTGCAAATTTTTCTGATTTTTCGATCAGTTTGTTCACTACACACCTTTGAAATACATGTTTTTTTTTCTTTGGGACAAAAGGTCGAAATTGCAGATCTGGCAGCCAAAAATGTATTTCCTGCAAGTTTGCAAGAGGGTGCGCGTTGCAGTACTTTCCTCTCTACTATAATGCCTCACCTCAACTCAAAGCGTGAATTTTCAGGAAAGCTTCTTTGGTACACGCTTCATGTTAGGTTAATTTTGGATAGTTTTGTTCGTCCGTTGCACACAGGTTTTAAAGTAGGTATTTAGTTTTTTGGTGCAGTTCTTCTTCTTTCTAAATAAATTCCGATAGCAAGTTTCTGAATGGGTTCATTGGACCTGAATGTTTTAAGACAACCTCTTTGGAGTTTGCACGCTTTAACATTTGCGAAATTAATATTCTCCCGTATTCCTGGTTTTAATGGAATTTGATCCCGTTTAAAGCGCAGGAAATTTAAAAGAATGCTGAAAGGGTCAGAAACCTCTCCGCTTGTTGAACACTCGAAACGTTCCAGCATACTTTGAAGTTTCCTACGAAATTGTATTCCGGCGGAATCAAGAATAGGTACGGCCCATTAAATAGTAAAGACCTATTTTAGAGATGAATGTTGCTATAAATTCAAAATTGAGATTTTTATGTTTTTAAACTAGTAGAAACGTTCGATATGCGAATAATCGGGGGAATAAAGGTGTCGACTATTTCACTGTTTAGCTTTGGAAGTCACAGTAGTTTTTCTTTATTTTGTGAGGAGTTAATGACGACGAGAAATTCAATTTCTCTTTCCAATGGATAATTCATATATTCCATAAACTCTTTTTTTAAAGAAACTACGCTAAAAGTGAGCTAAAATAAATAAATACATATATCAGGACAACCCCCTTTTGCCGCTCAACATATAGATATAGAGAAATGCTCGTCTTTGAAAATAGCCTACACAAAGTCGTTAACATTATTAATGGAGGTGAGAATTTAATACGTTCGCTACTCAATGCTTTGTGTGTTTCCATATGAATATCTACCAAAGAATATGCATTTGAATAGACTGTAAAGAGCCTTCTAAAATAATAATTTTTTTTAAGGTGAACCATTAAGAGCAACTCACTCTCGTATTATACAAATATGTAAGTAGAATTCGGACTTAAAGGTCCAAAAAACAAGAAACACCAACAAAATAAGTTTGTGTTGAAAAATAATAATTCCAGTTTCGAGTGATTCCTGAACTTATAAAAAACTAACTTTATGAAGCTCATGAGAGGTAAGTGTTCCATAAAATGGATAAACACGGAGGTTATCAAACCCCTGAATCATATGATTTAGTGGGCTTTCAAATAAAACAGCAATTTAAATTCACGAAGTAAATACAAAATCGCATATCTTTTACACTGATTTAAACAGAAATTCTTTACCTGACAACAATTTATTAGTGTCGTAACGATTTCTTTACCATAAAGACGTAATAATTTCAAAAGTGAAGTGGTCTAAACAGAACGAAACGAGCCATGTGCCTCCATATCAAGTACTATCGTTTAACAAAGCCTCGATTAATTTTGATGTTATTTATTCTCATCAAGGTGTGCACCATCGTTTTCAGGAATACTTGTCGATATTCTGAATACTTTGTTTTTCAAAGAGTTCGCAATAATGTATGAAATATGATAATTTATTGATACGTTGAGGAATTTTTGATGATTTGGTAATATTCCATAGCAAGGCTGGGCCTTGGGCCTAAACAAAAAAGGCTTACCAGCATCAAGAAATTACTTTCTATATACATAAGTGTTTAGAATGGAGCTTTACGTCTGTTTTTTAATATTGCAATAGTTGCTCTTCCACATACATCATCATGTATGACGATTGTTGTCCTAATGTAAACTAAATTAATTTTTTTTAATAATTACGAGAATGTTTGCAAAATATGTATATCAATGGTAGGTGTTACCAAATGATCACACTCCAGATTGCTAATCTGCTTTATGTTTGTACAACACTCCGTCGTTATTTAATTCACCTTTGTATAATTTTAATATTCAACATCATTTTTAAATTCGAACAAGTAGTTACTTTTCTGCGCTAGACTCTGTTTGTTATGGATTTATTGGTTAGTTTTTTGTTTCTGCGCGTGAATAATTGGAAAAAAAGTAGTAAAATCCTTGAAGGTGAAGTTATTTTTAATTAGCTGTAACTCAACCCATACTCCGTTCAACCACTATTTTATCTTGTTTAATATAGAAAAAAAGTCTATTTCACATTATCACCATCAAGTTCTTGTAGACGTTTACGATAATTCTGATAATTTCAGAGATCCCTTTACTGTTAAATATAAGTTTGAACAGAAAATTACGCTTCAATTAGTTGGACGCTCCTTTATGGAAATTCAAAGCTTTAATGCGACAACTCGGCCAAAATTCTCTACTAATCCATATAGATCGCGAAATTACGCATTTTCTATAATTATACAATGTATGTAATGGAGACGAATTATACAATGTATGTAGGTACTAAAGTTCACTATTTACGTAGATTTGCAGAGTGTACATCAACATTAATTTTCTCAGAGACCATAAGTGCTAGAATAATTTTTTTGATTTTGTTTCTAATGTTTCAGTCTTTTGATTGAGTTTAATGTTGAATGCATTTTGTATGGTAGGAAAAATTGCTCATTCAAATGAAAGAAGGCAGAAAACAAAAAAGCAATTGAAATTCGGGCGATAAGTTTCAAAAATTTAAAATGCGTTTGTCTCGAAACTATGTTTTTCAGACTGATCGAAATAATTCAGAGAATCAAATCGACAGATTCATCTTTCTCTTTAGTTATTCAGAATCGACATCATTCTCGCATAGACTACGGAAAATGGCATATTGTAAAATATTGATTTTTTAAGAATCTACTACTATCATAAAAATTATGTCAAAATCGAATCGTAAAATTTGAAGTTACACCAAATCGTATAAATAAAAACACAATTTTTTTTCCTTAGTGCGATCATGGCAAGACGGCAATTTATAAAAAGTATTACAATTTTTATTCTAGATAAGAATTTTTGGAGAAATCCAAACGACTATTGATGTCGTCCAACAAATACATTTGTATATTTTATAATAAAAATTATTCATTGCAATTGTTTTCTTTATTTCATCACAACAAGATTTCAAAAAAAGGTCTTAAAATCGGTCCCAAAAGGGGTAAGGTAATTAATTATAACTCACATTTCATACATATATGACCAGTCTATTTATTATTTATTTATATTTATTATTATTTAAAGGAATTGCTTTTTAAACTCTTAGCAGACTTGTATTGCAAATGGAGTGAGAAAACAACTGGTTTATTAATTCCACAAGTAGGGAAAATTATTTTTACTCGTCCACTAGAAGTAAATGAGTCTTTAAAAAAAATTTATTATTATATTACTGTTTTATTCCTCTACACATATAACAAGGCATTTAGGTAACTTGACGTAGGAGTGCTTTAAAGGAAAAACGTTTGCGGTTTCAAAGAAAATTGATGACTTCTGGTGGTGAAATCCATACAATATTATAACGAAGGAATTATGAACTAGTATGTTTTTCTAGATAAAAAAACTTCAGTTACCCACATAAAGGGTTTTGCGTTCCTAAAGCACTCGAATGCATATTTATCGGAGCTTAAGAATTTATATACTTCAGAGCTTATAATTTTGAAATAATTTCAGTATTACATTTGTTTAGGACATACAATAGTTAAAGTATGTGAATGTCAGAATACGTCATTCTCATTTGAAAAATCAAATTGGGAAATCAATATTTTATTGATATTTTAAATAAACGCACTTAAACATTGGACATTTGACTTGAAAATAGTCGAACAGCAATACTATCCAAATTAAAGCTAAGGAGGATAATGCCGTTTTGTTAAATGAAAAAAAATGTTGTTATAATTAGCAAGATTATTATTATATTCCAAACCAGAATACTAGATCCGAATTTTAATACAGTTTAAAAGATATAATAAATCAAAATAAAATATATTAGTGGATCTTTCTAGAAGGACAAGACGTTCTAAAAATTAGTCGAAATATTAGGAATTAATTTAAATTAGGGAGAGGGGAGAGATAATGAAATAAAAAGACATTTCTTTCCCTTAATATTAAACCAGGATCATTTTATTGGAATTGACAAGGCGTGGAGTAACTTCAATTAACCTTTCTGGGCGGACATGGGTTATTAGCACTTAAAGCCCCTTGTACAACAAATGACAAATAGACTGAATTTAAGTATTTAATAACCAAAAGGAAATATATGTTGTAGATATTCGCATGTACTTGCGTATAATTTAATGAATCGAGAGCGAAAATCTCTTTATAGATATAAACAAATCCGAAAGCAGAAAAAACTCCCAAATTAATCGATTAGATTGAATCTGTCGAAATCGGCAACTTTTCCAGAGAAATCATAGAAGTCAAAAGCTTCTGAACTGATAATGGCCTTCTAACCTGAATACAGAGAGAAGGGTGATAAATGTGCCAACAATTTCTAGATGATTGCAATAATCACTTCTCCTCCTGGGGATACTCCGAAAAATCCTTTTGAAGCTGTTGGATAGGCTGGGATTTATGATGGGGAGAAGGAGAGAAGGCGTCTGCGCACATATTTTGTACAAATGGTCGACATCTGTTGGGCGGGTCCAGAGGCAGCATCTTTTCTGTTAATTGAAATTTTCGGATAATTCTAGTGATGCTGGTGAATTCAACGGGCAAATTTGTTCTAGTTTTTAACGGTTTCCGCTTAATATGTAGATACATTAGATGAAAATTATATGAGTTTAGTTTGCTATATAAAGTGTTGATATCTTTTTGCACGATAGCCAAGGTTGCTCTCTGACTGTCATACAAAACAAACAATCAAATTTTAAAAGCAAAATTGAAATTTACAACTTTGAAAGTCCCTTGAAGTTGAGAGTTTCGGTGGCGGTTTTAGATCTGCCCTCTTGAATTCCAAAAGTTCGATAACCGATTCGATATCACCAATCTTTTAGAAATAATCCATTAAACATCAGGACAAAATTAGAGTTTCATTAGTTTATTAAGTGTACGTCACGGGATAGCTAAAGCGATATCTAATATAGAATATAAATTGGCTACAAATCGTATTACTATACTGGGTTTTATCATCTATTGGGGGACAAAAATGAATGGGGTGGCAGTTGCAACCTTTTGGGAATTACAGGGTGATTATTAAAATCGGGATGAGCACAATTATTTTATTTTTGTCTTGTAATATACCAAACGCAGCGACTTCATTAAACACACGCCAAACCACTACTATCTTAATGTGCCTTTCAAAAATGCCATCAATGTTAATCTACCGCTCCTACTGAAAGTACACTATGTCTTATCATACCATATCATTCGGCACCAAAACAGTTTGAAGAATGTTTTTCACTGCAATTTCCATTTATATAAAAACCCAAAAAAGTGGACTTTCGATTAATGTAATATCTACATATGTACATATTTATATATATCCATCTATCTATCTACTATAATGATCAACTATAACGCGAGCGCGAGAGTTTTTGATTCCTCCCGTGAGTTTATTTCCACACTAATTTCAATGATTTCAACAGTGATCGCGTATCAACTGAATATGGAATTAATAAAACGTTTGGAAAACCAAACGGGGGGCAGATCCAAAAATTTTCAACTTCCAAGAATTGCTATAAAAACGAGTGCCGTTATGTTTTGGGGGTTGCTGATCTCGAATTAAAGATGGCGGATCCAATATTGGCATTGCGATTAAATCTGCAGGATCCGCATTGGTAAACCATGTAATCTTTTTTCTCTAAACATTTACAGTAATATTAATTTAGTAAGTAATAGTAATTTTACTTTATAAAAATTTATAAATTTATAATAGATTAAAAAAAACGGAAAACAAACTTTTTTAGACTTTATTATTTTAGCATAATTAATTACTCGAACTGTTGGATTCTTAGTAAACGTGTCACGTCTTTGTTTCCTCATATCTGAAACTCATATACTCGTACGTATCATAGGGCTTTGCATTCGTACTTTAATACAGCTTCCTATCGATTGGTTGTACTGCAGATGGAAATAACGTGGGATCGAGGGAATTTTTAGCATTTGGGAAATCGCGAACCTGTTTAATTTTCCGCCGGCACTTTATCCTGTTAGATCCTGTTATTCCAGTCTGCTGCAAAATTACATAGCACGGAGGATGATTACGTTTTCCCATCATTGCGTTGTTCAGTGCTTGATACCCACTAAGATGGAAGATGAAACAACTTTGCTGCTAGAGATGATTTATAGCGAAAACAAAACGCTCGAGTTCTCTTCTGGGCGGGTGCCCAGTCAGTCACCCGGGCAATTGACAAATTGCTGTTGTAAGGCTGTAAAGTGACATCGTGTTGCGGATTTATGCACGCTTGTAACAGCGCTGCAAATTCAATTGCTCTCTAGACAAGAACCGTCTTCTTATTATGAAATCCTCCTTGCAGGACGAAATTAAATTCATTTTGAGGTTGCGCAGCGTGGATGCATGGAGTGCAATACCAACGGTCGTCAAATCAAATCGATAGCATGGCTTTGATGTCTCTTTCCTCGTGGGCTGCCAGCGCTCCAGGGAAGTTATAAATGCTAAAATTGTGTCAGACTGCTTGAACGTCCACTTGAGGACTTAAAAAAGGATTCTTGCCAACTCATGATTTGCCCTGAACTTAGTTATACACTTTGAAGTATGCTCTGCCGTGTTCTCGGCAGCAGTTATTTGGTTATTTTGCACGGGAGCTTCATACGGAGATCTACATTTTTATGATTCTGAAAAATATCCTTTAATTTGCCCAGCTAGCTTACCTGAGGGTAGTGGAGACTGTTTCAAAGTATGCAAAAAGAAATTTTATCTGAAGAGATTTTCAGCTACGGTGATTGAATTTTTTGCTGGACTAGTGGAGCGAAGTTGGAACGTTTATGTCTTTTCCATGGCAATTTTGTTCCACTTCACGAGAACTTCATGACGACTTTTCAACGTCCAGTCCGTAAAAACAGTCAGGACAAACGTGGAACCGTTCATGATAGTTTTCATATTTAAGTCTAACATTCTCACAATTACGTAATGCCATCAGTGCCGAATTTAGTACGTTAGCCCGAAAAAGCAAAAGAATTTAAAATGTCCCAGCTGTAGCTAGGATAAATATGGGACTACTTTGCTATTTGTGTTAAATTATATGCAATTTTCAGCTTTCTGGGTGAAACGGGTAAAAAATTATGAGGCAGGCAGATAGAAATCGTGAGCTGTCTATAAAGGGTTTCGTGTTAACCAATTTTCGTATGGAGCCTTAAAAATGAAACATAATAAATGAATATAAAAGGCACGAAAATGGAACAATATAACGCATCTGATAGGAACAGAACAGAGACGAAACGGAAACGAAACAGAACTGATGTGTACTAGAGCAGCGCGCGTACTAGAGTGCCAACTTCAACCAGCCACCGTGTATGAGCACATTGATCGTGCTCGGTTCTTACAATCACAAATTTGTGGTTTCAGAAATGAAACGGAAAGGAAACGGAATTGAAACTGAAACGAAATAGAAACGAAACAGACCAATAACAGAAGCCGGTAGCTGGTACTCCAACCCATCAGCTAAGAGATGGTCAATTTAGCAATCTGTAACACATCCTGATGCTATCCAATTGCCGGCGCCACTTTCCAGGAAAACTCATGTTAAGCAAAAACAATTTTATATTGATTTAGGTATACGATTTTAATTCGGTTAAGAAAAACCATAATTTTCTGCTTATATTTCGCGATTTCTGCAAAAGTGGAGGGTGATGGAACTACTCTAACACCGGATCCCAAAAATGGAAAACCTGTATTGGGATTCCCAGGTCAGACATTTTTTTTTTGTATGTGCCGGTGTAATCTGTTGCATATTTCACGCAAATTGGCCCTTAGCTTAATTTGAGTGAAGCAAAAAACAATCAGAAAAATTTCACAGCTCGTAATAACAGGCAAACCCAAAATTATTAATTCTGGGTCGAGAAACACTTGTTTTCTTCTACAGTAATAAGTAGAATTTAAGGAGTTTTAAGCTTACTGAAATAAGCATTAATCAAACAGATCGAGAGTCTTTCGATTAAGACACCAAGCTGATCTTGTCAGTGCGCGGTACTAGCTGCCCAGTAGCAAATGTAATGATTACCTAATCAATGCCGTAGTGACTATTTGTAATGTCAGCACCTTACTTCTCGCAATACAAGAGCGGTTACATTTGAAAGGGCATGTCCGCTTAAACGAACTGCTTACGTCTCTCATTATACGGTATTTGCTTACTTCATCTTCAATGAAATGCAGTGGCAGCGGAGGCATCAATACAACAGGTATCATTATCATTTGCAAGACGACGCATTACTATTATAAGCGCTTACTTCTTTAGTGATGTACTAATTTTTTTTTGAATCACCAGAAAGTGTGCTGATTTGACAAAATTGTTATGTAGGTACTATGAATTCAGTTCTCTGTGGAATCATTTCGCAATTTTCTTTCAAAGTATTTTTTATTTACTATCTGTGCCCGCAACTTTGTTCGCCCGGGTAATTCCGCGGAACGGACCAACAGAAATTAATTATTTTAAATGTATAATTTTTCTGTTAAGAAGGAAAGTGAACACGTCACACGTTCAAAGTACGAACACTTACACCGCACTACCAAAACCTGACCAAGGCTAGCAACATGCCAAATTTAATTGAAATCCGTTCAGTAGTTTCCACGTGATAGTTTTATTATATGCATAGAAAAGGTGATAACCAGTTAATATTAGCAAACGATTTGTTGTGCATGAATTCAAATTTGAATTTCGCTTAAGACGTCTTTGCCAGTGCTTCCTTGGCTACGGCTCTAGTCTTGGTTTTATCCGATGTGTTTGATATTCACAATTTTCATGCCGTTTACGTATAGTTGTAACGAAATTTGCCTGCCGTGCCGAGCGACTAGCAGACAAATCTCGATAACAAAAAAGTTCAAAAAAGGAGTTGAAGCGGGCTCGAACCGCGGACACAGGCGTGGAAGTTCGGGTGTTTACCAGTGCACTATCGAAGGTTTTGTCCAAGAGCTCGATAGGACGGAGAAAAATTTGCTACAGGACCGTAGTTCAGGGCTCATTCGAGTAAACACACGAGCTCCAGTTTTAAAGTTAAATTTATTTTTCACACCTTCGATTGAACATCAATTCCTCACATATTTCTTTTCCAAAGTTTAAATTAAAAGTGCCGATCACATAACATCGTTCCAAATCAAATTTCACAGCCAAAGTCTGTAAACTAAAGAAACCACCTTCCACACGCTTTCATTACTCCAGCCAATTACTTTACTTTAACGCCACTTTTTCGGTTTTTTTTTCAAAGATCATCAGAACGGGAAAGCATACACAGCGGGAAAGTACAGAAGTCGTGCCAGGTGATGGCACAAAACCAAACAAATGCATTTAATTTATTGCAAAATGCAATTTTTGCAATAGTATTCATTTATATTTTTTATACATATGTGCCTAAGTTCAAACGATATGTAATAGATTCGCAAAATCAATTGCATTCAAACCTTTGTTTCTCCTAATAGCAACGTGCGAAGAGTAAATTCCTATGTTAGGTAGAATACAAGGTTCAAGGATTACACTGACACCTACGAATGGAGAGATACGCCTCTTCACTTCCTACGTCCAAAATGAATTTGCGACACGATGCCGTAGGATAAGGATATATGAGAGAAAGATAAACTTTAAGTGGCAATTGCTGTCGGCAGGAATTTTGATTTACAGAGGCTTACAGATGGCTATAAAAATCTCATCGTGACAAACTTTATCCGAGTGAACCAACAAATCATTGTTCAAATAAATTCGCTACAAATGTTGATTACCGATTACAAGCGTTGCACAATTAAAATATACGCAATGCATACACCAATACACTCTGGTTCATATTTTCCTGTCCTGCTGGAACTGAATGGATGAAGCTTTGGACGCTTTATTAAGTTTCTTGCAAGAGTATTTAAATTAATCAATTTTCTCGTAATCTCCTTAGAATAGGGTTTAAAACCCAAATGTATCCGTAATTGGAATACTGACAGCATCTCTCCTAGTTGAGTTAGGATTCAAATCGAATTAAATATTCACTTATCTGTAGATTATTTTATTTATATACTAGCTTGCCCGGACCCGGCATTTCCCGGGATACTATTAAATTTGCATTAATTAATTTTATAACACCTCCCCACTGCACCACCGCCTCACCTATGCGACCCAGCGTTTTCCTATTTGCGTTTTGCACATGCTTTAGATATTTTCCAACAGTATTATTAAATTTAGTTTTCTTCATTTTACACCACCTCCTTATTGCACCCCTTCTCTATATCTCCCAGCGGGGTGGGGGTGGTCTCATATTTGGAACTTTGAATAGCAGATTCGAAATCAGTGATCCCAAAAATTCCCTAGTGCGGATTTTCAGGGAAATCCCTTGAAGTTCAACTTTTTCGGTCGCCATATTGGATCCGACATCTTGAATTCCAAAATTTTGAATGCAAGCTCGAGATCTGCGACCCCGAATACCTCCAAATGCCTTTTTCATAAAGATTCCTTGAAGTTGCAAAATTCGCTTCCTATACAAAACGGAAATTTCTATTTTTTCGATTTTCCGGCTTTTCCTTTGTGGTTTCGGGAATTTTATTTTTTTTTAAACCTCCCCTGTATTATAGCGAACAAAACAAACAAAAAATTATCGAAATCGGTCAAGCCGTTTTTGAGTTTTAGCGAGACTAACGCACAGCAATTCATTTTTATATATATAGAAGATAAGTTCGATAAGAAAGCTGCTTAACGTTATATTGCATTTAAAAAGACTGTACCTATCGATAAGACAGTGGATTGCATTTTCAGGAGTGAGGGAATGAAAATTTAACAAATTCCAAAATCAAATAAAGTAGGTATATATTAAATATCGACTTACATTTTTGCATTATTTACTCTTATAAGTTTTAAGATTCCATTTACGCCAAATTCTGTTTACATTACACGACAGGGCTTTTAATTTCAATTCTGTAAAAATAAATCTGTATCTATTTATTAATGCGAATTGTCTCAGAATCAAATCTAAACAGTGCTTTGAACAAATTTTTGACCAAAGAGAGGAAAACATCATCGAACTATTAGGTACGGTCGGATATTGTTTTTCGGTAGTGCTAACTATATAATATATATGTATGTAAAGGAATGAGTGCAGCCGTTGTACGAAAATTACAAAATATGCTTATGCCGAAATGTTTATTTTAATATTTTTCGAGTTGCCGCTGTACGGCAAACAAACGCAACCTCTTTCGATAACGTTTTTCATCACAGACTGCGGTCGTTGGAATTGTAGTAAAATGGCCCTTGTTGTTTTCACACCACGAGCAGATTTTACCCTATCCATCTCTGAACCATCCTTCATGTTTACTTGGCACGTTATCACGCAAATTTCGTAAGGTTATCGTAATGACGATTTTCACAAAATATTTTAACTATTAAAACGTGTTGTTCATAATCGTCTATTTACAAGCTTTTACTTAACTTGCTTTGTTAGTATGCTTGGGTCAAATCTTGCAATTGAAATTTCGATTAGCTCTAGAGCTTTTAGGGCTTTCAAATTTTGCACACGTCCGGTGATAATGCAATATAATATATATAATGTAGTTCTAAATCCATTATGGCGGACGCCCCAAGATGGCGGATTCCCTTTTTCTTCCCAACCCGCATGATATGGATTTCAAATTAAAGGGTTTAACGAGTAAAATTAGATAAGCTATGTGACGTCATTAATTCTTATGCTTGAAAGCTTGTTAATAAAAAAATTTTGGTGATTGTTTTTCTATTTTGAATTTTTTGTGCATACTAACGCTACAGGCAGAAATTCAAGTAACATTAGCTGCGCTTTTTTCATGTCCTGCTCTGGATTATGAATATTTCATTGAGTGGAATTTTTCCAACTGTTATCTGTAGCAAACATTAAAATTTGCAAAATTCATCCGGACAGTCCGAGTGAAAATTGAAATCAGACCAGGACTATGTCCGGTATTTTTTAAATCGTATCGTATTATTGTTCGCAATATGCTTTCCTACACCATACGTATCGTGTTTCCGCAGCTTGGCGCTAGGCGCTTGCCTCGTAGTAGAGGCCTTCTGGTAAGGGTCTTGTTGACACGATCTACCTCTGCCATAAAGAGCGAAACCGAACTCATGACATAACGGAACCAATAAAATACAGCTATCTTGTGTCAACACTCTTACTGGAGAGTCTCTACCATAAAAGAATTGCCATCCCAGCGGGAAAAGAAGCATTCCAAGATGCAAACGGAAGCAACTCCTGGGAAGCTATGGATGCATTCCCTTCCGTTGGACACTCCATTTCTTTTTAACATTGCATGTCCGCAGGAGGAAGTAGTAAAAAAGCTTTTTTACTTAATCTAGTTCATACTTCTCCCAGCTTGCTTCTATGGAATGCGAGTGGAATCTTTTGAAAAACTTTTATATTGCTTCCAGCTTGCTTCTCTGGAAGTATAATCTATAATGCATGACATGTTTGTGCGTGTGGAATCTTTCACCGAATTATTTTCGTTTACCTTCTCTTTTATAAAAGCACAAAAACTATTTTTCTCAACTGATTTTATTATAAAAAAAAACGCAAAAAACACTCAATACAACGCAAAACCAAAAACGCACCTTAGTGCACAAAAAGATCAAACAGGAATGAGCAAGATTTCGTTTTGTTTTCTTTTATGACTTAAAAATAAAGCGAGAAGGCTCGCTCGCAGCAAGCTCAATTCGGTGATGCATACCTGCCTTTCCCGGAATCAACAGGGAAGCAACATATTTTTCACTCATAAAATTTACTGATTCCAAATCAGCTTCCTTAGGAAAGCCTGACCAAATTTCCCGCTGGGATCCTATGTCACCTACACAAAAATTAAATTAAATGATTTCCTTTCCAGGGGTTTATTGGGAATTTATTTTGAATAAAAACTTTTCAATGGGGATCAGACCATGTTTTTTATATGTTTTCAGGGTGGCTGAAACCTGACGTGATCGGGTTAAATCGACATCGGATTCGGTTTCAGCGACTCCGAAAACATATAAAAGACATGGTCTGATCCCCAGATGGAAAAATTTATTTTTTTCTCCCGTTTTTGCTGAGGTTTTTTGAGGTTATGTCAAAAACCTGACGTGATGGGGTTGAACTGACATCGGATTCAGTTTTAGCGACCCCAAAAACATATGAAACACATAGTCCGATCCCCGGGCCCTAAAATTTTTTTTTTTGAGGGGCTGTGTAATTTTTTTTATTGTATAAAACAATTATTGCAGAAAGAAAAGAAATTTTTTATACTTAAGAAAACAAAATGACGGCCGTTGACTAAGTGCAGGTTTCCTGCTGCATGTGTGATCTCATGATCTGAATACAAAACATGAAGAATTTTTATAAAATATAGGGTTGGAATTATCATTTATTATAGGGGTTTTTTAATTTTTAATTTCATGCGATTTAGCGCAATTATGAAACAAAGTAAGAGATTCACCCCATTTTTCCAGCTTTAAATAGTTATTAAAAATAAAACTTTTGTAATATCAAAAAAACCTATGATGCGTGATAATGACATCAGTTACGAACATTTAAATAAACCCGGTTAATTGGTGTTCCGTTAAATCTGCAGTTATTTTGCAAAATACAGTTTTGAGAAAAACATATAAGTTGCCACGCGACCCTTTTCAGGCCGCGCCGTCACTAATTCACCTGACAAAAATCGAATTTTTGAAATCAAAAAATTATGGGAAAGCCCCCTTAAAACAATGTACATATCTATATGGATCGTTTTCCTTCTCCCTAAATTATATATTATTTATAGATATGTACATACGGTAAACAGTACCTATATTTATTCTTTGTGCATAGGTGTATATATTAAAAAAAGGGGAGGTTTTCAATTCGACTGTTGTGCCAAGTGTGCACCGATTATAATGATTTTTTTTATTGAATAGGTCATATCTCGAGGGTGGTCCAATTTAAATTTGAAATATTTAACCTCGAAGGGTGATGTGTCTGCACTTGGTGGGAAAATCAGTGTGAACGACGCCTGCTCGTTCGGATTGCCAACTCCACCCCATGTGTCCTACGCGTTGCGCAAGCTACTCGACACAGCACTGCGCAGAAGCGTATCATACGATACGGTTTGGTAATTTGCAACGACTCTATAAATAATTATTTTCAACTTTTTAGTGCTTTAGTTTATATTTTGGAAGTCGCTTTTTAATCTTTTTAAAAGGATTTTATTCACTATGGCCGTAGTGTCTGGTATTTTTTACGAAGGCAACCTTGACTGCATGTATAGCTAAGACAGATAATTTTCTAGAGCTATACGTATTAGGTATATGTTAAAAGATATCAATCGAATAAAATCCGCAAAATATTTAATTTGAAGTAAGTTGTTTCATGAAAATGTCATTTTTCAAATTATGTGTTTTCAACTAGTTGTGGAGCTACCCTTGGAAAATGAATAGGAAATTTTTGTTTCTTTTTACGACTTTAAGATCCCCAGAAATCGAAGTGGGTAGAACACTCAAAGTTTTCTCCCCGTCCAATCAAAAGATTAAAGGAATTTTTAGAATTTTGTTGACAGTTGAAGCATGCGAGGTCATATACTCGTACATAGACTTTTGCTATGTTTATTGATTGTGACAAGCCCACACATTTTGTAAAACGAACCCAATTTCCTCTCCGTTTTAAGTTTGTAACTTTCTTTGGTTCGTTAAGAAAGTCATGAAATGAACTCTTCTATTGGCTTCAAAGAGTTTCGTTCTTTCATACTCAAGCCAAACCCCAAACCGAACCGAACAATAAACAAAACCCCGTCAAACTGCAGAACCCGTGCGATGCACGCTTTCGTTGTAAGGCCTGCGCAGCATCTACCGCTGCCATGTGGGAGCGAAGTTCCGCGGCATGAGGCTACGGCTACCAGCATGCCGTTTTTGGCAGCAGACGAAGATTGAGGGTTCTTCCAGTCGGTTAAGGGTGAAATGCTAATGCGCGCGGCCGAAAGTCAAACTGCTCGTCCGACGGTAGCTCGCGACGGTTAGGGAAGTGATTTAGGAACATTTGTCGGGTTCGGTTCCGTTGACTAGCTTCGAACTTGAAGTGGAAATTCATAAATTACGAATTAAAGGTGCGTGTAAAGTGCTTAAAGCAGCGCGGATTACCTCAGTGAATAATGAGTCTGTCCACTGCTCTTTTCTGTGGGTAAGTTCCGTTCCAAATTCCTAAAAGGTTTGAAAAAGGTGAAATTCTGGAGCCCGTGGGATACCTTTTATGTATGTTAACTTTGAGTCTGTGAAGTTCCACCTTTTAGTCCAATTGCGGATATTGGGGTTTCAAAACAAAAAGGAGCTTCCCGTGGTTTCGTTTTTGACAAATTTTTCAATAGAGAGTTATTTGAGGACTTTTGGGACATTGGCGATATGAACGCTTTTTGTGCGTCTCGCAGCGAAACATGAGATATTTACGTTCGGGTGCGTATAAGGGGATTTATTCGTTTGTGCTATAAGCAAGTGATCTTGCGAACTACTATGAAATAAGATGCCTTTGAGTGAATCCGCTTTTATATTGCTTTCCACAGAAACGGTGCCCGGGGATAGTTGCCCTGCTGCTGACTCCTTGCTGTTTGCTCAGACGAAATGAACTTGACGAACAATGTGAAAGTCTGATAAGGTTAAATATTTGATAAAATAGAGCCCGTCCCATTGGGCGACGGAAAGCATTTTGTATTGTGCTTTTATGCAAGAGAATCGTATTAAACGCTTTGAGGGCTGAAAAGTACACTTCGCGCTATGACCCTATTATTTCACCGAAAAAACTCACTCTGAAAAGAACTTTTTACAGACGTGCGTCGCTCGGGCAGTGCTCCATTCATTTTGGAAAAAAGGATTTTTGGTTTTCCCTTGTTAATGAAAGTAGTTTCTGGTTTAGAATTAGTGGGAAATATATAGGTATGTGTGTCCGCACATTCAGTTATGGTCTATATTTTGTGTCTAATAAAATTTTGGATTTCTTTCAAATTTTGAAATTAATAGAAGTTTTTATATTACATTAAATTAACTCTACACCTACGCACAGAGTATTCACACCGCAGTGATATTTAAACACATAATTTTCAAATTATTAGTTTTTGTATTTTATGACGCTTTTCAAAGTTTTAATTAATTTTCCTTTTCAAAAATTTTGTATCAATGATTAAATTTCTAGGTTAAGCCTTTCTACGTCATCTGAATAGCTAGCATAGCACATGGGATGGAATAACCTTCATTTTTCGGTGGTAACATTTAAATTTATTGACTTTTTCGAAAAAGGAAAGACACTTTTTGTAGTTGTTATTCTTCGAATTTTAGAGGCTCTTCATTAGATTGGAAAAATGAAATGACTTTTCTTATCTTTCAAAACCAGGAGACCACATGCAATTTCAAGTTCAAAAACGGTTGTGATGTGTTTATGTGTAAAAGTATAATATTTTTTTTCGCATTACTACGTTGAGGTACAGTCCAAAACCCCCAGAGTAAAGAGAGAATCGTGATAGTTCATGGTTTTGTTTTGCCCTTTTTTTGCAAACATTCTTGTGAAGAGTATTTGATGGAGAAAAACAATAGTAAACGAGAGAGAAATGAAGAGAGATAACTAAGAGCATTTATCTGACACTGCTGAACTGATCTGTGTAACTGGGATGAGAGGGTCTGATATTTTACTGAGCTGGTTGCATTATCTTATCCATAGATATAGAATTTTACGCAAATTTGCCTATTTTTCTTAATTACAGTGGTATCACGTGTGCAGTTTTTTTTAATGCTGTGCGTAATTAAATTATGTTCTCCACGCGATGAAAATAATGTGTGATATGTTGGTGATGATATTAATATTAAGTTTTAAATCAAAATACGCCAAATATTTTATATATGGGTTGTAATTATTTTCGAAGTTCAGTTCACGAACCTATTACGATGCGAACACATGTCGTTTCTCTAATATAAATATAAGAAATCATACATATACACATACAAATAAACAAATGTGTTTTAGATAGGTTCTTGTTTTAATTTTGATTCTTTGGCCATTTGAAGGTAATCTATATCGAGAGGAAAATTGAAAGTTCCAGAATCGGAACATGTTCTGAGATTGCAGTATGATTTCGATTCCAAATGTTTGTAATGGTGCTATGTTATGATCGGACACTGACATATTTTAAATGTTGCGACAGTTGTAAATGTGTCAGAATGGTTAAAATCTTGTACGTGGTTATGTGTCATTTTAGAAACAATATATTGTTTTTTCGTCAACATATGTATGTTGCCAATAAGTAAAGTAAACATTACCGCAACTGTTTTGTTAAATTAAAATTGAGAAATCAGAATACAAAACCTGTACAAATCTTGCCAAACTTTCAAAACGATACCAAAACAAAAAAAGGTCGATATTGCGAAATGAAATGTATAAAAATAGAAGTAAACATACATCTAGGATAATACGCAACTTGCAGTCAATTGGCATTTAGCTCCATATCATTACTCGACATTATTCGATAATTTCGATATATAGAGAGACATAGTAAAACTTACGGCCTATCCGAATCCAAGTCTTCGCCTTGGTATCGTTATGACAGTTAATGTCGTCAGCAACAAGTTAAGGTATTATAACAAAGAAAAGCTTTGTCTTTGATTTATTTGTTATAATAGCTTATCTTAATCTGTACGAATTCGTTTGCTCTGCTTGTATAATAATTTGAATTGAATTTTGTAAATAAATGATTTGAATTAAATTACCTTTACTGCCAACTTTACTGTCAGGAAATTGGATTGTTGAAAGTTTTCGCTTTAAAAAGTTGTAAATATATCATCACGTAGTTATAGGTAAATACATTGTCAAGTTCGTGCATATCTACCTGACGAAGTAAACCCAAACATTGACTCGCTCATCAAGCAAAGCAACTGGTGGCTTAACTGTTATACAGCAAATCCCACTGACATAGATATAAATCCAGAGAGCTCAGCTCGGTGATGTGACATCATGAACTGTTATACCAAGTCAAAGACGAAGACTTGGATTCGAACAGTCCCTTAATCTTTTCTACCCAGCGTAAAAACATATTAGGTGATTACGATGTGCTTGATGCATTTATTTTTATGCAATTCGATCTGCACGTTTTTTATTTGATCGACACAGGGTTGAAAAATATGAGGAACAATTATAATTGGACTTAGCCTAGAATTAACAATTTCCAACGCTTCTGTCAGGAAATAACTATTTTCGGAAGGATTTTTCAATGTTTTAAATATAAAGCTATTTTGCAGTGAAGGGACGTAGCGAAGTGGTAAAGCCCTCATTTGAAAGCCGGTAATCCTTACTTTAATACAAATTCCAGGGTACTCTTGTAAGTATGTATATACATATGTATGTGCATACTTGAAAATAATTCTTGAAATACCGGCCATCGAAGTGCTCTCATTACTTGCACTATTAATTTCGTGGAAACCATAATTCAGGATGGCTCGTTTTGATAAAAAAAAATATATTATAGATAGAGGGTACCGTTAGTAACCATTTAATAAAGTTCAGCAAAAGTATAGATATTTTAGAAGTTATGATTTTTGTACTTTATCAAAATTCTCTATTCTTTCCATATAAATCACTCTATTATTGTGAAAACTATTCAATAGATCGAAATCAAATTAGTTGGTGTGAAATTTGATATGGAGTTAGTGTAGTCATGTATCTACAATGCAATGACCCATTTTTTTACATTTTATTCGACTGTACCAGTTTGAAAAATTTTTTTTGTTGTAAATTGATTTAAATTTAGAAATAAGTTAATAATTTTCAAGGAATTAACATAGGTATTGTTGAAAAGAAAAGTACTACTGGACTACCTTACCAGTGCCTTTTGCAATCATTTGTATTGAAATAAATGTAAATATGTGCTTATATACCGTTTACGAGATATATCGCTTCAAATATTCCGAGCTTCGCAATAGTGATTATACTATGCACTCTGTTGCTGTTCCACACCATCTTTTATAGAGGTCGATTACCAGATGCGCGAAGCCATCAACAACTCTTCATATGTCGTAAAAAAATTTATAAACTATAATATTTTTGATTATTACAGCTAAAGGATTAAGCAAGTTCACCGTTTTCGAGATATGTACAAGGTGGCACAAAAGTCATCACCCTATCAGAAGGAGAATTTTGCAAATGGCGGCAAATGTCAGTTCTGCTTTGACATTTGTGAAGTAAACAGATACAAAATACACGTAAAAAAGAATTTTTCTGATTTTTTTTGTGGAATAATTCGTCGGTGGTGTTGGGGCAGATTTCTCGGTCGTCCGACACCAACTGGGCAAACACTACGGCGTTTAGCCGCTCGCGTAGAAGAGTATGTGGAGAAGGACAACACGAGATGCTGCCAGGTCTGACCCTCCGGGGCCGTTCTGCTGAGAATATCGCGACTGTAGCAGAAGATGTCGCAGAGGACTCCGGAGTTACGATAAGACGACGTGTCACGTAATTGGGCATCAATCGGCGGTCTTTACAGAGAATTTTGGTGAAAGACTTGAAGATCATCCCTTACAAAATGAAGACAGTGCATCAATTGTTAGGCGTTGACCGACAAGTGGGTGTAACCTACGCTCAAGCCATCCTGAATCTCGACCACGAGGAAGGCAACTTTTCATAGAAAATCATTATGAGCGACGAGGCCCATTTCCACCTCTGTGGATATGTGAATAAGCAGAATTATCGCTTCTAGGGCACCGAAAATCGCCGTATAACTCACGAAAATTACATTCGCTGAAAGTTGCGCACTGCATGGTGTGCTTTTTTCAGGCCTTATTTTTTCGGAAACCTCGCGGGCCAAACGACTACTGTGGACGTCGAGAGCTACGGCGGCGCCATGCTCAACGACTTTCTCCTCACTCAATTGGATGAATTGGGACTGAAGAACATGTGATTCAATAGGATGGAGCAACGGCGCATACTGCACGAGCCACAACCGAAGTTTTGAGTTTTGAGGGTTGCATTTCCGGGTCGCCTAATCTCTCGTTTTGGGGATTTCCACTGGTCGGCAAGATCGCCCAATTTAACCGTTCCAGACTTCTTTTTGAGCCTTAGACTCTCGAAGCCCTCAAAGAGAATATTAGTCAAGAATGCGAGAACCTGTCGCCGTAAGTTCTGGCAAGAGTCATGGAAAATGCCATAAATCGGCCAAAGAACATCGGGTGACAAGTTTTTCGCCACCTTGTATTTGCAAAATACTGATTTACTAGCTTTGATCCCACCAATACACCAAAGGTAGTCAGTCACCGATGAAGAACTCTCGCATAGTCTATAGAGCACAAAGCCCGAATACAAATGTAATTATCAAACGTCATTTATACTGTTATTAATTATTTCCATGTTGGATGTTTACGATTCCTCGATTATCCTCCAATGGAGCAAAACTGATAACACATTTTATTGTTCATTCAAACAAACACTTGTTTTGTTTATTTTGTAAGAGTCCTCTTTTATTTATTTTTTTTTTAATTTATGGAACACATATTTCTGTTATATATTTTAAATTACGATTATTTTCCTTGTGGCCTTAAATGTGGCTGCGGCGCTCCCCTTATGAGATTTGACAGGGTGGGCTCGCCAGAGGTTTAACTGAATAATTTGGCACTTATGAGGTTCTTTCATTCGCGAAATCCGATCCCCACGCATTAAAATTATTTTCTCTTATCATTTACCGTTCGCTATTTTATGCTTAGAGTTATTTTCATGCGTCCATAAAGGGGAATAGTTTGTGTTATAACAATTTCGAGATTTCCTTTTCGTGGAAAGTTTAATTACTTGAGTCATCATGGATTTATGAAGTCTTTAAACATTATATCGCCAATAGATTTAAAGACATTGACTATTCGTCGTCGCATCCTCCAACCATTTACTGTTGAAATATTTATCATTCTGTGATTACCTTTTAATTAGTTGAAATTGATGTGTGGTTTATGGTAACTACAGAAATCATGTTGCTATCTGCATATCAAATTAGAGACGTTTATCGGAAGATAAGCAAGTAATGCAAATGTCTGATGCATATGTAAATGTGTGATTTGTGGCAAAAGACTTCATCACATTACAGCATCACTTGTTTAAGATTTAATGACTGGAAGAAATAATCCCAAGATGAATTCAAAAACTTTCCCAACGCTCATCTATTATTTTCAGGATTCGGTACCGTTTCTACAGATTTTATCTATAGCGTTTGCTGTCAATTGTTATTTAACTGTATGTTGCTGACAACTCATTATGGAGGTTCAACACTTCAACAACGTGTTAAAAAACATATTTTATGACATCGGACTGCCAATGGTGCATATGGTAAATTGGAGACATTCAGTACCTACCTTTTTCAAATTTACTCACTTTTATCGATGAATTCCAAAACGTTGGTGTTGTAGTAACTCTAATTATTTGGCAAAGATGAAGTAAAAAATTTGTTCGCACCAGCAAATTAACATAAAAATTTTCTAGGAGTCTTGGTTTTTGAAAGGACACAGTTCGGTAAAATAAGAAGACGTTTACCTACTCCAATTATAGTTGACTAAAAATAAGCACAGTCGTGTAAATTATCTTATTTCCTAATAAATCCCTTTTAAGTGAACATAGTCACATTCCACCAATTTTTTATGTACACATTTCTTCTGCAATTTCCTTGTTACAAAAATCAAACAGGAAAATGAGGCCGGAAAAATAAAACACAACTCAACAAACAAAATCTCTGTAGTAGAAGTAGACAATAAAGTACAAGCAATGAATCTTATAAAACCTTTACCCATAAACACCTAAAGCAGTTGCTTGTTTGAAGTAAACACTCATTAAGTGCTGCACGACTGAAGTTGACACCTCATTTGCTTTGCGGCGGAGTGACCCAGCAGCACCTTTCGTATTTATCCTGTCTTGAACCTGTTAGCTATCATTTACCTACCCACTTTGTGTTTTCCAGAGATGTGCTCAGGTTAGCAATTCGGGCACCCAAAATCACTCAGAGGATATTAAATGGGCTGGAGGTATTTATGTGAAAAACCGCATAAAAAGTAATACAGCACTCTTTACCTTTTTATATTAAATATTTTGTCGTATTATTTGTACTGTGAACAACTTTTGCGCTTGCTATCACGCAAATAATATGAACTGAGAAAAATGCGTTGCTAAAGACTTTTACTCAAGTACAGCTGATGTGACCTTGTCATATGTACGTTAATTTTTTTTCCAACTAGTAAATATCCTTTGACCCGGATTAGCCTGAAGGTTTGCAGCCGAGTCCTACAGTGAAAAATGTTGAAACAATCTGAAAATTGCACCTCGGTATTTGAGCGCTGGCAAATAAACTTGTGTCAGGTACTCCCACAGCGACTTTGAAATACTTTATCCCTTTAAAATTCCCCGAAAATTCTTGGCATGCCCTTTAGCTGAAATCCTGTTATGACTTAATAGCTCACATAGTTCCTACGTTGCTCTACACAGCCCTTATATTATGTTCTTCTGCGTAGGTATAACGTAAGCAGATTATTAAATTCTCTTCGGAACGGACGTAATTAAGTTTTCTCCAATAATTGCGGTTTTATGTCCCTTCAGTTCCATATCACTCAATTAATGAAATCCGTTCTCAAATAAACTTACGGAAATAGCAAGGAGCAGGAGAAATTCCATATGCCCAAATTTTCGGTTTTGAATGGACAGAGTAGACTTAGCGACTGCAGAGGAGAAAGTTTTGTGAAGTACTACTCCACGTTATGCAGCTTTCTTCCAGTTGAGAAATCGTAGAAATATCTGTGGAAAAGATGTTTTTTAATGAGTTAGAAATGCATATCTCTTACCTTAAAGATGCACTCTGAAGAAACATTCACATCTTTCCAGAAATGGCTGAATTCACGATTCAAAGCAGTTTATGAACTGTAGAAATAAAATCTTTTTTGGAAACTGAAGTTGAGCATTACTATTTAAAATATTTATATATGTGTAGATTTGTGACTTTGGTATCGAAGCAGAAGGTAAATGATCACACAAAATGACCCTTTTTTCCAAAACAATTCTTAATCCGCTGAAGCTGTGATAATCACATGAAATTTGAATAGTAGGTTTATTTTGACGTAATCACCCACTAAGAAAGGATATTTGATAATTGAACTCGCGGGGGGGGGGGGGGGGGGGGGTATAAGTTTGTGATGGAAACGTTGATTCCAAACATAATAACGAATTTTTTAAAATCATATATTATTTCTCATATCAACATCCTTTTTTAGAGTTCCGTAGGCGAAGGGTGCCCTACGGGACCCTATTGGTAAGCCTCCGCTGTCCGTCCGGCCGTCCGTCCATAGTGTTATATCTTGTACGATGGTACGGAACCCTTTGTGTGCAAGTGCTACTCGCACTTGACCGATTTTTCTACACAAATACTGCACCATACTCAATAATCCGCGTTTTTGCTTCCGCTTCTGATATCGGTTAAAAATTACGTTTAAGAGAATCCCAACAATCTATTTTTACTGACAGTGCGCAAGGCCTCGCATGGGTTTTCTGGTTAATTAAATAATAATACTAAACTTCTTTAGATTTTCATGAAAATTGGTAAGTGGGACTTTTAAAAGCGCTGGTTGAAAATATGTTGCCAGATTATTCATCATTTATCGTTTTGTAACTTTCTTTTCTCAAGAGATATTGTTTTTAACTTTATCTGCTTCCCCAACAAGACATGTTGACCATTGGTCTTCAGATGGTGGTGTAAATCCGACATTACCATGTTCACTAGTAATTTGCCAAAAATAGGACTGCTTGATATTATCGGTCGTGGGATCGTGGGTTTTGGAAAGAGAACAAGGGAGCTATTGCCTTTGCGATTTGCTGCAACGGCAATGGTGGACTTCGACTGTTTTAAAATTGTTTTTGAAATTATTAAAGATTTGTCATTAAAATCAGACAAGTGCGAGTTTCACCTACACGTAGAGGCTTTGGTATGGTCTATTGTGCGTAAACAAATTTGGTTGTTATGGCTTGTAAATTTACTGTAAGCTATACGTATACCTCTGCCACTAGTATTTCCGAAATTCGTATTTCGTACTTAATAATTTTTTTAAAAGCAACTAATTATAGGAAAGTTTTCAACGATTCTTGAAAAGTCGGGGCTAAATTATGCAACGGAATAACAAACAATTTTATTCTTTTGTACTGTAACCAATTTTTGTTTTTTAATTAATACAAATACACCCACATTTCTCAATACTTAGAAAGTTTGTAGAGACAACGTTTCCGAAATTCGGCAGCTAATGGTTTTTCCTACTAAATAATGACTCACCATAATCAACCTTCAGAAAAGTGGAAAGTATAGGCAGGTGTCCAGAAGAATATCTTAAAAGGGACGAATTCAGATATTTTGATACTTCGAAAACTTAGGCAGTCGAAAATAAATAATGCATAGTTACTTGGAAGAGATAAATCTTAAATCAATACAAGCCCATTGAACTTAATAATTTCAAAGATTTATTTTCTTTAGGAGAAATTTTCACTGCTGGGCAGAAGCTACCTAATGTTTCCTGCTTGTACTGATTACGGTAAATAAGCTGTGTTTATAGACACACCATGTATCTGATGGTAAAAGGGAGCCATTCTCTTCACTTTTGTTCAAGCAAATCTCTGCCGATAATTGCAACCGCATACTAAGGCCAAGTAATCGGCAACAGCACAAATCCTCAAAGATACTCCCACTTGCTAGCTTTGTGTTACTTGTGAGCAGCGTTTTGTTTTAAGTAGCGCCAGGCCGAAGCTAGTGATGGGAGTTTCTGACCATTTGATAGCAGAAATACACTTCTAAAATGTTTTCTTTGGAGCCTTGATCTTGTGATGAAAAATATGAGAAAGAGAATTGTTAAAAAATTCATTGTGTCAACGCATAATTATTTCTAATTAATTTTTAAATAAAGAACTGCTCAAGATATCTTGCTATCGGTGAATTTTCAACTATGGTGTTTAAACGGCAACAGAGTTTTCAAAGAAAAATTGAATATTTCGCAGCTTGGCTCCTTTAACCCTTGTCCCCTGGGGGCGACTATGTCTAGCCTTGAACCAAATCCATCAAGGAAACCGCAATTTTGCCTTTTAGCATTTTGGTTTTCATAGGAGCAGTGCGTTAGAAAGGACAACCCAGGGGGAGAAACCATGTTTAAATTTTCTTTTTTAATTATACAACGTAACGAATGAGAAGAAAAACGCGGTTTTAATAAACAAAACTTGCGGTTATTCAACCTTTTAAATTCATCAGTTGACTTTTTCATAATGAATTGTCCAGAACTTTTCTCTCAACCCCTCGTAATAAACGACCTCTCTTCTGATCATTTGCCAGTCGATGCTGAAATTTGTACGAGTCCCAATTTAACTTAATCTTTCACTTGCAAATGTTGAACGCACCACTGAAATAAATTGCGTGGTTGAACTTTTTTGTATTAATGAAAGTATTACACTTTCGGTGCCTCGCCCCCTGTAAATATCAAACCAAACTTCCGCAAAATACACTAAATCTAATCAAGGTTGAAAAAGGTTGAAATCAAATTCCAATATTAAAGCAGCAACAGGAACATTAACCAGGAGTGAAAGAGCGGGGCTCCCGCCAAATATTTGTTTTAATCATATAACTGAAGAAGAACTTGTTGCAGCTTCTATATTCGAATTAGAATGAGTGAATCCTGAATTTTTTCATCAGGACCAGCCCTCTCTGATATCGCCGCACCGTTTCAACAGGGCACCAGGTTTCGATAAAGTTGCCAATATTTGTATGCCTCAAATCACTGCCTAGAACTGTGCTTGTTCATATTACTTTCATTTATTATCAACTCGTTTATGAAACTACAATATTTTCCACCAGCATGGAAGATGGCCAAAGTTGACCCCATACCTAAGCCGAGAAAACCTCCTGAGGAGCCGATGAGGTACCGTCCAATCAGTCTACTAAGTAATTTGGCAAACACGTTGTAAAAAGTAATAAAATTATAGGTAGACCATATGAACTAAAATAACGTCCTTCCTAATCACCATTTTGGATTCAGACCAGGACACAATACTCGTACATATTATCCCCTACTAAGAATTTTATGTCACACAAAAAACCCATCTCAATATGAAAAAATTCAATTATGTAGTTCTCCCCGAAGTACAGTCCGCGTTTGATTCTGTTGTCTCGGTTATATATAAGTATCTAGGCATTACCTTCGATAAAAACTCTTACGTGCAATACACATATATCGTTAGTTAATAACAAAACAAATTAATGAACAAAAACCTTTTACCCCTTCATAACTCGAAGATCATCCCTGAACCAAGAAAATAAGTTCATCATTTGTAAGGTTGCATTTCAAGCCCCCTTGCTCTATGGAGCACACTGGTCTGGTATCGATCTGCTTAAAAGCATATAAAGAAAATTCAAGTTGCGAAAAATAAATTCTTGAAAATGATTCTGAATCTAAATTCTGAATTTCACGATAGAGCTAACGTAGAGCTTATAAATGATAAATTAGAACGCCTAATTGTCAATCAATTTTTTAAAAGATGTATATTGTCCGAAAATCACTAAATATGGAATTAACTAGTTTTTATCCCTAACACCATAGGTTGATGCGGGATAAACTAACTGTCCGTAGTTTGAAAGGTAGCATGTAAGTGTAACTTTAATTTTTTTCACTGCGTTTCTCAACAAATGCTTTCTCCCAAAAAACAATATTACAACAATAATATTATATTATCTGTGTTATGCCAAACAAAATTGTTTTTATAGTTGAATGAGTGAAGTTGAAAATTCTAGCACTAAATCTAATACTTCTATTGCAACATATAATACATATTGGAAATTTGAAACAAATTGAATTAATTGAAAAAATTGAAATTTCAATGTTTTCATAAATCCCTAGCAGATCACAAGTTTTAAGAAGCCGACAACCAATGCGGTCAAAATAATCTGTTGTACGGGTGCCTGATGAGTGTAAGGGAGATGTTACCAGGAAAAGTTCAGCTTCAAATAAATACATATCCGAGTTTCTACGAGAACCAATTACGTTACAAATTTTCAACGATGCAACGCAAATACAACAAAGCGTGAATACCCCTATCGATTATTTTTTCATAAAACTCTAAAAGCTTTAAAAACTTTCAGATCGTTGATTGAAGCAAACCACTGAATCGGTTTTAATGGTTTATTCAATATTTGGGAATTTAATTTTATGAGTGCAGTGCGCTGAGGTGAAAATGTGGCTAATGCATTTGCATTACTTTAAAAATTATTAAAGTACTCTGCCCATAAGCAAACCGATACAACACTTTTAGTTTTAGCAGAATCAAAGTGTTTAAAAAAATGTAAATAAAAATAATTCGAATAAGGATAACCCATACTTGAATGATTTTTTCTTATTAATTTCTTTGTACTATGTATAAATTTTCTTCGTGCAATTTTATTATCACTTTAATAGGAGATACAATTATGCATGCTGTAGATTGATGCTACTTCATTTTGTCAAAGCAATATCGCATTCTCTCATTGTTTTCTGCACATATATCACTTACAGCAATGTTATTGTTCTTTAAAAAAGTGGTTCTAGTCATTTTCCAAGTTTTCCACATGCGTTTTGCTGACATACGCTATTTCTGTGTAGGAAGTTTACATCTCTCTGGAACACTATTAGAATTAACTTTTGTGACATTACAGAAAGGAGCTGTATGTCTACAGGCGATTTTCCATTCAAATACGTTCTTCTTCTTTGATGCTGATGGTAACAAGTTTTATTCATTTAACCATTCAACTCGAATCCAGCAGCTGTGTTAGGTTCAAGGGAATTAAGTGCGGTGCTTGGTTGACTGTTTGTAATTTGAAAGAAGGCGACAAATATAATCAGTCTGTTTGAATATTGGAGGATATAATTTAAGGAAACTCAATCTAGTTCATTACATAAAACAATTTTATTCGTTCATACAACATCACGAGTATGGCGAACGTAATTTCCTAATGGCCTGACAAACCTACTGATTAAGAATTAAATGAATGAATGCGAAGTTGGTTCCTTTTAAATTAAATGAATCGTCTTCTGGCCGTTAATCAAATCAAAGAGTTAAAGTTTTTAAAGCTATTAATTTGGATCAGGACAGGCCTACAGAGTATAAACCAATGAATTGCGTTTTTGCTTTTAAGCTTTGTTAATTATTTCGCTTCTTTAAAGGAAAAGCTATTCCTTAAAGAGTCTACCGTGACAAAAATCACGAATTTCAGTATTTATGACTTTTAATTGGTGAGTTGATGGTATTTGCATTTATTGATCCTAAAAATTTCAGATATTGGCCCATTAAGTCCGTTTTTTAACAATATTTAAAATTGATCCTTTTGGAACAAGTTTTGACAACTTTCAGGTTGTGAATAAGAAAGAAATCCAATTAAGAATATTTTGAAAAATAAAATTGTATTGTATTGTAGTCACTATTTCAACTGGGATGTTGAATGGGTCCCACCTGTTTTAACTGCAATATCAAAGTTTAATTATAATTCCTAGTTGGGTACTTGCCTACTTAAAATATTCCACATTAATTGAATAAAGAATAGCTTACCGTGCAGTGCAGAGAGCCTTTACCTGAAATGACCTTGTTTTTTCCATTTTAGTTAGATGATTTTTTAGTGTTAGTACAGTCGGGTGTTTTGCTTTTTAATAATTTTTTTATGTACAACTTTTTCGTTTCCTATAATATATAGAGTACGTAAGTAATGTAAGTTATAACATGATTTAAACAGGCAGCTCAGACTCATAACTAAAAATGTTGCATTGTACCAGGATAATAGCATAATATTTTCGTCCATAAATTGTCTCTGTTTCCCTATGGCAATGACGTCATAAAGCTTATCGTATTTTGCTCGCCAAAAACATTCATTAGATACGCATATTGATAATATTAGGTATACTTTTTTTCAGACATTTTGACTTCTAATCTTCAATTTAATCTAAATTAAATTAAATACGATTCTTTTGGATTTGGAAAAAAGACCACTTTTGTATAATTTCGATACTAATGTTTTGGAATTTAGTGCTTTTAAAATTGCTTTTTATACGTTTGAAATGGAAAATGATATTTTTGTGTCGAAAAGTTGAAATTTTACTTGAAAATGGTATGTACGTATAATCACTTCTTAATTAGTACAATTGTTTTCTATGTTCTACACTGTACTTAAATAAAGTACAAAATCGCAAATTGATGGGATTTTGAGTGCTTCTTTTTCGTGTCGCCACACAATTGATAGAATAGAAGAGACTTGACATTTTGGCGTTGTGTCTACATATGTTACATATACATATATTAAAAATTATGAAATATTTGATTAAGAAGTTTCATATGTTTTTTTCGCGAAAATCATATGTAAATGGTTTCAAACAAAATGCTTATGCAACATGTTTAAATTTCGGTTTAAATTAATTTATAAAATAAGAAAAGTGTGTCACGCCTGGCCCACACGTTGTGAAGTTAACCATTACTAAATCATTTAACATATTTCTGATGTAGTACAGGTGTGTCGTGTGTTGGTCGATTTTATAAAAATATCTAAAGAAATATTTTAGAACGCAATTTCAACAAAGAAAGTTGCAAAAAAACCCTGATGAAAACCGACAACGGTACGAGCCATTGGCTTTAATAAAGTACCGCATTAAATGAGTTTTTCGAATTTCTGGAAACAAGGTTGATAAATAAAAATTCACCGCTGAGGATATTTACAATGCTAATGAGACTTGTATTTATTTGTCTGATGTCTGCGAAACGTGCACAACTTCCGATCTTGTTGCCTTACTAAAGATGCACAATTTTTCCAGGTAGAGAAAGGATATTTAAAAAAATTTAACTTTTTACTTTTAATTTGAAAAAAATGAAATTCAAGAAAAATGAAAAATGATAAAAGGATAATTACTTGAATTTTGGAGAAAATGTGTGGGTAACGTGAATTTTAGGAATTTTGAAAACATTTTTTAACTTTCCCATTTGACTGTACCTGTAGTAGTCCAGGTAGTTCAACATTGGTGGCATTTTTTGAAAGCACATTATGATAATAGTTGTTTGTCGTGGTGTGAGTTTGATGTCGCTGTGTTGGGTAGATCAAAAGATAAAAATAAAATAATGATGTGCATCCCGAGTTTATTAATCACCCTGCAACTCGAAAATGATCCCCTCCCATTCAATTTTTCATTTGCCTAGGCGAGATCTTGTATCACCCCTATCAATAGCTATCTTAAATTGTGGAAGCGTATGAGTGGGCGCCGAGTGGGATTCGAACTTGGGACTATTGTATCGCCAGTCTAACAACTCGCTTACAACGATCCACTTCATTTTGCTTCAAGGCAGATCCCATTTTGGCTCCGACATGGGATGGGGAGTATTTCCAACCACTTGTTGTAATTCATTTTCCTTAAATATTTATTGTGTTATAGCTGTTTTGCTTTCGAAATGTTAATAAGCCAAAAAAGAAAGTAGGTACGCAAAATTTTTAGAATGAAATTTTGGAATGGCTTTATAATTTTTTGTTTATGGTTACTCCTCTCTTTATCACTTTTAGCCCCAACGTCCCCTACGAGTATACGAACATATTTACTTCCTTTTTCTTTCAAATTATATTAAAATATTTTTATAGTACCTTCGTATATAAATATAAAAATGAGAAATTAATTTTATTTGTATCCGATCAGGTAGTTAAGGCAGCATAACGAGCCCTAACAAGTCCATTATCATCAATCATAATTTTTACTGTATGAGATTGTAATGCACTCAAATTTTCAAACAATTAAGGCAAACAAATCATAAATTTTTCAAGGAAATGTCGTTAAGCACGACGTAAATTGAGTGTCCGCGCTACGTACGATTCAATTAAACTGAAGTGATTTATTAATGTTTCCAGGATGCAATTCAATTAACTTAAAAAGTTTGGAAACCATAGGATATCTATTGAAATCGACCTCACTGAGGAGTAAGTTCGCCCAGGTACTTGTGCTCCCATTAGCATTAATTCATTTTCAGGAGCTTTAAAATTTACTGCCTCTCTCAGGCGACAAAACGTACTTTGAAGATATGCCCTTTTTGTAGAAATGAATCCATCCATCATATTCAGATTGCTTTGAGTATTTTTATATGCTCACTATGGACTATTTGCATTTTTCCCCCATTAATTTTTGCATTTCAGGAACAGCGAGATAAAATTTCAATTAAAGGTCATTTGGGAAAAATTAAATGATGCCACTCTTAAAAGCAGTTCACCAAACCTAATAACGCTCAAGCAATTATTCCTAGATAACACGATTTCAAAAAGGGATTTTCCTTCCCATTCAAACAACGGTGTAATTGGGGAAAGTTAAACTACTTAGTCCTAATATTGAATTAGCCAGAGATTTCCTATAATATAATCTCCGCCTCTCTTTCTTATATTTGAGCTAAGAACATTATGAAATTGGATCAAGACTCCAGGTAGCTGTCTAATTCAATATTTCTACGGGAGACGTAGAACCTGTGTTTGTATACCTCGGGATTTCAACTTTAATCAATAAGCGGAAAAACTGCCGTTTTTGATAGATTTGGATAAATCTTTTTGTGGACTTTGGATATGCCCATTCACGTATGTATGTAGATGCATATACATAGTATGCGCTCAATTGATAGTTTGCAAACAGAATAAGTAATTGGCTTCCCTGAATGTTGAATTGAATGTACACGAAAAATGTATTCATTCAAGTAATTTAAGATATGTAACAGAATGCTACTCAGGCCCGTACTCCGCGAGTACAGCTTTACCAGGTATTGGATGATAGGGGGCCCATGTAATATGTTATATGTATGTTAAAAGCTCTATAATGAAAAAATTGTCAGTGCGTTTTTATTTGCATCATGTTTTCATGTAATTGTATATTCCGTAATAATAAAGCGCGACATTTATTTAAAACAATAAATGAAAGTAGTATGTCGACTAAATTGCTTAAGGGGGGACATCACAGTAGCACACAAAAAAATAGGCATATTTTCGGGAATTAATTTTGGCTGAATAAAAGTATCAATCGAAAATCTGTAAAGTAGGTTTTATAGCAATACTAAAAAAGTACAAAATGTAATTTTTTCAATAAAAAATATTTAAAAATGGCGGCTGCGCAGCATATGCCCCAAGGCGCCTATTTTTGAAACCGTGTCGATGGCCGAAGACGTAGACTCCTTCATTTTTGACCTGGAAGAAAAAACCAAAACTTTTTGGTTTCCACATAACAACAGCTAGCGAGCTACGTAGGATTTTTTCGATATATTGATTTTTAACAAAATGGTGCATGTTTGAAAAAAAAATTTAATTTTTAACAAAAAAAACGCCATAAAATCGTCGATAAAAAAAAAACTAAGCCATATAAAATAAAAATCCTACGTAGCTCCGTGGAGAAAGATATTTCGAAGCTACTGTCAACATTTCAAGTCGATCGGTAAAGATTTGCTCGAGTTATGTCTTCGGCGAGCTCAAAAAAAGTGGTTTCGAGAAAAACGCGTTTAAAGTTTTAAGTACTGAGAAACCATATGAAAATTTCATATACCTCTAACCGCAGAATGAAAAATTTGGGCACTCCGACACTTTTGCCGTATTCCATCATTTGGTATATTATTGTTAAGACCCTAAAGCACCTTTTAAGCGAAAAAAATTTTTTTCGAAACATTGAAAATTTTACTGTGATGTCCCCCCTTAAGAGATGATGCAGACGGTGCAGTATACAATTTAAATTCGATGATAAATTAGTCATAGGCGTGACATTGACATAGCTGTAAACTAGTTTTATACTATACTCGCCAGTTCTCAAGTCTCGTGGCTCACAAAACAGTTCACCTTGGTTTAATGACGCCTCTAAACATACTTAAGAACAAAAAAACAAGCCCTGGAAGAACTCCACGTTGTGAAGTATTCCTTGCGTGAGAATCCTAAGCGCTTCTTTAATTTCGACAATTCTAAGTCTGGTTCTGATGGATGGAGGATACCCGTCCGTACTCAGTCTCGGTGGTATAACTAGTGACGATCCTCAGAAGATTTCTAATCTCTTTTGTGATTATTCTGAAACTGATTTTTTGGCAGACTGTGATTTCGTTTATTGCGATAATAGTTTTAAGGCTTTTTCTCACTTGACAACGCTTTCGCCAACTTTTCTCATGACTGCTGATTTACTTATTGATGAAGCTAATATTTCAAGTTTAGCTGATTGTTCTTCTAATGGTTTATGTAGTCTTTACAGCATGGTTTCCTCAAAGGGAAATCTACCACAACTCGACCAAATCATGACCCTAACTGGTTGTTTGACTTGTTGTTGGACACAAGAAGGTAAATATTTTTCTCCTTTTGAATATAAACTAATAAAAAATTAAAAAGGATAAGCATCATGATGAAAAATGTGATTTAAAAATATTATTTAAAAGAAAAGATTTTTCTCTTTACACCTTTTGTCTAATTCACTCTAGACCATGCGAGATGGTCATTTTCACATGTTTTTCTTTGTTGTATTATCCTAGCGTTTAATTTTTTCTTATTACGGGGTCGTCTTCCACATAGCACTGTTCTATCCGATATTTCTATACCAACGTTACGCATCGCACCTCTTAGAGACTCACTGGATAGCGTTACTGGCGTGCTGTTGTCTTGCGATTACGACCTCATTTTCCTCTTCTTCTGGGACTTGTTGAAGGCTCAGGTATTTTCTGGGCTATTTGGGCATGCGTATACTGACATACTTCCAGATACGTTGAAATATTGCCTCTGGTCACAGCATTGGTGTCCTTTGTTTTACGCATAGCTAATTTTACGAATTTTACAAAACCCGCTTTCACTTTCATTTTCTTAAGTCACAAACGAGACTGAATTCTTCAGTAGCATACTAATCCTTTAATACTACCTAGTAGTCATCAAATCAAAACAATTTGCAGGTCAAACTAATTAACAGGACAATAAAAACTCGGAACTATCTTTTAACAGAAAAGTACTCTCAAGTATAAATTACTCATAAAAGAGGAATTGGATCAACCATCAGGAAAATTCAAAATTTGGTGCTATTTTTGAAATTAGCAGCCCCAAAAACCCACTTAAGCCCTACCCCCTAGTCACTGTTAGTTATACGATACCACCACACAAGTTTAATTTCCTAAATGCAAAAAAGTTTCAAAAATGCATGTATTCCAATTTGTTCTCGAGCATATCAAAGATGTCGATCAATCCCATCTCCTTCCTTTTCGAAGTCGGTTAAAAAGAGAAAGAAACAGGAGCTAGATTGACATGTGCTGAAGATATCGGAGAATTGTATTTGCCTTTATAATTTCATCTCCTTTTCATTAAAAGTTTAAAGTACAAATGTTTAAAAAAATATTTAATGCGTGAATCATAAACAATCTATTTAAAAACTTTACAACGTCTGAAACGAACTTTTTATTTGATTTTCAAAATTTTTATCTCAGTGCACCATTTGATGTTCTTAAAATATATTCCAACAAGCTAAAAGAACTACAAAAATGTTTTAATGCTAGAAGAATATTATTTTAGATGGTACAAACAGATTTAAGCGCAGATATTTTTAGCCTGGGTAACACAAATGGCATTTTCCTTTCAAATTCAAATGTCTATTGACAGTATCTCCCACAAGGAATCACCTGCAAATTTTTATTTTAATCTCCATAAATAACTTGAACGACAGTTCAGAGCCCCACCAAGCTTAGAATGATTTGACTCTGGGATGTCTAAGCATCGTGTACCGCGGTGCACTTAATAGCAAGATCAAAGGGTCGTTTCGTGATATCTCTGATGGTGGAAAGGTTTTCGTTTCGTGCACGTCCTTCATTTAAAAGCGTTTGATCGAATCAAAAGCAGGTCTTTTCTTCATATCCTTTTCATCACCCTATCTTAAAATTATCCTGCTGAGAAAGCCGAGTTAAAGACAAATTAAAGTTAAAAAAGTGCCACCTAAATTGAAGGTGGTGTGTGTCTAGTCATTCATTTGCTGTTTATTTTACAATTTTGTATAATTTAAAGATTTTGTGTGCGATTTTATCTGTTTCGTTTGACTCACTAAATGTCAGTGTGATATTTTATAGGACAACATTTTGCTTGACTTTAAATGACTTTGAAAATCAAAACAGTTATCTTAAAAATTCTGTAGTATCAATTGACCATAGTTATGCGACTTTTACTTAAATTTGAAAACTGGAATTGACAATAAAAAATAATGTTGCAAAAAGATTTTAAAAAATGAATTCCAAAATTGCGAACATATGTGTTATATATATTATTATTATTATATATAATTAAAATTGTTTTTCAGCCCAAAAATCACATGGTAATCATATTTAATCACTTGCAATTCGAATAAAGACACGGAGGGGCTTCCACCTGTCCAACCCAAAGAAGCACTGTTGATCTTCCCTACGCATGGCATTTACAAATTCTAAATAATTTTAATTTCATAAAAAAATCAGGCCTTTCTCATTAGGTCGTATCGCTTATTCTTTTTATTCAATTTTTTTGCATTACACTGCTCATCCTCCTACACTCAGCAATCATTTAGGTTAATGGGCTTCAAGATGCGCTGTGTGTCTAGGTTATTATTTTGTTAAAAGTAGCTGACTGAGTGCGCATACCCAAGTAAGATGACATCAGGTCTGAAATGTCGAGAAAACAAGTAAATTTTCTGAAAAATGCTGACAGACCTAACGTATGTAAATATCTTCCACGGGATAATGTGAATAATCTGAGCATTGTCGTCAGCAACCCTTAATAACTCCCCGTACCTGCGCTGGTATTATTCCTAGATTGCTGTAGAATGTAACATAATTTCTTGACAGGAATTTCAATTTCCTGATTTATGTTGCCAACAGATTGCCACTGACTGTATAAAGTGAAGGGGCGTCACATCGAGCCTCTCCATTGCTAAAAATTTCCGAAGTGGAAGAAATGCGGCACTGTCTCGAAAGAGCAACACGCACTCTTTGATAAGAATCACTTTAGCACGCTTCAAAGATGCCAAATAGCGAGAAATTTCCCAGGCAATGGTCCTTGAGGGCAGCCACGCATATTTTATGGCAGCAAATGCGGAAGTAATGCTCCCCAGTTAATCGACTTTCGGCCGATGAGATTAGACAAGTTTACGGTTGGACGACAGAAGCGCCGCGGTGTGTACCCAATTAATTATTAAAGTAATGACTCCTATCTGGCTGGTGGGTCCTCGGAGATGCTGTCTCAAAACCATCCCTAGGGGCTGCGGTGTGCCGGAACTTTTATAGAATTCGACATTAGTGACTTCAGCCGGCACTTTTGAATTTTAAAAGCTTAGGACAAAGTAACAGCTTGTCAAAGTTCATTTAACGGGCGAATTATTAACTTGCCAAATTGACTGGGGTAATAGAAAATTTGAAATGACGTTCGGTCTTGTTTGCAGATTCGATTTCATTATTATTCAAAAGGTAATATGGAAGAGGGCTATGTTATTTTACACTGCAGATCTAAAAGCTCGTTGCTATCGTCCCTGGTTTTATATTCTCCAGAATCCCAAAATCAATAATAAACACTTTAGAAGTTCAAATAGTTTAACCCATTTTCGCTACCAGCCGTCACATATAAAATGTTATCAGAACCCAACATGGGATTCTTTGTAGATGTTTTAAGTCGGCGAAATTCATTAAACTCATGGCCACTCATATAACCCGTCCCGACTGTTACTGCACATATTTAATAATCACATAATCATTTTATCCATGACTCTGGAAGCAAGCTGTGATCATACCAGGCCAGGTCCAAAAAAAGCATCTCCTGTCCACCAAGTATACCCCTTGAGTAGGTATAAGTGTTCCGCAAGGTTCAATTCTGGGTCTTTTATTGTTCAAACTCTATATTGACGATCTAACGAATCCTGTGCATGATACATGTATTCATCTATATGATAATGACGTTCGGATTTACCTCATTGGGAGCTATTGGATTGATCGAAGATTGTGTTTATCAAATAAATGAGAGTTTAAGGCGAAGAATAGGTTTTGGATAACAAACAATCTATTCAGCAGAGACCATTCATGTATGTTTTTAGCCTATAAGCCAAATGAGTCAATTTCTCATGAAAATTAGGACGTCATCTGCTTGCGCTAGAATTGTCCATCACCAGCGACAGATCGTTCATGAATAGACCAAAGTATAAGGGGCCCAAAACAGACCCCTGTGGTACGCAGAATTTGTTCGGAAAGAGGTTTTGAAAGTTCATTGTTCATTTTAACATGTTGATGACTGTTGGAAAGAAAGTCTCTGATAAAGTTAACGGCAGTTGGACAGAATTTTTCATGATGAAAACCTGTTCATAGATAAGTTTTTCGAGCACTTTGGATAAAATCATAAAATGCTGACGGGTCGAAAATCCGATAATTCTACGGAGAGGGACTTTTATGAAAATATAATATAAAGAAGAGTATTCAAGTCGCCATCTTAATTTTGTAAAATTGGGCACAATATTTGAAATCTGCTATGCTACAAACCCTCAAATGCCAAAATTTTGTGGGGATTACCCAACGGCTTTCGCTTTATCCTTGCTTTGTGTAACTTTGATTTGTAACGGTCTCAGAATTACAGAATTTATTATTATTTTATTTTTATTCTTTAGACTTTATACTGAGAGACAACAGGTAAAAGAGTTTTCCTTACGGTGCACCATGCGCCTAACAACTATTTTGATTGCCTTTTTCCGGCCGACACTCATGAGAAGTTCTTTTTCGTTCATGTCACATGTAGCACCTGGAGGCTTTCCAATTTGCGACATGAGAGAAATCAGCATACGGCACTCGAATTCCCTATAATAAGGTTGCACTGACTTTTGTCCTGATTTAGGTAGTACTGCAGAAGTGGTAGGCACGAATATTTCCTTGCGGAAGAGCGCACCAACTGAAATCAGTTGTAACACTGTCACCCGGGTCGAGATAATCTGCGGCTTGCTTCCAGAAAAAAAGCCAACCACCTCTCACTCCTAAGTGTAATGAAGATTCATCTTGTCTTCCTAATTAACCCTACCAACAAAAAACAACTGGAAAATGAAAATATATCTCGGGTGGAAGCAACCTACTTCGCGTTGGCGCGAGAGTACATTAGGAAATTGCAACGTTCGACGTTGGCAGAATTACACCTTAGTTGGTACGTGCCTACCTTTTGTGTGAATAATAAGCGCAATGAAAACTTCATTACATCTGTTTTCTCAAAGACTCCAGCGGCGGCGTCTCAAAGAAATTTTAAGACAGACAGAGTGGAGAAAGCTTTAGAAAAAAAGATATTTACATTGCACAATTGTTACCAACTTTATGATATTTCCTCGATTTTACTTCGGACGTATGTATGCGTCCATGTGTGTTCGAAGAATTACATATTAGAAAACATTTTCTATTTACTAATGTTTTTAACTTTGGTTGACTATTTGCATGGTTAGAATTATTTAGTTGATTATACATTTTCACAAGTGCGAAATTTTCGCGACTTTTGAACTTATTTTCGCCATGTGTGGGGTTAATCAAGCGCTTCACTAGGTATATGTTAGATGTGTAAAAATTATTTCCTCTATTTGGTACTTTAGCAGTGCAAGAGAAAATTATCTTCTGAAATCCATGCTGGCAATTGCTTCGTCCTTCGTTTCAAATAATAATGACATTCACTTTAAAAGATATTATCAAATTATTTCCACGTCGTTCCTGCATTTAAGTTACATACACGCACACCCATACCTACAAATGGGATATCAGCTAAAAATTTCGCTCCTATTTTTGCAACGTGTGCATTTATGAAAGCATTAAAGCAAACAGATATGTTCTTTTTTGTCCCTGTGATGCCTTACTCAACTGTTAAAATCCCTGCATGGAGAAAATAAGAGTTTGCCTCCTCCCTCCCCTTTTTAAAAACTTACATGCCATCTTGAAAAAGTCCTCGAAATTATTCTGTATGGAACTTGACTTAGTTCTCTATTCAAGAACATCAGGGAGACTGGAGGACTTAATTGCCGCAAAAAAGGTTATCATTCGCTGGAGTGTTGTCTGAATATTTTCAATTCCTCACGATTAGCACGGAATGTCCGCACTTTTGGATATATTTTTGTAAGTGGAAGTTTTTTTTTTCAAAGCCACATACATATGTTCAAAGCCGAACTATACACGATAATGCACTCGTATGTATTACAAGCAACTGTAATCACGTTTTATCGCTTCAATGTTTAAATACACTTTTAGAATTGAAACATCCCAACGGGAAATCGTGGAAGCGCTTCTCATGGAACATATAAGAAAGGAGTTGTAATCGTTAAAGTAGAAAAGTGCGCATTAGGCATGGGAGCTCGTTCGCAAGGAAGTGTTTTGGATCAGTGTCTGTGCCGTAAGACATTACTTTATAATGGTGCATTCTTCACTATACCGAAGGCAGCACACAAATTGTAAAAAAAATCATTGCTTAATCGAACTACTTCCTCCTGCGGACATACCAATGTAAAAAGGAACTGAGATCGGATATATGTAATAAATACAAAGTGTCATGCCTCCAACCATGTGTGAGTCACCACTAGTGAGACCGCCTGAAAAAAAGGAGATTTTGGGAATTTAAAAAAAAAAAAAATACTGCAGGGAATGTTTTAATGTTTTAAGGATATATTTGTGGATATATATTAAATACATGATAAAATTTTTGGACCAAAAAATTGAAAATTCAGCGAGTTATTCGCAATCTCCTAAGGCTCCAAAAAAAATCGTCCCACTGCTGGAGTGATAGCGACCTTCACAGTGCGTGAAATCAAAAAATCCAAAAAAAGTTATTAAACTAGAAGGTATTGCTCGTACCATGACCTTCGATCGCAAACAAAATTGAAATTTAACAAAATGGCGGAGTATTTTTTAAAAAAAGTTTCAAATTTCGCGCGAAAATTTGATGATTTTTGGCCCGCCAAAATTACATTTTTTATTCTATCGGAAAACTGGAGATTCATGGTATGGAGAAACATAAATAAAAGAAGCTTCAATAAGAATCAAATCGATTGGATGATTTGTCTTCGAGGTATAACTCCAGCAAATTTGAAAAATGTGGTTTCGAGAAAAACGCGTTTAAAGCAGTTACTGATTTCATGGTTACAAATAGAGAAATATCATACCTACTGCTAATCTGCTATTTCAGGCACGTACATGAAACCCCCCACCTATTAACCTATTCATACATTTCTCAATACCTCAAGGTCCTCATAGAAACCAGAATCCCTTTAAAATGACCGACAGAGCCCGAACAATAACTCAGGTACGGTCCCTAAGCTGACGCAATTTTCGAATCGATGAGCGGCTGCTCTTCAGATGGCTATAACTCAAAAACTATTTGAGATTTGCACTTGATTTTTAGTATGTTACTTTTTAAGGTATAGACTTTCGAAATATTCAAAAAAATATTCAGATTAGTGGTCCCCCATAATTCACCATCTTTTTTTTTTACCTACACTTTTTTTACATAAACATTTGGGAGTCCACAACTTCTTAATTTTAATAGGACGTGAAATTATTTTGAACTTTCGTTAAATTTTATTCACTATAAATCTTAGTCGAAACTGGCACAGACTCGGAATTTGTCTATTTATCTATCTATCTACATCTGTTTGCTGTAATCAATTATATCCAGGAAGGACTTCAAATTATTTTCCCCCTTAAGCGCCGACACCACATTTAAAATTTTAAAAATGCCTCATTGTCTCAATGCAAATACTGTGCCCTTTATTCAGTTGCAGCCACAGAACTCATTAGAGAGCTCCCGGACGTGGACCAATGCGAAGTTTATTCTTTTTAGGCAAGGAATTTATTGAAGCAGCAGGAATCTCTTCAACATCGAGACAATCGTATAACTGCCTTTTGGGATGAAATGAGAGAAGACCTCGTTCTTTTCAAATCGGGACTTTTGTTCTGCGGGAGTCTGAAAATTACGTAAACGTTCTATTCGTGCCTTTCTTAGTTTTAAGAGCAAAAATTGAAAATGGAGATGTTTCTAATAACTCGCAGAGTTAATCTACTTTGCTGTGGGAGTTCGGGTGTTTATGTTACAGTTTAAATTAAACTAAATTAACTTTTCTGAACTCGCGCTATTTGCTGTCATCTGTGAGACTGATAAATGCGAATGTGAACTTAATATGCAGATTTTTAAAATGCCCTTGGTGTGCTAATGCTGGGTCGTCGACCAACGATTCATAAAATCGGTGTCCCGCGCGATGTACATACAACATAGCGAAAATATGTTTACAAAGTGCTCAGTATATCCACGTCGGTTGAATTTGAACAAGCTTTTGTTTAATTTTACACCTCTGTTGGTTGGGTTGGGTGAAACCTTACATTTCAATATTTCATATTCACATATTCGATCGGTTGTGCCAGGTCCCCGTCACCATACACTTTTAATTGAAATAATAATAATTCAAGATGATTCCAAGATGGTGTCCGAATTGTACCATTTATGGCTTGATTCGACTCAATAATATTAAGAATAAGGGATGAATTATTTTATATGTCATTTCGATTCATAAACCGATATTTGGAGACTTTCGAACTTGGCGATTGAGAATTTTGGGTTGATATTAAGAAATTCAAAATACCAGCGCTAATATGATTGACATATCCTGTCACTTGTTGTCTAATCTGTATATTCCAATGTCAGATAAAAAATGGGTTCAACGGATTCTCCGAATGAGATTTTCAAATTGAAAATATTTGGAGGCGTCCCCAATACCGGATTAACCTAGAGGTAAAGTGAGCCGTATGAGTACACAAGACAATATTGGTTACGAAAAGAGTATCCTATACTTGGTGGTGTGCAAAGCCCAATGCGACTAAGGCCTTGTCAGAGGTTGACAGTAGATGCCAAAGAGCTTTCCAATCTATTACTGTTAATGAAAATCAAAAATCAGAGGTGGCCAACGAGGCTTATTGTCTATTGAACAATTTTGAAAAAAAATCCCATAATTGCGGTCTTCTGGGTTGTCTGTTGGACTACGAACGGTCGTTGATTTTTTTAAATAGATTTTAGATTTTGTATTGGATATGTTGTGTACAGAACTGTCGCGGGCGGTGGCGGCGTCTGGGAGCTTACCGGGAAATTTATAACCCTTTTGGTTTTTTGACGGATTTTTCGACTAAGTCTGACAATTGTTGTTACTGATTTTATTTTATTCATTGTGGGACAAATAAAAAAGAAGACATTCCGGGTTTTTGCAATTTATTATTCACACTAAAGTGCGGCAATCGCGCGCGCACCCTTTGAGGTTTCAAAAAAAAAGGTTCGCACGATTCAGACCGCATGGTTAATTTGAAACAAAATTTTTTTTTAATTAATTATTATCCAATTGGCTATTCTTGGTCGGGAGCTTTTTGTGTTTTTGTGCGTTTTTAGTGTTTTTCCAACTTTAATTGTTAGTTAATAAAATTAGTCTGAATATATTTTTCCCCAAGGAAGCTCGAAAAACGACACCTACGTATTTGTTTAAAGAATATGAAGACGCAATTTCAACTCAATCGGTCAAACGAATTTCGAGAAAAGATGAACACCGTTTTGAAAGCATGATTTCGAGAAAGACGCGTATAAAGTTTTAGAACCAAATTACTTGAAGATATGTAGGTGGTCGGCTACTATACGCATGAACCGGTGCATAAATGAAGGAATTCCCGGAAATGCTTTTACGGGGAAATTTTTATCGATGCTAGGATTGCAAGAATTTTTTTGAAGCTGCCCAAATAGAGAGCCCCATTAAAGAGGCTTGTGAAAAGTTTAGGGAGCACTGTTCCGAGGACATTGAGTCTGTAGAAAAAATAGTGCTGTTTCAGTATTTTATCTTACAATTAGACGAACGCCGAAAAAGAAAAATAATTCCCGCAGAGAAATATAAACATAATAAAATAGATATACTCGTAAACTGATTTATGGTAATATGGCACAATCAACTTTCCCGAATCCGAATGTAATGACAGCATTGCAAATATTTGGGGTCTGATGATTACAAACGCTAGCAAGATGGGAAACGTCGGACCGTCACGAAGAGAAGTTTTTATATTACTAATGTCAACTAGTAATCGTTAGCAGCTGCGAAAAATTTTGTACTAAATTTTGAAAATATTTTGACATGTTTCAAATTTAACGGAAGTATAATCCAAGTTCAGTACTTTATCATTGCATATATATTTTCACAATTGTAACTATGTATTAGTATTTTATTTTATAGCACTTGTCAAGCTCTCTTAAATGACATTCCATACAATATCCTAACCCTATGCATACGCGCTATCGAGCTATACTAATTTTTCCACGTGATGAACCCACTCCCACTACAGTTTGGTGACGTATGACGTTAGGCAGTCAACTCTTTTAAACCATGTTACGGTTATTTGGATATGCGTAATAGTTGTATTGTACAGTTATTAATATTTGTTTGGTATACACAAAATCATAACATCGACTTTCGTCTAGTTTTCCCCATACTGGACCCGCTGTGTAAGACGTCAAAAGAGCAACTCGATTTTCTTCATTCAAATAAAAGAATAAGACTGTAGGTACTCAAAGGTATAAACCTCTATAAAAACTTTATCTCTGGGGAATGCCTGCAGGCGAAATGTAGTGTTAATTATCTTTTGTGTTGCTTAAACTACATAATTAAGGATTTTGAGCATAGTTTTATCTTGTAATGTGGACTATATGTTTTCCATTTATTTATTTTAATTTTATTTTTAACACAAATACAAGGTTCTATCAAACTTTATAAAGGCTAAAAGCACAAACAGGATTTTATTTTTTACTGCTCAAAGCAATCTGTCGTTCATGCGTGGCATTATTGATTCATTTGACAAAATGTCCTTCAAATATCAATAAGCATCATATAAAAAAAACATCATTATTGTCATAATTATTATATGTATAATATTCTTCTTCTTTTGACGTTTTAAAGGGGAACACCTCCCTGACACCTCCATGACCTTTGCGCATCAATATCTACAACTGCAGAAGATTTTAACTTGTAATCTAAAACACAATTTTTCAACTTTTTGTTTTGTTTTATTAAAATTAGCATTTGCGTATTTTAAATTTTATTGGGTTTGTTGTATTTTTAATTAATACCTATTGCTTACTGTAAATTGATGTTACATATGTATAATTATAAAGTATCATTAAATAATGCTTCCTATTATAAAGGCTTACGTGAGATAGCCTTTGAGGAGCAAACAAGTAGCTCAATACATACATACTTCAGGTAACATATTTTACACGAACTGAAATGTTTCATCTATGTGAACGCTATAGAGGAAATGATGACATTATCGTTTAATTTAATAAGCCCGTAAATCATTTGCTTTATTTTCTGTTTATTGCTCCTGTTCTAAGTGAAATTCCGTCAAATTGCGAAAAGTGTATCAATGGTTTTTGCAATTTTGGTTGTACACTAAAAACAAATAAGAAAAACACGATTTTGATGGTGCTGCAAGTCATGAAACTTAGATTGCGTGTATAAATTGCAATGTTCCGCGAAGCCTAGAATGACCATTTGTGGTGTTCAGGTAATAAAAAACTTCTCAACAAGTGTTTCCTAAAAAAATCGTAAAAAAATGTATGGCCAATTGAATAACACAAAGTTTGCGCTATTTTTTTCTCAATTAGAGTGGCCCGGCGCAGTATACATTTGTTACAATAATGTAAGCACGTAAGGACTATAAAGGCGAGAGTGCTAAGAGAATAAAGAAAGGATCCGTATTATCCTTTTACGAAGCGTTGTTTTGGAAAACAAAAGGATACCATTTCTGCTGCTCGGGTAATGTGGCCATAAGTTGTCCTGTCCGTTTGTTTGAATCAGTACGTTACAAAAACAACGCCGGGATTCGGTTCTTCATACATAGCTGAGTAGGAAGAAAGTGAAAATTGCGAACGTCCCTATTTGTACAGACGTGAGAAAATATGTTAGCACGGGTCACTGAGTAGCACAAGTAGCCGGGATATTTTTGCCTCAAATTAGGTGTCCATTCAAACTTGAAGGGTTCTCTCTATGTTTCAGGATTGCTACATTATTCGGGCTCATCGGTGTACAAACTGTTCCTACTCAACCGGAAAGCACAACGTCATCTGTTGTCCAGGAGGCTGCTGGTCAGTTCAACAACAGGTTAGAAGTCAAATATGTGTATATTGTCATAAGTCATAATTATAACTCCACAGCTGTTTCATTTCGGTAGAGAGGTATAGACGAAAAGCTTAAACGGTCATATAACGTATATAAAAGTGAAGGTCTGACTACATGGTCATTATTAGAATAGATTTGCGTCCTTTTGCCTCCATTCACGTAGTGGGGCTAGCACAAGTTGACCAAACTCGTAGTAGTATATGTTTAGCAGCTGTCCTAACTTTTTGAAAAGTTGATATTTCTGCAAACAACTCATTTGAAATTGTATAATCCTCATTGCCAAATACATTATGGAGAGCGCTCGTGTTTTGTCTAATGGAGCAAGTTTAACTGTCTAGATGTTTGCGCCTTTTATATATTATTATTATTATTATCATTATTCATGGGAGAGTATCGAAATCCAGTCAAAGTTACTGACTTGTTAAGAATTGAATTCCAAGAATTTTCAAAAATTATTCCTTTTGGAATTTGTTTGCGTGTGCTTAGTTTTGTTATTCTCTAAGCCAGGGTTCTCCAAACTATGGGCCTCGGACCAAAGGAGCCCCACAGTGATATTGTAGTTTCCGACCCGACAGTTGGACTAATTTTTCAAAAAAAATTTGTGTGTTGATCAAATAAAAATGCGCTAATTAATTCTTGAAAAGTGAAAAATAACCGTAATCTAACCCATCTGACTGCGGTTAAATGGGCAACCGAAAAATAAACATTTAAAATAATTCAAAACGAAATAAAAAAGATATTTACGACATTGTTTTATCAACAAAGCAAATTTATGTCCCATGAAATAGGAACACTTAAAAAAATTCAGTAAAAATACGGTTAAAATTAACTAACGAGCAAAAACAAAACAAAATTCTCTATTTGATTGACAAAAAAATTGAAGTTATTCGTTAAAAAAAAGGTTAATGTAAATTGTCGGTATATGTGTACATATTTACATACATACATATGTATGTATAATCGGTTGAAAAACTAACCACTACCAAACATGTAAACAAATCGTTTCCAAATTATTCGGCTGTTAAAAAAAAATTTATATGTATGCATCTAGTTCTAGAGTCCGCCGATGGACAGTTTTTAAGCAGGTACTTATGTAATATGGCCTTCATTGCGAATAGTTTGGAGCCCCTGCTTTATGTCATTATTTGTACGTGGAAAATGTATGTACATACATATATAACGATTTCTGTAGAGAATTGTTAAATCTATTGGAACTTATACTTAATTTTTCCAACAAATGGTTGGCTGGCACTATTGTCAAACGAATTAAGCTGGCAACTCCGTCATGTCAAACAACTGTCATTAGGCTGTCATGCTTAGTATGTAGTAGTATCGCAATTTGCGTGGAGCGTTACCTTTTTGTTTTCATTAGAAAGAAATCGGCGGTAGAAAGTCTTTGTTTGATGTCCGAAGCTTATAATGAACATGCTCCATCGGTGTCAGTTTATGAATGTAAAAAAACTGAAAAAGTTGATAATGTTGTATGAGTTGCTGAAACATGGCGAAACTATTGCTGAGGATCGTTACCGACAAAAATTAATAAAGTTAATCCCGAGCTTTGGGAGAAAAACGACCAAAGTACGCCGAAAGACACGAAAAAGTAATTTTTCAGCACGATAACGCTCGACCACATGTAGCAAAACAAGTCAAAATCTATTTGGAAGCACTTTGACGAGATGTTTTACCCTCCCCGCTGTATTCTCTACTCATTTATCCTTTTAATTACTGCTTGTTTCTATTGATGACTCATGGACTGTCTAAAAAACACTTAAATTCTTTTGAAGAAGTCAAAAATTGATTGGCTTGATTCGTAGACTGGCTAAAAAAACGATTCGTTCTTTTGAGATGGAATTCGCTTTTTGCTTGAGTCACCAGCGATGGATACTTTGCATACAAAGCAGCAAAAATGACGAGAATTAGGTTTAGCTCCCAATAAAATGTTTATTTTATCTTACGAGTAACAGACATCCAACAAACAGGAGACGAGATATTCGTGAACATTTTTAAACTTTGCTTCCGTTGATTATAGGTGAAAAATAATATATACCACTATATACGGGACACCCTGTATATACTTTTTTGTCGAGAATTATAAGTCAACACTATAAAATATTGATTAGATGAGTAAAAACGGATTTCAAAGGTTCTATGAACAACACATGTGCTACTACTGTATGACAGCGCAAGGTCACATAAGGTGTAAATCTCCAAGGACTCCACTATGTTCATTAGATTATAGCTGCATGCTTCACCTCCTCACCAGCTATTATATAATATTAAAATTTCGAATGTGACTTGATTTTGAATAAAATAACATTAATAAATTAATAAAATGGCGAGAATTATTTGTACCGTCAGGAATCCGTTACAAATGCGACGAGGACGCATACGGCCGGCCTTTGGATGATTTAGAATTTAGTGCCCAAAGCATGAAAATTTAGCTTTCATTACGGCTCCAAAGCTTTTCCTCATAGACTGAGCATACCGGAAATGAAATTATAGCTTAAGTGAAGTGGCAGTAATTATTATACAGAAATGTCATTTACATAAAATTTTTAAAGCATATGCCATTTCGTTTTTGTCCTGCTTTTAGCCACTCAAGTAACTTCCAATACAACGACATTGAAGGAGATGGAAAGGTGATTCAAGCCACTTTATCGCCAAAGCGAATATTGCCAACAATGCCTGCATTGAGAATTTATGAGTCGTTTCATACAACCCGATATCCTTTAGCAGCTGGGGGTATGCAAAACTCAACACACAATGAGCTACAAAATGAAACCCATCCGGCGAAGACGATGATGAGAAAGAGAACTGCACCAAACGACGTGCTCAGCAAAAATATCTCAATCATCCTTGAAAATTTACTGAAGAGCTATGAAAAATCGCAGTTACCCACCCATGGAAAAGGTAACCCAATTTCTCACTTTCCAGTATCCAATTGGTTAAGTATCGGCTGCCACCAGGAGTTCCTACAATCGTCAAGACGAACATGCTCATCCGCAGTATGGGGCCGGTGTCAGAACTAGACATGGACTACTCCATGGACTGCTACTTCCGCCAGTACTGGAGAGACAAGCGGTTAAGTTTCAAGGGCCCAATAAAGAGTTTATCGCTGAGCATAAAAGTAGAAATGTATTTATATTAGCGCCGCGTATATTTCGCTTTAAATTCGCGATGCCTTTTCAGATGCTAGACAAAATTTGGCGACCAGACACCTACTTTTACAACGGAAAGCAATCCCACATCCACACCATCACCGTGCCTAACAAGCTGTTGCGGCTCAGCCAAGACGGCGATATTCTCTACTCCATGAGGTAAATTTAATTAGGAAAAAATGGTTTATCCTGCACACCACCACCCTGAGGAGGCAATTGCATTTCTCCCCGTTTGCGCATAACTCGTAACAACGAGGTGTAGGATTATAAGGCTTGTGGTAATGAGTTAGGCATTTGGATTCTGGGAGAATTGGGGCTTGTTTGGACTCGGATATTTCAGTAATATCCAATATCCGACATAAACTGATTGCTGTGAGAGATATTTTCAAATAGGCTTTAGGATAGGCACAATGTGAGAGGAATTAAATTTAAAATTTAAAAAATTCATTTATAGGGAGAGCTCAGTGTACTTATTTCAGGGCATTGCCGGTAATAGGTTTTATGAGATTTGCGCGATTTCGTTGCAAAAAAAAGTCATATCCAAAGCCCTTCCTATGCCCTTCTAGGGGAAGGTCTTCGCATTTTCGCTACTGGTTAGACACGAAATTTATTCACAAGTAAAATTATATCTTCTTAATTTATATAAGTTATTTATTGCTGGATAATTATACAAGCACCTCCTATGTAAGGCCTTCTATCTAATTTTAATAGTACCTTCCATGGAAGCTCTTCCGTCTAATAATATACACACCTTCCATAGAATGCTTTCTCTCTACGTACATGCTTGTATAAAAAGGAAATGAATAGTATTACGAAAACGAAGGCATTGCTCCCCCCTAAGAAGGCCTTTAATAGGCATGGTAGAAGCCTTCCATTCGAGAGTATTCATCGATCTATATTATATGTATGTACGGTAGTGTGAGCAAAAGTTTGGACAGGGCTACATTCGAAGGAATTCTGCTTTTCTATTAATTAATTAAATCTAATACTTGGTCCTCCTCTTGGCGCAATTACCGCTTGACATCTTCAGCTCATTGATGCTGTTAATGTGTCCTTCTTTTAACAGCCTTTTTCTGACCAGACTTGAAGACAAATTGGTCCCGCGGACCCTAACGGGGTTATTTCTAAAGTTCGCCGACGTCTTCAATCGATTCTTTAGACCTCGGATGGATGTTTTAAAAATGTTTGTCCATCCGTCTTTTTGTCAAGGCTAATCTCGGGAAAGGCTAAATTTATTTTAATGGGACTTTTACTGAAGGGAGGAGTATTTGGTTGTTCGTGATTTAGGTCTCAACTTTTTATCCCGAGAATATTTTGGATTCCCGCGGAAAAAATGAAAACCTACAACAGTTTTACCGTGCATGAATTCAGATAAAATGTTTAACAGTTTTGTCCATTCCGCAGACAGTTTTAATTTACGAGTATGGTAAAGCCCAGGCACAGCCGGATGTATGAGGGTAATTCGTTAACTTAATTTATGGACACTGAGATATTTATATATCTTATTTTTCTCATAATATGTTCTAATTTATTTTATTTTTATTCTCTTTGGAATGAACAAAATTCTAAAGAAGATTATATACTTTGTGAGTTGTTCCTATTTCAAATTATTATATAAATAAATACTAAATAATATTTAATGTCGGTTTCGTTTGACGCCGATTTCCGTGAACAGGTCACAGATTTGGTCACAATTATGTAAAAAATTAGAATGTACGAAATATTAATAATAAAAATTTGTAAAATACTCGTATCCCAGCAGCAACCAATCAAACAAAATGTTATATCGGCATATCTTACAGGTTAACGATAAAAGCCACATGCCCAATGGAATTGAGAAACTTTCCGATGGATCGCCAGTCGTGCCCGCTGATCATTGGAAGTTGTAAGACTAATATATAAATATGTTAATTTTTAGCATCTTATTATTTTTGAAAGATTTCTAATATCATCAATCTCTAAAATTAAGAAGTGATTCCATAATTAAGATAATTTTGTTACCTTCGTTAGCGTAAAACTGCTAAAAATGTTATCGAGGGAAAGGAATACGTACCTAAATAAACTTACTAATTTTTAGTTATAAAAATTTATTTGTTTTTCAGATGCCTACACCACAAGACAGTTGGTCTATGAGTGGCATAGCAATGAAGCAGTTACATTTGTGCCCGGGATGACCTTAAACCAATTTGATTTAATTAGTATGCCGCACAGGAATTTCACCTTTACTCGGCGGGAAGGAGACTTTTCGGTTCTCCATGTAGCTTTCAATTTAAAACGTCATACGGGATATTTTCTTATTCAAGTAAGTTTAATTGGTCTCGAATAATTCGAAACAGCGAACATGTCGTTTCGACTGCAATTATATTTACTATTGTGTATATTATATTAATAGTCGAATTCGTATAAAATATTCTCGAATATTTGGAAAATTCTCGAACATATGTATTGCGTAAAAATTAGAATAATTCAAATAAAACGCATAACTTCTGTGAAATTTAGAATTACTTTCTAATTTCATTTAGTTTTTTTTTGGATTATTAGCCTGATTTATGTGATGTCCCACCAATATTTGATTTTAGCTTGAATGATCTACAATCACCCCGCGATTTGCACGGTTTTTAATTTAGACAAAAGGGAATCATAATTTTTCCAATTATGAAAATCACTGAATTGTTTCCGTCTTTTATTGGTTTTTATCACAATTTTTTATTTCTTATAAGATTTCTAAGAGAAGAGAGATGCCTGAGGTAGATTCATGTCTATGATGTTTCTATGATTCTCAGCTTTCCCCCTGCAACTGTCCTTTGATTCGCTTTCCAGTGTTATCTTGAGAACCCTTTTAATATGGTATATGCCTCAACTCACTTTTTGTATGTCTCCGTTCTAAAATGTTCGTGGAAATATGTCACTACACCGTCCCAAGTCATCACGTCAAGATGAGAGAGAGAGGGAGAGTAAACCACAATTGTTTGCTAGTGAAGTATCCAATTATGTCACATAGCTTATCATATTCTTCTCGTCAAATCCTTTCCTTTGATACCCCTATTGACGATGTTTGGTGTAATTTATTCTTCTGGTGGCCGCCATTTTGGTTTTTCTATTTGTGACGTCATATAGTCCGGAGGATTAATGCGATTTTAACTACATTTAATTTATAAATAAATGTAGTGGGGCTCTGGGTCGTAACATCCGGTCAAACATGCATGATAGACTGATGAACACATAACCCTTTCCTTTGCGTGTTGGAACTCGTTATTTTTAATTTAATTCTTACATTAATTTCATTCGTCCGGTCGTTCTAGGAATTTAGTTGTGCGCCGCCGCTTAGCTGCTAGAACTTTAGATTAGAGAACAAACGACCTGCAAGTTCAAGTCACGCCCGATGACGAACACTTTTTTGTAAAGCTAGCGGCTCGGTTAGCTAAATATGTAACATTGGTGCTAGGTGTGGGGTGAAGGCTATGAAAACCGAGCAGGCTTACTTCCTGACTAGATCTTGATTTATGGATGGTATGGTCGACAAAGGCACCGATTGAATTGTTGCTGCCATCAGCAGTTTGAGAGTGCAATGTCACCGTCAGAACGAGGAATTTCTTCTCGACCTGGTTGCATGGTTAGCACATATTCGCCGAGGGTTTTCTAAATAAGTTTCTGTCACCCCCGATCCAATAAGGTACAGCAGACACAGTCCAGCCCATTCATTCCGTCCATCGATCAGTCATCCAACATCACCCAGGATCGGTTACCCTCATGTTCCCCCGAAAGTTGCCATAGAGGCGAAGTGTTAAAGGTGTAACTGCACTGCACCCACATTACACATCAATACGCCAACTGTGAGCAAGGAGGCAGCTTCAACTTGAATTTTAGGCTGGTGAGTAAATGGTCTGGATGTAGACCCGGTGACGCAAGTTCAAGCCCCGCTCGGCGACGAACACTTTTTTCCCGATTTTTGCTAACTATAGCAATATTTGTAACAATACATTTGCCTACATATGTAGTACTGTTACTGTCGTAAGTTTAAGAGCTTTAAGAGCATTTTCTATTAAACTTGTTCTCGGAAAGAGCCCTTACATTCTGTATAGGCAAGAAAATGAGTTAATTTAAAATTAAAATACTTCACCCTTGCGGCTATTAAATAAATTTCTGTCTACTTTCTCAGGATGCATGAATGGGAATTTTATTGAAAGTTGAAGTACACAGCCTTCAGACTGATTCTATAGACTCATTCAAATAAGTAGAACTTCTTAATATTTTTGTCTACGTCTGGGGTAATTTTTTAATTCCCATTGCTTGAACATTAGCTGTATGTGTAGTTCAAAATGAGAGAAGGAATTTGCCATTTACTCTTTTCGTCGTAACTGTCTATTCAAGTGGAATTTTGGTCTGAAATATTAACATTCAATGAACAGATAAATGGTAATTTCATAAATTAATATTGGAAACCCAGAAGAATACATAATGCACCAAGTGTGACCGAAATGTTTGAGGCAACCAATAAATCGAATCCACCCTGTATAATATATGCCACTTGCACGACCTAAGTCAAATATTATCAGAGTTTCAGGATATAAAATATGATAGAGGGCATGACACGTTCGTTTAGAGAAAGCTGTTAAACATCCCCAACTCTTTAAAATACTCGTACATAAGTATATCGGGATTATTTGGCGAAAGTGAAAATTCACAAGTGAATGATGGGCCACTCCTAGTTGTTATTAATGGCATGCTCTCCAAGCCAATCAACGCTCAAGCCATTGACACCATGTTGAATACGGATTTGGAACTTCGACAGCTATTAGGATCACAATGAGGCAGACTATCTCGGGGGCCGGTAACCAGCTTCGAGTGAATGAATATTGAATGCTGTCAAAAGAAGAGGGCATTATTGGAATTAATGCTTTTGGCTATACGAGGAGATTCTAAAATATATTCGGCGGATTGATGTGCTGTTAGGAGCTTTACGTGTGATGTAAATTACATGTGGTACAATTAACATTTTATAGGTATTTTATGAGTGACAAATTCAGAGGTAGATAGATGCATTTAATTATTAATTACTAACTTTCCAATATTTTCCTGGCTGGAGCTAATTCATTGTTTGAGAGTTCATTACTACGTGACTGATTTTCCGTTCTTCTATTATCTACTATCTTTACTAAAACTAACTTAACTTAATGGGTTATAAAGTGACCTCCCTACTTTGAGTTAGAATTTTATGAGATCGTACTCCGAGAGTTTAAAGCTGTGGTAGTGTTCCTTTGGTTCCTTTGCTAGTTCGCGGATGCATATTAAAGCTGCCAGTTGATGCACTTGACACGAGTAGGAAAATCCCATGGTTTGTCAAGAATCATTTTAAGCACTTACTGTGGGGGATTTGCATATTTCTAATATTATCGACGCACATTTGGTCCATATCGGTCTCGGTGTATTGAAATTGGGCAGGATAGGTACTTTGTAAATAAGCAATTTATTTTCTGTTGATCAGGGTGGCTAGACACTTGAACGGAACTTTTTGCATTCCAAAATTTCCACTAGGACATTTTTTCCATTCATTCTTTTTTCCATGGTCTTTTTTTCCATTGTCTTTTTTTTCCATGGTCAATTTTTTCCACTGGATTCTTTTTTCCATTGTCATTTTTTCGGTAAGGGGTCACTTTTTCCATTCTAAATTTTCCATTAGTACATTCTTTCCATCAATTATTTTTTCCATAACTGAATATTTGCCTTTCAGAAAATGTCTACTGATTGAATTATTGCCTTTTACTAAAATGTTGGGCGATGGAAATTTTGGGCTATGGAAATTTTGGGCAATGGAAATTTTGGGTTATGGAAAAAATGGGATGGAAAATTTGGACATGGAAAAAATAGAATGGAAAAAATGACCCCCAATCCACTTGAACAGCTTATAGATTAGGCTTGATTTGCATTTACGCGGTATCTAAGTTTTGGATCGAGGTGTATAGATATTTAGGGCTTTGTGACCAGCAGATGGCTGTTCGAAGGACATTTAGGTGCGTATGGGGACAGGAAGCGTAAAGCTCATCTTTAAGTAAAGTATATATAGTATGTAGCTTGTGTTTTTGACGCGATAATTTTGATCTTCTATTTTATTGTAGTACTTGTTAAGCGACTTAAGTTGTTCTTGTAAGTTGTTGATTATAATTTGCGGATCCTCAGATCTTGAGTATACTGCTGTATCATCACCAAAAATCGCTATCTCCGTGGGTGAGTGCCTAAGAGATGTCTGCGGTGTAGATGTTAAATAATGTAGGGCTTAGTCATGATCCTTGGGGTACTCCAACTGGTATTGATTGTTTTCCAGAGTACGCGTTTTTGACTTTAACGGTAAACTTGCTAGAATTTAGGAACAATGCTGCAATTACTGTAATGGAGAAAAGTTAATTAAGCCCGGTTTATATTATTCCAGTCCAGCGATCGAATCCAGCGCTGGATTGCTTACTGGAAAAATGTAAACCGGCACTGGAATGCACTGAATCCAGTTAGCATTCCAGTCCAGTAACTGGATTGGCGGTTTACTTTTGAATCCAGTGCGACCAATCCAGTGCAACTGGAATAATGTAGACGGCTCTGATCTCTTCTTGAAATCATTGTCACTGTAGTGTTCACACTTCAACGGCTTCTAAATAATTGGAATAATGTAGACGTTACAGATCCAGTCCAGCACTGGATTGGATTCTCGCTGGATCACTGTACTGGAATAATGTGAACCGGGCATTATGTCTAATTTTCATATTGTAATGATTTTTAAAATTATTTCGTCTGTTCACTTGATATTAATGTTTATTATTATATTTTTTATTGATTTTTTATTACCACATGGTTTATTATCGTACCTACTGAGTACATAAATAATTGAACGTTTGTTTAATTATTTTACTCTACCATAAGTAAATAAAAAATGAAATTTAAAGGATCCAGTTTTTTGTCATACTGAGTTATAAAATCGTCATTTGTCCATAGGTTTATGTGCCTTGTATTCTAATCGTTGTCCTGTCATGGGTATCATTTTGGATACATCGAGAAGCAACAAGCGATCGAGTGGGGCTTTGCATAACAACTGTGCTTACTTTGTCTACAATTAGCCTGGATTCCAGAACGGATCTTCCTAAAGTGAAATATGCCACAGCCTTAGACTGGTTTCTTCTAATGAGCTTTTTCTACTGCATTGCCACACTACTAGAGTTTGCAGGTGTACATTATTTCACAAAGGTAGTTAAAATCGAATAACAGCCTAATTAAAAAAATTTCTAAAAAATTATTTACGCACAGGTTGGAAGCGGCGAAATACCAATTAGCGAGGATGAATGGGAAGATATCGAAGAAATGGTCGAGGAAGCAGGAGGCGGATCATCTGTAAGCAGACATAGCTCAATGCGGGACTCACCACAGCGTTCGACTAGTTTACGACGGAAAAATTCCCTTGTGTGCCCAATTTACAATGTAAATATTTTTGAATTAAAAGAAATACCAAAATAGAAAACCTTTACGATCCAAGGACCCAACACAAATTTTCAAATCACCCTCCTCACACGCTTCCACTATGGAACGCACAACGCAGACAGAACCACCAAGGCTATCAAAATGGAAACAGATATGGTTATGCATTTTGGGTGATGATAAGTTCCGGAAACAGCGAGAGCGAGAAGCTTCCATGCAAGGTAGATGCTTTAAACAGAATTACGGGGACAATTTATTGTTTGAATAATTTAATAGCAGGTAGCAAGCACATCAACAGTGTCTCTTTGATTGACCAAGTTGCGAGGGTTGCCTTCCCGATGTCCTTCGGATGTTTCAATCTTCTCTATTGGATGGCGTACGCAATGTATGAGCAGGAGTTCTCGTGGACACCACTGAAATAATATACATATGAGCTAGAAAACAAGTTACGAGCTTGGATTTTTCCAATTTTGTTGTGAATGGTTAAGCAATAAATTGTTGAATATATGAATGATGCATTTTGGAGAGTTTATCAAGAGCAACACAATTTTTTTTTGACGTATGCTCTTAAAGTTTATTTTTCAGAATATTTCTACCAAAGATTCATATTTTCCCAGAAAAGTCAAATTATGCTATTTTCAACTGGAGTAGGTCAAACGACATTAACTTTCCTATTTTTTTTATTTGAAAAGAATGTATGTCCAAAGTTGCGGTAAATATTGACTTTTTCAGAAACCATGTCGACTAATACCACAATGCTGGATCAATTTTTTTTGTGCTGGACCTTCGCTCTTTTACTTACAAATCAAAACATATTTATATATTTAATGCAAATATTGTTCTAAGTATGTATGACTGTAGAGACTCTTTGCAGACCCTTCGACGAGCCTTTCGTGAAATAACGTTAGGGCGACATAGCACGTAAATAACAAATCAGAACAGTTGCAACAAAAAAGCAACAATAGAGTCACAGTAGCGAACGGAATGGTGTAGTTTTTAACTGAACACAAAAAATTAAATTTTTAGAAATGTTCGAAAAATTATTGACACAAAAATATACCAAATGTTCAGACGTCAAAATAAAAAAAAAATAAAGATATCCAAACAGGTTTTTCTTACGTGTCACAGTAGTGTACCCATTCTATGGATTTTATTGAACTCGAATTGCTTAGCCTAAAAGGAACGAAAGAAGATGCCTAGAAAGGTGTGTCAATGTTCTATTCACATTTTGTTAGTTCTTTCAGAAAAAGTTAATTCCAGAAATGAGGAAGGGAGCAGAGTGTTTAATATGTGAAAATACAAATATACAATATATAAAATAGTTTCCAACCTTCTCATTAAAAGCACGATACCTCAAACAATTAACACAATATTCTTTAACACAACTTTTCTTCTAGATAGAGACATGCGAATTCAAGAGAATTTTTTGGTTTAATTGTTTAAATTTTTCAAATAATTTTACCAGCTATTTTTAGAAATAAGCTTTTGGTAATCGGGGGAGCACGGGTGTGCACGGTGCACATGTACACATTCATGTATATATAACAATTAATGCCTCCCTACGTATAGAAAGAGGCGTCAAATCGAATAGTTTCAAACGGTCATTATAAGAAGGAAAATTACAGGGATCACTCCACGGGAAATTGCGAAGGGTAAAGAGTAGAAACCGCTTTTGCACTGCTTCGATGCGTTCGATATGGACTTGATAGTGAGGCGTCCAAACTACTGACGCATATTTCAATATAGGGCGGACGAAGGCACAGTACAGAATTTTGAGGACATAGGGGTCAGCAAGATCCTTAGACCAGCGCTTAATAAAACCGAGCGTTGAATTAGCCTGAGTAATAATATTATTAATACCGTCTCCAAAATTAAAACCTGAGACAATGGTAACGCTGAGCTCTATATACAATAATTTCTTGTCGTGACAAGGGAAGTTAGGAAGATTATCAATTTTGTAAGCTAAACGAAATCAAATTGCACTTGGAAATACGTATTTAACTTCATATGATTTTTTGAACACCATTCAATGACGAGGTCATTTTGCAGTTTATTGGCATTTTGCAATTGTATTGGACTAAAAATCTTCAAGCCATCACCTTAAGCTAAAATGTGAGCACTTCGAATTATAGGAATCAAGTCATAAATGAAGATTGCGAATAGCAATGGTTCGAGATGACTACCTTGTGGAACGCCTGACAGCACGATAAAACTGTCAGAAGGTAGAAGAAAATTTAGCCTTGAAAGACCGATTAGTGAGATATGGCTTAATCCATTGAACATTATCGACGGAAAAGCCAAGTCCCAGCAATTTAAAAATCAACACTCTATGTGAGAGTTTGTTGACTACCTTGCTAAAATCAGTATACATACATATATAGGCAATCAACCTGTTGTCGCTTTTCTAAATACGTTATACAAAAGTCGACCTACCTTTAACAATGCCACGCTGTCTCTCAGATAAAAGAGAAGACCAGTAGAAGGTCAAATAGTCCGTTACGATGGCCTCAAGAAGGTTTGGAATAGGGGACAGTTTAGCAATTATCAATTAAACTCGTTCTTCCCTTCTTTAAAAACGGAATGACGTAAAATAACGTTTTGCACAGTATCGCAATTCTTTGTCCTGAATACAATTGGGCGTTCATCTTCTGTGTACGTATAGAATGGACATGAGAAAATTCATGCTATTAACCTTACCGCAGAAGCGCTGTCAGGACGATCTACCTTCCACAAATAATATGACATATTTTTTAAATTTCCGTAAAAAAAAAAAAATTATCTCTAAATACACTTTATTCGAAATCTAAATAAAAATGTTCACCCATGTAACCATATCAAATCCAACCATGTACTATTTAGTCCTTAACAGCAAGCCGTTCGACTAAATATCCATTCACATTAATAATTCATTTTTATCACTACACGATTATTAAATTTGTCTTTTTAAAATAGATCATCGTGTAGGCACGTCTTTTAAATCCATAAAAGCCTCCCTATTCTGGTCAAAATGCTATCAAAAGCACAGTCAGCCAAACAGGATGATTCCTGAGATACCCATTGAAAAACGGAAAGGATTTACAATATGTTCACTAGTTTATGCTAAACATGCACATGTTCTTGCAAGGCATGAGAGAAAGTTCTCTTTGAGTTGATGCTGCGAGCAGAATTAAATTTATTCAATCGCAAAATTTATGTGAGGCAAGAGCTACTTCAATTCATTGTAACATATGCTCAACAGGCCGCTTTTGAGCACATGCAAAATATTATTATGCTGCAGCCTGTCTGCAGATAACTTCATGCATACCTTGGCGCATAAATCAATTTTACACATATTGTAAAAGTAATATTAATTCATCGATTTTGATGAGGAAGTATTTAGACTAATTGCAAGTTACTCTGCATGCAAATTATGCATAAGTTTGCTCACCTTTTCAGTGGGGTCATCACAGCCAAAATGTCAAAGTTAATTTAATGTCAGAACACAAACGAGTGTGTTATTGGAATTCATAAACTAACGAATGCTCCTTGCCTGTAAAAGTTTTTGGGGTCACTGATTTCAAATATATATATGTAGTACGCAATTTTACAACGATGACAAATCCAATGCCACCGACTCAAAACAGGTATATAGTAGGCCGTAGGGTCTTGATTTTCAAGGGTAGTAAGATTGATGCCACTCTAGCGGCTCAAAAAAAATACATGTTGGACAATTATCTTATGTTACTAATATTATAAATGCTTGTTACTCAATCACGCTTAAGCGGTTGCTTCGATAGGCTTAATTTGTTGCTACAAGGTATTACATGATCCAACTTAACATATAGGCTATTTGTTATTTTTACAAAGTGCAAGGTTTCAAAAATGCCACCGTAAAGTTAAACTTCAAGGGATTGCTTTGAAAATCAGCACTATGGGGTTTTTGGGGCCTCTAATTTCGAATCTGTCTTCAAAATTTCCAAATTTAAAATGGTGGATCCAATAATTCGACCGGAAAGCTTAAATTTCAAAGGATTCCTATGAAAACGAGGGCTTTTATATTTTTGGGGTCGCTGATCTTGAATCTAAGTACCTACTACCAAAATTTGAAAACTAAATAGTCAAGTCAAGTTCAATGGATTGCCGGGTAAATATAGCAGTTTTTGAGGTTGCTGATTTTAAATCTGGTATCAGAATTTAATCCTGGAAATATTTTGCGCTCCTGCGGTAAATATGAAAAATCGTCTCCGCCCATTAAACAATTATATTTATTTTGCAACAGTTTTAGAAAAGCCGGGTCCCGAGCAAAGCTAGTTATTAATAAATAAATGTGTTCAGAGGAGTTTATTGTAAATGTTTTAGCTACATGAAAAAAATTGTTCGTTTAGCTTTTTTTTTAAAGTGGTGTCGTCACAGCTTTCAAACAAAACCTAATGACTATATTCGACATTGTACTTGCGCTTAAATCGTACCTCAGCAATATCTCTTAATCTGAAAAGTTGGTTTTTTTAATGCAACTATTTTACTTGCAAATATATTTTACAGAATCACGACTCCGCTCAATGTTTGCTATTTGACGTGATACATTTGAATTTGAAATGTTTAATCTGCCCAGTTCGTACCACATTACGTAAGCGTATATCGCACCGGTACGATTTAGAAATAATAAATATTTTCTTCCATTTTCTTATTTTTCCACAAGATTAAAATGGCAGAACGACATTATTATAAATGGTCGCTTTGGGCTTTGAAGAAATGCAATGAAGGTGGAAAACCAAAGCACACGCTCAAAAGACATCTTAAGGATTTAAATATGCACCAAAGAATCGGAAGACTCAAAGATTTGAGTGTGGAGATGGAATCGGAATTAGTTCGCCATCTAGAATTAAAATCATCCTTTTTTGACTTGATATCAAAAACTGGCGACATCTAAAATTTCAGTTAAGTAGCTAAACAATTTGGCTTTGAAACACCGATTCAATAATGAGACGAAACTAGCCGGTGGGAAATGGTATTATAATTTTTTAAAAGACCATCCTGAGATTTCGCTTAGAACTCCCGAACCCATATCAATGCCACGTTGTAGAGGGTTCAACAAGAAAATCGTTTAGCCTTTCCCGATATTCGTTCGGAAATCGGACAAACAGGCAGACAGACAAAAAGTAGTCTAAATTATATCCGAGATTAGTCGATTGCGAGTTTGGAAAAAATCATAAAAAGGCCTAAGGGGTCTCAAATTCAAATTAATCTTTGGTTTCTGAAAATAGAGTTTATATCCTATACGAAAAAAATAGGTACGAAAATACGAATAGACTTGTTTTACGATTTGTTGATATTCTTTGCATATTTTTAGGATTTAGGATTATTTCAACCTCTGAATATTTCCAAAAACCCAAAAACAATGGTTTTGGTTTTCGATGATGATCAATTTGTGATCTCTTAATGATTTTTCCCAAGCTCGCAATCCACTACGTAAAAACGGCTTTTTTTCAGACCATTTTTTCGATAGCAAGTTTAAAATCAGCGATCTCACAAACTTCTATAAGTTCATTTATATAGAAATCCGTTCCAATTGAATCTTTTCGATCGCAATATTGGATCCGCCATTGGGAAACCCTAACAGTGAAGGGTAACCTATATTTTAAATTTAAATATAATATGAAGTATTTATATCAATCAAATACCGCATATTCCCCATATAAACTTTTAGGTCCTTTTTTATCCACTTATAATAGCCTATGGCCTTTGTAGGGGTTCAAGGACTAAAGAGCCTCTATATCAAATTCGGTTCAGTAGTTAAGCTGTGTAAACGTCACAAACAGAGAGTCAATCACATTTTCGTATTTATAATTTTGTTTTGTGGTGCCTCAGATTCCTGACAACCTTCAATAATACTATACTTTAAACTCTGTTCATAAGGTGCTCCCGTCTTGTGTTACAGGATGATTAAATTATTTATTTTAAATCCTATAGTCCGTATGTCCGGCGCGAAATCCGTATCGAAAGCCGAGTTCCATATGTCCGTATATACGGAGTCCGTTCCGTACGGAGGCTAGTACGGAATTACAGAGGTGACAAATAAGTACTGCCTTAATAAAAACTAACCTTACCCTGAAGTCCCGTTATCCGAAAATATTTGTTCAGCGACTCCCATGGTAGTTTTTTGTTTTTTAAATGTTGGCGAAACAATTTTTTCCTACATGGATGTTCCTTCGCTAAAAGTTTTCGTTAAAAAAATTTGTGTGAGTTTCAGGGACATGTCTCGGTCACCCCTCTGCTCTCACCACATATATATGATAGACATTTGCTTTATTTGATTGTACAACATATTTTCTTTTTATGTCATTTTAGGCATACATAAACACATAATTAATTTTACTTCCGATAAACTTTTTTAGCTTCGTTTCAATCAAAGAGGACTCCTTTCAGTATTTCACTTATTATATTTAAAAATGTCTGCAAATATATCTGTTAGATATGACAACTAATGGTTTCACCCCACTTATAGAAGATAAAGAAAAATGGTTTTAATCTGACATCCGACAAAGACATTTCCGAGTTGTTTCTAGCCACCTAGTGCATTCTTATTTGAGGAAAAATGAGTCACTGATATTCCCAGGTGAAACTTAATTTCTATGGTACATAGAATCTCTGGATGAAAGCCGAGGGCAATTAGACACTTAAGAATTCCCAGTAACTCTGAGGTGCAAGTAAAGAGGCATTCCGAAGAATTTCAGTGCTTAGTAGGTACAGTGCTATTTTAAAATATTTAAATGCTTTAGACATCACAAATAACGAGCAGCCTTTCACGCGTTATTAATTTCTGTTAGCTCTGCGAGAAGGAGTTTGTCTTAAACAAGGCAGCCAATGCGATACACGGAATAAATCAACAAATCGAAATTTCCGTTTTGAATAATGAACAAACAATAAGTGTAAATTGCGAGCGAAACGAGGTGTTCACTAAGGAGGAGCAAATACTTTTGGCACATACGAACTAATGGCGAACGAGCGTTAAATTACATCCATCGAGGGGTTGCGCTCCAGCTACCAATTGGCATATGCTTGAATTCGTTTGTTTTGTTCAATATTCAAATCGCTGCTCTCGAAGTTGTTGTGAAGCGAAAAATTTCCAGTGAAAATTAACTGTTTGCATAGATAGGCATAAGAAACGTTTGCAAACACTGACGGGGGCCTCTCCGAAGATTGAAGTCACCCTGCTGTCACTTCATCTTCCTTTCGTCACTGTTTAATTGCCCGAAAAAGTGAGTTGGGAAATGTTTGGAATTTATATTGGCCACTGTGCCATACACCTTTGCCTCTCACGAACGTGTCTTCACGGAGGGATGGATATCTAAATGACAAATTTCACCCGGCGAAGTCATAGAGCTTGAAAAATTACCCATGCCTAAGTTTGCTTCAGTTTTTGGAGATAGTATCTTGGGCGGGTTAAGGTGAGCCTTCCGTTGATAATAGCGCGCCGCAATTTACTAAAAGTTCGTACATAATTATGAAGGCATATTTTCCCAGCTCCTTCCCATTTTAAGAGACCTAACTCGAATTTAGGATAAATGTGGTTAAGAATTAAATACATAGCATCTCCCTGACGCCAAGAATTGTAAATTTGTGATGATGTGAATGTATCAGACATAAAAAAAATTATTAGGATTCGGATGATTTTAAATAAGAATGTTCTTTCTGTAGCGAATATTGAAGAATGTGAACACTCTATTATTATTATAATAATTTCAATGATTTCGAATAAATCAGACCAAAGGCATTACAATTAAATTTTTTTTTTAACCTTTTGAGTTCTAAACTTATTAAAGCTTAATTTTTCAGACATATGCATGCACGTAGTATACAACCGTCAATCAAATATTCCAGTTCACACGAATTCTCCAGTGCATCGCTGGCCACTAATGTAGCGCTATAAAGTTAATTACATTTCTTTTGGCTTCAGCAATAATTTACGCTATTTGTGTGACCACAGTGTCCTTCTAAATTCTCTTTTTTTTTCAGCTAAAACGTGCTCTGCTTAAGGAAGAATGAACCTATTTATCTGTCAGGAATTAAATGGAATGCACACACCTCTGGTCCCATAAATTCTTTAATTTTCTCCGGGGAGCGTTTGGTGCAAGGTGTGTATTCCTCGGCCATTTGAATGAAGAAGGACGTAATTCCTCTACAAGAAATGGAAAAAATATCCTAAATGCAGCCATTCTCCTAAACTTATATCGCATCTTGTACCTTGCATACCTGCCTATATTCGTACCATAATTAATATTTTATTTTGCACATTTCTATCTGCACGGGTTTCTTTCTTAACTCATAAGATAAAAATTAGTTGTTGGATTTACGGGTGGTATTGCTTTATTTTATTAGTATAAAAAAAAGCAAGCATAAAAGGAAATGACAACTTATATACAAATAACATATATCGCAAAATTCAGCCGTGAGCTCGGAAATTTTTACCTTATTTTGAATTCTTTTTAAATTCGCGACGAAAACTTTAAGAAATTACCCAGCTATCCGTAAAATTTCGGTTCAGCAGGTCATAAGATGAAGTCATTTCACATCGTTGCAGGAGTGGCATATTATTGCTGTGAAAAAATCTTCGGAGTGCTTGAAAAAGAAATTAAATTAATTTGTTTGACGCTTTACCTAGGTGCTAAAAATGAAATAAAATTGGCTTCATGTACAAGGTGTTCTTTTGTAGATATCGTGCTTTCATGACAACATTAAACAAAATGTTCTTAAATTAATTTCTCCTTGGGAAAGGATATGATTAAAAGTTTCAGATATTTATTAAGAGGTACACTTTGAATCATATAATTTGATATATTTGGAAGAAAACGAAAGTACGATAAGTAGTAAAGTAAATACGATTAGGTACGCATATTAGGTTGGCTATATCAAATTTAGCATTAAAATTTTATAACACTCAACTAAACTAAAAATGTAATTTCAATGTCATTTCCGTTAAAACAATATATTTACCATTTACCATTTCTGAAATGGCATAAAATTTTTTTTTTATTAAAAAGTGGCAGACAAAAGTTATGAAAGGTTACATATGCTATTTACATGAAAATGTGTATGTGGAGTTTTTCAGTTTCGCTGATTTTAAAGACGCCTGTTCGCGTCTGGGATTTTCTTGGAACCAATAACAATACATATTATTTGCATTTCCTATTTTGGTTATTTTCCATTCAAACCAGCCCTCAAGCGTCCTATTGCAAATTTTGAATCGAAATGAAATTTATAAATAATATAACTTATAACAAAACTTTTTAATTCGGAGAGAAAATCCTCAAATTGCATTATCATTATTTAAAAAAATTATACCATATACTGTATAAAATAACAAACTCTTTTGTTTAAGAATAATTTTATATATGTGGTACCGAATTACTTTTTTCTTTAACTTACCATTATGATTCCACCAAAACTTTTTCGTTTTCATAATAACGTTATTAAACGGTTTTATTTAGCTTCACTCCGTATATTTGTTTGATGATGTTTGTATGATGTTTGTAATGAAACTTTGAGCATGTATTCAGTCTACATGACAATACAACAATATGATTATTATTTTTTTATTCCAGAATGGCAGATCCATCATGGCGACCGAACATTTCAATTTTCACGGATTTAAAGGGAAATGGGTACTTTTATAAAAATACAAATCATAAAAAATTTTATATCAACATTTCGAATTTCAAAATGGCGGCCGAAAATCCCTACCCTTTAATTACGATGTATACGTAAAATATTTATACAGGATGCTTTCATCCCTGCTATCCAAATTTAGGAATCCAATATGGGGACAAAAATTCTCAATGAAATGAATTGCCATGAAAATGGGTAAATTGGTACGGAGAGCTAAATTCGAATTTGCTATTGAAATTTGGAAATTATGATGGCAGATCCAATATGTAACGTGTATGACGTAAAATACGTTTAATCATTAGAACAGGTTGAGCTTATTAAACTAGATGAAGGAGCGAAATTTGCGCAGTTGCCAATAGATGGGATAAATGAAATAAAATCAGGCTAAAGAAATAAAGGTGAAAAATAAAATAGGTAAAAAAAACCTTTTTAAGCCCCTCATTTGTGTCTATAATTATTTTCTAGCTTTTATAGTACATCATCAATTGTCCAATAAGACCGTTTAACTTTAAAAATTGTTTTTACCTGTTTTTTATTTATTTTCGTTATTGCAACGTTATAGGTTGTAACGAAATTTTATCGTTATAAATAACGTTATTTCAGACCCATTTTCCATTTGTTTCAAGCAGTTAGTATATTGGCACATACATATCAGCGTTTTACAGGAATCAGTTATCCACATCAAAAAATCGTGAAATTAGCCATAACTTAAAAACCACAAAAAATTTACCATATAGGGTTTTAGAAATAACTGATTCATGTTTTTCAACATTTCTATACTAAAGAACATTTTTTAATTATTTAAAATGAAAATACCTATTTCTTTAAATACTAGATATAATCAAATGATGTGATTAAAAAATAAAAATAAAACTGTGACACATTAGAAACAAAAATTAGCGACAAAATCAAAACAATAACTGCCGCAAATATGGACAATTTCATAAACTGATTTGTGATATTCACCATTCGCCATCAGTAGTTGAATTACATGTCTAGGATTCCGTTCGGAAATATATACCTATGCAATTCAGCTACTTCTAGCTTAGGGTAAACTCGAAACAGTTAAATAATTCGGCCCTTGCTTTGCCGCATTTTCGTTATTCTACTTCAACCTCTATATTCTTCTTAGCGTGTATGATTGACAATGTTGTATATGAACCGGTTTGGATTTGATTGTGCCATAGCCTACCACACTCATGGCAATGTTAATCCAGGGAAGTGTTTAAAGACCAAATCCGGCGAATTCCACATGGTCCATAGGTATATGGAGAAAATCTCTGTCCAAGAGGAAAGAATCGCGTCGGCACTGTGTGAGGATTTGGGGGATAATATCCATACACTGAGTTCGTTGTTTTATAAAAGGGATGTTGCTGCTGTCTCTGGGAACCGTAACCCTTAAATAAATCTGTTAAAATTAGGACAATTTCATAAGCTTATTATTTTTAAATTTGTATGCTTTTACAGGAGCACTGAAATCGTTCGGGAATGTTGACGGTCTCATACAGGTCAGATGTCCTTATCTTGGGCTTCTCTCGCATAAATTTGATGTAAGTCTTTTCAGCGTTTTCCTCTTCGATTTTACATTTCTTCTCACACATATCGGCCTCATAAAATACCCACAAAATTAAAATAATTCACTGGAAAATCAAAAATCGTCCAATAACTAAAAGGAAAATTAATAACTGAACTTTTCATTGATGTTTATTTCCACGCACACATTGTTCCCACTGATGTCTCAGTACAATTATTTTGTACACTAAAGTGTATAGTGCGAATACCACAGTGAGTGGTTTGGTCACTTTTTCTTGCCTTCTATTAAAGTATATGAGACGATATTTGGGAATCGCCCAATCATATCATCAAAGCGTTAATAAATTTTAATGAATTTCATGGCGCGTTCACTTTTTAAAAAAGCGCATTCTGTACACTTCATAATCTTCATATAGTTTTGAGGATTTAAGGATGACGAAAATGACACCAGACAGAAAAATAGTTTTGGACGTCAGACTAATGACATGTTGGCAGAAAAATAACTTAAACACATAATATATAAATTAAATCAGTCTAGAAGGAACTAGAAAAGATAAGAAAAATATATTTCCTACTGCACTCCAGTTAGGAGCATAGGGCTTCCACAAAGCCCCTCCACGTCAAGGATCTTCTTCCGTTTGGATCGCTAAGCAAATTGATGGGGCTTCCATCTGGCAATTATTAGAAAATGCACACTATGGGAGTGGAAGCACTAGATCCGAGTGGGATTCGAACCTGGGAATTTTGCACCGACAATCTAACACGTTTATCACTACACTACTCGCATCCACACAAAAGATAAACAAACATTACCTAAGGTTCTTCCACACAAAATTAACTTCTTTCAATAGTTTTAATTTACCGTTACTATTATTCTTTAATAGAACTGTTCTACTTTTTTAAGTAACAGAATTTTCTTAGCATCGTGCTTGATAGGCTGATATATCAACAATGACCATTTTAAATTAAGGAAAAAGGATATCCATTATACATTCTACTATGTTCCTATACACATATATACATAATCTTGTTTCCATCTTTTTTGTTCGCTTTTTACGCAGTCGGTTTTTTTTTTTTTTTATTTAGTTTTTTATTCTCTTGTAGTTTTCTGTTTCCATGGTCATCCTTACAAGTTTGGTAGTACACCTGTATGTGTGGAACCCATCTCGAAATTGCTTGATTTATTTTTCTTACATCTTTTATGTCAACTATGTATTCAACTAATTTTTGACTGAACCTTGTAAAGTATTTATACACGTATTGTTAAGAAATTTTATAAAAATCAAATTACTAATTTGGAATATGTCACTGAAATAGTTAAGTAGTAATTATAGGTAGCTACTTGATTTAAAAGGTGGTGATTAACATAATTTTTAACGTGGGCATTTGTATATCTTTTCGTTATTTCTAAGACCAACAATAAAAAAAAATTTGTGAGTACTCACGGCCAAGATGTGTAATCATCAGCGTTCGCCTGTTAATACAATGAGAAGATTGAAAATTTTGAAATGAAACAGAACGCAATTTTCTTAGAAAACTCATGCGACAGCGAAATCGCTTAGCATAAATCGACCCGTTTTCATAGCAGTTCTTTAAATAGAGAATTTTCGGTCGCCATATTGGATCCACCATATCTAATTTCCAAATTTTGAAAGTATAATAGATTCGAAATCAGCAACCCTGAAAATAAAATAGGATTGTTTTTCATGGCAATCTCACTAAGCTGAAAATTATCGGTCACCATATTGGATACGTCATATTTTTTTACCATTTCGATAGTACCTAGATTCGAAATCAACGACCACGAAAACAAAAGGACGCGATTTTATAGCAATCCCCTTAATATGAAAATGTTCGGTCGCCATATTGGATCCGCCATCTCTAATTTCCTTTAAAAAATTTTCGGTTGTCATATTTGATCTTTAATTTCCATCTTGATAATAGATTCGAGATCCACGACCTCGAAAACATAAAAAAGATAAATTTATCATCCGTTGATAATTTTCCCGGATGAGCAGAAGGTAGGTACCTTTCGTCTTCCACTTAAAACGTGGAACGTACGCAAAACTGCGTACTATAGACACTATAGTATATGTGAAATTTTACATGGGGAAGAAGCCTTTAATGGGGAAGCGTTACATGGGAAATCATTTCACAAAATTCACTCTAGCCACAAACATCGCTTGGGCCCGGTAAAGATGTTTACACATCAGAAAGTGTTTTTTGATGGCGTAGAGATTTAATTCGAAATCTACTCCTCTATCGGATCTTCACGGCAACAGCCAAAGTTATGATTTTTTAAAATTGGTATGGCAAATGGATTTTATGTAAGTCACTATAGATATTCAAATGTTTCAAATTACGATGGAGAATTTCACGACCGGATTAGAATCTCGGAGCTTCGAAGATTCGTTATGATGCGAAGATTTTCATCATGTACCTGCCGACAGATGATGCTGTTTCCTCTCCGAAATACGAAAAGCGCATGTATCTGAATTGTGTTTCCGAATCCTTGGTTACATCCTCCGGCACGACACATCGCAGTGTAGAACGATTTTCTCGTGGCTCCATGAGCGAAACGTCAGTAGTAGCATCCGTCAGTAAATGTAGATCAAAGTAATACTGCCGCTGAAGAGGACCTACAGCTTGAAAACATTGTAAAGTTCGCGATTTCGCAGCGCCTCAGTTCAATCATCTGTACTCCTGGGCAGCAGGGATATGCCGTGCAGTACCACAGATAACACTCTCCCGGTTGTGTCTTACCAGACGTTATCGCAGGGAGACTTTTCGCCGCTTTAAGTGTTTTCACGATAAGAAAGTTTTCTCCACCATTGACCATGATACGTAAGGTCATGTTTATTCATTAGTGTGCACTCGGCCGCAGTTGTGTGTGTTGCAGGCAGTTTGTCACTGCCTTTTGTTGCAAGAATACTTTGCAAAATGGGTCAATCTCTAGCGAGTAACCGTGAGTATCAAGTGACACAGCAGAATTATATATGCCGCTCAAGGATGTCTTGAGTGCCTAAAAGTGCTATTCGAAAGTGGATCAGTGCAGAAAGGAGGCCGAGATCTCGGATTTTCACAAATCTCCGTTAATTTCATTTAAAAAAATTATTAACTTGCGTACGAGGGTGCGTGTGTGCAGCCGGGCGGGCATGTTTCTTAATTATTCAGTGCCGAGTGTGTAGGATACCGACGGAACATATGAATGTGCCTGAAAGGATTTTCCCCCAGCAGTTGCCATTTCTGGAAAATACTGTAAGGAAGCTATTATTTGTTTGAATATAAAAGGTATATAGGGCACCAGCAAGGGAAAATCACTTTCCGTTGAAAGTACTTCAAGGCCTTCGCTTCGAACAATAGACACCGGGAATGGAATCCTCATTAGCATAGAACAAATTTTCGTCTGTCAATTGAAAGGCACTTTAGATGTAAATACATCCTGCCTACCTATGGAAGTTTCCTTCTGATAGTTATGGAAATGTTTCGTATAAACCACTGTAGAGGCATAGCGACAACGAATATTTGTCACCTGTGTTTCTGCGATTGAGTTATACAATGGAAAACGCAGTATAGGCTACTTACACATGTAGATATAACCTTGAGGGATTTCCTATTCCGGTATTCGGAGAATTTTTTAGTATGTCCTGTATAAATAACAGGGCGGCCTGTACAAATTGTGGAATCAAAACACTTATTGCTGCTATTTTGAAAATTATATATATATAAAAATGCATAAGTTAATTAGGTTTACTTCCTTTATATTTCTTCAGAAAATAAAACCCGTCGGCTTTCGACCTCAGGGCTAATATAACTAAAAAACACAAGTTTTGCTAAAACTGAAAAAGTAGTAAAATTGAGAAATGAGAACTATAACCAAAAAGATAAATTAGTATCATGTTCCTTAAAATACAGATAATAGAGTATTTCCGTTTATCTTTAAATGCCATGGTTTTTGTTTGCATTTGGAGGCGCCACAGTACGAGGTGAAAATTGTAAACAATTTAATAAGATTGTGTAATGTTGGGGCTACTAATTTCTAAATACCTATTACATTTTATTAGATTCTCGTGAAACTTAGTACATGATGGTTTTTGCAGAAGCATCAAACAAATGTTCCTACATATTTTGAAAAATTAAAGATGGCGAATCCAATATGCTGAATCCATTATGGCGGATGCAGGCTACTAAATTCCATAAGTCCTTCATTCCTATGAAACTTGGCACATTAGGGTTTTTGAGGACGCTAGTTTTAAATTATATGTTCTCCAATTTGAAAAGATGACGGATGCTGAATAGTAAATTTTATTACATTATCGTAAAAGTTGGCACGATGGTTTTAGAAGACGGCGATTTCAAATAAGGTGCTGAAAATTCAAAATGGGGGACGTAACATGGATATTCCGGATTCTAAATATATACATATATACATAAAAATTATCAGGTGATTCATCGCAGCCAGGTTGGATGAGTTCTGATATCTTAAATATGATGTCTATGTTGCCCCGACGATGGAAAACACCTTACTAAAGAGAATCGTTAAGTATTTGTGGCAGCAAAGAAATTTGGTCTTTGGAATGGTTTCGTCTGCAAAGGGATATTCCCGATTCTCTCTATTTTAGTAACATAACTGACGATGAAACCATATTAGCAATATTTTGATATTTGGAAAACTTCTAAGATGGTTCGCATCGCAAAAACCAAATCAGTCAATTCTCCAAACCACTTCTGGCCAGTAAGTATTTTGCCTTATCTATCCAAGATCTGAGAAAATATTGTTCACTGGCAATTAATTCACTTTCTTGAGAGGCATCAGCTGTTATCTTTAAGTCAAAATGGATTTCAGAAAGGGCACAGTACTCTTACAGCACTTTTAAGCGTGGCTGATAATATAGGGCCACTGATCTGGATGGAGCGACTATACTAGTCCTGCTAGACTTCTTAAAGGCTTTTGACTTCATGGAGCACAATATTCTAATTAAAAAGCTCGAGTATCGATTTGAATTTCTCCCATGTTCATGCTACTGATTAAAAACAGAAAATCTATCTGCGCGATTACAACTGTCCTATGGAGTTCCTCAGGGATCTATTTTATGTCCATTGCTATTTTCTTTATATATTGATGATTTAGAATCTCTGAATCTTAGATGTAGCATAATTAAATACGCAGATGACGTGCAATAGTATGCGTCTGATTCCAGAAACTCTATCTGTGATACAATAAAGGATGATTTCTTACAATAATGCAAGTAAATTTAATATTTTTAAACTATTCAACTATTTGCTGACACAATTACGAAAGTTGTCACTAAATAACAATATAATAATATAATAAAATTTATTTAAAGCTTGTACAAAGAACAACATTCTTATAATTGTACATAGATACAGTGGGAAACCATATTGAGGAAAATTATTTAACTAAATCAATAACAATAAAGTTGTTGGTTGGAGTAAGGTCATTAATAATTAATGTAAACAGCAAAGGTCCAAGGTGGCTACCCTAAGGCACACAAGAACACACATCCACGACTTCAGAGTAAAGTGAAGTCATCCAGAATCACCCAATTCAAATGAGGTAAATTAAAGTCGTCAACAACATATACAATAAGGTGGCACAGTCTTTGGTAATTATTTAGAAGTGGGGTTCCAGTCCTGATCGGCTCCGAAATATGTTTTAACCATCCATCACAATTATATGGTGTAGTAATAAAAAAAACAAACAAAACATTGGGCACAAAACAATATATAAAGGGAGAATTTGCCTTTTATAACTTTAAAAATTTTCGAGCGTCCATATTGAAAGACGCTTTACAAATATTCTGGATTAAAGTTATTCCTTTCAGGTGTTTTTTTATTTTCTCATAACTTATTACCTACCTACTCACCTATGCATGTGCAGTATTAATTCCACTTTTCCGTTGCCATGTCACGAACTTTGTGGAATTTCTCTACCATCATCTCTACTATCAAAAGAGGCTGCTTGGGAAATTCATCAATTTAAAATTCGCCTACATAGATAATGACTGCTTGCAGATCAAATTAGGTTTAATGTCAACTTTTCATTGCGCACGTTTCAGCACAATTAGGGCGATTAGAGATTCCCACTTAAGGTGGCAGTGAGAGCTCTCGTGAGCGCTTGATGGGGAATCTAATAATGAAATCACGCCAGCGTTTGTGCTCGTAAAAGTTTCTTAAAATTGCAGCGAATGGCATCGTTTTTAGCCTAATTGCGCTCCCGGCTTCGTTGCTGACATACATATCACTTTGTGTCACCGAATTCTGGAAATTACACATCTCGGGCCATGAAACGCCGTACCATTGCGTTCCTCGCAACATTAAGCCCTGAAGTTTATGCGGTCTAATGTATGTAACGTATGATAGCATCTCGTCTGCTTTCCCAAACGCCCCCATCGTCCCGCATCCCGAAAATGTGGTGAAAAGCTACAAAGGCGTCCTTTGCGGCTCTAGCTTGCGACAGGCAGAATGGATGTTCTGGAAAAACTTTTAAAATGCTATACGTCTTCTTGAGACGTTTTTTATGTGACCACGATTATGCGAACATCGAACTGATATGTGAGATGATATGGATGATATGATGAGGAGTGGAGTGCTCTACGAAAGCTTCCAGAGTTGTTTGTCATCTTGGCAGAATTATTTTTCTTTGTTCCTTTTACCCGGCTCTGTGAGGCAATTTATCTTTGGTAAACTTGGCATTATGTTTTTTGGGTAAATGGAAAATTCCTTGAAGTTGCAAACCAATTTTTCTGATAGTATTTTTCAAACGTGCTTCCCATTATGTGCACATGTGAAGAATATTTTGGATTATGCATAATTGAATTTTGGTATAGCTATATAAGTGGTATAGCTTCAATCGGATTTCTTCCTTTGTGTTCCCTATTAAAAAATACTGCGCTTGAAAACATGTATTTTTCAAATGCAAAACTTTAAAACAAATCAATTTTACTAATTCGAAGTCACATTTTGTGGGTGTTGCTAAATATTGGGGTTGGTATTAGTTTATCGGCCCGTCTCATATGTGCATAACACCCTACTCTATTTAATATTACTATAAGGATACAAGGAACTGGGAAGACAAGTTCAGTAAAAGAAAACTTAGGAGCAAAAACTCTTGACTATTAGTCAAAGAGGCCTTCCAGATTCGATTCAGATGGCGTGTGTATCGTCTGAGAGGTGAAGTTTGACAACTGTGAAGTCGCAACGATTCTGTGACGTGATCTATCTACTACAGAATTTACATGATGTCTATTGCCAACTTGTGCTGTTTTGCTAAGATTTTTAATTTTTAGTTTGTGACGTTTTATATTTTCATTGCAAACCATTCCTTGGTTCTTTTCAACGTGGCTTTGTCAAAGCCAAACCCACCACTACCAACCTGTTGGTGTTCACTAAATTCTGCACATCTGCTATAGAAGCTGAAGAATACGTCAACTTGATTTTTGGTGATTTTAGCAAGCCATTCGATAAAATCAATCATAATATTCTTATTTACAAGTTATCCGCTCCCGGCTTTACTACTGTTTTTGATAGCTGGTTTCTTTCTTAGTTAACCGATTGGACGCAGCGAGAGAAATTGTGAAGCTCTTTCTGATGAAATAAAACACCTTAGACGTTCCTCAGGGCAGCCATCTCAGTCCTCCCCTTTTCATTATTTACATTAATGATGTATCCTTGATTTTGAAGGGCTCGAAAAGCTTATGCTGTGCTGACGACGCTAACATTTTCCGACTGGTTTCAATGAACGGATCTGAGCAATCTAAAATTCTGACTTAGACACTTTCTAAGAATAGTGTTCTATAAACTGTTTACCTCTAAAAATTAGTAAGTGCACGTTCATGTCCTTTTTTTGAAAAACGTTTTCGGCGCATTTTTCATATACCCGTGGAAGCTCATTACTTTAACTTGACCAAAGTCCAAAATCAAATACAAAGAATATCTATTAAAAAGAAGACACTCTTACACGCTTGCAAATCCCTAACCACCCAGCAGGAAATTTACACATGACGGCATCGAGGAAGTCATCAATAAAAGGGCATGTATACTCATTCCAACATCGATGACATTTCTCACGGCGATGTCATTGGAAAGTCATGCATGCCTTTCTGCATGACCACGGAATGTATGGGGTCATCACAAAAATACAAAAAGAAGAAGATTTGGATTACTGAGAAGCGCATGAAACAACAAAACCCCAATAAAACTTCAGCTCACTTGAAACAAACAAACTCCTATGCCTTCCCAGCAGGAAATTTACACATGACGGCATCGAGGAAGTCATCAATAAAAGGGCATGTATACTCATTCCAACATCGATGACATTTCTCACGGCGATGTCATTGGAAAGTCATGCATGCCTTTCTGCATGACCACGGAATGTATGGGGTCATCACAAAAATACAAAAAGAAGAAGATTTGGATTACTGAGAAGCGCATGAAACAACAAAACCCCAATAAAACTTCAGCTCACTTGAAACAAACAAACTCCTATGCCTTCCTGTTAGCATGGCTATGTCCTCAGAATTGGCATACATACCTTAGTCATGCATGAAATCATCGATGTACAATTTCACGCAATCTCCAATTTCCTGCTGGGTTCCTGTTAGCATGGCAGTATGCAATGCCTGGAACACACATCCAGAAAAATTTCCCATTACATAAAAGAGAAACGAACGGGTACCATTCTATTCCTGAAAGCAATTAAGAGAGAAAACCAAAAAATCTCGTGTGAGATACAAAATGCAGTATTTTTTTTGGAATAGAGTTTTACAGACGACATGGAGATTCTCTACTACCATGACATCATTGACATCTCGATCCTACAGTGGCATCGTATAGTGGTAATGCGATTGCAAGAAGGGGGAAGGTGGGTAGCGCACGCACAGTTTCACTCTGCATTTCGCAAGCGATAATTAACGACTGTGTGTGGCGTTCGCTCGGCTAGAGAGCCAGTGTAAAGTGGTGTTATTTTATTGAGAGGTTTTAAAGCCTTGAGAAGTTCTTGAATATTTTAAAATGCAATTAAGTAAATAACTGTTCCTTCGTTTTAAAAATGATGGGGAAAACATCATATAAGGTGTTTGGTGTGTGGCTTTGCAATTATTGTGTCAGGAATTAAGTTTTGTGCCTTGCTGGAAAATAGAAAATGTCCAAATAAAATCATTCACCCTGTATTGCAATTGCAATTGTGTTGCAATTTTTATATCATCTCTTACCAAATTTTTAACTTCCTCTCACAAATTACTTCTTTCAAAACAAAATGAAAGATGTGGTCCGGTTAACGGTAGCAAGTTCGTTGAAATATAAGGAAAAACGTCACGCGTGCCCCTTCTTGTTGTATAGATATTCTTTGCTAAAGATTTGGGAGTTTTACTTACTTCTTGTATGTCCTTTGATGACCACTTTAACGCTATCATTGCTAAGGCCAATACTACTTTGGGGTTCATTAACGGATATAACGCATATATCGAAACTGCTTTACAACACTTTCGGTCGTCCCATATTAGAATATGCCAACCCCGTTTGGTCCCCTTCTATGCGGTCCATATTAACAGTGTTGAGGCTGCTCAGCGAATACTTTTACCAAAGACTCTATTACTATAAGGATGTCACACGTCGAACAAATTCAGTGGCCAGAAAAAATGTCAATAGGAAGTACCTGAGTGAATTCGTACTGCAGCCAAATAACTACTACGATGTTGCTTGCCGTGTGGTCGGCTGCGTTGCGTTGCTGTGGGAAGGGCTTGTCGGACTGCGGCTAAGCTGCAACGTCTGAGGATACATTTTTATTTTTTGGCTACTGGAGTAGCCAGATAGCCTTAATATTTTCCAATCGAACGACTCGCATCGGCTTTTCAATTTAATCTACATAGGACATATAAAACCGTTTTTCGCTGCTCCGCGGTCAATTTCGCATATTCTTTAAAACCCCAATACCAATGGGTATGCCAAAACTTAGCCTATTCACAATTTGTTTCCACTTAAAATATTTGTATGTCTATTCTTCCTGGAACAAAATAGTCTGCTGGACAATTATGCACAATCGATGGACAAACGTAAGTAAAAAAAAATTTACTGTTTTGAAAATGGAGTACCCACTTCACGTTTTTTGAAAATTTGAAAAATTAATTATAATCAACCAGTTGGGGGACAAACGAAACTTATTGTTGGACAAACTTGGGCAAACAAGGGACAAACGACCTATGAGGTTCAAAAATTTTGTTTGCAATTTGTGGGTGCCAGTGGAAAAAAGTGGCAAACAATTTGATTGGGCTGCCATTTCGAAACGAAGGGTGGACAATCGAAACTAACTGGTGGACAATTGTGGACAATCGATCGCACACGCATGTGTTGCAAAATTCGCAAAAGTGGGTGCCAACTTCGCAGACCTGACTAGAATGATTGTGGGGTATAAGGCAACGATACAGTAGTAGTGCTTTTGTGGTGCAAAATAATAACAAGTTTGTCAAAAGTCGCTGTGCTTACGATAACGATTTATAAGTCTCAATAAATGTCTTAAATCTTACGATAACGATTTATCGCCATAACGACTCATTGTTATTAGATTAATAAGCCCCATTGTGTCCTTTAACGCAATGACGATACAATTTGTTTCTAAAGGTTGTACCAAATTAAACGTTATATTATTCAGATTTAGTGAGTTTAGCTTTACAGAAAGTTATTTTCTCCCAGTAGGTCCATGAGCATTGATGAAAAGGAGGTAATGTACTCTTATACGATGTGCATGCCTCAATAATTAAACGCAAAAAATTGATAAATAAAAAAAGGAAAATAAGAGAACATGCCATAAATACTCGTAGGGCGCAAAAACCCGATGTACTTTGGGTTACTACTATAAAGGCACCCCACGCGTAAAAAGATCGGGGCAAATTAATCTGAATACGAAAAATTGTAAAGCCCACTGAAAATTATACGGAAGTTTTTCTTTCCAAGGTCAAATTTGTCTGCGGTTGGCTGTGGGCGTCACAGATCCGGAATTTTATAGAAACAAAAAGTGGGAAGCCACGAACTTCGGACTAGGATTGAATAGATGTGAAGCAAAGACGGGAGCAGAGCTAATTACTGTGCCTTTATTATTTGAAGAATTTCATAATATTTTACTCTATTCACTCAAAATTTAATTAGGTCTCATTGTTGCTAATTTTCGACAAAACAATTCTTTATAATTCTGATATAAAGAAATTTATGCTTCTGTGAAGGAGCTGAAAGTATCCGTGCTCCTTCAAAATTGCTCAGGAATAAACGCTGGAGGTGAACGAGTGAAAATGTCCATTTTTAGTTTAGGCAATTCAAACGCTTTAAAATAAGACAATGTTAGAAATGAATAAATTCCGCACTTATTTTAAAAAAATGACGTAAGTGTTAACTTAGGATCAAAAATCTTTTTTTTCTTTGAAAGACCAATTCATGGTTTAAAAATTACTGCGGGAACAAGTATAGTCACCGCGAATGTTCTCGAGTTCAATTTCGGGACCGATTATGCCACCAGCAGCGTGTAAGCCGCACCAAGCCGCGCTTTTTCTAGATGAAATGGTGTCTCTATAGTATCTTCTAAATTGGTTTCACTCCATAACCAATAGTTTTGCTTACTAATCTACCTATCAATCCAAAAATGAACTTTATCACTGAACACAATTTTGCGATAAACGACGAGCGACGTAAGGAAGCGGTGGTGTGGTTTTAATTCCTGCACGAACTGAATCCTTTACGAGTGCAGACACAAAATTTGCCACGTAGTGGATGGACAGAGTCCCAATTGCTGCGAGTGACGACGAATCGATATATTTGGATCTTTTTGTACATTGTCCTTGACAGCGGAAATATCTGATTCAGTATGCATATTCTGTCTAAATGACATCTCGTATTGACAGTTATCGGAAGTACTATCTAAGCTAAAAAGCACTTTATTGTATTAGTGGGCTAGGACCTCCTCGAACTTGGTATTTCAAATATCTTAATAGGCTACACGAGTTAGTATGTTTGCCTTCTTTGTAATTATTAGCATTACCTTTGTCTCAGGCCTGGTATTGATTACACAAATGTTAAAACAGAAATTGTTTAACTAAATAAATTTGCCGACAGCAAAAAAATTTCTAGGAACATTTGTGCTTGATGTTAATTTTTTGTGTGAAATTTACTACGTTGCTTTACGTGTGAAAACCGTAGTAAAAATGATTACCTTATCGCAATCCCTTCACTGAATGATAAGATTTTGCTAGCCAACATGCTAAGAAGTCCTATAGCCAAACTATCCTGTATACCCTAACTCTTTGAGTGCAGCGTTCACGATTGTAAATTCTATCATTGTAAATCCAGATTTACCCCATCCCAGCATGGTTTCCTTAAAGGTACTTTAACTACCACCAATCTAACCAATTTCGTCTCTAGAATACTTTGTGCCTTGGAAAATGGTGACGACGTCATTGCTGTCGACTTCAGCAAGGCGTTCGATAAAATTTCACAAAGTTCTATTTAAACTCTTCTCCCTTGGCTTCAATCAGCTTTTCCTTTCTTGGATGAATTCGAAATTCCAAATCGATGGAATCTTAGAATCTATTATTGTTGAGACACGTTTGCAGATATCCACTTTATACTATGTAGACAATATCTGAAAACTATGAAGAAGGTTTTCATGATTCGTATTCGTGTATTTGTATCTATTTTTCATAAACTGATTTTTTGAGTGCATTTATTGTATATTTGTTGAAGTCAAAAGGGTTAAAAATAACCAGTGGAGAAGCGCTTTAAAATATGGTTGGAGTTATATGCAGGTACTGTGTAATCAATGAGAAAATCTTCAGTAAATTAAATATGTTAGAGAAGACAAATTTCAGTCTATAGGATATTTCGTAAAAGCCAAATATTGAGTCAGTACATATTTTGTAAAAGGGCAAGATTTCCCGCGCGCAGTTTAGAATGTGCTGTGCTTGTCCTATTCTGCCACGTTCAAGGAGAAGGATCCTCGGTCGGGAACTATTGAGTTCGTCTGACTTTGTATTTATGGATGGCCCTATGTGGGAAGAGATTTCGGCCAATTTTCATGTTATGTTCTTGGCATACATGTATCTATTATTGCTTAATGCGCCCAGACTATGTCGTCCTGATCTCTAGAGTTGGTGTTGTTTGACGATCCTACTTTGGCATTGAAGTCTCCCATCAAGATGTTGATGTCTATTCTGGGGATACTATTCATTGCTGCTGTGGGCCGCATGTAGAATTCATCCTTAACGGCTTGTTGTCACATGACGCTATTATCAATACGGTATTATTATGGCATGTGCTCACGAGTTCAGTAGGGTTTGCGATTTCATCATGATACGTTTCACTTTGATCCAACGCTTGGAAATTGTCCAAAATTATTACGAAAATTCGCATTCTCTTGTCGGTACTGTAAGAGCGCTTCGTGCAAAAAACGGTCGTCATAATGCTCTTTCTGAGCGCGCTATAAGACGCATAATAACAAAGTGTGAAAGTGAATTCACTCTTCACGATACAAAGGTGCCTGTAAGACAAAGAAATACCCGAAGTGAACAAAATATTGCCGCCGTTCAAGCCAGTGTTCGTGAAAACTCAAATGCGTCTGTTCCGCGCCGTTCTCAAGAGTTGGGGCTCTCTGGGTCACTGGAAATGTTGGAAGCCGAGGGCGATTTTCATCGCAAAATCATCTTTTCAGATGAGGCTTATTTCTGGCTCAATGGATTCGTCAACAAGCAAAATTGCCGCTATTAGAGTGAGTCAAATCCACGAGTGGTTCATGAATCACCATTGCATCCACAAAAATTGGCCGTTTGGCGTGGATTATGGTATGACGGAATCATCGGACCTTATTTCTTCCGAAATGAGGCAGGAGATACCGTTACCATTAATAGCAACCGCTATAACACGATATTGACTGATTTTTTATCGCGGAATTTGATGAAATTGATGCGGACGACCTTTGTTTCCAACAAGACGGTGCATCGCCTCACACTTCCCGACCAGGGACTTATTGCGCGGTAAGTTCGGTGAGTCGTTAATTTCCAGAAATGGTCCCATCGCTTGGTCGCCTAGATCGAGTGATCTACCGCCTTTGGATTATTTCCTTTGGGGCCACATTAAGTCGAAGGTTTACAGCAGCCATCCTACAACTCTTGAGGCATTGGAAGCTAATATTCGTCAAGCCATAGCTGAGATACCGGCCGAAATGTTGCACAGAGTCATCGAAAATTGGCGTGAGCGGATGAATGAACGTGTGCAAGAGGAGTCGCGGTGGCGATTTGGCCGATATTTTATTTAAACCATAAATCGCATAAAATTATATTTCAAATAAAGCAATCAGAATCATTTTTGCTCGAAAATTGTGTATTTTATTCAAATTTTAAGTTCGGACGTTCTTATTGGGAAACCCTATATTTATTTATTATATGTTATACAATATATAGTTAATTCAAATGAATCAAAACCAATAATAGTGACACAAGTGTAAGTTTATGACATACTAGCTATAGAGTTAGTAACCCAGTCAGAGAAAAATGCAAGGTTGACCGCATACATATACAGGTTACCCACAGCACTCAAAACTCCTATCAACAAATCGTCTTCTCGAGTTTCTCCTTGTATCACCGCAGGTCCGCCTGAATCACCGCCTGTTGCGTTCGCATTCTTACCGTAAATTTGTATCATTTCCTCCGAACAGTACTTCGAGTATATTACAGTGCCATAGATTTTCAAAAGATATTCTGAATATGTTTTATTTTCTGTTACGCCCCAACCAAGCATGACAACCGTCTGACTATCGTATATTTTTGCGTTAACTTTTGGTGAAAACTTAACAACATTTACATAAGTATTTAAGTCAAAAGGTTTCTTCACTTTGATGACGGCTATGTCAAATTGGCGGTCCTCTGAGCGGTGTTTTTCGATTTTCTCCACTTGTCGAAATTGCACGAACGGACTATTTCTATCATTACGTATTTGATTCCCCGCAATAAGGTAGTACCTTGAATTATTAACCTCTCCAAAATCCCAACTAAGACAATGTCTAGCTGTTACTGCAAAGCTAGGTCTCACCAGCACTCCACCACATGCATGATTTTCGTCGTGTTGCAGTTGAACCATGTACGGGTACTCGATCCCGTAGGGCAGCGCTACTATCGTGTTGTTCGGTAACCTCGTCGTATGCACCGCTACTGTGCCATTTATCGACCTCTTAGACCTTTCATGGGCACCTAGGCACCCGGTGAGCAATACTAAAAATACAACTCGTGAAAGCATTCTGATTAATTCGAAACTGAATTCAATGACTCCCAACAGCTCTTTTATATGGTAGATTTCATCGTTCAATTACTAATACATTATACAGGTACATTATACGTGTGTGCGAATTATTTACACGCTTTAGGTGTTTCACTGGAAAACGAGCTCAAATATAGCGCATGAAAAGTGTACAACTATAGAGGTGTTGACTTAAAGACGTAAACACCAGTTCCAATGTGTTAAAGTTAGTACAATTTTTGTAAAAATAAACGCCCTATGTTATTCTTCGGAAAAGGCGTGCAACCCTAACACATCCCCAGATCCTAGAACTGTTGCCAACCAATTTAAAAAATATGTAAAAGCTACTCTACGAGTATTATCTAAGACTTATAGCGACGTATCGCCTTGCTCCAAGCGCGCATGTTGAGACCAATTTTTGTTCCAATAAAGAAAGTCTGGTTTTCACGACTCAGTGTTAAATAACGGTAGTCCAAATTCCAAATCGAAAAATTTTTGAATGAATTGAATTGATTAACTTCAATGACTTAAATAAAAAATTTATGTATTTGTTTTAGCAATTTTTCTCACGCATTCCTTATGACGTCTTTAAGCTTTTCAATGCTGGCATATTGGCGTCCTTTTTAGTACACCATCTGCGAAAGATACCCCCACATAATTGTATGATTTAATGTTGAGAAAAAATTTAATTTTTAATTAAGATTTAATATTGAGAAATATTGTATACTTAATGGAGCATTGTGGATTGCAGTGTTGTCTTGTTGAAAACTATGGTGACCACCGAATGTGTTATTTGGGGAATGGACAACGTCTTCGTCTAAAAGTTTTATGTACTCCCAGACCATAACGCCACCTCCCTTTGTTGTCGTCGTGTTGAAAACAACTCGTCCTTTCTAAAATCATGAAAATAATGACCGTCGTCGGAACCATCAGGACAAAAGCGTTTTTCATCCAAAAATCACGTGGCAAAACTTCCGAATTGTTTTTGGACAATGAAAGGAATCTCCCGCAGGAAAAATGTAAGCACTCCTGTACAAAAATACGCCGCAATCTTGTTTTTGGAGGAGTGTGATATCCAGTTTTGGTGGAGTGTACAAGGCAATTATGCGAGACATAACTTAGAACAAATGCAAAAGGCAATACCTACAAATTATGAACAATCATAGTGAAATGAAATCAACGCTTCCATTTGTATATAAAAGATCACCATATAATCAGATAAAACTGCTACGTTCGACGCCAGCTAATGTAACCCTGCATTTATTCCATTAATTTCTCACTAAGTAAATCGAAAGTATTAGATAGCAAATCGCATTACCTACATCAAGAAATAACAAAAACAGCAGCACTGAAGGTTGTGCCAAAAAATAAAAATAATTGAGGCATGTCTTGAGTTCTGCTCCTGGCGAACTTTCGGCACCTTCTTACGGGGAGCGAAGAAGAATGTGCCCACATGTGAAAGGTCCTATTTAGTACGATTTCCTTAATGGAAGATGAGATGGTTTTACTTTTATAGACACCGCCCCTTGTGTCTGGGCCAAGCTGTCCTCACCGTTTGGCACAGAAACTTCACAAAAGGCTCCTTCGTTCGATACGACGGGAAGCTGGTGCCTTATAGAACTTGCAAAGATGTTCGATTCATCGTGTCTCCTTTTGTATGCTAACTTTTGTTGTTTCCTATTCTTCCAGGAGCTGGAGTTAGTGTAAAGACATGACCTCGGAGTTCGGAGCCACTTTCATTTCCTCTGAAGGGGATTAATCGATTTTCATCATTCACCGTTTCATTTTGGACGTTGCAAGCTTTTGTCCATGTCCAGTCTACATGACCAAGTGCTGACAATTAAAGATGCTTCGTATATTTGGTTTACTATTCGGAAGCATGCTGATCTTAGCACTTTTTGCACCTGCCAAGTGAGTATCTTTATCATAGCAATCGTGCAACTAGCACCCTATTAACTTGTTGAGCATCACTGACCTAGGAATAACCGAGACTTATAGATGCTCATACATTGTTATAAAAAAACCAGCACTAAGTGTAAATGTATTTAAAACTATATTTTTGCCGTAGATGCAAAAGAAAAGAAATGGCTGCTGCCAGGCTGGAGAATGTAACACAGACAATAGCGCGCATACTGGAAGGGTATGACATACGACTAAGGCCAAATTTTGGAGGTAGATTTAGCTGTTTCAGGCAAAGAATATTTTGTAAGAAATAAAATACTCACAGGTGATCCACTCCACGTTGGAATGGATTTGACAATAGCCAGCTTCGATGCGATATCCGAGGTGAACATGGTAAGTGCAAGTGCTCCTTAGAAAAAAGTGTCAAGAACTCACTTAGATACGATGTGCAGGATTATACGATAACAATGTACCTCAATCAATACTGGCGAGATGAAAGACTTGCGTTCAATGCCTATGGGCCGTATTACGATGATGACGCTGACGATGATGGCGTTAACGATGTTCTAACATTATCGGGAGACTTTGCGGAAAAGATCTGGGTGCCAGACACATTTTTCGCCAACGATAAGAATAGGTGGGTATTATCGTATGATTCACTTAGTGTCCTCGAAGAAAAGCTCTCATGATTTATTGCAGCTTCCTGCACGATGTTACGGAGAGGAACAAGCTTGTACGGCTCGCAGGTGATGGTTCGGTTACCTACGGAATGAGGTTCACTACCACTCTGGCGTGTATGATGGACCTGCACTACTATCCCCTCGACTCACAGAATTGCACCGTGGAAATTGAAAGTTGTAAGTCAAGCTCATTGTAGGGTAGGTCAAATTATGTCACATTTTTCCAAAACAGACGGATATACGGTGATGGATGTTGTCATGTACTGGAAACCCACCCCAGTCCGTGGAGTAGAGGATGCTGAGCTGCCACAATTTACAATAATCGGATTCGAGACTAACGACCGAAAAGTTCTGTTCTCTTTTAATCATACTTCTTGTGTAATAAAATTGTATGCTTGCAGGAAAAACTAGCAACAGGAATTTACCAACGATTGTCGTTATCATTTAAGTTACAGAGAAATATTGGCTATTTCGTATTCCAGACATATCTTCCTAGTATCTTAATCGTCATGTTGTCATGGGTGTCGTTTTGGATAAACCATGAGGCTACTAGTGCGCGAGTTGCTTTAGGTATATATAATACATATTATGAAATTATTATATATATTGCCTTTAATAATAATTTATTGAACCCCTTTTATCATTTTTTCTTTATATAGTTTTGTATAAGTAGAAGATTGTGGTTTTATATTACATATACGAGTATGTTGCTTGGCTTCTAAATAAATAAATAAATAGTATTCAATTGATATGATAAAGAACATGGTGAGAAATTTCTTATATTTCCCCAAGTATTTAGATACTAATTTATATTCCGTAACGTAGAAGTGAAAAAATAAATCCTTTTTTTTTCTTAAACTTAGAGTTTTACTATTCGATTCCTGAATATGTTTTTTTAGCAAACATTTATTTAATTTGAATTTATTGTTATAATTTAGCTATTTATTGACTTTTTACGTGTAAGCTATACTCTCGCCTAAAAACCGCCACAGAAAACTTTTTAAAAAAATAAATAGAAGTCTCTATGTTTTCATATAATCTCTTTATCAACATCTAAACTTTAGACTGTAATTGCAAGTGAGAACAGATATTCCAACATTTTTGAAGATATTTCGGAAAATATCAACATATAAAAGAAGTACGAGTACGTATATATATTATAATAGTCAAGTAAAGGGGTTTAACGATAACACTGTCAGGAAAAAAGAAGAACTATTTTTGCGTGTTTACAAAATTGAACTTCAAAAATTCAAGAAATAATGAGTTGCAAGCTCTATAATTGTATACCTGATTATTTGAAATCATCCATGGCGATAGCTTAAGTTTTATATTTTATACTCGACTCGGCAGTTGATACGAACTAGGAATTTTGTTTGCAATAACGTCATTGTTTCGTATGCGGTGTGTCAGGTAGCACCATCCTGTTGAAACCATAAGTCATTTACGTCCATTTACAGTCCTATAGTGCCTACCTATATGGACATTGGACAGGCTTAAGTTTATTTCGCTAAGCTCCTTGGAGAACAGACGAATCAATTTCGGAACTGCCTGGTAGTTGACTGTGTGATCTGAACAGTGTTATTTTGTTATTTTCCCGAACTATTGGCTCTATTTTATATTTCAATCCCTCCACGGACTTTGAGGAATCACGACTTCTTCCATTAAATACGATACGATACGATAATGTAGATCACCGCAGTAATTACGGCTCCAATGAACCTATAGCTTTAGTATAGCTCATATCTTAATATACAGCGTTCGTTTAATTTTCCTATCCCTGATATTGACTTTCATCTACCTCGTTAAAATGAAGAAGACTAAAGACCAGGTGACCGAACTCCCCGAAAAATCAGTGTCTGTAAGAAATTTTTATTATAGGTACCTATTTAGGTGTTAGTTTCTAAATGTTTGAATTTCGTTAAAGAATAGGCCGCATTTTCAGTTATTTGTACTCTAAATTTTTTTAAATAAGATGTTTATTGTAATCAAATATTTTTATATTGCAGGAATTACAACCGTTTTAACGATGACAACGATAAGCACTGGTGTCCGAAGTTCGCTTCCCCGAATATCATATGTGAAAGCAATAGACATATACCTAGTTATGTGCTTTGTGTTCGTCTTTGCTGCATTGTTGGAATATGCAGCTGTTAACTATACGTATTGGGGCGCAAGAGCGAAAAAGAAAACCAAAAAGACTAAAGATGGCGATAAAAAATGTATGACATCACCATAAAATAAAAGAGATGTACTTAAAAACAATTATATTTTAGCGAAAAGCGAAAAATCAGAAACTTGTTCAGCCAATGAGGACATCATAGAGCTGCAAGACGTTAGAATGAGTCCTATTCCTTCTCTTAGAAAAGGAAATTACACAAACACCATTGGATCAACTGGATCTGAAACATTAGACTTGGCCAAATTTCCCCCTAGTTTTAGAATTGCAAGAACTTACGGGACAACCCGGAATAATATAAGATATAGGGGTAATCGGGGTAAGCTTGAACCCCACATATTTGTTTATTTAGAAATTCCGTTAGTAAGATAGAAATCTACCTTGTGGAATTAGTAGTCTGGTGTTTTCTGAGTGGAAAACAAAAAAATTTACCTTGCAGGGCGCAGGCCCATTGTGGGTTTCTTGTTTAGCACAACATTTTCTATCATTTGATTTAAAAGATCTTTATGTAAAATTAATAGTTTTCGAATTACGGAGTATCAAAGTATTTTCGAAATGTTTTTTTAGCTGTTGATCTTATAAAAAAAAATTATGATTGAGACCCTGTAATTCGGAAACTGTTGATAATATTATACAAACAAAAAATAATTTAAAGGATTGATGGGAGATGTGCAAAATAAAAAAGGACCTTAGTAATTTTGACGTAAGATTAACGGTTTTCGAGATAATCGGAAAAAGTGTTATTCAATATGGCGGCTAATGCTGGCACTCTTCAAGGACAATTTTTTGGTTTGGCTCTCAGGTACCGCTTACTACTTCCACATACCAATACCGATCCCAGAATTTTATTTTTTTTTACTTGAACAGACAACAATACTTTTAATGAATTTTTGTTTATGTTTTACTTACTTTTCGGAACATTTTCATTATTTCTCTTATGAATTAATATTTGTGTTTTATTTTCAGTGCCACACGCGCAGCGACCACGGATGCTTCATGCCCTACGTAAAGGAGCATCTGTAATAAAATCGTCCATACCAAAAATTAAGGACGTCAATGTGATAGACAAATACTCTAGAATGATATTCCCGATTAGTTTTTTAGCATTCAATGCGGGATATTGGATATTTTACATACTAGAATGATAGTAGCTGCCCGCATGTGCGTAGTAGATTTTTCGTGTAGTTGCGAGTGGATGTGATTATCGTGCATTCAGCCAGGTCACCAAGACAGATCTCTCTAGCCCACGAAAGTGGCAACACAATGGTGAACCCCCTTTCGGCGTTCAAAACCCCGTAGAATATCCTCACTACACAATTGGAAAATTAAATCTAGGATGCGCACAAGCACCAAAAGAAAAAAATTGTTCAGCTAGACCAATCGATCGGATTATAGTTTTTTGTCTAGGTTACAAAAGACGAAATGATGAATAGGAAAAATGCAATTTTGTACGTTGTACCTATGCCACAGAGGCGAATTTAAAAAAAGTAAATTGACATAATATACAATTTAGTAAACTAAAAAATTAAAACTGTTTTAAAATTGTAAAGTCTAAAATTATCCAATATAGCGTATTGCGTAAGTAATCAAATTGTTGTCCATTGTTTTTCGTCACTTTTCTCCAAAATTTTGGTAGCAGGTCCCAGGATAATATTGATTAAAAATGTTATTATGATTTTATCTAATATGAGATATTCCAAAATTTGCCCCATTACCAAAATATTAATGTTATTTTTTTATTACAAACGAAAGCAAATTAAAGCAAGCTTAGAGTGAAAAGTATACTAAATTAAAAATATTCTTCGAATTTTTATAATGCTAAAATATTTTAATCATGTATTGCATTATAAAATTGGAAAATCAGTCCTTTAGGTCCTAGATTAGTTTCGATAAGTTTGTTAACCAAAAGAACAATTGAGACCAAAGTGCCCAAAGCAAGTTTTGCGCTAAGTACGAGTATGCATGGTAAAGGAGTTGAAAATGAAATTCGTTAACACCGATGAATTAATTTCCTTATATTAGTTTTTACAGTAATTAAACGCTGTAAACATATAGGCTACAGTGTAGAAATGAATTGCATATAATTTACATAGGTCTGTTCTGGAGATCAAGATTAAGAGAAAAGAAAGTAATAAAGAAAATATACCAATTTTATAAATTACGTGAGGTAAAACACCACATCGAATTAGGACTGACGTAGACTGCAGACTTTAGGGGGTGAAACAACAAGCATAGTACATATTATCCCATTATTATTTCCGCTCCCTTTGGACCATGATATTGAGGTACCTACGCTTTTCCTGATAGCGTTAGATGGTAGTCCCATAACATAGAACATGAACGATTAAAGAAACTGAAGCAAAGCTTCAAAGTGGACAGACTTTCTGGAAACCCTTATGCTCCCAACTGGAATGAAATAGGAAATATACCACCTCGAAAGCCGTCCGTGATTGTCGCTTACATGACTTGGTGGGACGTTTCACCTTGGAGTTTAATATGGGTACCGGCCACCGGGACATACTGACATTCTGTGCAACTACAAGGCTCACGAGTCAGCTCGACCCAGCACCTCCTACTACCAGACTCAGCCATAACTGTCCAGCTCGGCACATTGCTGGAGACTTGTAAAGTAGGTTAGACATTATGAAAGCAGCCACTAGAACTGCAAACATCAGATGTTCAAGATACTTGCTTCATAATTCGATAAATCTGGCCAACTCTTGACTTAGCCATGTAGATCGAAGAAGCCATTATCTTAGGCAGACATATTAGTATACTCGGAACGCCCTCGCAAGACTTCTGTAGCATTTGTCTAATTGAAAAGGACGAAGAAATTATCATGCACCAGCTCTGTCACTGTCCGGCCCTCGCAATACAAAGAGGCAGTCACTTAGGTAGACCCTTATTTAACGTCCTAACCGAATTGGGGTCTGTGGATATAAAAATACCTTATTCGGTTCATTAGGGACTCCGGATGGTTCGACTTGGGATATTAGCAAAATATTCCTATGTGGTATCACAATGGGCCAAGCCTGGCCTGCCCTTGGGCAGCCACGTCAACCTAAACATATTATTGCATTCGGAGCGATTTGATTCACGCACATTTGATGAATTTTTATGACAGACGAAATAAAATATGTGAACCACTGCACCACCATAATGCGCATTTTTTTCACCGACACAAACTGTTTAGATAATCGCTACTACTAGAGAATGCATATACGACTAGGTACACATGTATTGTCATCAACTAATGTCTGCCATTTGTGTATAGCCGAAGGGAGGAGGTTACTTAATATATAACTTTCTGTCTCCATCTCCTTTATCATCGAATTTCAGTTGTGTTTTAGAAAAGGGTGTTTTTCATAAAATAAAATTTTCGCAATGATATTCATCCATACTGGATTGCCGTTATGACACTAAAAATCCACCTTTTGCTTGGCATTTATTTCTTTGGTACCATGACACATATGTACTCGTACCCATCATATTAATGTGGGAAATATGTGTAAAATGTATTTTTAATAGAAGTCATATTTCTGAGAATATGCAAAAATATCTGATAGGTATTTAACAATCAACTAATTTACTTAACTAATCTAAATTTAGTTAGAACTAAATGTAATTAAGTATTGCTAAGAAATGAAGGAACGGAAAACCATAATGAGCTTAAATTATTGGGAAAATATGCGTCTGGGGTTGAGAACTAGTGGTAGGATTTTTAATTAGTTCTTATATGTATGTATGTCTCTAAAAAGTCTAAAGTTGATATCAACATTAATGCCTTTTATCTCCCAATTAATTATTATATAAAATATATATTTTCCCTTTTTCCGCAAGACTAAATTTTCCTTAGACGTATCAACTAAATCCTTATTAAAAATAAGTAAATATATCCATAACCTGCTACCAAAGATATGACGAGTGTTCATTGCCATTGTCAATAGAGAAATTTTTTTGTACTGCTGAAGGCAAAATTTATCACATAAGCGAATTTAATGTAAAATAGAAAAACAAAACCTTTTAAATGATTTAAAAAAGTTTAGAATTGTTATTTTTATGATAAATAAAGAAAAATAAAATACGAACAAATAGATCAAAAAAACTTGTATTAGAATTGTAACAAAAAATCTCAAAATTGTTTATTTTGAAACCAAAAATAAAATTTAATTTTGACCAAATAATATAGTTTTTGTTTTCATTCACCAATTTTAAATATGCAAGGGCGAACTGACACACTATTGCTCATTTAAGGATTGATATCTGTCAGCGAACAGCGAACAATGAATGTGCAAATTTGCTGTTTTGAATGTAGACTTGATTCTAATTTAGGCCAGAAACGCGAATGTGGTACATTCATTAATCTGGGCCGACACCTAAAATGTAAACAAAGTAGTCGCAATTGTGCTAGAACAATGAACAATGAATGTGAACATTTGAAACTTTTAAGAAATGGCGTTTGAACATGAATCGTTGTAAAATTCAAGGGTTCTGTATTTTCAAACCATTCTGCTATTCGTAACACTTTCCATGCATAAAATATTTACTCGCCAAAGCTTTAAAATAAAAATTTCATTTTATTAATAACGCAGGACCACAAAAAAAAACACGTTTTTCTTGGAACTCTACTAGGTTACCTTATGTATTTTGATGTACATATGTGCTGAACACAAATCTGAACTCCAATTTGATTTGAAGATATTTGAATTTTCGTCAGTTTTGAAAATAAATTTGCGCTTTTTGATTCTTGAATGATAAATAATAATATAAAATTGGGTTTCAGATTCCGACTCAGCGCTATTTTAATAATAGTGTAATAAGATATATACTGGATACTACATATAACGTCTGTGGCCGTAACGCATTGCTCTGTCTAGTACATCAAGTCGCTTCCCTAAAGTAGTGATTGTTTTCTGCTGCTCTGCCAACGTTCGATGAAATTCCTCATGCATTTGGCTAATTTGAGATTTGAAGTTGCCCAGCTGATTAATCTGCTACTTATTGTGTGCTACCAGAACTCTTGATTTTTAATGTTCTAAATCAGAAGCTGTTGCCCTCTGATCTTTTGTAAATATATATAAACATATCTATGTTTTCTTTTCGGAAGCCAAAACTCGCGACTGTTTTTGCTGTTCTAATGGGTGTTTCCCATCTGTGCGATTATGCTATCTCTAGCGTATTGCTAACGTATTTTTTGTTTGCATATATGTATATACATATATTGTCTTTTGCAAAAAATTACATACTGATAAGAAAGTATTTAAAGAATCAGACAAATTTTTAAATTAAGACAGTTTATCTCGAGGATTCAAGAAACTAACTTCTTTCTGGGAGTATTTTCCCTATTACTGTTCTTCCTAAAAATATCTGTGAATTGTATTCAAAATGATACACAAAAAATGACAAAAAATATGCAAAAGTTATAAATCATCGTTCAAGTGCACGAAGATTTTCTAAACGTGCAGGATAACTTATTCACCGAAGCATTGTTAGCACATTGCAATATGTATAAATAGTGTCTTGTGTGATTGTTGACATTGTGCTGCAGAAATTCCCAGAATGGAGCACCTAACCTCGAATTTCCAAAAAGTGTCCGAAACCAATTTTTCCCTTAGAATTTAGTTGAAACAATAAACTCAGAATATATTAAAAAACATTTTTGTGGTTACTGTGGCCTTTGGAAAAAATTCGTGCTGAATCTGTTTATCTCATCCTTAACTGTTGGGATTTCGAGATCTCTACGTGTCTGTTTTTTTAACAAATCATACCATTTGATTGGTACCTTTGTAATATTTCAATATTGGAGTTGCTTACTGTACCCCATAGTTGGATGCCATAAGTTCAAACCGGCTTGATGATTGTTTTGTTTTGTAGAGTAATGCTGCACTCTTTAGGGTTGATTCAGTCTTGTGGTCCTAAAATATGGCTATTGTTTTTTAGAATTGCTGCACTGTTCGAAGAGACCATTGAGAAGTTTCCTTTTTGTGGGTAGATTTGCCAGTATTGACTTTTGTATTCCCCTTGTTTAAGCCTAGTATACTGTTGCCAAGATATTTCTTGGCCTATGCCAAACCTATGTAAAAAAAACGCTCAAGGATGTTAAAGTAGTTTGCTGTTCGCAAGGGCAAATAGTCCAGACAAATTAGCTGAAAAAAAGAGGTCAGGTCTCAATAACTAAAAACAACAATTTTATGGTTAATTCGGAGATTTTTGGGGTCGGAGATCACGAATCGGAAAAATCGGAAGTGGCCTTGAGGGTCATTTTCAAGGTTAACGAGTCAAATTTTCAAAATTGAAAAAACAAGCCAAATGACGGTGATTAAGGGGTTTTCGGGGTCGGAAATCACGGTTTTCGCAAAATCTGACCGATCCGGTCGACCTTGGAGAGGTATGCAATGTCAAAGGATTCGATTTTCTTACAAATAAAAATAAAAGCCAAACGATAGTGATTAAGACTTTGGCGAAGCCCGACTTATTTTCTCATAAACAAAATGGCGGCTTCAAAATGGCGACCGGAAGTAGTGTAATGTACTGTAATTGCCACGAAACTTGGTATCAGGGGGTTTTTCGGGTAGGTGATTACGAATTAGAGTTTCCTCTTTTCATAAACATAATGGCGACCGGAAACTGTACAAAGTGCTCCAATTGCCACGAAATTTTTTCTTATTTAGTGTAGAAAAGTTACACGAACAAGTTAAAACGGTTTTTAAATCAGGATTTTTTTTGTAGGGCTACAGCTATATTCAGAAATTAATAACTATTTATAGATTTGCAATTAGAAAATATTGTTTATTGCACGTAATTCTGCTTACCTTGAGGAGGAGATTCCATTTTGTTTCACGTAAATAATTTGTCACACAACAAAATTCTAAGCAAAACAAATAGCAACAATATTTTGATTCATATATATAATTCATTGATAATGCAAGCGTCGTTTTACGTATATATGCATTATGGCTTACTTTGAGAAAAGTGATGATTTGATATGATTCTGTAAAACGCAATGAGGAAATAATTATTAAAGATAATGACATGGCTGTATTTCGTATTGATTTTTTATAGCACCACACTAAAATTATCATATTCTCTCAGAATTTGTCGAAATGTATTTACGTTACAGGTATCTACATAAATAAAGAAAAGCAACTAAGAGCGAAAATTTAACAATTAAAACCATAATTTGAAGAATACAAAAATACAAATATAAACAGCAATAATTTATTAACAACAGAAAGACAGAGGCTTCAATCTTTTCTTTTTTTTGCAACGGGGGATAAAACATAAACTTCAATTGTGAAAATAAGAAAAATATTTTACCTATTTGAATATTTATGTATATACGTACAAGATTATATTAAACGGCAGTCTTACCGCGCATAAATATAAAAGAAAGCGTTACATTTATCTTCTTAATCTTAATTAAGTTTATAATTTTGGAGAAGTTGGGCTCGAATTGTCAAAAACACAATAAATACCTATACGTACATGATAATTATATGATTCACCATAAAATATAAATATAAATTTCAAAAAGCTTCACCGCACAATTTTTGGTTTTGTTTTTTAAAGAACACAGACTAGATTCATCTGAAGTTTATTCCATGTTTATTTTTTAATAAATAATATAAATACAACTTATAAATGATAGACCAAAACACCGTGCAAAGCTCATCATTCGCTGATGGCTGATGTGCATGATAAATTTCCTTTTGGTAGCCAAAAATAGAAAATAAACGACTTTTACTTTGTCCATATGTATATATGCTTAACTTTAATTTAACGAACTTTTATAAAAAAAATATATTCCGGAAGTGGTGATTCAAACCCAAACTTTAATATTTGCTATGAAAATTCGTCATTTGTTAATTTTTATGTAGGTACATTGCGTTCGGAAGCTAACATAAGTGCAAGAGTCTTTAAGAAGATAAGTGATAAGTGGAATTATCCTATGGCTGATAAGCTCAGATAAACGGCATCTTCAACATCTCAATTCTTAGAATTGTTGAGACATCTGCATAAGTCTTCTTATGACACCTTAAAAAAGAGACCCATTAGCAAGATTTAAGGCTTTTTTTTGTAATACCAAAAACAAAACAATTATCTTCAACTTGGCAAATTTTCGAAAACTTATGGTGGCTATAGTATTTTTTCTGTCGACACAGATCATTGTATTTTTCACTTTACGGATATCGATGCAAAATACGTATCTCCATAAGTATTGCGGTTATGGAAACTGACATTCCAAAGCACCATGTTCAGTTACCGTTACGGCAAAATTCATTGTTTTTATTTCCGAAAACTTATAGTAGCTAAAGTATTTTTTTCTGTTGACACAGATGCTTGCAATTGTTCTCATTAGAGTAGAGAATACATACATATATGTACATGAGAAAACAAACAAAAAATTAACTTACTAACTCTGTATAATACATTCGTCAAACGATAAAATAGTGGTTGCTGAAGTAGGGCAAATTTAAAGGTAATTGGTTAAATGATAACAGAAACATCGTGCCCTTCTAAAAAAAAAGCTGTTTACAGAACACAACGTTTAAAGCTTTGGTTAGTTTCTAAATATCCAGCTACCTGTGCTCCCAGTGGTTTACGGGCTCATAACTTTGGTACTTTACGAATTTCGATGCGAAATATGAAAGAGAATATGTATGTAGATATTCTAGGCTGGAAACTCACGGATTTTTTCAATTACTTTGACTCGGCATATTCGCCCTTACGATGGTCTAAAGAAGAAAGACAGAAGTGCATTCATAGAATTTTAATTTCTTATCAAAATAGCTCGGCAACAGTAGGGATGGTCCTTACAACGGCTCGAGGACCTTGTCTGAATTACCGCACTAAAGATGCAGATTCCATGGACCATCGACATGCGCCTTACTGCTTGTCTCCCACACAGTAGAGCTTTTTCAGTTTGGGTAGTTCCAGAGATTTTCGGTCGAACCGAGATTCAGTTCGACTTGAACTACGATGCTGGAAAATATCCCAAAGGGGTTGTGTTAATTAATTATACTTCACAATGTTTAGAGGCTGCAAAATTATCCAGGCAGCTCTCGCGATAAGTGAAATGTTTTAGAAATATTCTTCTGAGGTTTCGGTGCAAAATTACCTGTAAACTGATAGAGCATTAAGAATCAGTGATAATTTTTTTTTGTTATACTTTCTGGAATTGCATAAAGACACACACGGGACAGCTGTGCCAAAGTCCGGAGATACACACCCATTTCGAGTTTTCCCAACGTTTTGTGTCGTATTGCCTTCTAAAGTTGTTCCTTTGATCTGAGAAAAGGTTTGAAATTCAATAAAACAAAAAAAATTGGTTCGGTTAGTGCGATGCGAAGTGCTCCATTCAAGAATATATGATGAAACGCGGATATAAGAGAAGACGAAAGGGGAAATCGCCGATATTTAATTTCGGCCAACCCAGTCAATTTTAGCAGCAATTTTGGAGCACCGACGAGGGGTCAAAATATTGCACAACAGCCCAATCAGCAGCATCGTATATTTGAAGAACTTTGTGCGCAATTAATCGCCGTCGCATCGGCAATATCTGAAAAGCTGAAAAACCCTGGACTGAACGGATCATGTACATTTCAGCAGCCATCCTTCTCTTCGTCCGAGTTGGTAAGTTTGGCCCATCAATGATGAATGGATTTCCTTCGATTCATAACATCCCTGCAGCTTCCTTCGGGGAGCAAGCACTCCTTGCTGGAAGCTGCCGATTTATCTGACTTTGGGGTTTCGCTTTAACAGCTATCGGCTGAGGGAGGAGAAGACCTTCTGGGTGGCACTTGGCAGTGCGAAAATTGCAATCAGGCCTCGTTGCGTCTCGCAGACAGCTCCGCGAGATAGCATTCCTCCTACAAACCATGAGATATTTTCTTCTATTCTAAAGAGTGCCTTGCGTGGGCGTTGGATTTGAGTATTTTTATTTCTTCGGTTTTACCCAGCAACAAAAATAACAACAACAATGGGGGAGCCGTGGTAGGAAGTCGTATTAGTGGGAGTCATACAAAGGACCATTATAGAGATGCGGGGAAACAAACAACGGATTTGCCGTGGGATGCTGTGGACTCTGATATCGATTTCGTCGTCCGCTCCGCGCCTGCGTAGTGCAATTCATTCATCACGAATTTCGTTGATAATGGCTGAATGTCCCGCTTCTTCTTTGGCATATCGGGGATGTCCCCAGGAGCAACAATTAGTTACCTAGATTTCTTTCATTTCGGCCATATTCTGCCCCAATTATGGGACTTCCTAAAACGGTATCGCTGTTTCAGTCGCCTCGGACATTTGGTCCGCAGTCAACAGCATAGATACAGTTGACGTAGGGAGTATTTTTAGACTCCTTCCAGAAAACTGCAGGGACTAGCCTTTTGGTTTTCCTGCGCTGCAGCCTGCAGACCAGAATACCTCTCTTGTTAGCTAATGAAATTTCAATAATCTCAGGTATTGGGATTAATTGGAGTGCACGGCATCTTGGCTCGCCACGTAGATTCTCACAGGGGGTTAAGCGAGTTACTTTCTCGATGAATTATCTTGTTGATCAAGAAACAGGCTAAATATGTATGTCTATCCAGTGGGCGGTGGGAATATGAAAGTTATGGAAGTGCATTAAATTTTTTCGGTTGTCGTAAAATATGTTCGTAAAAATACATGAGTGGGTGTGCACAGGATGATGGGAGTCAGTTTTGTCTATGACTAATTTTACTCCTCGGTCGAATGGAATACGGAGGTTTATTTTCATTCAGCGATATAAAATTATGGCTTGGCAGGTATACCTACATAGATAAAGCCACGTACATACATATGTATGTATGTGATTAAACCCAGGATGGGCGCTCATTGCTTCTAATGCTCTTTACCATTGATGGGTAAAAATAGCAACATTGATTAAATATTTTTTTTTTAATATTTGTTTACGAGTTACGCTTATCCACTGCAAGCAAATACATATGAACATACATATATAAATGTCTCAGCTATTGTGACATTTTAGCTTTAGAGCTTTGTAAAACTATTCAACATATTCGAAAAGGCTAGACTTATTATCAATTATTTATATCATGAATATCTGTTGTGCGTCGTTATCCCTATATATCTATCTATCAAATTACGAAATACGGACGGCATACATTCTAATTTAAAATAGAAATACAGAAAAGTGTCATTTTAACTGAATCTCTCTCACTACTTCGGTAAGTATGAGCTGAATAAATCAGTAATCCCACGTGGAAAATAGTTAGACAACTGTTACAAATCAATTCTGCGGATAAATAAAGCACAACCTATACGCCCGTATGGAAAAAATTATAAGTCAAAATATATGTACGTCAGAATAAACGCCGTATATTTATGATACCGTATATACCTACTAAATATACTTCACATATACCGTGTATACCAGGAATATACGGCAACATATATGTTGAAGATAAGTTTTTTTCATATATTTTGGGAATATATTCTAATAAATGTAAATTACTTCTATTAGTTTTATAATTTCATATATACACAGTATGTATTTAAAAAATATATTTGTCTACCCTTCAAATAATATATTCGCTATATAAATATATTTTGTATATACAGTTGTGTGTCAAAATATAAGACCAGTATGAAATTTTTGGTGTATCCAGTTTTCCTCAATTTCTTACAAAAAGAAATTCGACTCGAATTCTCAAAATTTCCACAACAACAAAACAATCTAACCTTCATGTTTACAATATAAAATAATTTATTATAATAAAAAAAAACAATATCTAAAAAAAAATCTTTTCATCCATCAAGTGCTGTGTAAAATGATAAGTCCATCATACAATTTAAAATTTAATCTTTGGAATAATAACCTTTTGCTCGGACTCGGAAACAACTGGCAACTCTGCTAGGCAAAATGCATTTTGCGTTTCGTAATTTCTGGATAAAACATTCATTACGGATAAAGTGTTAGTCAAAAGCTTAAGATGAGTAAAAAATCGGTTGATGAACGGAATGAAACGGCATGGTCGAAAGACGCATTGCTGAGTTAGTAGGTGTAAGCAAAACTTGCGTTCACCATACTATACAACGATACATCGAAACTGGCTCCGTTGACCAAAAAAAGTCGCCAGGACGCCCAAAAAAAGTGACACCCAGGGTTCGGAGGAAACTTATAAAAATAACAAAGCATAACCGAACACTAAGAAGTACGGAAATTTCACGACAACTAGCGGATGCCAGTGGCGTAGAGATTTATGTTAGCCACGTACGACAAGTCCTTCGCAACGAAAATTTGAAGAAAAGAACAGCTACTAAAAAGGTTTATCTTACAAGAAGGCACGCAATGGTAAGGCTTGAGTGGTGTATTGCCAGACGAAATTGAACAGTTGATGATTGGATAAAAGTCCATTTTTCGGATGAAAGTAGTTTTCAACGAATGCCCAATCATCAAGTAATAGTTCGCCGTCTTCCAACAGAACAATTCAATCGGTCCTGCATCAATCCTCAACGGCAAAATGGTGGTGGAAAAGTAACAGTATGGGGCGGAATATCCTGGAACGGTTATACGGATCTAGAGTTACTTATAGGGTCCGTAAATCAGGACCCTTATATGGGTATTCTCAATCGAATTTTTTAGATATTGATTTTCTTTAATAAATTATTTTATATTGTAAACATGAAGGTTAGATTGTTTTGTTGAAAATAAATTTTAAGAATTCGAGTCGATTTTTCTTTTTGTAAGAGATCGAGGAAAACTGGATACACCAAAAATTTCATGCTGGTCTTATATTTTTACACACAAATGTATTTCAACAAATAGATCTCATGTATATTTACCATGCAGCCCATATTTTATATGCTCCATATAATATTTAATATATATTTTTGCATGTAAGACTCGTATAGTTTCAGGATACTTTTCATTTATTTAAAGTAAATACGAGTATAATTGTTCATATAATATATTTTTCAAAAATTACACATATATCGGATAAGCACATTTTTTTTAATTGCAAACGAACATGAAAATTGGAGTGTTTACTTGCCGGTGCCCACAGTGCATGTTTTCTTGCTCAATCGCTTCCTAAGAGACGTAATGGTCATGGTGAAGATAAGTCTGCAAGAAAATGACGCTGCCTACCTTGGAGGATTTCGGTGATAGAACAGTTGCTATTTACAGTGCAAGTTTTCATCATACCTCAGCTGATCCACATCGACCAGGGGTATGATTCTTTCCGTAAATATTAGACGCACCATGTTATAGAGGTGGTCACGTTACATGGTATATGACATGTGAAATTAAATTGAAGACGCGGCGAGTATTTTTTCATCCATTTCTAGACCTTTTGCCCTGGAAAGTTGCAAGCACCGTGTGAAGCCGAGTACGCGATGTTACCTGCTTAGTTCCAAGCAGCGCAGCTACTATAGCCCATAACAATCCTGCAAGCAACCTCTCAGGAAAACTTGCACCTTGGGCGCCGGGACTAAATAATTTAACGAAAATTCGCATTTTCGTATATTAATACTACGTATGTGGTAGATTTCATCCTTCAATTACTAATACATACGGGTACATTATGTGCGTGGTCCTGATGTTACTTACGAGTATGATACTATGATGAGTATAACGTGGACACCTGCAAACGTGTCTAAACAATAATATATTCTAAGACTTCATCGATTTGGAATTTCGACTTTCTGAATTGAGAAAACCAGATTTTCGTTATTTGAACAAACAATTAAGGCGATACGTCGCTATAAGTCTTAGATAATACTCGTAGAGTAGCTATTAATATTTTAAATTGGTTGACAATAGTTCTAGGATCTGGGGGTATGTTATGCCTGCTCTCCAATGGGCATGCCAACGACAAACCGACCACGAACCATGCTGCTGCCTTTTCCTTCTCATTATAAAATGCGTGTCCCTTCTCGCTCGTGTTTTGGTCGACATGCTCTAACTTTTCCTTTGTGTTAGTTAAACCATTTGAGTTGCCGCATTTAATTCAGCACTTTTTAGCAATGGTTCGGGCCCTAGATACGTATTTAGTACTTGAAAATTGTCAAACTTCAAGCAAAAGTGAGCTTAAGCTCAAGTAAATATTGTGTAAAAGTGTGTAGAAACGAAGAAATGGAATTTATTAAGCAGCTAGTTCTGCTAAATTAGCTTATTGTTAAAAATAAATAAAATAAAATTTAGTTCGTTTCTTTGCATTTCACCGATCACAACAAACAGAGCTTTCTGACTGTTCACATCTACATTGATAGAATTATGTACGAACGCATTTTGTCAGCCAACTGGTCGGTTGTCGGCATTCCCATTGGAGAACGGGCATTAGAGTTGCACGCCCTATCCGAAGAATAGCATAGGGCGTTTATTTTTATAAAAATTGTACTAACTTTGACACATTGGAACTGGTGGTTACGTCTTTAAGTCAACACCTCTATAGTTGTATACTTTTCATGCGCTATATTTGAGCTCGTTTTCCAGAGAAACACCTAAAGCGAATAAATAATTCGAAAACACGTATAATGTACCTGTATAATGTATTAGTAATTGAACGATGAAATCTACCATATAAAAGAGCTGTTGGGAGTCATTGAATTCAGTTTCGAACTAATCAGAATGCTTTCACGAGTTGTGTTTTTAGTATTGCTCACCGGGTGCCTAGGTGCCCATGAAAGGTCTAAGAGGTCGATGAAAGGCACAATAGGGGTGCATACGACGAGGTTACCGAACAACACGATAGTAGCGCTGCCCTACGGGATCGAGTACCCGTACATGGTTCAACTGCAACACGACGAAAATCATGTATGTGGTGGAGCGCTGGTGAGACCTAGCTTTGCAGTAACAGCTAGACATTGCCTTGGTTGGGATTTTGGAGAGGCCAATAATTCAAGGTACTACCTTATTGCGGGAAATCAAATACGTAATGATAGAAGTAGTTCGTTCGTGCAATTTCGACAAGTGGAGAAAATCGAAAAACACCCCTCGGCGGTCAATTACGACATAGCCGTCATCAAAGTGAAGAAACCTTTTGACTTAAATAATTATGTAAATGTTGTTAAGTTTTCACCACAAGTAAACGCAAAAATATACCATAATCAGACAGTTGCCATGCTTGGTTGGGGCATAACAGAAAATAAAACATATTCAGAATATCTTTTGAAAATCTATGGCACTGTAATATACTCGAAGTACTGTTCGGAGGAAATGATACTAATTTACGGTAAGAATGCGGGCGCAACAGGCGGTGATTCAGGCGGACCTGCGGTGATACAAGGAGAAACTCGAGAAGACGATTTGTTGATAGGAGTTTTGAGTGCTGGGAGGAACAGGTATATGTTTGCGGCCAGTCTTGCATTTTTCTCTGACTGGGTTACTAACACTATAGCTAGTATGTCATAAACTTACAATTGTGTCACTATTATTGGTTTTGATTAATTTGACTAATTGATCAGAGGTAGTACGATGGAAATTAGTAAATAAATAAATGTACATATGTATCTCAGCGATTGGACTGGTACTCTTTATTAATGACAAAATACAGGGAAAACATTAATTAGTAAACATTTTAAAAACCGAAGATAGTTGATAATATAAATTAAAATTGGAAAACTAAAACCCGACTCCGGAAAGAATGATCTGATGAAGCAAGAAAATATTCTTGTCTGAAATCATCGCCTAAAATTCTTCTTTAGACCTAAGGAAGGTATAGTATTCTGAAAACCTACTTAATAATTCCCCGTCCAAATAGACAATTACTGAATTCTAATCGACAGATAGGTACGGTAATGTTCCATGCAACAATTTTTGTAAAGAGACTTCTCAGTTTGTTCAAGCACAGTCCAAGGCGGGTTAAAAAGCTATGCTAGAGATTTCAAATATGTATCCCCCATTCCTGCCCCCAATAGCTTCTTGGATCTACATATATGTATGTATATCTCAAGAGTTGGCCATATTTGGCGAGTTCTGGAACACAAGTGTCCTCGATATGCAATCTGTTGTTTGCAGTTAAAGTTTGCAATAAGCTCCGTGTCAGAGCGGATTACTAAAAAATGCTAAGTATACTTATGACAATTTACTGAAAGTTTTCTTTGCTGCGACGCGATGCATATTGCAGCGTGGCGAGGGGTAATTAATGTGGGCCGGTAAGCGAGAGCACTGGTAGTTGTGCTGGAAGCAATCGTGTCGATGAGCTTAATAACTACTTTGAAAGCAAATATCTCGCGACCGAAGGGTTAATATCAATAGGTTCGAAAACATCTTATGTTGCATTTTAGGAGACCTATCTAAAGACATCCCACTCAAGGGGATCAGTAAAAAATAAAAAAAATTTTACTTACTGTTAACCCTACGGAAGGAAGATCAAGAAAAACAATTTTTAAAAATCTCAATATTTCTGTTTTCCATCAGTCTATTTCCGTATACTAAATTTCATAGTAATATAGGTACATACACATATACTCGGAAATATGCGGATGGGAGGGATGGATCTTTAAATATATGATTCTGGAAACCAACTTTTTGCTCTGCAATTGATCCAAAATCTATTGCCTTCTTTCACCAATACCATTTACCCAGTTACTCGATGCTATACAGCAAATTTAACCATACAAATTTTAACAGTGAACATCAGAATTAACAATAAATTGCAACAGGGTATAACTTCGTTCTTGATTTTCGTTACGTTTCGTCGTTTTGTTTAAAAATAAAAGCCCGCGCAAGAAGCTTCCTTCTTCGCATCCCTGGATTTTCTCTCGATTCCTTAATTTTTTTTAGAAATATACTTAACGTTTGCAAACTACTCTTCTCTACCCCTAACAGTTTTATCTGATGACATAACCACACAATGGCCAGATCTGTACGACAGAGGTCAATACGTCCACGTAGAAAGACCGGAAGAAGACACCAGATACCACACAGATTTTCAACAGTACCCAGATCAACATCCAATGCAGCCGGGTTTACCTCACCACGAAATTTCAAGGCAGCACAGGCCCTACTCCCCTCAGCATGGAATTCTCACAATGGAGCCGATACATCCAGGGAATCCACCACCGCTAGTACCTCAGTATGATCCAAGCTACCGGGTGATTAGTGGTGTTCGGGTACCTGGCGGTTTCGCTAATCCAATGGTTCCGCCAATTAATGGAGCTCGCTCGTCGGATATCTATGGAGTGCGAGATTTTGGGGAACGACACGGGGACATTGCAGTAGGTGGTAGCAAGGGTAGAGATTCGCGCTACGGCAGTGTTATACCCCATGGGCATGCGAACGATCGAATCTTTGTGCCGCAAAACAGTCTGGTCAATGAAGAGGCTGCTATACTGGCGCCAAACGATGCTGCTAGTGAACATGAATGCCCCATTTTTTGTGAACCGTGGGAGTGGCTCTGCAATGTGACCTGTGCTTGCATCCCAAAAGCCAGTAGATGTGATAAGATTCCCAATTGTGGTAGTGGGGAGGATGAACACAATTGTGACGGAACGAATGAAGATATTGTTAACAAGATAAAGGTTAAGTGCGAGTCCACAGGGCTGGATGTTATGTGCCCGAAGACTTACAGATGCATCGCGAAAGATTGGTTGTGCGATGGTGATGATGACTGCGGCGACTACTCGGATGAAACCCACTGCGGAGGTATGTATCTTTTTTAAAAAGACAATTTAACTTGACTATATTAGAAAGAGCAGGACTTGCAAGCAAGATTTTGGAAATAGGTTCATTCTATTTCGTAACCTGGATTTCCCAAGGGAAGAAATTTTGATAACCTGAAACAGACACGATATTTGAACCTGTTGTAAATGCCGACAAAAATCGCACGATGCTTTTATTGTTCTCTGCAAAATGACTGTTGGGATTTAGTTTTAGATGACGGTCGAGAACACGTTAACTTCAACTTTCTATACGCGCATTTATAATTTACTGATCTCGTGGGCCCATAACATGTTAGGATTTAGAGATTAGCGAAGATGCGGCCAAAATGCCGACGTACAAAATAAAAAAGCAAGGCTTAAATGCAGTAGAGTGCTTTATTGAAATTAGTGGGCGTTTTGTACTCCCGTCTTTACAAGTACTGAAAGATTTGTAAGACTAGAACTAGCTGTAATAGAATAAAGCGAGCCTAAGTTACCAAACTCAACAATTACGACTAAAACTACGACTATTAACTCGGTACCTACGGTATTTTGTTTCGGAAATATGGTATATCAAAGTTGGACCTAGAGTGTCTTTTTTGAGTATTTCGCCTTATAACTTTTTCTTAAAGACTCTAACGAGGAAACGCACGGAAACCTATTTATATTAGACTATATGTAGGTATACGCATGGCTAACAAAATTATCCCAAATTGAACTCCCTACCTAATGTAACAAAATCGGCGACATGTCCGTCAAAATCTCCATACACACAAACATACGAGGTTTTATGCGGGACCCCGAATTTTCCAACGATTCTAGTTCTATTAGTGGAGCTAATTTCGAACTCCGCGCATAAAAGATCTTATCCTTATGTGTGTATTTGAGAATGGCGGAGAGTTGGATTGGGGGATATTTTGTTCGCCATATAGGAATTTTTCGGTAATTTCGATGTCATAAGCATATTCAGAAAAGTACCCCCAATTTGAGCCCGTGGATGGGAGTTGACAGCAGCTCATTGGCCCGTCCACTCGCTCATGGTCACTCCCCGCACATCATGTAGCCGCTGCGGCACTTGAACGCCAAGTGAGGTGGCGGTTTCGCAAGGATGATGACACCAAAAAACGATCGTCTCTGTTCGACGTAGCCCGAGTTCTTCCTGATCCCGGTCGGTTGGTAATAGCGTCTAACCGCTCAATCTACTCAAATTAACACGTGCTGCCACAATACGGTGACTTAGCCTACTTTGAGAAAGCGCTACTGCTTGACTAGCTTGTTCTGGCCTCCTGTTCATTTCCGGTAATTTTTATCTTACGTATTAGGAAGCTATGTTAACAGGTCAAAGGATGGTTTGCAACTGATGACGTAGTAATGGGTGCACAAGCTTATATAGCCCACCGAGTTGTGATATCGGTATGATAGGTAAGAAATTCCTGAAAAACAAGAAGGGTTTCTTCTTCTTATAACTGGTATTACACACTGGTGGCATTTTTGGAAAGGACGTTGAGATAATAGTTGTTTGGCGTCAGTTTGATGTCGCTCCGTTAAGTAGATCAAAAGATAAAAATACAATACCGAATTTATGAATCACACTGTGACTTCCAAACGGTTGAGATTGCCCCCTACCCTGCCATTTTTGTTTCTCCGTTTCACCTCGTTCATTTTGGCAGACGTTTGGTGCTAGTCTTATTTCTTTTGTAATAAACGAAAAAATAATAAGAATTGCGCTAACTTTAATTGTAAAAATTATGGCGGCTCACAGAAATCTTATTAAATTCGAAGTTTGTCGTTGCACCAAAAGGTTTGGAAAACACTGGTCTAGAGTACAAGCTGACTAAACAAATACAATGAGTATTCGTTGCTGCATTTGCCGGAATATTCTATATTTGGGTTTTTTTAAAAGCGACAGTTACATGTGTAAATAGGTATAAAATAACGAGTATTACTACTATGCGAAATGATGAAATCCAATGAACAACTCTTGCGAATTAACCAAAACACACGGCAAAGATTGATAATAAAAATACAAATACAATAATAACTCCTGTTATTTACAAGAAATAAGAAAGTTGATTGATAATTACTCCTATCTCATAACAAAAAAAAATTTATATGAAGAAGTGCAAAGTAATGGCTAAATAATAAACGAAGTTGAATCCAAAATTAGCCATTAATATCCAATTTTTATTTGATTAATTTTACATTCGAAAATCACGCTAGAAATTTAATTTTTCTTCACGGAAATAAGATTGTTTTTATTAAATACAAATTGTATCTTTGTTATTTTCATTTTAAAAACACAATTACAATACAGCAATTTTGATGCGTTAAATGTTTCCATAGGAGCCCGCAATTGTACCGAAGACCAATTTGAGTGCGCAAATGGATTTTGCATACAAAAGTCCTGGGTATGTGATGGCGACAACGACTGCAAGGATTTCTCTGATGAAGGCAATTGCAGCAAGATAGCGTATTTATTTCACAATGATTATCGAAGACATTTTGTTATTTCTTAATTTAACAATTTTAGATGCACATCGGAACACTTTCAGTGCGCTGATGAATTTTGCGTTTCACTATCCTTCCGTTGCGACGGAGATCAAGATTGTGCAGACGGTTCCGATGAGATGAACTGCCAAACCCCCATGGCTAGTTGTCCTGAAGGAGAGTTCAAATGCAGAGGAGGGCTTGGTGGGGTCGGTGGCCCAGGCGGACGGTGTGTGTTAGAAAGATTTCGGTGTGATGGCGATAATGACTGCGGGGATTGGAGTGATGAGGAAAATTGTCCTAAGAAACCTTCGAGCTGTACTTCAAATGAATACAAGTAACTTTTGCTTAATTCGCAATTGAAAATTGAATAAAAAAAATTTGCGTATTGAATAGGTGTGATGATGGGATCTGTATTCCTAAGCGCTGGAAATGTGATGGCGAACAGGATTGTGATGGCGGAGAAGACGAAAAGGAATGCGGAAATATGGAGGCTGTACAACCAAGGACATGTGGACCTGATGAATTCAGCTGCCAAAATAAACGCTGTATTTTGGTAAGACTATCATAACTTAAAATAGGCCTTTCTGGTAGGATAAGTAGCATATTTATATTACATGCCAAATCCAACAAATAGTAATAATTGCAACAATAGTAAAATATTTAAGTTAATGTAAGTCCTTCGTCCCGTGTACTTAAAAGTATTCTTTTGTTACTACACCACAAATGCCTTAGTTTACATTTAAACAAGTTCGTAGAATATTAAACTGAATTTTCTCAAGATAACTGAAATTTCTATAATTTGCCTAAGTAACTTATTTATATACATAACAAGCTCCTTTGTATTTTTCTATTAAAAAAAAACCTAATTTCCTATGTATGTCGTCATAAAAATACATCTAAAATATTTCTATTTATCAGCAAATGCCAAGGCAATCGTAAAATTTTAATGCTCTTGCGGTTATGCTGGTTGTATTACCAAGGCATCATTATCCAGCACAACTTTGCACTAGGTAAATTCATGCGTAGCAAGGCATTATCAGATAAAGATACATAATATTGAAAACAATGGAAACGTTGAGTGGAAGTGGTGATTTGGATTTAGAACGAATATGATAGAAGGCTGTTATTTTTATTATATATCTAATTGTCTACTGTAACGCAAAATATAAAAAGTCAGGCAAATGCGAGTCAGACTCGCGTGTTCCGAATATTTGCCGCAAATTAAATGACTGTAATTTAAAACAAAAATATTTGTTCAGGTGATATAACTACAAATTAACGATTAGCGGACTTTTTCCTTTACTTGTGCTGTGAGACCTTACTTTTTGCCAAATTTCATGATTCTAGGTCAACGGAAAGAACCCTGTAAGTTTTGATTGTGTTGACTAAGAAGATTAGATTTTTTTACAGTTCCAAGAGACCATAAATCTGAGTATTTGATACTAATTTCTTGATACCTCCATGCGTTCCTGAGAAAAAAGATCTTGACAGACAGACGGAGGAACCCCCCAAAAATAAAAAATAATCCAATAACCATTTACATGGCAAATTAATTTCGATTTTTCAACTTATCACTATTTGATAATACCTACATACAAGTTTCCCCAACCACCCAAAGTGTGAACACGGTTAAAAAACACTTCCAATTTTTTTTAATGTGATTTCTTAAAAAGCACCCAAACACAAGTCGCACATTTTTCGAATTACTGAACGTATGAATTTATGACGTATCCGAGAGAACGCATGCTTACAAAAAGTCCCACAAATCGATTAATACACTTTCAGAATGAAATACGTTTCAAATTTCAACATATGGTCACCTGACATTTACATTAGTATTTTTGGAATGTGCTACGAGACAATTAATGAATTATGTTATTAATTACTTGACAAGTATACTTGACGATTCCGAAAATAGAGTGTATACGTTTGGACGAGTATACTCGACCACGTCAGGGTAGTGTTTTATAAAAAACAAACTTAATTTTGAAACAACTTTTATATTTGGAAACAACTATTTGCACTTCGGTGTGTGTACTCATGGGTGTGTACATGGAGTTTATGGAACAAATTTCAGTTCGTAGATATGTATATTGTAAAAGGCAAGAACAGAAAGTGCAAGAAACAAAAAATAGTGAACAGAAAAAGGCAGAATGAAATGGTTTAGACTCCATGATTCCATCTTTCTAATGTGGGTGCAAAATACGAGTACTACTAATAGAAATTAAGAATAGGAACACAGAAATGATTTTGCGCAAAATTTTGAGATTTTGATTTTGTTTGTAAGTTCCTCTTTGCCGTTATATTTATATCATTACAGTGTTTTTTTCGAAATTTGAAAGTTAAGCAAAGATGTTTCATGAGAAGCAATACTTTTTTTTATAAAGTGAAACGGGGACACTGGATCGAAAATAACACGTTTGTGAGATACAGAATCTTACTAAGAGTTTTCATGCACAATTATACTTCTTGACTTTTACATTTTATTTAATTGTATTATTCGATTTATCATGTCCATCAAATTGAAAAGAAAATAACTTTAAGCAAAAGGCGTTTCAAGTTTTGAGCTTGATAAAATTCAATAAAAGGAAAATTGTTCATCACAGCCTCAACCTCAAGAAGTTGTGGACTTATAATATATCCAATGGTCGTGTGATCGAAAGACTTTAGCCCAATCGCCCTCTCTCCAACATTGACATTAAGGGGAAACCACATTAGGAGGCCAAATTTGAAGTATTTATTGGAACTATTTTTGCAGGGAAGAATTCAATTAATTTTTTTAAAACTTCGGAAATGTAGAAGTTCATCATAGCATCGTCGAAAATATTATCTCAAATCAAAAACAAAGTTCTTGCACATTACTAACATGTGCTAAAACATATACATATGTATGTGTGTATATTAAACTGCGATCAAAAAAGATAAAAATTGAATGTTTTCTGACTGTTAAAAAAAATGTATCAATTTTTACCCTTTTTGCGGCTTTATGCAAAAATAACTTTAAACAATGATATCATCCCAATTGTTTGTGTATATTCTTTGTATTTCTATAAGGTAAAGGCAACAAAAATTTTGAAAATAAATGGTGAATTAGTTTTTGAGTAATCATGCACGCAAATTGAAAAAAATTTCGCTTTGAGAAAACGCGTTTAAATTTTCGAATAGAAGTACAAAAGCAGATAAGCCGAGCAAAGGGGTGTTACCTTTAGTGCGAATAGGTATCGAAAAAATACGAATTTCGTTCTAAAAATTTCAGAAAATATTCTTAAGACGTTTTACCGATGATTTATGAAATAAACAAAAATCGATTTGCTGAACCGTTTAATGTGGTTTCTCCTTTCTGATGCTAAAGAAGTGATGGGTGGTAACATCGGTAGAATCTTACGTAGATTATAATATTAAAAAAATCAAAATATCTTTTATCAAGGAAATAGAGACTAAATCTCATAATTTTGACATATGTATGTATTTGGGAATTGTTCAAACATTAAAGAAATATAATTAAATATAAAGCTCCGATTAAGTTTGGGTCTTAAATTCTTATCTAAATACTTAAAAATAAGAAAAATCTAAAAGACTTTTAAATATTCAAAAAACTTCACTTTTTCTAATAAGAAAACCATTTTCGAGTAACAAAACTTTTAAAAAAAGATAGAATTGTTTTCGTTTGGGTTTTATAATTCCCTCTTCATAAATTGCAACTTTTTTCTACAGAACACTTGGCTGTGTGATGGTTATCCCGACTGTTCTCGTGGGGAAGATGAGGTTGATTGCAAAATGAGCTGTGATGTTGGCCAACTTTTGTGTCCAGCGAAGAAAAATTCAACGAACTTAAAGTAAGTGACTGAGTAATATCTCAATTGACTTTTATTAATGTTAATTATTAACCGATTTTCCCCAGAATATGTGTTCACCAAAAACATATATGCGACGGTCACAACGATTGCCCAAGCGGTGAGGATGAACTGAATTGCCCCGAAATGATAAAGTGTTCTTCCAATTCAAAATGTGCACATCATTGTATTCGAAATGCCCACGGACAGGAAGGGTGCGCTTGTGCAATTGGATATGTGCTCCACGAAAATAAACGAGAGTAAGTGCCTAGACATATAATTGAGTTTTGAATTCTGATAAATGTAAAAGAAAAAAAATGCGCAAATGACGAAAAAAAATATGACGGATAATATTCCTACAATTTTTTAATGATATTATAGATTCTCCTAAAATTATATCTAAGCAGCCATATTTGCCTTCTGACTGTATCTTAATTTTACGATACTTACAGCTGTACCGACATCGATGAATGCCAGTTCCTGGCAAGCCCAGTTTGCTCCCAAAAGTGCCTCAACACCAATGGGAGTTTCGTATGCTCTTGCGAAAGAGGTTACATCCTACGACCAGACCTCCGGAGCTGCAAAGCCCTAGGCGGAGCTGTTCAATTAATCCTCGCTAATCGTGGAGATATTCGGAAGGTTTCCCTTAGCAGCAATAGATACACGGCAATTGTGAAGGGACTGCACAATGCAATCGCTATTGACTACCATTTCAAGAAGGGTTATTTGTTCTGGTCAGAGGTTTCGACTGATGTTATCAAAATGGTTTACATGAATGGGACAAAGGTTCGTGACGTTATCAAGTGGGGTCTGGAGTCGCCGGGTGGTATTGCTGTTGATTGGATTCACGATCTCCTGTTTTGGACCGATTCAGGAACGCGAAGAGTTGAAGTGTCTAACTTTCAGGGAAATTTGAGAGCTGTCATTGCTTCAAATGATCTTGATAAGCCAAGGGCTATAGTCGTGCATCCTGGAGAAGCCTTTGTCTTTTGGTCTGACTGGGGTAGGGCTTCAAATATGTGATTGTCATTAGTTTTTCCTAACCCACTCTTGTCTAGGTCCGAATCCCAAAATTGAACGATCCTACATGGATGGCAGTGATCGTAGACCGGTAATTTCGAAAGGCATATTTTGGCCAAATGGTCTGGCCCTGGATTATCCAGCCAAAAGAATCTACTGGGCCGATGCTAAGCATCATGTTATTGAAAGTTCGAAGCTCGATGGTTCGGATCGAGTGAAGGTACTTAGATTTTCTTTAATCCGCGAAGAATTCTCATGAATCTCAATAATTTTCTAGATATTAAGCAATCACCTACCGCATCCTTTTGCCCTCACTATTTTCGAAGATACGATGTACTGGACTGATTGGAATACAAAAAGGGTATCTGCAGCAAATAAGGTGACGGGGAAAGGTTTTAGAAACGTTCATGAGGGTCTTCATTTCCCTATGGACATACATGCATATCATCCTGCAAGGCAACCACTTTTCAACGACAGTTGCATAAAAGATCGTCGTGGCCTGCGAGGGGGTTGCTCTCATTTATGTCTTCCAAATAAATCCTCTCGAAGATGCGGCTGTCCTATTGGTTTAACTCTTAAAGAAGATCAGTAAGTCTTTTTGTTCATCTTCAAAGTAGAAACAACCACAATTCTGTCGCAAAAGTAAGATTTTTATAAGGCCTCACTTTTGTGATAGTCTGCTTCTGCATACTTTCCACACCTGTTGTGTCAAGTACCAAAAGTGCGTTAATTACAGGAAAACATGCAACAATGCTCCGGACAAGCTGTTACTTATCGCTCGCCACAAAGACATTCGGCTACGTCAGTTAGGTTCTAAGGCGTCCACAGATGTGGATATGATTATTCCGCTTGATGGACTTAAGGCGACCGTGGCGCTCGATTGGTGCAGCAAATCAGATTACATCTACTGGTCAGACGTCGAAAGGAGTACCATCAACCGAGCTCACTTAAACGGCAGTCACCAGGAAAGTGTTATTTTCACAAATCTGCTTTCTCCCGCTGGATTGGCATTAGATTGGGTGACAGATAAGTTGTACTGGACGGATTCAGGTATGAACCGCATTGAAGTTGGCAGTACTGACGGGAAGTTGAGATCATTGCTTGTATGGCAAAATCTGGATAAGCCTAGAGACATCGTCGTGAATCCTATAGGTCCTTGAAGTACTATGCAGTGTTCCTCTAGCTTAGCTAACTTTAAGATATTTTAGATGGTTTAATGTTTTGGTCGGACTGGGGAGCGCGACCAATGATCGAACGCGCTGGAATGGATGGATCAAACCGCAAAATCTTAGTAGTAGAGAATTTGCAGTGGCCTAATGGACTGGCTATTGACATAGACAACAATAAGCTCTATTTCGTGGATGGCGGCACAAAAACCCTAGAGTATATCAATTTTGATGGAACAGGCCGGAATACACTAATTAGTACGGCTAACAACTCAAAAAGTTAGACATCTAATCCTTTTCATCTGTCTTGCAGCTAGCGGCTTAGAGCATCCATTCGGCCTTGACGTCAATGAAAATAAAATCTTTTGGACTGACTGGGATACAAAGAGTGCACAAGTGGCTGACAAGCTTACAGGGAAAAACCGCAAGGCGATTATCAGTAACACTACGGACTTAATGGACATTCGTGTCTTTCACAGAGCAAGAAAGGACGTGGATAATCCTTGCAGAAAATACAATGGAGGCTGCTCACATCTGTGCCTCTTACATCCAAAGGGATATACTTGTGCATGCCCAATTGGTGTAAAGCTTACTGTGAGCATTATTATCTTTTTTATAACTGTTTACTCACTGAAATCTTTTAGGATGACTCCAGGACATGTCATGCTGGGCCATCAAAGTATATCATATTTGCGCATAGATATGATATTCGCCAAATATCTCTAGACATTGACCATCTGATTGACGTTGTTCTACCTCTGCCTCCGATTACAAACACCATGTCAGTAGATGTGGACAGAAAGACAGGAACAATCTATTGGTCAGACAATGTAGAAGATGTCATAATGGCCTCCTCACCAGATGGTACTTTTGTAAGACAAATTGTCGAAGAAAGTTTGGATAGTAGTGATGGTCTTGCTATTGATTCAGTTGGAGAAATGGTTAGTAAATAAAATAAATAAAATAAAAAAAACATTATTAAAAACATGTTTTAGATCTACTGGACGGATGCTGGAAGACATACTGTAGAAGTTTGTAATCTGGACGGGAGAAAGAGACATATTTTGGCTTGGGAAGACCTAGATTCTCCACGAGGCATAGCCCTTGACTATGAGGCAGGATTATTATTTTGGACAGATTGGGGAGCTTATCCAAAGATCGAACGATCTTGGATGGACGGCGGACAACGAAAGAAAATTGTATCCACAAATCTTGGATGGCCAAATGGAATTTCACTAGACATAGCAAATCAGCGAATTTACTGGACTGATGCACAAATGAAGCGAATTGAGTCAGCTAGTTACGATGGAAATAAACGGCAGGTTATTGTTACTGCTTTGCTTCATCCATATGGAATAGCGGTAACTGAAGATCACATTTACTGGACCGATTGGAAAACGAAGGCTTTACATAGTCTGGAGAAAACTAACACATCCAATCAAAATATCATAAGAAGTAATATTGAGGGTCTAATGGAAGTTAAAGTCATAAAAGTAAAATGTCTTCAATTTCTTTTCACTTCGCTCGACTAACGACTTTTTCCCATTGCAGAAAAATTCCACGCTGCCTCACAATGTATGTGGCGATAATAACGGAGGATGCTCTCATCTTTGCTTGAGAAATCCGAGTGGATTCTCTTGCAAGTGCCCGACAGGAATTAAAATGAAAGTAGGAAACAACACCCTATGCGAGGAATTGCCTGAAGTAAGACTTTTAAAAAATATCGCCCTTAAGATTCGTAAGATTTTAAGAATTTTATTCAGTTAAGAAAGACCAAAGTTTTATTTTGGAAATCGCTGAAGCCAGCTGATTCAAACTAAAAGAATTGCACACATTTCCATCATTGAAGATTGGTTTAATTTTATTTACTTATTATTCTTTTATTAAAGAAAATGATGATGATTTTAAATTCTCCCTATCATGCTTGCATTAAACTGCAGACGAAAATTGTAAACAAACTCTGCTTTAAAAATATATTTCGGCTTAGGATTGAACTCATACCTTTATTTGAAAATGACAAATAACACAAGTGCAGTGCAGACGTATCAAACTAATTTTTTGTATTTTATCTGTAGATTTGAAGGCTTGAAAGAATTGGGTTAGCTCAAGTTTAAGTATACTCTTTGGCAAATATTCCTTTAATTTTTAATTTCCCGTGGAATTTTTGTTAAGCTAAAGATAGACTAGAATGCCTTCATTTCTAAGTACACAACTTTATACATTTACATACTTTTTTTACTTATAAAGTAATTTTAATTTACACATGTTCTGTGTCAAGACCAACAATAAAATAATTTGTTATATTGTGCTGTGCTATTAATATTTAACTGGCATGCCCATCTCTCACTTTGCCCGGGAATTCATAAAAAATAATAATAAATTCAACTGGCCACAACTACAATTCATTAATGTAATTACCATACCAGGTCCGAAATTTTCAACCCTGAATTCATAAAAATCTTCCTTCCTTCTGGAAGGCGCCAGCTTAAATTTTCAAACACAGATTCGAAATTAGAAACTCTGAAAACTCCTCAATAGTCCTTCGTGATCAACTTAAGAAATGTATTAAATAATTTTATTCCACCATGTTAGAGCCGTCGTCTTATATTTGAAAGATATGATATGAGAGAAACCAAAAATGCCCGTTTTCATATTTTAATGAAAAGCAAAACAATATAACAATAGTGTTTTGAGATCGTCATATTGAAGCCTCTCTGTTAAATTCGTTATAGTGGACACTTTATCTGAAATCAGGGTCCTTTATCCTCAAGTGCCAACAGTTTACGAATCCTAAGAAATTTAGTATTTTGAGTTCTCCAGGTTCTCCATTTCCCGAAATTTTATGTAAACCGGGTAGTGGACTTTGAGTTTTGCGAAAAAAATTGAATATAATTACTTTTTTAAATTAGAACCCTCAAATAGCTCTATTCAAACGGTATTTATTTTGCGAGTTTGAAATAAATCGGAACTTCAATCCTTAGTCCTCAATAGACAACAATTACATTTGAGATGCCAACCACTGAACGCACGAAGAAACAGCCTTTGTAATTATTTAAAATTGCAAGTCGATATCTTTAGCCATTCCTCCACATGATATAACCAAAAATACTAACAATATGGTACTTTATTCCTGAACCAACAAACCCCTCAGAAAAGATATTTCTGAAAATTTAAATTATTTTCGTTTCTACAGAGCACAATATGTTTACTCCTTCCAGAACTTCTTAATAATTGCACAGCGGTCGGGTATTGGAAGAATATCTCTTGATACGCCAGATCTTTTGGACGTTGTTTTACACATAAGGGGAGTGTACGGTGCAGTAGTACTAGACTTTCACTACAACCAGTCAAAGTTGTTTTTCGCTGACGTCAACTTGGACGTTATAAGGAGTGTCAATCTGCTGAATTTAACTGACACAAAAACTATAGTGTCGACGGATTTGATCACCCCCAGTGGAATTGCCATTGATTGGGTAGCCAACAACATATTCTGGTCGGACACAGAACTCCGGTTAATTGAGGTAGCCCGGCTTGATGGAAGCTGCAGAAAGGCAGTGCTTCAGAAGGAATTAACCAATCCAAGGTCTCTTATTGTACATCCGAAGAGAGGGTGAGTTGGAATAAAATACGAGAATCGGTCAAGGGTCATACTAATTCCATACTTTTAGTATCATTTTTTGGTCTGACTGGGGCCCGCCCCCTCGCATAGAGCGTTCCTTGATGGATGGATCAGAGCGGAAGACGATTGTCGATACCAACTTAGGTTACCCATCTGGTCTGGTAATCGATTTCAGGTGAAAATGTTTGAATACATATAATAGAAAAAGGTTCACTAACTTCCGATATTTTAAAGCGCACGTCGATTGTTCTGGACTGACGCATTGCAAGATCGTATTGAAATGACGGACTATGAAGGTAAAAAGCGGGAAACAATAATTGCGCACGCAACTCATCCTTTCGGTGTAGCACTGGTAATTTAATGAACATCAGATTTAACAGTTTAATAAATTTGTTTTCCCCAATCCAGCATGAAAATTTCATCTATTGGACTGACTGGTATAATAAGTCCGTTTTTCGCGCTCCAAGAACAAAAAATCCTAATGTTGAAGAAATACGACACTCGCTCAGTGGAGCTCTGGATATTCGGGCAGTTTCCGCAAGCAGACAACCCAATGACTGGAATCCTTGTGCACATGAAAATGGCGGATGCACTCATCTTTGCTTTTTCCGTGGAAGTAACTATGTCTGCGCCTGCCCGGACAAGCCCGACAATAGGATTTGTAAGTTGGAACCAGCGTTCATTGTACCTCTACGCAATGAAGACGCATTTGAATACACCGACGACGTGACTCCTGAATCACCAGGCGATGAAAACTACAAGTCGAATGAATTAAGTGCACAGGAACAAATCGTTATAATTGCCAGCGGGATTGTAAGCGTGCTTCTGATAATTGTTGTCATCGCTATCTTGGGTAATTACTTCGTCTGTTACAATTTACGCAGAAATGTCTCAAATAAAATGCTTCTTTGTAGTCCTGGTTTTAAATTCAAGAAGGAAGAAAACAAAAAGAACTTCGAGGGGGTCCAGCCGATCTGTTCTTACTTTTGCAAATCCAAATTACAACGTCGCGGACGGGACACCAATGGAGACAAAGACAAATATTTGGAAAAGATTTAAGTCTGATAAGTCACATGTATGTACTATTTATATTATAGAATAATTCGATGTCTTCCCTTTGGATTCTTGAAGGCAGGGATCCTACTCCTTTGGTTAGACACAAGTATAGAGTTCGTCGGTTGGAAATGCCTGACATATACATATGTTAAATGTACAGACAAAAGATTTGTAGTGCACATTATTTTAATATTTCGGCATTTAATATCGTTTTATGTATTTTTGCGCTTATGTACAAGTGTCATGACATGGTAATTTTTGGTACATCGAAATCCTACTTACCTACACATAATATATTTTTTTATATGATCCAAGGACTCATTGTTTAAAAAATACATTTACCAAAAACAATGATAATCTCCTAAAATCATGTTTTCTTGCCATCAGACGATTTTTGGACAATGTCCGTGCTTGAGTTTTCAGCTACCTTTTTTTTGAAAGCCATAATGCTGAAGAAGTTCAGTTCTTAGGCTCAGAAAGTAGTATACTGTTCGTCCACCAGTTGGACCGATGACATACATACCATATGTGTACACGGATAATCGGATACATTTGGACGGTTTATTTGGGTATTGCTGATAGACCCCTTAAGACGGACACTCAAAAACGAAAAAAGCTAGAAGCTTGTTACTATTAAAGAACATATGATAGCTATATGCGCAATGCAATTCGATATTTCATAGAGCTTAAGAGATATTGAGATTTCCGTGAAAACACAGTATACGCCCTTTCAAATGATATGTTAGAGTTAATAAAAGATGACCTTAGGGGTTGTACCTCTTTACTGTGGTGCTTCCTGGTAAACTCGCTTTTGGACTAACTTCAAGATCCAACCTACACAAACAGGCCTATACCGACCATGTGTTCACACTCTCAAGATATGCGCCGACTGAAAAAGTACGCCCTCTGGCATGATATCATGGATTTCTAACAACGAATAGCTATTGAAAACCATTCCTATCGGACATTTCCAAATCCAAGAACGCAAAAAGTACACAAAATAAAAACAACATAAATTGTGGCTGCCCTTATAAAAGGGTAGACTTAGACCATATTTGGCCCATTATGATACTACATAGGACTGGCTCCTAAGAACCCTAGGCGAACTATTTCGTAACCCTGATAAACCGAAGGAGGTCTTTTACGTTCACGGACCTCGTTTCGGTTAGGACTTTAAAGTGGAATATATCCAGGTGTGAGGACTTCTATGTATGGCGAGAGCCGGACAGTGACTGGGGAGGTGCTTGATTGATTCTTCCTCCTCTTCATCGAGGCAACTTCTACAGAAGTCCTGCGAGAGCGCTCCGAGTTTATAAGCGTATCTGGCAACGAGAGGCAGTGACCTGCGAAAACGGTCACAGTCTTGCTCATGGAGCTGCTATAGAGAGACATTGGCTTCTTAGATCTAGCAATGTCAGGAGTTGGCCTAATTTGCCGAGTTATAGAACAAGTATCCTCGGCGTACCATCTGCTATTTGCAGGATTTAATAGCTGCTTTTCTGATGCCCAGCTTGCAGGTCTCCAGCTGTGTTCCAGGCTGAGCGGAGATGTCTGAGTCTGGCAAGGTACTGTCATCAGCCCAGAATGTCATTATATCCTGAAACCCACATGAGTTCCAAGTTGTAGCTTCGAAGTGGTATAAATACCGATTAACGATTTTATTGCGGTTTGGCTGGCGGTGTAAGTACATATGACCCCAACTGGGATGCTGTTGCTCCGTAGCCTAGGCTTTTCTCACTGCCATTATCTCCTCGTATTGCGAAAAAAGTCCAATGGCACAAAGTGGAGAGTAGTGTCCATATTTCAATGTTATTAAGTTCGCTAATTTCAAATGTGAGGTCAGAATTTTAGGAATAATGGTTTCGGCTGGTTTTTATCATAATTACGAATAATTGCAATAAATTGAAAATATTTAACTGCAAGTATTTTAAAAATTACAAGACAAAAAGTTTCACAACTGTTTGCACTATTCGAACAATTCAATTAGATTAATTTTCGAAACGAATAATATAATGCAATTTAACATCTTTAACATTTCCTTATTTTCTTTACAGGACAGAGTATATGAAGAACGAAGCCTAACAACAGAAACAGCATCGTCGAGCTTATTTGTTCCAACGCCATCACCAATGGCTTCTCCATCTGCGAACCTTCCTCTATCAACAATAACGTAAAGAGCCTAGTTGTGTAGTTTGTAAATGTAGCGTAATAAGTGATAAGAAATTAACGAGCTAAATCATACCCAAGCATCAGTACAATACCTTCGATTTGTCCAATCTTAGTCCAAAAAGTGCGTACTATAGATTTAATTCGTTTTTGGATATTTTTGTAAAAAAACAAACAAAGAAACTACCAGTTCCGATATACAATGCCTCTAGTGGGAAAGCATCGAATAAAAGTCGTGGGTGCACGGTTTAAAACAGCCTCCCGTAAATTTGGTGTAACACTTCGACTTTTTGACGAAAGTCCTATTTGGAGGCAGACAACCATAACTTAGCGTGTAAGGAAAAAGTGAATTACTAAGATAACGTTCGTTTCTGTTGACTTTCCGTTAAATTTTGAATGTGCTTCAACTCATGGCAGGGTGGAAGCCGTGTCTCAACTGCTTCCCGTGCTGAGTTGAACGCATCTGTGAAAGAGAGTGCCAAATAGTAGGTTTAAGGGTTCACATAAAGTAATTTAGAGAGCAAGCAACGTTGTAGCATAGAGTCGCGAAAACTCCTGTTTTTTTAGGACGAAACACAGATATTGTTTGGACTTATACTATGATTGAGTTGTTGCTACTTCCAGCGTTGTGTGAGGCTTGTGATGCTCCAGTTTAGCAGAGAATATTATTTCCTGAGGATTAAAATTATTTTTGTAAGTAGAATCTATGTGTAAAAAGTATGCCAAAAATTGTTAATAATTGTGTACATAAGAGAATCTCCAGTTTATTTTAAGACACTCGTTCCAACCAGTTAACTATAGTTGTAGCAGAGGACGTCTGCCCGATGGTACATCCTCCTGTACCTGACCGCAGACCGCCCTCGCCTACGGGTGTTGGGTAAGACACTGGTCAAAAACACAGGAATTCACTAAGAACATATTGAAACAATAAACGTTTGTAACAAAATGCAAAATTGTTAGTGATTTTTTAAGACGTAAACCTAATTAACATAAGCTAATGATTTTTTATGAAATGGTTGTAATTAAACTACTGATTAAACAAATAGAGGAAATAGAAAACATATCCCTCCAGGGGCATTATAGAACTCGAAAACGAAACTAATTTCTAACTAAGACAACTTTTTACACGTTCTTTAAAACGCCATTTAAAAGTGTCTGGGCTAGAGCAACGTTTGGTTTGCGAGTTCAATAATAAGGCTCCAGACATTTTGTGACTGCGAAATGGAAGGAAGACGTTCGACGAAGCCATAAAGCAGAACAATTGAATTTTAGTGGGTAAACTAACAGGTGGAGTTCTTTTGCGAATCTCGACTACAGTGAGAGAAACAATTGAGTAGATGTAAAACATATTATTACTGATATGTTCTCGCAATAAGACTGATAAAATTTCTTCATATTCCTCAAACTGAATTTTTATCGAATATAATGGCAGCTGTTGAATATTCGTGATTTAAACAAAAAGGAAAACAAATTTACATATTGAATGAGATGGCGAGTAAGAGTGTTCTGATTTGTTGTAATTTTTAACTTAACGTACTATTAGACGTCTTATTGTGTTGGGTCAGTCTGAATTTCGGAAAAGGCGACGAGGTACGTACATTTTTGTCCCAAAAAATGCTCATGCGATTTTTTGCAATACCACACACCCGAAAAATTTGCTCAAATTTATGGATAAATTGTAAGAGTAAACGGTTTGAATGTCCCAAACAATGTAACAAGTAAGGCAGAATACTTAAAAATTTCAAAAAATTAATTAAAATTGGACAATATAGAACAAATGTAATTTAACGCTAATCGTACACTTAACATAGTTCTACTGAGGGTATGTCAACCGAAGCCAGATTGCCAAGGAACATCTCGAAGCGGCTCTTTGTTGTGTTCCTTGCCAACATTTGTAAAAGTATACCTCTTGCATATATGCCGTTGTCATTTTTAATATATTTTGTAACTTACAAATAAAAATAGTCAAGTGGGACTCAAGCGCATACCTTTATTTTTAGTTACAGTATAGTTAAAAAGTAGTCAAGCAGATTTCTTTTCTAAAAAAACTCGCGTACAATAAATTAGTTTTATTAAATAATTTTTATAAGATTCTGAATAGCGCGCCCAAATATAAACAAATACATATAATCTCTTAATATCATTCTGAGGCAAAGAAAATCAAAGGGTCAAGAGCCACACATTAGAAACTACTAACGATAAGTTCAAAAGCATATGTCTATCTATTTCATTCTTTTGGCAATTTTAACAAATTTATTTAACTCTGTGAAACAAAGGACAGACGTTCTACTGCGTTGCACAACAGGGTGCCATTGAGCTATTAACCGTTTTAATTCATTTGTAGATATTTTCTCCATCCGAAATAACTTTATTAATATTTCATCATCAAAAGAATCGAGATTTTCCCATCTACTACCAACCTACCTCACTTTTCTTGAACTTTTTTAAACTCACTCTAACTAAAAGCAAGTTCGTCTAATGCATCAATTTTTTTTTTGCATTTTTTTCTTATTTCGAACTACTTCTCTGAAAATATTCGCACAACTTCACAACAGCTATCAACCATCAAATAAAACATAATGTATGACTGGGTTATTCTGAATTCATCTTGTGTATTTTAAAATTCATTCAAATATTTTGTTTGACTCAACTTAAATAACTTAATCTATATCTACATCTCAAACCAAAATCTTAAGCTCGTTCACAAAGAAAGCACATGCAATTTAATGAAGTCAGTAATTTAGTTTGATTGCACAAGATAAAAAAATTATCTCTATTATTTTACTTCTCAGTATTTTTAGTACTTACAGTACAACGATCCATTTTCAAAGATGTAACTATTGTATCTATTACAGTTCTTTTGATCGAAGTGATTAATATATGCAGATGAATGTACAAAATAATACTATTAAATTTACAGAGTTGTATGTACATCTAATAAGAGTATTCAGGGTTAGTAGGTTTCACTTTACATCCTTAATTTGATGTTCCAGTATTTTTTCCAATACTATATGTTAACTGATATGTATTTATGAAGTTTACATAAACGACAGAAACTTATCGATGCCAATATTCTAAAAGTTTCGGTTGCGGTTAGATGATCCGAGATTTTTAGTTATCTCTGTATGTACACTTGAAAGCTTCGGTTTTACTAATTTTTTAAATTTATCTACATCTATAAAAAATAAATGAAAGGTTTTATGCAAAAGGTATGCAAGCGAAAGTAAATAAGAATTATAATAATATCCTTTATCGCTAATATTACTATCTTAAAATTAAATGGAATGATGTAATTTAATATATTGCCTAGAAATATAACTCGAGCTTCCTCGATATTCCGCAGTGCACAAGTAGAATTCTACAAACAAAATTCCAGTGGCTTCCTAGTAGTGAAATGTTTATAATTTTAGAAAGGTAAATAAATGTAAGGAGATTTGTTTTCACAGAATTACCGCTAGTACCAAATATGGAAAAAATGTTGTAACGCTACTACGGAACTTCGACAAGAAGCTCGAAGTCCTTATTTTTTTATAGTATAATAAAATATAGTCACATTTTTTAATTATACAACACGAACAATAAAAATTTTTTTAAATCAATTCACATACCAAAAAATTTAAATAAATTGAAACAATTCTGCTGCATGCATACTACAAACCGATTCAATCTGGAGAATAAACAATGCAAAGACAAACAATTGTTAAACAAAATTAGTTAGTACGGCTCTCTATCCCGCAAAGTCTGCATGCATTAGAAGTTCGACACGGAAATTTGGTATATATATTTTATATTTTTGCACGTTATAGTGCAACTGAAAAGATTCCTTTTATGCAAAACGTCGGAACACTGAAAATAATTAATTGAGGACAACACGGTGCCGCTAATTGTTTTATTAATTCAAACAATAATTAACATAATTAGCCTATATTTATATTGAGAATTTCTAAAGTATCGATTAAGCAAAATGGAATATTTTTATATTAAAGTAAGGGTTATTCAAATTGTCAACCTGAGTAAAACAATAATGAATTTATTGGTCTCCGTTAGCATCTAAAGTTTTCGTTTAACATTACAACGTATTGTTTCACTTGAGAGCAGCGACAACTACTATAAGCGGTTCTGTGCAGAAGACATGAAGAGAGAAAACATATTTTGCTGTTTTGCTTAAAGGTTGAACATTTGTTGGTGCACCCCAGCTCGAAGTATTTGGTTTATTTTTATGTGTCAACTATTTTCACCCTTTTCTGTTATCAGTTTGTTACTACTAAGGTAAGAAAAAGAGGATTTAAGATAATTAACTAAAAAAAAATAGATGTTAAATGGATGGCATTTGTTGGTCGTGAAGCTCAGAGTGCTAAAGTCATTTAAAAGTGGGAAAAACAAAATATATCAAAGCAACAAATATATTGTAATACCATTGTATTCAAATTAATTGTTATTTAACTAATTGATATTATTTATATATTTGTATAAAAGCTGTACTTTTAGGGTGGTAGCCTCTGTCATCCTAAAGTCGGGATTTTAAATAATATACATTGTTCAAAAATAAAATGTAAGCAGAACAAACGAGCAGGAAATCGAAATAAATGTATTTTAAATGTTGACAGTGTTTCTATGACATGTGAATATGTATGTAAAAATCGTGTTCCTATTTTAGACGTTTGTGGATATTCTCAATTCCTGACTTCTACACAGGTCTAATTGATCACCAATGACAAAAATAGCTAATAGGTAATATGCACAATGCTAATATCTTCACATCAATTTAATTTCCCTTTGTAAAGAGTGTTTTTTTAGAGGTTTGTTTTTCGAATTAGCAACACTGTTTCTAGTGACAGTCAATTTGACGGATGGCAAATGATTTGTGTTTAGTATGTTTTGCCTGAATAACGCCAGCACATTGTGAAAATTTATTTCGAAAATCGTGATTATTTTCAGCACAAAATTTTGTTCAGCGATAAGGCTCATTATTGGTTGAATGGCTACGAAATTAACAAACTGGCCGGATTTGAAGTGCGGAAAACCCAGAAAAATTTGTTGAGACGCTGTTAATTCCACTAAAAGTTACTGTATGCTGTGCTTTATGGGCTGGTGGAATCTTTGGCCCATTTTCATTCAAGGATGATGCCGTCTACAACATTACAGTCAATGGAGAACGCTATAGATCGATGATTACTGAATTGAATGCCGTTAATGTGGAACAGCTTAGGTTTCAACAAGACCGCGCAACATGCCACACAGCACGCGACACAATCAATTTATTACCGGAAACTTCGACTGAGCGTATAATATCGCGTAATGGACCTGTGAATTAGCGTCCACGATCGAGTGATGTCACACCTATGCATTATTTTCTGTGGGGATATGTAAATCGTTAGTCCACGCCGATAAACCACAGAACAGGTGGTAGACACAGAAACAATACTTTTCCACAAAAATGGGAATCGTGTGACTTTTGGCGTTTCTGAAATAACCGATTTTGTTGAGATGGAATACACTCCTCGCGTTTAGACTCAAATAGTTGGGTATGCATACTTTTAAAAGATTTTCTAACTTATATCTTTTTTCAGGTAATAAACCATTTCGGTCACGTGTTTTACTAATACGGTTTTTGTGTTAGTGTATGCATGCATTTGTTTATAATGTTGGCCTTAGTAACCAGCAGCGAAAATGCGAAGTCCTTCAATTTAATTTTAATATTACTCAATCCAATTCATTTATTTATTTTACTATAATAGTTTCGTATATTAAAGGAAGCGAAATATGAGAAAATTTCTTACCACTCTAGTCTTGTATTATAGTTACTATAAGAAAAACCATTAGATGATTATATATTAGGAAGTACATTTATATTACTATATATCCAAAAGAGAATGGCGCTTTATGAGACGGTATAATGTTTTTATTAATTTATTTGTTTCCTCTATGGTTTGGTGTTTTATCTAAATGGACTGACTACGAGGAATTTTGTGTTGTTTGACCAAGGTATGTCTTTTAGGGACCCGGTAGTAGTTTCTTGGTTTTTTTCTATCTTCCACTAAATTGTTTTCTAACTTATCAATTATTTTATTAGGTTCTAAGTCGAAATGGTACAGGGCTGAGTCGTCCACGAATAAGCTGATGTCACAATCGATATTTTCGGTTATATCTGAGGTGTATATTTTATAGAGTACGGGGCAGAGGGATGATCATTGTGGAACTCCAGTAGTAATTCTAATTGAAATATAGAAACATCGATTAGTTAGAAAATGTTGAAAAATGTTTACTATGAACTGAACAGGGAGGTTCCACTGGATCCTTTTATATATGAAGCCCTCTTGCCAAACAAAATCTAAAGCCTTTTCAATATCCAGAAGTACCACTCCTGTTGATAATCCTAACTCCATTTTTTGGGGTTGCATACTTCAAAAGGACAAAAGGAACCCTTATAGGATCACTTCGTTGTCCGTATGTCTGTCTGCACTAGCCTGCCTTTTTCTTTAATGTGGCGAGTAATTCTTCTAAGCTGGTGCGAAGTAGTATATTTGGGCTTGAAGCCTAATGGTTGTAGAGGGAAAATAGGATTGGTTTCAAGATAGGAATTCATCATTTCTTGGATCAACTTTTCAGTTAGCTTACAGATTACTTACATAGGCTTATAGCTGCTAATATCTTTAGGTTCCTTCCCGAATTTAAGCATGGGAATAAGTTTAGCAGTTTTCCACCTGTTCGGAAAATATGTCATTTTCAGACATGCGTTAAAAATGAACGTAAGGAAAAAAATGCCTTGTTTAGGCAGTTGTTTAAACACCTTAAACGCCTTGAGATTGTCTTCTTAAGCAGTCTTCCAATTTTTGAGAGTTGTTAAGACTGAATATACTTGTTTAGGGGCGAAGTATTGTTTGTTTGGTGTTGATAATGCGGTTGGACTTTTATTCTATTGTTGACCTCGTTTAAAGTATTCTGATCACTAACTTATTATATTTTAAAATGACGTCACCTTACACAATCCACAAGTTTAGACCGCTTTATATTTTGTACATTTTGATATATGAAGATTATAATGCTTGGAAAATGTTCGCGACGCCTTATCTTCTACTTGAGTATCCAAAGCCAATGATTATAGTTAAATTTTTACAATTTGGTAGTAATGGTTTATGTTCTGGCACGAAACCGCGCGGTCGAGTTGTCTTAATCGACGTAATACACAACCTCCATGCTTTAATATCCCTAGATAAGAGCTTTCTTAGGCTTACTTACAATTATTAATTTTCTCTATTTAGTTACATCACACGAATACATTTGATGTGCCGATAAATATCATGCCCGCGATCGTGCACCGTTTTAATTAACTTTAATTGAAAGAGGATCAAAACTGCAATCAATGCCTACGCCTCATTCTCCTGTAGAAGGCTCTTAGATCAACGCACTGCTCAAAGTATTTTCTTCCAAGGAAAACGACTGCATGTTGGACTTTTTCCCATTGACTGTCGGTTTGTTTACGTTGTGTCTGGTGTTCGCCGCGCACGATTCATGAATTCCTGGAAACGCCATACAACTGCCTTTTTACCTTCACAAAAAGGGAGCACGCAATACATCTAGTCTACGACAATCGTGTGAATTATTTTGCCCGCATCGCACTGTGGTCCTCCCCTCCCCGTCATCAGCATCATCATCGGTATGGGTCTGCGCAGCGATACGGTGCAGACGTCGTACAGGTCTAGCTATTTTTATAACCCACTTTGCTTAAAACCTCTGTGGCATCGCCTTTGCGGCTTGAGTCTTTCACCGCTAGCGTCGTTAAATGTTCTTGGCTTGACCATATAAGTACGCGGATGCCATTCCGAGGAATGCGATTCAACAACCGAAATGGAATAATTTTCATCGAATTAATGGTGAGCCGGGTTTTTTGTGTTTGGTTCATATTCCAGTACGCCAGGAATTCGTAACTTCTTATACTAATGGAATTTGCGTAAAAAATAAACAAATTTAAAAATTGCAAGCGAATATATCTCTACGGATCTTTTTCCACCCACACAATCGATTTTTGTGTGCAAGACAAATGAAAAATTGCAAATCTTCTTTAGCTTCAGAGAAACTCAATTATTGTAATTATTAATACTGGTATTTATATTCACTTTAAATGCTCCAACTGGTTTTTCTCGCACCAAGATGGTGCTTTGAAATGTCTTTGGCGAGCTACTGACGAGGCTTGTCATGAATTTTATAAGACTACTCAAAAATAGAACATTGCCGACTAAATGATATAAAGTTACACGTACTCACATGTAACATTATGTGAATTTTTGTACCACCATTCCGCGAAAATATTAAGGTCATCCTTTATGCTATCAGCGTTTTTCATAGACTTGGCCTAAATTTTTTTAAGTCATCAGCATATATTAAATTTTTAAATAAAAAAAGAATGAAAGAAAACAAGTCGTTTATAAAAATAGTGAAAAGCAAGGAACCAAGGTGACTACCTTGTGGAATGCCAGACAGAACATGAATAACTTCAAAAAAGGTTGAGGAAAATTTAACCTTGAAAGATCTGCTCGTGAGATATGGCGTAATCCGAAGTACAATACCATTGGAAAAGCCAAGTTGTAGTTGCATTTTATGTTTATGGGATAGTCTGTCAAATGCCTTACTAAAGTCAGTACCTATTGTGCTTCTCTAAATTTGTTAAAAAGTAATTTGAATATTCCCCCTGGTTAGTTACCGTTGACCTACCTTTCAAAAATCCATTTCATCTCTCAGACAATATAAAACTGCAATAAAAGGTTAACTAATCCTTTACAATAGCCTCAAAAAGTTTTGAAGTAGGTGAATGTTTAGCATTCACTATAAGAATTGCTAAAATGCTCAGCAAAAATATTAGAATTAGTAACTGGGTCGCAGACAGTTTTATTGCCAAGAGATAGTTATTAGTCTTCCGTATACTACAAATTAACGATTTACTGTGGCTTATAGATGTGTCGCGTTAATTCCCGAATATAAGAGTATTGTGTCATCCGCGTATACATAGTGTTGACAAATTTTTGCCGGAAATATGTTTAATTATATAATATAATAAATAAAAAATGCGACACGGAATATGTCATGCGCAATCTTGCTCCATATCTGTAGGACTGTAGAAGAAATTTTTGAAATCTTGCCAAGCATTCTTGAACCTTTTATCTTTCGTAGGGATCTTTATTTTTCATTAAAAAGGGACATCAGTCTAGTTGCTAAAATGCATGCATTAATTTACTCATTTTCACAGTAGATACTACAGATGATACATAATTAGCTCGAATTTCCAAAAATTGATAATATTGACACTAGTGTAAATTAATGTAATAAATAGTAGCTATGGTGCTATTAATCCAGTCAGAGAAAAATGGAAAATCGAACACAAAGGATAAAGAAAAAACGCAACTCGTCAATGATCGCCAACCGGTCTTTTATTAGACAGTCAGACAGTCGAATTAGAATACTATTATTGGTTTTGATTAATTCGAATCGACTATATATTGTATCCGCTGTAGTACTATGGAAATTAGTAAATAAATAAATTTACATATATCTGCGATTAGACTAGTGCTCTTTATTAATGACAAAACACAGAGAAAACAAACGTAAACATTTTACAAACCCCTAAAGATGGAAAAAAGCTACAAGAAGTTGAAGAAAATTTAAGTTGGGAAACTAAAACCGGACTACGGAAAAATTAACTGAAAAATATGAAGCAAGAAAATATTCTTTTCTGAAATCATCGCCTGAAATTCTCCTTTAGACATGAGGAAGGTATACGTTACATATGGAGCGGTCAGAAAGAGCTTGGACCGCACAAAAAAAATCTAAAATAACAGAATGTTACCAGGACTTCGCATTTTCATCCTTCATAGCTCGCGTAATGAAAATTTCCATGCCTACGATGTGGATTGGTTTTCAATCAAAGACTAGCGAAGAAAGTCCTACAAAATTGCCAGTCGTACAGGAAACTCTTTTAATGGACCTGACGCTGATAGCTGACGAGCGTGGACAGAGTATTGTGGCGGTAACATTTGACCTCGCCATAGTGAAAAAAATTTATGATCCAATCCACAGAATACTTGGGTACATGCGGTTGGACATTTTGCGGAGATCTTTGTGTCGATATGCAATTAACCCGAACCTGAAGCATTCGGGAAAACAGGAAATTTTTAATATAATATATTAATATGAACTTCGGATCAATGCCCCATGCCTGGAGCTGGGCCGCTATTTTGTCCCACAGAAACCAGTCATATGCCTTTTCGATGTAAGCCGATATGGAATATTCTAATCAACGTTTGATTATTTTATATTGCTTCGAATGAGATTTAAATATACTTAAATTCGGTCGATTGACTGTTTGTTGATAAGGTTCTGGTACGGGGCCTGATTGCGCGAGCCCGACTCGCTCTTGATTGATTTTTTTATTTTGTTTTTGTATGTTATCGCTTTATAAGCAGTAAACAATGGCAGAAGCAGAATAACAAAAGCAGAGTGTCTTTTAATTGTCAAAGAGTGAAAGCATAATTCGAAAAAGATTTACGAGATTTTATGCTAAGCAGTGCTCTCTTCCAAATAAATGTTTTTAAGCAGCCTTTATTATCTATTTTAGGATTCACATATGACATCGCCTGCATACGGAGAGGTAGGTATTCCGCAAGGCAATAATGCAATTGAAATATGAATTCCCGCGGAAGTAATAGCCTGGCATTATAATTTACGCAGCCGTTTTCAAATTGAATGCCGAAAATGTTATTACCCAATTTCGAGAAGAAGCCTCCTCGCCCTCTCAATTTCACCCGAAAAAAAAGCCCCAGAAAACCGCATCCGCGAAATATGCGAAACATAAAAATGCATTCATTCATTTTTGGAGGCCATCAGCGGCAGCTAAGTGCTTACCCCTGCGTGCTCCATTTAAAGCAATCAGCCACTAGTTGAGCGCAAATCACACTTTCGGCAAAGAACAGAATCGCCCGGACCCTGTCATAACAGCGTACCGCTCTCGAGTCCAGCGGAAGGCGGCTAATTCTGCGATGCGCCAAAGCCAATACAATAAAGCCCTCATCATGCGTCGGCTGCAAATCAACCTGCGGCCGCAATAACGCTGATTACATGGTGCGCTTAAGTATGTTAGTGTTATGAACAGCGCTAGCTATATAATACGTCTGCAAACTGCATTCCTCGCCGTGGTCAAATCCCGTAGCGATGCGCACCTCGAGGTTCAACAGTCCGCGATAGTGCAGCATTCCATTATAACTCATGAACCAGTAAGAACCGTGACTGCTTAATGCTAAGAATATATTCTTACCTTTGCGTGGACCCAACCGGAGATATCGACGGGCCACCGCTGGTCGAGAACGTTCTGTTATAGAAGTGAACAGGCTACTCCTTCATTACCATTCGGACTCGGATCAGATCGAGTACGAGTTGTCCAGGCTCGAAAGTGAAACGTTCTTTGCAAAGTTAGAAACCATTAGGGATGTTAACATTAGAATTTTAATTGCAGAACAAATATTTGCCTATGCTGTCGTTCCGCATAATGTATTCGCCTTTCTAAGTTTTCTAACCTTCTGGCCACTTCTGGTCTTAAAAAGTAGAAGTCCATACCGCATACAGTCAGCCAAAACCAGAAAGAGCACAAAGAAATCGTCCTGTCGGTGTTTGCCAGCCGATTCGGTTGCACGTACTGGTAGCCCTTTGGCAATGAGAGAATGCTTTAAATTCCTTTAAGACGTTCCATGGAATGTTTGGATGCTAAAAAGAGGTACAGGTGAATACATCATATACGAAAAACATAGTCTAATGAAGAAATGTTACCTATCCTATCATATGTTAGCAGCCCTTGGGGCCCTATTATGGAACTCGATTCGAAATATATTTCATTCGATGATTTGGAATTTCGTGAATCGATTTCAAGTATTTTTTTAGGATGAAGAACCTATCAATTGATTCCTCGGAGTTTCGATTTTCATGAAAATTAGTCTTTGGGTTTTTCGCGTTCGCTGATTTTAACTTTAGGCTAACTGACAAATCTTAACTGCATACAGGGTGTTTTGAAGATGGGTGCAAAGCTTTAAAGCGAAGCTAATAACTTTTCTGGCTTTTGGTGAAAAACCCAAAATTTTACAGTTAGTTGCTAATAATGGTTAGTTTGAATGATAAGTGGATTCTTTTTTATTTTATATAACAAAGGTAATGTGTAAGCAATACAACAAAACATTTTCTGTGTCATCAGACATTTTTTTTACAGACATTTGAAAGTTCTCGAAAATTGTCAAAGATTTAAGAAAACACTTTTTTGGCGCCATTAAAAAAACCGGAGGTTGCTGTTTTTGTTCAAACCTTTTTGAAAACATGCTTGGTTATTGATTTTTCTTTTGAGGTATCATTTACGCGGATATCTCACAAATTATTGAAATTGAGCAATAACCAAACGCACGAGGACGAATTTTTCTTTATTCTTCTTGTCATGGAACCAATTATGGATCTTTTAAACGTCTGTCGACTATATCAAAGAATTATAACGCCTCTTCTTCTCTACTTAAAACCTTTTGATAGTGTCGATCATCATATTCTTCTTCGGAAATTATACACCACCTACAATTTTAGTACTTTAGCCCTATCTATGACCAGTAATATCTTTTCATATCGATATCAGAGAGTGAAAACAAAAGATGAAATTCCGAGCCCCTTACCTGTTGTTCGTGGTGTGCCTCAGGGCTCAATATTAGGTCCACTTCTTTTTAGTTTATTTATTAACGACCTGCCGAAAGTGGTCATTGATCTAAGGATCCACTTATGTATATGGTATGCAGGCGACGTCCAAGTTTATCTAAGCAGACACATTCACACTTTGGTGGAACATAATGGACTATTACTAAATCCCAACAAGTCACAATGTACTACCTTTTTGCAAGGAAAATTAAAGAACTCTTATATAGCACCTGTGATGCTCAATGGACTTACTTACTTACCTTCTCGCGATAAATAACAAACCTTGGGATTGTCCAAAATCGAGATATGTCTTGGTGCGACAATATCAAATCAAAGAGGCAAAATATATGCAGGACTGCGTAGATTATGGCTTTCGATGGATATATTACCTATTCACGTTCGTCTGAAAGTATTGAAGGTGTTAATCCTTTCACTGTTCACTTTCAGAAGAACAATTTTTCCAAAGCTAGACAGTATGTGCGCTCGTGAAATTGAGGTGCCTTTAATGACTGTATCCGCTTTATATTTGGGTTGCAGAGGTATTGCCATGTTTCGTCTTTCTCTGCATGGCTGCAGTATATGTGCACATCTTTATCAGCGTTACTGTTTTTGTTTAATCTACTTAAGTTTAACCAACCGGTCCAGTGAGTTATTTAAATTCACAGCATCCCAGTGAAATAAAAATTTGGTGGCGACCCGTTTCCACAAGTCAGAGATGAAACTTTTTTATCTTGTCCAAATCGTTCGATTATGTAATAATCTTCTGCTAAAAATACAAACGGTGGACACAGCCAGCGCGTTAAAAAGACTTTTAAAAATACAAATAACATAATGTTAAAATATAGTAGGCTTAATGGTGTTTTTTAATTGCGTTATACAAGTTCAGTTATTCACTTTAGTCACATCTTTTTTTTTATTTGCATTATTTTTTTCTTTAATTATTTCTATTAACTCTTTTTCACTCATAAATTATTATAGTTCCCCTATCATTTTGTTCTCTTTCATTCTTCAGTATGTTTAGCTTGACAGTTTTTTTCTTGTACTATAAAAAATTGAAATCTTGGGTCCCTTATTATTATATAAACTTATTATTATTATTACTTGATTTTCATTGTTAAAACCACTATTGTTGCATTGATTCATCCAATTTATGTAATGTATAATAATGTTTTTAAGACTTTGAGGTTAAAATTACATTTAATTCCTTTTGCTATATAAAGTGGATAGTCTGCTGTACCTATCTTTTGATTGAATAATTAAATATGTCATGCCAGTTCATGACGTCATACCAAGCTAAGCTCTATTCAAATTCATGTCTATTTCAGTGAACATAGCTAGGCAGTATAACAGTTGAGGCTGACTTTGCTTGATGAGCGAATCAATATTATTATATTATACGTAGAAACTTTCAACTTAAATGAACCCCAAAATGCTTTTTTCTCACATTTAAAACTTATTACAGTTAATGGTATTGCGTTACAAAAGTTTAATTTGAAAAAAATGTTTACCATTCAGATTTTTCAAAATTCCACAAAAGGTTTTCTACGTTTAAATGCGTCCATTCTCTACCTGGACGTGTTATACCTCTTCGGAAAGGCAACAAGAGGTGTATTAATTACATGAATTTCGGAGAAAATGTACGGGAAACGTGAATTGTAGGTTTTAGAGCATTTTATCACTTTCGCAAGTGGCTGTACTTTACCTCCAGTGGAATACTCGGAATTTAGTCAATATGTGCAATCACAGCAGGATGATCAGGAACTTTGTCTATCGTTAGTCTCAGACTACACGAAGAAAACATGTCCAAATAGAATAGAATCCTACATCTTGTAGAAACTGTCGTTAAATTAAATTGTCAAGCCCGTCGGAAAATCCGACGAGAAAAAAAAACTATTATACATATATCTATGCAGACACTACAAGGCTCGCCTTTTCCCACCGGCACGAATTTGCTTAACCTTGTCACCACAACTACTAAGGAAATGAAATTAATATAAATATAGCTCGTGCTAAATGTGTAAAATGCCTCCTGCCTATCTCACGCTTGAAAAATTGCCATTGTACGCCGTAAGGGCCTCGTTCCCGAGTGCGTCTATTTAACTTTCCCTCAAGAATTCAATCTCGAAGGGAGGAAAAAAAAATAAATAAATAGAAAGCATGTCCAGTACATCCCGCCCAATATCGGTAGGTACATTAGCAGCAGTAAAAGTAGAATCATATTTATTCATTTATTTATTTACAAATTCATCAAATTAATTGACTACTACGGGCAAAAAAAGATAGCAGTATATAGACTAAGAGAGCAAACTTTTCAACTGAGTTTTGCTAAGGTTAAGTCTACGTAATCCTTAAATCCCTGTAGTAATAGTTGAAAAGATGCGACCGTAATTTGTGTGGTGATATGAAACATGCAGGAAGTCGAACGAGAGGGAACTGAAATAGTGATGTAGGCTAGTAATTCAGAGGAGTCAATAGACCCTTGAACCATGTCGAAGATGAAGGTTGTTTTCAGGTCAGGCCAATCAGCTTTAGTCTGTCTGGAGGTAGATTAAGAAGGTCCCTCCAAATCAAGATTCTGAGAGCAAACATTAAGAATCTGTTCCGAAGAGATTCCATATGTTTTATCTCAGAAAGATGATACGGAGACCAAACGGGGCAAGCGTCATCAGCTGCACTCCAGCAAATAGAAGGTAAATTAAAATCTCCAAGTGCGATTAACTTATCTTGCGGAGTAGTCATTTCAAAAACTGAATTTACCAATATAGGGTAGTCAGCCAGTCAAATGATGATCCAGATCTTGTAGAGCACATTAAAACATTAGCTGCGTGTTTTCCGTACTGTTCCTGCTTCTGCTCAATGATAAACGGAAAAACGATGCTGCTTAATTTCGGGGTTAATGATTTTGGGATTGAGAATTTTGAATGGATTCCTATTAGAAATTTTAGAACTAAATTTGACAACGGAAAAATAATGTTAAAATTTCTTTTGTTCTATCGCGATCTGATTAGTTAATTATAAATTATCAATTTAAACTAATTAAAACTGCTGAAAATGGATTTGAGCTGCTTATTAGCTTAATTAACAAACGGCTTCTATTTAGCCCAGACAACAACACTAAGTGCTTAAACCATTTAAAATAAAAATGCGCAATCTGTTGGAAAATGTAAGAACTAAAATGCGGACCTAAATTTAGAGCCAGTTAAAGAGCTGAGTTAATTCCTTGTTGTTGCAACCTACATATGTAAAAATTAGAGCAGGAGCTGGAGCAGAACGAAATGTTGAAAACCGGATCAAAATGAGTTCAGGGGTTTGAGAATTTATCGAGAACAAAGCATCTTTTCTTATTATTTATAAATGGATTAGATTAGTGTAAAATGCGTAAAATAGTGTAGACGTGTGTAGACGTCTACATCTCCCGATAACATTTATCAACGGTGAATCGAAACTGCTTTAATAATAAAAAATGACGATTTCTGTCATAAAATGTAAATAAGTGAGAATTAACGTCCACCAAAAGGCTTATAATTATCCAAATCGATACAGTAGTTCCTGATATTACCTCTTACAAATAAACAAGCACACCGTCTCTTTATTCATATATTTGTGTTGATTTTCCATCCTGGATCTGAACTATTGCGTTTAGTAAACTCTTCCGTAGTACGCCCTATCTCATAGCCAATATCTTGATTCCCGAAGTCTGTTAGTTTATGCGTGTCTTCCAAAACAAAAACATCAAAAGACATGTTTGAATAACTAGTGATTGTGCATCTGATTGAATCAGTGTCGACCGCGCTAATTAACTGATTCATCGACATAGACTCAAACAGCGCTCCATTCGTTTCAATTTTATTCAAGCTCAGCAATGAAGTGGATAACCAGTGCAGTTCTATTCGTTGTTTTGTTGCGCAAATCCCCTGCACTCAGAATAATCCTTGAAGACGTGTCAACCTTCGTAGTCAATTTGAAGGAGTTTTACGAATTCAACACTTTCTTAATTTTTCAAAGTGAAGAATGTTTAAATGACGGAAATTGCTGGATCGATGAGCTTCTCAAAATGGCAATACCAGTAGTCATCTTGTCGCACCATCCCCATCATGAACAAATTAGAGAAGAGCTGAGCACATCGAAAACGTTAACAATTGTCATTGTGAATAGTCCAAGTGATCCCATTACAAAGCAAGCAACTTACGCTTTAGAGGGAATGCGCTTATCGAAAACGATTTTCGTCCTCATGTTCCATAATGTTCGACAAAAAACTATCAGAGCAATCTTCGACTGGTGCTGGGAGCACAACATGCTAAATTCTGCTATTGTTTTCTACAGCAAAGAGGGACGTGTTAACGTATATACATACAGCCCATTCCCTCGAATCAGAATCTCCAACATAACCCACTACAAGATGAAGGACATTTTTCCCGACAAGATGAAGGATTTAAACGGCTACAAAGTCCGGTCACCAGTGAAGCTGGATCCGCCTCACGTGTTCAAAATTGCAACAAGGAATGGGGAACAAATTATTACTGGCTTGGCGGGAAGGACGCTATCAGAGTACGTTAGAAGCTCCAATGCAACTTTCCAGGAATTTCCGGTCCCGGACACCTCGAGGTACATAGACATGGAGAAGATTTTTAAGTTACTGCAGCTCAAGAGGATAGACATAAGCATTCATCCGCACGGTCACTTCAACAGGTCGCTCTCCAGTGCCAGCTACCCACTGGTACTGACCGACTTTTGTTTCATGGTGCCAGTCATAAGCGAAATTCCCGCCTTTCTGTATGTTGTACTAGCCTTCGACGGGTCAGTTTGGAGACTTATTGCTTTTGAGATAATTGCAGTTGCGAGTGCTTTGTGCTTTGCTAATTTTCTAGTAAGTGGCAGAATATCCCTGGGGAAGGCATTTTGCGACAGCTTGAAAGGGACACTGTACATAACAATTCCAGGAGTTAAACTACAGAGGAAGTGGCAGTGCACGACTATATCAGGACTGTCTCTATTCGGAGGTTTCATCATTACCAACATTTACCTGGCATCGCTAACAAGTTTTTTTGCAACAACAGCATACGGCAACCAAATTGACACTTATGACGACCTGAGGAGAATCGGCTTAAGAGTAATGTTGACCGATTTAGACAAAGAATCCCTTCTGCGCACAGGCTACTTCGACAAGGAGTTCACTTCTCTACTTTATCCGGTAGATGTAGATACGCTAGCCAAGCACAGAGATCATTTTAACAACTCCTATGCGTACCTCGTGTCTGGGGGAAGATGGTATTACCTAAGGCAGCAAGAGCAGTACAAACGCCATCAGTCATTTAGACTGTCGAACATGTGCTTCGGGGACTTCTTTCTATCGTACCCAATGCAGCTGGATTCTCCGTTTATGGAACCGCTCCGTATCTTCATAATGAAGTCCATCCAATACGGATTGCAGGACATATGGATCGAGCAAACGTTCAGAGAGGCCGCCAAAGCAGGTCTTGTAAGGATAATATGGGAGCCAGAACAACCAGTACGTATAATCACATTTAAGCATTTTACGATTTTGTGGTATTTGCTCGGAATAGGATATTTCGCGGGTTTCGTTAGTTTTGCACTGGAGCATCTATTTCATAAAATTTATCTCAAGATCCTGGTGGAGTACTAACCTTTCGACTATTGCAGCACGTTAATATACAGTTTGAACTAGTAACTAATTACCACTACCAGCGTATCAAATAAAGGGTTTTTCAATAAGCACACGCTATTCGTTGTAAATTTTTCAGTAGTGTGTGGCCATTGAAGGTTATAGCGTTGAAGAGCGTGTGAAAATCATCAAATTATATTATCAAAGTGAATTCTCCGTTCGACAAACGTTCATTATTTGAAAATCATCTTTAGCGACGAGCGCTACAGATCGATGATAAGCTATTTCCCGTGACTTGAACTGGATGATATGGATACCGACGACATGTGGTTCCAACAGGACGGCGCTACGGTGTCACATAGCGCATGTTACGACCGACATTTTGCACGAGCGATTTGAGCGCGACGTGAACTGGTGAACTTTGGGGCTCTCTTAAATCACAGGTCTGCGCAAACAATTGATGCCATTAAAGTCAACATAACGAACGCCATCCAGCAAATTCAGCCAAATTTATGCGACAAAGCCATCGGAAATTGGACCTCCCGAATACGTGCCACCAAGCAAAGCCGCGCGGACATTTGAACTACTTTATATTCCATACTTAATGCCATAAAATATTCTTTCAAATTAAATAAAAATGGAGTGGATATCTCACACACAATTTGTTTTATTTACATTTAGAAGACTAGCATCCTTATTGAAAGACCCTGTATCATACGAGTAGGCTTATTGTGTTGTATTGTTAAGTTCTGCACGTGTTATTTTCGTAGCAAGAAAACACAAATAAATTATTGTCTAAATAAAAGTTTTCCAAATGAAATCTTGAAATGTATTTCCAAAATTTTTAAATTAAATTAAATCGTATACTCGGTACTTTTTTAAAAATGTCCGTACTGTTTATTACCTTTTCTGCATGTGCTATGTATGATATGAGTGACAGGACTTTTCAATTATTTCGAAACACTGTAAAACTTGTTCCACATAATATTTTGACGTCAAAATTTTTTTTAATTTTTCTATTAAGCTTCACGATAAGCACTTTTTACCAAACCATCCCATAAAGAAGCACATGGGTGCCTATCCATACAATTCCCTCATATTATGTATAATAGGTTACATCGTCAGGTAAAATATACCTGGCGACTACTGGAATGTTCTAAGAGCCTTCTAAATAGTTTGATCAGATTAACCGTAAGTAGATTTCTTTCGGTGTAATATTTCAAAACTTCAAACACCTTTTTCTCGAAACCACGTTTTTTCGAATTGGTGACAGGTTAAATAACTTGAAACCTTATTTTCTCGAAAGCTATATTTCGACACTTAGCAAATTTTCGTTAACTCTATGACCCATACAATTTTTGCCATAAAAGCAGGAAAAAAATGAATTGAAATAAATAGTATAGAAGCGGTGCCTTAAGCTATTAAACGTGTTTCGATTTAACTCAAAACGAGTTACATGACCCCTCCTCTGGAATCATGCAAATATGTGAAAGCGCGAGCTCTACAAGATAACCATAAACATGTTTTTTATTAACGACATTTTTAAAATATGCATGCGAGCGAGATTAATTCATAAACTATCAAGCTAAGCTTTTGCATTTCCCTTTTCCTTTTCCTGTTTGTCTATTGTTCCATAATTATGCAAACTTAAAAATTCGAAATTTTCATAATTCGACTTTTTATTTTAAATGTGCTTATATGCAGGTACGGTACCTACGCCTAAAACGTGTAAATATCGGTACTGTGTAAATCATTAAACTACACGAAGGAAATCTTGTCCTTTTACGAAATATTCTATAGCCTGAAATATGTCTGCTCCAAAATAATTAATTTACTGAAGATTTTCTCATTAATTACATATTACGTGGAAATAACACCAACCTTTTATTATAACTTCCGTAATTTCAATTTTAATTAATTTTAAAGTCTGTTTTATATTTTTCGCTAATCAAATTGGTTTCTCGACGAAATATTTTATAACAAAAGTAAAACAATTTCAAGTGGAGAATTAGAGATGCAGTGCTGTACACCAAAAGCGAAATGCGGCCCCGAGGCCTACACACATAAAGAAATATGCATACCTTTTTTTTTGGTTGTCAAAGTTTCAGAAAGATTTATTGTAGTTTGTATATTTTTAACAAGGAATCACGAATATTCCCCTTATAGACTACTTACAAATTCCTCGGGTAAGCTTTGAATAAAATTAGGGTGTATACACTCTTGTTGTGCTGCTTGCATTTTTATCAGATAAGTTAAAAATAACGTGTTTATGACTGAGTTAAATGACGTCTTTTATTAATTTTAAATGCTAACCTATCAGTTTTGAGAAAATGATTCAAAAATAATAAATGGTTTTCAACTCTTATAATGTAAAGGCTGATTACCTACGCAAGAATATGCATCTATAATTTTGTCGCATATGTATATTCATTCTATTATATTTCCATTCAATCAACAAAAACCACTGCGCGGTATAATGGGAGCTGCTGAGCTCAGATAAAACTCTACTACATTAAAGACTCTGATTTGCAAATCAATAAATATAAGTTTTTTTCTAAAAATGCGGAAGCTGCTTTTGAATTTTTGCGTTTGAAAAACAACTGACTAAATTAACAAATATCAAACAAATTAAAAACTCAGTTTTGTAACATCGTAACAATATAAAAAATCCTTTTATTTATGCATTTGTTGTGGCGTCGTTTTCCAAAGAAAAATAATAATAATATTTTATGTATTCTGACAAGCACATATCTTGAGATGCAAGCGAAAGCAAAACAACACAATTTTCAATTTATTTATTTAGTTACTTTTCAGCTTCAGACAACCACGACTCGATAAATCTAAAAGCACTCATGGAAGACAAGCCATTTATTGAGCTTATTTTTAAATAATTAATTTCAGTGTGACAACGCCGTAATGGGAATAAGAAATAAAAGAGGTGGATTAGTATTCACATTTTTATTATAAACGACTTTTATTGTATATCAATTTTATGCTTAAGTAATAAATCTATACATCGATAATTACAACATGTAAACAAAATCTGCACAAATAAGCGTATTCTCAACTATTACATGTTTCATAAATTTTTGGAACTAGAAGTTTACCCAAATGGTTGCATTAATTTTCGAGGAATCAATTAGTTTGTGAGCAGACTGACATACCTTAGAATAGAATATCGACAATTCATTCGGAAAGTTCTTTTCTTTTATATATTACTTACAACAAAAATACTAAGGCAAAAAGTACACAAAATCCATGGCGTAAATATTTTTAGCCAACATTTTTACAATTTCACCAAATCAATTTACATAAGTTTCTAAATTATACAATTTATCATTTCAGGAATTCGATCAGACTAAATTTCGTGGTAATATCAGTATGTTCCCTTTGGTCGGAAATTAAACATTTTCGTTTGAAAATAAAAAAAAAAAAATATAAAGACAGAGCGGGACGACCCTGCGTCCAGCTCTGCTCAATAAACGTCTTTAAGAATATAACACTGGTCTCTCTTACCCTACGTAAAAATATATAACAAAAAGTTCAAAATAAAAAATAAATCCTTAAAGCGTAATCAAATGCCTTCCCCCAATCAGGATTGCATTTACCAATCGTGTAAACATAGAATTATATTTAATATAAAGGTCTGCTCCGTCTGCCGTCGTGCGGCAGAACTTCTTACACTGCGTATTTACATAGGCCTCCCCGAATGCGGGAAGCGTGACTAACGTAACTCAACTTAAATTAAGCAGTAAGTATAAACGTAATATAAAACGCAAAACCCTTGTTTAGTTGACTGTTTATTTATCGTTCTGTGCAATAAGTATAACAGATACATCCTTACTGAATAATCGGCAGCTTGGGCTTCATCGAAGTTACAAGGATCGGAAAGCTATCTTGAAACACGAGTCGTGAGGAACACGATTCAGTTCGACAGTCCTTAAGTAATTTGGTTTGCAATCCAGCAGGGCGGTGGGCCGCAACCTGCAGTGAACAGTTGTATGTTTGTATATTTGTGTATATGTGCGAGTGAGTGTAAATTCCTTTGTAAACCTAAATACGTAGATTAGATAAATATTTTAAAGCATTCGTTTGTTCTGAACTATTTTGGATTCGTATCAATATAAGCGTGCGAATTTCAGTCCTTTGTGTGGGTACCTATTACATGTATTAAACAATTTCGCCTACTTCGGTTTTTATGTCTATTGTTTTAAGTCCACATATGTTAAACGGTTGTATTATATCTTTAATTCAATCCTAGAGTAGTGCGCGTAAGGCTAGGAGACAATAGGATACATACAGTGTGCAATAGGGTAAAGTCTTGAGCTATCATCTACTCGTAACTATAACAAAATTAAACATTTACATACACAGACTTTTGAGTTGAATATTCCTCTCGAGTTAACAATTAACTTACAAACGTTCTCTAACGTTATTGAGCACCAAATTTTTATAAATGCTTACTGTAATACCTCCTGAAAAATAAGGAAAACTGCTTGCTGTTCAAATCAATTTCACTTATATTTGTTTTTTTCTCAAGAAATGCATAAGCCTACATGTTTCGATGTAGCGGTATTCATGGTAGTGAATGGTTCGTTAAATGGTTAAAATCCTGCGACACTATTTGCCAGCCGCTTCAGAACTTCACATTCTGAAGATCAGAGTGTCCAGTGGCCTGTGTCTTGCATTTCTGCATTAAATCTGGTGGTGACTGCGCAGATACTCGGGACAGATGACCGTTGTTACCACAGCCATTTCCCGTCGACACCTGTTGAGCACTTAAACTGTTCACCAAAAACGGCTGCAGGTGACGTGTGTGCTCCTCGAAAATTTTCTCCATTTTCAACATGCACTCATGAAGAAAGTCCTGCAATTAGAAAATAAAAAACAAGTTATAAAAACTATTCACCTATTTAGTTTGTAAGCTAATGTAGAAGATAATTTTGATTTTGTCAATTATATGCATATCAGGTGTCTTATTTAAAAAAAATTGTGTTTTAAAAATTAAATTTTCAGTATAATTTCGCCCTCACAGAGGACTGAAAACAGGAAGTTTGATGTGGTGACGACATTGGACAAAGAAGGAACGCTTGCCATAGTTAGAACAACAAAAAGGTGTCAGGAGCTTAAGATTTGGGAAGATTGTAAACATGTCAGCATATCAAATAGATATGCTGGATGATGAACGTATATACATATATTATTTCATGCATAAATTTGAGTCTGCGATGTCAAGCAATAAAGCTACCGAGAAACATGATCGTACTTGTGTAGGTTAAAAATAAAACGTATTGCACCATTGAAGGTTACATTTAACTTTCTTTTACATTTCGCGTCAACTAATAGAACAACTATATTATCATAAGTGAAGTGAGGTATAATTAGTGCTTTAACTAATTTCCTACCGAGACCGACCGAGAGAATATTTTATTGCACCTATAACTGTCTCAAGCAGCCGTAGACTTTCCGAGTGACGTCGTTTATGCGTACATGATCGCAACAAGTCAACCTACACTTAAGCCTAACACCTATACTATCAGCAGAGTCTACATAGTTAATTGTTTCATCGTCGTCTATAATTGGTGGTAAAGAAAAGCAGTCAATACTACTTTCATAGATAGCAATTCCGTTCCATTTTTTGGTATTAATCATCAAGCCATTCGTTAGACTCCAAGCATGATTTCAATTCGAGTCATCATTAATACAGCACCCACAATGCTCAATTAAGACTTAAATCAATTTGGGCATCATCTGCATATAAGAGCATCTTCACATCCTTGGTTATGGTTATATATATTTACATAATAGAGAAAAGTAGAGGTTCCACAAGGGAACCTTGACGAACGCCGTTAAAAATCGTTTCAAAGTTAGAATCCATATTTCCAATTTTAACATATTGTCTCCGACTCCTAAAATAGTCATTCAAACGGATTTATAGCAATTCGTGGTAAGCACCAAAATTTAGTTAGTGGTTAGAATGATAAACCGTGCAAAAGGCTTCATTGAAGTCCAGGAGGATCAGAATGGTTAAATAGTCCCTATCCAATGCTTTGTGTATATCGGCAGTTACTTTCTTCTGAACTCTTCTAAACCCAGATTGATTTACAGTTAAGTAAAGTAAGTTTTCTCATTTACGTATTGTATATATTAAAATATTACTTTTTCACAAATCTTGCTGACACAGGATACTTATGCATACATAGATCCGAAGTCGTTAGGGGCTACAGCTATTGGTTTTTTGTTTTGCTTGTGGTAGCAGTTTGTATTTCTGCTTCTGCTACTATGTATGTATGTATATTCTGCTGTAAGTGCCTTAAGTTGTCTAATATTGGTAGTTTTGACAAGAAATAGCTACAATCTCCAAATATTTCCCATATCTCTTCATGCAAATATGTCTGTACCTCGAAGACTATTTTAATAATTTAATAACATCCACCTGTTTGCTAAAGCCATACGTACTTTAGCGAATTAAATCCTGAAACATTCTAATTGCAATTATATGACAGATCACAATCAGGACAATCACGGCGATATCGAAGTCACGAAACTTACAAACAGAAAAATGTTGACTAATTTCATCAATTTAAGATTCAGTACATTATGTCAAGTATAAAACTTTTTGTTGTAACAGAAGAAGTTCAAGTTCACACAGGTAGGTCGGATTATCATAATAAAGCAAAAAGATCGCAAAACGGAGCCGTAAACGGAAGTTTCAACTGCACCGTCTAACACTAATGCAAAAAATAAAGTAATAAGAAACCGATTAAATCATTTCGTAAGTTAATAAGTGTCCACCAGCAACCAGCAGTTGTACGTTGCCGCCATAAAAAACTTTCAAGTCTGCGATAGCTTCGAACTATGCTGGCGCCGGAATATAATAATCACTTTGTGCCGGTTTGCCGCATATGCACGGACAGTCGGACGGCTAATTCGAAATAATTAACCCTCCCCCACTAGACACAATATTCTATAATTTCGTAGAATATTCCCTAGGAGAATATCTGTATCACTCAAAGAATCACAGAATCCCTAAGAGAGCAATACACCAGAGCGTGCTGGTTCCGTTTTATTTGCCATCGACGCGCTGAACTTATAGATATAGCAGAAATATCCAATTAATGTGGTCCCAGGAATTCCAAACAAATTACAATGTTTGGTGGCCGGTTCATTGTAAAAAAATTGCCCGAAAGCAGTCCATTATGAAAAACGTCGAGACCGGCTAATGATACGCAGCAGAAGGCATTTGATCAAGACAAGTTTTTTTCCTGAAACTTTCTTACGTTCAGTTTCGGGATGATGTCACTGGCTTCGACGTTATTCTTTAAAAAAACACGAGCGATATGTAAGACTCCTATTACACTTATGCCCCGTTACTTTAGGAGATAAGCCCACAGCATTGCTGGTGCGGAAAAAATTGCTTGGAAACATTGAGCTGTGGACATTTTTTAAAAGCAGCTGATTTTTCCTGCAAATGGTCACTGTTGTCTGAATTCATACAAAGTAGTCAAAAAGAAAGGAAAATCTATTCTCGGCATTCAGTGTCAAGGTTAATGGGTGAATGGCAACTTTCGGCGACAAACTTAACGTAATTAATAAACATTGACAACAGGGCGATCGACCTGTGATGGTGATGCAACCCATGCGATGACTACGAGTTCAAAACAGGAAATTAATTCCCACTGACTGACGCCAGTGAAATGTTTTAAAATGTTTAAGCCTTAGAGTTCTTGAGTTCAATATTTAGCTAGTGGCTATTGATTTGTAAAGTAATTTTTCGACTCACCTGTTCTACGCCTGTAAGATCTGTTAATCGATTAAGTAAATATCGCAGCTCAACACCAGTCCTTAAATGCCAATGAAGTCCACACAACGCGGCCGCAATACTCGATGCTGCTATCGTACTCGCAGAATATATTGAAAAGTAATGCTCTGAAAAATACAAAATAAAATTTTGTCAAAAAGTTGCTCACAAAAATTACTTATAATATTTTAACAGAAAAATATATAATAGTTTGTAAGCGCACTAATTAGGTGATAAAGCATTTTGTGTTTACTTTTATTTCGAATTTCTATAGACAGGGCAATTATTGCCGGTATCTGAAAGGTGAATAATCATTTACATATACTTTAACTTTCAATCGCGTTTTGCTCGAAACGAATTTTCTTTACTTGGCCGGCTTCATAAAGCTACATTAAGTAACGAAAATGTTTATAAACGCAACGACTAAGGTTGTACGTAGGTTGTTGTATATTTTAAATATTAATATTTTTTGGAGCCCCTCGAATAGAAAAAGTTATGCCAAATAATTCGTCTCCCGCCATTTTTTGAAACATTTTTTCAAAATAAGGGCCACGTATGTACAACGAAAATAACGTTTATGTATGCAGAGCAGATTGATTTTTTCGTTTTGCTTTTAGACCAACCATTCTCGAAGTAGCGAACAATAGTTTTTTGCAGATGCTTAAGTTTTATCCTGTAATCGTTTTTATTTTTTTTAAGGAAAATTTATATAACTTTTCAAATCATAAATAAATAACGTAGTGCCCAAAAAGACTTCATAAAGTACAATAATTAAAATAAATAATATAATTAAAATACTAACATTCCAGAAAAAGAATCTTTTCAACCCCATCATAATGGAGTCCGCCCTTAACGATTTGAAGTACAGCGGGTCACCCAGACAACCATAAACATCCCGTTGATTTTTATTTTTTTATGAGCAATATATGATCCTTTCTTTTATTTTTTAGTTTCCTAAGACCATACCAATCATAAAATAATTATAATTATTAATGAAATGCTGAAATAAGTGTTTCATATGGAGACGACTCAATAACTCAAAAAGTATGGTGAGGGGGGATGGGTGAGAGGTAACATTGAAATTTCAGATGAGGATTCCTATTTATGATAGGCTATTCGGATTCTACAGAAAAAAGTACGTAAGTTTTGCCCGGATTTTTTTTCCCCGATTCGTTGCAGATGGCGCTGTAATCGTTAAAAATTACTCAATATTTGATTCGCCATTTTGAATTCTTAGAATCGAATAGCAAATTCGTAATCAACGCCTTCATAAACCAACGTGTACGAATTTTCATAAAAATTGAATGGCTAGAAAAATAACATATGTACTACCTACATTAAAGTTAAGTGGATCACTACACATTTTGGCCTTAATGAGTGCCTCCTTCAAACTCACGTTGCACTGATCTTATTAAGTTGCTTCATTTTATTTCTTAAAGTTTGAACTTTTCATTCAATTTATAAATGAAAAATAACTGTTTTGAAACTGAAGGCACAAATACCGCAAACAACATGTACATTTAGCAGATTTATTTATATTGCACCAAATGTTCTAATCTATCTATTAAATTAAATGAGGGCTATTTTTTATATTGATTCGATATTTGTTTTTATGCCATCTTAACCCTTGTAACACTAAATGTTCATCGGTTCGAAAGTTCCTGAATGTTAGAAATGGGGAGGTGTTTTCCGAATTGTGGGTTCTCGTGTCATGCAATCATGTCCGAATATTCCCTGATCACGTCACATACGAGTACACGTGAAAATATAAGTTCATAAGTCCCTACACATGAATTAATACTTTCAAACGTACCATGAAACATAATGATTTATTGTGTACTTTTGTTGTTCATGAGATAACGATTTATTGTAATTGTAAAACAAACATAAAATTGCTTGATTAATTGATGATTTAAAGTACACACCAAACATGAAGGTCCGATTTCGCCACAAACTGCTAATTAGTAAATGTCCTGTTAAAACTCCTTATCGTCCTGTTAAGGCTAGCAAATGCTAACAGACTTCGAAATGCGTTAATCAGGCATAACATTTAATTGTGGCTCGGAGCATTCGTTAACCTTACTTATCTTACTTAAAATACATATATCTGTGATTCCATGAAAACGTGTGAAATATAAATTAAAGTTACGTGTTTAAAACACGACTTTGATAAATAAACGCGTTCGCGTGATCGCTTGAAATAGTATACTCTAGTGCCAACTGCAAGGCGACTTTTCTTTAATACCGTTTGAAACATGAAGGGACGCAGCAAAAATCGATTTTAAGAAAACAAAATTTCTTAACAAACATCAAAACGTGTTTTACTTTTCTAGCCAACATAATCCCTTAAATCAGAACATGTTTGTCTATTTTACAATTATTGAACAATTTGGCGTCAACCGGTTACACTATTTACTGTAGCTGTGAATATTTAGAATTTTGTGATTTTAGAAAAACGAGGGAAAATTAAAATATACCTATAGAAACCGATTTTTTGAACTTCTACAATAATCTGCCCCTTGAAGGCTCATATTTGTACCAAACCGAAGCTTGGATTAAAAACAGTTTGTAGTACATCACTGAATTTCTAAATAATTACAGAAACCTGTGAACACATTTCAGCATTAGTCGGTATAAAAATATTTAACATTTTAAAAAATTCCTAGAAATCACCTTGACGTAACAGCTTCTTCACAGGTGGTAATAAAATACCCGAAAACAATCACACTCTTTTATTAAATCTACGTATGATGCAAGTGTGCCACTTATAATGGTTGTGTTTGGCCAGGTTGGGCAATTTAATCTTTCCCGGAAAGACAGAGCTTTCATATCTAGTTTTTTACCCTATTTGTGAATTCCAGGAATATTTTATTGCGTCCGTGAATCCACAAAGTAAAGTAAATGTTAATGGCTTGCAAATTTTGCTGTATAAACGGAAAATGCATTTATTCAAAGAAATGTCATATTTTTTCAGGATTTTCTGTCACTAGTCGAAAGAAATATCGGCAACTTTGTATAAATTTAAGAATCAATTGTTTCTAGCAGCAAGTGACAATGCTAAGGCTTGTACTTTTCTGAAACTTAATATTTTCCAGCAAGTGTAAAAGTACTTACTAAGTAAGATTTTTCGCATTTTTATCAATCAATTGGTTTAATATGGAGTGGGGAGGACAACGGAAGAAAAGTAAACATTTTTATTGCATTTAAAAAAAATACACCTATTCAACGATACCCCATTTTCCATTCATTTTTTCACAATTTCTGTTTATATTTCTATTTTTGTGAATACTCAAAGGGGTTTGCTGTAAAATTTCAACATAATAGGCGGTATATTGTAGGAATTACGATTATGTGACAATCGGACCGACAAAATTTTATAAGCTTTGGAACCCATGCGAACCTTACCGTATGCATTGGTATAGACGTTGAACACGTATACAAACGGCAGGTGTTCGCTATAACATATTAATTTTTTCTAATAACTAATTTGGGCAGAAACTACTGAACCGATTTTGATTAGACTTTTGCTGATCTCATGAAAAAGGTCTAGAAATACAATGAGGTCCATCTGATTTACAAATTCAGATAGTGGACCAAAAATGCTAACCTTTATATTTGCACTAAAATTGCCATAAGTGATTTTCGAATACCTGATACCTTGCACACAAAGTTTTGGTTTATGTTTTTAAAATGTTTTGCAGTGAAGTAATCTATATTTAACCCGTTGTGAATGGATATCTGTTTTTGTATTTAAGTGAATTCTGTCTCCGAAATGCGACTAATGATTTAATAATCGTCCCGGAGCCTTTTCATTTAATTTTTTTATAATTTTCCCGCAACTTACGGAGAAAAATTCTGACAGTTTTTGTGGAATATAAAATTCATTAATTTATTAACTTAACATTAAACCGAAGATCTAAAAATAAATATCTAATAATAAGAACTAATAACCATAAAGCAATATAGCTACACTGCACAGGGCACATTAATTAGCTTTATTGATATTTTCACAGTAATAAAATATTAACTCATAACACATGCCGGGGTTGGGCTTCGATAACATAATAAGTGCAACTGCTGATTAATTCTAAAGTGCCGTTATAAACCGATAAGCCACGCCTCAACACCCCTTTCATTACTCTAAAAATTATGTTTAACATTTTTCGAAGTACATATATAAAGTATGTGCAAACTTAAATGCGTTCAGAACCAATTATAGAAATTAAAGTTGCAATTGCTGATAACCTAAATAATGTAAAATAATCTTCTCTTCCACAAAATGAATCTTTTTTTTTCTTTGTAATGTTGTATCCACCCCCATCGTGTTAACACTGACGTCTTCATTCGTTTGATCGAGTGATTTATTCTCACCAGTATAGGCCGGCTGCTTTATGAAGTTTTCACCCGGAATGACCTAATTAAAACAGATGCTGCCTAGACCCATCCGAACAACTGGTATGCGCGGCAATAACGCCTTTCTGCCACAAAAATGGAACTCTTTCTCCCATGTACCACCGGCGAGAAAGATCAAATTTTGGTGCCTTTAGAAAATTTTCCTTTTCATTTTATTATGCGGGTGCAATTATTTCAGGATATTCGCATTTCACCCACATGTGGCAACTGTGCGACTACTTAGGATACGATCATTGAAGTCACGTTCACAGCAAATTGGGCGATCTATCACCTTCTGCTTTAGCTTAAATTAATTGTTTGCGCCATGATTGAAATTTGGTGTATTTTACGTTAATATTTCACATGTTGGAAATATTATTATTGTAATATTAAAAACAATGTTTTCTCAATTTTTTGGAACACTCGTTTTTCTAATAATTTTTTTTTCTCCTTGGACGAAGTCGATGTAGTACTCCCTTTAAGTTAACGTAATAGTTCTAGACAAATTCAAAGCTCATTATTTTAAATTTGTGGTCAGATTCAACAAAAACGCATTGAGAAATCTTTTAAAAGTGACAAGAAATCGCACCCCTGAACGTTGCACGTAGGCATACGCAACTTAAAACCTCTAGCGGAATGTTAAGTATGAAACAAGTCCTTCAAGTAACCTGAGATCGTTTTTGCATGTAAGTTTCGATAGAGCAAGTGTAATATATTAATCATTCTCTGGGAATTGTAATCTTACTCAGGAAAAAGTAGGCATTCAAAAGTGAAGTGAGAAGTAGGAGATTTTTAATAAGATCACAACGTAGTTTAGGGGATAACATAGGCTGAAAGCCAATATCGACGAAAAATTGCAATAATTTTAGATAGGGTTCAGCTAATGTGGTCACAGCATTTCAGATTGGTATTTAGAATTACATCCAGGTTTCGAATTTTTTTCTCATAGCGTATTATAAAGCCACTCAACACCACAGGAAGCAGTATCTGCGTTCAATGTATTCTTTAAGAAAGCAATAGACTGTGACTACCCCGTATTAAGCCTAAGATTGTTCTCAACGAAAACGCCAATATTCTCAAAGGAACAACTACGATAAACTTGAACATCGTTTGAATATAGATTATATCAACGTCGTCTCGGATAACCCTAATAAGATCAGTTATAAAAAGACTAAAAAGAAGTGGCCTAAGAATAGAGCTCTGAGGAACACCACAGTTCAGTTGGACATAGTCAGAGGACATTCCATCCAAGACTACTCGTTGAAGTCTTCCACCTAGATAGTCACTAATGAATTGATTAGTACTACGAGACAAGTTGTACTGCCTATTCAACTTATCCAGCCGTTTGTCATGGCGAGCACTGTTAAAGTCCTCCGAAAATTTAAGAAGAAAGAAAGGCACGAAACAGGTAAACATTTTCAATTTATGGAAATTCTAAATTTGATTCAAAGGGGACGGATGGTCAAAAATATCTAAAACAATATTTACAATAGGACAGTAACCTGTTATTAGATTCCAACACTTAAACAAGCGGTAAATATTAAAATCAAGAAAAGTAAGACGTAAGCCGTGATGTGATTTTCTTCGGATAATTCTTAATTGGAACAGCAGCAAAGGAAACCGACCAGAGCTACTCCTTAATTCCCTAATCAACATGTCGAAATAAATACATCCTTGCCTCGGTTTTTCTGCAAAGTGGGCAGTTCAGTAACTGACGATTTGCATTTACTCACGTTGCTTTCGGGCACCTCTTCTGAAGATGAGGTATACGACTGACTACCTTCAAATTTTTAAGATAACGCAAGGTGAGCTAAAGAGCCGACAAAAAAGGTGGTAAGGCACTCTGGAATCATGTTAAGTCACTCGTTACGTGACTGTGCGGCCCATGCATTGCATTGTTATACCTGTACGCTAATAATCTTGAGATGTAACTCGGGCAAAATCATACGAACCAGTGCGCAAGAAAATTACCTTGACCAATTTATTCCACAAATCCTTTGCGGTAATAAGGTTCTCATTTTTGCGTGCATGAGCGGGGACTGTTTTCATTTGATTTATGCACCTCATTCGAGTTTGGTCACGCGTCTATAGTGCACTAGGAACTGGCTGCACTATAGGCTCAGTAGCCCAGCTTGTACCCATGTTACCATTTTTTATTACATTTTTTATTTTTTGTAGTAATCATAAAATTAATTATTTTTTACCTTTCTGGCACTCACCTTTGGCAGCTAGTGAAATAAACGCCTGCGCGTGCTGTCTTACTTTATCTACACTGAGTTCGGGGCATTTGTTATTCCTAATAGGTAGGCGGATCAACAGTAATTCTAAAAAATCAAGTGGCGTCACCGATGATAGGTCCCACTTTAACCTGCTGAGAACGTAAAGCTCCCACTGCTGAAAAGAAATAGAAAAAGTAAAAATGAGTTGATGTTGCAAGCGGTGGTGGATTCTGGGTAGTAATTTGCATGGCATTATCAATAATTCTACTTGTGTGTCACTAATGCGCCCAGCTTTTATCAGGAACGATAAATTGATGCGTGCTCACTTGTTGATTATCCGACCCGCGAGTGTTTCTACTATTAGTGGCGCTTCTAGCACTTTGCTGCGCCCATGGGAATTTTAAAACGTATTGTTGAAGTTCATCAGCCGTGAAGAGTGCACGTAATTGCTCAGCCAGACTGAACTGACCCGGTGCAGTAGCCCTTAGTGCTGGTACTGCCCGTAAAATATTCCATCTGATATGAAAATTTTCTATTCAGAGCTTGTAATTACCCTACATTTGCGGCTAAATTAGCAACCTACTTAGATATTTTCCAGATATGGGAAAAACCAGATTATTGATGAACTTACTGGCGCTAGTGGCGACATGAGTATGACCGGATTCCTCCCATAATTGCACGAGTGAGGGTCCACACTTCAACGTAAAACGATCGTTTAAAGCTTGGATTATCGATAGGTAGTCAATCTCGTAAACCCCCGTCACAAAAATATGACATGCAATATGCCGGCACCTTAGGCACTAAACAGCCTCCATCCAAATATTTCCCACTAAAGAGATACATTTTGTAATCTTGCACGGTGAGGTTCCCGAATTCATTAGCAAAAGGCCCCTACTGAAATTAACTGCGGCGCTATCTCATCCTTCCACGAATTCCTTTTCAAATCGGATCTTTGAACATTTTTACTGCCGATTCGGTTCACACAGTTGCTCTCCGGGTAAATCTCATCTTAAATAAATTCACGCTAGGAGATTTCTACCTGTTGGAGGAGAGGTGTTGAATTTGCCTTTTCCTCAACGAGAAATTTTTATGATCTTTTACCGTTAGTTTTCTTGGTGAGAATTTCAATGTGATCCTTGTGGGAGTAATATATTTTATGATAATGACCACAATACCGAATATAAATTCCACATTTTGAAGGCCCATCAGGGAGAGGCCTTGTCTCGATTTTGAAAGCAAAAATGAGGTGGTTTCTGAGAAATGGGAACGCGGTTATTAATTCTACTTTATATGCACTAACAAGATAAAAGTAAAAAATAAAAAATGTAAATGTAAAAAATACTGGCAATTATCCGGAATTGAAAAAAAAAATTTAACAAGGGTCCAAATCGCATTCATTATTTCGGCAAGAGAGATCGATAGTAAAAAAGAACGATATACTATACATATTCGGTCACATTTAATTATTTGAAACTACGGTAACATACCCCAAGTCACGTAAGTAATGCGTTGCGTAAACCTATACGTAACTTGAATTTTACGTAAATCGAATTTGGATATTACTTCATGAGAAACTGCAATACTTAATACAATTATTACATGAGGCTCAGTTTAGTGTAGTCCTGTGTGACGGCGAAACCCATGAACTTTAATGCTTTAAGCGTATTGAAAAAGGCAAAGGAATGCGAATATCGCGTGTATCATTACCCTTTTGCACCTTTGCAAATTTAAGTCGTGTTTTATGAAATTCGTGGTGCTGCGTGGCGGCATGTGGTGCAAAGTAATACGATTTACTTGTAGCCAGTAATAGCAGTGAGAGTTTAATCGACGGGTACAAATAGCACACATGCATTCTTACCTCGCATTTCTAATTTGTTCGTCATTTAAATTTATTTTGATTTCGGTCTCTGAGTTTTCATAATAATTATTTTTTTATCCTTAACGCTAAATCATATTACGGCCGGACACATTGCATACTGCGCAACACTGAGTTGGTCTCATAAAGATTGATACTTAACTGATAAGATGGAATTGTATTTATTTGTTTATTTATTTTTTGAATTTACTAGGTAGGTTCATACGGTGCGGTGCACTCTACATGTGATTACGTAGTGGTTATACGTGGAGTTATACATTACGTGTGCTGAAGCAAAATAATAATCGAATACGACTCTCAATGGTAAAACAATTCACAACAACACATTGCGACATCACATACTAAAAAACAAATGAAAGAAGATACACATCGTTGTGTAGTACGTTCTTGAAGCAAAAATATGCTTTTATTATATGTATATCAAATTTCATTGAGCCATTGGGCCACAAAGTGGTTTTAGAAGACTTCTTTGGATGCTGATAAGATTTAAAGTACACGTAGCAATAATAGTAACAAATATAGAAACGATATTTTCAGAAGGTCTGTTAAAATATGTACAGACGATTGGAATGAAGTGAATTACTCAATGACCATGAGATTGAACAAACCATATCCAGCGTTATTCCTGCCCAACGGGTGAGTCGTTCTAGTAGTTTTATTGCAAGAGCTCGCAGAATCAATTTATGTCAGATCATCTGAAGACTGGACGTGATCCTTTATACATACATATATACGTTTGAGTCGAGTCCCAAAAAAAGGAGATCTCCAAACTGTTAACTGCCGCAATCTTGTCTTGTACATCCATATCGGGAGGATGCTCAGGAATTTGGTCGCCTTGAAAGCAAATTGTCCTGTTTTCCCGTGAAAAATGACTCGGAACGAAAGTTAAAACATTTTTGGAGCTGCCGGCCACCATCATTATAATAAAATGAATTGCTGTCGCAAGTGGACGCAGCTCGACTAAGGATACCTCTTTAATGAATACAAATGGGAAGATAACGTCGATCTTGACCCTGATAAAAGCTCTAAAGATCACCGCAACGGAGAATACACGTCTCGGAGTATATGTATATGTGAATGACGTATTCCCACTTGTTTAATTATCATATTACTTAATGGATTGTAATGCTGTCCCGCCGAAGTGCACTTACGGTAAGTCCTTTTCACAACATCCAGGACTGGAGCGCACCACCGACCATTCATGCAAATACATAACTTGACATTCGCAAATATATACGGCCGCGAACATGCACATATAAATTATTTCTAATTGGCACATTCCTTCGAGGGGCAATCGCCTTTGTTTCCCGTCTGCCAAGATCGATCTGCACACAGGGCATGACTGAAGCGAAACGCGCTGGTATAATACGACGACCGTTTCAGCCGGCCACTACAAGGCAAAATGCCTTTTCACCCACCCTGTCCTTCCGATTAGAGCATGGGAAGATCTTTTCTGGCTTTTTGTTTTTCTCCTTCAAGAAATACCACCCGAAGTCTTGCAAAGTCTCCGCGGTGTGTCTGTGTTTTGTACGTGTCCCAGCACTTCGAGCAAATATGCACGATCGGTCTGCACCTTGCTTGAGTGTGTTTATTCGCTGGGAAGGCAGAGATCGGATTCCTGGAACTTGCCTGCCTCACAAGCAGCAGTGCAACATCCATTCAGCGAAAAAAAGCGTAAAACGCCGTTTCAAGGGGCTCGCTGAACCATTTAAGTCCGACCGTCGCTTCGGATTATTTGTGGATTTTTTCGTTTTAGGTACTTGGCGGTGTAATATTCTTTTAAGGAATTTCAAATAACTTCTTTTAGCTTGTTTTTTCGGCGCAAAGTTCCCGTCACAGATTTATTACCGGCTGCCTTAGCGCATTCAGATTCAGTTACCTCAAGGCGCTTTAGGTATGTACCCAGGAACAGCAATACACTTCTGATTGTTTATCGCCTCGATCACTTCGCGATCACGCTGTGAGGGGACTTTAAATTTTGGATGGACTGTCGCAAATATTAAATGCATACCTACGAGTATTAAGATGAAGTTAGGTACGTATTAGTTGCATCGTTCTGGAAATCACCAAACTACACAATATTCAAGAATTGTTCCTTTCAAGGCAAGCAAGCAACTTTTATGTAAGAAACTTTCTCCACTTAACTTTTAAAGGCTTAAATAAAAACGCAAGGTTTTGTTGTGGTTATCAATTTAAAATTGCGTGATTAGCCAACGCATGACCAGCGCTCTTCACATGCGTTTGGGTCAAGTTGAGGTCAGGTCAGGTATGTAGACTCGATGTCGAACTTTTTTAATAATGAAATTGTCATATTTGCTTACAAGGATTTTTGACCACATTTCTGGTAGACAATCTTCCACAAAATTGTAGTTACTTTATTGACGTGATGCTGAAAATGTTATATTTTAAGATAACATAAGTATGTATAACGGACATAATCGACAACTCTGTCGATCAGAATAATTTTTGTATTTATTTATGCAAAATTTAAGCATATACTATTGGAAATTGTCAACGAAAAAAGTTCAAATTATCGAAAAATAAAATATGGCCAGTGTGCTCTTTCAGCTGTTAATTGGTTCCATAAGGCAATTTGTAAAAGACTTAACGGAGGTTGATTGAAAATACTAATAAAATAGAATAATCGATTTATCGGAGCCGAAAAAACAGGATTAAATAATTTTCTATAGAAAATAAACAGCATCTACAACTTAATGTTCCATGTATTTGTAGAGGGTGACGAAAAAGGTATGACGCTATGTCAAATTGACTTTTAACGAAAATTTGTTTTCGTTTCAATTCATACTTCGAATTTTAGCCAACTTATCAATAGGGACTTGGTTTCTATTTCTCATTGTAAGCCGATCGAAAGACTCATACATTTTTGTTGCTCCTTTAATACATACAGTTTTTTCTATTCCTATGAAAAAGTAACACAAGAGTAATTTCTTACGTTTCCTCACAATGAAGGCTATAACTAAAGTCCGCCATTTATGCAAACGACAATTGATATCATCGAGGTCATGACAATTTTGTAGCAGATTGACGCAGAATAAAAATTTTTCAACAATTCGACTCCTAGCTGCCCAGCTCGAATATACCGGATTAACACATGATAGGGGGTAAGCTCAATTAGGCCTCGAATAAATCGCTTGGTTAATAATATGCAATTTATGCAGCAATGTGTGCAAATGTATATATGTTATTGCCTATACAGATCTTTACGCCCATCTGCAGTAAAATTAAAGTGCCATAAAGCTCAACAATGAAGAGAAAGATTTTTCAACTCATGTTGATTGAGTGACGGAACGCATTTTTATTTTTATGGATAAGTCGACTACACCAAATCCTCAAATTTTTCATGTGGTGCTTCTACATCGCTAAATATTACTGTTTGATGTGGTGCTACTTTTTTGAAGATGCTCCCGTCAATGCACCACTATCACTGGTAATCACCTTACTCTTTAATACCCGAGTTAGTTAAGTTGGTTAGTTGCAAATGTGGTTTCAGCAGGACAATGCCACTGCACGTACATCTCGTAATGTAATCAACTTGTTGAATGGCACTTTCCCTGTCTGTCTCATCTTTCGTTTTTGCGATATGCCGTACCCTAATGTCCGTTCTAGTCTTTTCCCTCAGAGTATATTTGAGGTAATTAACTTACATCAAGAAGCCACAAACAAAGGAAATAATTTCCATCAATTTTCATAAAATAACTGGACCATTTTAAAGACTTTGAGCAAATATCTATAGGTTACAATGTATTAAAAGCATCAATTTAATCTTAAGTTTATTTGAACTTGAATTATCTCCTGTACGCTATTAGCGTTTTTTACGTTGCATCAGGGCACATTTTAATCATTGATGTTTTAGACGTCCTGCGTCGAACAAAACCGTCGTCACATTGCTTTAACCAACGCAGCTGATAAAATTAAAACTTAATTAGATTTTTGTCGAATTCATTGAGAGAATTGTTATGAAGTTTCATTGACGTTTTTTTGTTTTTGCGGCCTGCGCATTCTCGAGGAAGTTCAGCAGCAAGACAGAGTGCGTTTTTGTGTGAATTATCTGCACAGCAGAGATCTGAACTGTGAAGAGTATCACTAATGAATTAAATTTACACCCTGATTACAATTAAAAATGACCTGGTTCTATAGCTCGAGCTCAGATTAGCTTTGGGGCTTATCACAATACATTTTTATTTACTTTTCTGAATATATATATGAATATGCGAAAGGGAGGATTTAATTAATGTGCTGGTCAGAAACAGCTGATTGCTCCTATCAGTGAACTGACTTTGTTTTAGCTGAACCAGCAGAATGTAGCAAAACAAAGTACTATATTTGTTAGAATTCGAAAAATCTGGCTGATTATGCTGGCCACGGGGATCGATATTCAGCAGCCAGTGTAATCACTGGAATTTGCCTATTATTTTCCATAGGCGGAAGTGAGTTAGAATGACCCGTCTCCGCTATATGAATGTCTGCCATTCATCCAGCGGTCGGAAGCCGTCTTATCACCTTAAGATGCTCGCAGTTTTTCTGAAAGTCTTTATTTGGCAGTGAAACTTCGCTTCTTTGGTAATTACCCAGCGAAAGTTGAGAGGACCATTGAACTTAGCGAGACAAGGGATAATCGTCCAATAATAAAGGATTGAATCATCGCGATAAAAATTTTTATTACCTAATTTAAAAGTTGCGGCCAGTAAACCCTGGCGCGTGTCGGAAAGCATTACTCAAAACTTGTTAACGTGTATCTTTTTGGGTGGTGTCTTCACTGCAGCGACCATCGATTTATCCGTTTCAGTTTACATAGGGGAAAAAAAAGAGACACTTTTTCAGAGTTTGCAGGCGCCTTTGCGATAATCGTCAATTTGACTTTCTGATAAGATAAAGACTGCGATATTCACCGTTCTTAGATATTCCTTCTTTTAAATGTACATTCTTAAGTGACCTCGGTAGCGGAGCTGCTTTCCACGTTTTCGCCGGCAGTCTGCGGACTTCAATTCGAGATGAAGAAGGATTATTTAATCAGCTTCGTCACTTTTGATTTCTAGGCGATCTTCAAGTGCACGGCAAAGGCCGGCGAGATCGTTGCCAAATCTAAAGATTCGCACGTTCGCATCTAAAAGATTTGTAGATGCAAATCTTAACACGCTCCATATATCCCTAAATGTTTAACAATGAATGAAATAATTTACATGCTGGGCGACCGAGCCCAGGCGCCAAACACACACCACCAGTGCCAGAATTGCAAAAATGCAATTAAACGGTCGAACATAAGATTCGCTTGTCGTTTTGTTTATATTTTGTCGTGTTTTCTCTGCGTTTAGCAACTGCTTAGATTAGAGGGTTAGCCACACAAGACACTCATCTGGCGCATGTACATCAACATTGTTGCAGTCTAATGCGTTTGTTTGTAAGTCAGCTTCCTCTGAGTCTGCCTCGGTTCAACAAAATAACACACATGAGTGCAGCGTGTCAAGAAAGTTTATCATCTCTTTCAGCAATTAGGCGACACAAATGGACTTCTTCACCCCCTTTACTGAAAATAGCAATTAAATTTATTGCACGCAATTTATCTTGCACCATTCTATACATAAAACTATGCTATGATGTAAGGAAATTCCACTGTAATCTCTAGACGTGAGAACGTCTGACGAGGTTTTGATCTTCCTTGTTCGTGATAGACGTGAGTAGGTGGTTTCCGCACTGCTGACATCACTTCAGGTTATCAGGCAGCTCCTTATTTGACATTAAGATGTTGTTCTATACCCACTCAGCCGTAGTAGCCTTTTAAAAGCATAAAATGTATTTTATATTTAAAAGGGAAAAATTAGTGAGTAGTCTGAGAGATAACAAATGATCGTGATTTGCTCTACTAAAACCTAGCGCCAGGCAATTTGCATCAATGCATTGATAGTGTGAAAGGAGATTTTTTATTCGGGAGAACGCATGACAAGAAGGTCTTAGGCCAACATATCAACAGAACACAGCTGTGACCCCAATGTTAACTACTAAGCATTAGAAAATAAGCACTCTAACATGATACAGCCATAAAAATGTCTATAATTATATCTCCCTTTGTCTAGACTAGAATTCAAATACGTACAACAGAAACTTGAATTAAATTAAAGTTTTATGTGAATTAAAAGTTATTCCTTTATTTGCATTTGATATTCTTAAATTTAGTTTCATCTAAGAAGTTAGATCACCGATACTTGATTAAATCGTTTACCGCTGTTCCGTTTGATATCTTTAAACAAAAACAATATATTGTGCATTTCAAACAGAATTTGAATGAATGCACAACTGACTTCACTGACTCAGTCAAGAGCCAAATTAGTGAGACTACAACCAATTTAATCGTGCGACATCTGGCAGCTTTTTTATGAACTAAGGTACGTTTCATAATTATAAACGAACCACATATTTCAGACATTTCCAGAAATTCTATAAAAGTTTTGCCAGTCTTTTAGTACCTACTATTTAAAAGGGGGTAATAAAACAATATTTTTAATAAGATATATGGACTGTTCAGTTTTTTTTTGTATAAAGATTTATTCAACATTCAATATTCCCCCGTTTCAAAATTATAAACGCAGTTAGCGTTAAAGTGAACTAAAAGTGTGCTTATCCTAAAATTATAAAACTAAAGGAATAAATATGTCAGTATTTATGTTTCCGTTTTGATTAATCACTTCGAAAATTCGATTTGGCATTGAATTCACTAATTTTGATATCATATGCATATCCACGTTTCATTTATTACCATTTTGAACATAAACTGCCCTAGTTTAGACGACCCAACGATTCTCTGTAGGATTGCAATTTGGGGAGTATGTACGAGTATGTATTTGCCAATCCATAACGTTGATATTCTTTCCAGCAAACCAACCCCGTGCATTCCTGCTTGTATGTATTCTCGCATTATCCTGCTGAAAGGTGGATATTGACGAAACTTTCTTAAATAAGGCAATAGGTGACTAGTTAAGACTTAGTGGTATTCTTTACTATCCATTCTAGTCAAAGGTAAAGCAAGAGGGACAGTTCTAAGAGAGCTGAATGCAACCCATATCATGAGACAACCGCCTTAAAAATGTCTTTTTGCAGCAGTATCGGTATTTCTTGCATAAAACTCTTCAACACGAGTTAAACCCGCCTTGACCATCCAAATTAAACTTCATCTCATCACTAAACACCACTTACATAAAGAAAATGTTAAGAAACGTGAGCAAAACTTTGAGATTTTTGCAAGGACATCGATTTTTCTGCGTTAGAAGCATAATTGTGAAATTGTCAATGAATTTCAATGAAAAATCAAGAAAGGGCAATATGTTCTCTTTCGATTTGTATTAACGAACTACACAGTACTACTTATAAAAATTGAATGCACAGATTAAACATTATCACGTTAAAGGACTAGCATTGTTTTCGGTCTAGATTAGGCACTTAACCACTAAAAACAATTATAGACAGATCTGATAAAGAGCATTCATCTTCCTGAGATTACGCCCTGATAAAACTTGCATTCAAGAACGAAGCGTTGACTAGAGCAATATATTTTACCAACAAATGGACCAACTCAAATATGTCAAAGAAAAACAAAAAGTACGAAGTATGCAATCTGTTGGAACTCCCAACCGACTCCTTGTCTAGACGTCGTTAATTTATTAAATGCTGGTCCTTGTGATATAACGGTGTCAACATTCTTGGCCCAACATGAAATCTAAATTTTATCTGAACGACACCAGGAGAAAAATCCCAATTATCCCACAGCATACATAACTGCCTACGCCTTATCATTTTCGAGGAAAACGATAAAGCCTTTAGACCAAAGACTGCCTAATTTGCCCAACGTATTAAACTACACAAAAAAAAAAGAATCGTGCAAAAGGGGGCAAAATCGGGAAGGGTTGCAGCAGAATTGCAACCAATTTCCGCTCCCAACCACAGCCGTGTTGCACTGTGGAATGCTGAGTTGTTGTTCCTTCTATCAAGTCAACATAGACGACTCTGGCTTCATCTTAATTTCATTGATAAAAATTCTCGTGAATATTTTTTTTTACAGAGATCCGACGGTTCACAGTTGAGATAACGATAACCGACTTAGGCTCTGGACATATATTCCCGCCCGACAATTTATATGATATTTGGGATCTCATCAGTGGGCAAACGTCTTCCTGTACATATGAATGAATTCACTAAATAAAAAATGCTCCTATGTAGACATAACTCCAGAAGTTGAGGTAGGTCGCTCTCGACGACCCTCTAGGAGTGAATTCGTGGACAAACAAGCGACCGACTGTCGGCACTTTTTCAAATAAAATGAATTGTTCGATAAACATCCAGTCAGAGCACAAGGGAATTGCCTCAAAGACCCTAATTCCGAGAATTAGGATATTTCAGCTCCGAGATGGTCAAGTACATCTTACTTGCGCGCCAACCGCCGCGCCGGCAGGAATTTTTTTATCTGCATAGTTAGGAAAAAGAAATATTTTTATATTTGACGCAGTAGTGCGCACGAAGGTTGCTTCATCCTGTTCGAAAATCTGGAAGCCATTTCGGAGGCCACCGGGGAGACTTTCTCTCAATTAGCTCCATTTCACCCGCCGCATGCTGGCAAAGTCTTAAGAAGGTCGGTAAGATCGAGAGCAGCAGAAACTGCCTCCTTAATGAGTGGAGACGCACATATTGGAAAATTTGACACTCGTCTCGCACACCTCACACTTCAAAACCATATAAGTTCCCACGTCTAGGCCGCTGACAGTCAGGCTGCTGCATTCCTGCGGTGGACTGGCAGCCTTGAGAGATAAATTTTTAACTCCTTTAAAATAATGCAGCTTCCTTTTGCTCTTGCCAGAGATCATTAGCTGAGATCAATGCGATGAACGACCTTGCCGTAGGTGCACGTCCCAAAGCAAATGCACCGTCGTCGTGCAAGGAGAAGCGTATTAGCTATATAAATTCCCTGGGAACGTCTTTAGACTCAGTTCTACCACTTGGGCTAAAACGAAGGAGGACAGAATCTGGTTCTTCGCTCGGTGCAATATATCAATAACAGCAGGTCTGGTTTCGATCTTTGGCAATTGAATCCAATTGTAGTAGTCTCTTGAATTGCCTGCTGCTTCTGCTTTTCGGAATACTTTGCGGATTTATTGCGAGCGGATGTGGTGAGAGCGCATCCAGAATCAAAGCCCTGCTATGCTACTGATCACCGGCTTGTTTTACGCTTTCTGCAATGATTAAGAATTTCCAGGTCTTCTCGCGTTTCCACCGTTTAATTATATCAACAGCGGATTTCTGCCGAATGACGATTAGAGCAGCAAACTGTCCCTTATGCATCCACCAACTAAGGAGAGCACATTAACAAGATACCATCGACGCACACGGTTAGCCTCAAAATTGGCCACAGAACAACCTCAGTTAATTAACTCGATAAAAGCCGCGCCGAATTGCTTGTGGAAATAAACCTTATCCACGCCGATCTTGCGCTTTAATTTGGGCCTTTAAGGAACGCCGCCAATGAGCAACTCTGCGAAAGCGCCAGAATTGGGCAATTTAGAAAACACACACTCTAATTACAGGTAGTGCATAATATAATACATCTAGGGACTTACAATTAGGTCGTGTTTGTAAATACTATTGTCTGTGTAAAAAACTAGAAGTTCTGTTGATAAACCTCGACAGCTTGGCTCTCGCAGTTTTGATGCTAACAGAAGGCAGGCGGCGGCTAAGATTTGTAAATGTGTTTTCCGGACTGACGTCGTTGATAGAAATCTATCCATATAATTAAGAGCTAATAAAACTACTTCCTCCTGACACTTCTCCTCCTCGCACACCTGAAAGGAAAAAAAACACAAATTTTAATTAACTCGAAGTCTTAGAAAGGGAGGGAGAGAATGTTGTCGCAGTCTACATAATTATAAGTTAGTTTTGTTAAAATACAAGGAAAAACACAAATAATAATATTTTTAAAATTTTATGGTACCATTCCATTCATTGAAGAGTTTGATTGGTCAAAAATTACAAAATAACATTCATTCCTAAAAAACATACATTCCCGATTGAAAAAGTAAATAATACACGCGCTTGTTTCCTAACATATCTGCGATGAGAGACAATCGTTGCGCGTCGGGAATAAAATTCACAAAAATATCTTGTTTTTGTTTGTTGGCTCTAGATTGATAGTTTATCTTGCGCTTTTTATAAGAGCACTAACACACTAACAGTTGTTAACACATTAAACATTTGTTTCTCGCAGGCTATGTCTAGCCACTTAATAATAATAGAAAATGTTCACATCTTGCACTGACTCTCATAATTTTATATCGGAAACTATGAATACATATAATCTCATTTTTCAAAGCCACTGACCAAACAACCCAGTCAAATTTGGAATTTACAACAGTTTACATATGACACAGTATAATTTACCGCGTCAGCCGTATTATCGAATGATTGCATGTACTTAACATATTATATAAAGGCTTATCATATTATAATATATAAAGGGTCGTTGCATAAAACAAATCCCGATAAGTGAAAAAGCAACAAATTTGCTTAATTCAAAATCTTAAGTTAATCGCAGCTATCAAAAAGATATACTTGCGCATGTGCAGATATCTTCTTTATCGGAAAACGAATGTTTAACACTTAGACCCGTCATCCTCTTCATGCAGGCTCAGGCTCTAGAACGGCCATCATATACATATTTAAGATTGCCGAGACGGTCTAAGAAGTGCATTAATGAAAACAATAATGCATACATTCTTGAATATCTCCGACTTTTAATGGGCCTTTAATGGCATATCTTGGAGCGTATCGAAAAGTAGCCTATTAGATCTTCATGAACGGTAGATTTATTGATCGGTTATATGTACATATAAAAAAAAATATTGAAATTCAAAAGAGTTATCTTGGATGGCCGATGGATTATGCTCGACTTTTTCTAATTGGTGCACATGACATTTCAAGTCAAGAAAAATAGCGCTGTTTTATTCTCTTATTTTTGTTTAACTGCTGAGGTTTTTTTTAACCACTTTTTTGGCATTTCATCTTATTCTACATGTCTTTTATATTTCACTCGACTAGCGAAGACACATTCCAAGGCTGTCATGCTAGACAAATTCGAGTCGAATGCAAAAACGACACTCATAAAGCCCTTGTTTCTTTACTACAAATTGACGTGTCACGTAAGAAATTAATAGTATATTACGATACAAGGGCGGTAAGTAGCCGATTGCCCACGATGGCGGTGTTGACGCACGAGCGAAGCGAGTGCGTTAACAGCCATCATGGGCACTCGGCTACTTACCGCCCGAGTTACGTATGCTATTTTTCAGCACGAGTGCGGGGTAAGCAGTAGGTACGTTACCGCACATGTTTCCATTCGGTGACTCATAAATTAACCACGGTGCGCTAAGGCAGACCCGGGCAAAGTTTGACTTCATGGGAGCAGTGTACCTCCATAAACACCTCCATAAACCTTTCGCATTTCGGGTCGCTTCATTAACGCAATGAGGAGTGAGTACATGTTTACCATCACTGATTCAGGACAGGAGTATGCATTTCTCGCTTGCACTTGCAGGAGGCAGCAAAAAAATATTTCTCGCCACCAAAAAAATATTTCTCGCTTGCACTCGGAGCATCGTCTATGTCCTGTGTGCCGCACAAGTAATTTTTCACGACAGGAGTATGCATTTCTCGCTTGCACTTGCAGCAGCAATGAGGTGGGCACTCGGGAGTCAAAACAGCTACCTGAGGAGCACTCGGGAGTCACAGGAGCAGGGTTTGCCCGTGTGTGCGCTAAGGAGCCGATTGCCCACGATGGCGGTGTTAGACGCACGAGCGAAGCGAGTTCGTTTATAGCCATCGTGGGCAATCGGCTCCTTAGCGCACCGTGGTTAATTGATGACTTACCGCATGGAAACCCGTGCGGTAAGGTACTACTTACCCCGCACGTGTGCTGAAAAGTCATAAACTTCGCCCATAATTATATTCATTCATTCAGAGCAAGTGTTTGAATTAGTTAAAAAAACCTATAGATATTGTATCCTTCGTTTTCGCAATTTAGACTTGAAAAAAAGAGGAGTCTGCAAAAAAAAAGAGGAGTTTACTAATTCGATCTGCATGTTAAGGTTTTTGTCTATATATTTTGTCATGCGTACAAAAGATTTAAACACAAGCTAGAAAGACAAAGTCGCCCAAGAAATAACGGAAATTTTAAATCGTCTCGCCTACCTCTTAATAGTCAAAAGACTTTTATTACATTACTATACCTTACCTAATCCCCTCAGACCCAAAACAACCATTAGTAAGAGGAAATAAATTTGTTGTCTGCTACTGCACATAATTGTGCTATCTTTATCAAGCGGTAGTTCGTTTCCCTCTGCACTTCCCAAAAAAACTAATTTCTCTATCAAACTTCCAAGCTGCGGTTGTTTAAATCCCTGGAGAACTTTCAAAAATCGACAAAGCGGTTAAATCTTTTATCAAGTGCAAAAACCGCCAATCTGCGAAGCGAAAAAAAAAACAAACGTCCATGCGAACCGAACCGTCCAAGATTTTTTTTCGTGGTAACACCCACCGTCCACAATGAGTGGTTCAGTCGGCGCCGTAAGAACTAGAAGGCGGAAAGCTCCTCTATGTTATCGCATCGGAAAATATTTAAATTGACAAAGCAAGCATATCTGCGAAATAACGATTAAGTTTAACCCTCTGAGGGAACGTAAACATCGGAAGGGAACGATCGTATCGTCAATTTCCGGTTCTAAGACACCACCGTTCCCAACCGAAAGGCTTATCGCCAATTTAAGTTTACTTAATGAATTAGAATGAAATGAGTCCGAGGAAGCATTGGTTTGAGATCAAGATTTGCCGGAAGCAGGCCGATTCGCTTCCCTGGATGCGTGCGAGAGAAGCGCATTACGACACCAGCCCAAATCCGCCTTAGTCGCGGATTTTTGAACTTGTTCCCTCACTTGTTGCAGCTATTTGGTAGGGTCAGGAATGTGATCAGAGCGCCATCCGGCACCCATAGCCCACGTCGCGTAGAAGAGTGCCTGGGAAGGTTGAAGGGTAAACATAGTTATTTATAGTCAGCACAACACCACAAAGAGCCCCAGCAGAAACAACATAGTCCCGACAGTAAAAAGCAAACTGCAACCGAAGCATTCAGAGACCCAAGGAAGACACCGGCCCCGCCGAGAGGGCCTCGGCGGCGGAGTCCGAGCCACGTTGCGCACGGCGCAAGAACCGAAGGAGACCCCAAAGCATGGACCAACAAGCACCGCACCACCAGTAAATTGCGGCAAAATAAATTTGCGAATATACTCGACCCCCCACATCCGGTCTCGCAAACTTCTTTTCACTCATATACTTCTTAGATGTACAATCAATTTTTTTTCTTGAATTTTTTGCAAGTCTGCTCCCAGCAGCTGAGGCTAAAGAACGTGGTATGTGGCGATACCGCCGATAGTGTTGCCAAAGTGTCGTTCGCCTCTTCAAGCACGTCCCGGGAAGTTGCGTAAGACGCTGAGGGGCACTGGACGCGCCGCGCCTATTCGCGACTTATTAAAGCCTGAATGAAACTATCAATTTTGGAATGCACTTGAAATCCGGCCACGCATATTCCAGGGGTCACCTAAGCCCCGTCCAGGAGGAGCGACAACACCATCAGCCCAGTCGGGTCGAAATGAATGGACTGGGTGCACACATGTTCAGTATTGACGCACAAGAACTCTTCTTCATGGGAATTGAAAATCGCGTATTTACTAGCTGTAAAGCGATTTTCTTATTTTTTCCTTCACGTTCTCAAGGGGTTGTTATCAGATGGAGGTTTTATGGTTTGGCCTGCTTTACTTTGTTAGCAGCTTGTGCAGATGCCAACAGAGGAAATATTCGAGGCGGCAAAGTCCTCTTGTAAATATAGAAAGGAATATGCAGAAATCGAATTCGGGGGGTATCGCCTTAACCCTTTTATTCAGTTGAATTTTTAGCCCACGTCCTCAATTTTTGCATGTTGTAATGTTTCACGCGCTTTCAATGGACTCCGCCGATTTATGCGATACGACTACCATATATTCCCTTCAGCTAAACGTTGAACTGCAGGTGGTTTGTGGGAATGGTATATGGACAATGCACGCTATGAATGACACTACTGACTGAATAAATTCTTTTGGCGAAACTGCAATCAGAAGGAGACCGAGAGCTGTCCAATTTAAGCAAACTCTTTAAATTAAATACAATTAGTTTCTCAATCAAAAATGCAGGAGCCATTTGTTTCTTAGAAAAGCCCACATATTATATGATCTCCGTAAATGCTTGCCTTTCTTTTACCAATTGAGTTGCTGACTGAAAATTACTATTGACCTACTTTGTCAAATCAGTCGCCGAATTCAATAAAATTAATTACACGTCAAAGGTTTTGCGCTTTTTGTAACCTTTTAGCGAGTCACATCACATACAATTTAAAAATTGACATACGGTTGACCGAATCAGATGAGTAATCCATTATAATCTCTTATTAAAAAAGCCGTTTTTCCTATCATGGAGTAACTAAATTTTGTTTAACTAAATAGTCATACACGGTACGCAATCTGATATTTTGCCCTAAATCTTAGTCTCGACTTACATGGAACTAATTAAACGTGTGACTTAAAAGATACCTGTAATACGAATCTAATGTTAACTAATTTGTATAACTAAACCCAAAAAAAACATATTAAATTTGCACAACTGTAACATTGGCAGGGCTGCGAGGAAAAAGCTTTAACTGGAAAATAGCTACAACTAGGGTTTTGTTTAGTTTTGCCGAGAAAAATACCTTAGGAAGTCATTTGTAATGCGATATGTTAAAATGGACCTTAACTTGGTAGAGCAGTGACAAATTCCATTCAGTGTCACCATTAGCGATTTTTCTGAATTTCGAAACTGCGTATCCTGCCACACTGTGTCCAGTGTCTTAACGGTAAACAAGTGTACAACGGTGGTTTCGAAAAATTAATTCTGACGACAGGATGTACCAAGATCCGGAAGAGTTTACAATTTTAAAGACGACATAAAATTTTAAAGACGACAATATCAGGAGAACTCAACTCTCATTGCCCAACGGTGCAAGAACAAAATCAATTCAATCGATAACGCAAAGCCCCATACAGCTTCGATCACCCGTGAAAAATTTCATGAAAGTTATTAGTCATCCTCCTTATCTCCCTGATTTACCACCTACCATTTACCACCTCTTTAGGTCTTTGGAACATTCCATTCGTAGTAAAAAATGTCAAAAAGGTGCAAAACCTTAGAGAAACGCTTAAATTTATGTATCAAAAGGAAACATAGTTATGTTTTCATATTACACGCATTTCAATTTGAACATCTACCTGTATCAACAAGTAGCCTAAATTTAGGCATTATATTATATAACACGTTGAAAAACCATCATACCTTTCATTCTTTAACATTGTAAGTGCATTCATCTAAACTACATATAAAATGACTTTAATTAGTGTTTAAGCCTTTATTAGTGTTTAAGCAATTTATGTGTTATTTAATTTTATAATACATACTTCGGATATGGAATTTTTTAAAGCTGCATTCAATAGAGGCATTATTTCATTAAAATGATTAACAGAAATAGCACGCAGATAACACCAGGCTTCTTGCGAAAACATCTTTAATAATAAATTTCTTTGATATTAATTTTGCTTTAATTGATATGATGCTACTTCAAACGGCCTATTTTAGAAAGTAACAACTAGAAAATTTTGTTGTAGTTACCAAAAGTTAAAAAAAAAGCTATTTATAATACGTATAACAATTTTTTTGCAATCTATCGAATATATTTTGCAATTTTTTCAAGGCTCACTTAAATGTATGTTGAAATGAATAGTTGAAAAAAATTGCATTGATCGTGAACAGATTTTTCTGCATGCATACTGCAGTATTAACAATAATATTTTGAACGTAAAACGAGAGAATTTTCTAAATTTACGACGGTCGAATGTTCCCTCAATAAGCATGTCTGAGCGCTCTGCAGCACTTCCCGGTTCTCGAGATTTGTAAGATTCTATATTCACCAAGATCGCCCATAAACAATGCATCTGCGTTTTCTGACGCAGGAATAGAATCATTAGCTAAAATTTTTATAGACACTTTCTCAACACAAGTTGTTTAGGTGACGTTAACAGCTTTAAAACATATAACCGATTTGCACGAAAATTCGGCAAATAGCAGTCAATAAAATAGGTCAGATACTTGGCAGTTTTAAGAGATATTCATTTGAGGAGATTCTTTTCAAAACAAGGTTATCCCACTTTTTCCCATTTGTATTGAAAACTTCCTCATCATTTAATAACATGTTACTTCAAGTTCTTGAAAAAATTGAAACGACCAATTTTCACTTTACAAGTGTTTCAAATTCTAATATATCACAATTTCCAAGATTTTCCTTTCCAAATATTTTAAATCTAAAGAGAAAACAAAAGCCCTCTTTTTAATATTGACAAACATTTTGGTTTCGTATCTTGCAAAAATTCATGCAATAGGGCTGTAAGATTTGAAAACAACACATTCGTATCGAATTCCAGCGGCCAGCTTATGCAAGACGTTGTTTGTTTACAAATTGCCGTTTTTATTCGACGGCGACTTGCTGGTGGAATGTGGTTTCCTGCAATTTTAAAACTTCATACAGGGGGAAAAAATTTTAATATTTCATCCTTGACGCGAAGTACATCCGTGACACTGGTCTTTTCCGTCATGCACATATTTAGGGTTTGAAATTTAAAAGGCAAATCACGTTGCAGTAAAGTTAAATAACTCTTTCTTTGTGCTACGATTAAAAATATATCGCAAGTTGGAAAATACAGTGTTTTATCAATTGTTACCGTTCAAGAAAATATTTGCAAAAATAACCAAATAATCTGGGTGACGAATAAACAGTCTTTAAAACGTGACGACAGAATTTCGAAATTGAAAATTAACTATAGTTATTGACTATCAGCCTTAACTTTCTAGCAGTGTCCATCTGCACTGTTGTGGGGACACTTGCTTATTACTGCTTAGCTGGCTAAGATTTTCTTATGAAAACAATTGGAGAACGAACACCTAGCCGGGTGGTATTTGATATGTTTTTTTCTTATTAAAAATATGCCGATAAACGGCATCAAGTACTTGGCAGACGACACCATACATATTTAGATAAACAAAAGTGCATATAAAACATTTCTGATAACACTTAAAATTGCTTCTATGTATCGAAAGTACCGTGTAACTGCAGTATGGAATCAGGGTTCCAAAGTGTAGATTTACACAGAGTCAAACGAGTGTTACCTGTGGGAAAATAAAAAAAAATGTGTAAAGGCGAAGAAGGCGAATATGAGTTAGATTGCTAGAAGTGTGGCTTAAACCGAAAACTAGTGCCACGCTTTGCATAAAATTTCATTAACCGCATCTGCATGACGTTTGCAGTTTTAGAACACAAAAGCCGAAGAGGGAATATTACAGAATGAGATCATTGCGATTCGTTTTACATGAGTTAGCATACTTGCATGAAAGTCACTTAATGAGTATTGTACAACCAATCGTAAAATCGTAGTATGTACCTCGTACATATATTCATTGAACTCAGGTGGTGTTGGCCGGTTGAGCATTCTGCTGACTACTCACCACGGGAAACAGAAATCTTTTCATGGATCAGTAATTTCACAATAATTATATTTTACGCGAGCACTGGACTTACACCTGGCGACGCGCGGTCGCGGTCGCCAGTGCTAACAACAAAACATTACTATGTAAGTCAAGCGATAAATTCCTCATAATTTTTCGTCACCAGCTGCATTTTTCTTCTGCTGCAAAACGAGTTCAATGTCTCTGACATTGGCCTGCAAATTATAATGACCTGTGGACTGAGTCGGAACCGGAGTGCCGCCGCTATTTGATGATTCTACATTTTCACTTATTATTATTTACCCCGAGTTATACTACGGCTCTTAGGAGGTCTTAAGCTCTCAAATAATTAGGCACTACAAGGTTCTTGAATTACCAGAGGGAGATTTTATTTCAACTTTATCACGCTCAACGATCTGTGGCGATTATTTGCTCTTGAAAGATGTTGTTTCCCTTCTGGGCGGAAGTATTTTCTGCTTTTTGGTCTGCAAAAAAAGCACAGTAAAACATCAGGGTGAATGCCTTATTGGCGGATATTGTTAATTGGAACCTTCCAAATATTTAGGGGAAGATTGTCGCTTGTATTGTATAAATCTTCAAATCAGATTTTGAAGCCAAATGATCACATTTCAAAAACCAACTTCACATTTAATAACGACTTCCGAAATCATTGGGATGTCCGATATTATGTAATGGTTCTTTTATTACTTCTTTAGCTGTGTACCTTCTACACCTTTAGTGATAACTGCTTCCATACTTCAGGAAGAGCAATTCAGTATTTTCTAACATTCTAAACTAAAACCTCATCACCGGAATATTGGTCCCTTAAAAACCCTTATACAAAAAAAAACTAAATATTTGAAATGAAACTGATTTTAAATGATTTTAGCCATATACGTTTTACACGTCATCTGCCGGACAGCTGTAGAATTGTGATGCTAATTCTGCTCTTGTCGACTAGGCAAAAAATTGTTGACCCACGTAATGTAAAGATTAAAAAGAGATGGTGCAACAAGTTCAGCCTTCAGGATATGTTTTCGATGCACAAAAAGTGTTTATATACTAGCTTTAAGTGTCCAATAATTTTTTGTTCTCAAAATTTTGTTTTGTATCATTATAAACAATTATCTATCAGCAATGCCTAGTGGCATTTTGACTTTTTTACCAAAGTTATAATAGGTTATATACAATCACTTGTTATTTCCTTCAGCAAAGAGCATGTAAACAAATAAAGTTAAAATTCACTTCCTAGTCAAAGAAATATGTGCCGCCCCTATAAATTAGAGCCCGAAAATGAAACGAGTTTCTAGCTGATACACGTCATTTAAGAATGTGTCTCGACTAAACGTTTCGTTTTCAAGTTCGATTCATACAGTGAAAACAAACGCTATTAGAAGCCACCAAAAAGGTTAATTCAAATACAAAGGAATTATTATTAGCTTATACAATTTCAAAAGTATTAATCTCCTTGTCTACTTTAGAAGTCTGCCTCTGTAACTTCGTAAAGTAAAAGACCTATTATCACCTTCACTTTATAAGCTTCGTAAATACAAAAACAAATTAGCAGAATGCAAGTTCACACAGATACAATTCCTTTGAATATTTAGGCGCCATCCAATAAAATAATTTCCTGCATCATTTATATCCCGTGAACTCAAAGGAATGCAGATAATCTTTTATTGCACTTTTCACAGAATGTTACGTAACAACATCTCTTGTTAATTTCTGATAACACGTGCTCAGATTTTCTAAGTTCGTAATGCATCTTCACGTAATCTTAGTCTGCTGCACACAGTCAATATAGACATTGCATTAACCTTTTTTGTGAGGTTGCTGGCGAATGGCGATCACAGTATGATTTATTCGAAGAAGCCGGAAAAGTAGGGAATATTTAAATTCTGAATCATATTTTCTTCAGTTGATTTGTAGATGCATTTGCGATGCACCGCACTTTGTTCCAAGTGTATTTTTGTTGAGTAATATAAATGGAAAATACTATAATACATATAAATTTAAAACTTTAAGGTAATGGATATTTTTCTTATCTTATCTTATCAAATGCTTGGTTTTGCTGTGACACGTTTATAACATTTACAATTACGATGACCTTACAATTAATCAAGTCAGGAAATAAGGAAATTGGCAACTAAGTATAAGTTTGACATTTTTCTTTTTTTGTTTTCCACAGAAATAACTAAAAATGAAAATATCTTCTTAATCTTGGTCCTATAAAGGACTGAAACCCTTAGAATTCAAAGTACTAAAATTTGCATAAATATTATTTACGTCTACTCAATCAATAAAGGAAGACAGAGAAAGAAGTAAATAGGGTCAACATCAACATTTATAGTTGCCTAACAAAAAAACTCAGATAAATAACACTACGATAAAAATAAATTTCCGCGTAAATTCCGAACTACTCTTTAAAGACTTGCACTGTGGAAAAAACAGTTTCGATATGTACGTAACTGTACGAACTGCAACTTGCAGTCACTTTCGACGAAGGAGCGAGTAAACATACTATTAAGCACTATTTTTGTTCTTGCAAAAATCTCGGTAATGACATCCTCATTCGAAAAAAATGGATTCCCAATCTCCCATGTAGACAATTTGTTAAGTTCAGAAACTAGAAGAAGTACATATGTATGTACATAGCTCGAGGCCAAATCCGGGGAATACGCTGGACGACGAATCATTTGAGGAAATACGTGTAATTTTGCTATTACGAGAAGTAATTTTGTGTCACGGCGGTTTTGGTCGACAGTGGTATTTATATTGATGGCACGGATCGTGTAATTTTCAAACAATAACAACAATAAGCAATTTTTTGGTGGTTACATTTTTCTTAGTGTAATGACTTTAATTGGGCGCTCGTATGGTATGTACGATCACGTTTCAACTCATTTATTAAGAAAAATGAAGTCTTCAAATCCGATGAAGAGAGTGCATGGGACTACATCCAACTTCAAAGAGCCACTTCTTCAATTCAAAATTTTATCATTGGTGGGAAGTACTTTCTTTTAAATTTTTGTGATAAATAGGAAATTGGTCAATTCAGTTGGCTGCCAAACCTTCTAAAGGTCTAAAAGTTCATACCTGCTAACGTCAAAACGCCATTTCATTCAAATTCACCAAACGTTTAGGACAACCCACGAATAAATCCCTATATGAAAATTGATAAAATCGCTGCAGAGTCGCTCTTTCGGAAAAATGGGTTCATAATAAACCAACTGGACGAACAGATGAAACGGCATTTGTTTTTTTACAAAATGTTCACGTATAATAGAAAAATGCCTGAGAAAAAATTTAAAAAAAATATGATTCTTAAAAAGAGACTACAAATGTCTTTATTGCACAAATCGATTCCTAATAGACGAGCTAGGCGAAAAGATGAAACTGTTCGACACAAACATTTGAAACGAACATTGAAAATAAAGTGTAGATTGAGCCTACGCACGACCGTTTTCATTACTTTCCAATTTTCGAAACTGTCTAATTCCCTTAGAAAAATGCCTTTAAAATTTAAAATTTTTTTTAATAACTAGGCTACCCGACCGCATTACCAAAATTTCAATAGATCAGATATTTATATTATTTTTCGAAATTAATTCCAAAGTTCCATCTTAATTTGAAAATCCTTCTTACAATTTAACAACCAAATGAGGTAACGCGAAAATCATTTAAAAGAGTGGGTAGCAATTTGCAGCTTCGCCCACGTTCCGTTTTCTTCATATTTCAATCAGATTCCGGTTCGATAAAATGTTAACAATTAATACCAATCCTCGATGCCCCAAATAACCCTCCACACATTCCAATTATCGTATTTAGCTGTAATTTTAGGGTATTGGCCCCAACATAACTAATACGACTTAAAAAAAATAATAAAAATTGATGGACAGAGAATTAAAGTTTATTGACACATTCTCAAAAATGTGCTTGTCCAAACATTAAATAACAACCGAAACGTATGTCAACTAAAATGTAATAGCCGTTTCACCATTTAGCAAGAAATCAGGCAAAAAATTCTTTTCGCTTTCCGCTTCTTTTGATAGATCATCAGGTGATGTGCGATGCCGCGTTACGTAAACCGCGACGAAACCCCTCGCTGATTTTAGCGGAGATTCATAAAGTATCCAATGAATCGTTCTCTCCTAATTAACAAGAGTTCAAGGGCCCTAAGCAGCAAACCATGCCCGTCCCATGGCGCGTCGGGTAAAGCAAGGAGAACGCAAAATCTTTTAGCGAAACACACAAAGTTATGGTGTGCGTCCAAAATTTTAAAATTTGCTTAAATTAGAACGGTGGCGCAAAGTACGTACCACGTATTACGTCTAAAGGCAAAAACCTCTGCGAAGGGAAAATGCCTTTTGAAAACAACCCAGGTGATGATGTGCCGAGACGGGTTAGGGACCTTAGATAGTTAGATATTGAGCTACTTGGGTAGGCGCAATTCTAATCATTTGTATGACCAGCAGCCTTTTTGGGAGGCCACATGAAAACCAATTATTAAAGCCCATAAGCACGCGCAGTAGGCCTAATTCTGTACGGTTCTAGTCCGGTCGCCTTCATTATCATTTATAGATTTTTGAGCTTTCATGCAGGCAAAGCACATGATCTGAATATCTGCGGCGTTAGGCGGATAATTACGCATTTGAGACGGAGCTCTTTTCTTAGGGCATTTTAAGCAGCCGATATACATTCCGACCACCGAATGCCATGCTTAAATCAAAATTTCTTCGGCCTCTATTGTTCGTTTTTGCTCAAATTCGCTCTATACAATTCGAGAAATTATTGTATATCTATAGTTTCGCCATCCAGACGGCCACTCTGAGGCCTGTAGTGGTGGCTGGCTTGTTCAGAATTAAATTGTCGGCAAAATGAGAGAATGAGCGTGTCGTTGAATTTAAAATTCGCAAAAACGTCAAGGCCAAAGTGGGAATGGACTTAGCCACACGGGAAATCGATTGTAAAAAAAAAAATAAGAAGAAAGAGGCTAGAGCCCCCAAACTTAGCAATATCCCAATCCGGAGGTAGTACCCCTCGTTGCTATGAAAGTTTCAAGATATTTTTCGCAGACATTTCCTTGTTCTCATTTCTACCGGGGCTGCGAAAGTGCCTATTGTGTCGGTGGCCATTCATCGTTATCAAGGTCACAAACTATTCAGAGTGCGTTTGAACTAAGCGCACACGTGTGATATCCGTTACTCCCTTAGACGCGAAGGGGTGAATAGCTCGGCTTCTTGAGCAGTAAGAAAAATTCCTTCCAGGTGCGAGCACGGAAACAGGTAGGCATGTGCCAATGGCGCGAGACACGACATCGGGGTTCTTTTCTACGCCAGCATAATACAATACAACTAGACCCTCCAAATAGTTTCTGTGCAAAATTGCAGCGGGTGGGCTAATTCTGTGTTGAGCTAAGTCATAAGACGGCCTATCCAGCAGTAAAGACGGAAAATTGTTCCAAGAATTCATATAAGCAATACCAGCGGCACCACGTAGTCATGACATTCCGCCGGTATCGTATTACTGCGTGTCGTATTTTCAAATTCCGACGGGTAATTTCAAAATTAGCGGCCACTGCGCCCCGAGAACGAATGAATATTAAAATTGCTTTGCACTGGCCCCGTCCAAGAAGCCGGCCGTGGTCGAGCTTTCCAGGTAAGCAGTACGTACGCATTTTCAAGTTCGCCGAGGTGATCACACCGGAATTCGACGTTGCCAAAATGTTTTTTAAAACAAACTAAAAAAAATCCAAAAAATATATAAGACGGAAAAAATAAAATAAAAGAGAAGCAATCGCATTTCTGCCACACATGCCTACCTACACAAGTGACATTCATCTAAAAAGATGGCCAGACAGGTCTGAAAGTTTATTTCGCGAAATAACTGTGGGAATGTTTCCATCACACAGATTTCGTCGTCCCCGTCGCACTGCTTAAAGAAGATTTGCGCTTCTTCGTGGTGCGATGCGCGGACGCGCGGATAGACGGCAGTGGCGGCATCGGTTCGTCGCGGCCGCGCACCGCACGGACAAAAATATCAGCAGCGGCAAAAGATATTTCATCTTTGAGATTCTCAGGCAGTGCCGAAGTGGCCGGTACAGCCAAGAGAGTCCACCGCTGCTCCAGCGCAGAAAACTTCATTCAGATCATTTAAGAAAAATTAGTCATTGTGCATGACGGGGTACGGGCCGGGCCGTCGCTCCGTGACTGCCCCTCGCGATCGCTAATGTGTGCTCCAACTCCAATCCAACACACAACCCGGAGAAGCCGCTTCTTCTTCGCGAGTTCTTGAGAGCCACTCGCGATCGGCCCAAATATCTTCTACAAGCACACCATGCCGGCTTGTGTATTTAAAGCAAACGCTGAGAAAGCCAAATCAGCTGATACCGGGCTAACGAAAAAAGTAAAAAAATTATAGGAACCTTCGCTTTCCTCTTTTTTGCGCACTGGAAGATCTTTACATCTTGACACAATCATATGTAACCGAACACGAGCATGTGTCTTAGATATTAGGAATGTGTGGTGTTACCAAGTATTTGAACTTCTGCCGAAATTTGTTTTTGCGATATTCTCTGGTCGTTCACCTCTCCCCGCGAAATTACGTAAAATTCGACAAACCGGGAGAGGATCCCTCAAATATTTGGACAGTGTGGCTAAACTTAATTTCTTTTTTTATACAGAGTGATGACACACCGGCCCGTGTGAACCTTTATAGGTTTTATTCTAGAAGTCAACTGATCTACACGCGCTGGAACGTCTTCGTACCGAACAAATTCATCGGCTACCATTGTGCTTCATCTTGGAAAATGTGTCACAAATTGGCACGAATTCACTTCCGCATTGATTAGAACCAAATGGAGAATTTAAAACTTTTCTAAACGATGGGCGGCGCTGCGGGAAGGAACTAAGCGTGCTAAAAACTAAATAATAAACATTCTGATAATATACATATGCTCCGGCACGGGCAAATATACTTTTAGAACAATTTTCAAACTTTCTTCGGCACACTTGTAGAAAAATCTCAGCGTTCTCTTTTTTTCTACTTGCTCAACCTCCTATAAAGTTTGTAATAAAAATAGGCGGCAACGACGATCTTAAAATCTTGTTGTGAATTGTATTGGGTTCACGCCAAATATAATCCGATTAATATCCGTGTCAAAATCGTAAAAAGAAAACTTCCATGAGGACATTTTTAGACGAAATTGGGCTTTAGACTATCTAATGTAATTATACAAAGGCCACCTGAGAAGTACAAGTAGTCTTTAAAGACAACATTTAAAGTACAACAAGGATTTTGCGATCGACCAAGAGTTGACTTTCACAAAATATCTTCCGTAAAACGAAAACCGATTTCCTTAAAAACTCAGAGCGCCTATTTTTCTGTCCAGATCGTTCCTGTAAACCTACTAGGTGAACAGTTACAAAAAGGAGGAACTTCCTGCCGTTTAATTTTGTGAAATTATTTTTTATATGCTTGACACTTCAGCAAAAATTGAAAATTCTATTTTCGCATAAAAAAATTACAGGTCCTATTATTTCCCTAATTCGCAGCGCCTATTTTTCTACCTATGTATTATAGATCGCTTCTGTAGGCTTGCTGAACAATATTTTATATGTGAAACTATTCAAAATGATTGAATACCTACAGGCAGTAACGACGCTCGCATTGTTGACAATCATGACTTAAGCCACACTCAAATGACTTTCACTCCCAGCCTTATTATAAGTTTTGGTAAAAACCAAGGTAAAGTAGATTTCATTTCAAAATTTCAAGTAGTCATTCAGCTGTCTAAACATAGCCACAAGTCAAGTGTTACTTGTGGTAGTTCCGAAAATTCATTTAACTTGACGGGTGTCCTTTAATGGAATGTGTTGTCAACCCAAAACATTTTAAAATTTGACCCTACACTACAGCACATGCGCCCACAACACACCCTTCATAAACAAGGGTGCAAGTCGCAATTAAGTCCTTATAGTGACAATAGAATGCAACTGGTACCGTTACACAAGTCGTGAGAAAAATAGAAAGGATACATGCTTCAATTATAATAATAATTGTCGAATTGGGTATTACACGGAAAATACTTGTTCCCAATATTCCTAAATTTCTCTCCTGCAAATTGCCATTCTGATCGCAATTACTATCGTGCTAATTCATAACAAAGTCACACAATTTTTTTATAAAATTGCAATTACTGTTTGAACAAAAGAAACCCACAATCCTTCACTGGATCTTTGCACAACATGTCGTTTTTGTGACAATTTATAATTTAATGACCGCGTGCATTTAAACAATTTCCGGATGCGACAGTTCACTGAGGCACAACAGGGAAGTTAGTCCTGCACAATATTTTTTTGTTGAACGCTACAGTTGGCATGTGCTGCAACTGCAACAGCTTTGCGGTGGCTAATCATTAAGCGATTAGAGATAATTTTTTCCCTGGCGTCACATACTAGGGAACATCTGCACAAGAGATATTAATTGAGCCAATGCAGCGTATTATTTCCGATTTCGACTTACTTACGTATGTACATATAGAAAAAAAAAAGGGAAAATGTCTCGGCGGAGACTTCTTGATGTAATTTTTCTTATTATTTCTTATGATGCCATCTGCATGGGAATGAACGCTGCAAGACGGATGGGTAACAACCAACCGACAGATGTGTTTTTTCCTTATATACCTACACATGTCGCCTTCTTTAACTCGTGAGCACATTTTCGGTTACAGTTGGGCTCAGCCATAAGAAAACAAGCCAAGCGGCAGCTGCTTTATTTTTGTATCCTTTGCATTGCACATTCCTTTCCTGTTCTTTCTCGAGACGTTCGTTAAGGTTTCACACAATATAACAGCCGAAAGCCAGGTCCTTACTCGCTTTACTGGAAACGTACCCCTAAATGTAATACCTATGGCGAGGGTCTACCATTGCATCTTCCTTTCATGAAAAGTGGACGGAAAATTTCTTAAAGGGACATTTACCTGGCGTCAGATCTCGCCTCTTTTTTGCTCGATCTCTAGACGAAACTCAACTTCTTTTGAATTCGAAAAGTCTGCAAAATAATGCCTTTAGATATTAGCGACCTGTGATTGACGCGAATTTAATTTGCCACGAATTAAAAAAAAAAAAAAATCCCAATAAATTGTATTTAAAAATATATCCTGTCACCGGAGGTATATTTAGCCGGACACATTCGCGTGTTGGAATACGAGTTAAATAAAGGCCGGCAGCTTTAAATAAACTCAGATAAAGCGAACGATACAGTGGAAGGGGTTTCCCACTATGTATTGTATTTAATCTCAGAGAGAATAGCCGGCGAAAGTGGCAAGATGAAATTTGAAAATTTCCGAAAAGTAGGTCTGCTGCACATGTACGCATATCACGACGAGAATTGCGGTAGTTTACGTAATTAAGATAAGAGAAAATAGAATTGATAAGATTAAAAAATCAAAATAAAGCGCCAGATACAAGCTCGTTATATATTTTATTGAAATTTTTAAAGCGCGACGTCGTCGCCTCGCCAATTCATAAGACCAACATAGATAATGTTATGCGAAAAATTATTATCGTCCTTATCCGCCGATATGAGCCCAAACGCTATAAGGTTGCGGCCACGAGTTTGATTGATTTTTCGAGAGGTTTCGTGTTTCGTACGCATTTTTTTCCTTTCGCGTTCTGTGGAATACGCCGCAATGTTTGGTTTATTCAAGTGTCTATACGGCTACCCTTGAATATTGCGCTTATTCCCAATTACTCCTACTTGATTACAGTGCTTCTTCTTTCCAGTAGAAACCCTCATTCACTGGGCCATTTGCGTTTGACCGAGTTTTAATGAAGAGAAGCCATTCAATAAATCATTGAGTACTTCAGAAGTAGTAGACTACTGTTTCTAAAAAAAGTCATTTAAATGTCAGTTATGACTAGCTGGTATAACCTATTTTTTAACTTGTAAAACATAATAGTGGTTTATAAAATATATATATATGTATAATGTATAAATACAATCGAAAAATTACGGTTGGCGTTCTTATTATTCGTCAAACATCCTTATTTCCCAGTATGACGATGACGATTTAACTTGGAATCATAGATTTCAACAAGTCGACGCAACATATCACACAGCACACGAAACAATTGATCTTTGGGGTAGTATATTTCCTGAACGCCTTACATGTCGCAAAAATGACATCAATTGGCCACCTGAGTTTTGAAAGGAGAATTGGCAAAAATATATGGGAGCTGGTATCATCACCAATAACAATAATTTTAATATGGAAATGTAGATAGAAAAGTCTACATAAGTACAATATTCATCAGTGCGCATTTCTGCATTCATTGTCCGATCCGACTAATACTGCAATGAATATGATTGATTTTGGAACCATTATTTATCCAAACAAATATCATGTAATTGTTAACTATTATTTGTTTGTTTTGCATTTTATAATATTAGGGTATTTTATAGTACATATTTGTTGTGAAACATCTTTTAATATATCTACATTACTTTTACGGATCAATATAATCAAGACATGATAGACTCTTTAAAATTTAAATGTTTTCAATAACTTGAATTTCATTGATAAAATTGGATTACCCTGTGAAAATAGCTTAAAGCATTGAAACCAAAACCGTATTTAAAAAAAAAACACAAACGTTAAGAGACAACATCATTTCCACAAAAGTCACAACATTGGCAAATTCTATAAAATTTTATTTCTTTCACTTCTTTCCAATTTATTGCTTAAAAATTATCATGCAAAATATAATAAAAAACACTTTGAACAAAAAACAAAACCAAACGAAAAAGGGAACAACAGATCTTTCACAAAAGGTGTCATTGGCAAAATCTTCGAACACGAGCATCCAAATGCAATGTCTAAGAGACAGCTGTTGTACATTTTACACATGTGTATGTATGTATGTACAATCCGCCAGAAGGTTTTGGGTAAACGATCTGCAAATATAAATATTTGCGAATGTTTAAGAAAAACCGTCTGCATAATATAAATTGGGTCGATTAGGTAATGTTAGCATTTGTCTCTAGCTATAGAGAATGCTATATACCTAGATGAGAGATTTGTTTGAAATCAAAATTCAATAGTAGCCACTTTTTGACTTACATTGTGTGATGATATCAGCCTTGATTAAATGAATATAGTGAAAGTGAAAATAAGTCATCAACTAATTTTGTTTAAAAACAACCGTATGAAAAGAGCATTTCAGAAATATTTTATAACTAAATGACAGATATTCCATTTGTTCAAAATCCACAATAATATAAGAGGTAAGTGCAGAAAGTGTAATTAATAATGAAAGTCTATACCATACTAACGTTGACACGCTTGTTTTTGATTTTTTAAACCTATTGTTATTTCTGCTTCTATTAGCCAACTGTCTCATACAATTTGCTCTTACTCAGCTGAATAAATGGATGTTTTTTTTATTGGCGCCAAGTTAGAAATTGTTCAGACTGGCGGAAAGTTTTTATAAAGATTTCGAAGAAATAATATTCTGGAATACAATAAGGATCTGCTTCTTAGAAATATTAGAACAAGCATTACATGTTTGTAATAAAAACTTAAAAATTTAATATTTTGATTGATACTACTACTGATTGAAGCGGAAAATGTCGGGGCAAATGATAACCAAAATTATATCAATGAGGCAGTCTTAACTTGAAACCTTTGCACCATATTGCGTAATGCTACTGGAACTGTTTAAGTGCACTTTCAGTTAAAACTTGCTTAGATTTTAGAAAAAAATGAAATTACATAATGCAATTCATGAATTCATAGCATTCCGCATTTAATTCTGAAAGGAAAGGCTAGTTGCATCGCTAGAAACCGAAACTGCGTGGTTACCCATCCAAAGCCAAACTCACGCTTTGACTGGCTTTATTGTAACAGCACCGAAGCGAAGATGTGTGGCCATTATATTCTTCACTGAGAGTAAGACCCACACAAATCTCGAAAATTGTCTGCTATGCGAAACACAATTTTGCAATAATATATTACATTAATAATTTTTCGTCGCTTAGAGTTACGGATCATGTAATAAATAAAAGAAAAAAACAACAACAGTGTACTTCATAACCATCTTAGGTAACCTTACGGTTTTGCCAACTTGGAGGAATATTAGATAATTTGAAACTCGAGTTTATCGAACAATTCGTTCGATTTCAACAAATTCGATATGATTTGCATAATTTAACTAAATTTAATAATTACCATCAAATTTCAATGGCGAACTTGAATTATAAAAAGTTAATTTGGGTGGTTGCATATGAACGCGCCCATCGCTAAGAGATGGCGTTAGGTACCCTACTTCTTCGAATTGAAAGGTTGTACTACGCGTTAACAGTATCTAAGTTACATTTGCAGGAAGTTATGCTCCATTGTTTCCTGGCAAAGAAATTGCCAGTGAAATGAATCGTTTGTAAGACCAAGGATATTCCGAACATGCACCATTGAGTATAACGTGCTGAGTGATTTCTCTCTGGACAACAAGGACCCAGCTTCCCAAAGTGGTGATTTCTCTGTGGAAACCTACCTAACAAATTTAAGGATACGAAATTGGACGTATTATTGCACAAAGACTCGACCCGAAAGCTGGTGGTGTTGCCCAAAGCCTTAAATGTGGACCAATCAACAGTTTTCGAATGCAAACGAAGAGGTCGGAATTGTAGATTCACCATGACAAGTTGATTTTACATACTTAGTACTTAGAAGGACATATGTATTTCCCAGACATTGCTCCGTCTGATTTATTTCAGTCAGTCCTTACAGCACAGCACTTCCAAAGAATCCGAATTCTTCCAGCGTGTAATTCGATTGCTGTTCGAATGATAGGCCAAGGTTGTCTGTTCCGATGGCCAACCAATTCGTTGACTTACTACTTTCGTTTTTCCCAAAACATTCATTGGCAATAAATAAGGAATTTTTTTCAATTGCTAATTTTACAACTATTCATTACTATTTTGAATAATTGGAATAATTGGAATAATTCGAATAGTTGGTGTTATTCCGACTGTTTCGCAGAAGTCTAATTATGCGAATAGTTCGAATAATGTGTGAGTGACTCGTTGTATATACATTCGGTACGATTTTCTATTCAAAAAGATTCGATTGTATTTGATTTTGAAAAGAATGCATTGCTGCTGCCTTTTTTAGTGCATTCAATCGTAACCACCCCTCAGTCCAGAGTGCAAATTTAATTCGTTTCTTAATGACTATACCGAAGCTCTTAAAGTAGAACGCATTTTCTAAATCTGTTTAGAAGTAAAGACGACACAAAAAAGGTGTCTAACAAGACAATACCTCCTTTCCAGAATTCTTAGCTTTTCTGTCTTTCTCAAGGCGAAATAAGACAGTACCAAAACAACCATTTCTCGGAAAAGCTCATGTAACTTTGCCTAATAAATGTTTACGCTCTGGACCAGCTCCCTTTACACGGTGTTGATCACCTCTAAAAATCAAACAAAGAAGGAGATGTTAAAGTGTTAATAGGACATGATGTCATGGCCCTAAGTTCTCGCAGAGGAAGTCCAAATTGCTGCAAGACGCCAAAAAGTCTGACTGTGAATAATCAACGCAATTTCTATCTATCGCACTGTCATACCCATAAAAACTGTCCAGCCAAAACTAAAGCTCCGAGGCAAATTGATTAAACCGCGTAGATCGGGTATATAACCTTTGATTACAAAAGCCGAGACAGTATCTTGGTCTTCTGTTGTCAATCTCGCGTAACCCTATACCAGTAGTTTGTATTTTTTCCGATTGTTTTCTGCTCCACTTGTTCTGTTTAGACGGCGACTGGGCACATTACAAGGTCTCAAGTAGGTACCTCCGTCTACAGTCTAGAGAAATCGAAGTTGAAATCCGTTTGATAAGCAGTGCGAGGTGAAACCACGCCATTAATTGAAAGGGTCCGTCTGTGGGTCTGGTGGTGGAATAACTTTGTAAATATTAAACTTGGTAATTAGCGGAAAGTGAACTGTTGGCCGGCACCACGACGCCCTGATCCTCGGATCCGCCGCAAATTCATCAAGTAGGAAGCGTGAGCGCCGGCAGTATATGTATGTGGCGAGGGTACATAGTTAATTCAGCGGAACCTTCAATCTGTGGAGTCTGAGTTTTTAACCAGACTAGAGACTGGGCTTCTTTTTCGGAATTAATATCAATTACTTTATGTTTGAATTTCCATTGAGCATTGCCCTCTCGTAAGATCGGCGCTGACGAAAAAAACCTGAGAGCCCCATTCGTGCTACCGCCGCAGTCAGTAGAACGCGACTTCGCTGGCAGTTTGTGAGCCGCATTCGCATAACATGTTACGAAACTTCATAATTAAGTTCGATACACTGGCTGGCTCACGTTTTAATAAAATCGCAGTTGAAATTGAAGGAAGTATGACCACCGACATTATGAGGAATAAGCATAGAACCATCGTAGCATAACTTGAACATACCGCGCGCCTTCGCCATCGTCTTGGAATGAGGCCTCATCGCCTGGCTGGGGCACTGTATGGAATGGTGACCAGCACCAAGCAACTAATAGCGCCTCGGCAGCGTTAGAAGCCGCTAAGACGTAAAAATGCCTCACCTGCCACGAACCTCGCAGTAAGACTTTTTACCATTAACTCGTTAAGCGTGCGCCCCACAACCTTAACATTGCCGTGTGGTATGTGTTCAAGTGTGACTATACGAATTGGTCAATGACAGTTTACCTTGAAACTGCCTTACGTCACACGTTGCGGATAAAAACTGTTGTTAACTTGAGAAACCTTTTGTCTGGGAAGTGCCTTACTACCTTTTCGCGTACAGGGCACGTAATCTACGGCTGTTGGGAGGAGCGGGGGGCGGGTGAAGTGGAGACTCTGCCGTCGAAAGACAGACGATGGTTCGGCGGTGTTCAATGAGTTTAACGCCACCGTGCGCATTCAGCGAAAGAGTGAAATTTAATTGAAGCCATGAAAAGTGATCGAGTCAGGTTTGGCGGGTCAGCTCGGCGTTCTAGTGCAGCCGACGTTCTTTCAGTCTCAGGTACGACCTGTTTATTTTGGATGTAGCCCACCATTCGACCACATCGCGGCTCCACCTGGAAAAGTGAAATTTACACCTCAATTACCCATAGGTTGTTTTTGGGTAGAGTGAGTATAGAGTAGACCGTAACCATCAGCGTTGAAAGATAGTTTCTACACGTGTGCGAGCCAATTAATCCGCAACAATGATTTCATCTGACGTTTTTCTCCCGTGGGAAAATAGAGCGCCACTGGACCCTTCCGATTTTCGGCGTGTTAATGCTTCTTGCTCAAGTCCAACTAAAATTAACATTACCTTTATCCCTATCGCGTTTATTCAATCTTTGGTTTAAGTTTTTTTCCACTTAGACGAGCTTTCAAATTGCCAGCCACAAACCAGCGAAATTATATAAAGTGCCGGATTGCGTTGTGAATCTGTTGCCTTTTTGAGTATTGAATTGTTTTTCATGAAATTTGTGGAGGAAGTTGAATAGATTAACAGTTGGTACTGAAAATAAAATCGTAAGTTATATAGTCTGAACAATTAAGTTTTAGGTGATGGCACAAGACTTCATAGAACATCCCTTCATGAAAAGATACATAAGATTTGCGCTTCTTGATGCTCAATTTAACTGGGTCTGGAAATCCATATTATTCAAAATGTTGGATTTCTCTCTACATCTCTTCTACATCTTCTAGAATCATAATTGTTGCATGATTTTTCTTCTCTAAATTGATAGACATTTGCTTGCTGATGATTACCTAGTTAAAGGAAATACCGACTGTTTTTGTTTTACCTTCTATGCACTAATATATTTAATTTCTCCTTACTATCTTTTTCCCAACCTAGAACTTTCTATTAGGTACTCCTTTCTTGCTACCACACTGTTTTCCAAATATATTATTATCTTCTTGGACTATCGACTTCCTCTTTTCACATATTGACTTTTAGTGCACTGTCTTTTTCAATTATTTCATCCTTCCTGCCTTCCTTACAATTTCTACATTTGGTAATTCCTGCAATGAGCATGACGAACTTTAATTGTTTTATTAATTTTAAGATAACCAAATGAATCAGTAAAGTTCGAAAAAAGTCAAAAACATTCTTGTAGACTTTTAGAGGTTTCAACTTTCTAATAAAAGTACACAATTAATTAATAATAAGAAATATGTATACGAGGGTTCTTTGAAAAGTTTCGCCACAATTTATTAAGTGGGCGCCATTACTGGCAAAAATGATTCCAATAATAACTATATAAAAATATGCATGTTGTGTCTGCCTAAATTGGCCCTGCAACAGAAAATTAAATACAAACGTTGTAAAATATATGAAAACTTTGGTAAAGTTGCATCACTGTTGGCATCATTCTTCAAACGATGTCTGACAAATTTTCAGTTAGTTGCGAAGCGTAATTAACATTTGACAGATGGCTGATCGACCAATTTCGCATTTGTGACAAAAATGGAAGAAACCAGTTCCATGAAGAGATAAAACATTTCTATTTGAAGAAGTGGACGGTCGCAGAGATCAAAGCTGAGTTGTATTATCTTCATGAGAGTTTTGCACCAGCGTTGAAGAGTAGTTTATTTTTAGATAAATGTTTAAATGTAGCCGTACATGCGGAAGATGAAGTGCGCTCGAGACGCCCAATTGAGATCACCACTAAGCATATCATTTTAAAAATCCACAGTAGGTATCGTTATAGAAGAACGATGAGTGAAAGTACGCAAGAATGCTGAAACTGGACGCAATTGAATTGAACAAGTGCATAATGTTCTGGCCGAAAAAATGTATATAAAAAACTTGTGTGTGCGATGAGTCAATCACTGACGTCGACCAAAATGCAAATATCAAACAAAATGATCGTCGCAATTTTGCAAAATTGTTTGAAATGGGCTTCGTAACGATTCCTCATCCATTCTGTTGTATGAGTGTGGACCCATGCGACTTCTTCCTTTACTTAAATTATACTTAATATTAAAATTAATGATTCTTTTCGATGGGGAGATATTTGTGTCGATTGTCCACGCCATCGGCAAAACTTCCCTTTTTTTCAAAAAAAGAGTCGTGGGGGGTTTATTTTAAAAAATAATTCGTTAAAATTACTGCATTTACTTTTCAAATTGAATTTAAATTTCAAATTAAAAAATACCAGCTATTTCTTTTTGTTTCTCCCTAACTGAATGTCTGCTCCCGACTCAATGAAATAAAATAAAATAAAAAAAGCATGCCGGTCAAGCCCGAATTTTACTCACGCCCCGAAGGTTTCCTACCTGTGGTTCAAGGTATGCAAGAGAATTTTCCAACTTGTTTGGCTCCCTAAATAATTAGAAAAAAATATATTTTTTTTTACCTTTGACTCTCAGACTAGGTGCAGGCAAACGAGTTCTGTAACTGTATCAACATTCGTTTCGATAGCTTTATAAATGGCATACACCTTTTTTTTAAAACACAATGATAAATGATGATCAAGTCCGCCATATTAAAGCCGCCATTTTAAATGTGCACTACTATCTGACACCATATTTGCAATCAGCGACTTTGAAAACCGAGACATTTCATGAAAATCTAAAGAAGTTTAGTATTTTGCACGCCATATTGAAGCCGTCATCTCGAATATTGAAAATTAGGCGCCAGATTTGAAATCAGAGACTTCAAAAACCCCCACATACCAACTTTCATAAAAATCTGTTCTTGGGTTTGTTTGGAGGAACGTCACACTTTTTTATAATGCTCCCAGTAAACATTCAGACGCATATATTTTGAGAAAAAATGCATAACATTTTGAAAAGCAACTGCTCAGGAGAAAAACGATTTTCTAATAGCTCTTCAAAAATTGGAAGCTAAGACTTCAAGTCTTCTATGTCCCTATCGTTACGATGTTCACTCGTATACAACTGACGAAAAAAAATCGACTCTCAGAAAAAATTAAATACCTTAAAAACAGTCTCAGACCCGTAATATAAATAAGTTAAAATAATATGTACATTTAGCAGCTTAACAAAATTATATGATTTGTTGTTTAGACAAATACGTCTTCCCACACTATAGCAACTGACTTTTTCGTGACCACCCTGACGATGCGCAAAATAAAAGCTCCCTCGGAGCAGTCATTAATCAAAACCCAACGGTCTACTCATACCTGAATTCTTTTTAATATGCAGATGAAAATTTGATTTTACAATAGTATCAGCAAGATCATTAATAAATTCACCAAAGCAAAGTGGCTACAAAAATGATCCCTGCGGGACCCAACTCCACCACCGAAATACCCAATTATAAATCGGCAAGGCTTGATATGCTAATTAAGTTCAAAGAAGAATTTTATCATTTCATATAATCGTTACATTATAATTTTATGTTATGCCCGTTATGATTTCGCGGTAGAGATTGATAGACTTCCCGAATGGATAAGAGTTATTGAAGCAGCATAAGATCCTTTGATCAGCGGTAATCGAATTTAGGGTGGTTATGGAACCATTAATCACCTCCTTCAATCTATGTCATAATTTTTGCGATTTCTTTTTACTCAACTACGATACGCGACAAGGGGTGGATACCGTGTTTAGCAATATCTGCATACATGTGACTAATTTCTACCTTTCTACAACTCAAACAGCTTAACTAATTTTAATAAGGCATTGAGATGCGCCTAATCGAAGGACTGTTAGTGGGTATATGCAAATATATATATAATATGCAAAAAACCAAAACGGTATCGATTAACGATTTTAACTTTCAAAGTAATGTGCATATACTTTTTAATTCTTTTTATTTTGCTTATTTATTAGGTGTAATCATCGAACTGGAACAACCCTAGCGAAAAGTAAAGTTGCAGCAAAGCTTTTGAATATTTTAAGTGGCCGTTGCGCTAGTTAGTCTTGCATATCTTTTCATTTGATAAGATTACTATTAACATATTATACATACATACTTCATACATAAAATTACGTTCGCGGAGGTTACCAACAAATTCTAAAATTGGATTGCAGTGACGCATAAATTTATAATGGATCACTGCAATCCATAAATAGGCCATCCAAAAGGACATTTCTCCTGCCGCAACTATACCTTCTTTGAATCTCCACCCAACAAAAAATACTGCGGTCTACATTAACCACTTGATTCGATTAGGCTCGAGCTGGAATATTACGCCTAACCAAATTACTATAAACTAACTAGCTTTTATGCCCAGCTTCGCACGGTGTAAACAAATTTACCAGTGCGGATCCTCCATTCCATCGAAATCGGTCCAAGAAGTCGCCATATTGGATCCTCCATCTTGCTTTTCAAAATATTTATTACTGATGTTCCATATTCAGTTGATAAGCTTTCAAATGGAATCATTAAAACAGACGCAGAAATAAACTTACAAGAGGTATCACAAACTCACGCGCTATTGTTTTAAATATACAATAGATAGATAGATTGCTTGGTAGATGGCTATTCCGCGGGGTGTATTCTTGACCAACTTTGCAACAATATAAACGATTGATGCTACATTTGACTCGTCGTTTATGTCGTTTTTCGCAAATCAGAAATTAACGCAATTGAGAACTGCATCACATCCATCCGTTTTGAATTGACTATATTCCGGCTTTGAATTCTTATTTTTACTTAAATTTAAATATATGTAATAAGTTTAACATTTGACAATCCGTTTATTACTAAATCCGCAACCAAAAGATTAATTTACTGAAAACTTCATCCAAATCGGTCCAATGATCCGCGATAAAATCTCAAACAAACAAACCTTCATTTGCGTTGAAGTGCAAACCGGCTTTTCTTGAAGTCGGTTAAAAACAAAACAAACAACATTTGTCTATTTCGCAGAATTGTAACGCCTGAAAGTATGTAATCACGTAAGTGAACATTTTTGTTTCCAAGGGGTAAAAGTTCTTGGTTGGTTGGTTAAAATAGTGACCCGGCTAATCTGATCGGAACCCAATTCGCGCTGGGAGTCGCGCCATTTTGATACCATAAAATGATCTGTTGTCGATTGGAAGGGATTAGAGACAGTCAGTGTAAATCATAAAACGAACTACATACATCTCGGATCCTTGCCTTAGAAAGTTGTCAGGTCATTGAAAAAATGTTTTCCCAGAGCTCTATGCTGAGCTCCTGCCAAAGCAGGAAATTGACAGAGAAAGTGAGAGTCTTCTTCTCATCTGGGTCTCTGCAATTGCGATAGTGGTTGTTGGAGGGTATCCCCACCTTAACTTCAGAAAAAATATAGCGGTGGTCGGTGTTAATCAATTGCGTCAGTAAAGCATTCATAATTTCTACCTTCCGTTTGCAACACAGACGCGTTAAACCAAAAGCGACAGCGGCAGCTCGAAATTTAACCCCAATGATTGATGGCAATACACAAGACCAGAGCAGGGGTGTCGTTTCAAAATCTAAACAAGCTACCCACTGCTTCCGGACTAGCCAAATGTATCTATAAAGTGAAACTGGTGAAATCATACAGCAGGAATGCGTTTATCTTAGCAAGACTTATAAACGCTGTATAAGCAGAAAGTAACAAGAAAAGCAAAAAGCAGCGATAAAAGCAGAAAGCAGAGACAGAACTAATCGGTCACAATAGCAGAAACTTTTACAGCTTTCAAAAAGTTCGACTTTTGTGGCATTTTTTGTGAGTGTTCCGGCCAAGTTTTTGGTTTTTCTTTAAAATTCAGTGCTAATGGCTGCTGTTCAGTTCTTCTTCTCGAGTCTGCGCAATCTCACCGATCAGATTGAGCTTTCTGCGCGCGAGGAAAGTGACGACTGAACTTTGCAGATCTGACAAGCGCTGAACTTAGACTGATCTCATTTCTTTGAATCATCGGTGCTAAGATTAGCCCATTTTAGTTTTTCCAGCTAGTTTTATAGGGGCGAGTCTTTTCCTACATGCTCTTACGTACTAAGTATGATATTTCTTTCTGATTGCGCTTGCACCATTCCAGACAGCTGTACACGGCCCAGGAAATACCCACCGAAGAATAATTATCAGTTTGAACGCCACCCCGCTCAGTACTCAGTAGCCACGGACACGGGCTCACGGAGTAATCCAGCTATGCTCGCAACTTATTAAATTTATCGAGCTAAAAAAAAAGTGGGAAAAGTCGAGCAAAAAGCGCTGCCCCGTCTTTTGCTCGCGGTTTTGCATTGTTTCCAATCACCTGACTGAAACTTCTACTTCGACCTGAAGAGCTCTTTGCATAAATTGGGTGAGGTGAACAAACTGCCTCCCATTCGGATGAGATAATCGCGTGGCGGCGGCGGCCCAAAATTTTGCGATAAGCCAGAGCCGCTCCCGCTGGAGCTCCTCTTTGCAGGAAGGAGCGTGTCAACCTGTTCCTTGTTAGATGGCAATTACTGCTGTGACTGGACAAGGGCAATTAGCACTCCGCCAAGCGGTGAGCAATTTAAGACTGCGGAAACGAGCGACCGCACGCCGAGGCTCCATGCAAAAGCGCTTGAGAATTTCATCAAAACAATGACCCCTGGGATCGACTACTGCTCCGCCTGACCGAGTCGCCGGGAATGCACTCGAAGAGCGGCCTGCAGGTCGTTATTACTTTTAAAATATTCCCGCGAAAGTCCCACGTCGCCACTTCTCGAGTGGGAAGGCTGGGAAGGGAATCTCGTGGCCACTTCGAGGAAATACCACCTCGGAAGAACGCCTGGGAAACGTTACGGTTTAAGGAGAGGTCTGAGTTCAGTGCAGGTGAGGTATTCTGAGCAGATGAGATTGGGGCCGGGAATGCCGGGACTGGGACTTACCTCCATCATCCACTCGGCGACGATCTTCCGCATGGGCGGTGTGATATCTTTCTGGACAGTTTTGAAGTATGAGCAGGTCGTTGTGTATTTCTCCTCGGCCTTGAGAAGGTTCTCGAGGCACCGGTCGGCAAGAAACGTTGGGTCCACAATGGCCGTGTTGACATGATTATAACCGTTGGTCCGGGCGGCGACCAGGTTGCTGGCAGCGGCCGTTATCGCCCCGAAGGTGGTGCTGCCGCCGTTGCCGTTCAGTAGAGCATCACAGTCGTTTAGTACCACTTGTTCGGTGCACAGAAGGTCCATGGCTTGGCACTGTGTCCACTCGGGTCCGTTCACAGGGCACACAACTGATACTAAAACGGGATAGTTGCGGAAGCGCGAAGCGAGCGCCAAATCCACCAACCAACGATTTTCGCAAAATAAAAAGAAAAACTCCAGCAACAGGCACAAAATGTCAACGCGGTAACTCAACTCTGCGCACGCGCAAGCTGCTTAGCCGTCGTCTTCGTTTCGTTGGCAGGCTGATGCGAAGGCTCTTCTCATGCGGGGCGTATTGGGGGTGGGTGGTCTTGTCTTGGGAAATTTTTAGCAACGGTTCTGCGACTCGAGTAACTGTCACTGCTCAGTCTCTAGTCAGAAGAGTTCACTTTCTGCGAATTCGGTCCGGCACAACTTGAGGAGCGCGTGGCCAGGTTCAGTACTAAGCATTCTTGGCTACACCGTGTCGTCATACACCGCAAACGCAACACACTTTCCTTCACTTTTCCTTCTCACAGCCGGTGTCGGGCGCAATTGAATTGAAACGTCTTCTGCCGAGAGCTGCTAACTTCTTCTGCCAAAAGTGTCAGCAAATGAACCAACGAATTCTAAACCGCTTCGTACCCCAGCCGGCCCGTTCTGCTTCTGGTGAGTGTTCTGCTTCTGGCTGCGTCGTCGTCGTCACGGGCCACCCCCTGCCCCCGCAAGCAGAATACACACATCATATGGAGAATTCCGAACTCGCCTGCAGACCGAATCCACTGAGTCACCACCACCACACCCTAACATTTTCGGCGTTCAACGTTTGCACGTACATGACCATCATCCACTGTGTGCGACGTCTCGCGAACATATGCTCACCAACACACCAGCCGACGTCTGCTGATCTGGCGGAACAGCTGTTTGCTACGTCTAACTCTTGCTCAACCATATGATTGCTCCGCTGTGTGAGCGTTCACTACGGATCATCCGCCCGAATTCCCCGCCGCACACAAACACACACTTCGGTGTGTTCACCGCTTCCGCTCTTGTTCAGTCGGTCGGCCACGCGGCACTCAACCGGCAGAAGAGACCCCTCTCGAATTCCACAATGGAAATGAACACGGCAACATTTCCCCGCTACCGATTCGGCTGAGTATCATTCCGGAGCAGCTTTGTTGCGGGGAAAATGATGGGATCTTCTTAATCGGGAAAGAAGAGGGGCAGCGGAACGGCTCGGATCCGTATGGCGCTCGCCCTGGGGAAGTGCGATCAAACCGTGCGGCCAGCAACACGGTGCGGATCTGCCACTTCTCCTCCCGGTGCGCTTTGCTTTTGTTTTTGCGGCCGGCGAGTAAAGGAATTTCACACGTTCATTCATTCATCAGCAGGCCATGGCTTATCGGGCACTGCTGCCGGCTCGTCGGCTGATTCTGTGCAGACGAGGGGCGTCAATGCCAGGCGCAATTTTCAAGCTGCAAGATGTTTTGCGAAGACGCTTTCCCACATTCGGTTTGCTTGAGGCTTGAGGCACTGTCGCCAGGTGTAAGGAATTTTCTTCTTTTCTAACGATCCGCTTCTTATTTATCTGGAACCCCCAAGGCAGATTTGTATGCGCAGCCGGGTACGGATGAGTACAGGAAGGTTGAGTTGAGGGCACACAAAGCAATTTACTCCACACTTTTTGGAACCCATTATTTATCTCGCAACACCAAAGGAGCAATTTGTTCTTTTACGCTGAGCACAAATTGCGGAAAATTGTGGGTATCATTAACAAATTCACGCTAATTAAAAATCGGATTGGGACAAGTCTGAGTTTGTGTTTGTTTTTAACTATTAGAAAAAATCAATTTATTTCCGAAAGGAGCAAGTAGCACCACTTCACGGTAAGATTTGCAATTTCCTTGTCTATCGTCAGCTGTTTCTGGCAAACTGTAAGTGATACATCCAATAACTTACATCATTACCAGTAGACCCATCTCTACTTTGCCCGTATTCTTTCAAACTTGTAAATAAAAAGGCCCCATCGAAATCGATTCGACCACTCGAGAGTAGCCCCGATATAATAGTCAAAATTTTATTTCACATGTTTGTGTAATGTTGGTATAGTGTAAGTAAACATATGAGCTTAGAAAAAGGCAGTTGTTTCGAAACCGAAATTACGGAAACCCGTTCAAGTTGAGAATTTTCGGTCGTCATGTTGGATCCGCCAATTTATCGATGGCAGATCCAAGATCAGCGACCCTTATCCCCCTTATATTAATTAACATGGGCAGGGGTTAAAACACTCCGGGAAAATAATAGTGGGGCCATTTAGCTAAGGTCTTAAGCTACATAATGGTATAAAGATATTGCGGAAAAAGAAACTTTTTGGGCATGTAGCGAATTTAAGGAGGCCGATGTAAAATCAAAAAATTTTTTTAATTTTTTTTTCGTCGGGAATATATTCTATAAGGTGTTGAAAACGCGTGTCTAAGAGGGTTTCTCGATATCTCAATCCGGTCTCATGGAATCTTACATAGAAGCAGCGATGTCAGGTAGCGCGGGTGAGCAGCTGTCCATCGCTCCGTCTCCGGGCCGCCCCGCTCCACGCGCAGACCGGCACACATTTCTCGATTCAAAAGAAGCAAGAACGGCTCGGAAACAAAAAACTGTTCCCGAAAATCAGCTGCTTGAACAAGAGGAAGAACAACTCTACGGCGCAGGCATAGCCGACTAATATGTAAGTAGAGAACTCGTCTTTTCACTTTCCCAAACTTTAAGTTCAAATTCCTGGAAACGACATTTTCGTCTACTCGCTGCACGATAACTTTATTAAAAAAGGTTCAATCACGCTGAAAATTTTACTGTAGTTTCAACAGACCCTTGTCTACTGGATGAACCTACATCCATAGCCGATTTCGCGAATCCCCGACCGTAGAGGTTGCGAATTCAGCCAAAAAAATAAGCAAAATTTTCATTCAAGTCACATTTGGGGAAAACATTTTTTTTTGTCTCAAAGTTAGGTTTACATTGAAGTCACAACTGTTTTTCGACAATGTTTTCTTCCTGCTTCGTTTCAGACCAGCACTACCGCCGGGAGAACGCAGCGACTGAAATAAGAGGGGGCTTTTGTGTCACGGGCTCCGCCGCCATATTGAAACGCTGGCACACGAAAAAAACATTTATCTAATGTACAAGCTCTTGTGAAAAATTCAAAAACAAAAATTATCTCGATCCGCTTATTCCTTCCCTATCAAAATTTTTTTTTAAAAAAACACTTTCAATGTATCGGCCCCCTTAAGTGTGAAAAATAAACGAATTATATGTAAAGTTATGTTTAGAGCTTTTTTACTATATGGTGCTTCTGTTTGGGCTGATACACATATTAATAAACTTCAAAGAATACACAACAAAATCTTGAAGATGATTAAATTTCCATGGTTCTTCCCAACACGTGAATTACATTATAACGTCAACATTGATCTTGTGTCGGTAGAAGTTACTAAAATGTTTAACTATTTTGTACAAAACACTATGACTCATAAAAATGAACTTATCTGAGCAGTAAATAACGAAAACTGCAATAATTAGGTATAGTTAACATAGTAGTAAGACTTAGTAAGTGTTTTGAAACAAATTAATAAGAATGTTAGCATTTGACTTTTCACTATTATTCATTAAACGTCACAGGTTGTGAGGAACAAAAATTCTAATCTCTTTGCACAATTATGAATTCACGTTACTCATTGTACATGTATTACTTAAGGGGGTAGTCTCATGTCCGAGCTTAAATTTTGAAGGTTTTTAAGGATTTTTTTTTGTGGAAAATGAAATACAATCTTCTTATGATAATTATATGTTATTATTAAACTATTGAACAATACAAAAACATTTCTTTTAAATAAAAAAAGAAATATTTTAAGGTCATTTTGATGAGGCGAAGTAAGTCTCTTAAAAAAAAAGTAGGTAGCTCGCCCCCCTGATTGCTCCTTTCCCAATCATCTGATCATTCCATTATTATTCAGTAGGGTTGTCATTCTGTCCCGTAGCAGATTTAAAAGATTTGAGTGAAAAATAGCAAAATGGCGGCCTTGTAAAAATTTTTTTAAAAAATCGACGGTTTTTTTCGGTTTAAAGTCGAAATAAAACAGAAAGAAATGGATAAAAACATCTAATTCTGGCACCGGCCAGAACCATTTATGTATATATATATATGTGCAAATTTCAGCCCAATCAGTCCAATAGCTTTTCTTTAATCATCCGTGCCGGCGAAAAAAAGGTAGTTTCGAGAAAAACGCGTTTAAAGTTTAGAGAAAAAATTTTCATATATGCAGATGCAGGGTGCGCTCTCCCCTATTATATGTTTTAACTTTAAAATGACGTAGTGTATTGGTCTAAAATTTTTACAGTATATTCTCAACTTATTTAACTTTGAGAAGATGCAAAAAAAAAAAGATTTTTGAAGATCGAACATGAGACTACCCAAATAAATTCTCATTCTATTCTAAAATATTGGATTGAAACTTTTTCGAAAATGCCAGTTTTATTCATTCATATTTTGCTAAAGAAATAGTTTAAATATATTGTAGTGCCGTGTGGTAGTTCCTTCTTAATTAAATTAAAAAAATATGGGAAGATAGGTTTATGATTATAATAGCACAAAAAAAACTGAATTCTTCAACGAGCTCCCGTAAGAATGAATTTGAAACGATTGATATTTGCATTTGCATTCGCAACTGCCAGTAATTGGAGCTTCCTGAAACATAAAGGTTTTTTTAATTATAAACATAACTGCACTACACAATTATTTTGTTTTTCGAAAAAGCAAAAAAAAAAAACTAGTGTTATTTCTTTAAATTACTGCCTTACTCGCCAATTCACATTTATCTGACTGATGGCGGATCATTTAAGGCGCGGCAAAACAATATTCAAATTATTTTGTTATTGAAATATGAATAAAACAAATTAATTCTATTTTATTCTTCCGAATTTTTAGTTTATTTTAAGTTTGCTTCATTCAATTCGTTGGGAAAAGTTTCATGCAAAAATGCCATATGCCCAAATCACATAACAGACTATTACCATATTTGTTCAAAAAGTAGGCCTCTCGCTTTGAATGCTTACAATTGTGCAAATAATATCGCAGAATAATTTGCCTGAAAAGTAACTATAGTTTGAATGTTCTGTTACTTTTATAGCTGCTTCCACAAATTGTTGATATCGAAATAGTAAGACATTTCAATTTTTACTCTTATTTATAGCAAACACAACAGAGGGATGCTTACGGGGAGTGATGCGAATGGCATGAACAAAGTTATTACCATGCCAAACTCACTAGTATGTGGTTTACTTAATATGACCCTGAATTTTATCAATATTATATTTTTGCAATATCTGTTCATACATCAGCGAGAATTTTTTTAGGCTGATTTGTAGTTTAACTATTAAAGAACATTTCTGCAAAATTTCCAAGCAAAATCCTTAAAAATACCAAACTTATAGAGCTTCTCCAAACATCCTTTGGAAATGTTTACAGCATGTTTAGAAAGGACGATTTTGGAGTCTGACGAACGTTAACGATTATAATGTAAGGATTTTTTTAAATGTGAAAATTCCATAAAAATTGTATGGGTGGGGTCGAACTTTCGACCTGCTATCCTTTCGAATTCAGGCTATCTCTGATCACAATACTCAAAGCGCCTTTTATTTTATTTTGATATTTGATATTCATTAATTGAGCAGTACAACAAGAACATTAATTCTTTTATAAATGTGCCTAAACAGAAGGGTTTATCATAACTATATGTATGTGAAGCCTACTAAATTAAAAGCGAGAATATAAATTAAATAGTGAGGTAGAAAATTAAAATTAAAGAAAATGCAATAAGAGAGTACCATATAACAGGATTAAAATTAAGTAGATAAAAAGATAGAGAGAAGAAAACATAAAAGACAAAGAGGGGGATCAAATAGAAATAAAAAGTAAAGAAATAAATTCAGTCAAAGACGCGCATTCTGTTAAAGCAGGCTAATTAGGTAATGCACTAATTTAAGGTAGAGAAATACTCCATAATACCCCTTCTGAACGGACCCAGACCCGTCAATTTATACACAGGGTGCAGACATTGTGTTTTTGGTGCCTGAGGCATTAAAGAGAGTCCAACTGTTTATCGTGAATTGATTTTAGAAGCCTTGAGCACGTAAGCACTCCTCCGGGAATGGACCATGTACGTTTCAATAGGACTAGGTGGCACTGTCGCACAAAGCTCGCGTGAACCAACATTGGTTGATAACTAAGGTTCCGAACATTATTTCAGCACAACAATAGTTTTGAAATTCACCATAGATGCCAACCCGCTGGATTTCTCTGGGGCATTTTGGACTCCAAAGTCCTCACAAAAAAAATACGTAAGTTTGGACGCAATAAAGAAGTCACTTCAGCGGAATGGAAACGAACTCAGTAAGCTCATACTGATGCCGCGGACAACTCCTTTCTTATTTTTGGCAGTATTTATTTATTTATTTAAAATACAGTTTCATCAACAATCTGATCACTTAGACGAAGCATTAACGAAGTCAACTTTTAATGTGGCTTTAGGAAGTCAATATGAGGGTAATTTATTTTGAACGAGCAGGACATTAAGGTCGCAGGATCGTTAAAACCATAAATAGTACGATCGTATGAAAGGTGGAGGAAGTCATTTTTTCTCAAGGTGCACTGAGATATTAAAAAGAGCCAGAAAATCGGAAGAATGAACCCTGCACCCTGCAAACAATCGAAAGCCACAACAATTCTGGAGATGTTTCGTCTATTTTTCAACGAGTCAAGTGGGATAAGCTTTAGTCTACATAGGGAGGCAGGACAAGACTATTCTCCCAGTGGAATCCTCGAAGATCAAACCATAAGAATTTATGTTAAACGGCCTTAATGGACACCAGAATGGACTGATATATTCCAAAACAGGTCTCATGAAAGTACAATACAGTAGACGATAGATGTAGGCATCGTCGAACTTTTTGGACAACCTCTTGACGAATCCTAGAATTGCATTAGCTTTAATAGCAATAATATGATCCTCAAAAAAGAAAAAGAAGAAAACGATGAATTGAGAATAACACCCAAATCTCTCACCTTTGTCAGTCTAGAAAGAGAATGTAATTTATTGGGTAGTCGTAAATCTGCGGATTCTTTTTGCGGGAGGGAGACATAGACGTCACGTGTACTTGCTAACATTAAGTGGAAGATATTTAGTAGAATACCATTTATGAAAGGTTTCCAAGTCCGAGAAGTAGCGATCATCAATGTTACGCGAAGGATTTTCGCATCGTCAGCACAGCAAAAAATTCTCAAGTCGGTAGGGATAAAAAGCAAGTCATTAATATAAACTAGTTTTTATGTCTGGCTTCACACAGTGCAAAAAAATTTATAGTGCGGATTTTCCATTCCATCGAAATCGGTTCAGGAAGTTAATTTTCGGTCGCCATATTGGATCAGCCATTTTTCTTTTTCAAAAATTTGATTAGTGATGTTCCATATTCAGTTGATAAGCTTCCGATCAGAATCACTAAAATGGGTGGAGAAATAAATTCACAGGAGGAATCACAAGCTCTCGCGTTAGCGTTTTAATTATACAGGCCAGTAGTAAACGAGAAGGATCCTTAAAAAATTCTCCTATTTTTCTCGAAGGGGAAACGAGTGCAACTATCCAATCATCCTTTTAATTTATTAGCACAGTAGGTTTATATGTGGATTCGAACAATCCCCTATTATCCCTTTCCTGTCTCTGGTGCTGGCTCAGTTTCAATTTTTTTTTAACAAAAGGGAAATGAGGGAATTGTTTTTTTTAGTTTAACCTTCCCGTATTGGAATAACAGTCTTCCAAAGAGTCCGGTCTGAAACCTAAGTTCCTGTTTTACACCAAATCAGACGCTGTGCATGGAAATTCCAGTTGAAAAAAAAACGAATAAATATTGACACCCTGTCTTGATTGAATATACGTACGTCTCCACTTGTGTCAATATTCAAGTGGAATACCTCTTTCCCGACTTCGCAGAAAAAATTGGGTTAAATTCAGACACGGGTTGAACGAATGCAAGGATCTAAAATGACCAATGTTGTCCGTTTAATTGTGCTTGGACGTCTCGTAGACATGGACAATATCCGCATTAGGGTCAAGGTCCGTACGAAGGTCTATGCGCCGCGATTTCGTGAACAAATTATAAAAAGTCTGAACTCGCGCTGAATTAAAAATGTATTTTCTGAGAACAGTCGGCGTAGATCACAGGTAGCGAAAAAGTTGGGACCGCTGCCTATAGGTAGCATGTTGCTACCTAATGGCTGGTGGACTAGTTTGACTGCTTGGCGGTTTTTATCCTGGTGCAGTCTAGTTCTGCGCCTTGCAGAGATCAGTCAGCACTCAGCCTCCCTGCCTGTGGTCATATTTGTAAATGAATTTAAACATCTTTTTTGTCCGCTGCTGACTTATAAATGCCACTAGAAAGGTAAATACTTAACGAGAGTTTCGGCCAATTGGTATGCCGCATACGTCCCCATATAAATTATCAGGCTATCGTTAATCAGCTGCAGATCACTCCATTTCGATGGTAAATCACACGTATCACGGCAGAGCGGATAGCCTGCCGGTGCTGTGCCTGTTCTGTCCGCTGGAATTTTGTTGGTAGCCGTGCGCCCAGATCCTGGTTTATGTTCCTCGTTTTCATGAAGACTGCGATCGCTGTAACGATGTGCTAACAAGGTGATCTGCGAGAATTAAAGCAAGTCTTCGCGTGTCTAAATACCTATTTGAAAGAAGATGATTGATCTTATCGCACAGCCATTTTTCCACTTTCATCCCCATGCTGGCAGGTTCGCCTCCTCAGGAGCGCAAGAATGCGCCAAGTATTTCGCGGTACTGCAACTTTGTCGTAAACAGTGGAATCTGAAGCTTGCATTAAATTTTTTAATAGTGCAGGCCTATTATGCTGGGTATATTAATAGATTAACAATAAATAACTGACATTCTTCCTCCAGGTCCAAAGAAGGGAGAGAGTAAGGTATCTGCTCCTAAGCAGACGCAAAGGAGACACTTTAAAATTAAGCGCTCCACTCGTACAGCACCATTGCACTCTGCTCATGCATATACGAGTTTGGCCGAAGAAACAATTAAAATGCATTGCTAATTGCTCCTCTGCAATATATTCTTCGAAATACACGAGCTTTACTAATTTCTAGTTCATAAATTCCTTGCAATACAGGGCAGGCCATAAACGAGTATATAGGAGTACATACCTTAAGAATTGTGGCCGTGGTACATATTCTGCTGTGATATTTTCCTCCACCTCGAGATGCTGGCATTCTCACGAAAGATATTTACTCGCAGCGCATTCCTCTCTTACAATCAACTAGTATTTATCCAGATCCAGACATGATATACATCTGTTCCTAAGGTCCTATAATGGTGTTTCCGGTTCAACTGGAAGCCCCATGAATTTCAGAGCAAACAAAGTTCTCATTTACAAAGAATTTTACTATGATGCACTTTTGTATATTTTTTAACAAACTCTTTTAATCTCACTTTGTCGTCCGTTCGTCTGTCACAGCAAAATACATATCTCGAAATTGAAAAATATAAAAGCTGGGAGGGTGAAGTTATGACGTGTAAATTTATGATCCCCAGTATGTTAGAATTTCGGAACAAATTTCTTTTTCCATGGGGTAAGGTCTTCATAGAGCCCTTTCAGATATGTACTTCACTCCAGAAAATAGATACGAATATAGGTTTAACCTTGAAAAAAAAACGTTGTTAGCTAAATGTAACGAATGTTTGTTCTGTAAAAGGGCGGTGATTAGACATTAACAATTTTTGACTGAGCATGGAACAGAATCAGGTTGGGCGTTCCTGATGAGGGTCATGTAAGGGATGTAAAGTAGATCAATACTGAGGAACTCATCAAGGCGACTGATGTGGAACTGATAAGATTTTCCTGATCGATTGCTGGATTTTCTGGATTATTTCTTACTTGATCTAAATTAAACAATTAATACATATTGATTTAAGTAAGTAATGAAAACCTAACCTAACTCAACTTATGATGCACAAATATTGTACAGTTGTAGAAAAATATTAAGCAAAACGTTTATTTATTTATTTTTTAGTACATGAAAGAAACGTAGATATTTTCTATCTTTTGCATGTGTATCAGAAAAGTATTAGTATACCGACCATCAATTTACCTCCTTACCTAAAAATGTTGTTGTAACTTACATTTTTCTCTTACACTCAAAGAAATACCTATCATTCAAATAAAGAAAATATGATTGGGTAAGTGGGTTTTTATAAAAAAATTTATTAACTGGAAGAAATGTTTCTTAAACCAAAGAAATTTGTACTCAATTTGAAGTATAGAGTTGCCTTGGTTAGATATGCTGGTTGCTGTGCACTACTGTTCCAGAGCTCCCGGGTTCGCATCCTACATGATTGAGATTGTTTTGCTTTCCAAAGATTATAATTGTAGCAGATATGAAGTGTCAGTGGAGTGTTTCACCGGAAATCACACAAAAACCTAGCAGGTAATTTAGACGTGAGTTTCTACATTTGCCGTTGTCATATGTTATTTATCACTGAATCTGACATATACATATGTATGCAATACAACATAGCGCATACTTTAAATCGAGAACGGACTGCCATAAATCAATGAATTTATTGCCTTGTTTGTCTGCCTTTTATCAAAGAACTACGTTATTAATATTAAGAAATGGGCGTTTATTTTGAAGATAGTAAGGGTATTCACGCTTTAGTGCAAATGGGCCTTGCACCCTTACATCGAGTGTAAAATTTCATATTTTCATAGTTGTTTCTATGGCAACCGATTGTTTCATGCACTTTATTGTTTGCAACTATGAAAGGCCCATTTGCACCAAAGCTTGATTACCCCTAGTGTTTCTCAAGCGTAAGAAAGATATTAAAATTATTGTAAAATATTTCTTTCCTCTAAAGATTGGGCGTCATGAGCGCGTATTCAGTGATGATTTTCCATAATTTTATAGCTGTTTTCCATAACTATAAGGGAATTTTTTTCTGAGTGTAAATAAACATTAGGCAACCCCAATATTTTCATCTAGCAAACGTGTGTAGATCAAATATCATAACGTTGCAATAATAACAATGTGAACTATAATTGCTGGTGAAGTTTAACTTCTTAGGTCGCCATATTGGATCCGCCATCTTTAATTTACAATTTCCAGACCCAAGTAACATTCTTTCTACTACAAAAGTTTATATTCTAATACATTCAGCAATTTTTGAGAAAATCGCGGCCATGTGTATGCATGTATACACATCGCCGCCTAATACAGAACCTCCTTTTTTCAAGTCTGGAAAAACGAAATACACAGAAACAAACAGGAGCTCTAAATTAATTCTTAGGCATCAAATGTTCTATATAGCGCTCTTAAGACTGGAAATTGTTGGATTAAACTCCTAAGCCATAAGCGAAGAGGTTATAACCTTAACGTTTTGTCAGAAGAAAATTCAAACATCTTGACCGGACGTACTTGAATTCTTACCAAGTTTGAATAGTTGTTTCCTGGGAAAACACGCGCAAATATTTTTAAGTTTTTTGTTTTGTTTTTTAAATGATTGTTGTGAAAGAAGTAGAAGAAGAAGAAGAAGACATAGTCTAAAAATAGAAAACAAAAGTTGCGACGGTGCAATACCTCCGCGAGAGCATTTTTAATGTGCCTTATGCAATGCGAGCCCACAATGCTTGAGCGGAGCGCTGCTGGTGCAGCCAGTGGAGGATTCTTCATAGATCTTCTGAGTTACAAGGCTTACATGACTAATGAAATGCTTTGCTTGTGCACCAAGTGTTTCCAATGGAATGCAAATAAAAGAAACCGCGCTTAGCCCGAGTGCGGGGCCGCGCCACATCCTCTCGCATATATGTATGAAAACAGCACGGCGAAGGTAAAAAGCAAAAAATTAATTTATTCATTAGGAATTTCTTTATTCGGCGCTTGTAAGCGAAATAAGTGATATTTGGGGAAGTGCGAGAGTGCGCTATAATTCGTCGCCAATTGGTTTCTCAATGGCGAGTTCCCAGATCCGCAGGGTAAACGTTGCAGAATTTTGTCACCTCGGAAGGTGTATTAATCCAAAGGGACATATTTCTGCGGCCAAATTGTTCACGTCGGCGGCGGCGCATTTTAACCTTCGTCAATTGCCTTACCACCACCAAACCTGATTCCTTTTTAGGTGAAGTAAAGCGTTCAATGGAGGTTTCATATTACCCTCCGCAGGCGAATCGAGCACAGGGCCTGTTCTGTGAATATTCGTGGAGATCTCTTAACGATCGACCCATCCATCCCGACCGCCTCCCTTTTCTGCTGGCAGTGGTAATCTGGGAGGCCGCTTTGGAATTTTGCGTCATTATAAATGTCTTAATTAATAGGAGCCCCGATAGCCGAACTTTTGAAATCTGTGGGCACCCGTGAAAGGAACGAATGAGCAGGCGGCCCAGGCAAATCCTTTTAATGCGAAGATAAATTTCAAAAAAAGACGAGCCTTCCTCGCGGTCTTCTCTTTAAGTGTCGTGTTTGGAATACTGCACCATCATAAGATGAAAATATGCGCTCAGATAAATGACGGCCGCTTTATCTACAGACTGCAGCATAAAAATTCACACTCGCTTATATGTGAACGGCTCGGAAATTACAATACATTTCCAAGCAATTCATTATAAATGCAATTGCCTTGCTGGTAAATAAATACAAAGAGCAAATTCCGCTAATTTACAATTTAAATAGAGGAAAGTGTTTGCAGGTTTTCCCAGCACAAGGTTTTTCACATCTTACCGCAGAGTAATCTGTGGTTGATCTTACATCTTCTAAACCATTCTAGACTGGTTTTAACTGTATGCTAAAAACGAGATTAGAAAAGTCTTCATTCATGGAGAAAACCAAACTTACATTGTATTTTTATAAATCACAGTTGCTGATTTGAATATTCAAACCAAATGCAAATAGCGCAGCTGCACGCAATTGCAATTGAAGCTCTAGCAAACTTGTGCTTGCATAATGTAAGATTGAGAACTTTAACTGACTATGTGTGCTTGTGTGTGACACTATTTAACCCTATTAATCATTTCAGAGCCCCTTACTACGGACATATTGAAAAATGCACACATTTCAACATTCGGGTAGACTTTATATTAAAAATATAAGACCGATATTAAAATTAAAATGCAATAAAAAAGCTGTTCAACAGGCTTGCCTTTAAACTTAAATAGCTTTTTTTTCTAATTACAGTTTTATAATAATGTGTGAATGTGAATCGTATACTAGTACTATTTGAAGTAATAAAAGTAATTCGAAGTAATCGTCTGATCCCCACTGCTATTTAGTCGCGCTCACTTGAACGCACGATAACATGAAAATCCAGGAACTTGACCGTCAGCAAAACTTAGCATAAAAACTTTGCGTTAACATGAACTTATCCTACATACATATATGAAAACTAAAGTCAACACCCACCCTGGTTAACTGCATTAAGGACTGAAAATACCGCAAATACAATTTGTAGATAGATGCAAACATGTTTACCAAAATTGTTTTAAATGGTCTTCAAATAAAATTTTGTTTCATGAAATTTTGGAATAAAAATAGTTGCACTGCAAGAATGTGGCGTGGCGTTCGAATTTTTCCTTGAGTTGTTGAATCGTCACAGGGTAGTACGCAAAAAAAAAACCCAGAGAAAGAGGTCCAAACAGGTTAAATCGCAACTTCTCGGGGGGTAAGTTTGGTCTTCAAAACGAAATATGGCACGACCTGGGAACATGAATTTCAATTGCGTCATTGTTTCGTGTGTGGCAGTTCGCGCCATCCTGTTGAAACCACATATCATTTAGGGTCATTCCATCAATCCGCGACGGACGATTATGCACACAAAACGAACACGTAACTTGCGAATTGTCACTGTAAAATTGTCTTCATTTTTATAACGCGTCTTCACAATTAATAAACGTTCTTCTATATTTACACACAAACACAACCTAGTGATTTTTTAACTTTATTTTTAGAAAAGAATGGTTTCGTTTGTTATAAGTGCACACGGAAGAAAATATTCAGATAGATATACCGCGGAAGAGCTGGTTTTATTTTCATTTGCTCAAACAAAAATATATTTTTCGCACTAACACTCCACTACACCAAGCAACCCACATTATGTTTATATTTTTTTGTTGAAAGCGACCTTAAGCGTCAAGCGACGTACATTACAAGGGTTTTTAACATTTTAACGTTTCAGTTAGAAACCTTAGATTTTCGTTCTAACTTTTAAAGGTGGAAACCCAGTGACCGCTTCACACGATTCGACAGCTCTGAAAGCGTCACACGCTTTTGTCGCTTTTTGTAGCGTTCAAAGCATTGATAGCGTTGAAAACCCAATGTACGCTTAATATGTATGATGAGTGGTCGCATATCGTTACTAATTAAGAGAGATAGCATAGCACAAACATATTCTCTCCCAAACACACTTTTTGTATTATATTAAATGAAAATTTTGCACGATCAAATAATTAATTTTCTGAGTATTGTATCGAAGTCATAGGTGCTTAGTTTTTTACATAATTCCATCACAATGTCATGTAGTGCGTCTATGAAAATACATGCAATAATTATAACAAATAAAATAAATACCTGATATTTCAATGATGATTCTCGATTTCCCGGCTTCTGACCACCCTGATAGACGGCGCAGCTAAGACTGGAGCCTGGTTCGCAGAGTCGAACATTTCGAATTTTTATCCAAATATTCGACCTTCTAAAGGATAGTAGTACCTCCACAGAATGTACTATAAATTTTTAGAACTAAATTATCTACTATAAATTTATAACTTACAGAAAAACGGATAGGAATCGTGTAAAAAAATTTTTAACCTTTAAGTGTGATTTCCCCGAAATCAAGTTTAAAGATAGAGAGAGATTTGAGAGACTCTATTATACTTGGACCTCAAGCGATAATTGCTTCAGTAATAATAAAATTAACATTTCATAAATTTGCAAAAGTTAAAACTCAGAATTTGGCACGAATATATAATCACGGAAACATCAGAAGAAGGCGTGAAACAATGAGAACCCAAAAAGATTTCAAAGTCCAGCATAGTGTGATCGAAAGAGCTACGGGAGCGTCGAGGAACATTAGCGCTTCTAACCAAATTGTAATTGTAAGAAAGGGGGGGAGCTTCTAACCAAACTGGAAATGTTGATATATTTGTGTTGCATGGTTACAAATAGGCAAGTGGTAGTTTATACGTGACAAGTAAAGAAACAGGTTACTTGCTCGTGCTGATGGAGAAAACAACTTACACGATAAATAGAACTCCAGCAAATTCATTTGGCTTTCCTGTCGGCTTCCTAGGCAACTTTATTTGCCTACAAAAAACCATGCAAGTGAGTGTTCCCAAATGGCAAGTAGCTTGGAGCTTGCTCACTTGCCTTGTCCGTCAACTGGCCTCATGTAAACCGGTCTTTACGACTGATTCAAGGATCTACTTTCAATCCATTTGGCATCTGATTCTTACATGAAATAAGAACTATGAAATATAAAATTAGACTCCTTCTCAGTGCATTCTGCATTCGTTACGGGTACTCGCCCTCTGTCACCTCTCGCCTTTATATAGATCTCTCTCTCTCTTTCTTTGTTTTTCATTTGATTTCATTTAACTTAATTTACACCTTTATATTTCCTTAACATTTATATTAGTTCGTAGTTCTTAGTTTCATGCCGGATTATCACGTATCTTAATGTTTCTTTTTTCTTATTTTACTTAATATATTGACATAATCAAGGTTTATCAATAAGGATTAGCTTTTTTGATAGCTTACAGCATTGCCCGTTACTCATCTGCATGCGCTCATATCACACATTGCGTGATATTTTGGTCAGTTTAATCGATCGACTGAGCAGACAAGTGGAAACAGTGATATCGGGCCAATGGATTTAATATATACGAATTTTTCCGGCCGTGTATGCAATTTTGGTCATACATAGACAAACTAGACTAGTCGAATGGAAAATTTGAATTGAAAAAATGGACATCGAATCAATATGTTTTTTTATTACAATTATCAAACTATTTTAACTCATTTTATGTACACGAATTAAAATAACAACATAAAAATCAACCATTATCTTTTGGTACTCAATTGCCTGCAGAAGCCCAGCCGAGACAACAGAGAACGAGGTCATCGGAAAAGTCGGTAATGGATGTCATTGTTGTCGACGTATGGTCGTTGAACTGCAAAGCATGGTGTGGTGTATAAAGTGTGTCTCCTTAAAACTATAACCACGAACGCCATAGGCCATATTCAGAAGATTATAAAATTGGCAAAGTTGGAACCATATTAAAACTTTTTATCCATTTCTACTAAGTGCTTTAGATTTTGAGAAATGCGGGTGTTACTGTATTTCAGAGCGTAGTAAAGCGTATTGCGAATTACCGATCTTCTGAATATGGCCTATTGGGTTAGTAAAAATTAACTTTGTGGCGAACTGCTTGTCTTCCCCCAAAACCAGTTGAGGAGAACCGTCGAAGGGCTTTGATCCGTATTGCCTAAAATTTGATTTCCTATTTCCACCAACTCTTCAAATTACAACAATTTTTACTTACTTAAGTCCTGTCCGACAAGTTCTGACACAGCCTCTTGAGGCATATTCGCTACGTCCTCTTGCATTTTGCCCAAATCTCGTTGTCTCTGATCCCTTTCATCCCAAACTCGTTTATCCTTTGGGTGGTTAATAGCATGAAGTTGAGAGATCCTACTTATTATGAAGCAAGTAATTAAGACATTCTAACTATTTATTTTAAGATATTACTTTGTATTTAAATGTTCATTTTCCTTCAGGATGGCCTCTTCTACCGATGCGGCTGATGTTCTTAACTTGTGTTTTTCGGGGCTGTTTGGGTTTGAAAGAGATCCTTGATCGCTTTCAGAACCCGCTGGAGGTAATTGGAGAGAAAAAAGAAAGCTATCAGAGTCACAAAATAAAAATATTTTTAAAAGTTAGTTTTTAAGTTGAATTTTTATGCTTTACAATAACTTTGTGCAATGAGTAGAAATGTTTTACTCGCCGATAAAATGAGCAAAAGCATAGCCGCGTTTACACCATTAAATGTTTACGATTTGCGCGTTGATTGCATTTACTTAATTTTTTTTTGAAAGTCAACATGAAGTTCTTTAAATGAAAATGATCCACTTACATTCCGAGTATCCTGTCTTCCTTTTGATATCTTCCGTATGCCTTAAGGAGTTGGAAAGTTTTAGCTGCAATGTGTCTCTCTCTTCAAGAAGGTTCATTAATTCCAAGGTCAACTCTTCACATCTCATATCCCTTTGGTGGAGCATGTAAAACGCGAAATCCAGCTCAGACTTCGGCACTAGAGTCTCAGAATTTTTACGTAAATTTATATCAAATATGGAACTCGATGTATTTTGGGCATAAGGATCATGTTGCGCAGCCAATCGGGCATACTCTGCACTTCTAGTGGCGAGTTGCTCTTTCAGCGTAACAATCTCCATCTCTTGATTCTCAAGCGCTGTTTGCATTTTTTCGTATATTTCAGGACTTATACTTGTCGGCAATTCCTCTTCAGTTTTTTTATCCTCCTGAATGACACTGCCCTGCGATTTAAGGGTTTCTATTTCTTGCTGAAGACTGTCTTCTATTTGTTTGAACTCATCTTCTTTTTCTACTAAATGAGCTCTCCAACTTTCAGCAACCTCTCCACAGCGTTGTTCTATAACCGCTTCCCAATCAACCTTACTTTGCTGTAAGTCACTATGCGTTTCATTGTTTGTCTGTTGTATTTCTTCCCTTCCCTGATTTTTAAGAATCTCCAAAGAGTTTTTCAGCTCAACAATTTCTATGTTTTTCATGTCCAGTTCAAGAACAGTCTGCCTCATTTTATCTTCGTTTTCTAAACTGGCCATAACATGATTGTTGAGGACCTGGAGTTCCTGCTCCATGTGTTCCTTTTCAGAGCGAAATTCTTCTAAAGATTTTTCCAAATTTCTATTTCTTTCAGTTAAAAGAGCGTTTTCAGCTTCTAAGCTGTGTACTTTCTCTTTGAGTTGTTTTACCTCTACTATGATTTCCTTGTCGATATCGTTTTTGGCTACATCACATTGCTTCATTTTTTCAGACAGTTGAGCAATTTCATTGCTTTTGTTGGAGCTATCGTTTTCGACGCGACTTAACTTTCCCTCCAATTCCTTAATTGTTCGTTCGCATTCTCTGTGAATATCTTGCAATTGAGAAGACTGTCGTGTCTCCAACCGCATAGCTTCCACCTCCCTGGACAGATCGGCGTTCTTCTCAACCAAATTTTGCAGTTCTTGGGAAAGTTTTGAGTTTTCATTCAATTTTCTTTCATGCTCAGCACGAACGAGATCTAGGTTGGCTTTTATCGAATTGGACTCAAACGATAATTGCTCCATTGTTTCCTGGTAGTCGGACAACTGCATTTGAAGATTCTGGTTCCTTAGCTTGAATTCATTGAGTTCCGTTTTAAGCGCTTGATGTTCGGCTTTCTGCGATGGTGCTTCTTGCAATGAGTCAATTTTTTCTTTAAGAGTTTTTATTTTGTTTTCACTGATTTTGTGATTTTCCTTCTCCTCTTCTAACAAAGCTTGTAGCTCATCTTTATCCACCCGTAGGTCTTCTAGTTCACGCGATACTTCCAAGTACTTCTTCTCCCAATCTTCCTGATTTGCGACCGTATTTTGCACTGCCGGAGCAGCACTTTGATTTTGATTTTCACTCCATTCTTCCAGAGTTTTTATTTTTTGGTTTAATTGGCGAATTTGCCCTAAGTACATTTCGACATCTATGTCCTGTCGTTCTTTCATTTCAGTCATCCGCTCATTGGCCAGAGTCAGGACATCAATCCGTTTCAGTAGACCTTCCTTTTCCAGCAAGTCCTTATCAATTTGCTTCTTCATCTCGGTAACTTTATCTTCCAGCTTGCTCATTTGGGACTTCAGTTCTTCTTGGATGGCTAGATCTAAATCGTTGGACTCAACTGAAGCTGATTTTCTAAAGTTCTGCCCGGTTAGCTGAGTTATTGTAGTTTTATACTCCTTTAACTTTTTCATCATTTTGCCTGATTTGATCTGCAGTTCTACTTTTTCCTCCTCCAAATGATTGCGCTCCAATTCGAGCTCTCGTATGCGGTCTTGATGCTCTTGCAATTTTATCTCCATTACATTTTGAGGAGGAAGAAGCGATAGTTGCTGTCCAACCGCGGAGTGATAATGCCGCTCTTCTAGTGCAGCTTCTTCAGAGCCCCATTCCCAGCCTTCTTGTTGATCTGGCTTACATGCTTCACCGGACGGATGACAAATATAGGCCTTTTTAGGAACAATAACCTCTTCCTCAACTGGTGTTTGCTGCTCTAACTGAGTGAGACCTTGGTGCGAGTCGTGTTGTTGTGGTACGTTATCGAAGAACATACTAAGCCCACTATTGTAGGCTTGCGGCTCCTTATCATCCCAAATATGTTCAATATTCTGCTGCTTATTTAATTGTGTCTCCTTCTTTTCTAGCTCCTTGATCCGAACACCAGTTGTCTTCTGCAGTTCTTCAAGAGTTTGGGTTCTCTGATGAAGGAGTTTGAGTGTTTCGTCATGCACCCCAGTCAAATGTTTTAATTTACTTTCCAATTCGTTTGCGTACTTCTCTAAGTCAGAAACATTTCTTTCCAAGTCCTCAATCTTTTTTTGCTCGGGAACACCTCCCTCAACAGGCTGCACATCTCTACGAGTAATTATTTCATCAAAAACGCTGGAGGTCGGCTGATCCAGCATAAAGGCCGAAGCAATATCGGTTCGAGGATTTTTATGCTTGTCTAGTTCCGATCTTAAACTTTCAATTTCTCTTTGGCTTTCAAATGTAATTCTCTGGACTTCCTGCTGCAGATTGATTAAGTCGGCTGCTAGCTTGCATTGTTGATCCTCCTTTGCACTGAGTTTTGTTTTTAATTCCGAAATTTCAGATTCATATTTCCTACACTTCTCCTTCAAGGCGACAAGTTCAGGACGTTCAATGTGAGCTGACCCCTCAGCGATTGTGGCAAAAGGATCGGTTGCTACAGCAGCCATCGCCGACATTTGGAGCTTCAAATTCTCTTTTTGGTAGTTATCAATAAGAGCTTCCTTTTCAGTCAACAACTCTTTCAACCGCTTGTTCTCTGTTTCAATAAATACTTGATCATCGGTCTGGTTCTGACTAACTTGCATTCGCATCGAGTCCAGCTCAGAAATTTGGGTCTTTAGCACGTTAAGCTCAAACTCGTGGTTCTGTGTCAACGTTTCTATTTGGTGTTTTTGATTATCAATTTCAGTTTTGTCCTGCATTACTTGCATTCGAAGCTCTTGCAGTTCGAACTGATCTTGGGAAAGAGATTCATTTTGCATCCTGATCCATGTAATTTCTCGTTCAAGGTCGTTTTTGATTTGTTCTAAAGAATTACCGCTTTCCTTCAATCGAACATTTTCGTCCTTTAGAGCCTGAAGCTCGTCACGAGCCTTCTCTAGACTTTCCTGTAGAGAACGTTTTTCTGAATTAACATTTTGCAGTTGTAGGCTAAGTTCGTTTTCCAATTCATCGATTTCAGCGGTTTTAGTAGACAATTTCGACTCATACACTGATTGAAGTTTACTGAGCTCAGTTTGCAGGACTCCTACTTGATCCCGAAGGGCCTGATTTTCTTGTTCTATCGTCTGATACTTCTCTTCTTTGAACATATCGAAATCTTTTTCTAATTTAGCAAACCGTTGCTTTAGTTCTGAGAACTCACGACAGGAGTGCTCGAGCTTATCAGAAAGTTGCTCCTTTTCCTCTTGTGTTTCCAATAGTCTTCTAGCAATTACATCGTCATGCTCTGACAGCATATTCAGACGGTAGACCAATGCGTCTTCATTTTGCTCGTATTCATGTGCTTTCTCCTGCAGTTGCGCATCTAATAAATTGGCCTGCCTTTCTAAAGATGACCTGCGCTCTTCGAAACATGCAACACACTCTTCCAGCTTATAAATGTTTTCTTTAAATTTATTGTTTTCTGTTTCTAACGTCTCAATATAAGCCATGTCCTCTTGAAGTTTAGCTTGAATTCCATTGTGTAAGGTTTCCAATTTCGCGATAGTAGCCTCGAATGCTGTTTTTTCTTTTTCATAGGTCTCTAACAATAAGGCATGATCTTGTTTTAGTTTATCATTTTCTTCCCTAAGACATTCTGTATCAACTCCAGCGTCATTTCTCATGTTCTCAAAAGCAGTAAGTGCTTCAGACATTTGTTCTTTCTCCGCATTAAGTCGCTGAATTTCCCGATTCCTCTCTTTTACAACTGCCTTGCATTTTTCGAATTTCAAATGTTCCTTGTGGAGGTCATCCTTGACCGCTTGCAACTTTTCTTCTGCCTCCGATAGCATTATATCCATTTTTTGCCTCAACTGCTGTTCACTATTGCGTTTCTCCTCGAAATCTGAACGCAACTTTTCAACGATGATAGGAAGCTCATCCAATTGCCTGGAGGTGTCTTCAATTTTTGCTAGGTACACTGCTGATTGGTGCTGAGCAGTTTCCAGCTCTGAAAGTTTGTTATCTAACTCGTTCCTTAATTGATACTTTTCGTTCTGGAGTTCTGCAATGGTATGCCCAGCCTCTTGCAATTTTTCTGTCAGCGCAAGGATTTTACCACTATCGTGGTCAGTCGTGTTTGTAGATTTATTACCAGTTTCTGGTTGCTTTGCAGCAGCTTCCTTTAGCTTGGTTTCCAGCTCTGAGCACTGCGCAACTTTCTTCTTTAAATTAGCTGCAAATTTCTTGAGCTTGTCGTGCTGTTCCTTGCATCGCAACTCGTAATCAGAACTTAATTTTTCCAGAAGACCTATACGAGAATGCAATTCGCGATTTTCCTCTTTTACAACCATTAAAGCATCTACCTGCGCAATTTTTTCCGTATGCGAATGGAGTTCTAAAAGAAGCTTTTCAATCACGATTTTATTTTCGTGATTTTCCTTTACCAATCTGTCCATCTCAGCCTTTTTGGAGTCTATAATTTCCTGAACAAAAGCAATTTCTTCCTCTTTTTCAGATGCCGCGTTTGTTAATTCTTCAATCGACTTGTATAACCCTACTATCTGGTCATTCAAGGTCTCTATAGTCTCCTGCTTATTAATCAATTCCTGGGCTTGCTCTGCTGCTAGCGCCTTACTTTCTTCGAATAGTATCTCTAACTTACTTATTTGTGGCTTCAACTCATCCATATACTTCTCATAGGACTCAGACTTGCTGTTTTCAAGCTCCTTTAGTTCCTTCTTGAGATCAGCTATTTCCAGTTCGTACTCCTTCAGTTTCTCCACCTTCGAAGACACTTCAGTTTCGTGCTCAGTATAAGTGTCTATTAATTGCTGCTTTTGCTCAGCGACAAGAGTTTTCAGAATCTCTATTTCGTTGTTGGCAGTTTGCAGCTTCAATTCTATATCCTTCCGCAAATGTGTTAAACGGGAAATTTCATTTTCATAAGACTCCTTCATATGATCAAGTTCTCCTTTCTCATACCCCGCATCCTTTTTCAAAGACTCTATTTGGGTAGTCAGAGCGCATATTTCCGTATCCTTCTTTTCTGATGCGGTTTTCATCTCCTCGAGATCATTTCTAAGTTTTTCAATTATTCTCTCTAATTCAATCTGCTTTTCAACGATTATTTCACACTCCTCCTCTTCACTGGCATTCTCAGGAAGGGCCTTTAACTTCTCCAGCAGTCCACTGATCTGTTGAGAAGTGTTTTTAGCTTCCTTAAACAACTTCTTAGAGGCGTTGGTCTTACCGCTTCTATCGGTAGCCTTGTTGTAATTCTCTATTTCAGTATTCAACCGAGAAATGCTCTTCTCGCAATGTTTTATTAAATTATCATCACCCGCTGCAAAGGACTTCAAGAGTTCAGTTACAGAATTCTTTTCCTTCTTCATAAGATTGAGTTGATTAGTAAGCGATTCCCGCTGTTTGTTTGTGTCCGCAAGTTCTTGAACGAGTTCATTCTTTTCCCCCTCCAAAGTTTCATATTTCTTCTCTAGGTTGTTTTTCTCTTCCGTTATTTGACTTAAAATGGAGTCGTTATTGATCTTCTCCTCTGTGAGCTCATTGATTTTACTAAGATGTTCTTGATTTTCATTTGTAAGAATCTCCATTTTCTCAAGCACTTCCCGTCGTTCTGTGGTAAATAGCTCAATTCTATGCATCAGCTCGGAGCTCTCCTCCCGAAGTTTTGTTAGACTTTCACTCAATTCTTCCCCCATCGCTTGATCGCCTTCATCGAGGGTTTGAGCAGAAGTCTGTTCTGTTGTAGCAACATCCGTTTGATGGACATCTCCTAACCCCTTGTTGAACGCTTCTATCTCCAATTTTTCGTGCTGTGTAAGTCGCTCCACAATCTCAATAGATTCCGCCGATGAGCTTGATTTGCTTAACTTTTCGACTTTGTCTAACAGCTCGATATTCTCGGCCAAGTAATGGTCAACCCTTTTACTCAGTTCCTCTTTCTCTTGCTGTAGTTTTTCCATAAAGTCTTTCAATTCCGTATTTTCAGCCTTGTACTGTTCTATATCATTTCTAAGCTCATCGATTTCCGTGAGGTAGCTGCCGACCGTTTCCTCCAATTGTATGCTTTCTATTTGAGATACCACTCGGGCGGTTTCGTCACGATCGGTCATTTGGTCTTTGAGAGATTCTAGTTCTTGTTTTGTTGTTTGAAGATTTTCGGTCATATCCAGTTTTTGTTCCTCAAGGAGTTGAATTGCTGATGTCTGATTCTGGCAAGTTGTTTCCAAAATCTGTGGATATAAAAGATAGGTATATATTTATTGGGTTGGTTTTCAATTGCTTAAATGGTCTTCGAGTATCATTAGGAGTAGCTTAAATATATCCTTTTGGTAGAGGAACTTCATTGAAGTGTATATTTTCGATATTTTGAGTAAAGTGAGATTTATGTATTTATAGTCTGCTGCACTTTGGAAGACCTTCGCACCTACCTGCTGCCTAAAACTATTTGAACTAAACGTTTTACAGATATAATTAATTTTATCTTTGCCATAAATCAGTTAGGTTTCAAGAGGCTGATGCACATATTCTTCTTTTAAAAATGTCGTTATAAAATTGTTTGATGAAATTATATTAAAATCTTAACAACTTTCAAGTATATTTTCAGAAGCCGCTTATCATAGATTTATATTCCCCATGTTTGGAGACGCGGATTGTGCTTACGAGAGCTGATAAAGCCAACGATTGTAGTCTTTAGACCAATTAGTCTAATATTCTTCGTGTTAATTTTATGAAGATCCTTATACGACTTACTTAACAGCATATATGTATCAACACCTGAATCATACAAATACTGAAGGAGCATTTAACAATATCCGCATGGAAGCCATCCAGAAATTACTTTCCCAAAAAGGTGTGGAGCAAAGATGTATTTATTGCATAGTGTCGAACCTAGTTAACAGTCAGCCAACTAAATTTAAATTAACTAAAAACCAGCGCATATAAATGTTAAGTAGATCCAGTGGTAGATCCCACTGGGCCCGTGTAGTAGTCATATTTAAAGTACGGACACACTAAGTTCTAAGGGAACAAATAATAAAAATAATTTGCCATTTTCCGTTCGCTTTACATATTGTGACAAAAGGACAAATAATAAAATATTTTGCCGTTCACTGTGTTTGGGGATTAATGCAAAATCTTTTTCAAGAAAAATTCGATACATGAGGAGATAAGCAGCAAATCACTGTTGGGCAAAAGAAAACAATTTGAGTAATGGGTTAGTTGAGAAAATGGTCCACGACGTAAGTGGAAGTTATTTCTGCAGTCATAAGATTATAGTGAAGGTGAGGTGATAAAGAGTTTTCCCATTTCTAATTTCTACAGCCTGGAGAGAAGGACTAAACCAAACTTATGTCAGTAAGAGGTAAGGACTAATCCTTATGCATGGAACTGTAAAACCGTATACAGTTCATTTTACCGTACAAAAGGCGAATTCTTTGAGCTATGAATTCTCGCCCTATCCCTCATATTTACCTGACCTACCAGACAAATTATTACCTGCTTTGCATTAAAACATTTCATACAGAAACATTTGTTCTAATGTGCAAGAGGTAGGAAAATACTTGAAATCTTTGTTAGTGACTTTCAAAGCAAGGAATTCTTCGAAAGAGGGTTTGTATTGACTTTTTTAATTTTTTTGACAAAAGGCCTGGTAGTTAGGTAGTGATTATGTTGATGTTCAAAACGTCTACCAATTAAAAACAACTGCACTTGTTCCTTCGTGAATTTGATGTTTCAAAATGTGTACAATAATTAATATATTCCATTCGAGAATTTTATTATGCTGACGATGCTAATATTTGTCGCGCTATTTGTAATACAACTCACACTTATTTCCAATATGTGCAATTTCTACACAACGACCACACCGCCCGTTCTTAATAGCACTCATGAAGTCTCAAATGGATCTCACTATGTTTATGCTCTCCTGAATTGTTTCTGAAGTATTTTTCTTCACTTTTGTTTTCTTAAATATTTTCGCAAGCATAATGATCTTTCGCGAAATCACAAAACTAAAAACTTGTGCATGTGGTTAAAACTGAATTCTTTTCTAAGATTACATCGATGCTTCTATATCCGATTTACTAAACTTTCTCACTCTTCTTGGACACTCTCAGAGGATATTGTTATATGCAAATACTTTTTCATCGCATTACTTTTCGTTTCTTTATGTCAATGTCGTCTCAAAGTTTTGATCATGCCAACCTATCTTCAAAAATGTGTTGCTTCTCTTAAAAACAAAAAAATAATACCAATGTAGAGCCTATACTCAGAGTATTACACGTAAGTTTTCTTATTAAAATAGCACTTTGCACCAAACGTGTGTGCTCAGCTGGCGCTAAATTATGTGACAGTACCATTATTCCAAGTTTTTAAATTACGTACTTTTGTATGGCAATAAAACAATAACTAGAACACCTACCTGTATTTTCTTCTCAATTTCTGAATCGCTGATTTCACTAGGTTCTCCACTCAGAAGTTTTAGTTGCAATTGTCCCTTTTCTTCCTCCAGTTCCGCAATCTTCTGTTGAAGCTGTTCGTTTTCTCCGATAACCTTAACCACCTCTGCATGTACATCTGAAATTTTATTGAACTCATCTACTTGCTTTTTCAACTGTTTCATTTTCAATTTCATTTTTATCATAGACTTGTTTGCCTCATCCAACTGGGATTTCAGTTTGTTTATTTCAGTTTCTGCCTCGTCGTAGGTAGACTTCGAAAAGAGCGATTTTGGCGTTGATGCTTTCAACTTCTCCTCCAGAACAGAGAAGTTGGCATTGAGAACATTGTATTCTATGGTCTTTTCAGCAAGTTGATCTTCCAGTTGTTGAATTTTCTTAATATGACTTTCTATTTCTTCTCGTTGAGCTGTGATTGTACTCTCCAATGACTTAATTTTGTCTGCAATATCCGTGTCTGATATATTATTGTTTTGTGGTGATTCCTGCACAAGTTTTTTCAAATCGTCATTCTCCTTATCCAATTCGTTGATTCTTTCTTGCAAATTTTTCAATTGATTGGCGTATTCTTCAGCCACATGCTGAGCTACATTTGATTCGTCAAAAGAACCGTCATTTGGCCTCTGGCTTTCTAAATCAGATATCCTATGCTGCAAGCTTTCATTGAGTTTGTTGAGCTCGTTAATTTTCGTACTATAGTCATGAGCATCTTGCATTTTGCTCTCGAGTTCGGCAATTTTCACAGTTAGTTCGAAACGTGCATTTTCCAAGATTTTGTTAACTTCAGAAAGATTCTCAGTTTCCCTTTCCTTCTTCTGCACCAATTCCTTTAGCTGCTGAATTTCGTCCTTGAGAGTATCCTCAGCGTCGATGAAACTTGATTGCATCTTGAACATTTCCAGGCGGGTGTCTTCCAACATGTCCACTGTATTCTTTCCCTTCGCCGATAGGCTCTCCGTCATTAAGCTCACTGCCTGAGTGCGAGCTTGAATGATACATTCTTTCTCTTTAAGGCTTTCTTCAAGGTCTAACACCTTGTTCTCTAACATTTTTACAATTTCACTCTCCGTCTTTGGAGCGTTCTTCTCCCTATCTAATTGCTTTTCCAAAATTTTCACCCTGTTTTCTAGGAACTTTATTTTCTCTTTGTCCAAATTCAAAGGGATGAAACTGAGGTCTGTTGAGGATTTATATTTGCCACTTACTGGGTTTAGATTAAGACTAGTCAAATCTCCCATAGATCGACCAAGTTCGGAAGACCGCTCTAAACTCTGTTGAGTGCTATCCATTTTGGCTTTCAGCTGAGTCACAAGCTCCTCAATTTCCCTCTTACTATTCTCCCTCTCGGCCATTTTGAGCTTATTTTTCTCCATTTGCTGTCTCAGCAGTTGAATTTTTTCACTTCCTGGTGTTTCTGACCTCGCCTTCGTAAATGATTGAGATCGTGGCGAAGTAGCCGGGGACTCTTCCAATATTGGATCATCTCGGATTTCGCTGAGGGATTTGTCCAAGTTTTGACGTGAGCGTGCTTTAGATTTAAGGTGTGTGAGCCTCTGCGCAATATTTTTAACTTTCTCTTGGGTAAATGAGTTAGACTTTCCTTGCGCTTCCTCTGATTTTCGTACCAGCTCCTTAAGAGCTGAAATTTTCGCCTTCAAAGAAAGAAGTGTTAGAAAACGTTTTTATAAGGATAGAATAATATGTATGATGAATATCTGTTTGCTTTTATTCACGATTTTTCTGATACATATAATATAATAACAAGTCTAAAAATGTTCGACTTTTTTACTAATCATACATGAACCAACTGTAAGCATTTATGCGTCGTATATGTAGGAAAACTGCAAGCATGCGTCCCAATGCTAACATATCGAAAAATTATTAATTCACATGTAACTGCACACCCTCCTTTGTAATATGGGAGTTCCAAAATTAAATTTGTCAACAAATGTAACCCTTGGGCAAACAGAAAATTTAGTTGAACTAAGCCGCATTGAGGCTCACAGAAGTGATGGCAAACACATTGGAAAGAACAAATTTGTCTTAGAATTTCGCTTAAATTTGTTTTTTATCAGTTTTAATAAATAACGAAAATAGGTCGTCATTTATTTAAATGTGCAGAAGAGTAAAAATAGCTTACAACTTATGCGATAACACAACATAGAATAAAAAGACAACAAAACAAGTCTTTGATTCCAACGCAAGTTGACACAGACATTGATAACCTCAGAGACCTTTCCTTCGGGCATTATCACATCTGTTAGCAATTGGAATTATTTCTGGGCGTTTTGTCCCTTCAAAAAAAAAACAATTTAATTAAGCCTCGAATTCTTTTAATTTTAGAAATAGACATTTAATATTTTCCTCGAACGAAGCATGCAAGATACGATGGCTACAATTTGTTCTTGATAAACAATATAAGCAGAGTTGCCTATACCAGTTTTGTTTGAATAGTCACGTCCTTATATTTAGATTTTTCGTCCCGGTATCCATAAGACGGTAATAGAGCTTGCGTACACGTCGCTTTTCTTAGAGGTGTCACGACACTAGTTGGGGAAAGGAATTTCGAGGAAGCATGTGTGTACAAACCCAAATTCTACCATTGTATTTCCTGAAACTTTGTGAATGCGTTGCATTCGCAAATCACAAAAGTACCTACCACAGCTAAAAGCAAACAAGATAACAGGAATTTTGGGAAAAAAGCGCAAGGAAGGACAACCACTTCTCGTTACACCGATCCAGACCGGGTATTACCAAATTACGGCATTGTGTCTCACAACATGAGCGCGTCGTTCATTTCTTACAAGGCGAACCCATAACACTCCTACCTTAGCGATCGTCAGGTAGCGTAAAAATATTTCATTACAAGGACTAGCCAAGGCAATGCAGAAAAGGGAAACAACACGACGGTTGTAGGGATTCGCCTCTTTCCTTTCTTACGTAACTTGAACCTGCATTCGGCATCTCTACCGCGGAAGGATAGGATAAATAAATTGCGAGGCAGGGTACTTTCATTCAAAAATATATCCCGCACTACCACCTACTTGGGATTCGCTTTAGAAAGAACACGGAAGACACATTCAGCTGTAAAAAACAGTAAAGATTGATTATGCTGCACTGCCTGCTCTTGGGGTTTCAACTAGGCAAAAGCGGCGAAGACGTATTCAGATCTAAAAAGCAGTAAGGGAATATGCATATGTATCTCTTTAAGGGGAGGTTCTTGGTATTCAGGCCCCAATTTTTGGGAACGGGGTTCGAAACATTTTGCTGTGCTAATTAACGGAAAAATAATGAAAAAATTCTATCTCGACCCGTTTTCGAGATATAGGGCAATTCGCGAGCCACCTAACGTTCGTAACTTTTAGGAAAATTCTATTATATATTATAATTTCCTTTTTATAAACTGCCGGTGGAGTTAATTTTCCTTTTACAAACTACCGGTGGAGTTAATTAGCACAGCAAAATGTTTCGAACCCCGTTCCCAAAAATTGGGGCCTGAGTAACAAGAATCGTGCCCTCTTTAATGTACATACGTCGGGTGGATTTCTCCCGGTCGCTGGCTGCCAGGCAAATGAATTGGTTTTGTTCGAATTCGACAAAATAATTCGAAAATTAAAAAGCGGTCTCACCTCTAAGAGAAGCGCCGTGTACGAAGGCCCATATACAGTTAACGGAACTAAAGAATTGTAAGAGAAAATATGAATCAAGCGAATCAGAAAAATATAATAAGCACAACTGTGATGACCTTGCCTCCAAACAGCCCAGACTTATTTCCGATAGTCTTTAAAGGGCTTTTGGTAAAAATTCACAAAATAACAATACTAACAAAGAAAAAGTACATATCACATTACCTGGGTAATATTTTACTGCAACAGAAAAGTAAACACGAGAATTGTTTAAAAGCTTTTGGTAAATTTTCAAGAGATGACGCCAGAATTCAACCAGATGCGAGTCGTAGCCGTCTTAGAAATAACAATGGAAAAAACGAGTTCTGTGCTATGATAAAAGAATTTTGTTTGCAGAATTGGAAGGCCGCACAGAATAGACGAGTTGAATAAATGAAGTTCATGGAGACTGCACCAGAATTGTTGACTTGATTTTTGGTTGAATGAGTATAAACGTGACCTCTGACCTAACTATGACAAGACCTATTTTTCCAAAGGGATGGAAAAACTGGCCACCCACTGGTCAAAGTGTGCTCGATGCTTAAATATAAAAGTCTAAAAATTACTAACTTGGTTTTCTAACAAACCTCTCACATAACGCTCGAATGTTTCAGGTGTTATGTATAGATACATATTTTTTTGTGAGATGCTCACATCTAATAAATCTAAACATAATGGTACCCCACATTTCACAGTAATGCAGCCTCGCATACCGGATGTGCAAAATTATTGAGCTCTGAATAAGCTGATGATGGCAGTAGATGAAAACGAAAAACACATAAGCCCATGAATGAAAAGCCACCAAAGAAAAAAAACAATGTAGCAGGGCAAGATGAAATATTGCATTGCAGCAGAGTAAGCTTCGAAACCTAGATATTTTAAGAACAGTTTTGCTCGCCATGCTTGGTTGGTTTTTATGTAAATCTTTGGGAGCCAACCCGCAGAACCATTTGTGTGTCAATCAACTGTTAATTTACGAGCAAAGTTCAATTAATTTATTACAGCATTGGCGTCTAGCTTTCCTTCGGATTCATTTCACGCGGTTGCAATAGTTAAATGGAACCATTGTTTACATTTTTAAAATGAATCATGAGAATCCAAACAAAAACACTCATTCAATTCAAGTCCGTCGCCACTTGGCTTTTTCGGAGGCCCCATCAGCCCTATCCCTGCAACCGCTACTCGAATTGACGAGAATGGCAATTGGAATTTTTTATCAAAAGTGAAACTGAGCTCCAAGAAAAACATTTCGGAAGCAAATTCGTCGCAGGCCAAGGTCGCACGGGTTTTTTGTGAAAGCAGTCTGTTTCAGGCACTGAGCCTGAGCAACACTGGACACAGATGCAGACCAAAGGGAAAAAAAAACTGGGGGCGGCCACTCCTTTACCTGCTGTTTGTTGAAATTCTCCTGCAGCTCAGCGATGTCTGGTCGTTCTTCGCTTCGATCACTCGTCGACATTTTCGGTTGATTAATTTGTGTTATTTGTGGAATCGAACGGCATTAAACGATTTGTTAGTAGGGCGAGGAACCACGTAAACTTTCGGGGAAACTTGGCGATTCCTCGTAAACGGACACGCTTGCACTGGAATTTATAATAAGAAATTTCTCACTTATTTATTATTGTGAACTGGTTAAATATTTCTAGCGACATTACCAAAGAATTTATGCACAACTCGCGCAAAACACCCGAAATACAAATAGTTCCATGTCAGCAGTTCTTTGATATTAGGCAACTTCACTTCAATCTGGCTGTCAAAGTTCATTGGTGCCAAGAGCAGAAAGTAAATCTTTGCAGAGATATGGGCACGTTCAGATTGCGGAACTGACGACCCGGAAATGAGCTGACCATGATCAAGGTGCATACAAACTGAAGTTATTGTTTTTTTTACCCGACAGCGGTGTGTTCTCTGTTTATCTAATACGACTGATAAAAAACACAATATACGCAACGCAAAATAAATGTTTCGAGTTTTGCATCAAATTAAAAGTTTAAATAAACACAACAATTTGTATACACGCCCTTTATTATGATACGAGTTTAAAGAAATTAGAAAAAACAGGAAAATGATTTCAAAAGTCTAATTGTGTTAAATTTCAAGATCTTTATGATTAACTCACTTCTCTCCGGCGGCGCGCGTGAGATAACTCGTTCAGGAAATTTCGTCTACAATATCTATTGTTTCGGGCGCAGTGTGTTAGGTTGCGCCGTATTGTTGGAAGAACATGTCATCCTGCATCCACATCCACTTCTGGTCAAAAAAAGTTAGTTAACATGTTACGATAACGACCACCATTCGTTGCATTGCTAAGAACGACGACGAATGAAGGTGGATGGACGTTGGTTTACATTTTCTTGTACTTTGTTTTGCCATACATCAGGATGACCCAACCCTCAAAATGCATTGTCTCGTTTTAAATCTTTTCTGGTGCATACCATGCAATTAAACGAAGAAGAAATATTTCAAAATAAGTAGTTTATTTCTTAGTATTACATTCCCTTTCTTCCCTTGGAACTTTGTTTCTATCACAATAAAAAAAATGAAGTACCATTTGTTTTACTCCAGTAGTTTTATGATACCCTCAAATCCTCTGTGCCTTGCGTAGTCCAAAGCGGTATAGTCCAGCAAATCAACGCGATCCTTCTCAACATTATTGTCCAGCAAATATTTCACAATTTCTGCGTGGCCATGAAGAGCAGCAGTGTGCAATGCCGTTTTTCCCGAATATTCCGGTTGCGAAAGGTCAGCGCCAGCCAAAGAATATGATTCGATGCGTCGCAAGTAGCCTTTGGTCGCCGCAGAGCACAGTTGCTCCCCTACTGAACGCGACGATCCCGTAATATGGGCCCCACATTTAATGAGCAATCGGATAACTGCATGATGATCGCCGGCAATTGCTTCCATCAGTGGAGTTCGGTCGTGGCGGTCTCTCAGGTGAACTGATACCCCATTGTGAAGGAGATATCGAACAATTTCAAGTTGACCCTCATTTGCCGCGATGTGGAGGGCTGTTCGATGGTCGTAGTTCACAGTGGACAAGTCAGCTCCATAACGTTTTAAATTTTCAATCTGAAAAAAGAAGAAATCTATAAAAAAAAACATTAAGTACAATTAGATGGTGGGACACAATGTCCAAGACTAATTTACCAGATGCTCAAAAATTCTTTACTTATTAAATAGTTACTAAGGAGTTCAGGACTAAACGCATTAAAAGTTGGAATAAAGAATAAAAAATATATTGAGAAAGATGATTCATGCAATTAGAATATCAAAAAAGATCTGAGATTACTCTGTTCAACGCGATGGCATCCTAAATGAGTTGATGTAAAATTCTTACTTAGGCTGGGTGCAGGCAAGAATGGTCAAATATTCGTATTTCTGATATCTAGTATATATTTTACTAATGTATTCAACTCCTCTCTCGGTAGGTCAATGAGAGAATCGTTTGGGCTCCAACTTCAGCCTATATTTCGATTCTTTTATGAATTTAATATATGCGATTGCCATTCATGAGAAATTCCATTTTATATCTATAAGGTGATTCATTTGTTTCATAATGTCGTATACGATAACCGATCTTTATATTATCTACAAAATTTGTGCAGTTCAGAAAGACAAACTTGATGATGACTTTGGAATTGATAAGGGTCATTTTAAGGTAAACTTGATTGAATTTTTCACTTAAAAACATAAAAGTATAAATTTGAACTTGAAATCATCCCTAGGTCAAGGTCAAGGTCAAGATTCAAATTAAGTGCTCCCTTTGAGGTCCACAACTTTTATACGCAACATTTTTTCTATTTTTTTACCAAATATCTACGTGGGTTGATAAAAATAAATCACTCTTGTGATGTTAAGTACACACACAGGAGAAGGGAGCGGAGTGTACATAACGAAAGAAATTCTTTTTCGATTTTTTCAATTCAAAGCAGTCTAACAACACAAGATAATATATTGAAGTCACAATCCTTTCAGAGGTAATATCTTATTTAAGAATCTCGCAAATGTTTTCATCTATCCTTACACCTAGCGCAATGCTCTACCCCAAAAAAGGTATGTTTCTTTAATAAACATTTCTGAACTTTGACGTGACTTTCGAAATGTTACATTTAATTAAACGTAGAGAGAACTGAAGTCGTTACCATGTTTCTCGATGAAAATATCACGTTTTAGGAATTATCTTTGCATTTAAGCGATGTATGTTTTCAGGAAATTTTTAGCCATTTGTCACAATGCCCTACAGAGAAGAAACCTTCATGCGTTATTTCTTACTTAGCCGTTTTCGAGATATTAGCAAAAATGTTTTTTTTTTAAATAATTAAATAGATCCACTGTACGTTACCAGAAAATTACTCGGTATAAACCCCACCCTTCCAGCTATTTCCAAAACAAAATTTTCCCCAAATTGTAGGATGGATGGATGTATGCATCTAAACAATTCATAAAAATAAATAAGGCGTATTTAATGCTTTTAAGTTACATTGTACATATAAGATGTCTACTGCCTGAAAACAGCCATCCTTTGGAAGTCTTTAAACAAAAGTTTAAAAAAGATTAATGTACCTAGAGGAAAAAAATCTGCACTATTTAGCTCTAACAAATAACAATTCTTTACCCTATTTACTATTCTTTTGCAAATATTGTTGTTGTGAAATGTTGCTCTTCTAGTTCAAAACAGCAAGTAATGGAATTATTCGAATATTCCCTTTACTTTTACAATAATTCAGTGTGAACTCATTACCTGCTTTATATCACCTCTTATAACTGCATTGTTCACAATAGCGGGAAAAATGGTATCCTCTAGCTGGGCCACCTCTTTCGGGGAAGTCACATTGAGAACTTTGGAAACAGCGTCAATCAATTCAAAAGTGTCCTTCTCAGTAGCCGAATTTGCAGTTAATTCTCCTCTTAAGTTCTCCTGCATCATCTGAAAAGCAAGGTACAAATGGATGTGTAAGTTAAATTTTTGGTTTACAAATAATAAACATAAATCAATTCACATCAATGCACATCCCGAATTTATTAATCACCCTGTAACTTGAAAACAGTTAAGCTGCCCCCTCTGCCGTACAATTATTTGCTTAGCTAGGTAAGATTTATCACCCCTATAATTTCTGCATACGCTATAAGATAACACTCTTTATACTCTCGTTTCGTTACTGATATACTGTTCGTTACATATTCCAACTATGTTATGTAACAAAGAAGCTATTTGTTATTTTGATAAAGCACAAGGTTGCAAAATGATGGGTCTAAGATGGCTGCTGGAAATGTTAAACTTCAAGGAATTCACATGAAAATCGACACCAGGAGGTTTTCGGGGTCTGGTTCACTGGTCTCGAATCTATTATTGAAATTTGGAAACTAAAATGGCGGATCCAATATAGCGACCGAAAATTTAAACACATAGATTTCCCTGTAAATGAAAATTTATAAGCTTTTGGGATCGTTGATTTTAAATCTGCTATCAAAATTTCGAACTTCAGAGATGGCGGCCAGAAGTTACCAACGTTAATGAATTTTCATGTAATTGGTATCTCAGGGTCTGTGATATCGAAATAACTATTTTTTTCTAAACTTATATGTTTATTAATGCGATACTAAAACCCTAACAGAGAGACTTCTTGAATCCTATAGACTATGCATCGTAATTGGAGGAAATGGTGGCGGCATACAAAAATCTAGGGCTTTTCTGTATTGTTATACGTTACGGTTAAATATTACTATTTTTCAAGATATTACTACTTACTTCTTTTTTAACTTTTAGCGACCATTCATCTTTACCAAGAACATAGGAAAGTTTAGTAAGTGCAGCTTCTGGTGTCATATCATATCCAGGAAGGACTCCGAGTTGCCCAAGTATACTTCCGGTTTCGTAGAGTGCCGAAACAGATCCCATCGTGCATTGTGTGCAATTGATTATGATAACGCCTCTGTCTACAGCGTTTTTAAGTTCCTTCATTAAATCCTCCCTATTTGAGGGGACATTTCCGGCTCCAAACGTTTGAAGAACTACGCCTTGCATTGGCGGCTGTAAAAAAGCCTTGAAAGTTGCCACGGATACGCTCGGGAAAATTCGCAAAATCCCCACATTCTCATCGAGTTGGGAGTGGACAGTAAATTTCTCAAGTGTTCTAGGCCTGTGTATGGCTCGGTAGTCGACCTCGACGTTTATTCCAATCTTTGCCAGTGGAGGTATATTCGGCGTGTCGAACGCTGCCAACTGTTCAGAGCTTACCTTGGTCGTTCTGTTCCCTCTAAGCAATTTTGTGCCAAATACCACACACACTTCAGGTATCACGTAGTTTCCAGCTAGTACAAGGGCTGATGTGAAGTTATCTTTGCCATCAGTGCGAGTTTCGAAAATGGGAATTTGCGATCCGGTAATTATGACTGTCTTTCCGAGGTTTTCCAACATAAAAGATAGTGCGGAAGCTGTGTAAGACAGCGTGTCCGTGCCATGCAAGATTACAAAGCCATCGTAAAACTGGTATGACTCCTGGAAATAAATGGTTCGTTATTTGAAGTTTTAAAAGACTTTCTCTTTCTTACCCGGATATCTTCTGCGATGTGAACCCAATCGGTTATGGTCATATTGCTGGAGTCCAGGATAGGAACGTACTCAGTTATTGTGTATATTATCCGCCGCGAAGCATTTTCCACGCGAGGCAGCACCAGAGGTCCCATATTACCTTCATTTCCAAATACCATTTTTGCATATTCTTCGTCGTGCATGTCGGGATATTTTCGAATTCTTTTAACCAATGCATTCGGAATGGGCTGTAAAACTAACGTTCACAATCTTTTAAAATTAATTTATAAGGATTGACTGAAAAATTCGAATATGATGCAGTCGCAAATTTTGATTGAAATTTAAAAACCACTTTTCAATTTACAGATAAACAAAATCGGTAGGAAGCTCCCGCTCCAATTTTGCTTTGTCTTGATTTATGTTAGGAGTTACATTTCTATAGCATTTTCAAAAATTCATTGTTTTTTATTATCAGCGACTAAACCTTCAAATTTCTTTACAAAAAATTGCTAAGAATTCTTAAAAATGACCACACACTCCCCGAGCATCTCAACCGTTTTCGAGTTACAACAGGGTGATTAAGAAATTTGGGATGGACATTATTATTTTATTTTTATCTTTTGATCTACTCCACACAGCGACATCAAACTCCCGCCAAACGACTACTATCTTAATGTGATTCCCAAAAATACCACCAACCTCCAATAATTGTTGGTGCATGATCTCGCGTTGTCGTGATCGAACACAACTCTTTATGATTAACGAGCTCTAGACGTCTCGGGATCATAGATTCGTTCAAACTGTGCAATTTCCGATATGATTGGTAAGAGCTCGAAAAACAGGAGATTTTTAAAATTCTACAATACCTTTCATGAATGTCTGCTTTCAATGTCGTTTGAGACAAATCATTAAGTGCCCGGACCAAGACCGTTTGCGCACCCATTAGCAGTATCGGCCGCTTTGAAAAAAGGATCGTTTTTTCACGTTTAATGAGCATATCGCATACGTTTATACAGGGCGTCGAATGCACTTATGTGGGTTCATGGGGAACTCAAATATCGACCCTGCTTACGTATCCCAGGTGATCGCTTGAGTGATGGATGTTCAATGAATCTACGTAACGTAGGTTTGACTCGTCAATGCTTTTATTTTGTCATCATAAATCCCCTTAACCCACCCCGACTGAGGAGCGTCGTTGAGATCAAATTCACCAGCAGGAAATTTCGTGGGCCATCGTTGGTATTCACGTTATTGTAGAGAATTGTCACTTCAACCTTCACGCAAATTTTCATAAGCTTGTTGCGCGTTTTTCGCAAAATGAAAATGCATATGTAGTTTGTTCTTCCATCGTTAATTTGTTGTAAAGTCTATAAAACTTAACAAAATTTGTTTAGCTCAATTTGTTTAGCTAAATAGAATTGTGAGCTGTAAGCAAATGACTCCTAGTACTGACAAAAGTGAACCGGGGCCATCTTTTGCCAAAGTGCTTGATGACTTTTCCGAGAATCTAATATATTCACGATCTAAGGAAATACAAAGTCATGTTATCCTGGTGGCGACGCATACGAGGAAGATCAGCGATGATCTGGGGTTCTATTTCTAGTTTACGAACAATCGAGTGAATAGTTCTCAATAGAAATTAAATTGACTAATAACAACTACATATATCCAATAAATTTACGAAAATTCAAAATATAAATATTCGGAATAATTTTGGCTGACGTGAAAAGTTTAGAGTAGGTAAACTAGAAGGCACATAGTACATGATCTATTTTTGCTGGTGTTTGATGACTCTAACAAATTTTACTTTATTTTACAAAAAAAAAACCCGTACGAAATTTAAACTACAATAAAAAGAATGTGAAAATTAAAATCACAAAGCATACTCACCATCATTTTCATTTCTCATCATACCGATTGTTCCGCCAGTGTACAAAACCAGTACTCTTGCCACGGAACCTTCAGCAGTGGAAGTATCTCTGTAGCTAGCATTTCTCCGTAGGGAACCTTTTAATCCATTTCCATTCTGAAATCTTGCAGGAGAAGCTCCGCATGGAATTTGTAGGCTTCCTGATCCATTTGTCTCGTTGTTCAGGGAAAGATTAGTTACTCCATTTGTGACGCACTTGCAGGTGTTTTTCTGGCTATTCATTGCAGGAGCAAATGTCCCATTATGACAATTATCTCCTGTTGGATCTGTCCTTTCAGACATAATGTATGAATAGACAGCTGCTATTTTAAAGAAAAAAGATTTTTGTTTACTAACACAAATGGCATTACTGAAAATGTTATCGAATGTCATCGTAATAATTTTAATTTATGGGTAAATTGGCGGATTTACAAATTTTAAATTTTGTGTTGATTGACTTTTTTCAAAAATCAGACTACTTTTAATTATAACATTTTATACATGCAGTAGTATCTTGCTGAATTTGAAGTACTTAATAAGACATGCGCGGACCGTAGCTCTCTACGAATTTAAAAAATTTACAATTAAAAATACATAAATGTTTATCACCGACATATGCAAATTAGAATAGACTGATTGTCATGTCACATTTAAAAGAAATCAAATCAGGCAAGGCCAACTTTCATATTTCCACAATTTGCTTGCAGAAATGGAAGTGGTAATATAACTACCATGCTGAATTAGGACACGAGTAGTCTAGTGGTAAGCGTGTTAGACTGCCGATCCAAAAGTCCCAGGTTCGAATCCCACTCGGACATCACGCTCCCAGAGTGCGCTTTTCCTAATAAGCGACAGATGGAAGCCCTATCAATTAGGATAGCTACTGCGGACTAATCACCCAGCACAGCGAACATAAGCGATTAAAAAACCGGAAGCAGAGCCTCGAAGCAGATCCCTATGCTCCTAAGTGGAGTGAAATAGGAAAATACATATATACTGAATTAGGTACGTCCGTGGATATATCTATACATACATATGTATACGTATGTATGTATATGTATTTATATATAAATAAAATTGAAGTGCCTGGCTGTGATTTTGATTTTGACTGCCTTTTCCAAACTTATGTTTATTTACAGGATACCAAAATCCAAACAAATTTTTAACGTATTTGACTTTCTGTCTGTTTGTCCAGGCTAATCTCAGGAACTGCTGAAGCGGATTCAATGGGACTTTCACTGGAAAGTAAGGTATTTTGTTCCGTGTGGTATAGGCTACTTTTTACTCTGGAATTGTTTTGAGTTCCTGCGGAAAAAAATTAAAAGCTGTCTCTACGTACTAAACAGTTTTATTCAATCTGCAACCGTTTTAATAAGAGTCGCGACACCGCTCACCATCGTCGGTCACCCGCCACGACACACTGCGCCACTGCTCGTGGCACTCCGTTGTCGCGCGTTGTTACACGATAGAATTCTAAACGAAAGCATGGACTAAAGAATTATAATCTATTATTTAGTCTATAACTAAAGAAACACTGTCGAGCGGATGGGGTGCCATTTGTTGATACAAAAAACATTCATACAGAAAAAGTAACAGATGACAGACTTTGAGGGAGTTTTTCTCAGATTTGGTAAATTGTCACATCTCACCTTCATCCACTTGCCCCTTCAATTGTTAAGATTTATTACAAAAAAATAATAATTATGAATATATTCGCGCTACGTTTCACGCATCTTAATTTTCAGTGATGAAGCTTATTTTTAGTTAAATTATTCCGTAAATAAAAAAAACCCACAAGCTTGTACTGAAATACCTTTACATCCGCAAATTTCACAATTTGTTGTGGTTTATACTCTTGAGGTGTGATTGGACCGTACTTGTTTGAAAACGAAATGGCAATGAAGTTACTGTCAATGGAGAACCCTACAGAAATATGATTACTGATTTATCCTGGTATGAATTGGATATTTTTATTTGGACGACATGTGGTGGGAACAAGTTGGTGCATCATGCCATACATCTTGACACAATCAATTTATTGACAGAAAAGTTCAGTGACCGTGTAATCTCAAGAAATGCCAATGTGACCTGGCCACCAAGATCATGCGATAAAACTTCAAACTAAAAATATATAGCTCTTGTTTTATAAACCTTTAATTACTTAGATAATCAATACGCCTGTGTACCTATTCCTTGGTCACATTTATCATTATTAGAATAAAATTGATAAAAACTCTCAGTCCATTTATTTCTATAATGAATCCAATTCAATATCACAATAGATTAAACATATTATTTTCATATTGTTAGTTTGTCATGATTCAAATAAGTTTCCCTATTGAGCGAACTTCGCAATTTCGCAATTATTACACTTTTTAAACGCATTTTCACTCCTTCTTCAACTTTGTATTAATACGTCAGAATTTCTTATTGTATCTTATTGAGAACGTTCTTCGCAATTAGCATTAACTCGTCAGAGTGTCAATATTTTCAGTTGGTTAGATCTGATCACTGTCGCGTGCATGAAATAAATAGGATAAAACAAATATTGTAAATTTATTGACGTTAGTTAGCAACAACGCTTTGGAGCTTGTGAAAATTAAGTTTGCTTACAGCAACTTGTTACAATAGTTCTGAAAGTAAACATTTGCAATCGTGGTGTTCTGTAAACGCAATTTGTGATAAATATTTGTTGACTACCTTACAAGTTTCAAATTATTTTTAGCGCGAATGCTTTTTGTCCTTGTAAATTTTAAAACATTTTACAGGAATATAAACTTAAAAACCTAGGCATCTTTCAAGTTGGTAATTAAATTTAAAAATCTTTGGGCCAATTTTTTTAATTTTGTTAGAGGTTAATATTGAGAATGTGGTCAAGAAAATAAAAAAAAGATAATCAACAGCCACACACGGCGACAATTTTAAACGTATGAACTTTAAGAAAATAGGATAATCATGTTTGTATGATACATTACACACACATTGGGTCGGTTTTCATATTCTGAATGAAAATTTGATATAAGTGGACTAAGTGAGATTTATTAGCGTTTGCAACAGCAACATTTTCGATGCGACCCGGTTCTAATTTTAAAGTTCTATTTTTAATTTTTGTCCGGTTTTTTCCCTATCTGTTATGTATCTATTAGGTGCGATTTTTAATGAATGAACCATATGGTTGTCTCCACTACTCTCCACATACAAAAAGCTGTGATGACAACCCGATAAACAGTTGGGTTTTGGATTTTTGTATGGGGAAAGTAGTGGAGACAACCAAATGGTTCATTAAAAAAACGAACCTAGTTTTGATGAAATAAATAAATAATTTATTGCAATATAATAAAAATTCCATAAATAAGAATACGATTCAAATACTCTTTGTGCACATAATTTTCTGTAAAAACGGATTGCCTCTATAAACAGAAATAATATACCAGTTTGCACTTTATGTCTTAATGTGCGAGCGATTCATTCAGAAAAATTTATATATTAACCAGCAATACCATGAGAAAACTGGAAACTTTGAATATTTGGCACGGCTTTGTGACATACAATACAACACACAATCAATATTATGTTTGAAAGCTTGCTTGTGTGCATAAAACAGCCCCCACAGCTAATAGCATAGAAATATAAAAATCTTCAAAACGGTTTCACTTAAATTGATGTTAATGGTCAAAAAGAGGTACAATATTAAAGGGTCTTTCAATATGGACGCTCGAAATTTTATAGGTTATAGCAGCCACGTTGTTAAAGCAACATCTATTAAATTTGTTGTGAATTGTTCAGTAAGGTGTGGCAAATCACCGTTGGAAGGTTATAGCATTTAAAAACGTGTGAAAATCATCTAATTTCATTATCAAAATCAAAATACCGCGCATTACATGATTACGAAACCTATTTTTGGATGAATGGATATGTGACCAAGCACAATTGTCGGATTTGGGGCGATACCAATCCACACGAGATACACCAGCACCAAATAGATCCCGAGAAAGCCAATGTTTGTGGATTTTGGTGTGGTCATATCATCGGCCTGTACTTCTTTCAAAACGAAACTGGCATTGCCCTAACCGTCAACGGCGAACGCTACAGATCTATGATAAGTAACTTCTTGTGGCCTAATCTGGATGATATGGATACCGACAACATGTGGTTCCAACAAGACGGTGCTACGTGCCACACAGCGCATACCACGATGGACACTCTGCACGAGTGATTTGAGGGCATGGTAATCTCGCGCGGGGGCGACGTGAACTGGCCACCAAGATCGTGCGATTTAGCGCCTTTAGAATCCATTCTTGAGGCCCTCAAAGTCAACATAACGAACGCCATCCAGCAAATTCTGCCAGATTTATGCGTTTGTCATCGATAATTGGACCTTCCGAATACATCCCACCAAGCAAAGCCGCGGCGGACATTTTAACGATTTTATATTCGATACTTAATGCCATAAAATATTCTTTCAAATAAAATTAAAATAGAGTGGATATCTCACACACAACGTGTTTTATTTAAATTTAAAAGTCGAGCGTCCTTATTGAAAGACCCTTTACTTCGAAAAAGCGCTGTTATAATTATTCAAAACCTTTTGAGTATGTATATGTATGTATCCCCCGGAGCACTGAGCAGAGCCTCGAAGTGGAGAGGCTTTGTGGAAGCCCTATGCTCCTAACTGGAGTGAAATAGCAAATACATATTGTTTGAAATTAATATCAATTAATTTATCATTAAAACAGGTTTTTCTTTTCTTCAATCCGATAAATTGTTTGGAGACAAGTGGTATTCTTTGGTTTTTTTTATGAGTAGGTATATGGTACGACTAAACAATAAATAAAAAATTTGGTTTTTTAGCCTTTTTATTGCATTTTTTTAATTGCGTTTTAACGTACAGAACACAGTTCTAGAAGCTTTCAGGGTAGTAGGTAAAAGCTTATATAGCAGAGATATGAATTAATATTCATATGTAAATATTTTTTGTGAACGTGTTGTCAATACAATACTAACAGCTGTTTCTATGAAGTTCAAAATTCCTTGAAAGTTTAGAAATTACTTTAACTGAAAAATAGTGTCCTTCCTAGAAACTATAACATTATCAAACCAGAGCCAAAGGGTTAAAAACAAATTTGCGGGATATGAGATATTAGCACAAAAGCTGTTCCCAAATTGACTAGATAATATCGCAAATTTATGATTGTGTAAACGTGACTAGACGTTACAGGTTACTGTCGAAATTGATTGATTTAATCGGTTATCACTAAATTCTAGAATCTATTAAATATGTAGTACACTGTTAACGTTTCTAAGGTAAAATGATTGCTGTAGCCAATAAGATTGCATGAGACTCGTATGTAAACACAACCGTTCGTTCTTTAGAATAAAACTTGTGATAGCAAACTTTCCAAACGACTTGTGTTTCTTGTTTTTGAGCTGTTACTGAAACTACTTAATTAGTGGAAAGTGATAAGCTCTAGCGCAGTTAGTGAATCAAACTACAAAAGCTATCTTCTATTACGTCACGCAGTTTTGGAGACACGGGAGATCTACACTTCAGTATCTCAGTCTAAAATGGTTGAGATGAGAATTTAACATCACTCTACCGATTTTCACTCAAACCATACTACAGCACGTGTAAAATATACATAATTTTACAAAATTTAGGTAAATGGCACACGCAACTTCGACATATTTGCAAGCCGTTCAACAACCCTAATATGTGTAATTAGGAAAAAGGGACTTACCCTGGTAAACGTTTGTAGTGGTTATATCGACGCACCAGAAATTGTAACTTGTCTTACTCTAATTAGCGCACCTTCACTGAATTTTTCAAGCTCACGAAAGGAAAATTACTGTGGCTCGATTACTGCATGATAACACTAGGCACCTGTATTGCATGAGATCTAAAATTCTACCACCAAAGGCAGCTGCAAAACAGCGACTGATTGCAAATACTTCAGCGAACGCGAGCAATACTTCAGCTCAGTTGTTCAGTATCTCTATCTCTGCTCTAGCCTGTCGCTCATTTTTACGCATGTTCATTGAAAAACAGCTGTTCTTCCCAATCCCCAGCATCCCATCCCATGAGTGGAATTGCTTATTCTTCTTCACGTCGCTCTTTACATCACATGTGTTTTTGGCGAAACCGCGCGAAGTTGCTCGTACTTTACCGACTGTTGCAACCGGTCCTAATCCCAAGTCTCTTATTTTCTTCACTATCTACTCTTAAGTCTTCTTAAGACAATGAAGAGGCACACCGTTTTTCTCGCGTGAAGAAGCAAAGGTGGAGTCTGGACTGTGAGATGAATCAGTTAGCAATTTTTATAGACCTCATACTATATGGAATGAGCAAACGCAAAATCAATTGATTGAAGACGAGGAGGCTTCCACTGTTACTATCTGGGCGTTATCAGAGGTTCAATTTATTCATAGGTATAGATCCAATTGTTTGCAGTCTGAGGTCTGTTCCTTATTTGTCTTTTAAACTTCAGAATATAAATCACGTAATCTGAAATGAAAGATGAAAATTTAGATAGTCTGCTTCCTCGAAATTTTTGCGAAGATTTGTAATGTTATGATATTGAGGTTTCCTTGCTAAAAATATTTACTTCAGACTCATGCCATTTTATTTGGACTTTAGGCATCACTTTACAATATATATAGTGGAGGAAAATTCGTTTAACTGCACTATAATTTTTTAATTTCTTGAATTAGGGTTGCAATTTAAACAAAAAAATGCAACATAAAAAAATTTACATGTAAACCGTATGAAAGAGTGACGCATAAGTTTAGGTATTTTTTTAAATAACAAAGAAAACTTCATTAACTGTATTTTTAGGAAGAAATTCGTATTAGGGCATTAACAATTCTAAGCCTATAATAAAAAAGTCATAACAACTTAATTGTAGTGCTTTATCTGTCCACTACTGTTTTGAATGAATATAATTTCGATTGGGCATTGACTTAATAAGTCTTTGAATGGTATGGGCATCTATTCTGTCCCAGGAGTTCACAATGAAATTAATGCTAATTTTAATCTTTGCATGGTTTTGTAATGCTGGCCATTTTCATAAATCTTCCTAGCCATTTCACCCTATAAGGTATCTGTCTTGTTGATCCTCAACCGTATTATCAAATAATACAATTAAAACTTGCTTCTAATATTCGAGACTGCTTTCCAAAATACATTTTCCTTGAAATGTAAAAGAGTTTTATTTTTCGATATAATGAAAAGGGTACCCATACGGCCTCAGTGACAGTTTCCGCTGCAATGAGTTCATTTACGATTTGACGAACTGGGATCTGATAACGTTTATTTACAAAAAGAGTGTACTTGTCTACAAACCGAACGTGCGAATGTTAAAATCATTTTACTACAGAGACAGAGTGTGATTAATGAGCTTATAGTATATATCGGTACATTTGGAACTTATGTAAGGTCCGCAGCCAATTAAATTACTAAACAATCACGGCACTATCAAAGATCTCTCGATTTTTAAGATGAAGACAAACTTCAGTTCATTCTATAAGTAAAATGTGTTAGTTGGGTTATCTGGCGACCCAGACATACTACTTAAGGGTCCAATTAGCACTGTGCCGTTTGAGTACCACAACCCGTACGAGCTGATTGTTAGATTACAATTAGAGTCATCTCATCTGTGAGGTTCGAAAATTGTATTATTTATTCAATCCTGTTTTCGGATATCTGTCTGATCATCCACAACATTAAATACTATATATAAATATCCTAACAAGAAATCTTATTTTAAATTAAAGATAAAAACACAAAATATAGATTTGAATCAATTCGAACTCTATTACCATGGTTATATGTCTGATTGAGGACTTCATTTAGGATTGAACTGACTATTCCATCCCCGGCGACAGCTTACCTACTTGAGAGCTTGACTTCAAGCTGGCTTGAACATTTATTTCACATGAGTTGGCCCGAAATACCTGGTAGAAGAAATAATGTGTTCTTATTTAAGCTTATGTAAATAACAAATTTGGAAGAGATTTGTTAAGAAAATTAAATATTAACTTTAAATTGCAGACACCAAAAAGAGACCTTTTCCTCCATTATTTCTAACATTTCATTATTTCATACAGCTGATTTGCGACTCGACTAACAACTAATCTCAAAACGTGGTATATAGGCCCAGGATCAGAAAACTTTTTTCCTGTAGCATTTATAAAAACAGTTTGGAAGAGTTAAAAGCACTAAGCGATTTTATTATTATTATTCACACTCGTAAACAAAACAAAATCATATAGCAAAAAATGGCTATTTACTACAATAGGTTCTGTTTTCTGCAATTTTATTTTATAACATGTCCCTAACCGATGAATATTAATTAAAACTCAAAATGGAACAATTTAAACAACACATTTATTAATTTAATGTCTCATACAATTTACAACAACAATTTACACAATTTCTTTTAAATACTTACACCAAGTTACATTTAAATTTTCACTCTAAAAATATTTCCAGGATACTTTTGGTTTACTTATCCACTTTTCCCGATCCAAACTTGTTCGCTAAAAGCTTTTATCTAATTATATTTCCCTTTCCTCCTTCTTACCACTGTTGTTGTTATCACTATTTTTCTTAACCCCTAATGCATTGAAACAGCAGCAATCTTCAGGAGATTGTCTCTTAGCAAACTAGTTTTGTCGTTTTCACGATGTTACCCAAAAATATACAACACCTTGGGTGATTTTACAAAAATTTAAGATTTATGACTCGGAAGCCAGAAAAACACAAATGAAATGGCAGATTACATAGCATTGAAGTTTGGTATGCAGCTGGATGCTTGGACAGTGTGAGAGAAGTGTTCCCCGCTTAAGAGTTATTTTAGAAATACAAAAATATTTGTTTTTATATTATCCTCCGTTTTCTGATTGGTATACTGGTTTACAATGGTGCGTGGTATGTATGTATTTCAAGAAAACATAAAACTTATTACTGGAAATACGGTGGCGCGTCCTATCACAGTTAAATTCGGCATGATGATGATCAATATACGTAACATGAACATGCTAATTTTCACATTTACCATTTTTGTTTACACTTTGTTGTTTTATTTCAAGTTTCTTATTGCTATTACTTATTTGTGGATACTTAGCCACTTTACAGTATTTCTTAGAGGATGAAACGTTTACAAAAGCGATTTTAAGGACAATTATTTGTGTTAACTTTAAAACCTTTATTTTTGGTTTCCTCACAAATGTTGTTTATTTTTGGTCACAAGGTTTTCAGTGTCATTGCTGTTACAAAATAGGTAAACTACTTATTGCAAGACCCTAAGAATAATTCTATACCCATAACTTGTCCGACTTAAGCCATTAATTCATTCCAAAGAAAAGAAACTCTTATAAAATCGAAACACCATTATCACTAAGTTAAAAAATGCAAAACTTACTTCAGATATTTCCGTTTTTTTCTCTCTATTTTTGGAACTCTCTACTTTTTGTACTGAATTTAGTATTGTTATTAAACAAAAAATTGTCATGATTAAAACAAAAATATTTCCAATCTTAGTATAAAACAAATTAGACACCACTAATAATCTCATTAAAGAAATAAATAGTTAATAATAATAATAATAGTTAATTTTTTAACACGTTCATATAAAGAAAGTCAAATAAACCACAACCTTACAATTAAGTATAAGGGAGTGTATTATTTTTGTCAATCGCAGCATTTTCCAGAATTAAGTTACATTTTCTATCTCAGAAAGAGACTGTCCAAACTTTGAAGGATTAAATTCATACCACAGTATTATAACTACGCAGAAGATCAATGTGGAACAATCCCAAATTTTCACAATGATTTAAAATAAAAAATATTTTTAATTTTGGAGCCGAACGTTATCACAAAAAGAACATGTCCGCGGTAATAAGATAGTAGTTTTGTTTAGAAAAATACATAGTATGAATTGTGAAGAGTAGGATCAGAAGTCTACTCTTTAGAAACCTTTGCTGCTGATGTTCAAAACGTTTACTTTACAGCTGTAATAATAACACGTAATATCAAAATATAAATAGTTTTATTTTATTCAAAATGTCTGAAGATTAAAATGGTGATTTCATCTAAATATGTATATTAGATACATAAGAGATTCTCTTCTAACAATTTTATCTTTCCTAAACCAAGAACTCCTCAAATTGATTTCGATTGGAATTTGTACGGTCAGTATTCGCGTCAAGAATTTTGTGACTATTAAATAAAACTGCTAGGATGCAGCAAATATTCTAACCTTAGTAAACATTTTATAAGGTAACTAAATTAAATAGCAATAAATAACCCAACCTTTAGTACTCTACTAACCATTTACAGGAATATATCACCATCATATTAACTGATGACTTTTCTTATCATTGTCATTTCACATTTGAATACTTTTTTTAAGCATTACATCATTTTGTAAAAAAATACGATATTCCTTTGCTGTTTCCATTATCATCATTCGTCTAATAGTTTCAGCATGTAATGCCTTCGTTAAATCCTTGTGAGCGCTACTAAAATACAAAAAACACAATGACTTCCAATTACAGGATGTTATTCAGGAGATCTAACCATTAAACAAAGTAGAATCAAATATCATAGGAAGCATTTTGGAAGCATGAACATATTTTTGCCGTTTTTTTTATTCGAGGAATCCAATCACCTTCCAAATTGGAATCTTTGAGTAAGATTACATACATGATAAGATACAATAGAGAGATCTAGACAGTCTTCTTAGCCAGGTACCTGTTGAAAAAGATGGTCTTAAAATATTTAAAAAAATTATCATAAAGTTTTTTAATTTTATTTTTTTCCCATAAAAATGATATGATCTCGATCAATTCTTAACATAAAACTGACTGGTGTAAGTATAACAGGTATAACTGGTGTTTACAGTTTGCAAATATTCGTAAGTTTTTGCCCTTTCTAGAAAGGTGTCGTAAGTGATAAAACTTCGTGTTTGATGAAACGACCATACTTCTGTTTGGAAGGTGTATGTATCTGTGAGCTATAAATTATTTTTCATTTTGCATTCCCTGACACTTCGCGTCAATTACAGTTTTTCTTCAAAGACATTTCTCGTATACTTTGTAACTCTATACCAAAAAATATAGAAAATGCATGACAAGTAGCTCATGTAATAAAATTAGTCAATGAAACATTCGTTTATTTTGAATATTCAGAGAAATTCTTTTACACAGGGGTGACGTAAAAAAGTTGAAATATATTTGTAATAAGTGTATTGAGCAGATATTTATTTTCCAAAAATCAAGTGTTTTGTCAAACCGAGAACTTGCAGCCCAATTAAAGTTTTTCCCTCCCATAAAATCCATAAATTTCTAATATAAAAAAAAATCATACCACTTACCATGTGACAATTTAGCAATTACACATTTTTAAACGTGACTTAAATATGTTTTTCTCTTTAGATATCCACTCCTTATAGGCGATGATAGCCCAGTATCATTGCTAGAAAAATGAGAGAAGTTAAGAGTTTTGGATTATGCTTCCTGCTCATGCAACCTACGGGATAAAGCAGAAAAATAAGGCAAATTAAAAATGGTTTAACTAAAAGATAAACGCGACATTTTATTTTTGTTCTCAAAACAAATAACGTACCTTCTTCTGCGGGGATTAGTAACTTGACCAGGTAAGTTAAAGCATCCACGAGGTATAACCATACGCGCGTTGCCTTGAGCCGGTCTGGAGCCTCCAAGAGCCAATAAATGACTCAGGTGGGAGGCGTACCCCTCCGAGAGAACGGTAGCATTCCCTTGTAGTTTTTTGCTAACCTTTAATTAAAAAGAAAATATAAATTTTCCTTACAAGTTTTATTCCTTCATTAATCACCTTCCCTACTATATAAATTTGGTTCGGCTTAAGGCCGATGTTTGTGTAGACGCTAATATCTTTGCTACTTCCATAGGCAGAGTGGATAACCACTCCATGCGTCTGAATCAAGGTATTTAAGTAGGCTGCTTTGTGCCCCAATGGGTCAGTAGAAAGTCCATCAGCGAAGGAAATTAATCCGTGCGGGAAATTGTGTTGGCTTAGCCAGGATACAACTCTTTGCTGCTGCATATCAGGGCGGCCAGTGATGTAGATCAGCAGGTAACCCAATTCTTGCCAATGTCGACATACATCAACTGCTCCAGCTCTCACCTTTGGATCACGGCCCGTCACCGACATTGACGCCGTAAACGAGCCGTCTATGCTGAAGACAATGCATTCCGTGCGAGGTGGTATAACAGCCATATAAAAATCAACTGAGGTGTGATCACCTCTCACAACCATTTTTATAGGATAGATGCCATAGCCGAAAGCCTTGTCATCAGGAATTATGTAGGTTATCCTTCCCGACTTATCAGTAACTTCTGTGGACAAAAGTGTCCATTCTCCAGCAGGCGGATCCTTCATAATGTGAATGTCCACCTTTTCTCCCGCTAGTGTTATCATGTCCAATGGTCCGTACATGAAGCGAGCTAAGAGTTTTTGCTCATACCCCTCTTGCACTATAACATCATTGGCCCGATGGTTGGCAGCAACATTCTTCAATTTTACAGAAGTCCGCTTTCTTATCCATTTCTCGCGGGGCTGACTGGGATGGAATGAGCTTTCTTTATCGTCGGATCCTGACAGTGCTAGTCCTTCAAACCTTCCAATCTGTGATATTTAGGTATATTTTTTATTTGTATTGTTTATATGGATTATGAAGTACGTACCTGTCGCAAAATGAAAGCAATTACATCTGAGCTTTCCCAGTAGCTGGCGTGGAACAAATGTGGAAGAGCATGTGCAGGGAAGTTGCTAAGTCCTTCAGGGCAGTACAGCGCATAGTCTAACCGTTTTGTTCCCCACCATTTTTGTTGCACTAAATATGTACAGAAGAATTTAGGGAATTTTCGAAGATTTCGGGGAGGGAAATAATTTTAATGTTCAAAGATGCATGCCAACTAAAGGCTTCAAAAACTGCATTTCTTAAAAGATACTTTGCAAGAATCCTTTTTTTTAATTTATGCATATATTCGCCAAAACTGATTCCTACACAGCGGTACAATATGTATAATAAATTGAATCAATCAGTAACTGCAGATTGAAGCCGAATTTTCAAATCTGACCTTGGAAAGCCAAACTCAAAACATTAAGCGTGCATGTTACAAAGACGCGACATTGAGGTAATAGGTTCATGTTTGCCATAATTAGAGCGGTGATAGGGAAGAGGCGTACTGAATTCAAATACTCCGGAGACTTAATAGAACCGCATATGATATCCGAAACCATGAAAATTCTAGAGATGTTACTTCTTTTAATAAGCAAGTTCAGGGATATCCATTTAGGCCTATTCAGGTAAAGTGGCAGACAATGGTGGTCCATCTAAGGTAACCCACGAAGAGCAAATCTAAAGAACTTTGACTGAACGCCCCCGATTCGATTGATTTGAAAGGCATAGAAGAACACACAACCGTACAATACAGAAACTTAATAATAAACGGACCTCAAATTCTAAAGTCTAACGTTGAATGTCCTTTATCAACGATTGAATTAATATGGTTCTCAAATGAAAGTGCAAAATTAAGGATAATACCATACTTAAATCCTTTCTCTTTTCGAGCCTAGTTAATAGAATTCCATCCACAGAATAATGAAATTGAAGAGAAGATTTGATTGTAGAGAAAGTCATAATTAAAGGAAAGACATAAGTTCAAAGGAAGGCGCCTATTCAAAAAAAAACTCTCATAAAAAGAAGTCTGAAAGTAAAGAATCAGCCTCATTTGAAACGCCACGAAATATTTTCGCGTCATTGGCATAACAAAGGATTTTCGAAGAAGATAGAAAGAGCAGAGAAAGACATCGTTTAAAATACAGAATAAAAAGGAGTGGACCCAAGATACTACCCTGAGGCAAACCAGAAGAATTAGTTATACTAGAACAAAATGAACCATGAATCAATACAAGATTAATCATAATAGGAATGTTTGGTGCCTTCATCCAAATAATAGTCAGGGCTCGTGCCAGTGGAGGTATCATTCGTAGGCATATCGTACAGAACGAAATTTGTTTGGAGCATTCGCCCATGGCGCCATTTCCGCATGCTTATTAATCAATTATCAGTTATTTTATACTTCGAATATTGTTATTTGGTGTCGATTCAAATGAAAAGTCGATGTTGATTTAACAGCTGATATTTGGATCAAAGAAAAACCGTAGAGATTTAAAAAACAGGAATTTGAAGGCACATGATCGAGTTGTAATATGCTCCACTTGGTTTTTTTGTTCACTCCGTTAACACTCGTAAAGTTTATAAAAAATTAAGGGATTATTTTTAATGTTGATTTTGATTGCTTACGCAGTGCTGAGGGTGGTGAGAAAATTGTGAATTTATGGATTTAAAAACTAGAAAGTACACTATTTCGAATGAAGCCATAATTTTTCATGATTTGAAATTCAATAAAATGTTTAAACTTTTTGGGTGATCTCTTTATTATTTTTAAGAAAATTAGATCCCATTACGAAAAATTGTATGACTTCAAAATGGTATGCCATTAGCGCACTACATCTATATATGATTAGACTTGGCTGACACTTGGTTTTTTGGATCTATGTACTTACCTGAACAAAAATATCTAATATGTAAAATAATTATTTAAAAAAAAACTATTCCTATAAAATACTAGAACATAAAGGCATGCAAGCTGTGAGCATTTCAACTTACAGGTGTTAATGGTATTAAGGGGGACATTATCAACTAAACCAGATACGGTACTTTGAATGGACGCATCAGATAGCCGCCTTTGTCCTGGGTGGGAGTTGTCGTTGAAGTGTTGTGGATTTGATTGAATTATTTCCACTGCAAAATTTTGAAATTATTAACAAACTCGCAATGATTTAAATAAGATAAAAGTCATACATAAATGCAAGGGTTGACCATTTCCAAGAGGATACTTTGCGTATCGCGGTATATTAACCGGAGCAAGCATTGAAAATCTGGCGCTCAACAGTGGCTCCAAACGAGAAGCTGTTGGGTCTGTTGGATGGAACAAGTTGTAAATCTGCAGGCAATTTGGGCGTATGAGAGCTGTAGTAAAAGTGAATAGAAATAATTTTAGCAGATGAGCAATGAGATTATAAAGATTTTACAAGTACCATTCTTTGCATCATGTAGCCGCCGTGAAGCCAATACTATGGCCAAAGGTGTTCCGAACATGAAAAAATCGCTGACCTCAAAATCGAACTTAGGGAGACGGGAATCATTTGTGGCAGAAGAACGTCTGCGAGGCGATGGTGCCACTAGTAATTTTTTCGCATCCAGATCACCGTCAATAAATCTTTCGTCATCGTAAGCTGGAATTTCAATATGTTTTCCACTTCCATAGCGGCAAAGTGCATCATATGCGAGTATTGCACCCACTGAGTCACCGATCAGGGCAACCTGCCCGTGGAATTTATGTCCCTCGTCAGTTCTTAAAAATTCTTGATAAACTGCATTAGCAGCAGTAACGGTTCTGTTCACAGCATCCTGGAAGTCTGGAGAAGCAACTGTTAACAATGGAATAGCCCCAATAGGAACATCTGCAATGTTCGGATTTTCTGCAGCTGAAGGCGAGGAATCAAAGGAATAAGGGCTTAAGCTTGACAGTATTCCTAATGCGTCGGTGCAGACGGAAGGGCATGAAACTAACTTAATGCATACGTGACTCATTAATGTCGGATAGTGCTGACGTATTATTGACTCAAATGCTCCTTTAAATGTGGTCACGTCTGATTTTTTTGATGTTAGTTCGCTGTTTGCATCTGCCAAAATGAGATTAATAGATATAACGCAAAAACTCTGCTCTAACGCACCTAAAACACTTCCAGCGTGCATTACAAGTACCAAAACTGAAGTTGCGCATGAATGTGAACTTGGTGAGCCTGGTGGTGACTCTTGGCCCCGATCGAGACTTGATGATGGCTGTAGGGTTGATCGTCTTGCGCCCCGTTCTGAGGCAACTCTTTGTAGAAATGTGTGGCTGAATATTGTGTCGTCTACAACATTAAGAGTAATGACAGATTCCATAACTGTAATCACTTTACCTTGGTCATTAATGAATGGAGGTGGACTGTCTTCTTCAGCTAGTAATTCGAGCGAACTCCATTTAGCGAGTGAAACTGAGTCGTCAAAGTCTTAAAATGAAAATTATCATTTAATTTTTTGTACAATTTTGATGATGTCATGTAAACTTCTAACAAATGTTACTTTACGCTCTTTAATAATTGCAACTATAAATTTTAAAATTAATGGATAAACTACTAAAAAGATTAACTCAAAGTTGATTCTTCCCAAATTTTAATTAGCAAATTAAGTAAAGTTTCAAAACAATGCTCTTGCAAGCTAGAGACTTGTTGTTGATTGATTGATAATGAAAAATTTACTGTAGATGTTTCATGCAAAATTCGGTTAAGGTAGACGTAACAATATTTGCGTATGGTAGTATGGTAAACTGTTAACAAAAGCTTCAATAATAACCTTGTTTGTGATGCTGATTTAAATATTAAGGATGTATTCATACACCCAATAGTTAAACAAAACAAAAGATATGCCACCAGTGTTTTACGCTACAAAAAGCATAATGAGTTAATAATTAGTCACGTTTCGACAGAAACCAGAATAATTTGAAATAATGTTTAATTTATATAAAACTGTCAACCAAGCAAGCAAGGAAAAATCATATCTTGTAGATTTATTATTGTGTTTTTAAACATTTTACAAACAAGCGGATAATTTTTTCAGATTCACGTTAAATATTTTTACAGGTCATTTCATACATATGTACACATTTTTCCAATTCTTGTCATCAATTATTTTGATTTCTACATACACAGTTTTTAAAAATTGAATCATGATGCAAAAACCCATACTCGGGCATTACTATTAACAAAAGCTTTCACTATTCGATATAGTTAGCAGCGACCGCAATAGACCTCAATGAGTAGTAACAGAAACAAGAAATGTTCTTTTCCATATACCATTATGTTATTCGATATATTTTGTAAAATTTCAATTTCAGAAACTCAACAAAAATTTTAGCTTTTACAACAAACAACTTTTAGTACACTCAAAAATAGCAAAATAAATTAATAGACAAAACAACTGGAACACATGTGTCACAAATTATCACGCTTGTAAGATTTTTGTATCTTTTTTTTCAGAAGTGCATAGTTTAATATAAATCTGGTTTCAGTCTTAACTTGACGACTATTGAATTAAAATGCCTACCAGAGTAAGAGAGAAGGATATAAATTGTTCATATATTACAATTTTGATTGGAGATTGTATTTGGAAATTAGTTTAAAATTTATCCCATGAAAAATCAACTGAAACACAAGAGAAATAATTACGCTCTAAAACCTGTTCTAATTTATACAATTTCTAAAACTTAAGCCAAACATTCTAAGACCAGTGCCTAAGAAGTGAAATAGATAAGCAATGAATTGTTGAAGAAATAACATGGTAATAACAAAGCGCTCCCATAAACAGATGTTTTCAATTCAAATGTGCTTCAAGTAATAGTTTAAGAGGAAACTGCGTTTTTCGCTCATACCCAAAATTAAAAAAAAAATAATATACGTATTATATATAATTAAGGTGATAAGATAAATAGAAACAGAAATATTATGCGAAGTACAAAATTGTGAATGGAAGAAAATTAAATTATGAGTATTTTCTTTTCCTTTGAAACCAATAATTGTGGAACTCTAATATTTTACTGCAAGTAATATACTTATTAAGGACGGCTGGTGTGCACAAATATGGCGTTCGATTTCTTCCTTAAATCGTCTCAGGGTGGGTCACACAGGCCTTAATTTAAAAAAAAACGCAAAAGGATGGAATTGAAATAGGGTAAATCGCAACTTCTCGGCAATTTCCAAAACGAGATATGGCACTACCCGGAAACTTGGTTTAAGAGTCTCTTGCGCTGTAGTAGGTTTCACCATTCATTTGAAACCACATATCATTTACTTCCATTCTATCCAATCTTGGGAAAAAAAAGTATGTCACATGCCACGGTAGTGATCGTCATTGACAGTCATGGAAACCTCTTCTTTATTTTGACACACACCATACGCGAAGAGATCCAAAGTTTTAAATTTGACTACATTAAAAAAAAGAAAAAACATTTCCAAAACTGTGTTCGCTATGGACTGCTTGCAGGACAATCGATCCTCCTGGGTTAATTTCTTTCTCGTTTTTCTCGAACCCGACCATTTTCTTTTAAATAATTAGAATTCACGTTGGGACGGACTATGGAAAATGACGTATTGTAAAATTTTGACTTTTTATAATAATCCCAAGTTGGAAAAAACACGAAAATAAATTCGTAAAATTTGACTGACTCATTGAAAAAGGTTCTAATTTTGTTTCCTTAGTCTGTGCGATAATGGCAAACATACAGTTTATAAAAATGTTATCATTTTGATTCCAGATAAAAATTTTTGGAGAAACTTTATTGACAATCGAGCCGTGTCTCCGCCCAGAGCTGTGGTATAATTTTAATTTTATCACCACAAAATTTTGAAAAAGGTCTCGTATGTTATTCAGTTGCAAGCGGATATGACTAATTCGCGATCGCCTTTAGGTTTAAAGTCAAATATTTTTCTTTAAGTTCATTATATTATACTGCATGGTTTGTTTTATTTTTTTCGTTGAATTGAAAAACCTAATTCCCGCAGAGTAAATTAAAAATTATATTTAATCAATCCGCTCCCTTATAGTTTGTTTTAAATTACGGAGTATGGAATTAATTGCACAAAATTTACTAAAAGCAAAACATGATGATTGGTGAATGATAAAATTGTTTGGATTTGTTCGGAATGTATAATCACAAGGCATGTAGAACTGCAGGCAGCGACAAAAATGGTTATTAAAGCAGCCACCATGAAGACGTAAAAACCAGAATTCCTCGTAACTTACTCCTCTGAACCTTGATCCATATTTTTAAAATTCTGCTGGGACTTAAAGGGCATATACCGAGCTCGGATTGACTAAATCAAATTTTTTATATATGCATTCAAAGGATAACTACAACGGTTTTTTTCAAAACTACTTGGTTTTAAATGCGTTTTCTCAAAAGGATGATTTTAAATCAGAGCCGGTAGAAATTAGAAAGCGACTCCATCGTTTAAAAGTGCTTTTTATCGTTCACAAATACGAGTTTATTCACAGGCCTACAAACAATGGGGTCATGATTGTTGTTGTGCAGCTGGGGATCATTTCCGGAGTAATTTTTTGCATGGAATCTGAATCCGAAGTCAGAATTGGTCCACCACTTTTGAGATATTTGAGATTATATACTCGAAAAAAAGCTTTTTGGGCTACTTTTGCGGTTACGAACAGGATGCATAAATTTTTTTTATTCTTTTATGCTATATGATGTATCATGCAATATTACTCTTCCCCTTTAAAATGAGCTGTCGAATGGTAATATCTACGATTTTTTCTCGCAAAGTTATGACATGATATAACATCATGAAATCCAAACCCTCCACCGTTATCACTCAACAACCTTATGAGCATTTCACATATTATCTCTGAAATAAAAATCCGAAAACGTATACTGAAAACTATGCACGTACATATATGGGTTTTTGGGGGACGTTGTTGAAGAATTCGAAATCAGATTTTGAAATGGCCTTAACTTTGCGAGGGAAAATCCTAGATGACCATTCGATAGCTCATTTTAAATGGGGAGTGTACTACATAATACATATAATAGAAAAGAGCAACAAAATGTTATGCGTCTTGTACATAACCTCAAAAGTGGGCTACTTTTCGAGTATATAACCTCAAATATCTCAAAATCTTCACATGATGGGCCAATTCTGACCACGGATTCGGATTCCACGCAAAAAATAACTTCGGAAATGACCCCCAGTTGCCCAACAAAGCTTTGTAGACCTGCGTTACATATTCCACTTGTTATGGAATGGCTTTCGCAACATTTTTAATAACATATTTATATATATTTTTCGTTTTGCTTTTTGAAAAGGAAATGAATATTTTGACCAAAAATCGGTATTTCAATTTGGAAATTTCCACACTGTTTTTTATTTTTATTTTATTGTCTCTAACGAAGTAGGTCAAAAAATCTGCCAGTAGCGGGGTGCACAGTCCATGACGACGGGGTGTAAGGAGGTACTTTTCAGGAAAAATATTTTAAAAAACTTGAGAGTTTACAGTAGAAAATGTGTAGGACTTGTGAAAAAACCGGATGACAGCGTTTATATATTTACAAAGGAATAACTCATGAAATACACTAATTTGTTAACCAGAGAGAAGCATATGCGCCCTTAGAAGTTTAGAAGTGCATTTAGTCATATTCTGGGACATAGGGAAAATGGTGATAAGGCTCAGAAGAGATGTGCGAAAAACATGCTAATCTGATTCAGAAACATTTGGTAAAAGCGTTACAATGTTTCAATTGCCTTTTCACTTGTTATGAAGTAAAAAGTAAAATGACTTTTCGGAATTACTAAAAAGCATTTATTTACTCTTTTTGTGAATATTAAAAGTACACCCGCTACATAATTGAAACATTATAAAACGCAAATTAGAATCTAGCTTCCCCTACCAAATAATTCTAACTGTTTCAGAAACGCAAGCAAATATTACTTTAACTGTACAAGGCATATTACAACCTGCTTTGTAGTTTGAAACTTACTTTTTGCTTCAAACGTAAACATTCATAAAAAAAACAAATGAGTACAAAACATGTAAAATTTAAGAAAACAAATAACAATAATAATCATACCGAGGCAATCGAAAAACTCCTCTTCCGATCCGGACTTTGAATCAACCTCAAGTCGTTCCATTCTCCAGTTTGCAACCTGTAGAAAAATTTAATGTTCACACTGGCTATGGTTCAGGTTAGTAAAGAATTTCTAGTAAAACTAAGAAAGCAACTAAATTTTTTGTATTTAATAAAATAAAACTTACATTGAGTTTTGCATTAGGCGGCTGCACAGTAGTGTTTAAATTTTCAAAACAAAATTTAGAGGGAACGCAAAAAAAATTGTCTTGAATTAATAGGAAAAATGAAACAAGTGTAAGAGAAACATTGAAGGAATGCTTCTTTTGAGGACACCTACCTGGAGATCAAAACTGTGCTGTGACCCGACAGGCGAATGCAGTGCACCTTTGGACCCGAATTTTGATTTCGCGAGTTGAACACTTTCAGATCTATCGAAAGGTAGAGTTTTATAGAGTTTTCCATGCGAATGGAATCAGAACAACTTCTCAAACCTATTGCGGGAGGATTGATTATCTTCTTCCTCTTCTGAACTAACTTCTACACTTGGTGGCTCTTCTCTAACTATCGGTGGTGGTAGTGGTCTCTTTGTAGTGGCCGTGCTTTCTTTTGTGGCATCGTTTTCAATTTGATTAGAAAATTTACTGACTTCAGATATGCTTTGATCTACAATCGAAGCTATTGTAATACAGCTAACTCTTGTCCTATTTTTAAAATATACCGTCTTCTTCCTCCTCTTCCTCTTCTTCTTCTTCCTCCCCTCCACTGGAATCTAAACCCATTTTTTTAGCCAAAGCCAATTGAGTCTGTCTTTCTATTTCTCTAATGTCGTCCATAGTAAGACCATGCCATTCATCCTGCCAAGCCCACGCTTGTCTATGTGCTCGAACCATTGTTTTTCGCAGGGCTGTAAATGTAAGTGTTAACCTAGTCATCCAATATATTCCAGAACAGTCGTACCAACATCATGAATAAACTTTTCTAATTTTGTCTGCATACCCCAGTACCGAAATTCCACACGACATATTTTATACGCGCACATCAGAGACATGTTTTTGGACGTTGGCTGCTTCTTACCTTTGACCTGTTAAAAAGTTAAACTTTCCCATAAAAACATTTGAAGGTTTGACCATACCTCATTCCAATACTCCTCTAGCCAGTTTTCACTTAGAGGTCCTCGGCCAGTTTTCTCAGAAATAAACAATTTCGGATCCTCCTCTTTAACATAGTCCCCTCCGTACAATTGGTCCTTGACTATGTCGATAATGTCTATAAATTTCGAATTGTATTAATTATTGCTTATATTGATTTCATAGACTTACCAACAATCCTGTTTCTGACTTCGCTACCAGATAATTTGAACACATTTTCCTGGTGGCCATTATCTGGGAAGTAATACGTTTCTATGTCTAGTGAGAATTTTTCAACAAAAGGGCAGGTATATCGAGTTTTTGTAAATGGGTATGCATTCCAAGCCTCTTCTTCAACTGTCAAAGCGCTCTTTGGTAGGAGGCCTAAAATGAACGCCAAGATTAAGCATGCATTTCGATAAAGTTGTTGTTTGTACTTTTAATCCATCCTGGTAAATGACTCCCAACGTGATAAATTTTCTTTGTATATTGACCATTACCGCCGGGTCCATCTTGGTAGGGCTCATTTATTATAATTTCCACGCCACTACCTTCACCATGACTCTCCTCTCGACTCTTTTTCTGAATAAAGAACGAATGCAAATTGAGAAATTGAAGTGTATGTATAAAACCAAAACCCTTACTGCGATCATATACAACTGGGCTATCCGATATTCCTCCACCGTCAAGGGCAGTGGGATCCGATATTCTTTAATCAACATCTTTTCTACGTGGAATTTCTAACCCGCTACAAAATGCTTGACATGGGGTTTCACCGCATAGGAATGAGGTCCTTAGACAATGCAGTATTATATCAAATTCTATCCATGTTAAGCTATGTACTTTTAACGGCTGCCTGTAAAAGAAAGGAAATTGTGATTGGATTGAATTTTTAGGGTTTCTTAACGTACAATATCGTGTGACCCTTGTGGCAAGAAAATCGAGCCAAACTTGAAAACCACAGTTAAGAGCCGTGGTTCATCTATCAGGCCAAATGGGAACAACATTCTTCCGAACCGTGAAATGACGTGCGACCGACCTTGCTGTTGATTGTGGCACACGCCGTCGAAATTTAAAACGTATGACAAGGAGTTAAAAAAGTTCATCAAAAAACAAGATTTCACCCTGGTAAACAAAAAGACGAATGGCCGTTTGGGAGTTACAGGGTGTTTCATAAATTCGGGATGCACATCAACATTTTATTTTTATCTTTTGGTCTACCCAATGCAGCAATTTTTACGATTGAGCAAGCACACAATCACCAAAATTATAGCATTTGGTCAACAGAAGCTCCTGTATCATCTGCCATCATCGAACATAGCCAAAATCCGCGGTCTGTCCTGCTATGGGGTGAAATATGCGATACTGATAAAACCCCATTGATCAGCAATAAAAAAAAACCGTTTTATTCAATTTGTATGTATGGAGTATTTTAACATGTATGCTCTTTCTCTTTGCCTTTATATGAAGTTTATTATATTTAGGATACATAAGTGTCACGCGTTAAAATTTAATTGGTTTAGTGACATGTTGTGCAACAAATAAGGAATTTTTCTAATTCAAGACATTACAAACAAACTTCGCCCTGATGAAACTCGTGAATTACTTTCAATATTGCTGTCATCTAGCGAATGGATAAACGCAAATAATAATTCCACAACGTAAATTCTCGCCGAACAGCAGTACAATTAGTTTATTAATTAAATTTAAAAATTAATTAATCAGACTTTTTGCATTAGCAGAGAATTGAGGAGGACCAACTAAATAATAAATTTCAAAATTTATGGTGATATAGTTTGTAGTTATGAAATGGGTGCAATAACAAATATTTATATTTACATATTCATTGTTTTTTTATAATACAAAAGTGAATAGGTGGTGCTATAGTCATTGAAAGCACTACATATGTATAAGCTTTATTATAGTAGCCTAAAGTTAAAATTATTCAAGGCAAATTTTATCAAAATACACACAAGTATTCAATTTACACCTCTACCTCTTCAAAGTTGTTTCACAAAATTTTGCGTTCTAAACTTAGCATGCACCCAATTAAATTCCGCACTAAATATTCCTCCTTCTAAGATCCTTTTTTCGATACCTAGCTCACACTTCCACTCTCCACCATACCAAGAAAACAACTGGCAGCCCGGCCTGACCCTTCAGTGCGTGTGTTTTATACGTGGAATACTTAAGAAGATATGAAAAGAGGACTTTTAAACTGTTTAGTTTTCACACCTTGTCGTAGGAAAATCTATGTATGCTTTACTGCGATTTTCTTTAAAGTCATGTTCAAATTATTTCACTCACATAAAATTATCTGGGATCTTATATTAGAGCCAATGTCAGATTTTTATCGGAAGCTCGTGTTTAACAATTTATTGATCCCTCGTCAAAGTGGGACGTTCTTATTCGTGTAGCTAAATTGTGCATTACAAAGTATTTGAGGAGGGTAACAATAAATCACTAAGTGGATGTTATTTTTGTTTTTTTATCTCGTTTTCATGGAGCATAACTGCAGACAAATATATAGTTATTTTATTTTCACGTTATAACTTTTAAGAACAATATATTAAATGTTTTGATTTTCAAAAAAATTATAAATGTAGAGAAGGAATTTGAAAGCCTGCTTTTTATTTTCTCTTTAAATCACTGCATAAGCTGAGCGTATATTTATATTTTTTTTTAATTATTGTAATCGTTGTGGCTAACAAGCTAATATAGAACCCTATCCTATTAAACTATCCTAGCTGGAGAAGCTAGATTACTATCTTTCTAGCTAGCTTGAAAAACTAGCCTTGTGTATCCCGGGCAAATGAGTATGTTTTATAATGATTCTTGATTTTAACTTATTTTCTACACTAGCGCCATGGGAAAGATATATATTAATAAATTGCCAAAATTACTGAGTACTTGCTCCATATATTGTTGAGTAGTTTAGTAGCAAGTGAGTGTACCTGAGAGGTAGATCAACATTGGTGGTATTTTTGGAAAGCGCATTAAGATAGTAGTTTTTAGGCGTGAGTTTGATGTCGCTGAGTTAATTAGATCAAAAGTTAAAAATAAAATGATAATGCTCATCCCAAATTTAATAATCACCCCAAAACTCCCAAACAGTTGAGATTGCCCCCGACACATGATTTTTTGTTTGTGTAGGTGAGATCTATCCCCCCATTCATTTTTGTCCCTCATAGTTAAAACACCACCCCGTATAGACAATATGTAGAGAAAGCATGTTAAACGTTTGTTCAAAAAATACTAATCCTATCATATTTCTTCTGTTTCATATCTCAACCTTCCCATCGATTCGATTTTTTTCTCACATAAAAAATGATACGGTTGATAAAACCTTTCCAACAAGATATATGAATGTCATTGATAGCCCCTAAAGGAATTTAATATCAATCCTCTCATACAAAAAGGGCATAGATAGTAATAAATGTGTCTTATGGATCGGTGATGAATTTCGCATTCTTTAGCGCCCGCATAAAGTAAGAATTCCTAAAAAGCATAAAACCAAGCAACTAAATAGAAATAGAAATAACATAAAGAATAAATAATAATTGCTTTACACAAGCTTCCGTCCGTGGTCGTTTGAAATTCGATTAAGTTGATGTAATTGAAAGACCTTGTATTCTTTTAAGTAGAGGCCAAATTGCGAAGAAAAATCCACCCATCCACTTCACCATTCAGGTGAAAAGCGGAATAGCGATTTTTGCATTCGAAGTGCTTCTTCAGAATTTTCACTTTCTCGTCAACAACCTCACGGCTAATGTGATTTAAAGCAAAACGGTGCGGTAGTGGCAGAACATTGAAAAGATATTAAAATCGACCTTTTATTTCAAGGAGAGTATGAAAACAGCGCATGGGAGGGATCTTTGGCAGAATATAATTTAGTTTTATGTAAGTTTGGTACAGTTCTCATTTTCTCCTTATTATGTTTTCAAAGTTTTTAAACAACAAGAACAAAGTTTTTGAAGAACTAGCAGCCGAAACCAAAGAAAATTAATGTGAAACCTCGAGGGCAAGGCCAAGCCAAGACCTAGATAATATACCTAAATAAGAGGAATATAAATTTCACAAAATGTTCGTTGTTTCAATAAAGAAATCAATAATCAATAATTTCTGTACTTGTTTTTGTACAAAGCGAAGTTCGTGCGACAAATTTTCGAGATTTTTGTTTTATTTAAAAACGAAGCGAATTCGAAAATTCTGAGTTTAATACGCAAAAAAAACATTTGCGAATTTTACACACTGAAAGAAATTTAAAAAACAGTTAAATCGTTTTCGTGTTAAAATATATTTCATACTCGCACGTAAATCAAAACGGTACTTCTGATGTTATGTTACGACGTTATTAAAATCGTAATTTCGTGTTTTATTTCGAAGGGAAGGGGTAATAAATAAACAAGTCGTTTAATACCAACACACTTATAATTTACTTTTATTAAACCAACGCAATGCGTGAGTAAGCAGATATGAAGAAGAAAAGTGCTTTTCCGCTTACAAGTCCGTGTTATGTAAGGATATCTATTTGTCCTTCTTAAGTTATTACCTTAGTAATCCTCTAAGCGAAGGCTACATATCGCGAAGTTTAATTATGAAAATTGGTTCAGCCTCGATGCTATCATTGTTAAGCACCAAATGAGCGTACAAAAGCTCTGGGAATTTCATACACGGAGTGCATTTCTTTCGTTATTAAGGAACGTGACGTAGGTATGTTCTGTAAGGTTTTAATGTGCTTTCAGCAATTCTCTTCATCACCCTGGAAGTACATATGCGTAATTTCATACAATCAACAGCAAGTACATATGTTTGTATATATCTTTAGAGGTTTTCTTTAATGTGCGCAAAATTATAAAAATTACGTCGCAGCACGTGCTGCGTGTTAATGAGTTTTAGTTAAGATACAAACAATGTGTTTCAAAATGTAATTATAAAAATTGTACAGCAAATGAAATAATTTCTTACCCAACTTTCTTAGGAAGTATTAATTATAATCATGTGTTCCTTAAGTAACTGGATTTGCATTTATTGTTTTATTACTTGTGCTGTGCCAATTTCATTTACTTAATTAAAAATAACACACAGGCAACAAGGATTTTGTTGTTGTTCAAGCAATACGTGTTTATAAGGATTAAGCTTTTATTTGAACTTATATTTTTATCATACTTTTTGGACCTGCTTTTTTCAAGAACCTAACGTAGTTCCCAAAAACTAAGCACTCTATTGAATTCACAATGTCCCATATGTTTTAAAAATGAAGCAACGTTCAATAAATCTTAATTTGTGGGCCTATGCAATTAATAAGAAAATTAAAAATAAAGCCACTGCAAGCAGTGAGTCCACTCAATTATTGAGTTTGCTCAAGATTTGTGCGATTGTGTAACATTCAAAATTTGAGCGGATTCACTCCTCGTTTTTTGAATGGACTCAAGTTTTGAGCTGACTGAAACAAGTATTACCTACCTGGTTAGATTAAAAATTCAATTAAATGATGAAAACTCATACAAAATTCTTTTGTTAACTCAGTGAAATTTTTGAAGTGAAAACTTCTTTAGCGGGGCCTTGCACTTTTTTGGGATGGGTACAAAATGTTAAACTCGCGCAGGTGTCACGTGTCCTGATCGAAAATTCGTAAGACAGAGGAAGAGTGTGAAGGCCAGCGCGGCGTAGGAGAGGAAGTAATATCCCCCTCGTTTAAGCGGTGCAGGGCGCTTGCGCGAGTGTGCGTGTGTGTTTGTACTACAGCCTGCTACGCGATCCACGGATGGTGTCTGCTGATGGCTCGACCGTCTGTATACTTGTAAAATTCGTGTATATACCGATTGCCCACGATGGCGGTGTTAGACATACGAGCGAAGCGAGTACGTTAATAGCTATCGTGGGCAATCGGCTACTTATCGCCCCGTGGTTAGTTCACGACGGGTTTTTCACTTCTGCCGGCACTCCCAGAGTGCACCCGTTGTTTTTTATTAATTTTTTCGCCAACAATTCTTCCTGCTTCAATTCACTTGTTCTTTTTACACTAATCAATATCATTCAATCAAACATAACAACATAACCTTATAAAAGTTTGACTCATACATATAAATAAAATTAGCGTCATATATGCATGTTATTCTTTTCGATATAACACTTTCTTTCAAAATTTAATTGAAATTTCAGTCCAATCAAATAGTTAAAAACTCATTTGAATTTGCTCAAATTATGAGTCCGCTAATACAAAAACAGCAGGAAAAGTGAGTTGAGTCCGCTCAAACAGAGTCCATGAAAATTGTGAGTGTTAAAAAATCGCTCAAATGTTGAACGCACTCAATAATTGAGTGGACTCACTGCTTGAGTTGAGCGATGATTTGATATTGAGAAACAACTCCGCTCTTTTACAACCCTGCTTTTCTTTTCGTTATAATTTTTGCCATTTATCATCCTTCAAAACTGTAGATCTACATTTGATAGACATTTGAAAATATGATATGAAAAAATATAATACATATAATAAACCAAACAGAGTCTGTGAGATTCCAGTAACCCTTCTTCAGTTCATACAGTTCACCACAAAGAAAAAAAACTAATAAAAATGTTAAAATGCACGAAGTTTTGTCGACCTCTGCGAATAGGAGGCAAACAAATTTAAATAATGAAAGAAGAAGGGTCTACCGATTCCATCGTTGCCTTAAAGATTAATTTTATATTTGTCCATGAAGGGGAACGACCCCCCATTGTTCCAGTGACCAAATTTCCTTGCAAAACGAAGTAGCGTTTGCCAACGACCTGCTGTCAACTCCGGTCCACGGGCAGACCGGTGGGGTGTCAGATCTTCTACTTGCAGTCTTCACCTAACTGTCTATTCGCATATGGCCACTCCCCAAACATCATGTCGCCGCTAAAAAATATCCTAGTGTAACGTAAACAAACTCCAAAGTACTTATACATTTTGAGGATTACCAACGTTTTGTGGTGTTAAATTTAGATTTCAATATACTTAAATTGATAACAAAAAAAACTTTATTTCGCAAGAAACCCTGCCATTGATCCGTTTTCACCTTAAACGATTTATTTTCTTATTCTTACCAACTTGCATGTTTATAGCTCGAACCAAAAAACTAACTAAAGACGAAGTCATTGTTTACAGCTGCAACAATGTTTATTTATACAAATTCTGAAAAACAATTAAGTCCATTTTCTTTGTGGGAATAAATAATAAATATTTTTTCTGTTCTGGAAAATTTCGCGAGAGGCACGATTCTTTGATGTCTGCAATCTGCAATCGCTTCGTTTTCATTATTTATTTGCAACCATTGTTCAATTCAAATTATTTGAAAGTTGCCCCTAATGGATATAACTCCCGGTCAATCAAAATTAAGAATCAAAAATATTTAAAGAAATTACGAAGGTAAAATGTTCAAGTAAATTTTCAATCGGTCTTTCAAGATACTTGAATGAAGTGAGTGTTCAGAATATTTGTTTTTGTGTACTTGCGCATTGTGAGCTGGTTTTCACCGAATTAGATAAATACAAGATTTCGACGCATTTCTATTGGTTTATTTGATTTAGGTTTCTTTTGTGCTTAAGTATTTAAGTATTATTATTTATTTTTATTTAAAAAACCGATATGACGCCGTACAAATTCTCCACGTAACCAAAAATGAAGTAAAATACTAAAATATAATGCCTACTGATAACTTTGACAACATGTCGGACATTGATTTTCCACACAAAAAAATAAGTTATCAAATAAATATTGTATGATTCGCGCTAGCAGGGCCGCCCCTAGTTTAGTAAGAAGTAAGGAAAGAGGGGAAAAGCGTGAGAATTCATTTCTAACGCATAAACCATAAAACAAAGGATCATAAAGTAAGCATATAAATTAATCTAAATCAAATTCTTAATAGAAAGAGAGTATCTCAACAGTAAACATAATAAATACAAGTTGTTTAAAGTCCGAAGTTCACGCGATTGAAGTCGCGGAAAAAGGTAGTTTATGATATTTTCAGCAGCTCTTGAATTACTTACCATTGTTTTTTGGCATATTGTATACAAGAATTTTGGAACACTTAAAAGCTGCTGTTTTCAATCGTATCCATTGTTTCTTATATCTGCATATGTATATATAGATAAAGACAGAAAGAGCTTCACTTTTAAAATGGTTTTGAAAGCAATTGTGCCGCTTGTGTGCAATTGTACAGATAATAAGATTTTTGTTAAAAGAAGAACTAAAAACAATTTTATTTAACATGAGAAAAAATCGCAACGTAAGGCTATGAATTTTAAGAAGAAATCGATTGGAAGCATCATAAACCTTGATGAAGAAATTAACAGTAGAAAATAAAGAAGAATATAGAAATCATTTAAGAATGTCTGAAGAAGATTTCAAGAACTGCTGTTGAAGTTCAGGATCACAGAAAGAAAACAAGGCACAACAGTAATGTGATAAGCAATCTCACCAAAATTAAAGCTGACGGTTTTTTGTCAAAAATAATAATTTCTTTAATTTTTGAGCTATTTATGTCACTGGGGGAACTAATAGCTCAGTGGTAATTACGTAACCAGTTAATAACTACGTTTGACGTGTATACACGTACTCCAAAACGCTATTGACGGCTGACGTTTATACTCGTCGTGTAAAATAAAAAATTACCATTATCGTCATAGACCCCATTCTAAGAAGTAATGAAAATGTTATTTAGTGGTATGTTCACACTATGTTGCCAGTAAAGCTGCTATGTATTTTATGAAGACAAATTTTTTTTTTTCATATCCCACGATCGCTTGATTTACACAGCCCCTGCGGGATTTAAACAAAAATTGAGTCTCTGGGACACACAGTCGAAGTGGAACTTCAGGTGGGTTAACTTTGTTTTCGCTTTTTTGTTTGACATTGTGACGTTTTTAAATTATTAATAATAACAATGAAGAAAACGATCGATTATAACGATAATTGTACGGTATGTGGCGGTATGTACCCACAGCTGATTCTCACAGGCACAAGCACTCTCCCTCCGCCTCACTCTTCTCTACTCACACTGTATACGGTCAGGCCAGGTGGAGGAAACGATTTCAGTCTATCTCCTTCATATGCAAGTCGTCACTATAATAATCCTACAAGGCTTTAATTAATTTGTTCTCTCTACCGGCTTAATTCCACTTTTTATTTTAAAATTATAGAATTAACTACTTCCTTCAGCGGACTGATACGCTCGTCCTCTCTCTTTCTTATGTGCAACCAACACAAAAACGTTATGCTTGCACACACGTGAAGCAACGTTACAGTTCATCCTACTTACTTGATTTCGTGCGAAAGACCCCTCCGGAAAAGAAGTTTCACTTCGAAATTCCAAAAATAATACCCACTGTTATATTCCGATCAGAAACCAATTTCTATTTTCGATGAGTCCATTATTTTGTTATTAAATAAAATACAAAGATTTAATGACAACTTTATTTATTGCGTGTTGACTTTCATTAAAAATAATTACCGCTTGTTCTGATTGTAATTTTGAAGGGACCGCGTGAATCGACACATTATTACAGCACTCCATTTATCGTCATGGAGATTTGTCATAGAATAGAGCAGGTACCCCCAAAGTGATTTTTTATGTCGACTTCAAGTTTAAATCTCTAAACTGGTTAAATGACTTCGCAACGCAACACATTTTAGGATAAACAGGTAAGCACGAGTTTTTATGAACACATAAACAATTACAAGGCATTTAATAAATGTGCTTTGTTGTCTATAGCGGGGCTATAAAACTAATTATATGTATCTACTTCTTACTCAGATTTTGCGACACGATATACGCGAAATAAATTAATTTTAAGTATATTTGATTAATTTGTTTAGAATGTACCTATTATTTTTTGTTCACTGGAAATATTCTTACAAAAAATGTATCTCAAAACCAGTTGTAGTAAATCTTCTTAATCGATTCAATCTTTAAATTATTCATCGGAAAAATCTCCGTATTCTGGAGTTGTGCAAAAGTGCCATACTTTACGTTTTACGAGCATAAAAGCAACGCCTCTAACTCATGGAGAAAGCAAAACGCTGAGAATAATTTGGTAAGCTAAACTAAACTCATTTATCGTCATTACTGCAGACTAGCAGCGTCATCGTATTATAACGTTGCACAAATACTGCTGATGCCAACAGACACAGACGTATGACATATCTTTAAGAAATTCAAATCGATGAATAATTTAAGCAAAATAAACCGAGATAAGTCTGCAAACTCTCAGTTTAAGAGGAATTTGAAAATCAAAGACGAATTATTAGGTGAATATTTAATTCAAGATGAAAGAACTCTTACACACATTTCAGATTGTTAGCAGAGTATTGTGTTGTAATTATGTGTAGGTAATCCCGTTAATAAAGTTAGTTTGTTAATATGCTGGTTCAAAAATGTTTCCTCTGAAAGGGGAGTTTTACTATTTTTTTATATTTATTAATATTCGTATAATATTTTTGGCATACTTAATAATTCCAAACAAAATTGTAATACAAAAAGAAATAAAAGCGAATAATGTAATTGTACATAGTAATGTCGCAGAGTTCATTTCAGTCTTCGAGATATTATGTTTCATTTCATGAGCTCTAACCCTAAAATGAGCCTCACTGCGATGAACTTATACAATTTACCATACAAACAATATTATTAAATCAATACTTTTCTCGTTCGATTTACATGCCTCCTGTGGCAACGAAACGGAAAGTTAATCTAAGTAACTGAGAGTTCTAATTGTACGATTTTCAGTTGTATTGGTTGGTTCTCCTTGATTCTTTGTTTGCAGAGAATTAACAAATTCATAATCATTAGGGTAAATCACGCTTTGTTGCAAATGGGTCTTGCATCGTTGCAAACGGTGCAAAAATGCAGAAAACAATCGGCCTATTTGCACCAAAGCGTGAATACCCATATTGATTTTTTATTTTCCGGATTGTCTCATTGACCTTTAAGTGGCTTAATTTTTATGAAAATGTACTTTCATCTGAATTCTTATATTGTCCCCTTGCAGGTAACTCTTCCAATGAAAATCCAGGTCATATTCTATAGAGGTATCCAAAAGGTGCAATAGATGAAATTGCTTTATATTCACGCCATGTGCTAAACATTAGATTTATTATTGCGGCACAAGTTTGAAGGTTTCATTATTTTGTGAAACAGTGACATCAGCTTGCCTCTGAGGTCGTGTGATTTAACGCGATTAAACTTCTTGTTATGGTGGTTTAGCTCTCAGTCATACTAATAAAATAAACCAAAAATACTCGAGTTATTGGTGAAGTAGAGCACCAATTATTTCAATGAGGTCTCTCAGATAAACGCCACGAATCAACATTTCATACATGCCAATATACAGGGCGTTTCTCGAAATTTTATAAAATTCATGATTTTCTCACATTTTGTCCAAAATTTGTGTAGCTAATACACATATTTTATTTTTATGCAATTTCCCATCATATTACCTTTCCAAAAAGGTGTAACATGGCCAGGTAGAAAAATGAAATCTTTTGCGCAATATTATAAAATTCGAATTTTAAAACTAAAAAGAAAAACCAACCCCTTGATGGGCAAACAATAAAATTTTAACTTAAAACATGAAATTGTGAATCTCTTTACTTCTTAGTTAAGTCTTATTAGTCTTAACAATAACAGTGACAAAAAACTAAGATAATATAACAAACATTATCACGTGCTGGTGAAAAGTTTTAAGTCAAGCATCAAGTTTTTATTTGAAGTTCGTCTCGAATTTGTAGGTAGGTAATATTATGGATAATGGACAAAAAACGTTGGTGGCCTTTCACCACAAATTTTTTTGAAAGTCTAACGTGACGGAGAACCTTTTCTCAGACTTGTAATGGATGGATCCAAATCATTTACAGAAAAAGCATGAAAAATGCAGACCAAATTTATCGACCACTGACCGTCTATAAATCCTGTCATATGTATATCATCATCCAATGCTCTGAATTCGCAATTTCTGCTAATTCTTGCCTTCGTGAAAATAGGGCCCGATTATTCCAATGTTTGAGATTCCACACCACACAGTTAATTTAGAGGTATGAAATTGTTCTTTATGTTTCGTAGGTTTTCTGAATTTCAATACCTGGAATTTATGCATGTTCACATATCCTTGCAGTAATAAAAATACCAGCCAAGTGCGTATCAACTTAGGGTTCCGTAGCATGTATAATATATATATATATGTATGATATTATATATATTATATATAATATTAAAGACCTGTCCAACGATACGCTTCACAATAGAATGCGCAAAAATAAATAAAAATGTTTATTCCTCAGTTCTACGCATGGAAAGCTACCCCTACATTATTTTTTGTGACGGTTCACAAAAACACACCTGTTATGTGACATACAGACAGACAGACGGACATAACGAAATTATAAGGGTTGCGTTTTTGCCATTTGGCTACGGAACCTCAAAAATGAGAATGACGTAAACGGCGAATATTGAAGACTGCGCAAAGTATCGACTTGCCTAAGTCAAAAATTCATTGCTTTTCAAATACAGCTTCATATCAAACGCATAATACACTTTAGAAAAACGATCCACCGTTACTAAATAATCCGCAGCGTGGTCCCTCCTTCGCGCACCTACCGATAAAATTTCCCAGCCGTTATTTATTTTGTGGGAAAATATGTAGGTATATATTTGTTTTTAGTTTAAAACGTATTTATAAACAAATCATTTCATCTTGCTGAATAATTTTAATACATACCACAAGATAACTAACACATATACCAAAATGGTACAAAGTACATAATTAAGAAGCCGCAAATTCTTATCCCTTTCGATTTTCAAGATCCCAACACCAAACATAAGCAATGTTCAATAAATAGAGATACGCACATATACATTTCTTCTGGTAAAACTCATCTAACTGAAAATCACCAGTCAGGCGTTATGAATAAGAAAGGAGTACGGTTTGATTTATGAGCTCTCCCTATTACGAATACGGAATAGTGACTACGGTTAAAGATTTGTGTATAGTAAATTTCGAGTAGAGCAAAACCAAAGAAATAAGTAATGGTAAATGAGAGTTTTCCTTTAGCAAGAAAATCATGTTTGTAAACAAAAACATAAAAACTAGAATGCCCTTCGCAGTGGATATCTATCCCTCGTGATATTCCTTGTAAGCACACAACAATCACAAGCATCCACAAAGTGGACCAGAGAAAGTTAGACGCATTTCCTTACATAACTTGGAAACACTTGTTTCGACCTCTATACAAAACTTGAGCGCCCTTTCTGTGCCGTCGATTAAGCTGTAATCGATTACCCACAGAGAATAAACATATTTCGCTAACTCTCCATACATACCCGTATAGATCCAGAGATTCAGCTGGGACCTTGGTAGTTTCCCTCGGCAGTATAATAAGATGTTTCTTTTAAAACCAAAGTCACTGCGCAGAATAGTAACATACCGATACTTCCAAGAATTCGTGTTACGCTACCTCGGATGAAAAGGAAATTGAAATGTGTAAAGGAAGCCAACAAAGGGACTGCTGCATACAATAAATGTGGGAATTTAATACTAGACTTGTCCATATACAGAGGTTCAACTAGTGAGTAAATGCTAGCATATTGATCGACTTCAGCCAACAAGGAAACTGACTTGCTCAAGAGGAAATTATACTATACAGCTGCTGAACCCGTGACCATTTCAAGTGGGCTACACTGAATTGCTCGATCATTGAGTGACAGACAGGTGGAGATGGGACTGAAACGTGCGAACTTACGCTTAAGATAAATCTTCCATAGGAGCTATTTGACGTCAATGTGTCTTTAAATCCAAACCATTAGCCGCTTTGCAGCCTCAGCTTGAGGAGATAGATGCTCGTACTTTTGCACATTTATCCCACCACTCTATGGGTCGCACTTGCACTGTGGAGCTCTTCTTTAAACTTAAATCACTGTTCCATTCAGACCTGGATTTCTTTGCCACACATTTACCAGTTTTTCACCTTCACCGACTCTGCGAATTGCTTAGACTAACAAAATTTTTGCAAGTAGCTCCAAGAAAGGCACTCGGGCCCAGACCAAACGTAATCGACTCGAAAGCTACCTTGGAACTAATCACCTTTAGGTTCCCAGCCACCAGCCAGGGCATCTCGTTTTGCTGCTTCTGTTCGTGCTTAAACTTATGCCGCGCAGAGCTTTTTGAGCACCCCGACTGGTCTGCGAATGTGGAAGCGACGTCATACTTGAAGAAAGAAATAATCCCGGCAGCCGTTAGTACGACAGAGATATCAAAGCCTTTACTTTCAACTATGACGTCAATGAGAACAGTCTAGTTATTCCGTCTTACGTTTGCATGAGTTCCAATGACATATTTTGAAAAGCAGGCATAGTACATTGAGCTCTGGGTGCTCGCAAATCGATGACGTTCCAGCTGCGAGTCTATCCGAATGTTCGAGCTCAGATGAGTGTAATTACATATTATGTACGATATGTTACAGCAATAAGATGATGCCCGGTGGACTTCGCTTCTCTCGGTCATTGAAGTTGTCTTCATTCAAAAATTGTGCGCTTCCGTCCTATATTTTGAATCTTAATGAGTTCCAAGTGCTCCATCTCTAGATGCTCGAACAGATAGTCTTTATAAATAATTAAATGTAAATGTGTATCCCAGCTGGTAAAGGTAATAATAAAAATAAACCGAAAAGTAATATTGCAACAGATGCTTACCTGAATATGAAATGTAAAAATTTTTGTCTTTGCCATTACTAATAAATGTGTTCGAAGTAAACGAAATAAATATGTAAATATTTCGTGGATTAAAAAAAAAAACAAATGTTTACAAGTGCGTCAGAACTTAAATATTGGAAATTCAAGCGCAAAACTGGTTTTTTTTAAAATATGTATTTATTAATTGAAACAAATGACTGACGAAAGCTTGCACATAAACTAAAACTAAGTGTACCCTATTAAGGTAATCTTTATGGACAGAATCTAAACTCTAACATCCAGCCTGATGATTTTTTTGATAATATAGTATATGAGCAGAAGACAATTGAAATATATAAATATTATATCGTACACCGCATGTTTTTATTTATTAGTTATTTGGAGTAATCTCGCAATAGTTGTACGTACGTATATTTATATCTTATCGCTTAAATAATGATATTGATGAACAAACGATAGTAGTTTTAGTGACTATACCGTCGATAGTAAACGATATTATCGTTATCGCGTCATTATTATCGATAATAATCACTGGATTTATTTAGTTTATAATTTGTCAGCCTATAACTCATGGGTTCGGCTTTGCACTTTTGGTGGTGTGAATAGTGCATTATAAGGAACCGATTGGTACCACATTCATCCGTATCGATTCTGGGGTTTTTTTTGGACCATGTCATTTTGTGCTTACTTACCTTATATTATTTTACATGCAGTATACACCCATATTTATAATTAAATTTTTGCACAATGTCCACTTTTCCATGCTAACTTATTTATTTTATTTATTGAATAAATTATACATATAGCTCAGAATATAAAAAAATGGAATCTTAACATCGGGATACGCGAATATGAAATAATCACCACAGAAAATAGATACCATCAGGAAGTAACTTAATTGGCAGTAATTCTTCTAGCTATCCAGCCGGCATTGTCTGAATTTGCGATAATCTAATTGTCTAGTCGTTGTTTAGCTGCTAAACGAATTTTTATGAAGGTGAATTACGAATACTTCATTCCTAGGTCATGTCTGTTTCAAAAATATTTTTACTCTGCGAGATCTGTTATGTTCTTTTTCGTTTAAATTGGAAGTATCTGCACAGCCGTCATACAGTTAATCGAATTTTGCATGAAATGGGTATTTATAGATATTCTCCATGAACCAAACGTATCACCAGAAAAATGAATTAAACCTTTTTTTATAAACCATCAGAAATTAAATTACAAGTGCAAGCAACATTAATATCCTACTCATTTGCATGATACATATATGGTCTCATAAAGCTCACAGAACGCTGAAAATTTTCATTTTTATAATTGTCTCGCAATGGTGGGAAATGTGCCGTACATAAACCCACTACATCTTCAAACTTGTGTTTTTTTTAGATTTAATGCTGTTGATTGCACTATGTAATCGAACGATAGAAAATTACCTCGTACTTATTTATATCACGTATACCCCTTTTAGTGGTAATAAAAGATTTAATACGGGTTCGTGAAACGCCAATCTCTTAATTAATCTAATAAAAATTATCGTTAAAATGTAATATTTGTTATTAAAGTACTTGTACAACAGCACTTGTTACTGCGTAGGTACAGTGTTTTTTCGGTGAATCAAGCTTTGTTTACGAGACAGCATCTAATTGAGTTTTTGACTCTTTATTCACTTGAATAAAAATAAAATACAATAGATACTGCCACACGCTAGACGCTTTTATTTCTTCCTAGACATCCTCCAAAATGAAATTAGTACCACCCATACAAAAAAGTTTTTCTGAATAATTGCCAAAAATAAATTGAAGGAAAAGCGCCAAATTGAATTTGCTTGCCACCTACATACGAAATGACGACAAAGACGTATTCGACATTAAATTTCAAGCGATTTTGCTCGCAGTTATTTTATGTAATTATTTTTGTTGTTGAAATAACTGCGGGAAACACCTTTTGGCATTAACTCTTGACGGGTGGCTGAAGTCTTTTGATGAAATAAAATAGATTAAGTGTGCATAAGAAATAACATATCTCACACCTCCCATTCATCCATTGACAGTTAACATCCCCGACTACATGCATCACTTAATATTCAAAAATTCATCTCCTTTTAATGTTATACACAAAACGTTAATACGGTACAACATCAAAAGGACGCGGAAGCCTCATTAGTCCTTTTTTATGCCAAGGCATAAGTGATTGCGTTGTGCAACCGCATGGTCAAGTATTAAGCAAAATAAAATGAGGAAAGTGCAAAGCTCCTTAGCAACCCTATACAAGCTTTTCAGGATTTCACCTTTGGCATTTAGAATGCGCAAACTCGAATCCAGCGAGGCAAACTAAAAGCCATCGTGACTGGTACAGAGTTTCTCTTAAATAAATCCAACTAACGCATCTATTTCCATCAATTTAATCGCGTTCGATCACTCTTTCGATTTCAATTAGATTACCAGATTGCTTTAACCTTTTGGCAGACTTACTCTAAAACAATAGATCAATAAGAAGTTTGTTTTCTGCCCTACATAATAGGTTTCAATTTCTTCTGTTATTAAAGTAAGTAAAGTGTGGAAACACTTTCATTCATTTGAAGCCAAATCATGTAGGTCTCCGGTCATCGTATTCAAAGAGAAGACCGGTATTTGCATTTTACTTATGTCTTAATTATTTAGTGGCATTAAAAGTAGTAACAGGATTTCGCAATTTTCGCGTAATCGATATTCACAATTTTTTTCAAATAAAAGCTTTTACATTTATATATTCAGCTTCTTGGAATAAACAAAAGGGTAAAGGAGACTATAAATTGAATGAAAGTAATGGAGCTTCAATAAACAAAGGCAATGCAATCATTTGATGATACTGCATGACAGTAAATATATGAGATTAATTATTTGTAAACGTTAATCTTGTCAAATTAATGATATTATATTATTATTATATATTGATAGTACTTACTAATTTTAGTTTTTCGTAAATTTTAATACTGCAATTAGACACGAGAGTACAGTAGAGTACACATTAGGATCAAGAATTGAATTTTATTCGAAGGTTCTATTAATTAAAAAAAAACAATTTATTTATATAATATTTTCCGACAACTGCACATAAAGAAAGAAGTAAATAGTAGTAGTAAAAATAAAAAAAAACGTGGATATATCGGTGTCTCTTGGTTACAACTAGGCAAGTGGGAGTTTACACGTGACAAGTTAAAAGACAATTTACTTGCTCGTGGTGGTGGCAAAGGCAACTTGTATGAAAAATAGAACTCCGACCAATTTACTTGACTTGCCTGCAAGTTTGTCAGGCAACTTGACTTGCCTACAAAAACCATTCAAATGAGTGTTCACAAATGACAAGAAACTTGGGGCAAGTTTTTTCTTCACTTGCCATTCCCGCTAACTGGTTTCGTGTAATCCAGCCTTTATCTTTTATCTTAGTCGCGAGGGGAAATACATTTAGGCGACCGAATTGAGCGTCTTTTAGGGATATTTCTTTTATTTTATTTTTTACATTGAAGTGACATCAATAATTGAAAAAAACGGAAAGCTGATAAGATCAATATTGCGTCAGTTCGTCTGTTTGTTCCAACCTTCTTTTTTTCTAAAATCACGTTACGTAGGAATTTGTAATTTAGCATAATATTAGATCTTCGTAACGCGCACATAGAAAGGTTATTTTTATCGTTTGAGCTACTTATAAGGAACCCAAAAAAAATTTTTAGTGATTTGGTTATAAAGATATAGCTCAAAATGTGCGAAGAACACCGTTCCCCTGTTCTTCTAGGTTTCTAAAGCTAAAACTTCGTTATTATTAGGTTTAATAAGTATTATAAGTATAGATAACACGAAAACCTCCCATTTTTTCATCTATCCTATAGTTGCTGAAACATGCATGTTTATTTGCTGAGTTTATTGTTTATATATATTATAATTTTATAAAATATATAATTGGGAGTTAGAAATATTTTCAATTACATAAAAAACAATTTTTGTGAGAAAAACAAGAGGAAAGAGGGCTACTTCTCAGCGTCGGGGAAATTGATCTATTTTTCGGAATTACCTACATATACATATACACAAAAGGAATTATTTAAAAAATATACAAATGATAACAAAATATGTAAATATAGTATTTTATTAAATGGATCAATTTTTATTTTCCGGGCCATCAAATAATGTCTATTCTGCTTGTGGTTTTCCATAGTCTATCGCACCTTTATGTGAATTCTGGACACTTCCGGTTAAAGGATGTATGTGTGTATGCGATAAATACCATACTCTTAAGAAATACATTTTTGCGATAACCTATTTTTAAAATCATAAATAGTTCTACTTTTATTTCTTTTCTATTTAAGACTTTTAAATTATTCTATTAAAAACAACGTACACGTACGTACGAAAGTGCAAATTACAAACTAACAAACTGAACATCTTCGATAATAAATAAGAAAAGCAATTAAAATTGCCACATGAAGTCACAGATTTTTAATTCAAATACTATTGTAACTAGAGAATAGTAGTAGGTAGTACCTAAATCTTCAATTGAAATGTTAATTTTGGACTTTCATATTTTTTGGAAAGGGAAACATTTGTTGGTTTTAGTTTCAAGTGTTATGGCTAACACTGTATATTAAAAGTAAGTGTTTTTTGCTCATAGAATATACATAAAAATAAATAAATATTATTATATATAAAACAAGCAAGTGCAACTCCTAACTTTATTTTTAAAGTAGCGACGTTATGATTTATTTATCTACTTTTAATTCAGATAGTTTCAGATAATTAACTGCGTTTAAAGAATAACATTGAAGTTAAATTAGAACGATGGAATTTTGAAATTGTTCAATTTTTAAATTTGCATGGGTAAGGCTTAATTCAGTCAAAGTAATAATATAATTTTCAGCACACGTGCGTGGTAAGTGGTCCCTTACCGCACGGGTTTCCATGCGGTAAGTCATCAATTAACCACGGTGCGGTAAGTAGCCGATTGCCCACGATGGCTATAAACGAACTCGCTTCGCTCGTGCGTCTAACACCGCCATCGTGGGCAATCGGCTCCTTAGCGCACCGTGGTTAATTTATGAGTCACCGAATGGAAACATGTGCGGTAACGTACCTACTGCTTACCCCGCACTCGTGCTGAAAAATAGCATACGTAACTCGGGCGGTAAGTAGCCGATTGCCCATGATGGCTGTTAACGCACTCGCTTCGCTCGTGCGTCAACACCGCCATCGTGGGCAATCGGCTACTTACCGCCCTTGTATCGTAATATACTATAAATATCAAATAAAATACAAATAGAAAATTATAATAATCAATAAAATAATTGCGAACATGGCCTGTTAAAGAATGTTTGTATGGGAATTAGGAATTTATATTGGTAGTAGTTCATTACCAAAAGGAACAGAACTAATTGTTTGTCATGTATATATTTGTATTATACTATATTACGTATAGGAATTTGTGCACACAATTCAGCTATAGAAAGGAAATATAATACGATTCGAGTCGAATTTCATGAAAAGCGTTCGGAATGCTGACCACTCTTAGGAATGCAGATATACCTATGTACCCCAAAACTCTTATTAAAGAGAGTGTGTTTATAGGACCAACTCAACGGAAATTATCAAGGCCGCATATTTGCAAATTTCGTCGCATAAGCCGATCTCGTGTTGCATCACGACCCAAGAGCATTCAATAAATTACAGTAAGTCTTAAATGAGGCAGATAAGCCACAGTGCAGCGTAGCTACAGCTTCCCAATAAACCCCCTGAGAACATAATAAATTAACGTGTGTTATGACAACACAGTGGCGCAATAAACTGGCAGTGTTTCACGTAACTAGCTTCCAGCGAGTATACTCATAGGAATGGACTTTCTCTCTTCACGGTACCAATAGTACAGTGCACAGTGCACATTAGGGTATTTTGGGGCTACAACTGAAATTCCGAGTATGGGATGAGTGCCTTCTAATAGAGAAATCGCAGTAAACACTTACCTATTTTAGCTATGTTATCAATGAAAAATTGCACGCTGGCTATGTCAGTGCCACTAAAGAGATTCTTGTTGGCATTACTACCAAAATCAATCTCTTCACTTGTTTCATTTAAGCACCATCACTATTTATCGTTTCTAGTTCCCTAGCTTCCGAGAAACCTCTGAATCAAAACATTCAGAGCTGACATTTCGAACTGTTGTCATTCCATTCAAAGCACAAACTTTTTCGAAATTTGGTTTGCGCTTCTGCTGCTCCGAATTTCTTTTTTGTTATGCAAATGATTTCGTTTCAAAATGATTGGTAAGGGTTAAAGTTATAAGATTATATTATCTGGTATTAGGGTTATTAGCTTTCAATCAAAACCTACCTTCGAACTAGAGCAATATTGGAAAATACGATACGAATCGTCTTTTTCTTATCTTATTGCTGAATTACATCAAAATGGAATGATTCGTACCGCATTTTAACTTCCAAATAGGTCACTGAATAAAATAATTTAGATTCGTTTCGGTTTTAGCTCGAGCCATAAATAAGAAAAAATATCGTGACATAAATGTTTTTAATCTTACTTTCAAATTAATGAATAGGTTCAAATAAAATTTTCTTATTAAATATTAAGAAAAATGTGGACGGGTTCGTGACGAAATCAGTTGTCTACTTTTTCTTAAAAGATAATCATGGTCTATCTTTTAATTTATATTTATGAACTTAAATGTTTGCTTATTTGTGTAGTCGGTTCCGCGCAATCAGAAAACCCTTCGAATGGGTTAAATAAATATGAGAGCATGGAGATAAATGTAGTAATAAGGAACATATAATGTAGAACTGGGAGAGCTATGAATGTATATTTTTTACAATTAGGTTGACAAACTATAAAAATGTAAAAAAGATCAAAAATTTTAAACTTAGAAAGATAAGTTAATAACAGTTACAACAATATCCCGATATTGAATTTACCGCACTTGGCAGACCTAAGTTATTGAAAAAACCGACAAATTTAAAAGTACACATTTAAAATATTAATCAGTTTTTTTGGCGAATGTCAGTAACGCTTCAAACTAACTAACATATTTTGTATCATAGAACTATAAATTAAAATGTTCTGAAGTAAGATTAATTATCCGTTTGAATTCAAAAAAGTAAAAAAAAACTTTCATATTATATTTGACCCCATTTAAAAAAGAATAACTACGTTCACGGAAAATATCCCACTCAAGAATTTGTGAATAAGGAACAGGGGAGATTCTTATATCCTTGGCCCCAATTTTTGGGAACGGTGTACCAATTTTTGGGAACGGGGTTCGAAACATTTTGCTGTGCTAATTAACGGAAAAATAAAATATAGGGCAAAATAGTTAATACTTGACGAGCCACCTTAATTGGGAAAACTTTAACTTTTAGGAAAATTCTATTATATTATTATAATTTCCCTTTTACAAACTGCCGGTGGAGTTAATTTTCCTTTTACAAAGGAATGGAAAGCACAGCAAAATGTTTGGAACCCCGTTCCCAAAAAGCGGGGCCAAGGATACAGGAATCGTGCCAAGTAACACACTGGATCCTATCATATTCATAGTTCTTCGAATTGTAACATTTTTGCCGTGAGAAAATAAAAGAAGTTTATTTAATTAGTGCGAAAAACAGTGAAAATTAATTGTTTGCATAATCATCTCTGGATAGAAGAAAAATGAAAAACCTATCTTTGCTATTATTAGCGATTAGTAAGGCTTTAAAAGAAAATTAAAAATATCTAACCAAAACTGGCTAAATGTCTAACTGGTCTAAATATGGTCTAACAGTACGCGTTTTCATTCATTTCTATTTATTAAATATATCTAACTTCACAATATACTATACACGTAACATAATGAAAACACCACAAATCAAGGCAGAAGTAATGTATCTCAAATGTATGTATATTTCAACAAATGAAAAGTACGCTAATATTGCGCTATCATCAGACAAAATAAAGTTTCAAATCAATAGGATTTTGGAAGCGAGAATTATTAGTATATAGATATAGAAAAGTTTTGCTAACATACCATTCTCAATTGATTCATAATATGTCTTGGTTTTCTTCCTTTGAAACACCCTGCATATCAGAAAGATTTTCAAGATCAACTAAGGAAATTAAAAAAGCTCTACCACATTCCTCCATAATCTTGATTAGTTGAAGTCATCTACCATCTCCACCAGTTTTACACTTATCGGGGGAAACCCTAGTATTTGATCATTAGCATCATATCCAGATAAATATTTTCACTTACCGCTTAAACTGAGACTTCCTAGGCTTAGTGGTCAACGAATTCCAGTTTGGGAAGCATTGCTCCAGTTCAGACTCATTGCCCCCTTGTTACGTTCATGCCAAACTGACATCTACCGGACTTGTTTGTTTACGTTTCCGTCGAATGTTTTTCACCTGTTTTGTGACGCCCATGGCCCACTTAGTGCATTCAACGAGGGGTCAATCAGTGAAAGTGAATTTATAAAGTATGTAATAAATTGCCAAAACCGCCCGCGCATGTCTAGCAAAAATTATCTACTCCTCTGACCACTTGAGCGCAAATCAGAAGTGGTCAAGATACCGTGAATTTTGATCAGTTTTCTTCGCGACTCCAGTGAGTAAACCAGCTGCAGGGTAAACTCGTAATTTGCATTTTTCGCTAGATCTTCTTTAAGTTAAACAGATTCCAAATGGGATCTTGGACGGAATATACAGATCCAGAGTGGGATGGGCGAAAAACGAATTTAGGTGTAGATGAGGCTTATCTAACGGTCAGATCCTATCATACTCAGAAACGTTGGCTCTATACGCTTTCGGAGGAGTGCTATAAGGTAACGATAACCCAGAGACTTTTGTTCTAGTATAACAATACAATACTACGTAATTTTCAGTGCCCCTTTAGCAGAATACAAGGGATTCCACCAGGTAAAAAAAGCCTTGCAGTACTGGATACATCGCGGCAGCTTTTTTTAAAGGTGTTCGGTCAGGATGTTGGAAAGTACGCATTTGAAAATGAGTAAGAAGAAATTGTGTATATATTTCTTTAGCTAATGATCCAAACTTCTTTTAGAACTGCACTCTGCTCACTTTCTCCCGAAATGGGGGAGTTTGGCGTTTACAATTTAACGATAAACACAGACGACACTTGCGACTTCTCAACATCAAAAGAACCGGTTAGCATTTATTTGCGTAAGTATTTTTAAATTTATATAAAGCCGTAATAGTATCATAAAATGCATTAGTAAATTTTTGGAAGGTTGCTTACTATTAAAAATGTTCGAAAATTTGTTAGGAGCACACATTAGCAAAACAGTAGGTATAGAATTCTCTCGATTAAATTTATCTTTTGTTTATTACGTCTTAAGACCCTGCAAGTCACTAAGATCTGATAATTTTTTCATTATACCTTTATGATCATTATTATGTTTATTTTTCCCTGACCCTCCACAATAATACTCTTATTATCTGGTCAATGAAATCGCCACAATCGGTTACCATGGAAGATTGAATGCTTTATCATAAATTGCGATAAGAGCTATTGTCCTTTGATTTGAACTTCTTACATATCCGGAACTCTGTTTATATTTACCAATCATATGGAGAGCAAGTAAACATAAAAAATGTTGTACACCGAAATCTATCAAAAAAATTCCATAATTTTCGGGCGACAAATTCGGAGCTAATGGGGGACATCTTTTACAATTTTTGATGTTTTCTCTCAAACGGAGATATGAAAAAGAATTGGTAGTATGTATTTTGAAATGTGCGAAATAAGCCCTTACAAACGATACCTCACTCGACTGAGTATAAGCAAAATTTGTTTGAATATCGTTGGCCTCTTATATAACCAGGCAAACAAAGTATTTATTCTCTTTTAACTCTTGAACTATGTATGTGCATGCAAGCAAGTTCTAAAACTGTGCCAAATTTCGTGTAGCTTTAAAAATGGCTGGGTTAGTCGACGGTAACAAACACACTGACGGACACGGAGGTATCACCCATAGGTCTTATATGGGTCCCTGGTTATCAGGGCATAAAGGGCAATGTGGCCTCAGAGGCTCTGGCCAAGGAAAGATGGAATCAATCCCACTGGGCCAATGATTGGTGTCGGTTAAATCACTCACGACACTCATTACAATTTAAAAAAAAATCCATTCCTTAGCAATTGGCTTTCATTCAATGGTTACTTGTGACGTTCCTATGTATATTTTTTGCAACTAGCAATGAATTTGTTCTGGGTTTTCTTTCAGCTATGTTATTGGTCTTTTTAATAGTTGCGGCAGTAGTTGCTCTGGTGAAAGGATCAATATATCTTTGGACGAAATACCGGTCTACCTCCGGTTCGTCTGAAGTAACACCAGAGGAAAGTAATGAGGCAATAAAAAAGAAAAGATTAAGGAGCCTAGATACATTCAGAGGGTAATTGTGTGCTGAACATTATTTGGTATTTCGCTTATATCACTTTTTTTTTTAATTATAGCATGACCATAACACTGATGATTTTTGTAAATAGCGGGGGTGGGAAGTATTGGTGGATTGATCATGCTGTCTGGAATGGACTACATGTTGCTGATATTGTTTTTCCTTGCTTTTTGTGGATAATGGGCGTTTGCATTCCAATTTCAATAAAATCGCAACTGACGAAAGGCATTCCAAAAGCGCAAATATGCCAGCGTATTTTATGGGTATGCATGTAATACTTAAATTTTAATAAATCTTAATCTTCTAAAAACAAAATAGAAAAGAAGACTCAAGGGAGTAAATTATGCACGGTTTCTTCCAGAGATCAGTTAAACTTTTCGTTATTGGTTTGTGCTTAAATTCCATGAATGGGCCTACTCTAGACACTCTACGGATAATGGGTGTACTTCAACGGTTTGGTGTGGCATATTTAGTTTGTGCCACCTTACACACATTTTTTGCTAAATTGCAGAACACACCGCCGCAGGTAAAATACTAATATACGTTTTCTCTAAAAATCAAATTTTAAACTGTTATCATAAAAGAGCTCTCTGGCCAAAACACTGTATGACATGGTTGTCATGAAGTTTGAGTTAATCTTTGCCGCAATTCTTGTCATCGTACACCTAGGTGTTGTATTGGGGGTCAAGGTTTCAAATTGTCCAAGGTTTGTCAAATAATAATTCTGGAGGCATTTTCTAAGTAAAATTTGTATTAAGGGGATATATGGGACCCGGAGGGAAACACATGCATGCAGCATATCCGGATTGCATCGGTGGAGCTTCTGGTTATATTGACAAGGAAGTACTCGGACTAAATCACATTTACCAACACCCCACCGCCAGATATACCTACGATTCGCAGCCGTTTGATCCCGAAGGCTTGTTTGGTAAACAATTGTTTGAGAAAATTTAAATATTTCTCATTAATGTATTTTTTAAAGGTTGCTTGTTAACTGTAGTTCAAGTCATACTTGGAATGCAGTGCGGGGCAATTCTAATAACCTTTTCTGAGTGGAAAGCAAGGATCGGGAGGTGGCTTGCATGGACTGGAGTACTTGGACTTCTAGCCGGTGTACTTTGTTTATTTTCAAAAGAAGAAGGCTGGATTCCAGTCAACAAAAATTTATGGTAAGGTTATGATTAAGGAAATGCTAAGGTCTAAACAACTTCTGAACCATTTTCAGGTCTTTATCGTACGTTTGTGCAACAGCCTCTCTTGCATTTTTATTATTGTCCATTTGTTACTACCTAGTCGATGTGAAGTCGATTTGGAGTGGACATCCGTTTTTGGAAGCGGGTATGAATGCGATTATTATGTATGTGGGTCACTCAGTTTTCCATAAAATGCTCCCCTGGCATTGGCGTATTGGCGCCATGAATACTCATTTCCTTCAATTATTGGAATGTACCTGGAACACAATACTTTGGGTTTTAATAGCTTTATATTTATTTAAGAGGAAAATTTTTTATAATGTTTAGACTATGTTTTCAATTTGCAATATTTTACAGATATTATTAAAGATGTTTTGAGCACTTACTGTTTTCTTAATTCCACATTTATAAACATATGTATACATACATACATCAGCAGCTGCCTTTCGTGCTGCTTCTTTCCTTCTATTAGGACTGTCGCCAATTGAGCTCTTACTTTATCATTCCGCACTGGCCATCGAAATAAAACTGCAGCAAATGAAGAAATTCTTCTAATTTTTTTATCCGCGTGAAAATTAAGAAGTGAAAAAGTAAAAGTGCACTCTAGATGCCTTGGCCGAAGTATGTACGTATCTAATCCCATTCTTAATTTATTTGCAATCAGACACTGAATCATGGCAATATAAACTAAGTGGTAATTCTGGTTCCTCGAGGAAATCCGACTGGGTTATTATAAAAACAAAATATTCTTCAGCGATCATGTATTTCATTAAAATAGTATATCAAAAAATATATCTCCCATTTTCTACATAAATAAATACATGCAAACAATTTCTTTGTTTAAAATGTCTTGCTGCAGTTTGTAAAATGCTACAAAAATACTCTATAAAATGTATAAATTCCAAAGCCCTTTTATTAGGGAAATTGTATTACACTTTTGTCTCAATTTATGTTACAAATACCGTTATTTTGTATGGAAAACTTTTAGCTCCTTAGGAAATTGAGCATTCACAGCACATAAGTGTGTAGTAAAGACATTTAACCACCTTATCTTCTTCCTCATCCTGAGATTCGTGGAGTTCCTCGCTCAGCGTATTTTTCCTTTTCTTCTTTTTTTTGTTCTTCTTTTTACTATTAGTGCGACTCATATTGTATAAGCTGCCATCCGGCCTGTCCGAACCAAAGTTATCATCCAGTGATTTTTCACCAATACTTTCAATTGTGTTTATATCATCCTGTAGGCAGAACAATTAAGGATACTGTTAGATTTTAAAATGGGGGGGGTCTACCGGACGTATCAACAAGGAAGACAGTTTTCCGGATAGTGTTAAATGTTACACAAAACCAAAATCATTGATCCAAACTAGGGAAAACGCGCAAATCAGATAAAAAACGTATGAAGAGAAAACCTTTAAACGACTTTAGAAATAGACGTTGGAAAGGAACAGAAATGAAAAAGGTACAATTTGCCTACCAATTGCAATTAAAAATGTATTTTACTACAAGGCATTATAAAAATCAAACCCTAGATGGTGCACAGGAGAAATTTCATATTTTTTATAAGGATGGGGTGACCCATATGATCCACATTGATAAGTCAACAAATTTGAGACTTCGGTAGCTCAATGCTTAGTTCTTATTGTAACATTTTCTTTTGCCATCATTCCTACAGTGGTCGCCTACGAACGCAACTTTAGTGATTGTGCGGTAGATATTGATCATGCACTTTAGAATAAATATTTAAGGTGGAAAAACATGTCAAACATTATTATGCTTTGTATTTTATTATTCATTAAATTGCACGAATCTCTAACTATACAATAACAAGACTTTTTCGGCATAAAAAATAAAACAAGATCACTGAATTTTGACGCATGAATGGCCATTGCTATCCGCGCGACCACTGCAGGGTTAAAATTAATTGTCTTAGTACGGAACCTTGACTCACGCATGAAATGCGAAAATCAATGGTTTTTAATTACCATAAGCAAATCAACAAGGCTGCAGCAATCTCATACTCAATTCTTTTTCAGATTTTCTTACTCTGTTAATTTGTCAATGTACGGTTTTCCGGTAGCTTAGAGGCACAACGAAGCACAGTCGGTACACCGCATCAGAATTAAAGACATCCAGGTACAACAATTTGTGCACCCTAAATGAATGGAATTATGTACGTAAATTAGAAAGAGATGAAAATGGCTACAGAAGATTTCCAGGCAGGCAAATGTTGAAAGATAAATCTTAAGATAATTAACCAGTGGGATAACCATGGAAATTTAGAGAACTTGATTGAGTTAATAAAAGACAAAATTTACTGGGCATGGTATGTATGACAAAATTTACTGGAGTCCAAGGGATGATTTGTGGCATCGCACCAATTCAATGATAACAATGAAGAGATATACAAAAGTAAAATCCATCAGACAAATTTTTTTTTGACATCCTTCCAATCGTATTATTAGTGCAACTAAGTATAGCTCTCGTTAATATTTAATGTAACTTCCAACAAAAAAGCACAATGCAAAACAGGTAAATAACACAAAAAACAAACCCATTTACCTTTACTGGATTCGGCCTCAAATCTCTTTTTTCATTTATTGGCAAGGTACCATTAAATTTTTCACTCTGTTTCAATTCGTTTTGTTCGGGTTCAGCCAAATTCTTCTCGTCTGTAACATCTTCTCCATAAGTATTGAGTGCGGCAAACTTATTAGACTAGAATTTAAATGTTATATATTTGCTTCAAAGGATGACAACTAAAATTCAAACCTCTTCGTCCAATTTCATGCTTGTGGTTGGTGCATTCACTGCTATTGCACATGAGACTGGTAGAATTGACGATACACTCGGCCCTTCTGTTGTTGCGGACAGTTCTCTAAAAGATACCAATTTAAAGCCAATTTATTACAGTGAAAACGAATCCAGGGATATTTACTCGAAGTATTTAATCAGTCTTGCAACTGTCATAACTTTCTCGTCCGCTACAAATAATAAGAAGGAGAAAAAATGGATTGACTAGAAAATCGCTCGCATTTATCCAGGCATAAAAAGACTTCATATCCATTACAGAAAATGAGGAATGGTGGCGCAAAACCTTTTTAGCAATTGGTCACATATTTTATGTCAGATTTGTAATTTGTAATTTTGAAATTGACGGCACAAATGTCGTTTATGAAAAGATGACAACTGCGTCTATAGAAACAAGCAAACAGCTTGTTAGGAAAATCATGAGAACATAGAGTCATCCAATTGTATTTTTTTAAAAGAGATTTAAAATGTAAACAGAGCACATTCAATAGCAGTCAAGCTTAGTGAAGGTATTCAATTGCATAACACTAAAGTTTAAAGATGCCTTGCACTAATAGCATGTCACCTTCCACACCTTTTTAGAAGATTCCATTTTATTCGTTCAAAACTAAATGGTCCATTGCTGCACCCCTGAAGAGGTGCTTGTGGCGATTTCATTTGTGATTTAACCGAATGATAACAATGGTGGTGCACCGGCTATAAATATTAAAATTAGAAATTATACCAACTGCCTTGCGAACACATACGAAGTGATGTCTTAAAGATGATATTTATCAACTAAAATACTTGCTATCTCTGCGATGTAAATATGTACCTTATCCCAGTGGCTCTTAGGCTTAACTAAGCTCAATTTGTTGGGGATAGATTCGTGCTTTTCATTTGCATACACAACAGAAATTAGCTCATTCAACAATCACTTGGCGAGACGTGCTTGTACTGCATTTATGGCTGATTGAGTATTATCGCCCACTGGGCACTTTAGATAGCTCACTCACTGGATAACTTAGCTTACCTTTCTACACAGTTGTTACAAGATCGCTTTTCTGTCTGTAAAATTGTCTGATTGATCAATTAAGCAGTAATTAAATTTACAAGATGGTTTTCAAGGACATTTTAAATTAAAGCCCGAAAGGAATGTATTGTTAACGATATACTAAGTATCTTTTCTCTTCGCATTATTCACATCATAATTAAATTACTAAGAACACGCGAAATCATCTTCACTCGTCACGTAGTACTCATAACAAAAGCACTGCATAGTAATAGCTTTTTAAAATAATGTCAGCTATTTCTGGTTATATTCTAACGATATAAACTATAATTACAGTACCATCGATATACTTTAAGACCTTTAATTGCGCTTAAGACGGTCACTACCGTTACTAGTCCTACTTAAAATTCATTTTCTTCAAAACAAATCTAATCTGAAATTTACATATACGAGTACATATTCAATTCTAGGACTTGATGAAAAAACAAAAATTAATCTGTTTTTTTCTTAAATTCAAAGCAAAATATGTCGAACTAACTACTTGTACTTTTCTCTTTTTTATTTTACTAACTAACTTATACTGATTAGATATTTTATTTAGTTGTATAAACTGGATCTCTAATTTTGATGGATTATCACAGGAATGAATCGATATTCTCCTTTTAAGAAAAGTTAAATCCATCACTTTACCCTAGGTTCTAGGACATAGGAACGACGAGTATTAACCGTCAATGGGGAGACATATCGGGCGATGATTAACAACTTTGTGTGGCCCTGCTTTCTTGATAAGGACCTCCAAGAAAAGTTTTGTCAACACCACGGCGCTATGTACCACACGAGTGGTGAAACAATCGCACACTTCCCTTGTAAAATTACCCAGATGTACAATGATGTAAAATTCGTCCATTTCCAGTGGTTCAAAGTGTCATGTTTTAAATGAAATATGAAGCGTTTAATGGAGTAATGCTAACGTGTCTACTAGAAGTCAGACGTCGCGAGTTCGAATTCCATCGAAAAGCACACAAAATCAGAAGGCATTAAATTTGAAAAGTTGAAATCACATTGATATTTACAAAAAGATTCAAAAGAAACAGTACATATTTAAAAAAAAAATTAAAAAAAGCATCAAGTATAATTTTGTAAATTTACATCATTGTCGAAAGTTGTTTCAACCATCTTATAAATTCAAATATTCATGGAAACTCCTTCGAAAAATAAATATCACCACTATACGTATAAAAGTATAAAACGAAAAAATATTATGAAAAATCTACGATTGGTTACGGTCATGAAGAACAATATAACACTTATTATAGAAATGATTTACAAAGAATGATACTTTTAAATAAATATTCCAAGATAGTATAACTAAAAAGATAAGTAGGTATTTTATAAAAATGTTGTTATTTCATCCCACCTTAACTACTTAACTTTACTGTGTTAGTAAAAAAGCTTTAGTGCATATTTAGTGTTTAGCTAGTGCTGAAATGCCTTAAACATTTAAAATCAATGACTCCAATGAATTGTGAAAACAAGAACATTTGTGCAATTTGCAAAAATAAATAGCTTGAAACTGTGACGAACGTGGCTTTTTCCAAACACAATGTATGATAGAAACATGAATGAAAAGCTTTTACTATAAGCGACGAAAAATAGTGTTTTTACACATCTCCAATTATCCGTTTTAAAAGCTTACGTTTTAATTAACTGTTCCTGGCCTTTATCGCCACCGAGAGTCCATTGCACGTTTGGCTTTTGTCGCGTTGAGTAATTAAGTTGTTTGTTGCTTATTCCATAGGTACCTTTGTTTCGCTTATGTCTTCCCGGTATCCATAGTATTCGAAATCTGCTATTACTACTTTTGTTGCGAGACGATGACATCTATACCTAAATTGTTCCAATAATGTATATACTATTCAAGATTTTAGTTTGGCTTAGAATACAATGTACTAGTTTTCTCCAAATCCATATCAATTTTTATACAAGATTTATTTTATGAATTAGGAATGAAGTGTTCACCAATTTTTTAATAAATAAGAGCCATTCGATTAATGAATGTTTATTGATTTTTAATTTAAATTTGATTCATTGTATATATTTTAAAGAAACAATTACGATATTAAACTAATTTCTACGAACAAGACACAGATGTGGATGTGGTGTTATTGTGAAGAACTAAAGTCGACAATTACCAATGTATTCCATATTGTTGCCGATAATCTTCATCATTCAGAAAGTGTAATAGAAGACACCCCAGAAAATAAAAGACATTAGAGCAAAACCATATGAGTTCACTTTTCCCTTTTTTGTTGGTCCACAATCAGACTCGAAATATTTACTTTTGTTTAACATTTGCTTTATTTTCTAAATACATTTTAATAGAATTGTTTATCTTAACCAAACTGACTGCATATTATTGGCTTCAATTTACCACCAATTATTTTAATTTGTCATTAGGTATATAATTTTCTTCTTCTTGGTGAGCAGCTTTTTATTTTTTATTTCAAATTATTTTATCCTCCTTTCTTATTTTCTAGATCTAATGAAAAGAGAAATGTTAGCTTGGAATGGACTGGTAATCCGAAAACGGCTGGCCAAAATTTAATAGTTTTCTTTAATTAATAATGCATTGAGTAAATTATCGAACAGGGGCCTTATTCATGAATTCGATTTGGTTTGAATCTATTCGTAAATATAAGATATTCCAAGTTGAATGTCATTAAATTCACTGGCTTTTAGATTCGTGTTTTTTTATTTGAGGTTCGATTCGATTGTAAATTTACTTATTTACGATACAATTTCAATCGAATCGAATTCAGGAAGAAGTTTCAGGTTTTTAGCGGAGCAGCAAAAACAAATTTATTGATGTTGCGTATATTCCACATTATTTAATTTAAAGGAGGTTTAGGCTTTGTTTTAATGTTTTGTTATTTTCAAAACACCTATTTTTAAATTTTTCTGCTTTATGTAGTTTTACGCCACATTTTTTTAAACAATTCTTTCACTATGCCGATATGACACTGTCGCCAAAGTTGAGAAATTAACTTTGCCATCTATGTTATTTAAACAAACGCTGCTTAAACTAACCTAATAGCCGTTTAGCTTCGTTGCTATTTTGAGGTAAGCTGTGCAAGCTAATTAAGTTCTCGTTTCATGGTTCAGTCACCTTCCATCGAACACTATATTTTGAGGCTGTTTGCCTAAACTTCGCACAAAAATGCGAGACTAAAACCCACAAACACATAGCTTGCATAGCTCAAGCCGGCTAGACATAGTGCATAGCTTGTGTGCGGCAATCCATTTAAATACTTCATCATCCAAATTGGAAGTTGGAAACATACCGTACCCAGCTTAACTAAGTTTAAGCAAAGTAGCCTTAAAATAGAGAAGCAGAAGATGAAGCATGGGAAGCAATAGCCAATTACAAGTAGGTGCAATAAAGTGCCCAGATGTTTAAATTTGAGTAGGAAATATATCGAGGAAACCTTTGACGTAATTTATATTTCAAAGCAGCATCGCAAAAACTCGCAAGATGCAGTAGAAATAATTTATTGGCTAAGCGTACACTTTCTTTTAATTTTTTTTGCTAATGTTTGTGAAAATAAAGAAAGTCTGAATTTGTTATATTTAATAATTAAACAAATTAAAGTTCATAAAATAATCTAGATTTTGCGGAATTCTTTATTTAATTTTAATTTTACTGAAAACATGATGATATTTTCATTTTGAATATAAAACTGATATGTTGCGTCGTTGGGTTTTGATTTCTTTGTCAGTTACTCTCTCACATTCTATGTATGTACATATTTGGTTTTGAGTATTTCACTTGTATTCTACTTACAATAAATCAAAATAGAAATTTTATATTCCCATCATCTTGAGTAGTCACCGGGGTTTAAAGGGAACTATACAGCTCAACAGTGATTTACAGATGCATGGCGTTCACTATTGCCATATTCTCATCATACTTAAGGCTGCTAAAGCTGTTTGCGGTTAATTACCTAATTTCAGTGTTGATTGCCTCAAGCGGTACTCTCAATACTAATTCTCCATTCACAAAAAGTGATTCATACAACAAAAATGTCTGAAAAAGTGAAAGTTCTACCGAAATTCCCATTCGTTAACGTTACAAATAGGTCTTTTTTTTATGCCGCCAGCTCTACTTCTTGGTTATGACTTACAATTAGTCATTTTCGATGGTTTGACAGCGTTCGGATTTTATTAATTTCATTTTGTACAAAAGAAAAACAAAACTTTGTCTGTATCTGGCTTCAAGTTAATTCTGTGATTATACATACATAGGCTTTGTCGAGATGAAGGCTTTCTTTAATTTATTATAATATTATTAATTTAAGGACTCAACTTCTTTCTTGTAGCTAATTAACATATAAGCTATATTTTGAGCTCATATAAATTTTGTGAATTACGACGTTAGTCACCATATAAATTTCAAACATGAAACAGCGTTCTACAAATATGTTCCCTGTACGGAAAGTGCCTGAATTTTGTGTTAGAGCATGGAAATATAAGCTAATACGGAACGGCGGATGTAATAGAATTGTCTGTGTTTGTGTTAGTCGCTCAGTGTAGGCAGAAATATGAAGATATAATCAGAGCGGGCTTTATAAAATAAAATATAAATAAATATAAAATTTAAATATCTTGTAATTAAACGAGAAATATATACCAAAAAGAGAAAATACTAATTAGGCCGAAACAACGAAACCAAATTTCGTTAGAGGCAAGTAATCAATCAACACAATTAATTTCGTAGTTAGATCTAGCTGTTACAAAAAGTCGAATTCAACAGGTTATAAAAAAGCTTTCCACATCTCGTTTATAAGAAACCAACTAAAAATCATCTTCAAAAGGGAACTCATGATAGATGAATTAGAACTAATAATATCAAATGTTTTAAGCTGAAGTGAAAACGTATTTGTCAAACAGCAAAAACTTCGCAGGTAATGTTATTACTTTGGCCAGAGCTCCTCCTTATTTAAATGAAAATCAATTAATCAGCGGTAATATAAAAAGCAATACTTCTTCCGCCCAACTCGACATATCTAATTCAAACCTTGGGTCTGCATGTAATTGCATTAGAAACGAAATTACGCTTACTTCTGGCTTCAATTTTGGGCAAAATTGGGCAACCAACTTTACCGGAAAGCTTGAGACAAATGAATCTGAACTGTATCATCTATTGACTTATCGAAGCGTGAAGTAATGTAAAAAAATATCAACAATTTAAACGGCCTGTATTAAATTGTTCACTTCTGTGACCCTTTGCGATTCATATGAAAACGTTTGTGCTCAAGATTTGTATAAAATTATGCAAGAGATATATGTCTGGTTGTAAAAAAAGTTTCAAGGGAAGATATCAGTAAGTAGATAACATCTGAAGGCAAAGAATTTCAATTTCATGATGATGCCTTAATAGATAGAGAAAAATACAATTTCATCGATGTAACTGATATAAAGCGTCCATTACATGATCTATCAGACACTTCGCGACCTTGATCAAGATTATGACTAATGCGGAAGGTGTCAGTAACATTGGCGCCCTACGCAAGATTATTGTAGCGAAGAAGTTCTTTAAAAAGCGAAGAGAAGGTGGTAACATCGAAACTCAAATTTTTGTTTGAGGAAGTCTTCTCAGATTAGCTAAGCAATTTAATTGGGACTAATGTGGTTGTTATGTTAATGACACACTTGGTGGGTTTTATAATTCAGCATCGAAAATCCCTTTGTGCCTTAAATATTTGAGGGTTTATCAAGCAGCTTTGTTACCTTAAGAAAAGTTGTTTTGTCATCATGCACTTTGATTGTTTAATTTTATGTAGTCTAGGATTACGGACCATATGATTAATCCCAAGCTCGAAATTTCATCTACTTATGTTGCTTAAAGCTGGGACTAACTAAGCTGGCGGTTTGAATATTGGTCCGCTCCCCCAAGGGAATAACAGCCAGACTAAAGCGAATGGAATGTTCTTGGTGAGGCGAGGAAAAGGTATCATTAACTAAATAATCCCTTGTAGTTATAGAGGAGCATTATAGTTTCGCCGACTCCAGCTGACCTACAGATTTTAAAAGCAACAGTCGATCTTTATGTTGGAATTGCAATTTCTGTGAGTAGTCTGTATGAATGACTTTAAGTCTCTCTCTATATTTTTGTGAAATAAAAGTTCTCTATTATATCATGTAGGAAAGCCAAGAAGCCAATTGACCCCTTAATGTTAGTTAGAAATTTCCATCCATGTTGTAGTTGTAAACTCGGCTCACTACTAATTACAGTGCTTCCTTTCAGAAACATAAGGGAACGAAGCAGTAAAGTACAATGCTTTTTCTGAACTGGAAATCTATTCTCATAAATGCTAAAATTCCCTTATTACTCTCCTGGTGATCCCTCTGTTTTCCCCAGTGTTATTAGATTATTGAGAGGGAGAATCATCTTCCTGATTTCCTCTCGTTTACGTGAGAAATTTCTTGTTCGATTGTGAAATTAGTTCTGGAGAGTGTTTTCGCTTCCACTTCGTTTTAGAGCTAGTACTCTAAAGGTTTATCGTGAAACGCTATGTACCGCCGATTTATTGATTTCAGTATAATTAAAATATTTCAGAAGATTTTACTATAATAGATATCATCGAATTTAATGTTCCCTTCTTGATGACGTGAAGGAAGAGCACAAATGGAGCACTTCTTTTTAGTGCATGTTGTTGTGTTCCTATTTCCGACTAGGGGTGAAATCTAAAGTGCTCTCAAGATAGTAGACAAGGAGCTCTCTCACCGAATCATACTGCTCCCTTTCAATGATATGCTGTGTTAAGATTACAATAAAGGGAGGGATTAAATGAAGTCCTCCTAGGCTTCTACTTCCATTAAATTCATCGAAGAAAATGCAATGCAATACTTCTGCATTTTATGCAGAAAATAAGCATTGAGGTCCCTTCATCGATGAAAGTTTCGATGCGGTATTGCTTACATTTCCTACTGAGTCATTGCAGCACTACATTCGATATGGCTTCAACTAGAAGCCGAAGTATATAAAGATATCCTTTCCTTTAGATGGTGAGAGAAAATAGTAGAAAAGAGCCGCGTAATATGCAAGCAACTAAGTACATATAAACAACAAATTATTGTAGAAAATGCTAAAAAGTTGTATTCGCATTATTTGAGACTTTGATTCCAGTTCCACCCAGCTACAGTGCATTCAACTGAAGGCTTTAGTGAGGGATGTGAGGGAGTTCTTGAGGTACTTAGACTGAGCGTATTGAATCTCAGTCTACTTAGACTTTATTTCACAGAATGAGGCCAAAGGTTCCTTCACTCAACTGCACTGCCGAATATGAAACAGCATATGAAAGGTAGGCTTAGATCCTCTGAGACAAAAAGATTATTCTCAAATTACTGTTCTGAGGCCTTGCATAAGATAGACCCCTGGATGGACACACAGCACGGGATAAACGTAGGTGTAGGGAACAAGGTACGCTGTAGGATGCTGGATGACTGAACAGAAGGAAGATGAAACTCCCTTTATTGAACGCAGACAGGCAAATCAGCTCACTTATTCCCTCATTCTCTGCAGCTTTGGTTCTCAATGCGTATCACTTTTCAAAATCAGTACGAAAGGTCACCCAAATTCCGGCATAACTGGAAACTAGGAAGAAACATAAATGATGAGCTAGGAACTGGCTCTTTGTGTTGCGAAGCAGCGGCTAAATGATGTCTTTACGAATGTTAATCACGCGACCAAGCAGTATCTGGTTAGTGAGCCCCAAAAGTGTTATATGCTGCCTACCGCACAGCACATTCTTGGCACCAGCGCGAAGATAGCGTCATGACCTGTGCGGAGTTAGTAAGTCCCACAACCGCCCATTTCTCCGATTCAACTCACCTGTATGATAATAACTATAATCACAAAGAATGCAAAGGTAAACTGTTGGAAGTGGAAGTAGGAATGTTAACGATTGACCAGGTATCCCGGACTACTTTAGGTGTGATCAGCGCGGCGTTCACTCGAGATTCTTTGATACCACTGCGTACAGCACGCATTTGAGATTTCACAGAGGTGAGCAACGCTATTCTCGTGGCTTAGCATACGTCTCGAAGAAGCTTCGTTGAAAGCTTAAGAAGACAAACCACAATTCAATCGATGTAGGTAAAGGTAGATGTGCAACATGACACTTTTGCAAAATAAACAAAAAAAATCGGCGCAAGAACTCCGTTCGTTGAAATGCGGGGTGTCGTCTTGGTACACTGTTAACAGCAGAGAGTAGTCTTCCAATGCGGTTCTGGCTTCCTGAGATGGATCTTACCACTTAAAATTAAACCCAGAGTTATCTTGCAAGTTGTCCAAATTGAAATTATAGCGACATCACTAAAAGTGTTAATAATACACCTGTTGAAAAACTACTAATCTAAATAACGGTCGCTCTCCACACAGCTGAGATTTGACGTCGGTTACGAGTGGTTACGAGGTAAACAAGATACTGACGTTCCAAAATGCGAGGTGAATAGCTCCTCAAGGTATTCCGAACATGTCGCGTTTTCTCCGCAGTCCCTGACGGGATTTAGGTATGAAATTGTCATCGATAATTGGAGGACATAGTGCGGTGGGACTCTCTTAACAGTTTTGAGCAATGAAGGAAAACGGCGTCGCGAAGGGTAGCAGCACCCAGCCTGTCCTCAGCAATGTCGAGGAGTTTGCGGTTACGGACCTGGACATTTTCTGGACTGTGGTTTCGATTGTAATGCGCCTCGTGAATGTTATCCTTAACGTTATTCTCGCAGTTGATTATTATAAGAACAACGAAATAAATTACTTCGTGTGGACAACATGCTGCATCGTGATCCCCATGGTCGTCACTACCCTCTTGTCCATAAGCATGTGAGTACAACAAACCCACGTATGAAACGTATCTATATTTAGGTCATGCGTTCACAGGTACATCCAGGACAGAACTAAGGCTGTTCGCAATCATTATGGCTCTCTAGGCTTCATCTACTTTGTGGTCATCCTGCCTTTCTTTTTTCGGTAAGAACAAATATGCGTCCCACGTTATCTTCTTTTCAAATATCGTTATTTTCAGATACTGCCAGTCGCTGACTTATGCAATATCCAGCAGGAAGGCGGAAAAGAAGCATGACGTTGAAAACCAAAAAAAGTAAGTGGCTGTATTCCAAAATGTAATATCGCAACTCCAGAGACTACTACGCTGAATTGTACACTACTGCGGTATCCCTGCGTTTTGGAAAACAGCATATATCTAAATCGGTCAATTCTCTCTATAAACTGAAATTCGTTTTAGATACTTCAAGCTAATGATGAATGAGGAAAGCGACGTCGCTCTAATTAGGATATTCGAGTGCTTCCTTGAAGCTGCTCCTCAGAAGGTATTACAGCTTTCTATAATCCTTCAGACAGGATCACGAGTGACATGTGAGTTTGTTTTTAATGCTTCAGTCACATAAACATTTTAATGTGGCGATTTGTGTAGGGTATCAGTTTGCAGCTATAGGAGGCTGCGTTTGCAGTTTGGCTTGGTGTATGGTCGTCTACCACAAATACACAAGGTACACTCAAGCTGACAAGGAAGAAATTTCTTTCTATGGCGTTATCGGACAGTGCTGCTGGCATTTTTCAATAGCAGGTAAAATAATAGCGGAACTCTATATACGCAGTTGTGCCATAAATTCTGACTGTGATTGATTTAAGTGTTTGCAGTATCTTTGACTGATACTAGAAAATTTGTGTTTAGGTTGCAGGCCGACCGATTCGATAACTCTTGTAGTAGCTCTTGTAGTAAACCTTGTTGTGGCGTATCAAAGAGAATCGTATTGCTGTAATCACGTTACATAAGTGTAATCAAATTCCAGTTGAAGTTTTCAACCTGTTGAAACCATGGAAGATCATTAAGAAATTTATTTATCGCATTATTAAAAAAATACAACAGCATGTCGTTATATGACGGACAGAATTTATGGCACGACTGCATACCTATATCAGCAAAACAGAATACCTTTAACTTTTCGCAAAATTAATTGCGTTTTTTTTGTTTACATTCGTATATTGATGCCGTCAGTTTTTTACCATTTTGCTTTTGATGCTGGGTTGGGTCATCATGTCATCGTATGATTACATGTTATTTTATTTACTTATTTTAAGTTAACATTGTGTTTGCCTGTTTAAATTTTTGGTTCTTTTCCAGTATCTCGCGTACTTTGCATGTCACTCATTGCAAGCATATTTCCTCTATGGACACTCATAGGGGTTAGCAGTCGCGTAGTGCTTACTAGCATATTTTTGATCATATTTGATAAGCCAAACTATTGTACGAAGACTATATTTCAAAATTTCGCCTTCTGCTTAATATTAGGAATTGTCTACATTTTTACCTACATCATACCAAAGGAAGGCCGAACTAGGTACAGATTTGCAATTTACTACTTAGTATGTGTGTTAGAGAACATCGCCTGTATTACTTTATCCGTGATTTTCGCAAACAGTAGCCTAAAGGAAGGCTTATTTTTTATTCCATACTGTGCATTTGCAATCGTTATGTACTTCTTTGGAATTGTGTTTATGATTCTTTACTATTCATGCTGTCATCCAAATTTAAATGCAAGGTCACAGTATGAAGTAGCTAGTGAACCTCTTGCTGTAAGTTAGTTGTTTTTATTAGTCGTTTTTTAGTTTTATATTATTTAATAAATTTTGTAAATTATTATTTGTTTTATTTACCTTTAATTGTGCAGATTTTACTTTTCGTTTGTTCAGAGGTTAGGTATCATCAAGCAATCTATAAAGGGAAGTCGTGTTTGTGGGTCAAACATTTTAGGACATGTTTCGCAATACATATGAGCTGTTGCTAATAAATATTAAATGAAACAAAATATTAATGTGGTTGAATTCCTCACTTTATACTTTGAAGCGGGGCTTGCTTTTGTGCCTACATAATTTTTTCAGAAACACGCCGCCAAAGTAACCATTTCCATCCGGAATTTCCAGTTCGTTTTGCAGAATGTTTATAATGAGCGAAGAGAATATCAAATGACCAGAGCTTGCACTTTAAGTTGCTGAATAATTTACAGAGTTCACTGAAAATATCGAAAAGGATAAGAATTTCCTTCAAAGGTGCAATTCAATTAACAATTGAGCAATATCATATGCGACTGGCGCAACTCAAGTTGGTAAGTAATTATTACAAAATGAGCCTATTTTATTAACCTCTTGCGAATTCGGAAAAAAATTCACAAATAATAATTCTCATCAGCTTAGTCAACGCATTACAAGTATAATCTGCAATGATGTCTTTACATGTATTTTTAGTTAAGAATTAAAATCTGAGAGTTTATTTAACAAAATATTTTATTATTCAAATGTTGAAAGATAATTAATATTCGCTCTTCCTGACGCCACGAATCTGCTTATCCCCCTTTTTAAGGGTAACAAAGTTATTCAAGTGCTTCACCCTCAATTTGCCCCAAATAATATAATTTCCAATACTCAAAATTTGAGCAGCATGCAAAGCCGCTGCTTCTGGGTATAGAACTGTGGCACATCCTAAACCAGAGGGTACATTTAAGCTGGACCATACATCAAGTTGAACATTATCAGGTTTTACAGGAGGGCAATTAATAACCGGGTACGTTGTATTTCCAGACAAGACGGGTCCAAGGCCATTGGAACGTCCAGCGACAGCAACGAAAACTAAATTGTTCATAACTCCTTCATATTCAGACATGATTCTCAAAGTCTCCTCAGTTCCCTTATGTGCAGATGTTACTCGGAGTTCGGCATTTAGACCAAGTTCCTTACAATACTTGGCGATCTTTTCGCAGTGATCTTTGTCTGAAGCACTTCCCATCAAAATAACAACCAAGTTGTCATTTTTAGGAATGATTCCTTCCATTTGATCAATGATCCAGATGAAATTACGTTTAACTGTATCTAAGTCAGATGATGTTACTGTCGTTAAGTTGCGGTATACTTGTTTGTCAACCATAAGGCGCTTGTCGCCAGACGGCCATAATCGCCATGAATCGGAATCGATTATATCAGCAAGCAGAATTTCACCTAAAATTATATTATGGTTTATTTACAATTCGAAAGGGTGTTTTAATTTGAATTTTACCGTTTTCATCCACACCGAACTCGATCTTCATGTCAATCAAAGCGCAATTTTTAGTTGCCCATGCCTTTTCGAGGACTTCGAAAACAAGGATGGTGGTCCTTCTCATTATATCTACTTCATCTTGGCCTGCAAATGCAAATATTTCACATTATTAAAGTTACGTTAAATTTTTTGTCACACGTGCGCCGAAAGCGCCTCTTTCGGTATCTCTTTTTGGGACCGAAAGTAACTCTTTTCAGACCTCCGAGAGCGAGCAGTAAAGAACTTTACTGCAAGCTTCGAGTTACTTTACAGCCTGTTTGTGTTTACGCGCTCCAGAAAAACCCACACGTGCTGCCTGAGATCTAAACGAACGTCAATGTAGTGTTCTCTTCGACTCGGTAATCTCTAACCCTTTTGTAGCCCGTTCAGGGGTCCCCCAAGGTAGCAATTTGGGTCCACTGATTTTCATTCTATCCGCAAACGATGTTGAGTGCATCATCAAACACTCGGACTTTTCAATTTACGCTGATGATATGAGAATCTCCAAACAAATTTCCACCACGCTTGAGCCTCATTTTTTCTACTGACTTAGATTCTTTTTGCATTTGGTGCAGCAAAAACTTTTTGCAATTAACCTTATCTAAATGTAAATCCATTACCTACTCTCGTAAACGCCTACCATCTCCCCCTAGAGTCTATCTATTGTCTTTCAGTTGTCTCTCTTTGTGACCTGGGCGTCACCTCTGATAGCGAGCGATTCGTTCTCACATCAACAACACATTGGCTAGAGCTAGAGCTCTGCTCTCGGGCTTTGTGAAACGCTGATCCATTGAATTTAAAAACCCATAAGTTGCTAAATCCCTTTACGTTTTTTTTTTGTCCAACCCATTCTTGAATATGTCAGTCAAGTGTGGTCTCCCACACAGTCGATGTATATCAATAGAAACGAATCCAGCGCAGGATCCTTCGCATTACTCTACGCGATCTCCCTTGGTCAGACCACCAGATCTGCCCGTTTATGTGGATCGACTTAGAACCGTTAAGTTAGCGACCCGACTCTGTCGACATTATCTTTATTCACCAGCTCCTTTCCAGTGTTATTGACTGCCCTTTTCTGCTATAGCTGATATTCCTCCACACCAATCCCCGTCGCCTGAGATAGGTACCTCTCTTCCGCCCTCTCACCGTACCAATTATGGCTTTTCCGAGCCAATTTTCAGAATGATCCGCAAAACCAACTCCACACCCTCGTTCGACTTTCACCTAACCAAGTCATCCCTTAAGAAAGTCATGAATTGTCCCTCATAATAGTTCCATACTTTTCCCTGGTAGTTAATAATTCTAGGCTTTACGTTCTTTCTTATGTTTGTATGTAAGTGTGTTTGTATAGTTTGTATTAAGCTGAATTAATAAATTAAATATAAATTATATATCGTCTAAAAGAGATTAAGCTCAAAGACACTAAATATTACGTGATAACGCTGGCGTTTCGGATACGCACGAGTGATCATTACAATTTGGTGATAGAAGAACAATGTCCATGGTAACTAACTTTTCTTATCTAGGCTAAGACGTATTGAATGACATACATTGCATGCCCTCCGTGAAATTTAAAAATGCTAAAAGGTCGTTAAATCACGCGAGGCGTTTCTATTTGATCTTATCATCTTTAGTAGACGAGTATTAACCGATTAAGAAAATATTGGAAAAATACTCACCGATCAACAAACCATTAAAATTAAATTTAGCCGAGATAATTTGCTCGTCAGACCATTGGGGGTCATGATTTGCGTCATCCTTATAGAATGTTTCCTGTTTCGGTGGTGAGAATCTATTTATTTGGAGGGGGGGAAGAAAAAAGTAATTAGTACATTTGTTATCTCCCGCAGTATTGTTACTTTTTAATTTAAGGTTATCTGCTTTACGCAATTCAGAAATTAATTCAAAACATGTTTGTTCCTACTTCGCTATCTACCACAAAATGAAATAAAGGTACCAAAAAATATGTCCTCTGCTTGAGGTCTATCAGATATAATACTTTTTTTAACCCATTTAGGATCTGTTTACGATGTTTGCGCTCTATGCGACTTTTGATGATCAACCGCTTCGATTTAACAAGGCTGATTCTAAAATTTGTTCTACTAAATGAAACTCACTATACTCATTTTTAAGCTTAAAATGCTACCTTGAGAGGTACGCGTGCGTGCATCGAAGTATTAAAATGAATAAATTTTGCTCGGTGTAATTTTTTTAAACCACGAAAATGATATGATTTTTGTGGTGAGAGTATGAGAATCGATAAGTTTCTTGATAAACAAGAAAATATTATAGCTAAGTGATTAATTTACATACCAACTATGCGATGAACACAAGTGATAAATTTTAAAAATAAGACTGACGTGAATAAGGGAATTTACGCACCTGTATCCCTCAGGGACCCCTGGATTGCGACGAAGGAATGAACCGGTTGCTAACCTTCGTGTAACCCACTCAATTGGGACCATTTCACATTTCTTCGCTATAAAAGCATTGGGAGCGGCTTCTTTCACATAAGCGGTTTTAATTCCTATACAAGTACCCACAAATTAGAGAGAGTACAAAAAATAATAATTTCAAAGAGACTCACCCACAGCGTTTAAAATGTTAAAAACTTTTCCATTTGTCTTGTTGGATATCTCTGACTTGCCCGCCAAATCGTGTGCTTTTACCCCATCTCCAGCGGTGATACGATCTTTGCTTAGAAGCAAGCACAAGCCTGGGTTTTTAGGGAGATCATAGACTTGCTTCGTCTTACCCTCGATAATCACCTTTCCAAGAGCGTAACCTCCAACTAGAACATTATAGAATGATCATTTATACATTTCTTCTATAAATTCACGATGTATTTACTAACTTTGTTTACTCATTTTTAAGCGGTATAGTTTAATCAATTGACTAAAGCGCGGGGACAGGCTGTCTTCAGTACTGCACTCTTCAATGATCTGATGATTACTCGGAGTCTCAACGTCGCATTTTTATTCTATTGAGCTGAAGCAGGGGTAGGGAACCTTATTCTCATAATGATCCTCTTGGTAACAGAATAAGTATTATACATAAAGAATTGTTGATTAATTATAAGGGTCATACTCAAGAGGACTGTGGGATCTTTTTGCATAAATTTAAAAAAATCTAGTAAATGAATGCTGTTCTTAATAAAATTCAATTTTAATTTTTTGAATTTTCTGGAATTTCATTCTACGAAAATGTTGCGTTATCATGCGAAAGTAAAATTGTTGGAATTTCTATGTTAAAGTTCACTTAATAATCTCTATTTTGTCGTTTTAGTAAACTTTAATAAAAACTTTATTTGATTAAATTCCTAAATTACCGTATTAAATTTGAGCAGTAATTTTTCAGAATAAATATAATAGATAAAGTTTCGTGAACTTTTTAAAAGCTGTAATGAGTATTGTAGTTGATTAAAATTTTTTTTTTAATAATTTGGGAAAATTGTTGCGTTCAGACTTTTATACCCTGAGTAGCAGCGGTGGAGATAAGTTAATAAAATTCTTTGGATACTGCGTTATTCTTCAAAGAGATAAAGACTATTTGGATTTTCTATTAGCCATATTCTCAAATCCGTTTGGAACCTAGGAAATTAACAATCACGCTTGAGATTTTTGAAAGTTCAGAAAGCGTGACAGTGCCAGCATGCTATTGAATTATTTTTATCCACAGTAATATTAAAGTATAGATTATTTTTGATTATATCGAAGTTTTCGTAAATGTTTTTCCCTGAATCTGTTTAAATTTACAATTTTGAAAATTCGAAAATCACAGGCAGACACTGCAAATTTATATAAATGTGTGTATTGTTGTATTGATATAGAAACTATGCAAGTTGTTAGTTCTATTCTCACTGTGTGATCAACTCTATCCTTTGTTTTGTTTAAACCGTTATAAATTCCATTTAGATCTTTGTACGTTATGATATTTTGATAATAAATCATGATAATAGTTTGACTAAAAATATCCTTATTCTGCAGAAAATCTAAGTTCGTTGCATCGAGCACGCTGTTGGGGTGTATGTGGGCTCGTAGTATATTTTCACATATTTTCACTTTTTTGACAGTACCATAAATGCAAGAAGTACTATTGACAAGGGAGGGAGAATATTTGTTCCAGCAGGATGGAACTCCGTGAAATTTGTATTAAAATTATTTCTTTGTTAATTTTTTTTTAACTTAAAACATGGATAAAGATATGATCAAAATATAATAGAAAAAAAACATGTGTTTGCCCTATTAAACATTCACAAAATAGCAACAATGTCCTTCTCTAGACTAGAGTACACCCTTAATCTATTTAAATTTAGTGTTATTGCCTGCAAGTGTACCTACCTACTTATTTAATAATGTAATAGCAAAGTAAAAACATCCAAAAAAAACCAAAAAAAATTGGGGACCACAACTCATGATCTGCGTGGATTTTGGGAGATTTGTTATGACTTCCTAGAATTGAAGTAGTGAGAAAAGGATTCAAAGGTGAAACATTCATGTGTGACTGGCATGAAATTGAAAATTGAAAACGAAACTATGAATGAGAGGCTTGTCTAATTATTCTGAATAAATAAATTCATTTATAAATATTACAAGTAAACACTTTTCAGTAATTATTGTAACAGAAACGGTTTCCGTTGTTTCTTTAAATTGATTTGATTATAAAAATAGATAAATAAAACATGTTTTAGGAACTCAAAGAACATGCAAAAATAATGAAATAAATTATATGTATATAAAATCGTTAAAAGGGCAACAAGTTCCTTCCTTATGTAAATTAAATCTCTGAATGTTTTTTTTACACGTTTTGGGAACATTTATCTGGGACAGGTTAGGATAACTCAACAGGTTCACTTAAAATGTGTATCCACTTTAGAGAAAACCTCAAAACGACTAATTTACGAGCAGGGCTTTATGTCGGCAATCCTGAAATATTTCAATGACCTTGGTGTTCTATTCAGGGAAGGAATTTTCTTATTTATACCATTGCCAGGTACGAAATATTTCCGAAAGGAAAGCAAGTAAAAAATGAAGTTGAATGGACGGAATGTCTTTCACTTGCACTTTCTTTTCATATTTCTTATTTACAGAAAAAAAATGAAGCCATGTGACAAACGGTTATACACAATAAAATAAAAGTGGAGTAGTTCCTGGAAATAAAGACGTAACGAATGAGGTGCAGAAAGAATATTTATAACTTTAACTAAGACCTACCGGCTGGCATTAAAGAATGTGATAATGTAATTGTTTTAGGTACTTGTAGAAATGATTAATAAATCCGGTGAATATCTGTATCTGCTATTACTACTGTATAACATTTTGTTCATAAGTTCAAACTATAGTAAAGATAAAATCAATGCCCCTTCGATTGTACTTTTGCATTATAAGATCTCTTTGGTTTTTCGAGAATATTTAAAGTAGAATCAATAGCGCAAAAGTCGATCAATCGATTGTTGAATTTATTTAAATTATAGTTGGCAATACACTTTCAGTGTTACTTTACTAAAGGCATTATATCTACCTAAATAATAGATTTAACATCTGTCTGAAAAGAATGGAAATATTTTTGATATTATTGCTAAAAGGTTGTTTTTGAAAGTCTCAATTATAAATGTAGCTGAACTCAAATACAAAAAAAGTAGAGCAAATATTCCCACATTGATGAAAACTTGTATTTAGCATTGCAAAAAAGTTTTCCACCTCTGGATGAATCCCACTCCATGCCTTGGTCAATTTGTTTTTTTAAGGGAGCGGGAGCCCCTCTTTGGCTCAACTGATAAGCTTCTAAGCCGTTTGGCAAAAAGGCATTAATCAGATGAATCAAGTTTGTTCGATCGCAACAGTCTTGAATAAATAAACGTAAGTTTCCAATCAGAACGGAAAGAAAAAATTACTTACATCGAACATCCCTTGCCGGCTCTTAAAAACCAGTTTTAATTATACTTCTACGCTGCCGCGACAACGATCTTGGGATTTTGGCCAGGGATCGAATGTTTACTGAACAAGCGGCCACTGTCATTTGGTGCACGGCGTCTGATTGAGTAACAACCACGTGTGATTTTAGATGTTCATGTTTCCGCGCATTATTTTCTAACCAGACAATTGCAAAGAATACGTTGTTTTGTTTTTGAGTTAAGTTTGTAATTCAAGGTGAGTGTCTGCTAAAGCGGAAACGTGTTTTGGTTTCAGTCCAATTTTGGTAGCGCAATACCTACTTTCATAATTGACACCTGTTAACCAATTTATTAACAATTAACACCACTGGAATGATTAATTAGGCAGTGTGATTTCAATAAATAGTTTGTGACATGTGACTTTGTATGCAATTTTGACAGTGTCGCATTTATGCTAGATGGCAATTTTCCAATTTAAGATACTCATTTAGTTGAATCTTAATTACTGCCCACTCGGTTTTGCGATGATTGATAGGTAAAAGTTACTGCTAATAAATTACAGGTGCCTACGTAGGTACGTTACACGTTGGAATTTAATTTGCGACGAAATGCTGTACAAACTTATTTCACTTATTTATAACAAGGTCTACGCTTGGCTATATGAATAGATAGAGGTGTGCATTTGCTTTACGATTTTCATACTTTACTTCTATAACGTAAACCGCAGTAGGCGTTTTTAATTTCACGAATTCCATGGTTATCTTCTGTAATTAAAGCAGTTCTTGCGTTAGAAACTTGATCGTAACTGAATAACTAAGTTTTAAATTTTTGAGAAAGTATGTCATTAAATTTTAATGTGGTTTTATGAATTGATTATATTTTGTTATGATACTTTTATGGTGTCGTGGTTAGTACGCATTAATTTGTTTATATTAATCGCAACGTCTGTTTGTTTGTTCGGGATATTCTTAGAAGAGGGTATTTTTTCTCGAGGATTATAGTTTGAACCCCCGATGGTAAATACCCTTTTCAAAGATTATAAAATTCGATGAAGCAGCTTTAAGTGGCGGAACACTTTTTTCGAGTGGGTCGTTCAAAGTCTATAACAAATATTTGAACCACTTATGTTTTGCGATTTAGTAAGTATTAATAACTCTTGTTTAATTTAAAAATAACTTCTTTGTAATGATTAATGTAATAGTTACATCTAGTAACTGGTGTTTGGTAATAGTAATTTTTTCAGAAATTTTTTTTTGCAATAAGTATTTTCGTCCATGTTACCAAAAAGGATCCAAAAATATAACAGTACATATGTCTATAAAACTTGGTGTTAACTAAAAGCAAATGTCTGGCAATGTTATTCAGTAAACGAAAAACTTTGAGGAGAAGGAAATACGTCTGTTTGGATGATTACAATCGTGCTTATAAGTTAGTGTGTTGTCTTGGTGGAAACATTTTAAATAGTTATTCGACACTTGCGTTTTACATTTGCTCACATCCAGCAATGACTAGCAATAGTTTATCGGTAATTATAAAGTAGATGGTCGATGATGTAGTAATAAGCAGGATTTACTTTTACGGAAATCAAAAAAAAAAAATAAGAGGCAAAGATACATTTATCTTTTGTTTTTAATAAATTAGTTTAGTTTTTCCTTAGAATGTTTTGCATCAAATATTAAAAAGATATCTTTGACGAATTCAACGCTCTTAACAAATTCATGGGCGTTTTTTTTCTAAAGTCAAAATGACGATATTATTGTCAGAAATAAGAAACAAGAAAATATGTTGTTTTTACTATCGCATAGACTAAACAAATTGCGTTATCACTTCAGCACATCTTTATGGCATATAATAGAATCCACTAACTTAACGCCCATGTCCATTGGTACTCTTTCCCACTCAATTTTGATGGCTTTCAACAACAACTTTTTGCCCTAGAACCGTTGGCCACTTAATTTGCTTAATGATGCTAAGTTCACAATTCGGCGTAGAGTGGGTTTTGGATGGTTGTTCAGTTGAAACACAAAAAGAAGTGGCATATTGTTTTGAATTAACAAGTTACTATGTATATTGAAAAGTCGTCGGTGTTAATGGTTTGCACAAAAGTGTATACATAAGTATATTTATTACTTTGGATGTATGTACATACATTATTTTATGTGTTTTGTTATACCCATTTCTGCTGCAAGTCTAAAGCATTATCGCATTCAGCCATTCTTTTTTTTCACAGTCTGCTTCATACACAGGTTTGTTTATATGGTGTGTAGAGAGACAAATATAGACATTTAGACACACAAAATTAAGGCCAAATTTACTAGTTGCGAACTCTACAAAGGTATATATGCACACATCGCATTATAAATTAAACTATATGCAGAATATTTTTTTAATTTCAAAAATGAATTCTACAAATTGTTCTGAATGTTTAAGTCATTCCCAATTGTAGAATAAATTTATTTGAGATGAACACTGCTTAACACTACTTAGGTTGTCCGCTTTTCCAGTGTATCTCATGATCTCTTTAAAAACTATATCGTTATTTTATGCAGTTCACGTTCCCAAAAGAGTAAAGTATGCCCTACTATCAGATTGTATATAATTTGATGATGAAATGTTTACGTCAAAGACTAGAACAAATAACGCAGTATTAACAGGATTACAATAACATAATGAATCTTATCTATTATTACGCAAACAGCCTTCGAAATGCAACTGATTGATGAGTCCGTACATATTGATTTATACTTCGTTCCAAGTAAATCCAAAATAATCTTTGTGGAAAATTTCTCTTTCCCACATTCTCTGATCTAGTCCCCTCGTAAAGTCGTAAACGATAACTCATACGGAAAACTCCTGTAAAAGCAATCACTGTTTTACTGATAACGTTTCAGGATCTCAAAAGGGCTCTAAATAAAAATAATTCACACATTAATAATGTGTGTGGAATTTTCCGAGAGAATTTTAAAATTGGACCAAATATCTGTCAGGCAATAATATTTTTGGGTTGAGTAGGTTAATTGAGAAGACCCGTGGAGCAAAAATTTTCTTATCTGCAATGTTTTTAGAGCCCAAACGTGTTTCAAGATCGTGTTCCCTCAGCATCAGCTATCACCCTAGTAATAAGACTGGCGTGTGTTTTCAAAAGTTTAACATCTTATCAGTTAAAATATAATAAAAAGGAGCTCAAATTCTCTAACAGGGTTAGAGATTAAAATTTTCTTCAATGATGTAAGAAGCGTTGCGAGCAGCATAAGCTAACTAAAATCACTCCGACAAATTACTGATAAGGGCGAATTCGATTTTCAGCTATTGAAGGGAGGTGTCTCGAGGACGAATTTGCGGCACAGTAACACAAGATAATGGAACAGGGCCCAGAAAGCACAAAATCAGCGGCTTTATCAGATAATGCTGAAGTATGCTGCTCAAGAAGAGGTATTATTGATTTATATTTAATATGACAATGTGACTAAAATTAACTGTTCGAATTAAAGGAAAGAAAACATGTGGGAAGAAACCAGAATTCTCGAATGAAACCACCGGACTGACACACGAATGCGGTGTATTTGGAGCAATTGCAGTTGGAGAATGGCCCACACAGGTATAACATGTTTTTCAAATTCTTGTTCTACTGAGGGTTTAAGTGAACTGTTATTCTTTTTGAATTGTGTCTATAACGAACAATAAATAATTCTTTCAGATGAGAAATATAATTAAAATATTCATAAGTGCATTCATTACTAGTATAACAGTTAGTCTGATTTCCTTTAGTAAATTCAAAGGAATTTATCCTGGAATACGAAAACGAGGAAATCATCGTTCTCATGAAAAAGTTGTTTTGTTGCTTAATAGAAATTCGTTTAGTGTTCCAGAATAATGTCCCAGATATTTTTTAATAATGTGCTAAAAACTTTTCGTCATTTTCAGATTGATATCCCCCAGGTAATATGTTTAGGATTAGTGGCACTTCAGCACAGAGGCCAAGAATCAGCTGGAATTGTTACAAGTGCTGGAAAGTGTTCGAAAAATTTTAATGCTCACAAAGGAATGGGAATGATTAACAATATATTTAACGATGAGTCGATTAAAAAGCTCAAGGGAAATTTGGGTATTGGCCATACACGGTACTCTACATCGGCAGCATCAGAGGTTGTTAATTGTCAACCGTTCGTTGTGCATACGGCACATGGAGTACTTGCAATTGCACACAATGGGGAATTGATAAACACTGAAAGTTTAAGGAGAAATGTAAGACATTTTTAATGATATCTGTAGAGTGAAAGTAATTTTCATTTTTTAGGTATTAGCCAGGGGAGTGGGATTGTCCACACACAGTGATTCCGAACTTATTACACAAGCGCTCTGCTTGAACCCGCCAGAGGGGGAGGTGAGTTATTATTATTGTTATTTTGTTTCGTGTTGTGAACAAACATTTCAAAAATGTTTTACGTGAAGGACAAATATTGAAAATGTACACCTCTATGGTTTATATAATAATGTAATGTTCCAAATTAATCTAGTCATCTAGCCGCTATTCGCTTAACATAACGTTCAAACCTCATAAGAGATTGTAGTAGCGTTACGACGGTTTTAGTGTTTGGATTTCGCAACGATGTGTTTTGGATTCAATGTCTATAATTGACACTTAACTTAGTTAAACAATAAGAGGACTAAGAACTTACGCATTACATTCTCAAAGAAATGTTTATTTTTTGTTGTGCTATGTATTCGTATGATTTCAAATGGCTTATGTTTTACTGCTTACTGTCTATATAGATTCTTCGGGTTTAAGTATGTAGACTCCGTTCTTATGACCTATTGCCCCTAAAACATATTTCTTTATCAATATTCATTATCATATTCAAGAATGGGACCCCATGCCTTTCGCGAGTCTCAAAATAGAATTATTTTAAAGGTCAATAGTCTCAGCAACGGGAATACTTCAGTTGATTCCAAAAATAGCCAACAAAATCCAGAAACTGCCAATATCTTTTTACGCTCAGATAAGCTGAATTAAAGCTGTTAAAATACATATCATTTGCAATGTCAGCTGTTCTACTTGCTCAATAAAATTGTTTATTAAATATATTATTCGAGTTGCGTTGTAATGCGTTGCAACGTTTAATTAATACGCTCTGGTAATCTCTAGTATGATAAAAGTACAAAGTAAACAAAGGTCAATATGGAGTAAACATCTAATTAGTCGACGTGTTTGGTCTTTAAAGATATGTACGTAGCGTCGCAATTATTGCAATAACATATTAAACATCTTTAAGATTTTTCGAAAGTCATAAATCGTGGATGCAGAAATATCGATACCACGTTTAATGGCAGAATGTAAACCAGAAATGATCGACAGAACAGTTTTATAAATAGGGTCCATCTTCACTTTATAGTTAAGGCGTGTTCCCTTAAATTTACGCTTTTATTTATTCAATCACAGCTTGTAAATTACTAGTTTTATTTTTTCTCAGAGACAGTGTTTTTCGAAAGCTAACTAAAAAAACGAAACAATTCTTTTTATTATTATCTATCTTATATATTTCCTACTTCACTCTATGTAGGAGCATAGGGCTTCCACAAAGCCTCTCCACTTCGAGGCTTTGATCCCGTTTCTTGAATCGTCAATATGTTTGCTATGGTGGGGATTACCCCACAATACCTATCCTTAATTGATGTCGCGCACTCTGGGAGTGGAAGAGTGGGGTTCGAGTGGGATTCAAATCTGGGGCTTTTGGATCATGCAGTCTAGCATGCTTACCAATAGACTACTTGCGTCGTCTTTATTGTAATTTTTTTTTTTTCTATTTAGCCCAATCAATAGATAAAAAAAATGGGATCACAATGCAAAAATGGCGTTATGGAATCTTCTTTATATCATGTGTTCGGAGATAGCAGGAGTGTGTACCAATTTCTGTGGTTATATGCATATAAAGCATGTGGCATTTCGATCGTTGTCGTTTTGCCTTTTTTGCGATCATAACTTTTTAAACGGTGCATTAGCTCAACTCCGTGATTCGAAGCGACAGTGACGACAGCGTTATACGTAGTTGCAACATACCATTACGATGTCATAGTTTGTGTCTAACGTATGATCCATTTCACCTCGAGCTTTTTTTTTCATCATTCGAACCTCTGTCATATCTGCTTTTCCGGTGCGATTTTCGCATATAGTACCAGTGGCAACGTATCCTAACGAAGACAAATGCTACAATAATTTATGCGACCATGTTTCACCTTCGACAAGAATTTTACAACAACATTTTCGTTTAAACCGTTGTGGGGATCGTTATTGGCAGATACCCATCCTTCATTTGGGAATAAAGTAGATACATCATTCAAATTGTGAATATTTTTGTCGATATCCTTGATGTCACTGACTTCGTTGACTGACGATTTGGCGGTAGAAGCACTATATCGAGTTAGTATGCTCTTTAAATAAGAGTGGCATCTCTTCATCGTCTTCACTTGCTCATCAGTGCCTCAATTTGCTGTCGTGTAAGATATTCTTGTCACAAACCGAAGATAAATCACCTTTTGAAATTATTTTTCGTGTGGAATATATATACTTCCATATTTGTTCGACGTAGCATGTCTTTTTTTTTATATCTTATATATTTTCCGATTTCTTGGAAGAAACAAATGCTTGAAAAAAAAGGAAAATCTGTATTATATATGGTATTATACATATGATACTTGCTAAGCAGCCAAAGTGGTATAATTTACCCGGTCACCTGGACAAACTTTAAAATACTGGTACAAAAATAGAATAAGTATTAAGATATTTTAACCTGGAAGATAGTGCTAGCAATTGTGCACTTAGCTTGGGATACTCTAGGTTGTTATTATATATCCTTAGTTATATGATAATTTTTAATAATGCAAATATATTAGAACCAAAATTTTTTTTTTATTCCAGAGAGATGGACCAGACTGGCCTGCTAGGATTAGGCACTTCATTCAGATGGCACCGCTATCTTATTCGCTTGTTATTATGCTAAAAGATAGGATATATGGCGTTCGTGATCCCTTCGGTAACCGACCCTTATGCATAGGAAAAATCGTTCCAATAAACTTGGGAAAAGGTAAGTCTTTTATCTCACAGAGCATTAAAAACTATTACTAATTCTTATTTTTGTATATTTTTAGTAAAGCCAGAAGATGCAAAAGCTGAGGGTTATGTTGTATCCAGTGAGAGTTGTGGATTTCTTTCGATTGGAGCCAGATATGTTAGGGAAGTTCAACCTGGTGAAATCGTAGAATTGACCCGGAATGGAATACGCTCGATTGACATTGTTGAAAGGCCAGATATAAGTAAAATGTACGCATTTTGCATCTTCGAATACGTTTACTTCGCAAGAAGTGATTCGATCTTTGAGGGTCAAATGGTATATTCAGTAAGATTACAGTGCGGTCGTCAGCTTGCAATAGAAGCCCCAATTGATGCAGATATAATTAGTTCAGTGCCTGAATCTGGTACTGCTGCGGCTCATGGTTACGCTAGAGAGGTAAGTAACTGTGTAACTCAGAATCAGAAAAAGTGTAATAAAACATAATTATAGTCTGGGACGCCCTTCGCAGAGGTTTTGTGTAAAAATCGATACGTGGGAAGAACTTTTATTCAACCATCAACAAGGCTCAGGCAACTTGGAGTAGCTAAGAAGTTTGGTGCTTTATCTGAAAATGTTGCTGGCAAAAAGGTGGTACTCATAGATGATTCTATAGTCAGAGGTATAATCCAAAGATGCGAGCGGCTTTGTCAGTCTTGAAATTTTTTTAAAATATAGGTAACACTATTGGTCCCATCATTAAACTTTTGCGTGATGCTGGTGCGACAGAGGTACATATCAGAATTGCAAGCCCTCCTCTGCTCTACCCGTGTTATATGGGTATTAACATCCCAACGAGAGAAGAGCTGATAGCTAACAGATTAAATCCTCACGAGCTAGCAAGGCATGTGGGTAAGTAATTAAATAAAAATAAATTTTATATTTTATATAAATACTAAAATTGGCAATGTGTATTTCTAGGAGCTGACAGTTTGGAATATCTGAGCGTGGAAGGTCTTGTAAAGGCCGTAAAACTTAACAGGAATATTTCAAAGCCAGGTCAGGCAGGATACTGTACGGCTTGTTTGACTGGAGAATACCCAGGAGGTCTTCCGGAAGAACTAAGTTGGTAGCAGTCGCCTAACCCAAACGAACTTAATGAGCTAACGAGTGAACCAGTTAAAATGACAGTTTTCTGTTCGAATCTCTCAATCCTAATGCTACTGATTCTTCTGGTTCACACGTCTTACGACGAATTAAATATCTATAATTTAATATTTCGTGGGCTAATTTAATTTTAATTAAATAAGGCAATGATTAATTTTTCTTATTATCAGAGAATAAATGCAACTTCTTTTGTTGAGAAGGGTTTTACGAGAATTTCGTGTGAAGTTATTGTTGTGACTAAATTTGTATCAAATAAAGGTAAGCTATCTTATATGTATTTTAAATGTTATTTACGATTTGTTTTTCTCTATTTTCATCTTTGTTAACATAAATTAATAGTTAGATTAGTTGAGAAAACGATGCTTTGATTGAACTTCTAAAATAAGGAATGTTGAAAATGAATATTAAATAAGTTCTGTTTTTAACAAATATTGAGGCGTTGTCTTTTTTTTAACAGAAGTGAATTCTGATATGATAGTAAACTGACGAACCTATGTAATGCTTGGAAAGAAGGTTCAATCCTGGTCCACCCGCTCGCCCGTTGGACTGACCTATAGCCCAGTAAAATTAGACTTTGATTACGAAAAAAGTCTGCACAGGCTGGATTTTTGTGGAGACCTTTATTTCAGTGTCCTAGGCATATTCTGAAAAGTCTTAATTTGAGACCTGGGTTTTTATAAGGGGTACCATACCAGCGAATCTGGTGAACAAACAAAAGGGTTGAGCTATTGATTCTCGATACAGTAGAGCTACATATCGTCCCCCTCATGGCAGAATTAAGAATGTACAAATTTACTGTTTTTTGGTTTATTAGTTGGTGTAATGTCTTTCTGAATAGGCAATATGGAAACAGCATTTTCAAACTACACCAATAGGCTGAATTCATAATTTACGGGGGCCAGAAACGCAAATGTGGTGTATTCATAAATTTGGCCCGACACCAAAAATGTAAGCAAAGTAGCCGCAATTGCCACGACAACGAAATTGAAAATATAAAACTTGGCGTTTGAACATGAACCTTTGTATTATAAAATTCAGCAGTTTTGTTTTTTTTTCAAAACTTTTTGCTATGCGTAACACTTTCAATACACAAAATACTTACTCACACAAAATTGAAACTTTTGGAAAGTACATATATAGATAATGTAAGTGACTATTGCGTTAGAAAAATGAATATGCCAAATTTTAGGGAGGGGAGGGGGGCTACTAAGTCATAACAAATCGGTCAGCATAATAAGCAATATGAGAATGAATTGCTCATACGAAAACAAAGACAGCGAAATTCATTTTAATCCAACGCCATTTCCCAAAAGTTTCAAATTTTCACTTTCATTGTTCTGGCTTCAGGGGGACGATATGATTCCTTCACGTTTTAATAGAATCTAATTGTAAGTGAATAATAAAAGTATTGAAAGAACTATGGGTATTTTAAAAAGTATTAAGATATACTATATCTGCTGTTTACACCAAGCCTTTAGCAATATTTATGTACCTCTCCATTTTGTAATTTTTAATTTGGACGTGTTATGTGTAATTTAATTCCTCATTGTTTTATTCTTTTAAAAATTAACTATTTAAAGGGTACTCACTTGAAATTTAGGTATCAGCAAAATTCTCGGTAGAATATCTGCAAAAAATCTCCATATCGAGTTTTGGTACACCAAAACAATGAATAATTCAATTGTGTCGAGTTCTGGAATAGTTCCCTTAATTTTAAATTAATAAATCGATTCCAGTGCGCATTCCATGGCGCATTTTATAAGATCCACTTTAATTACTACAAATATTCTTTGTATGAAGATCTTACTCAACGAGGAATGTTTTTCTCCCAAAATTTTTAAAAAAGGATTAGCAATCAACTCAAAATTTGTATTTAGTTTATGGATTATTCACCCTTTCAATACAATGATACCTGAGGTCAAACATGCGTATCGAAAATTGTTCACCAAAGGGTACAAACTTTACCTATATATCACATCATTCAACTAAACATTCGAAATATAAATGGTTTCGATATTAATGAGTCTTGTTTTTTATCATAATAAGTAAACAGACCAAATCGCACGCCAATGTCTCACAGCACTTCACTGAAAAAGTTAAACTACTCATAACCAAATCTGAGGTTTCTTTGAGAAAAAGTTGAATTTTTTAATTATCTGTTTTTTTGTTTAATTCTCTTTAAAACTTGGACCATTTGCATAAAATTCTGCATTTCGCATTGTTTTTGTTAATCGAACGATAAAGACGTTTGGTTCACATATAAGCCAAATGTGAATTAGACCGGTTCGGCGGTTTTATAGATATGCACTTTGCTTGTGAAAAGCTATTTCGAGAAAAACGCGTTTAATATTGTAAAAGTTAATCAGGATCTTACTAGCCACTGAGTTAAAATTGCATTTATAACTTTGGCAGTTTTACGAATTTTGATTTGCAGTTTGATATACATATTCCTAAACTTAAACATTTAGCAAAAATGCCATTTGAACATATTGCTTAAAGATAATTTACAATCCACCCACTACTAAATTAGTGATTTCTGAAGATACAGACTATTTTCTGATTTCTGAAGATAAATGCAGCGGTTTACAGGCAAAATTGAGCTTTGGCGCTATTTTATTAATATACAATTTAAAAGTAAGAGTGATTGCTACACATTTTTATATAAATAAATGTTAAATAAAGAGAGCATTCTTGTCCTGGCACATACACCGCATTGCGTCCAACAATAATATAAACAAGCTCACCTCTAGATCTCAAGTGATAATTTCAAGTAGCATGTGATTCTTTCGAAAGCTTGGTGGAGTGCAAACGTTTGGTGTGTTATGTGCGCCTTGTTGACATCAAAAATAGTCAATGTCCCCTAAAAACTTTGGAAAGCATTCATACTCCGGATTAAGTGGTATACTTGAACTACGTGCTTAAGTAAGCAAAGAGTGAGTTTTTATCACTGCGACAGTAGTTAATGACTTTGGTACTACAAATTGTATATTTCCAATAAAGCTTCATTTCTAGATTCTTCAGAAAAAGTCTCAAACTTTAGCTGATTCACGGTGTCAGTGATGAAATCACTTTCAGTACTGGCGCGAGTCTCATTTGCTAAGTTGAGTAAGTAGCACTGTCCTGAGATTTTTGGGTTTAGCTTTGTTTTTAAATATCGCCGTGAGGTGGTTATTAGTGATGCTTTTTATTTGGAAATATAATGTGGTAGATTAGATTGTTGACGCCGGCTGATAGCACGAAATGTTTTTAAGCTTTGTATGTTTTTCTTTATTTCTTGTCATTACTTTTGCTTTCAACGAGTTCCAGTAGTGGTGTGTTTTGCTGAATTTAAATCTTTGGCTGGATATTTGTTTGATTAAACTGGCAAGGCATTCCATTTTGATAAAGCCTTGAGGGTGGTCGCTTTTGAATTTTAATTTCTAATATCAGTTTTCGCACTCTCGTTTTCTTCGCATTCGCTACACTTTCTTTCTCAAATACCTGTAGACTACTTCGGTAGAGGATCGATAATTTTGTTATTTTATCACTGTTGATGCAAGTGAGTGGTTTGTTCCAGAGTTATAAATAGCCGGACTTGAAGTACGTGTGGTAAGGTCAGTATATTTTGTGGCGCTACGCAGTACTTGTGCTATCAGGTCAAACACCTTAAAAGATAATCCAAACGAAAACAATAACAATTTAAATTTTTTAATTACGGTTGGAAAAAAAAAAATTGGGAAAAATTCAACTCTTCATCTCAGTATTACTTTGTGTCTCAGCACAGTAGGTAGGTTGCTAAAAGTCTGAACGCGTTATCACTGCAATTATAAACTCAAGGCTGCACGGTTTAAGCAGGGCTGCAATTGTAACCGGTTAGTAGGTATCTAGCCGCTTTTTGGAAATTAAAATTCATTTTCCTGTCGCATCTGCAACTTTGTATTCGGAAACCAGAAATAATTTTAGCACATTAAAATTTGTGCCTGTGCCAGCCTTGTAATGTGATGAAAAAATTTAAAGATAGCACAACGAATACCAATGATGATAAATATGCAAGTTTCGTTCAGTGTTATATATCATTGCAGCTTCCTCTTTACCTCATTACCTTCTTGAGTCTTTATGCAGATACTTGCAGCTTATACGCATAAAAACTTAATTGCCGTAATATTTCAATTAGTTTCTTGTCTTTTATAAAATTATATACAGCTAGATATTGTTTTATAATTATACCTATCTCCAATTTAAGGTAGAAATATGTCCTCAAGAAATACAGTGCATTCGGCTGGAATTGAAGAAGTCCATGATGTTCCTATGGATGTAATACTTCGACCAATTCCATCTGTCCTCGATGATCAGAAAGTCCAATCACTAATGGATACACTGGAGGTAAGCAGAGACATAGAATAGAATAAGAATTTATTAAAGTAATATACAATGAGTACTGTGAATTCATAAATGTGTACAGAGATTAGAGTCTTTGTTCTTTACAATTTTTGATGTAATGGAAAGAAGTGAAAAGAAAATTAAATTGTTTAAAAACCCTACTAAGTCTTACTACTAGGTTAACTATACCTAGGGGTCTATTCTGAGATCCCATTCACGTGAAAAATACTCCCACGGAACTTTCACTTCGGTCATACCTACTGAAACAATTTTGGCATGGAAGAAAAGGATATTTGTTGATGTTGGCATAGGAGAATAGAATATTTGCAATTTGAACCATTTTCCACATGAATCTCAGAATAGCTCACCTAATTATTGCACAAAGTTTTCGTTTTTTACTGTTTTATAAAAAAAAAATTTCAGTCATAGTATTTTGTAAACAGAGATATAATTTTGAAAGTAATTAAAATATTAAATTTTCAGGATCCGAAATCTTCAAATGAAGTTCCTCCAGTTGATATTCTTTGGATAAAAGGTAAAGAGGGAGGAAATTATTTTTACAGCTTCGGCGGTTGTCATCGTTTTGAGGCCCACAAGAGGCTTGGAAAGCCGTCAATTAAAGCAAAACTAGTAGAGTCGACTCTTTTCGATCTTAAGACTTATTTGGGATCAAGCGCTCCAACGGATCTTAAGTGATGTGATATTCATTATTTTGTACTACATATTTTTATTGAAATAAAATTTCTTATACTCACATAGTTGTGTTGGAAATAATTGTATTTTTATATACCATGGAAGAAAAGAACATAGAAGAAATTGTTACATGATTAAAGAAATGTACTGCTGAATTGGATTTTGTAACTATTTTTTTAGATTGTTGTTTTCGAAGAAACATCAGGGAAAATACAATGAAAAGTAAACAATCGGATTCTTGCAAGTTTAAATATTCTCTTATGAAAAGCTAAAAATAAAGGAAGTTTTATGAGCTTTGGCCTTGGATTTATAAATATTATTTATTATTCGATTACAAAAAACAAAAGACGCAAGTATTTGAAGTCTCTCGGCTGAGGCTATTTGAAAATTCTTATGGAACACAATGGCAATGACAATGATAACATGCAAAGGCGCACCCAGGAGTGAGGAGGAATAATCGTAATAATAGCAATAATATTATTTGACTATTATTCATATTATAATTATTATTATTTTATGATGCTGATCTCGAATATAATAAAAATTTTAAATTAAAGATGGCGTATTCAATATGGCGGACCGAAAATTCTAAACGTCAATCAATGGATTCTCTGAAAACGGGTGCTTTTATGTTTTGGGTTCACTGATCTCAAATCTACTATCGAAAAGGAATTTAAAGATAACAGATCCTATATAACCATGGGCGCCGAGAGATAGGTGCAAGGGGGTGCGCTTGCACCCCCCTGACTCGAGGAAAATTCAGCATTTTTTTTTTTGACGAAGTTGAGGGATAAAGGATACCTCTTGTAAGTAACAACAGGAAGAAAGTTACAGAGAAAGAGTGTAATATTTTTATCATATATCAAGAATATTGTGAAGTCCAATAAGCACTACAAGTTAGAATATAAAAATTACTTTTAAATAAGAATCTGAGGCGTCTCGATTGTTGTCCGAATTTGTTCACCAACTTATCGATGAATTCCGTGTCCTCCTGAACTCTTTTTCTGTGTACACTGATCATGCAAAGGCCGTTGAGCCACGCGTCTCCCATCGTTGACCGATTCCAAATCCATATTTGACAAAATATACAGACACGCACTAAAGGCACTAACGGCCACTCGCTTTGTGGCTGACTGCCCAATATAATCTTATGTTTGTAAACAGAAAACTATGCGCGTGAGTTTACATGGTGGCACATCGACATTGTGCTTGTAAATCAGAATATCACAAAACTCTACCCCCCCCTGGTTGGAAGAGTTGCACCATGCACCCCCCTGGAGAATCTCCTGCCGGCGCCCATGTATATAATACTCTGTTTTAAAGTTATAATCGTACCGCACCGCTCACACTTGTTCAGAAAAAATAAGAATGCAATACTGAACATTACTGGTACTAATGATTGCGCTCTTAATTGTTCTCAAAAAATACTGAAAAGTTATTGTCTTGATAACGGTACTTTTGTTGTAAAAATTTGGTGCGCAAATCAGTGGCTTATTGTTATAACCGCACATTTCTGTTTCAACAAAATATTTGGAACAACGAACATAACAGTCGATTTAATAATTTATTTGACGACTATTATTGTTTTCTCCTGCAAAACACTGTTCGTTACAGTAACGTTACGTAGAAGTAACATCAGTGTTGCTAGTTATCTAAATGTAGCCATATTCAAGTTACGGAGTAACGTAGTCTAAGGTACTCCCACGTAACGTACATAAACGTACTTTTGTTACCTTAAAGTAACGGAAGGTGTGTATCATAAATGCAACGTAATGTCAATGTAACACAGTTACTTCTGTGTAACATGTAGATGTAGATTTTTCGAGTTGGGTAGAAGTACCTCGCACTTAGACCTAAGGTCCATTGTACATACCTCTGAAGAAGATCAGCCGAATTAACCTCGTTGCCCTGAATCAGCCGTTAAATGACCAATTCATCAGCTCAGCGTTAGTTTATGTATTATAGATCCATGGGGGCTACAATAAAATCGGTTCTCGCGTTGTTGTAAAGGGGACGCATATACAGAAGGTGAGTGATCGTTTCGTCCTCCAACTCGAATTTGCATAGCAGCGGCGAATCAGCTATGCGCATGGTATGAAGATCTTGTTCAAAATGCAGTGACCTGTGAGTACACTAATTGCGAGGTTGATGTGGCATCTGCTAAAGTTAAGTAATCGTTTGCTCCGACTATGGTCAACCCGATGCAACATAAGCTTAGACTGTGTACAGTCTTGTCTTGCAGTCCATCTTTCATTGTGCTCTTTACGAGCCCACTCTTCAAGGATACTTGTGATGAGAGATGCCGTCACACCCAATATAAGACTCAGGGCCTATAAAAGTCGAGCCAGCGCCATTGCTGTAATCAGGGACAGTTAGAAGCCGCAATAAGATTAAGTGAGTTACGACACTCGTTAAGAATTTTTGAAGAGGCTGCATTCGTGCACCAGTGAGCTATCTGTAAACCGCACAGAGCTGGCGTTCGTCTCCATATTCCTGAAATAATTGTAATGCTAAGCTTTACTATACTGGAAATTTATTTTTAGGGCAAACGCAAACGAGACAACATCGTCCCAATCAATGTGGCGCATTCGCTAGATACAGTTCCTTCTTATTTTGTTACTATACATGATTTAGATTTTTCTTATTTAGATTCAAATGTTTAATCCGATTCCCTTTTACCTACTTCGAGAATGGCTCGAGAAAATCGAATCGACAGTTTTTGAATGATATCAGGGGAAAGTGCATCCCATCCCTATACCTCAGCTGTTATTGACAACTGCTATAAAATGCCATTAAATTCGATATTGTGCGACCGCGACGTTGTTTTGGTTGCCTGGATTTTATAATTTTGCTAATTTTTGGTTTTATCAAAATTCATCTCAGATGTATTTCGCCAGACACTTCCGCAGTAGAAACCTTTCCAAGTTTCTGGGTGCTGACCGTGAGTAATATCGCGCAAGATATTTGCTAGTTGACCTCTAAAACCTTTTTAGGCTATGCGTACAAACAAACCCCTTCTACAGATGCCAGGTTCTCCTCGAATGCCAATTATCCCGCAATAGAACAACCAAGCCACGAGAGAAAAAGTGTGGAAAGTTACGGGCAACCGACATCCTGGACCCATCCACATTTGATCGCGAAAGGACACCTTGTGCCAGGAATAACTTTGGAGGAAATAAAAGGAAGACAACGGAAGCTTATGCATAGCATCCAGCAGGCAGCTATCAATTCAAATCCGCAACTGAAAAATCACATCGTTAGAGAGAATGCAAACATGTTTGTTATATAGGTCTCAAGCACAAGCTTCTCGTTGCAGATAGTTATTCCGTCTTCTACCAAGAAATACATGAGCGACAAAATTCCCTATGTCTTCCGTCAAAACAGCGACTTCTTATATTTCTCGGGATGCATGGAGCCAGACTCAGTCCTTGTTCTTACAATTGATGAGCAGGAGAAGACCCGTTCTATTCTTTTTGTCCGTCCTAAGGACAAGCACGCAGAACTCTGGGATGGGCCTCGAACTGGAGTTGAAAATTCTTTAGAATTTTTCGGTGTTGATGAGGCATATAGTGTGGTGCGACTGCCACATATAATTCGAAGGTATGGTAAAATGATCAGACTAAGCCCTCGCGCAGACAGTAAACGGAGCAGAGCTAAAAAGTAGTGTAAGTAAAACTTTGACTATAAATTCGCTTTATACCCACAATTAATAACACCTCTGACTAGCTCCACGTTCTTTCTGTGTGCGCGGGGTAAAAGTTTACTTGCTTCAGGATACATCAAAACAAGTTTAATAACGTTACCCGGCATTCCATGATCGATTCCTATGAATGTACTTTGCATGTAATTCAACTATTTAAAGTTAGTTAGTTAGTTTAAAGTTCGACTGTACAAATTGAGGTCTTGAAGTATATTGTGCATAAAACCGTCCCGTGTGCTGATAATTCTACAACGCTTTTTACTGAAAATCTATATTTGCAGCAATTCATCAAAAAAACAGTTCCCCGTTACGGTCTGGTACGATTACAAAACATCCGATTTGCCTAATATATCGGATATCGTCAAGGAATGTACTGCACAAACCATAAATATTGAATCACCCACTGGTTTAATGCACAGACTTAGAGTTATTAAATCCCCAGCCGAAGTGGAGTTGATGAGAAAAACCTGCCGTATCGCATCCGAGAGTATTAACGAAACAATAATGGAAACTCGGCCCGACGACAGTGAACACCATATTTTCGCCAGAGTGGATTATAAGTGCCGGATGAGGAACGCTAGCTACCTAGCATATCCCCCAGTTGTAGCTGCAGGAAGAAATGCTACAACAATTCATTACATCAACAATACTCAATTGATTAAACCTGGTGAGATGGTGCTGATGGACGCAGGTAACAATAATTAACTTTCTTGTGGTATATAACATATATACTGACCAAATAAATAGGTTGCGAATATGGAGGGTATACTAGCGACATTACAAGGACTTGGCCAGTAAGTGGTCGGTTTTCCTCGGCCCAAGCTATTCTATATGACTTGCTTCTTGTGGTACAAAAAGACTTATTAGGTATGCCTGCTACATGAATTATGCAGCTCTCAAAACTTCAGTTCTTGCAATTGTCTCTAATTCAGCTTAACATTACTAATTGCTGAATTGCGAAGTTGATTGTGGAACTTAATATTGACTGCCAGTAAATGACTACCTAGCTATTTAATAAACTTTTTATAGATACACTCCTAAAGTCCGGCGGGCGAACACTGGATCAACTGTTTGAGACAATGTGCTTAAGGTTAGGAAAGTACCTGCAGGAGGCTTCTCTAGTTCCTCAAAGTTTAAGCAGTCGAGAATTAGCACGGGTAATTTAAAAGTTATTCAAAGAGTCTGATTGTAAATTTATCGTTTGATTTGATTGGCTTGCTTGTGGCTTTACATAATGTCAGGTTCATACATTCGATGTGGTTAGAGAAAATTGGCTTGTACGAACAGACCAGGACTGCATGGTCGTTTGAACCAAGCAGTGGCAGTCCCAATCAGTGATGCTAAAATCTCTCTGGTCGCTTGTACATATGTGACGCTTTTTAATTTCGAAGGATTTGTTGCATCGGCAAACAATGATTTTGTCCCTATTTACATGTTATTATCTTGTTACGGGTGTTGCGTGTCATTCAGCAGTCGAATTCAGTCAAGTTAAATTACTATTCAAATAACTCGACAATTTCTTAAATTATTGAGTAATCCTTTCTCTTTAAAGGCTGCCTATAGCTTCTGTCCTCATCACGTATCTCACTATTTGGGGATGGATGTTCACGATACTCCGTTAATATCGAGAAGCACTCCTCTGGTGCCCGGAATGGTGTGTACTGTGGAGCCAGGTAATTATTTTATAAAAAAATTAAATTTAATAATTTTCCTTAACATGCAAACTTTAGGTATTTATATAGCTCCGGATAGAGATGATGTTCCTAAAGAGTTTCGTGGAATGGGATTGCGGATAGAGGACGATGTTTACATAAAATCTTCTAATTCTATCGAAAATTTGACTGAAATCTGTGTTAAAGAAAGAAGCTCCATTGAGAGTTTGTTTAACAGATGAAACGAAATTTTTTAAGTTTGGTTTATTTGTAAGTGAAGTATCCTCATGTCATCATATATTTAATAAAATGGAAGTTGTAAATTTACTAAGAAAAATTTACTGGTATATTCACGTGTAGGACTGACATCAGGTAACGTTGTAAAACGATAAAAGAAAAATTATTATGTAACATTGCAGCTTTCTCAAATACAAAATGCAAAAAATTAACAAGGAACAATCATTACGGTTCAGATGTCTGAAAACAATACAAAATTGGTTATAAAGCTGATTTTGCGTGTTACATAATTTCACCTCTGTACCAATTCTTAGGGCGCTTTGGTATACGCATCGTTTAATATAATGCTTATCTACAGGTTTTTTTTTTGAGAAATATTGATTTAGATAACGTTGCTGCCCACAAACATTATGTAGGGGAAAGGACACTTCGAAAAAAAGTCTAAATTTTTTGGTTTTTTAAGAATTTGTTGTTGAAAAATATATATACAGGGATTAAGAATCGTGAGTTAAAAATATTGAAAGGTTAGAGAGCCATAATATATCACGCCCGCTTGTATGTATTACTTCATTGTTATTTGATAATTACAACGCTAACCATATAATCTTAGCTAGAACATACAATTAAATTTAATCTAAGAAATTGTTTCATTTTAAAACTTTACGTATTGCATATCAAAATAATAACGATAGCCGGAAATCACACATTTCCAGATTAGTTTGGCAGAAATTTTTAAAGACGTGTTCTCAAGTTTCAAAGAAGCTATTTGTAGTTGTTTTTAATATTTGTTTTTTTGAAAGTATTTTTTAGAGTAATGAAAAAAATTCAACTCTAAGAATGTAATGTGAGTCGTGCACATTCGACGGCAGCATTCAATTACTACTACAAAAATATGATGATTCCCTTGAACTTTCACGTATCACACTGATTAAGACGACAAAGGAGGATCGCATTTTTTAAGAGTCGTTAAGTACTGCCAAGATTTATTTGTAAGTAAATTATCCATAAATAATATAATTTTCTTAAAAGTAAGTATATTTATTCCCTTTTTAACTAACTGTGTGGTGAACTAAATATGTCGGTCGAAATACATTGAACTTAAATAAGCATTGGAGCAATAAAACATTAATTTCAAGGAGCATTTCATATATGTATATATCGATGCGTTATTGATCGCGTGATTTAAATCAGATCAAATTTTATGCGTTTTTGAATCCAATGAATGCAATGTGCATCTCGCCGCAGCAAAGAATACTTTCAGTAATTACTCCTAAATAATAAGCCTTTCTTAGTAAAAGGCTTTGGCATACCAGATGTGGGTTTATTTTGGTAAGTTTTTTAAGCAGCGACCCTCCGTGCTGACTTTTATGAATTCCTAAAGAAATTTGATATTTTGAGTGTGTTATATTCGAGCTGCCAGCTTGAAGAAGCAAAATTAGGCATCATGTTTTAAATCGACGACACCTAAAACTTTCATGTGCCAATTTTTATGGAAATTACAGAAATTTAGTCATTGATTTTCAAGTTTTCATGTATGAAGTGATTTCCGCTTAGGTCTTCCTATTATTATAACTAATTCCAGTGGTTTCTTATTTCTTTGATGAAACAACTCTTAGGAAAATTGTTTGAACACATAATGAATTAATTTTTATTTTTTTGGTAATTATTTAGAAGTGGGGCTCCAGCCTTAATCGGCTCCAAAAATTTTTTTTAAGCATCTAGGACTATTCTAGAGTGTAGCAATGTAATAGGTTTCTACAAATTGAAATTAGTTTCTTCGATTTTTGTATCTAGATTTCTATTTTTAAATCTCGATAATACAAGCGTTCATTTGAAATTTATAAAACTTTTAGGTAATTCACATCTCGCCCGAAGTTTAGTAAAAACAAAAGAAGGTGTTGCAGAATCCTTCTAATGGTTGTTGTTTCTGAAAAAGCACACAGTGAAAACAACATCCCAACAAAGCAGCTAAACATGCCTCGACCATGGCTGAATTGCTGATAATTCTTTACAGATGTCATTTGGATCCACGCGCAAATAAACAATCGTTCTTATCAGTTGGCCACTGTCAAATTTCCTTATCAAGGCCCCGCTGTGATTGGTGTGTCCAAATAGTTTTTAAGTGAATATCACATTAAGTTTTAAAGAGAATGTCGATCTATAAAGACCTGCCGGAGGTAAGAAAGTCATCCATTATATTTACAAAACTAACATTGATTTCTAACAACAGGAGCATCCCCGCAAGCTGATTCCGGACTTGTGTCGTCAATTTTATAACTTAGGATGGGTCACGGGAACTGGAGGAGGAATAAGCATAAAATTGGAGTAAGCTTACGCAAATATATCCACAGATTTAGTTTAGTTTGCCTTCATTGAGATTTCCCACATTAAAAGGAAAATATCGATTTTTAAAGTAAGTCTCTTTGTAAGTAAATACTGCAAGTTATTTGTCGAACTTTTTTTTTTGTAAAGGTAAAGAAGAAATAAAAACTTCTTTAATTGATAAACTTGCTGTGCCAAGGCTTTAAAATAAAAACATTTCGTTTATGAAATGATGTTTCATGAGTAGGCTAAGATAGCTTCTGTTGCCGGCTTATATACATAGGTTATACAAGGGCTGAGTAGTGAAGCAATTATTTGTAACTTACTCTTCCTTATGCTAAATCCCATCTAAGAAAATCTCAAGGAATCAGGAATCCCTGCAGAGTCTGCATGGAGAAGGCACGTAACTTCACGTCGAAAATGAGTGGAAAAATGTTATATACAAAATGTAAAGTTGATTTTACGAGGAATACCCAAAGTGGAGTTTATGTTCTCGCTAAAAATTAAGATAAGAATTGAAACGTTATCAAGAGAACGCTCGAGCGTTTCTTTGCTGGGTTCTTGTATCTTTCTCTATTATGAATGTTATGGCAAGAGGAAATCTCGGCTACTTTTCCAAGCGGATTAAATTTTTCCTGGGATGTGGCGAGAAGCAAAAATATTTTTACGGAGGACGATAAATCTTTAAATTCATCCGCTAGGATGAAAAGTGTTTAAGTTTGCATCTTGTTATATGTTAAAACAGGAATGTCCAAATCGTTAACTGCGTAATAGTAGAACTAGAGAGTCGCTTTTCAATTTACGGATACCGAAATATTAGTTCAATACTAATGACGGCAAACGATCATTAAATAATATCAATCACTGAATAAGCTGACCTGTGAATTTTTATCGAGGAGATTATATTTAAATCTATGTTACTTTCTATTATTTCTTACTGTTTTCTATATGTTGAGCCGCTAATTGTTCATATCGTTCACGTGTAAATAAATGTTCCCCTGGAACGTGCGTAGAAGGTGGTTTGTTTTACAATTGCTGATTACAAAATTGACTCTTATCTGTTTTCAGTGTGATAATTTTACTTTGTTTATCCAATCTAAGTCCGCAAAAACCAAAGTTGGTTGGAATTGTTTAATCTATTCTTATCTCACTAGTGTGATCTGTAGGTTTGAAGTTTTGGGGCCAAATAAAAAATCGCGAATATTCCATTCCATATTATCCTACCGCATTTCTCAAGGTTCGGTTCTTTCTCCTACGATCTCTCGTCCTATTTGTATTTTTAAGTGCATATGTTTTTACACTTACGTATTTATACTTATTGCAAAGAAATAAAACAATACAAAACAAGTGTCCTTTACCTCAAAGACTTAAAAGTTTACGCAATTTTCACTAATTGCAAATAATATATTTTATTTTATTACAGCAACGACATATACATAGCACCTTCAGGTGTTCAAAAAGAGCGTATTCAACCTGAAGATCTGTTTGTGCAGAACATAGAAGGGAAAGACTTACAACTACCACCAGAATACAAGAAGTAATAGAAATATTCCTTATAAAGTTTAACTCGAACTAAGTATTTTTTGCCCTACAGATTGACGAAGAGCCAATGTACTCCCCTATTTATGTTGGCATACATGCATCGAAATGCAGGAGCTGTGATACATACTCATTCTCAAAATGCTGTTATGGCCACGCTTTTGTGGCCTGGCAGGGAATTCCGCTGCACACACTTGGAGATGATTAAGGTAGAATATATTACCCTTTCCGTGAACATTTTCATAAGAAGATGAAATATTTTTCAGGGAATATATGATGAAGAAAAGAAGCGCTATTTGCGTTATGATGAAGAATTGGTCGTTCCAATAATAGAGAACACCCCATTTGAGAAAGATCTGGCCGATCAGATGTACTCTACGATGCTCGAATATCCAGGTAGCAGTGCAATTTTGGTTCGAAGGCATGGAATATACGTTTGGGGTGCTTCGTGGCAGAAAGCTAAAACAATGTAGAAGCTCTAGTACATATTTCCTGAATACCTAATTAATTTCAATATTTTCAGGACCGAGTGTTACGATTACCTTTTCTCCATAGCCGTTAATATGAAAAGGTGTGGTTTAGATCCCACTCAAGTGCCAGAAGGTAGTCATGAATAATAGCAAAATGTTAAGGGACATATCGTATTAGCGTTCAGAAAACTCTTCCAATTTTACAAAGAGTAATCAACTTTATACCGTAAAAATTAAAAATTCGATTTTATAGGTCATTATTGCAGGGAAAACCTGTAACGTATTTGTATTTGCTTGTTATTAAATGAGCTTAAGAGTAGAGCAAAGCTCTTTATTCAATAATTCTTGGAAGTTCTAAACTGAATCTGCCTATGCATTTAAAAAATAAATAAATTTACCCAATGTTTAAAATTTTTTTATTGCCTCGCCTCCAATGCTTCTATGATGTATTTTTGATTTCCAACAATTTCATTGTTCGTTTTTATTGTTATTTCATACCAATAGGCAATAGCAATGCACCTAGACTAGGGAACACCCTTTGGATACAGCAGATCAATGCAATTATTAAATTGTCCAGTATGCGGGCTAACTGGTAATCAGTATTATATTCTCCAAAACGAATCTTAACAGTTTGTATAATAGCTTGCCTTCAGCTACGTAAGATGAGGGTGTTTTTTTATTCCAAAATCCAATTTATATAAGCATATAAGTGAACGGATGCATTACTCCCAACTCGCAGAAGGTTATTTATATATAAACTAAATAGGAGTGGACCCAGAATTGATGCCTGAGGAACACAATAATAAGGAAATGATACGTTTGATAAGGCACCATTTATTTTTACAATTTATGAACGGCCGGAGAAAAAATTACCAACCATCTTAGATGCCGGAATATAGATCTCGAAATAAAGTATTGAAAGAGTTTCCTCGTAGTCAACAAAATAGAAAGCAAAACCATCAACAGCGGAACCAACAACAGTTATAGTGTATCCACACACCGCTGGCTTGACATTCCGGAAGCACAAGCGAAGAAATTGTTAGGACGTCTGCGTCCATGACCACCCGGGCCGTCTCATGACCGTGGATTCCATAGTTACGGATATTTTTTTTTAATCAGTTGCTTAGCTGGAAGTTGTGAAACTAGTTTCTTTTTTGAATATGTACGCTTGGAGTTACGGGTCATAGTCGTGACTCGATTGCGTTCTGTCCTGTACTCGCTATACACTTCGGCGATTGCGAGTCCTGTAGCGTTTTAACAACATCTAGCGCTTAGTATTGAACTATTGCGCTATTTGCACTATAGCTATTTGTTGTCTCATCCATGGGCTTCGGCAAGAGCGGATTCTACATACTTTTAACGAACCACTTATCACAATTAGTGAGGTTCTCAGAGTGTGGTATATCTGGGATCTCAAATTTGTAAGTAACAAATGGGAGGTGTGAATCTGATTTTGAAATACAGACGGACACCATTCCAGGTACGGGAAATTAAAACCTGTCTAGCGGTGTTCTCTCTTAATTTTCATGAAAAGAAAAATAAATCAAAATATATATAATATGTATAATATTATATATCACTAATTTCCTCGCTGATAAAAAACAACGTCTCTTCGGCTTATTTCACTATGAGCTACTGTTGTATTTTTTTAAATAATTTTTTTTAGATTTTGTGCTTAGATTAGTTGATTCAACAAAAAACAATCAACAAGAAACAATTTCCACCATAGCCACACTATCTAAAGTTCATTCTGAAGGCAGGCAGAAATTCGCTCCAAAAGAAAAGCCAACAAATTTCGTTAAGTTCTGAAGGAAATATGAATATAACTCCATTTTATTTCGCAAAATAAAAATTTTTTATTTTTACTCTATAATGTATTGTAGTGGCTATTTAATTAAAAACCTGTAAAGTGAGAAAGTGGAGGAAACAACTTTCATAAATGTTAGTATTCTATTCACAAATGAAAGAGAAATGGATAAATCTGCAGCGGGAACATAACATCAGATTGTATATGTATATGTATATAACAATCAAAAGTGTCCACTACGTCAACATTTTAAAATAAATTTTCTCATTTATTTATTTTTATTTCTTAAACAAACGCAAATAAAAGTCAATTTAAATAATACAAAAGGTCGAGTGCGAAGCGCCCTCAGGAAATACGCCATAAAACAAGGAAAAGGACAACAGCCATTAGGAAAATCATAATTTTTCTAAGTGAAAAGCGTGCAATGAAAACAGCCCCACTTCAGCCTAATTTAGTTCCGATTAAATTACCTTCCACCTTTCTTGTATTGCATTTAGGCAAATTAGTGCTTTTAACTCGTTTACGAGACCTGGATTCCTGCCTGTAACAGGCGAGTAGCACAAAACTCCATTTAATTGCTCCACACCCCATCAATTAGTACCTACCGACGGATAATAGATCCATTTCTTATCCGTAATCGCTTGCAGTTTAAATTGCCTTATTTGCTGTGGTGGCTAAGCCACAATTTTCTCGTAAAAGTAATTAATTATCTATGTACCCACATAATTATCCAATTTGGGAATTTTTACACTTTTCGAAGTCAATAAGGTACGAATAGAACAGAGCGATTGTTTGGTTCTTTATTGCCGTCATGTTGGTTCCACCTTATTTCTACGCACATATTATACTTTAATTACACCCGCTAATAATAATTAATTAATAATCCCTTAAGGTGGAATAAAAGACGGAAATTGTGGGTTGCCTTACAGCTTTATTTTGATTTTCTTGACAACAATGGTCTTATCGTTTTAGAGATGGTCAAACCTCCATGAAAAAGAATACACCTAAATTCCTTACATTCTTCTTAAATTAAACAGTATCCCGCTGCGTATCTTTAACAAAAAAAGGATATGTCTATACCTTTGGACATATCTTAAATTTTTAATTTGTTTTATTTAGGTTAATATTCTGAATTGCTCTACAAAGTTTTGTAATATTAAAAGCTGAGTACCCAGTCTCCACAAGGATTTAGTATGAAGTGATGAATTGCAAATTATAAGGACACTTTTATTTTAATTTTATTTTTACTGAGGGAAAGGGGAAATGTGTTTTGTGAAGTAGTTGAAGCTAGGGAATCAACAACCCATTGAGTGAGATGAGACGCAGCCGCTTTTAAAAGGTCCACACTCCGCCATGCTATAGAGACGTAGTATACCCTCCTATGGCAAAGTGGCAAGGACTAGTCTAGGGTACATAAAACAAGGAGAATTCAACAGGTCTCCCTCAGTTGTTCAAGTGGTTGGTTATCGGCAGTACGAAAAGTTGCGGTTAATAGAAGTGGTCAAGTGCGATGCTTGGTGAACGACAATTCAAGACCGAGAGAAAATACGACATTAACTATAAAGGATAATAAGAAGTAGTAAAGTTCTAAGCCCCTTTGAATTTTCGTGAGTTATTAAAACCACTGGAAGAATTGCTGTGTAAGTGGATTGTTCATTTTCTTGTGATTTTGGTAGATACAGAACCTACTAGTGGTTTGAAAATACTTTTACCAAATTTTAAATTACGATTAGATTTCAAACGTGCTATCTTCAAAGATAAGTTTTGCAAAACATTTGGGAATATATTAGCACTTCATTACTGAGAAAACCACCAGCAAATTTATCTCACGAATGAAATTTCAGTAAATCCTTTGGGATTATCGGATTTTGTATGCTTTTATTATATTCCCCTGGAGCAGCCAGCACGTTCTAACATATTCGGAAAGTTGCTGCGGAAAATGTGTCTGCAGTCATACGCGTGCATACAGTTTTGAGAGACTTTAATTAGAATGCTTTGCTTGTTCAAGTGCAGTAAAACGAAAAGTAAATTAAACTTCTGGTTTAAGTTTCAGTAATTTAAAGTTCAGAATTTGTACGATATCATCAGTTATTCAATTATTTATCAAATTATGCAATTACACTATTATGCATGTTTTGCCGAAGTTGCGTGAGATGTCAAGTTCTATTTTATAATATTAATTAATATTATACCAATAGATCTAATTTTTTATCGTCTTTGTGGAGAAATTGACAATCATAGGGATATCATTTCGTTGGCTATTAATAAATAATATAACTGGCTTCGCTTAGTTATCGAATTTCAATCAATAGATGATCGAAAGTTGCTTGCTGACTTGTTTTTATTATTGTTAGACTATATAATTTAAAACTACTAAGGTACGCATAGGGGAACATCGGGACCCTTCGTACACGAGGCATTTTCGTGCAATAGCTTTTAAAAACTAACCAAGATATGTAAGGACATATCTTTGCAAATATGCGTAACCTTAGTAGCGACCATGTTGTTTAATGATCATCGCGCCAGTCATCCCACTGCAAGTGAAATGCCAGGCAACATCGTGTTTTCGCGTTTGGTTTTTTTTATCGAAGTTTACGATCATATCGTGACTAGTTTTATTAAATTTTCAACAAAATCTTTACGTTAATGACAATATCTCTAAGATAGTGTTTTAATGACCAATATTTCTCAATTTATATAATACTTTATCAGAAAAGAACTCATTTTTAACTTTTGTATATATGTATCATGTAATACATTAGGATATACAATACATAGTAATAAAATTCACATTCGTACACCAGAACTCCTGGATGCTCAATGTTGAGCTTCAATGGACTCGGTGAGAGCGGCTTAAAGTTGAGGTGTCACAAGTGTCCAATGCGAATGTGCCAAGTACTTCTATCAAACTGATGCAATAGCATATCTTATGACCGTAATTGGTTCACACATTAATGTATTCGACGCCTTAAAACTAGTGGCCGTGTCCTGACACAGTCCGGCCGTTTTATTTCAATGATTAAATAAAGACTGTGCAAAGTTACTTAACTTTCTTAATCACTTGTACGAAAGTAAGGAAAATCACTTTTACAATTTGATACTTTTATATTTTTAACTCAAATATGAGTACTATTGCTAGGTGATTTAAGTTGAGCCTAATCAATTAAGTAAGAAAAACAAGAAAACGAAAACTGTACGACAGGATCCCAGTCGTCCCCTAATAAAATGTTCATGTTGAATAAGAAATTGAAATGCTTTACTCTGTAAAGTATTCGCCAGAGCTTTCTTTTGCTGCCTCAGGGATACTTATGTTGACTTTAATGCAGTTATTAAGTATTTAAACTTTTACAATAGTTTGCTAATAAAATGAAAAAAAAAAGAAAAGCAAAATGTTTCAATTTGTCTTCTATGCAAAACTTTGTGTAGCTTAATTTTTCTATGGTAATAATAATCAAAACTTTGGTGTATTACGAGTATAAGTGGAAAGTTGGCCTTTACAAAATAATTAAAGTCTAGACGTATCGCTAAATTAAGAAAACTGCAGAGACTATTTTACTTTAATTAGAATAACAAGACGTTAGAGACTGCTTAAATGTTTGTTTATTGTTGTATGTTTGAGGTTGTTTTTACTCGATTTAATAGTTGTTTAAAGTTGTTAAAGTTTAAATAATGATTTATAATTTTGGGACTTTAACTAACAATTCGTACAGTAGCGTTTTTCACTTAAATTTTGTAATAGAAACAAAAAAAATCCTCTATTGATTATTTTCTTAATTGTTGGCTCTATTAAATGCTGCTTTAAAGTAGGGCCCTTGGAAGATGAAACAAGTTTTAAAAATCGGAAGACAGGAATAATCGTCAATCTTCCAAAGAAAAGGGATCTAAAAGAGTGTAGCAATTGGTGGAGCATCATAATACTGAACGCAATAAACAAAGTTCTAGCTTTCATAATACTCACCAGAATAGGAAATAGAATTAAAAAGGACATGCGTGAAGAACAAGTTGGATTTAGGAAAGGACGCGGATGTGTAGATCAATCAAACACCCTGAGGCTAATTGTAGAACAATCACTGGAATGGAACTCTGCCCTATATACATTTAACATTACATTCATCGACTTTGAAAGAACATTCGATACAATAAATCGTGGAGCAATATGGAAGACACTAGCAGAGTGAAGAATACCGGAAATATTGATTCTTCACGGCGGCAATTTGTGCGACCAAATAAGACTAAATCTTGGCGGTTAAACAAGGATGTTTCCTATCCCCCCTGCTATTCAACATAGTACTAAGTACATGACGTAATGAAGAAAACAACTTCAATACCACGAGGAATAAAACGGACGCTGACTAGCCGACTAGAGGACCTAGACTACGCAGCCGACATCGCCCTGCTGGCCTATAACCACAACGGCATGCAAACCAAGGTCAATACCCTGGAAGAATATGCACGAGAAGTTGGTCTGAAAAAAAATACACGCAAAACGAAGTGTATGAGAATCAAGGCAACGAATACCAACCAGACCACAGTCACGAAAGCGAAACATGATTCTGGCCGGGGCAGATCACAAACACAGAACTGTGGCCAATGGCAGTCCAAGACCCAATAGCCACACAGATCATGGGAAGAAAATGGAAATGGATTGGTCACACAGTCTGAAGACCAACAAATGCAATCGCGTGGCAGACCGTCGAATGGAATCCGTAGAGGAAGAGAAAAGTTGGAAGACCACGAACTACTTGGTGATTAACGGTAGCTAAACAAATAGAAGACAGCACGGAACAGAATTCGTCGGACAGGTCATATGGAAGCCCTATGCACCCAAAGGAAGTGAAAAAGGAAGAAAAAAAATTACCACAAAAATTTTCCCGTGTAGCGTTCCCTTTTAAGCGTAAAATTAAGTTATACATCTATTTTAAATAGGGGTTGAAACAAGTCTCCCAAATTGTGCAAAGTTCTCATAAAATTTTGCAAGCCTTATTAACAAGTTTCTATAAAAAGCATCTCTTACAAAAGGGTTCAGACGGCTCTCAACCTCTTAAGTTAACCGACTAAAATTAACAAAGATACAAGACATTAGGTTATTCAAACAGAAAATTTGGTGGAACCATTAAAGGACGGTCTGGTGCTTAGGGAATAAATTCAAGGTCATGTTGTGGGTTCACCTAAGTGGCTGTCATGGTCCTTAGCATTTGTTCTTGTTTTACGCCAATTATTGCATTTGTTTGTACCCCTTAATTCAAGAACTTTGAGAATCAAGCTGCCGGATTGATTGCAAAACTTAAATGTAATACCTACCATAAAACTCGCTCAGTGAAAACGCTTAACACAATTTGTCCGAAATCCCCATGAGATCCTCCTTTGATGGGAAGATATAATTAATCCCTTTAAGTGAGTGACAGGTGTGGGAGTAAATAAGGTCTCTGTGATGGATCGCATATTTCGTTAAAGGACGTGAAAACAATGGAGGTATGACCTTTAAAAATAATTTTTTCATATTCCATAATAGTGATCTAAATTTAAAACTGACCGAGCTTCTTGCCAACAGCAATAACGCCCTGTTGACGTAACAACAGCAGTAATTAAAAAATGAAATGTACATCTGAACAAAACCAATTGCAAGCAGAAATCAAGAGAAAATTTCTTTATATTGATTGATACACAATCCCTTAATGTTGGAAAACCTTTCCTCACTGCACTTGCAATCCCTTTGCCTATAAGCTTTTGTTTTGTTGCGCGTTAAGGTATCTAGACAGTGCAGATATTGTGTTTCGTTTTAACATCCAGGCAACGTTTCGGTTAAAACTTTCCGACGGAATGTTTAAATCGCTCGCTGCCAAAAGTCGCCATATGGCCGGCTAAGTGTACTACATACATACCTGAGTTTCCTTAGACGCCTTATGGCTTCTAACGTTCTAAGCAACGTGTGGGGATTCACTCCGTAATGTGTTACGGTTCACTACCTCGGTCATCAGCCTGGCACAATGTAACCTATAAGTAAATTGGATCTGGCATCCAAGAGTTAATTGTTTTTTTATGGAGAAAATTATTCGAGTATTACAGAGGTGTCTGGGTACCTTCACTTAACGAATTTAAGGATTTATAGGAAGGAGACTTTAAGAGATCAAAGCAAAATTGGTTTCTATGGGGGCTAGCTGCTATGGTTTCTAACTTCAAAGGTAAATTCAAATAATTAAAGTACTACTCAAAAGCTACCGCGAAACATTTTGATGCGAATTAAACATAATCACAGTTCATTACTTAGCCAAAAGTGTGCCTTTTTGAATAGAAACAATTTTCAGTTGGCTTTGTTTTAAAATATTAGAATTTTTAGGATGTTTTCTAGAGTTTGCGTTAATAGTTTAATAGTATATTACGATACAAGGGCGGTAAGTAGCCGATTGCCCACGATGGCGGTGTTGACGCACGAGCGAAGCGAGTGCGTTAACAGCCATCATGGGCACTCGGCTACTTACCGCCCGAGTTACGTATGCTATTTTTCAGCACGAGTGCGGGGTAAGCAGTAGGTACGTTACCGCACATGTTTCCATTCGGTGACTCATAAATTAACCACGGTGCGCTAAGGAGCCGATTGCCCACGATGGCGGTGTTAGACGCACGAGCGAAGCGAGTTCGTTTATAGCCATCGTGGGCAATCGGCTCCTTAGCGCACCGTGGTTAATTGATGACTTACCGCATGGAAACCCGTGCGGTAAGGTACCACTTACCCCGCACGTGTGCTGAAAAGTCTATTTATTTATCAGTATTCATCAATAATCCGATTACATACAAAACATTACTGATAAAACATTAAAAAAACTGGTTGTTGTCAGATATGCATTTGTTCACATACGAAATCTGAACGTGCAAGTTTTTAGCATCTTTGCAGCCAAAATTAGAAGTGACTTCATTGACTAGTACGACGAAGACATAAACCTCGGAGCAATTGTCATCCATCCTTCCGAGGGATTTTCTGGCTGCTAATTGTTTTATGTTAATTTGACATTCTGGAACACAAATGGCGAATTTTGTTCAAATATGTAAAATGTCACAGATCCAAAATTTACTTTTGTGCAAAAAACTCACCGCAAGCTTGACGACATACACGCAAGCAACCATGGATTTATGAAAACAGTCACTGTTAACGTAGCCGACATTTTATCTTACCTCTTGATAATTTCACAGAACTAAAGCACGAATTGAAAGAATGGGACACGGACGGAACGACATTGGTTCATTAAAACCATAATTGGTGCGATGATGTTCCAGGTGGAAAATGTAATGCTTCCTCAGAAGTGCACTGGAGCAACAGGACTTTTAACGTTAATTAGTCGATTGTCTAAATAAAAAAAGTTTTCGGACGGCTTTCCAAGAAATCGAGCGAAATAAGTTATAGGCGATCAGTATAAGGAGGTGATAAAAGTCCCAAGGAAGGTTATGCAGAGAAAATCACAAAAACCTATGTTGAACGACCTGAATACGTTTAATCTGGACCTCTTAAAAGGGAAACCAGACAGAACTAGCATATTTAATTATGGGTTTCATAAATGTGCAGAATAGGAGACGAGAGATGTAGGGTTGGTTCATCGAACTCCTTAGACCACATCTTCACAAAACCCGGGGTTGAATTACCTTTGTTAATAATAGCCTAAATGTGATCCTTTAAAACGGGAGTTAGGTAAAACACCTAGATCTGCCGCTTTGTCCAGTCATTGTCTAAATTCATATGTTTATTTACATTATACCAAAAGCAGTGCCTATTTGCACTCCACTTCTGTCCATGTGCCGAATACCACGAAATACATTGTACATCGGTACAAAAAGGCAAATTTCAGTCCGAATTTCAGACGAATTTTTCACCCATTTAGAAAGCGCGCGGCGAAACATAACTCGCTGAGTATGATCAGACAAATACCAGTTAATAAAACATGCTGCAGTACAACCAAGAACAGACATCTATTAACAAACAAACTGTCACTACTTCTGTTAACAGCTTTACTGAAGTCCGTAAAAATATAAACGACCTGTTGGCCGAATTGCATGGCTGTAATACAGAAATTAGGAAATTATAGAACTTTGCTTGTAACCGATTTGGCCTTTATAAATACGCGCTGAAAAACATTAAAAACCGTCAGAGTGCGTGTCGTGCATGTATAATATTAAAATAACAAGATTTTTTTTTATCGGCAGGATTGTAAAAAAAAAACAATCCACCCTCATAGAAATTGAATTTATTTGCCGAAACTATACAATAATTTAGAAGGAAGTATTAGGTATTGACCATGCGCTACACTTATTGGCCGAGTGAGCGTTTTGCTAGACGCTACGAAATCAAGCCAATTTGAAGTGTAAATAATGCAATTACTTTTCTACTTATAGTCCAAGAGCTGGCTGCAAGGAAGCTGGCCAATCGAGATACAGGATGAAATGTATTTTGATTATTAGTTTTCACAGCGACCGTAACAAAAATCACTGTGTAGTAAGGAAATCGGTTTTCGTGTAATATCTCATTGTCTAGACATGTTAGATGAAAAATTTAAAAACAATTTTGTAGATCCCGAAATTCTCTACAAATGCAGCTATATAACAATTTTTCGTAAAGTCAATACTTTTTAAGTTATAGCGAGAAAAGTTTAAAACATTAGGATAACAATAGATTTTCACATTTATCTCTGTTTGGCTAATTCGTAAAAAAAATATATCCATACAAAAGCTGTAGAGTACACAATCCGCAATAGGTTTCATACATAACATTTTTCGCTGCAAAATCGGTGCAAAAAGTGCTCATAAATGCTTCCGGTTTCAGCCCATTTAGGCGGAACAGTGACTACAAAAGATGGAGGGTACCTAGTTGGTGGAGGATATTTTCAGTAAAGTTTCACTATGGTCTGACAAACCTAGTAGCCTCTCCCCTTCCTGATCCATCGCCTCCCTCCCCCCTCTCCAACTTCCCACGCAAAAATATCTTATTCCATGTCACATATAGAAAAGGCCATTGCAAAAACACTGTTTCATTTCAGAAACATTAGTATTGAAATTTAACGCAAAGGTACAAAGCAAGTGTATTTTTATTCGAAACAAAAGCACATCTAGGGCAGGTTTGCTATTCTAAGTTCTTTGGTTAAAGTCCATTACACAATACTGTATTAACTGTACTGTGAACAAACTATGGACTTATGTACGTATATATTCAAGCCGAAAATATAAAAACCTTATATGTAAATATTATAAATGTAATTTTAAATCAAAAATAGAAACATTTTATAAATACATTACATAAACTCATGAGAACGAGGAAAGTGTTTGTTTTTTTTTCTTAGGATGTACAAAAAGAGAAATCGTATAAACAAAGATTCGTCCTTTCCAATCTAAAGAGACTTAAGTGCTTCAAATTCAATTTATGAAAGCTTTTGCTTCAACTTTTGTTTCGCAAATGAAAGTGAACGGTTTTCACAGGGAAGCAATTATTGAAGAGCGTATTATTGATTTAAAATTAAAATTTCAATTAAAGAAACGGAGTAATGTTCGGAAAGTTTTAGAATATTGAAATTATTTTCGAAACGTGCTGTTTCAGGTGATTCGCTTTAAACTATTATAATTCGATTTGAGTAGGAACAATCGTTTGTATTACAAAAAGTCATTTTTCAGATCCTATGTTATTTTGTGAACCTGACACTTATTTTCGTGGGTTTTGTTTTGAAGTGGTGAAATTAGAAAATTGGATTGTGTTGGCAGTTTTAATGGGAGACATCCGGTGCTCACTCGATAGCCAACGGGATGCTTTGCTCGAAGTCGTGTTACCAAACACCAAATTTTCAAAATTCACCCAAATCGTGACCAAACCGATTTCCCAAATACAGGCCCGGTCGTGTCACCTCTCGTTTTCGAGTCCAAACTGGTCGGCGAGAAGTTGCGATTTAACTGTTTGGACTTCGACCGCTATGGTTTTTTATTCAAAAATAAGGACTAAGTGTCATGTGAACCACCCTGAATGCAAATGCTTCTATATTATTTAACTGTGATCATTTGTAATTGCAAATTAATAATTATTATTATCGTAATTAATGTATTTTAAATACAAAATATCAAATTTAAGTAAAAATAAAAATAGAGTGGTTTGAGCTGTCCTATGGGTGCAAATCATTAAGATGTAGAATAGCTCCAAGTAAGAACCACCTTAATGTATGTATATCAGTAATATAATTCCAGGAGATAAATACCCTCGCATTAAATATTTTCAGAAAAGTAATGCCAATCAGCTTTATTGAAATTCTCATCCCTTTCAAGTTCCTTTATTACCTCCGAAAATCTTCTCGTAATTGCAGATTTTTTAAAATCATCTTCCTTGTTGCTATATTGAGATTTTATTTGCTCTTGATTTCGGACCTATATCATATTTTCATTTCAGAATGATGGAAAGGTGGATTAAGTAGGCACCTTCTTGGAATATCTGATTTTGATTTGATAATAATGCGGGGCAAACAAAAAGAGCTCTCATTGATTTTCCTTTTTGCGGTGGATGAGCTTTTTCCTCTTGTTTTACGTTAGGCCCATTTTTTTATTACGCATGGTACATTTTTAAAAAGAAATCAAATTTTTTTTATCCCCTTTTACCTCATCCTTTACATTTTTACTGGATGCGCAAATATATTTTATATTCTTCTTGTGTATAAAATTTTTTATGTGCGAACGGAGGTGAAGGAATTTTACATAATTGCTACGATACTGTCCTCAAACAGAAAAGCGGAGTTCTTAAACGTTAAAAAAGGGAAATAAAAGTTTTTAATTGTTTTGTAATTGTCGCCGGAAATAGAAACAAACAAAGTTAATGATTTAATCATATCTTGAGTTATGTTCCTTTCGCAGTTCCCTTTATTGCATAAATTAACACTGAGTATCTAGGGTCCTGTAATAAGCGGAGTTTATTTCGAGGGGAGATGTTTAGATTTGTATTATCTTGCTCTGGTTGCATTTATAGCTTGTTAAGTGTGTCTGGCGACAAACTGCCCCTTTATGTCCAATTTTGTGGCAATGTTTACTGCCAGCGATAGGAGTCTGCTATCCTGTTGTTATTTATTGGATATTGACACTGAGTTTGAGGCAATTTGATGCTGTTTCTTAAAGTTGTCAGATCCGTTGTTTTTCGCAGAATTTCTTTTGTGTCTATGCATAATTCTCGATGTTTGTCTTGAAATCTTGAAGGTAAATATAACGTGTTCGTACTGTGTACCTTTTGTCATTTTTATATTTGCATTAAAGAGTACAGCACTCTTTATTCCTCGGGGAATCTTTTCTTTTGTTTAATTTTTTTAAAGCCTTAACTTGTGTCTAGTGAAAGCTTTCCAACTTAAGTCCCTTGGAAGCGAAATGCAAGTTCCTCTCAAGTCCTGCATAAGACTTAAAGAGGGGAGAACGCGGGTAAATATCTTAATACAAAATTTATAAACACGGACCATTTCAGGGTCTTATGAACTATTGTGAACGTCTCCTCCAGTCGGGAACATATTTTGAAAGTGACAAATTTCGACATTTTCTGGGAAATATTGTTCCATTCCAATAAAGGGTAAATTTATTCCGTCAAAACTGTTCAGCCATTCTATTTTTATGCGTGCATAAATGCATGCGAATGAGCACTTGCCTGGAAAATGTGTTTTCTGGTGTCAACGTATGGGGGGCATGTATGTGTACTCACCTGGAAAAGCGTTTAAATTCACAAGCCATAAATTTCGAAGTTGACGTGGCTTGCTTTGCTTTGCATTGAATTTAGTGTTCTGCCTGCTTATGCTCTCATGTCTTATTTTATTTACAGTGGATTTAAAACATGTGGAACGGAAAGTGCACAGTACAGAGGTCACCAACACTTAATTGCCGAGTGACGGTAAACAATAAACTTTATCAAACTGATGCTACCTCTGTACGCTCAATTAGCTCCGAGGATGTTTCTAATGCTGTCGATGGGAAATGCTGTAGTGCAGAAGCAAGAAATCCAGCGATTAAAACGGGTCGAAGGATACAGCTAATGCAAGTAAGTTCTTTTAATTATTTTGAATATAGTATGTAGATTGTGATTCAAACTGAATTTTTTACTCTACCGGTATACATATGTTATGTATATTTAATATAAAATTGTATTTCGAAGATATAATAAGTAAGTGTTTCTTTACACTTTATGGATAAACAGGTTTTTTTTGTAAACAGTTTTTACTTTAACTAGATTTACGGGACCACACAACACTTGAATTGCTTGTACCAACAACTCATAAATCATTATACCGAAAAGTGACTACAAATTCTCCACCGCGCATCATCGATCCCCCACTGAAAATATTTGTGTCGCTTCGCTAACATCCTGCTACTGTATCTTAAAATAAAGAATAAACAAAATTCGAATCTAAGTGACGTGCGAAGGACGTGTTGTCTGTTATTCGCTACAACGATAGCAGAGACAAGTGATTTAATGCGAAATTTCCCTGGCAGCTAGACTCAAAATAAAGTCTTAGTGCTGACGAGCATTTTTCCGAGACCTATATTTCTACTTCAAGCGAATTTTGTATAAAATTTCGGGTTGCCCACAACCTGGGGTGACATTAAAGGATTCTAGAACTATACGGAAAAATGATGATTTACTGGGGCATCTTATAGCCCAGTACAACGGACACACGCGAAATAGGGTTGCCATTTTCTTGAAAATGCAACGAAATCACAAACAATCAACAAAAAATATACCTATTATATTATATATAACATACGCAAACGCATATTTAATTATATCCTAAGCTAAAGTTAAATTTAAATGTGATTTTTATGTGACATACCCTCAAAAAATTTTCTTGCTCTTACAACTAATTTCGCGACTGAAATAACTATTTTTCCTAATGATTATCACCTACTAAGGTTTCTAGCCAGTGTGACCTGAAAAGTCTAGTTAAAAAATATGAAACGCTCTTGTTATTTCAACTACAGAGCTTATTAAAAATATTATAGAGCCAATAGCTGCACGCCTCCATATCCGCGGACAAAATATCCGGAGACAAAATATCCGTGACATAATCTCCGGAACTTATTTGACCCAAAATGGTTACTGAAAGAGTTAAACTTCAAGAAATTGACATGAAAGTTAGCGCCAGGGGGTTTTCATCCATTTTTACCATTACCAAATTCAAAATTGCGGACCCAATATGGCGATCAAAATTCCTTATTTTTAAGCAATTTTAATGAAATTTACTATGAACACGTCTCTGGGGTTACAGAATTCATGTCTACAAAAATTCAAGATGGCGGACCCAAAATGGCTACCGTCATAAGGCAAATTTCAATTACTAGACATTTTGTAGCAGGCAGATTTCAGTTAGTAGACATTTTCAGGGCAATCCCTTGAGGTTTAACTTTTTCGGCAGCTTCGACTCTAAAGAAGTCTTTTTATTAAATTTCATTAAAATTGCTTAAAATTGAGGTTCGGTCGTCACCATTTTGAATTTGATAATTTTTATGAAATCCCTTGATGTTAAACTTTTTAAGTAGGCATATTGGTTGAGTTAAAATTTTGCAACATTTATGAAATCACGATGACATTTCAAACAAATACTATGTATGTCTAAGGAAGGGTAAAAGTTATGAAGGAGGTGAGTTAAGTATCCCGTTTCTTCTGTTATTAACTTATAAATACCTTTTAGGTATATTTTAGTTAGGTACAGTCCACTAATTATTTGGAACTTTTCAGATATAAATTTTTTAAGGTTATTTTGTGACATTTTTTATTTAGTTGTACTTTTTTCCCCTATTTAAACTCAAATTTTATTTCAATGTTTTAGTCTACTTTTTGCGAGATTAAGGCGATTAGCGACGCTTCATTTATTATCTAAAGTGAAGTAAGTTATTTCCATGTTATTACCTATAGCATAGAACCCTACAAATATCTCAAACCTCTAACCCATATACATACATACCACTTCCTTCCGCGTGGGTACAATTATCTAGAAGTGAATATATTTTTAAAGTTCATATTTTGAGTGTTAACAATTTTGGACCCTAAATATTGTTTTAATGGTCGTTGTGTATAAAGTGCGATTTTTACAACAGTCCTTAATTTTTTTTTATAACATTTACACGAAAGTTACATCGTTATAAAAGTATTAAGAATTTTATATTACAACATGCACCAAAAATTAAGGAAAGTACAAAGCCCTCGATAAATCATGGAGTCAATATACGATCAATATCGTAGTACGCCAAGTGGCCTCCTAGAGCCCTCTTACAGACGGCCACTCTTTTGAAGAAATTTTCCATTACAGGCGGGATGCATGAGGTGGCAGAATTCATTATCTCCACTACACTTTGATTCTACCTGAAAATGATTGACTTTACGATACACATACCTACTATCTACCTGCAGTTAATAACGTACATGTTCAATATTCAAAGAGTTAACAACACTGTTGGACGTGTAAGCTGCGACAATCTGGAAAGGATCTAACTAAAATCAATGTTGCCGAAATGAAAATAGCATCTAAGCTCTTGGCAAACACTCGTTGTCTGCCTTTGGCTAAATTGCTCATTTCCAATAGAGTTATTTAAGCATTTCTATTTTCTTTGTGACTTACCACGTACTTTCTATAAATACAGCTTTACAGCAATAAACGCCTGGAATAAGTCCTGCATGGTCTACGTAAGAGAGAATTTGAATCCTGTAGAGTGTAGATTATAAAACTAAGTTGCATGTAGATTAAAAGACTCATTAATTGATAATTCAAAGTGAGGGTCCACAATGGTTGATGATGGTGAGTGCGAAAGGACAAAAAAGAAAAGCAAAATGCGAACTTCGACTAGTCAATCGTTCTTTATTTTGCATTTTTCATCTTACAATTTAATGGAGATGAAGGAAAGCCGCATAATATTATCCCTGCTTTAACTTTACATAAGGCCTAAGGGTTCAAGTATTCGATGGACCAAAAATCGATTTTTACCTACCAAGTTTGACAGAATTTGGATAGAAAGGAAAAGAGGAATACCGAATACCTAAGGGAAATTGCACGTATATAACGAATCGATGCTGCAAGTGAGCGAATTTATTCAACGTCTGAATACCACAAAATGTTAGACAGCATTTAATATTAAATTCTAAATTACCCTTTTTATTATTTTATGCGATCTCACTAATTGTAAGAGAAAAAGTGAAGTGAGTTGCTGAGTAGCTGCTATAAAATGCAATAAAAAATATAATATTTTGATCCTGATCTAACATGGAAAATAATTTTTTGTTGTACTCGTACTTATTCAAATTTTGTTTATGATATTTCTCTCTTGAAAACAAATAAACGCCTTCGGCCTAGATTTCTTAAAGGCATGTAGAGATTCTGAAGGCGACCGCCGCATTTTATTGCGTAGGAGGTTGGTAATCTGTTTTTCCCGCATAAACAGCACGCATTCACCCTTTGGCAGGATTTGTAGCTTGTTCCTGTTGTGTTTTCTTTACCTACAACGGCTTTACTTTCCCAATTTTCCTCTTGAATTTACCTAAAATTTGAGTTAGGTAGTAGTTGCCTTGCCCCATTCAAACGTTAGTTGCCACAGAGTAATGTTTATGGTGACAGATATTTTAAGCTTGTATTTCTGAACTCCTCAAAAACCTGATTAAATGTTCTTTTAACACTAATATCGCTTTTTATTTGAAATAAAATAATATTCAAATTGCGTAGCTGTAATTTCGAGTTTTGAATTTATGACAAAACCGATTGTTAGGATTCTCCTATCAATAGCTGCGTTTTGTTCATATCTTCTTTCATGTTTTATTAATGGGTTAACATTTTGATGCAAAGTGGGTATTAGTCAAAACGATTGGATTTTTTTTTCTCAAAATTAAAAAGTTCAATTCAATTCAAAATTTGCTGTGAAATCTGATCCATAGTAGGATTAGAAAAAAACGTGGCTAATAATTGATTAATTGTATTTTGTTAAAGGAATATTTTTTATTTTAGAATTAGTACCCATATTGACAGTGATACGAATACAAGTGACGTCATGTTTTTTGGATACATATGAAGCCCTCATAAATAATATTACGGAACTACAAGGAGTTATAATCAATTCTTTTGCCTCAGGAATAAATTACAGAGCAGCTGGAGAAGATTAATAGGAGAACGGGTGGAATGGAATTATTTCCTGTTTCTGTGTCATCACCATGTATAGAACATCATAATTATGATTGCTAAGTATTCTTTTCCTCTGTGGGATGTGTTTACTCAAGGAAATATTTCATGCAAGAATGACCTGAGGCAGGGTTGGTAACGAAACAAAAGGAATTCGATTTTCATATTTTCATAACATTAGGGTTTGGGAACGTCTTTAAGTGGTGACCGGGGACAGTTGACATACATTTACGAAATTTATTAACCGTTCAAACAGTTGCCCTTTACAAACTTTTAAGTTAATTGAATCTTTCCAGAGTTTGAATAGAGAAATCTGTTGTGTGTTCTATCTTAAATATATAAATCGATAATTTTGTAAATGCCCGAGGGTTTCTTGAGTTTGCATTATTCTGGTTGTTTATTTATCAGATAGTGGACTTTTAAATTGATTTATTGCTCTGGAGCCATTCTTTTAATTTAAATGCTTTTTTAGAATCTTACTTATTCAGTCAGATTTAAAAATGCCGAAATTTCCGGAATAATATGATATTATTTTTACTACTTCACTCCAGTTTAAGGAGCATAAGACTTCCACATAGCCTCTCCAGGTCGAGGCTCTGCTTGCGTTTGTTGAATCGTTTATGTTCGCTATGCTGCGTCATTAGCCCGTAGTAGCTATCTACATACATATATAATAAAAACGCTAACGCGTGAGCTTGTGATTCCTCCTATGACTTTATTTCTGTGACGATTTTAATGATTCCTAGACTCTGATCGAAAGCTTATCAACTGAATATGGAACATCACTGATAAAACTTTCAAAAAAGAAAAATGGCCTTTCAATAAGGACGCTCGACTTTTAAATGCAAATAAAAAAATTTTTGCGTGAGATATCTACTCCATTTTTATTTTATTTAAAAGAATATTTTATTGAATTAAGTATGGAATATAAGGTCGTTTAAATGTCCGCCGCGGATTTACTTGGTAGCATGTATTCGGGAGGTCCAATTTTCGTTGACTTTGGCTCGTTGGCTGAATTAGCTGGATGGCGTTCGTTATGTTGATTTTGAGGGCATCAATTGATTGCGGTTAAGGGTTTAGGTTTGCGGTCTATCTGTGATTCTAGATAGCCCCAAAGGAAGAAGTCTAAAGGCGTTAAATCGCACGATCTCGGTGACCATTTCACGTCGCCTTCAAATCGCTCGTGCAGAATGTCCATCGTGGAATACGCTGTGTGACACATAGCGGCGTCCTGTTGGAACAACATGTCATCGGTATCCATATCATACCCAGTTTAGACCACAAGAAGTTACTTATCATCGATCTGTAGCGCTCACCGTTTCTCGAACGGAGTACTTATTTTGATAATAAAATTTGATAATTTGCACACGCTTTTCAAAGCTATAACTTTCCATGGTGATTTGGTACTCAACAATTTACAACAAATTTGCCAGATTTGCTTTCAGATAAGTTCAGATAAAGCAGCCTGACCTCAAATATTATTATCAAATAAACAACCAAGTTGCATGAAACAGACTAAAACATTTTATGCTTTGACTGCTATAATCGAGTTTTGAATCTATCAAGTTCATGACCTCTTGCGAAGAAGGGTCATACTTACGTTGCGACAGAAAGATTGTCTTGTAAGGGGTAATGATTTCTTCCAACACAGCCAGATGAGGTTTCCGCTACTGGCCATGAATCTTGGGGCTTGTGAATGATGTTGCCCTGTTTGATGATATTGCTCAGTTGGTTGATGTTGTACATATTTGTTGTCGTCGTCGATTCTTGGGGTTGTGATGTTCCTAGATAGAAACAGACAGTTTGAGAGTACCGGCCGTGTTCTCGTGTCTTTTGAATTAACGGAAATATTTGCTATATAAATAGTAAATAAATAAAGAAATGCAAATTTGAAATTATTGGAAGTAGAATCCCTCGAGCTGATTGTATGACGTTGTTTTCATTATTTTCTTCTATGGAAATTTTGTAAAAGGCAAATGTTTAGTCTGTAGACATTTTGTGAAAGGCAAATATTCAGTGATGGAAAAAGAATTAATGCAAAAAATATAATCGAAAAAGTGACCCCTTACCCGTCAAGCTATTCATATATTTAATTCGAGTTACTCAAGTAGCATCAACTTCAGCTACAATAAAAAAAATATAAAATGTAAATTCTTATTAGCAAAACAATTAAAAAATTTTTAATTTAAAATGTTGTGTGTTTAGGCCAATCAGTTTATTACAGTAACTCACAATCCTCTTTCTCCTTCTTTAATGGAAAATAATAGACATTAATAGGAAGTTATGTGTGTAACGTAAAATGTTTTAATATTATACCTACTTTTACACTTTTTCTTTATTTTTCACAAAATCTAGGAATAATGTTCGAGACATGTAGCATCAATTAATACTTTAAAACCCTCATGTTAATGCTACTTGTCGCTCTTACAATTTAATTAGAGTTCAAGGATTACAACGAACAATACGCCTAATGTGTCTGGTGTGGCACTTTTTACGATAATGGGTCTATTGTTCGTAATTTATTTTCTAAAGTGGAAAAAGAGTATGCAATAACCTCAGACAAAGTCACGCTGAAGCCATAAACGTTGATTTCAAACATCCGCCAGATTGAAAAGTGTTCGATTTCATTTTCACTGCTTACAATGGTTTCCCCAGACGGGACCCGTTGTTGTGGATTATACGATACTAAACGCAATTTGTTCTCACGGAGCATTCATCTTTATTTGCAGATGATCATTCTGCCATTTATTCCCATCTTGGCGCTGATTGTGCAGACATCCTTTATACTGCACGACATATTAATTCATCGCATGGAAGTTTCCGATATCGAGACTCAGGTACGTAGATAAATTGCCTTTAGTAATTAAAATTTATGATTGCATGTGTCAACAAAAGTTTCGATGGCGTTCATTATTAGCAACAGGTGAGGCGCGGTCCCAAAGATACCTGAAGGCCTGAAGGAGACACATTCTGCAGAATATAGGTTAGGAGAAATTTCAATGGTGGAGAGGGGGAGCTGGGCGACTGTAAGGGCCCACACCTGATACTTGTTGTGAGGATTCTGAAGTTTGAGTGATTCATGAATGCATCGGATGTAACTTAGGCGGCAGCGATGCCTCAATTTACTCCGACTTTTCCATACATTAACAATTTATAAAGTCATACCTTGTAGTAAGCAGGTTTTTACTAGGTGTGGTGCGCCATGCAGTATATTATAAGTTATGACCATCTAATAAGCTTATTAACTGGATAATTTCATATCTATGGGTTCATTAATTGGTAGCAGATTTTGTAAATTTATTACGTAGTTATAACCTCAAATAAAAGGGATAGAAAAATAGAGAGAGAGAGTGTCAACTACCAATTGAGTGGGCTACTACTTTGAACCTAGGAGGAAGAGCTAAGGAGTTATGAGGTGTGCGACAGGTACGACGGAAACAGCTCTCAAACGAAACGCTTTACTCTGGCCAAGTACGTGCGCAGAGAAAATGTTAGAGCGAACGAAGCGAGCTTGAAATTTTTGGAGTTTTCTTTTCAAAGACATGACATTAGTTTAAGTGAATTTTAAAGGGAGTTTTAGGTTTTGTGCCTTGACATTTCGGGGCATTGGTGCCCTTCTCCCAAAAGTCCGGTTCCCCCCTCCCCACCATGGTGATGGCGTTCGCAGCACTCAACTTATAGCCGGACGATTTAGGTCTCACTTGTGTAGGTTGGACATTGTATTGTATCATTCTGTAAGCAATTTAGATAGCTATATCTAACTGAGATCGCGCGTGTTTGTTTAACTGCATGAACAGCGTAACTAAAGGTAGGTGTCATGGATTAAAAATTCCCAGTGTTATTCGTTCCAAATGGAAACTAGCAAAGTAATCTTTAAGTTTTCAAAAATGTTGTCCCATTTTTATAATTGTACTAACGTACCGTTTAATTCTTCTAATCAATAAAGCGCGTAAAAAAAAATTATGTTTACTGTCCATCACCTCTGGGCACTTTTAAATCACTTTTACGACCCTTGGCTACTCATAACAATAAAATTTTAGTAATAGCTATATCCCCATTACGAAAGTAGGTGTTGTCCCATATTTTGCCAGCCGAGCGGCTAGCTGACATAAAAATGGTTTATCGCTGGACCGGATACAAACTCGTAATCCTCACACCAGAATCGAGCGTCTTCACCTCTTGGGTGCCAACAGGTTGAAAACCTAGGCGGGTTGCCTCTGGTCGCGGTAAAATTTTTCCACAGGAATGGTGAAGAGCTGCTCAAAAGTGACAGCATACAAGTCGTTGTCCGCATCAACAATTTTTCACTCTCAAAAGTCTTCATAATTTAAGAGTGGGGTTGCTCTGGTTTCAATATCATTAAACCCCACACCTGGCACCAATGCTACAAATTTCATCAGCCTAGCCGCTCGGCGAATTTTGAATAAATAAAATAAATAGATTTACTGCCTGGCCGGATAGGAACTCGCGTCTGCTCACACCAGAGTCGAGTGCCTTTACCACTTGGCTAAGTGATAGGTAGATCATAGCACTGTCAGAAGTGGAGATGGTCACCCAAGGGCGGACTTCGGTTAGCTTTAGGATAAGAAAAAAAATCTGCAGACATTTCCGAACGCTAAGCCGCGTAGATAGACCATCTATAGCGATATTTTCTCCAACTGAAACTCGAATTCTTCTCAACTCAACCAACACGGTGTATGGTCTGTCATGGGATAGACCAAAATTAAGGGTTAATTTTACAACAATGTTATAGCCATTGTATAGCTTAGTATTTTGGAGAGAATTCAAATATTCAAAAGAAATTAAAAACTGAATTCAATTAAAGTTGACATTTTAAAACCCTAACGTGGCAGAGAAAAATTTTTAGAGCAATTTCATTTTATGCAAAATGAAATATTTCATTCACTTCATTTTAATTTAATGAGTCTGCACTATAAAAGTTTTTTCATTTCTTTAATAAAGGTAACAATAGCAACAGATCTTGGTAAAGTAGTCACGAGGCTTCAACTTGAAAGGTCGGAAGTGGCATTCTTTATATTCACAAATGGCAGCACTTTGAGGTATTGAGATAAAATACAGAGACGTGCCATGCTTTATTACTTTAATATTTTCAGATCGAATTTGACTGTGCGGTTTATGATAACCGATCAAGCGTTAAACAATATGACAACGTGGAGTGAGGTGAGTGTTCCCACAAACCCTCAGGATGATGAGGACGAAGAACTTCTACTTAACAGGACTGAATTTCAAAGTCGTTTAAATGATTTTCGGTGAGTAAGTGGGGGAAACAGTGTCATGATTATTCTCACGTGAATTTCTTGGATAATTTAACCTCTGTTGTCGCGGGTGAGTGCTGGGTTGACTGTCTCCCAGCTCCTCTTTAATATTCACGGTCTGTTGGGTTTAATGAAGCTAAAATATGCTCAGTAAAGTGGGTCGCGTTTTGCCTATGATTAGCAAGGGTTTTGCGTAAATGGGAGCACATTTAAATGAAGCTACGCCCCGTGCCTATTTAACTATCTGTTTGTAGAGAACATTTTTAATTTTGCTGTCTTAACTCTCCTTAAAGTGAGAAGATTAGTTCCGAGGAGAGTAGCGTGACTGAGGTAATGCACTGGTACACCGCAATTAATAGAGCGATGCTGAACCACTTAACTGAACAAATCAAGGAAACGGATAACAGTGGCGTCTGGAGGTAAGGTTATGTCAGTTATAAATGAAGTGACTGTTTCCAGGGATTACTTCTAATTAGGTACCTGGTGGGCTTTAAGAACTTATTGAAGAGTATTGAATGCCTGGGGATTGCGTCTGCATACGGCATTAAATACTTCGGACGTGGAAAATTGCGCACAGATGCCTATGTTTCGTACATAAGACATGATTTTTTGGGCAAGGAATTGCTTAATTCAACTCTTAACTATGTCCCATCATTAAAAGAGATGTATTGTACTCTTTCGGGTAATATGTCTAATTACAAAAATATAAAAATGTGGTGAGTATTGCTTTTGGTGCTGGTGTCAGATGTGGGATTTGTTTTTAAACTGTGAGAATTTCAGGAGTTCAGTAATTCTGAAAAATAACAGAACGGAACCAAGAATTTCAGAAGCTATCGACTACTATGACTTAATGGCGACGTATTCAGATGAACTGCGTAAACTACAGAAGGAATTGCGACGAAAAATTAGGTAACACTTTTAGACAAAACGTTTTTAAAAATAAAATTGTGATAGATGCAAACAAAAATGTTTAAATACTTTGCGGCTTTCTATTGACGTAACAAAACACAAAATATCCCTTGGTTTCTAGAGAAGAAGTCGAAAGCACTCTTTTGGCAGCGAGTAACAAGGAGGCAGTAGGCATAGCAATTTTAGTCGTAGTACTGCTTGTATCGCCTATCATAATTTTTTTAGTTCGAAATGCTGCTGCCACTATTCAAATGTATGCTGTAAATTTGGCACAAAAAGCGAAGGAACTAAAGCGTGAAAAAAGGAAAAGTGATTCACTTCTTTTTCAAATGTTGCCACCAAGTGTTGCAATGCAACTGAAGCACACCCAACAGGTAGGTAGAATTCATTATTCAAGAATCCCTTTCAATTCAAAGTCTGAAGGGGCTTTGAAAAATTAATGAAGTGGTCCTTGTTTTAATCTCCACAGGTCCCCGCCGAGTGTTATGAGGCTGCAACAGTGTACTTCAGCGACATTGTGGGATTCACTGAAATCGCAGCGGAATGCACACCTTTAGAGGTACATTTACATTGCATCCTTGCATTTTAATCAGGTCTGTATGCTTTTACGTAGGTAGTAACATTCCTGAATTCCATCTACAAAGTTTTTGACGAACGCATTGAGTGTTATGATGTTTACAAGGTTGAAACGATTGGAGATTCTTACATGGTGGCTTCAGGACTTCCAGTTAAAAATGGTACGAGTTTTAGAAAATACTTTCATTGGGTTAATATTGATGTATTTTGTAACATAAACTAAACGAATTTCATTCCATTGTATGATACAGAGAATTGCATAATTGTTGAATTGTAAAAAATACGCAGGGAAAATTTTATTGTGATTACTTTTATAAGGTTAATGTAGTGTTGGATATGTGTATGTTTAATCCTTATAATGGGTGGAATCCTCTTTCAGTAATGAGTATACAAGTGTTTTCAAAATATTCATACCACTTTAGAGATTTTATAGAGATTTGATTTAGCGATTCTATTTTTTTCTATTAAATTATCAGTTAATACAGAGTAGAAAAAAGTGTGAGGGGAACATATCAAGTGGAAGGTAATGTATTGCCCTTAATAATGAGTTATAATGGGTTGTCATGGGTGGGATAGTTTAGATGTTAGGTTCACATAACTTATGTGATATAAGTATGTCAAGGTAGGTATTACAGAAGGACAAAAAGGTTAAACACCTTTTAGGTGTTAGGTTAGAATAGACGAACCCTTCTCTACAATTACAATGAGTTTCCAATATATTCCAATTTAAGTTTGAGACGGGTAGATAAACAGACAAATGATTTTTATCGAAGACACTAATCATGTAAAAATTGTTTCAGCTTTGAAAGTATGTGTTGGCTAGTCGAGTCGACCAAATTCGACCTTCACAATAGCACCCATTAACCTTCATCAGTTTCGCAAGAGCAACGAATTGCTCGGCCGGGTAGCATATTTAATCAGCGATCGCAAAAATCCATATGTTATTTTTTGTGAAAATGGAGTGTAATTACTTATTTTAAGTCTATTAAACACGAAACAAAAAAACGTATAGTCTAAAAGCACCATGGAGCATCACCATTGGTTTAGAGAGAGAGAGAAAATTTCAAATTTGAAAGATTCAGTATAACTGACCCTGAAAACCACTAAGTATGCGCAGGGCGCAGTGCTGTATCGAGTAGCTTGCGCGACGCGAGCATGGTGAAGTGGGCAACCAGAACGCGCAAGCTACTCTACACAGCACTGTAAATACGTGTATCGTACGGCTTGGCAGCGACCCAAAAACAATTATTTTCAACTTTTAGTGCTCTAGTTCATACTTTTAGAAGTCGGTTTTTTTTCTGAAAGATTTTATTTATTTTTTTTTATTTATTTTCAACTTTATAGTGCAGGTCACCATAATATTTTATTTTCGTTGGAGTACCGAGTGATTAAATAAATTCATTCCATAATTTTCTACCCTTAGAGGAGGAATATTTTCTTCAAATTAATAGATATAGCCTATTCAATATAAAAAGTATCATTAAAATCGGTTAACAATCGGAGAAGATATAGTGTAACATACACACAAAAATAACATACTAGTCGAATTGAGAGCATCCTTCTTTATTTGAAGTGAAGTAACAGCTTCGCCCATGACATATGTAGCATATTTATATCAGTAATTGCACTAATATCCCTGTATTCGCTATAAATGACGCTGTATATACATACTCGTATGCATTAATATTATTTTAACTGCATCTTGAAGTTGATAAAGATTATAATCCAAAATTGCCGAACGACCGTAAGTTATTCACACATAAAATGTTAAATAGCAAAACATTGTACGGGACAGAGAAGGATTGCGGCTTTTTATAATGGAGGTAAAGCCTTATTTATGTGATTCTTAGAGCACTCGAACTTTCTTTGCGTACCAACTAAAGCAGGGCAGGGCTTCACCCTCTTTAGCTCTAGGGGACAGGCAACGTGAGGAACGTGACTGTACGTTATTTCTTTGGATTCACACAGATACGAGTACTCGTATAATCGTCAGCAATATTATTCTGAAGACGTGAAATATGCCGAAAAATGTGCAGTACGTTTGAATTCATTGTATAAAAATGATAAAAAAATAGTATAAGATTTAAAGGAGAACACGTTGTGTGGAAATATATATATATATCTTTCTTACATCTAAATTTGAAAATTTGTGTTAATGTCACAAACGTCCGCCAAGTTTAAAAGAAACTGCTGCTGGTTCAGATTTAGTTAGCTCATTTGTTGAAATTCAATCTTTAGAAGCTGAAGAGATTGAACAGCTGGAGGAAAAACTGTTAAGATTCAAATTAAGAAGCACAAAACTGAGAAATAAAATACATATGTGAACATGAACTTTTTGATTTAGAGATCATTCACCACAAAATTTGTAGCATCCAGTGAAACCTTAAAAAAAATATTTATGTTAGATTGCATGCACGTTTACATTTACGTTGATAAAAAAAAAATTCTTGAGAATACATGAATGCATACAAAAGCGGAATATTTTACTGTTCTGGCATACCCTACAATACCTACATATTTCTACCACAAATTGTAAACTTTTAGTAGATATGTGCTCGTAGTTACCATTTTAATTTCTTGCACATTTTGCAAAAAAATTGTTTTTAAATTAAGTTACGAGGAGCCAACCATTTTCTTACACTGCCTTACCGTTCTGTTTCAGGTAGGACAGACAAAGACAGACTGTTGGCAGTTACTAAAAGTTTACCAGGTTTGTAGTTGATATATGTATATAGATGTAAAGTAGGTTTTAAAAAATATATTTTGACGCTTTGAAAAATATTCCTGTATGTAAGTTTGTCAGATAGTGTTAGATAATAAAATTTTTTTAATTTTGAAACAAGTGTAACTAACAAAACAAAAATTCTTTAAAAAACCAATTCGAAGGAAACAATTGAAAAGTGAAGAACAACAAGCTGTATGTTTGTAATATGTTTATTGCTAAAATTCATGAAACTACTTAAAAATTACCACAAAATAGTCAGTTATTGTTGACAACACGTTTATGGTCGCTTTTGACTACTAGATGATGTGATTTTAATTCTGTACCAATTTGAACGATTACAAAACTTGAAGAGGTAAAGACTTTCCTGTAAAATTAATAGTTCGCGAGTGGAAGAGAAAGTAACCTGAAACTATTTTTGTTCAGTTTTTTTTTTTAAACATTAATAATAATTTTTTTATTTAACAAAAATTCATTTCAACAATTGAAATTGAATTCATATGGTCATTTTATATATTTCTTATTCCGTACATATTGGTTATCTTATCACAGGTCACTGCCTCATTGGCAGACACGCTAATAGACTCGGAACGTCCTTCGGGAGACTTCTGCGGAAGTTATCTATACGAAGTGAAGGAGGAAACCATCAAACACCGCCACTATCACTGTCCGGCTCTTGCCATACTTACAAGTCTACACCTGGGTACATCCCACTCTAGAGACTTAACCGAACTGAGGTCCGTGGACATAAAGGACCTAGTTCGATTTTTCGGATACTCGAATTGGTTCGATTTGAGCTCTTAGGAGACAGTCCTATTGTGGTATCATAATAGGCCCATTATGACCTAAATTTCCCCCTTTATAAGGGCAGCCACGACAACCTAACTTAACCTATTTCACAATAATTTTGCTCTTTTGTATTTTTCATATTATTATTACGTACATATATTTTGTTTTTAGATTATATTCACTTATTTTTCCTTTACATTATGCATGTAAATTTTGTGTACCTACTTAAACGAATATACGAAATATATATAAATACATACATACATACATAAACTGTCCTTTGGCTTCGCTTTAGTCGGGTAAAAATCCAGATGAAAATTGTTCATCTCAATCCGGTGACAATTCCAGAGGTTTCGTTAAATGTAAAAATGAAAAGCATGAGGTTACTTATAAAATATCTTGAAAAGGGAATGTAAGGTGGGAGTTTTTTTTATTGTCACTCATAGTGAACCAACATTTCGATGTTGCAAATAACTGTAAACATTTTCCTGCTGACTCTATTTATACACCTAATGGGTTTTAACTTAATGCCACTTCTGTCTGTTTACTTTTAGGGAACAAGCACATTACGGAGATCGCAACGATGTCCTTGGATCTACTGGATGCATCAAGTCTATTTCAAATACCTCATCGCACTTCAGAGACGCTCCAAATAAGATGCGGGGTACACACAGGGCCGGTGGTGGCTGGAATAGTTGGCTCCAAAATGCCTCGTTATTGCCTGTTTGGGGACACGGTGAATACTGCCTCCCGGATGGAATCTACTGGGGAAGCCCACAAAATTCACATCACCGAAGAAATGAATAATGCCCTCATGAAAGTCGGCGGATTCAAAACCGAGCACCGGGGCCTGATTGACGTCAAAGTTATTGACTTGAAACTTTAGCTGTCTTGTTGAGTTACTTCGGTTATCATTTCAGGGAAAGGGCCTCATGAATACCTACTGGCTGACGTGCAAGGATGGCCCCATCATCGTGCGGGAGGAAATTTCCTGGTTCGCTGATATGCAGCCCGTTTTCCTTCAGAATATTAAGAGCGAGAATTTGAATCGAAAGAAGTGAATGGGGAAGTCGGCAGAAAATTTACTCCCTCCTTATGGGCTGAGTTCAGTCGATGTAATTTCATTAAAGTCGAAAGTTTCATGTTTCAGAATACAAGTGTGTTCGCATGCAATATTAATAAAAAGAATTCTGGAATTTTTCGAGTTTTCCTTTATTTTAATTCCATTACGTTTCCCAAGAAGAGAGCAATACGCTTGGCTTTAAGTCCAAAAGTGGGAAGTTAAATGATAATGACTTCAAAGTTTTCCGAAGTGCTGGGGGATTTAAAGTTTAAGTTCTGACGAGTTCCGTGGTACAGGTACTGTTGTAGTACGAAATCAGCGAGGCAAAATCATAACTAGAACTTTTATGAGCACTTTATTTTAAGTAAGGCATTCATTAGTCTTGGTAAACTACTGCTAATATTTCTGCTCATTTCATTCGTACTGCGCCTAATATGAAGGAAAATGCTCTTGCAATTATTTTCATCCTTGGTGAGATGGGTGCTTTTCAAAATACTGATTAGGTCCACATAATACATATAATGGCTTTGATTTATTTAACTTAATTAGTAAATCTATTAATTTCTTAGCAACTACCCAGCAGGAAATGGAAGGCTTCTACCATACCGGTTGAAGGCCTTCTTAAAAGGGGGCAGAGCTTCCTTTTCGTACTACCTTCCATTTCCTCTTTGTACGTGGCGTGTGTGTTGTCTTCCATAGAAAGGCGATAGAAGGCCTTACATAGGAGGTGCTTGTGCATAAATAATGTTGATTTTAACATCATTGAGTGTTTGTGGCTTGGAGTGAAAAATACATTGGCTTATTAATTCCACAAGTGGAGCACGAAATATTTTTAAAGATGTAAGCTATTCCTTTTTGGAATCTCTGTTCGTCTCTTTGCAGTCTATTAGAGAGATTTCAAATAATCCCCGAGAAAAAAATCCAATATAGCTCATGATCTTGGTGGCCCGGTCACATTGGCATCTCTTGAGATTACACGGTCACTGAACTTCTTTCTCAATAAAGTGATTGTGTCACATATAACATATTAAGTATGCCTGGTGTCATTGGCGTAGCCAGGCTTTTGTTTAGGGAGGGGCACGAGAACTCAGTCAAATAGTGAAACATTTATTTAGGTTAGTGCAGACGAAGTTTCCTGGGTGTATTGCATCGCGCCCCGTCGTCGGGGAGAAGTGAATTGGCCATCAATTTTGTGCAATTTAACACCATTAAAGTTTTTTTAAATGTGGATTTCCATTAGACTTGTTTCTATGGCGATTTTAAAGACGGAATTTCAACGTGTTATTGACAAAATTCAACTGCAATTATGCCAAAATGTGATTGAACACGTTTTCAAAGAATATACGTCCATACGCTAACAATGTCTAGACGGGCATTTGTCGATTATTTGCTCTAACGTAACCTCCATATCCATATTCTATGCTGTTTTAAAAACATTTTCACAATTCAAATGAAATATGCATTTAAAAAAATATATCACCGATGCTGCTATATCCATCTCTCAGCCCGTTTTTTGTAAAGTTTTTAATTGTCCATTAGTTATATACGATAATTCGATACCACTAAAAAAATTCTTTAAATTATAAAAATTGGGAAAGCGCCTCACCCTGCCCCACAGTGGCCATGCCTAGTACTCTCTCTATGTATAGTTACAGAGCATTTTCGTCACAAAAAAAACATAGTTTAGCACTTGTATTTCCCCTTTAATACGTATATATCCTATTCATCATATATTGGGAATAACATTTTGTTCATCTTCAGCTTTTAATTACGGCCGATATTTTGGATCATAAAAATTACAATAAAGCTTCAATTGCTCAGGAAATTAAGATAAATTGATTGACACCCCATTTATTTAAAGTGGTCTAGTAGTTAAGGCGATAGGTAGGAACATACATACATACATTTGTATCTACACTGCTGAATTAATAACTCTTCGCCGTAGTCAAGTGAAATTAAATAACAGTAATGTCAAGTGCGTTAATAAATAATTGAATACATGAGGTATTTTTTAAAGTTGACTATAGCAAAGTGGAGCTATTGAATTCATCCAATGACAAGACGTAATTTAAGTACTGCTATGGATATAAAAATAATGCAGTAAGAGAAAAATATTGACAATATGATAATATGCTCGTGCAAAAAATCATAACAAAAGAGAGATGTGCACGCGCTTTAAATATTTGATACGTAAAGGCAGTAATAGATATCAGTCTAGAATACTTACACAGCAAGGAAATACATTTTTACTTTCCCTGTTGCTATCTTAAAGCTTCATTGGTTGCATTCATATATCTTCACTACTTATGTATGTGCCAATGGAAAAACCAAGAATTAAATGCCTTCAATATTTGCTCAGCTGCCGATGATATAAGATAATATGTATTGTGAGCTGTTTGCTTTGAGAATTACGCAAATAAGAATTGGTATAAAAGGGGATCTTCAATGATCTTATAGAAACAGTCCGGCAGCACGATGGTACTCGTACACCTATTAATTTACTGCTTCGCAATTTTATCAAGTGCATTTGCTAGTGCAACTTTCAGGGTAGTGAATGGTCAACCTGGAGATATACGGGAATTTCCTTATCTCGCTTCGCTGCAGCACCGAACCGTTGTTAGATGTGGGGCAGCTATTATAAACAAAAGGACTGTAATTACCGCCTCGCATTGCTTTAAGGATGTAATTTTAGAAAAGCTCTTCGTTCGAGCTGGTACGGAATTTGGTGAAAAAGAAGGACAACTGATTCCGGCCAAGTATTATTTGATGCATCCCAATTATGTGCCATTGACGCAAAACAACGATATTGCAATAGTGTGGACAAAAACGGACCTGGAATTTAGCCCTTCGGTGCAGCCTATAAAGATGGCTCAGTTTGGCGATCCATTGCCCGTTGGGAAAATGGGAGTTGTTGCTGGTTGGGGTCGACTGGGCGAAAAACTAGGTTTCCCGGACGTTTTTCACTTCGCGTTTCTGCCAGTAATTGAGAGTGCAAAGTGCGTGAAATCTGGTGGCGGTGGATACGACGACTTTAGGATTACTGACAAAATGTTTTGTGCCGGATATATGGGGGTAGGTGGTACCGACAGTTGCAAGTCCGATTCCGGTGGACCTTTCGTTGTTGACAAGACTCTGGTCGGTGTTGTTTCATTTGGTCAAGGATGTGCACGCAAACTATTTCCCGGTGTTTACGCCAATGTTGCAGTTTTTAGAAATTGGATTGATGAAAATTTGGCGTTAGAAGAAGCTGGAAAATTAAATGCAACATCAGGACCCTCAACGTGAATAATACAAGAAATGTGATTATTTTTTATGTAAAGTTTTCAACGTAAATAAATTTTTTTGGCAAAACTCAGGCCTTTCCATCATGTGTAAAAGTGGGTGAATATCCCAAAGGTTGGCAATTTATCACTATCACTCAATTTTAAGGAATTGTGAAATATGTGTTGGAAAAATATTTGAGAAATGTGTCGAACAAATATATCAACGTCACAATATTATCGTATTCTTGAGTTTCATTTATTTATGACATATTTCGGCTACTTGGCTATCTATCTTCGATCAACTGTGCTGGTAAGATGAGCTACCTGAAGGTCTTCAGATTAAAATGCAAATGAATAAACTTTCCTCGTAATATTCTTAATCCTGAAATCAGTGACCGCAGTGAAAATCTCGGGGCAAATTTTCTTTCGTCGCCGTGTAAAAACCGTGCGCACAGTGGATGTGCATGGCTGTCGTACGGTAACAGTGCCGTTGCCGTGCTGTGTGAAAGCGGCCATAGAATGTGATGGCCCAATTATGAAGTATAAAAAGTTGAATTTTGATTCTAGGGGTTAATTTCAGGTGGTGAATTGAGAAATGGAAAAACAAGTTTTTTTCAAGGGCGTCGTGTAGTGTGTCAAGCTTATTAAAGTACGAACCTTATAATTAATTTCCCCACCCTTATCACTAAAACGATCGCTCAGAAAAATCTGAAAAAATTACCAAAATTACCAGGATTGAACATTTCTAGCGCGATCAATTATTATAAATAATTAATTGTTTATTTCGTTACAGTCCAAGAGGCAACCGCAAAAGTGGAGAATATCGAGAGGAGCGATGAAATTTTCAGGAAAAGTTCTTATGCTCGATGAAACTTAACTGGCATGGGCTGCCCCTCCCCCCCTTGCATCATCCACGCCTCCTCAATTTCTGGCATTTTTGTGAGGGTGGTAATACAAAACGTATATTTTTTTTAAAGTAGAGGATTTCAGCTTTCATTTAAATCAATTTCATATTTCTATTCGAAACTTTTTTTCAAATTAAAAATTGCGAATTTATGAATCACCCACTCGAAAACGGTTGAAATCCCCCCCTGCCATACGGTTTTTTATTCGGGTAGGTGAGATCTATCACCCTTATCATTTTGGTATGCGTTAATTGATACACCCTGTATATGCCCAATGAGTAATGACCTATAACTCCATTCCAATTTTCAATATAACACAGTCAGTGCGCCGCGATTATTATCCGAATTTGGCTGACACACTGCCGTCCAGATTTCAACATTTGTCCAAACATTTTTCCTACCTGCTTACCCCTTACAGTATGACATATAATAATAAATTTTGTTTGTGATATTCTCCTCTACTCATAAAACAATGTTTGATTGATGACTTTTAAATGCAAAAATGGATAAAAATTTTTCATTGCTTTTTGAAGTAAATTAAAAAGGAGCAGCCTTTAATTGTGAAATCCACTAAAATAATAATACTCTAGCCTAGGTGCTTACCTGCTATAGAAAACGGGCAATATTATCGGCTGATAAACTTAAATTTGACGAAAAAGCTTCCAGAGGTGTTAGTCTGGAATACCCCATAAGCTCTAAAACATTCCTGAGTCCTGCGGATCATGCGCCAGCTTCCCGTCTTGTCATCATCCCTGAATTTGGACCAACCCAGTTTCAGTTGTTGTTAAGATATCGCGCGAGAGTGGTGTCAGTTCGTATCTGTCCGATTGCGAAAGACTTGTGTTTGTGCCTCAAACAAAAGTTATGGTGCCAAGGATCAGTATGTCCTGCAAGTGTTGCCTATTAAAGTCGTTGATGCCCAAATGAGATGCAAGAGTTCCTTTAACAATTTTCATTTTGGCGGATTGAGGCAAACAAATTTCTATGCTAATTTGGCCCCTCGTCAGCAGCAGTTGAACAACCGAAATACAGGCGGTAAGTAGACGATACCTACCTCCACGTTCACATGTACCAAAAGGATTTCGTGCCGGATTTTCAAATTAGAAGGGAAAACAATGTGGCGAGGGACAGGAGGCGCGTCTGAGCACTGATACTTGGAAGCAACACCTTTATCGTTTTATTAGATCGTCAGGGAACTTAACGATCCATGTTCTGGCGGCTGGATTACCGGTCTTTTGTAATAGAGAAAATTAGTAGTATTTACGGCAAGAGGCCAGCGATTCAAAGAACAATCCCGTGGGTCTGTGGGTTAGTTTGAATCCGTTTACGATGAGCACCTTCGTGGTCCTGGAGGCATGAAAATTAAGTTACTCCCCACTCCCCAGAGATAACAGCTAGTAGTGGACCATTGTTTATGACAGACACAGACTAAACACAGAACCCTTGCAATTATGCCCCTGTGCTTCTGCTTTACTGCTTCACTTCCAAGTCTTTCATAGGAGGAGGAGATAGCCGAGGAGCTCTACCTCCAGTATGGAGCATCTATCTACGGCTTAAATTACACTCGCGGGAGATAGCCAAGTAGGCGAGGCTACATACGAATGCGTTTTTCATAAGAGCTTGAAAGCGGTTAGGCTCTCGCAGCTAATGGCCCCATTTGTCTCCAGAGCCGTCATAATTGTAAACTGCAGACCTTATGGAATAAATTTTCTGTCACATGACTTCGTCTGGCTGGAAAGTCTTTCTGTCTGTCTGTCTTGAAATTGGCTAGGAGGAGAGCAAGTCGTTGAGGAAAATTTAATAAAACACTTAAGATTGCGAACAAGTACACAACTTTCAATTTCAAAGCTACTCGCAATAGTTCACATTCCATGTTGCCATGGTTGTGTGGAAGCTACTGTGGGAAAGACACAACTTTTGGTCAAGTACTAACTCTTTAAGAGTATGTACTTTAAATTTTAAATGAAAGCCGCAGACAACTACTTTATGGGTCTGGAACGAAGACCATACAAATTGAAGATTGCAGTAATTATAATTAGTAGTAGTAGCAGTAGTTGGCCGGGATACATTGTATTATATATTTTCCGCAAAAAGTCATGAAAACAAGATTTTATTATCATCCAATATTTCAGAATTGGTTTTTTTACTCGGTTAACTAATAACTCCGAACTTATATTTATGATCTTTTTTTAATGTGAGACACACTGTTTTATTTTAGTATATTTTTTTATACACACATTGCGGAGTTTTTTGGTATATTTTTACACACAATATTTTAGTTGCGTATATTGCCTACAATTTTTGTATAATATTTTTTTGAAGAAATTTGAACAAGATTAATCATATTACAAAATTTATGCCATCAAGTCAAGTATATGTTAAGCTCCGGAATTCTCTTGGTGCATATGCATGCTAAAGAAGCAACACAAAATGCACATTCATTTGCAACGTATTATACCTGTAGCCTGAAGGCATATTGCCGACATTTTAATAGAGAAGAGAGATAATGCGGACTATGTAGAAGCTTAGCTACAGTAAACAAACATACAACGAAGTATACATGTCTATTTTAAAATTATGATATTCTCTCATTGAACAATTTTCCCATGCTAAATCGACAACTAAATGCAAATATTTGTATAAAGCGAAAGCATGAAGGTGGAGAGGGATCAGAAAGATTAACAACTATGTTATGTATAGGGACGTACCACTGATATGTATTATACACTGGATTCGGGGTGGGGGGTGTTCCGCATAGAAGCCTTTTCTCCAGGACCTTTCAGACTTTTATGAAGTTGGCAATGATTGCTTGTCAAAGATTCAAAAAGCTAACAACTTTATAATTTACCTTCTACTGACTGTATATTTGCCTCTTACAAAATGTCTACTTACTGAATATTTTCCTTTCGCCAAGAATTACAAGATTCTGGCTCCTAAACTCCTAAATTTATCAATCGTTGTCAACTTCACTGGCCCATGTTTTACCGACACGTTTGTCTGAAAGGTCCTGAAACAACGGCTTCAATACGATAGGGGAAGTCCGGGAGAGTTGAACCGCTTTTTGTTTAAAGTATCGTATTTTCTTATCAATGAGGCTTAGTGATGCAATTATAATAATAAACAGTAGCTTATTTATTTAGGTTTACTAATGCATGATTACTTTTTCGATATTATAGTACTGAAATATGTTATATATATTTGAATGAAAAATGGGATATGAGTCAACTCTCCCCACCCTTAGGGACACTTGAACCGTGGTCTGGGGAGAGTTGAACATTGCTTTTTAAAGGGGAAAATAAAAACATTTTGCAGCTTAAATCACAGATATATTAAACGAAACATAACAAAAAGAAATTAAATTATAAAGAAACATAATTATTATGTTCTTATAAAGAAAAATAACAAAACTTCAATATATTCTTTAACATTCCACAATCAACATAATTATTAAACATTTTGTTAACAAAAATAAACATTCAACGTTTCTTTAATCAGACTTGTTGGTCTTTCTTAAACTTTTAATTAAATTATATACTTATTCTAGTCATTTGGTATCATCAATCAGCCTTAATAATTGCTTTCAGTCAGCTGGTAACCTAAAAATCTATTTTTGGTCACATTCATGACAAATGAAGTCTTCAATATCTTGTGTAAGTCCTACACATATCTCATGGACATATCTGCAGCATAAAAGACATAGACGCATGGTCATAATCTCTTCAGATTGCCAAACAAAACAATACCAACGATCATTCACCTCAGGATTTTCTGCAAAATCACTATTGCTGGAACTATCAGCGTACGCAACATCTTCGTCTTCACACTCGGTTTCACTATCATCATTAGCATTTTTATTTTTTTTGCCTTTTCCAGTTTTTTTTCTCTGGGCTTTTTGTTTTGAATCTTGTTCAGTTTTCAATGTTTTCTTTCCTTTAGTTTTTCCTGGAAGGTTTTCTTTTTTGTCATCTTTTAGTTTAGGATTTTGTTTGGTTTTTATTATTTTCTTTCCTTTCTTATTAGTGTCTTCTTGAACCTTCTTATTAGTTTTATTAGTATCATTTTTATTTTCTAATTCAGTGTCGGTATTCCCAAAAACTCTTTTCTTAATATTCATCCTTCGTTTCTTTATTTCTTCATTCATCGTAACATTGGATTGAGTTTCTTTTGGCTTCCTTTTTTGTCGTTTGGAGTCATCAAATATGTTGTTTAAAGTTTCTGACAGACATTCATTGTTATTTTCCTTCTCGGGGGTCATTGTCAATATTTTGGTCTTGCCAGGCTGACGGCCTCGTCGAGCCATCTTTCTAGGAGGTGCTTTCGGAAATGGTCGCACCATCTCTGGAGTCACTATTTCAACATTTGAAGAAGATGGTATTGGTGATGAATTAGTGCACCGATTAAGTATTGCTTGGTCTCTTGATCCCATAGGAGCTAAAGAAGAGCGTTGTAAATCAATAGATGATTTGTTCCGAATCGGTGACTCAGCATTAGATGGCTCCTGAGATAAATATCCATGTGTCGTGGCAGAAGATGGTCGCTTACCCATGAAATGTTCAGGTAAAGGTGATATAGCTACTTGGAATCTGTTGATCTTTAATGGCTCTGAACTAGCACGAATGAATTTGGCGTCTGTTAATGTTGATGTTGATAGAATGACATTACCCGGTTCGTCGGCACATTCTTGATGTTGTTCCAAGTCAGAACCATGACCATAACCGCCAATATTATGATCATTTTCGGACTCTTGAAGGGCAACAGTCGGGTTTGTTATAATATTCTGTTCAAGATGAGATGATTCCTGGAATCGGGTGGAGAACACAAGCTGACTTTCCAAAGATACAGGTGCGCTTGTTGATGCTTGTTCTTGAGATAATTCTCTATCCGTAACGGCAGAACACAAAAAATCGTCGTCAGTAAAAATTTCTGGATTGAATGGATGGATTCCTGCTTTTTCAAATCCACTTAATATGTTGCTTTGACTGAATGCTTGAGACATAATTGTTTTAATGAATCCAGGAATATTGTATATCGTAATTGTTTTACCTGGATTTGATAACATCCAGTTGTTCATGCTTGTGTTATATCGGGATTTAAATGAGGAAAAAACTGCAATATCAAGGGGCTGTAATTTATTACTACAGTGTGGCGGAAGAGTTAACATCGTGATACCAATACTTCTGGCAAAATTAATAGCATCAATGCTAACATGGCTCTCATGATTATCTAATATTAAGAGCACGCGATTGTTCTCAGAGGCATGAGAGTACTTTGCAAAATGTTGAAGGAATTTCACAAAACTTTTTGTAGTCATCCAACCACTTGGATAAGCGTCTCCAGATGATCCTTGCGGTCCTTCCGAAACAAAATGTTCTTGATATCTAACCCTTGGAAATATAAAGAAGGGAGGTATCACGTTTCCAATCGCATTGACGGCGAAACAAATTGTTACTGTGGTTCCTCTATCTGCTGATGTCGCTTGTCCGACTTGTTTCGACTTCTTACTGGCTATCACTTTTGGACATACTTGAACAGTCGTACATCCAGTTTCGTCGCAATTATATATATTTTGAGTTTCGAAATTGTATTTTTCACGCACCATCTTTAAATTTGTAAAGAAGTCGTTAACATTTTTTTTATTAAAACTCGTAGCGCGAGACAAGCTAGTGGCTTCAGGTGTTCTTAAACTCAATTCTGGATTTCTGGAAAGAAAACCACGAAACCAATCTTTTCCAGCAGCATTATTTGTTGCCCAGCCAGGATACTTTTTTGAATTCGCTTCTGCGAATTCAAAGGCCAATTGTAATCCTTGCTTTCTAGTTAGACCGTAATGCATTTTACTGCATAATAGAAAATATTCAACCAGGAGTTTTTCGTCAGAAACAGTAAATATTTGTGACTCTTTATACTGACTGTTTTTTTCTTCAAATTTTTGTAATTTTTGTTCGTTCAACTTATAACGTCTTCGTGTACTTCTATCGATTCCATACTTAATAGATGTTTTTCTTAAAGATGCACCCTCCTTTACCTCACGTATAGCGTTTTCTAATTCTGTGATGGCATGTTTTTTTCTTTTGCGTGTTGTTTCAGAAGGCTTGTATTGAAAAGGCATTTTCACGCAATTAACCTGTGAGAGAAAATAATATTAAACATAAAAAAAACAAACCAAATACAAATAGGACTCGCGGACTAAGGTTTCCGAATTGTTTTTAAATTTAGTCAAAAAGTTTTAAATTTCTACATCTATAAAATAAAACTCCAAATATCCTCATACAAACACTATAGAGGGAGACATGAACCACTGAGCATATCTCCCGCACCCGCCATGGTGCAAGTCTCCCGCATATACTACTTTGACATTAAATGTTACTTACAGAAAAAACAATCAATCTTAGCGAAAAAACACTAAGCACACGTTAAACTACAATAATCAGGCAGTACAATAGTAATAACATACAATACGTACCTCTATAAACACGGCTGCAATCTCAAAACTACCTAAATTGATAAAATTTACTCCGCGGTAACAAAAACACCTTTCCGAACAAACAAGCCAAACAAACTGGCCATTGTAAAAAATGGCGGCGTGCTGGTTATTGGCCTCCTGCGATCTATCAATGGCCGCCTTGAAGTTTCTTTAGCGCGAAATTTAAGTTGAGTTTTAGAAGGTGGTTCAACTCTCCCACCTGAGCAAGTCTCCCGGACTTCCCCTACACGGCGGAACATTGGGAAAATGGTTTATGCACTATCCGGTATACATATAATACATATCAGTGGGAACCTATAATCAGGGCCCGTTCTGGAGGGTGTGTGCAAACAGGTGCTCAAATTAAAACTAAAATGTCTTTTAATACTATGCGTTGCCTTCGTATCTATTATAACGCCTATCTTATATATTTCCTATACATAAATATTTTCTATATTTTCGATCAATTTCCCTTGTTCGGGAGGAATAACAAGGATACAAAACATATTTTTTTTAAATTTTGTACGTGATCATTTGGACCTGCTATGAGTGAGTCATTACTTTTGAATTCTGAAATCTCCAGATGAAATATTCCAACTTAACATATACGTTATTGACTCGAAAATTTTTGAAATAACTTTATTTAAACTTAAAGGGGAAATTTAAAACGTTTTGTAATGGTTTCTCTTAATTGTCAAATGAATTATAATAATTTACTCTTGAAACTAAAAAAATAGGTTATAATTTTGTAAGTGAAATCCGATGGATATCATTTATACCTCGATGGATAGAACTAATTAGAAGTTACATTTCACTATTTAATAATTTAACCTCGTTTTAAATTGGAAAAATACGAACAATTTGTCATAAAATCAATTTTCCGTTTTTAGAACAATGATTGCTTTTACCAACAAGTGATTGAAATTGCCACAAAATATAATTTAGACTTGTGTATAACAAGCTCCAATTGAAAATACGTAAAACTAATAACGGAAAACACGTCCAAACTATATAAATTTGCTACACAAAAAACTGTTCCAATCGGTCACATTTTCTTTCAACAAAAACACTATTCCAACAGCGCTAAATAAACATGCGCCCGTATACTGACTGCCTGTGTGTCTTCTTCCTTTCGAGCAACATTATATAAAAATTCTTTAATTTTTAAGTATGACTTATACTTATATAAACGAAGGAAAATTGTACATTTATTGGAACGATTTCTGGAATCACTGCATATTGATGATCTTATTAACATTGCGATCGGTGATCATGTGGTGGGAGGCTTTCGAAATTAAAATTTATAAAAGTATTTTTAATTTGTACACACTTCTGCAGGAATGATAGAACGCTACATATAAGACTTAAATAAAAACGAATAGATAACTACCTAAAAATGTTAATGTCGGCTGCTGCACGTATTTTAAAGATACATACTATCCAAAGAATAGACCTCAACAGCTTTTGTATGTTAATTTGCATCACAGGTTTAGGTTATAGGTGCCATTAAACGCTGTAAAAGGGATGAGAAAATTACATCCCCGATAGTTTGCTCGTAGAGCTTTTAATAACGGCTGCCGCATGTGGCAGGCTAGCTTCGAATATATGTATTCACACGTTAGTACACATGTATGTTCCCATGGCCTGGGCTAGACGGTAAATCTTCTCGGAATAGGCATTGCTACCAGAACAGACAACTGCATGAGCAGCCCAATGCGTCCACTGCGGATAAGAGTGTTTTTGACGCTAAATTGAATATGCGCACTTTATTTTATTAGGCCATCCCATAAGTAATGCGAACATTTCACTGGTACCCCTATGCGACTTAATTATTATTTTTTATATTAAGGTCTATCTATGCAGTCGGTAATGCAGGTTTATAATAGAACTAAGTTATAAGAACAAAAAAAGAACCGTCCAAAGAGCACATTAGGCACGATAAGTTGTTTTTCTTCAGGAAAAAAGAAACCGTTGGCTAAATGGCTCGGAAAATGCATGAAGTTTATTATAGTGCCATTAGTGTTGGTATGCAGGAGGTTTGAAAAATTTCGTAACGGAAATTATGACATTTGAAATTAGCCACGTTCTGGACGACCTTCGGACTTTGACAACGATTTACTGCACAGCACTGTGCAAGAGGATCCATGCGTAACACTGCAAGTCTTAGCAGAGGTCCTCAATTCATCAGGATCTTCTGTCCATCGCCACTGAATAAACTGGGAAAGAAACCTTAACGAGGCTCAGCTCCAAACCCGTGTGGACCATTTACTCAAAAGCCATATGCAGGAGCAATTTTTAGACCGGATTGTGACAGGAGATGAGAAGTTGATCCTTTGCAACAATGTTCATCGGAAAATGTGTTGGGTGGATCGATGCCCTCAATTTCTCAAACTAAAATTATCTACTAATTTTTTTGTTGAAAAGAGAACTACGAAAACGACGAACCTACTTACGTATGACTGGTTTTCGGATAATCCCATCAGACCAATCAGTGAGAGTGTTTTTATTTTGGCTCAATCTCATATTTCTACGGAATGCATAAAATGCATGCATAAATTTGAATCTTACGATTCCTCTCATCTTTCAGAGTGGGGGCCATGAATTTTAAAGTAATATTTTATAGCTCATTTCGGGTGAACTGAGGCGAATGTTGAGCTACAGATCTATAGTTTGACATGGAAAATATCATGCAACTGTAAATTCGTAAATTGAATCAGCAAAACAAAATTTTAGATAGACACATTTCTTTTTCCTTTCTTTTCCTGCTCATCCATTCATTAAGCAAAATTAAAATTTGAACGAAATTAGTTAATTTGCGATTTTCCAGGAAAAGTTGTTTTTCTCATTGTCTTAAATTAAATTTAGCAGTTTTAGGTTGCCTCAATAATGGGTATTAATAAATATTTACGCATGGGTGTAGAGGGTTAAGAGCGGTGAGACCTTTTTTTCCTTTTTAAATATTTCTGTTTACGAAATGTGGGCAGATGGCTTTTAAAACAGTTTACCATAAGATTTCGGTGTTCAGTACAACGAATTTCCTGAAGACTATGTCGGAAATGGTGAGAGGCGCTTTCAGTTTATTTGAGTTAAAATTTGTGCCTTTTATAAATATAGTTAGAAGATAACACATTTGTTCTTTCTTTTACTAATTACGTACTTAATTCTTTGGATTCTCTATAATTGTAAACTTCATCAAATCAGCTGTCATTATCTTCAAATTAATGTACATACTCGTATATACATCCCACCCCAATTATCTAAATCGGCCTGAATTTGTATGTAACCAGCAGCGTTATAATTAACTTGAACAGAAAAGACGGAAACAATGACAGAGGGATTTGAAAGGTTTTCTTGAACCAATCCTCCGACGGATTTACACTCATCTTACCGTATATTATCTGCGACATTGTGAGTCCTTGAATGAAGACGAATGCATCTCCCATTATCCCCTCATTTGTCTTCAAAAGAACGTCGAAGTAAATTTCGTTGGAGTGAGAAATTTTCAATCCGAATTTGTGCGAACGTCTTTTTGCGAGCTCATCAATTATCTCCTTCAATAGAAGGACTCGAAGAGAAATCACTTTCTGAATTAAAATTCGCAAAAATTTATTCCGTCTTAAAGGGGATAGGAAGTTGGGATATTCACTGGGGAATTTGTTCAGAATTAATAAGAGATTTTTTTACATCTACTATATACTCACAGGAAACTTTTGAGCTGGAAAACTTTTCCATCTTAATCAGCACTTTCCAATTAATTACAATCTCTAAGTTAAGATAAATTGCGGGGATTCGCGTGAATTAATAAATATTTAACTGGAAGGAAACTTCACAAACAAGTGAAATATAATGATTGCTAAATTAACTTTATCTTTAATTACGTTAATGTAGTTCTTGCTACAGAACTTTTATAAAAAGCTATTATAGGAGTGGGGTTCACCGGGGTGCATGTTGGGTATATCATGTTTTTATGTTCAGGCGAAATATAGTTGAGCGGTAAACTATTCAGTTGGGACGAATTATTGGTCGATGTACTTATGATACCTGAGTAAAGACGCAAAAATCGCATAAATGAGTACAACGCCCCTTCAGGACCAAATAATGCCACAAAATAATTTTTAGTTATAATTTACAAATCTTATGAAACTGGTTTGTTAAAAAAATTAGGACTGAATATGTGCATTGCAATGAAAACAATAATACAGTACCTATACACGAATTTCTTAAATAAGAGGTGGATTTTAGTTTTGTCATAGAGTGCAGAGAAAAAAACCTAGGTCTTGTTTGCTGCACTCATAATTTCCATGTTAACAAACTACATAAGTAAAAACCAAAATGACAAATTGATTTTAATGCAGCAGCGACGCAAATTCATTATTTGCAGCTGTGAAAGGCCGAAAGGCTGAAAAAGTGTAACAACTGAATGCAGTTAGCATACACATAAGCTGCGAGAAAATACTGTTGTAAATTTTTATCTCCCCTAAAAACGAAATGTGCAAACAAATTGCTGAAGATTTTTAAATGGCCTTCATGTTGCGACAGTGTTTTTGCAGCCACTAAATGATACTTGCGATGATTTGTTATAAGTTAATTATGAATTAAATTCGCAGTATATACTAGCGTAATAAAATAAAATTGTGGCTGTAACCTGAATATATTTTTAGTATTTAATATGAACTGAAGCAATACATTTAATGGGCTTATTAAATCACAGCAACTAAAATGTTGCTTCTACAGCTTAAAATGGAATTTTTAAATCAAGATCGGCAGCTGATAAATAACTCATCAAACAATGATGCATTGAGATTTACCTACAGTATTTTAACAGCAGATTAAAATTTTAAATGTTCGCAATGCTGTGTTATTTGGGCTCCAATGAAGCCTGTCATGTTAAAATGTAAATATTCAGCAGTTCCGGCTGATACCAATGAAAAGCTAAAAAGCATTTGCGTTGCTTTCAGAGGCATTTTTATTTATTTAAATATTAATGGCAATTAACAGCGCGCACACATTTATTAAAAATGCAAATATAATTAATCAACAAAGTTGAGTGAGTTTTAAAAGCCATTTATGAAACATCTCAGTAATATTTCAAGAAATATGTGCACGGTAAAAACAAAGTGTAAAATTTTATACGTTTTAGTCACTTTTTGTCACTTAATTTGTGTACAATACCATAAAACGTATAAATAATAATATAATAATAAATAATAACAAAACAAAGTATATTTTCATAAAACTAATTTTGGAGAGCTCCATATCGATGACTCCACATGTGGGACAGAATTCGGTAAGCTCGACGCAGGAGAATGCGCAGTTGTCGGCGCGCCCTGCTTTTCATACGATTGGTGCGCTAAGCTGCTGCCTTGCATGAGCAAAAGGGCAACAAAAACTCTATCCATCCATCCAACAAGAAGCAATACTCGTGACGTTTTTCCTTATGCCTCAACGACCGTGGTACCGTTAACCGGACCAGACGTGTCATTTTGTTAGAAATAGAGGTGCTTCAGAGTACTTCAGGACTTTACATTATTGGTATCTTAGAAACTACACCTTTCCTGCGGTTCTTCCTGGTAGTTCAGCATGCTATATAGCCTTCGGAAAACTGCGCCAGTACTCTTGTTTTTTAATTTGTGCACAAAACCTTCGTTATGACCCAAATCAATCTTATTTACCGGTTATACAAACAGTAAATTTTTGTTTTATTAGGCATACACCTATTATTTTGTCCAATCAGAACAACTCTTCTGGAGGACTTTCCGCCGCACATTGTGGAAAGATACCGAGTGTTATAAACAAGTTTCATTTATAATCAATAATATTGCATCAATTGTGGAATGCCATTTTGGGTCCGACATTTCGAATTTTGGTAGATTTGACTTCTGTAACCCCAAAGACGACTTCATATTAAATTTCAATTAAATTGCTTAAAATTGAATTTGGCCGCCATATTGGATCCGCCATTTCGAATGTGGTAACCCTGATGGCAGATTTGAAATTAACGACCCTGAAAAGCTCCTCGCGCTGATTTTCATGGAAATCCCTTGAAGTTTAACTTTTTTAAAAGCCATTTTGGGTCAAAAAAGTTCCGGATATCATGTCTCGGATATTTTGGTATTTTGACCCGGTTTTTTTCTGCGGATATTGAGGCGGGTAGCCTACCAAAGATTGGGTAAAATTACCTAAATTGTGTACTTAGTAGTCTTGGGTAAAAATAAAGGTGCACAAATTCTTTCCACCAAGTTTAGGTATTCATATATTTTTTTACCGCGTGAGATCCAATTTCAATTCTAAAAAAACCTTTAATGGATAACAATATTGTTATATCGTTGTTTTTAATTGGCACCAAGCAAACATTCTGGTCATCCCATTAGCTCGGGAGTGCTCACATAACCCAATTAAGGATTTCCCTTAATATCGGATCCGTCCATATGCCCGCCGAAATGGTTGTCATTCCTTTTTTCTAGCCCAGGAAGGGATTGCTGGCACCAGACCAAACGGCACCGAAACCGGATCTCAATTCCAGCGAGCATTAAACTGCGCTTCTGATATTCAATTAGGACGAGCAAATCCCTATATCTTAGCATCATGTCAGTAGCAATAAAAATTTAAAAGTAGAACCCTTTGCTAGCTGAAAAGAAGATCATCTCTGCTTTGCATAATTTTGCATTTTCTGGATAAATACCCGGAAAACTGCATGCAGGATATTATGTGCACTAGAGCGAAAATAAATCGAACTGGAATTTTGGCGTACGGAGATACGACATACCTACTCGTAAATTTGCATACGGCTTTTAAACTTTTAAGCAATCATTAATCTTCTTAAGTAGAATTAAATTCGGACAGTTTTAATTGCGTTACCTAGTTTAAGCTGCGCTATTTGCAGAAGAGCTCCTGCAAATCAAGAATTATTTAAATTAATTTTATTTCACCACCACCCGGAAAATATGCAGTCGTGTGATGAAAGCAAACGCACTTTTCCCAATTGGCCTGTGTACGAAGCAAGTTGTGATTCGTAACATGGAAACCGAACTGCAGCAGCACAATCCGAATTGTATGTACCTACATATGAATGTGAATTATGCCCAAAGTGCTCATAAATTCAACTTTCAATTGAGAACCCGACGAGGGAGTTGGTCCAGCTGCTCCTCCGACACATAAAATATACAATACTATGCTTCTCCATCGTAGACTGCAACGAAAGTTTATGTGGGATAGATTGGAACATAGAAACACAAAGATGGAAAACTAGATGTGGGTAATAGACAAATTTCGTGGTAAATGGGGCAAACTTTCTAGAACGTTGGCAGGAAAGGTTATTCTCTGTTATGGCAAGGAAGCACCCATTTAGAGGAAGAACCAACTTTTCCAACCTTTTAAATTTTGATAATTTCGTCGTACCGTACCTACGTAAAAGCGTTCTTCAGATTTCGAATTAAATGCCTTCGAGTATTTATTCAAAGTTGGCATTGCTGGTCAAATTATGCAAACTTTGGGGAAACCAGAAGTTCCCCGCGATAACGAAAAATGATTTGACGTTCATAAGATGGTGCAATTTTCTTAGTTTAAAATTACCTTAGAATAAAATCCAGAAAATGTTCCTTCAAGAATGAATAGTCCTACATACATAGTTTAAATGGTTCTTGCACAAAAATGAGATGAAAAGTATAAATTTGATTTATTTTTAGAGTTTTGCTTCTGTCCAATAACTGATTGTGATGTCAAGTCCCTTTGTACTAATTACAGCAGTAGGTAGCTTGTGATTTATTTAAAAAAGGGGAAATTCAGAATATAGTCTAAAAAAAATTAAAATAAATGCAATATGACGGAACTGATTTTGAAAGTTTAAGAAACTAATAATAATAAAGGGTCTTTCAATAAGGACGCTTGACTTTTAAATATAAATAAAACATGTTGTGTGGGGGATGTCCACTCCATTGTTTGCGGTTTATTCGCATAGGCCTATGATTTAAGTTAGCCCCAAAGAAGGAAATATAAAGGCGTTAAATCGCATGATCCCGGCTCGTGTAGAATGTTCATCGCAGCATGTGCTGTGTGGCACGTAGCGCCGTTCTGTTGGAACCACATGTCATCGGTTTCCATATCATCCAGTTCAGGCCATAAGCAGTTGCTTACCATCGATCTGTAGCGCTCGCCGTTGACGGTTATGGCAATGCCAGTTTCGTTTTGAAAGAAGTATGGACCTATGATTCCGCCAGACCAAAATCGCCACCAAACAGTGACTTTCTCGGGATGCATTTGGTGCTGGCCAGGGGAGCTACAGCGTCAAATAAAAAAGGTCGCATGGATGACCTTTTTTATTATTCGCCAAAAATTTTGCACTTGGGGGCGACATTTCGAACGACTGCACAGAACGCCAAAACAGCTAGGCACGGCACTGCTTATTTTGATAATTTTTGACGAAATGATGATTTGTACACGTTCTTCAACGCTATAACCTTTCATGCTGGTTTGCCACACACTTGTGAACAATTTACAATAAATTTGACAGATGTTGCTATAACCTAAAAAATGTCGAGCGTCCATACTTTGTTTTTATCAGTTTCTTTTCTTCTATTTGCAAAAGTGGAACTGACTGATTGTTCCCTATTTTATTTCGCTATAATTTATTGCAACCGATTTTTGTGCCCAATCTGTTATCGATTTTTGAGTACCTTTTTGTGATTTCGCACTTAGCCGCCTCCCTAATCACTACCATTGAATTTCATTCTGTGAATCGCTCGGGTGGATCATAATGGAGCCAATTCAATGCTGTAGGTAGCTCTTATGCAATTATCTGAAAGCATAACCCATGAACGGATAAATGGAGAAAATTCGAACATTTTTGATAACCTCTGTAGATTCATGCCAACAAATGAAATGCTCGCCATAAAGGGCAGAGTATGTGCAACAAAGGCTTCAGTATCCACAACACTTACTCCTTTCATTCAATTCAGGCGCCATTCAATATTTCCCGTGAATGGGGCGTATGGAAGAAATTACAGGTTCTATTGTATAAAACATGAGCAACCTCCCTTGAAATCCCTCACTCAGTCCTTTCATCTTTTTTACACGTATTTTGGAGCTTTAGTGCAAATACGTGAGGCGCCCAGCTCGTTGGGCAGAGCATTGAAAATTTCCACCGAGATTTCGGAAGTACCTGTTCCACTGCACAATTTCAGTGGGGGCGTCTAAGTGCAGCATTGGAGAGGAACATGGCTCGGAAGGAAACTGGAGAAAATATGAAATTAAGAACCTTACAGTAGCATCCTGTTAGCTTAAACTTTTGTCATTCAATTTTCCATTTTCAAGAGCCCGACGGTACTTGAATATTGCTTCCGCCTGAACAACAACCAAATATGCGACAGAGGAAAATGTCGCTTAAGTTGAAAGTTTTCACCTTGTTTCAGGAAAATTTGATCCTTTGCCGACTGGTGCATCCTTCCAATAGATATGGTCTTTCCTGGGTGTTTACTGCGTTTCGAAGCAAAGGATGAAGTTTTTCGGCGGCTTAATAAATGAGCACAAATAAAGGACGATGTCTGCAGGGGTTATATAACAGGTCAAAGACATTGCCAAATCGAGAGGGGAAAGGAGTAGGAATCCACGCCAACTGGGGACTTCCAATTTAAAACTTTGGGCTTGGAACGAGTGAAGGAAATCATGCCAGCTCCCACTGGTGTGCACTTTCAGTCTGTGAAAATATATCTCTGGACGCGTAGAAATACACGTGGATAATAAAACGCTTGACTTTTTGCTGCGCTTCATTTCGCATTTCCTGTGTACAACGTTGTTACAGTTTCGCTCTAAATGGAGGTCGCAAAGCGACTTCACGTTTCATTTACATAAATAAATAAAGAGAGTTGTTTTAAATCCTGATAACTTTCAGGCACTTTGCTTACTTTTACACGAATGTGTTCAACAAAATCTCGAGGAGAGACTTTGTCCTGATTAAAATCAATGTTTTTAACTTCTTAAAGCTCCAATGGCAGCCGCATATAGGGAAACGAAAGGAGAATAACAAGCGTTGGCACTGGTAGACAAAAGACCCGTGCTTTTTCCTGCACGGAAATCTCAGAGGGAAAACCGCAACGGTTTGGCTTTTATCGTTTATCAGGCACATAAAAAAGGCTTAAAAAGAATTTTGCATAGTTTCCCCTTTGAACGTTGGTCCTGTGCGGTCAGTGCAAATTAATTCAGCAGTTATGATTTGCAGATTCTAAATTATTTTCTTTTGACTTTGTGGAAAATGAATGACTCGAAGGTGTTGTTAAAAATAAATTTCCCGTATTACCATTTTCAGCCGTTTATATTTGAAGTAGATTTTAATTAATTTTTATGTCTCTGTCAAACAAGTATTAAATTGCAATATTTTTAGCACGTTTTGTGGATTTTATCAAACATTTTATGCTTTTTTGTCTTCCTATGGCAAGATTACTCTTTGGAACATGCTAAAATTGTCTTGCAAAGAAGACAGGAAGGGCATACATCAGCAAAATCTACACTGTGGATGCTGAGGCTCATTAGTGGCATCCCACAGGCTGGTACTGTGCTCAGATCTCTCTAGACAAATTTATTACACATGCCAAAAACCTGGTGCCTGTGTGGTAGATATTACCTTCACTTCTGCTCTCTACGACAGATTAAGCATTCCGCAAAATTACCATTAATCATCCTACAGGAACAGTTCCATGATTACATAGTTGAGGTAATTCGAAGCACGGAAGTATACCATACATGCCTACCCTTGATACATGATGGGGACGGCACGGGTTTACCAAAGTCCAAGATATACATACTGCCTTATCGATGCCAATTGACACGTTTCGCTCCACTGCCACTCCCAATAACCGAACAAGAGAAAACACCCGAGAGTTCGCCGACTGGTGTCCACTTTTGCTGCACATCATTGGATGAAATGTGCAGTAAACGTGTTCAGGGGTTACAATTTCTTTGAACAAATTTTAAGTGACAACGCTTTTAATTTTTATTACGAAGATGGAGTAAAACTTCTACAGCAAGAGCAAATGCGTTTGGTAGCATTAGCACGAAAAGCGCATAGTAATTATTACAAAATTTGGAACATGTGTGTTTTATGGTGGCTGATTTTAAACATGGTGCGCAATTCAACAAAATCACGATGTCAGGCGAATATTTTTATAAAAGTACTGAAGTATCGTATATCGTATACAATGTTAAGATGCACCACAAAAATGCAATGCAAAAATGAATAATGATCTCTAATGACAGCGTAACCTTAATACTGGCTGTTGGTTTGATCCTCATGGCTCTGGTAATTGCCAAGCAAGCCATTCTTTCCACTTTCGAAAGTGCTTTATGGAAAATGCTCTGACACATTTTGTGTACACATTTTGTACCACCGTAGTACAGAACACGTTTTATGACGACGGTGTTGATCCAGTGGATTAATTTTGAGTTGAGTTTAATCCCCATGTCATACCAAAAGCTCGTCTGCATTACAGGAAAGTTGTATGTTAATTAACTTTTGCCCCTTTGTATTGTTCGGATGCATTTACCAATTCAGTCTGGCATTTTACTTTGTGTGTACTTAAGCTCTGTTCAAAATATACAAAGACAATTTAGTCCTTCAAGCTTCCTTTTATTTGTGAAAACATTTGTCTGGATTAACATTCAAGTTCCAAGTTGATTCGCAATGTTTCAAGGCTCATGCGTTGGCTTAGTGAAATCAAAGATGCGAAAGATTGGTGGTCAATAGCAAAGGAAATTAGGGGGTAGGGCTCATATATTTTTGGATTCCATTGTAGCGTGCAGGTTCTAAAAAATCATTTTAAAAATCTTCTAAGTAAGACAGAGGCAGTCTGTAATACTGTATGCGGATTTTGGACCCATTTATCGAAACTCCAATTCTCGACGACGATATACATGAGTCAGATTTATATTACCTCCTGGCAAAAGCCAAGAATAACAAAGTTCCAGGTCCAGACAGAATTCCAGTCGAGTACTTTAAAAATGCCCCTGTAAATTTTCTCCAATAGTTGGTTGCATTCTTCAACAACATGTTTCATGTAGCTGAGACACCCGAAACTTATTTTCCAATATTTAAAAAGGGTGACTCTAATAAGTCCGAAAATTATCGTGGTATAGCTATTGCCAAACTCTTCGCAGAAGAAGAAGTTTTACATTCTTAATGATGCCGAAGCTGGATTTTGGCGGGGATGATGTATTTAATTTGACTAACATAATTAACATGTGCTGGGACTCCAGTAAATGTAAAATATATGACATATTTTTAGATGTTAAGGCAGCGTTCGACATAACGTTCGGGGGCATACGCTGTATAAAATGCAAATTAAATTGCTTGTGTATGCAAGTTATGATTAGCGATTTGGAAAGCTACTGTAAATTTTGGAATTTCTCCGTAAATCTTGAAAAAAACAAAAGTAATGATTTTTTCCAAAGGGGAAGGAGTGAGAAAGAGGGACGAGTTATGGACCTTTAATAGTGATGTGATTGACATCGTAAAGCTACACCCAAACTGCCTATGAAGCGTCCAGTTTGTCTGTAATACATAAGTCCATCTAGATGGAAGACAATTTTAAACTTTGTTCGAAGTAGTGGCAAAGGAGGTAATGTATTATGGCGCGCAAGCTTGGGGCTACAAGCAATATGACTAGCGAAGAGGGAAATGGCATTGCATGAGGTAATTGAACTTTTGGAGAGAAGGGATTGGCTAAAAATTATTGAAATAATGATGCTTGAATTCAATGAATGATGGAGTTGTCATAAACTAAATAATGAATGGTAATATGCGAAGCCAAGGCAGATCAACCGATATTACGAATCAAATTGAATTAAAATAAGTAGGTACCTATAATACACGTATATTGTATAATAGGTATAAGAAAGTTAGTCTAGATAGATGACGAACAGTCATTGTCAAAGAAGGTGTTAGTTAGTTAGTTAGTTAAATGGTTGTATTTAACAGTTTTTCCTTTTGTGAAGATAGGCATAGAAGATAGACGATAAATTAAACTTAGAGCTAAAATTGAATAAAACCTATTATTATTATTATTATTAACATTCAAGTTCCTATAATATTAATTAAATTCTATAAATAAATAGAGCTTCTTGTTGAGGATACCGTTGAGGATACCAAATATCGGGTGTAACATTTTAAATTGTATGTTTGAAGGGCATATTAGTCATATTTTATTTCTTGAATTCGTAAAAATAATAACGCGGTTGAAACGGTTAGAGCTAGAGATATTTAAAATTTGTGTGGACAAAGCTTTATTGCGTGAATCAAATTATCGCGTCTGCGTTGATTTGCACTAGTTTGCAGTATTTAGAAATGGAAACTTAGACCACACTTCCTGGAAGTCAAGACGAATTACATGAAAAGATCCTGATGCAATCGAAACGAATCTCACTGTAAGCCATATGACCATTCATCGCCATTTAAAAAGCTTAGAAAGGTCATTGAGCTAGGAAACTGTGTAACACATAAACTGTTTGCACCGAATCAAACGTCCTTTTTGAAACGGATCGGAATTTGTGATGTATGACAAATGGGTTCAGAATGACAACAATAACGTCGTCATCGGTGGATTAATCCAAAAGATTGACCAGGCACAACATTCAAAAGATCATCCATTTAAAGTATTAATGTGTGAAAGTTCAGATTTTCCAGTATTGATCCATTTTGAACTGCTGCCACAAAATCGAACGACTACTGCTAAAATCTACGGAAATAATTATTAAAACTGAAGTCTGCATTTGACCAGAAACGACCAGCTCTTGTCAATCGCAGAGGGTTTTGCTTCACCAAGGCAATGCTCCTACCCATATACAAAAGATCACCTTTGTACGTACAGCTAGAGGAATTTGGTTGGGAATAAATAGTTGATCCTGCTTATTCAACAAACAGACTATCAAACGTTCCGGGGTCTGTCAAACCATCTTGATAGTTAAAACTTTCGATGTCTAGTGTGAAATAGCGGCATTCTTTAATTTAAAGACAAACAATTTTTTCAAGGATGGTATTGAGAATCTAACCGAAAGATTGAGAGAGGTCATAAGTAATGAAAGAAATGAATAATTTTTATGAAACAAAGATTAAATAAACCTTAAAGGGTTCCTTACAAATTCCACATTAGTTATGGTACAACCTGTAATTCATTTGGTAAAACTTGTTAATACATTACCTGCATACATCTCATAATGTCGAATGGAAAGCAGCAAAATGACAAACTGACAATCAGTATAGAAATTAGAATTAACCGCCAAAACCCTCTCCGAAAAATTTGTCTGCGTATACACCCCTAGTTGGAGCTAACAGAGCGTATTGAGAAATTTATATATTTTCTAAAAAAACCCAACTTCCTTGTGGCGGGGATAAAATTTTCTGACAAAAATAAAAAACAAATTATCCTTCGTTAATTGTTCTTGTGTATTTTTGGTCTGTCACATACAAAATATCTGTCAATTTTTGTTGTGTTAGGTTAAGCGATTCGAAAATAAGAATTGTGTGTCTAGAGGGATACTGTGTTAATTCCATAAATGGCCAATTTGTCTGATCCCTACACGGAACACTAAACATATAAATGACTGTTAAGCATTATGCATGAACGATTTGTTCGCTACTTTTATGTGCAAAGATTAAGTGGGTGAAAGTCCTGAGCTACATTAAGTACGCGTAGCCCATAAAAATCCCATTTATGTCTTCGCTTTGAACATTTTTCCGAGATACCAGTACATTCAAGCAGTTTAAAATTAATTTAACATGAAACCCGAGGAAGAATCCTCCATAACATGTTCAGCTAAATAAAGTATACCAGACATACATTATTTGAATTACGTAACAGATTTTGAAAAATTAAGTGGTGAGATTTATGTGCAGAGCGAAAGGTGCGTGGATAAAAAACTTGTAGTTTGTAGGAGAGGATTTTTACAAGGACCATAGCAATCCATCATTTCACATTTACCGTGCATTTGTACCGTAACATCTGTGAAAGAAGTTGTAGTCGCCCGTCTCAGTCGCTTGCCTTGTCACTTGAATGGAGCTTATGACGAAAGTTGATATATTGTTTTCGGTTGGGCCGTAATCCGTACAGACCCTCAAGTCATATGTTGGGTTCCCAGTGTACTCCATAACAATGTAAGATTGCCAATAATCAATCATTTCCCCCGAGTCAGAGGAGATTTTTCTTCTGCAAGGGAGGTGACCATCTTTGTTCGTTTGACGGCGGAAACAAATACCAGGCGTGGAGGATTTATTGCTCCCAAATGATGCTATTAGTGGTTGAGCTATAACTCCCGATGATTAAGGATTCGTGATATGATTACGGGTGGAGATATGTATGAGCGGGTAATAAAATGCACGAATGGCCTCGGGGCCGTATGTGGGTAACCAGACATTAAGCATTCGATTTTCCCACTTTCGGTTCCATCAAATGCAGGACAAAATTAATTTCAGTTTCCAGTCATGATGTCCGCGGACTATAAATCTGATAGGAAACACATTATGCAACTGTGCCGGCATAAATCATCGCACATAAATAAGTGAGCAGAGAACATAAAAATAGTTAATATTTAATGAACTCCGACACTGTTTGGCTGCCAATCAATCAATGATATACATATATGTATTTAAAAATGAAAGTCTGTGTGTTTGTATGTTTGTTTGTTACTAAATAACGCCTAAACGGTTGCTTCGATAGACTTCATTTTTTCACACAAGGTATTACAGAATACAACTCAAGAAATAAACTATATGTTATTTTGATAAAGTGCAAGATTTCAAAATGGCGGCTCCAAGATTCTGCCGGTTAGTCATGATGGTAAGTTAGTTAAACTTCACGGGATTGCCCCGAAAAAGGCGCATTCAATATGGCGACCTAAATTCCTCAATTTTAAGCAATCTTTATGAAATTTAATATGAAGACGTTTACGACGTTACAAAATTCAAATTTACCAAAATTGGCGGACCCAAAATGGCTGCCGAAAAATTTAAACTTTAAGGGATTGCCGTGAAATTCAATTCTAGGGCGTTGTTAGGGATGCTGATTTCGAATCGGTTAAAAACTTCCATATTAAAATCCGAATCTAAAATGGCGACCGAAACCTCTCCAATTTGCTGCAATTTTAATGAAAATGAATATAAAAAAGCCTAAGGGGATTCAAACTTACCAAAATTGAAAATGGCGGTTCCATAATGGCTACCAAATTTCTTAAACTTCAACGGATTCCAATCAAATTCAAAAGGAAGGGGTATTGGAGAATCCTGGCTTCTACATATATTTAAAATGGTGAATCAAGCGACCGAAATAACACAACTTCAAGGAATTTAAATTAAAAGGGATCTTTCTACTTTAGAAAAAAAAATCGATTTTTTTTATTTATTTTAAAAGTAAATACCATCAGAATCAAGTTTTCAGTACTTTTCGAGCCATATTTAAGTTTAAAATTGATTATTAGTGAAAGAATAAAGCTAGGCGCCTCGAGACCGCATTTTCGATGATTCACTGTGTTTCTTTCTTATTCCATGCCCCACGGTTCTTGTACACGGATTTCCACTAGCAAGAAACATGCACAGGTCAATGGTGCACTCGCAGCGTCACCATGCGGCGCCCATATTTGGTCCCGTTCGCGGCACGCGAGTTCGGTCTTCATTTATTCAATACCTACACGTTTAAATAAACTTTAAACTCAATTTTCTCGAAACCGATTGTTCTGATTTTTTAATACTTATGTTATTGCCACACATTTATGTGAAGTTAAAACCCGGAAAATCAAAAAGATAGGAAAACCATGTTCAGTCGATTTTGGTTTTTTATAAAATCAACCGCCATTACCTTTTTTTTTTAATTTTCTAGACGGCCGAAATTATGACAACCGTAATTTTGTGATGTTTTTTTGAAAAAATTCGTGTGACCGTGATGTGATAATCCAAACAAATATTTTTGTGGTCTTTAATTAGCAAAATTTTTAAAACGGTATTTTGATTCCCTCAAAGTTTTAAACTTCAAAGGAATACCACGAAAGTTAATGCTTAGGGGTTCCTAGGATGAAGATCTTGAATTTTCATATCGGAAACACCTAGTTTAAAATGACAATTGAACTTTTTTAAATTCAAGAGTTCTCCGGTTATGCATCTACATACTATTTCTAATTTAATAGATTTCCATGAAATAAAAGAAATGCGGGATTACCACAATTTGTGAAGATGGTATATGAAACATTTAGAATAGCTAACGAAACTTTTCGATTTTAATGAAAATTACATACATATGGTATACATACTCGTATGTACAAATTTCTATACAAGCTGACTATATTCTGTTGAAATTTGGAATTTCAAAATTACGTATTTAATAAGGCATCAAGAATTTCTTTCCTTCGATCACAGAATTCCGTACAAATAATAGATTGCAATAAATTAAAAGTGTAAATAGAATTATTGTAATAAAGACAAAATCGCAAAATATAAACAAATCATTATTTAAAAAATATTGAACAAATAATGATGCCTTATATGTTCAACACTGAACTGGTATACCACCTAGGAGGTGGACTGTTTTACTGAATTATTTGTCTCCTCTGCAGGTAGAAAATATTTATCTCTTGTGTATTTTAAACGAGCAACTCAGTTAACTCTCGTGCTCGGTATTTATAATCGCCGCTGGGTGCAATTTTGCCAATAAAGGGAACATATGATGAACGATTCGCACCTCCAATTTTTACCTTAAATTGCTAAAACTGGCGAATTTAAATTTTAAATTTTGGCAGGTTATTTAAATAACTTTAAAAAAGCAATCAATCGTGGTTCTTGTTTAATCCAACTATTACAGACATTCAGGGCCGCATTCGCCAACTGAGATTAACTTTTATCTATAGGATTAAATTATTACTGTCACGTTCCTACACGTTCTAGATAATATTTATAGTTGAGGGACGGAAACAATTTTTATCTGATGGAGGATAATGTCGATTGAGGAATGCGGCTCTTATATAAAAATTCATTATACGCTGCCTTGCCCTACTTACATAAATACGCTGTTATTGCGTAGTATTGCAATCGATGATTTACTAAAACTAGAGAATAATTATAGCTCACCACACATAATAACATATAAAAGTATAATTTGCAAGTTCCAACAAAGCAAAGTTTTCTACTAAATTATGTATTTCTACACCTTATGACGTAAAACAAGTTTATTTCAGCAACCGAACCAGACAGTTTCTGAAGAAAGTCATCAATTGCTTGGGTCAGATTGAATGCCCAACATTTCCCTAATCAAGAAGTACAATAGCCGTGTCACCCCATGCTGCTCCAAATGAATCCCTGTTCTGTTTAACTTGTCCCAAGCAAGTGATACCTACATCAAATGCCGCCTGAGAGAAAAATGTTCATCTTCCAGACACAGAAGATGGCTGCGAATTCTCCCACATGCGTCCGCACATGATGGAAAAGTAGCTTACAATGGAAAATCAAAAGGAATCTGCGAGCCCGAACGAAAGAAGAAATCACCGACTGAAGGGAATAAAAAAATGCTCTGACGATTTTAGCAGGAAAATAAAAGACGTCTTTATTGCAATAAGTGGTATTAAGGAGGAAATGTGAACCGTTACTCTCTTGCAGCAGGGTCGCAGTTGTTGGAGAAGCCCATAATTTATAAGTACTGGGTGCCGGTTTCTGATTAAAGATTTAGTAAAAAGCGAGTGATTTATATCCGGACTGTCTCTCCATTTGAATATTCTATTAGGGAGTCGGAGACAATTTCCACAATCCCTTTAAAAAATATTTATTCTTTAATTAACAGTTGTCGAATTATCTGCTTAGTGACTTGCAACCAATAGTGATGGGCCTATATATAATACATATATGTAGATGTACGAAGTGCGTCCGGCCATTTTTCTCGAGACTCGTACTATATGTATATCGATTAATTGGAATCCGTAGGAAGGTTTACACTATAGAGGTGACCTTATAACATAATTCGAAATTCTGAATTATTCGTTTGAAATTAAATTATATTATTTGGCTCTTCTATTTAATTTGTTGAATACATCAAAATTGTTGCGTTTATGATATCTTCCTTATACCCGATTTCTTAAATCATATGTAGACTTTTGAGAGTAAATGTACATGTAGTTACTATATGTATGCATTTGGATAGGAGCATAATCCTTTTTTAAAGATTCGAAAAGAGTAATTTAGCACAAGGACTAGCTTATCTTGTAATAACCATTTTTCCTTTTTGAGCCCGCGCTGTATTTTATACGTTGCATAATACTTTATTCCGAAATCTCAAATAACATACATTGATCTACGCCCCACTAATTATGTCAAAAGGTCTGCTAATATCCGTATGCACCGCTTGAATTAAATACATTGTAATTCTACAGACCAAGATACTTGAACGTCATCTCCTTACAAGCTCCTTGACTTTTGCCTTAAAGTCCTCCGTATCCATCATCAATGCTTCAGGGCATGAGTTAAAACATGAAACATGAAGGCTTTATATTTATATATTATATATGTATTGATTGCAGTACAGATGGTAAATGATTTGCAATCAACTTTGACATCAAAGGAATAACTTAAATTAATTAGAGATGTAGGTGCAGGCATTTCAATTAATTCCGATACCTTTTTCGTTTGCATATTCCTTTACGAACGAATTGAACTCGAAAGCTACTGAAGCTATTTACATGAAATTTAAACAGTTTATAGACAGCAACCCTGCCTGGGACCAATTTATGTGGAGTATTTTGTCGAATATGATTTAAACTATTATTTGTCTGTCAGTCTGTTTGTAGGGAATAATTTTGGGGACTGCTGAACCGATTTCGATGGCACTGAAGGTGGAGTATTTTGTTGGATATGATTAGACTACCTCTCGTCTGCTTGTCTGTTTGTCCGGACTATTATCGGGAAAGACTAAACCAATTTCAATAGGACTTTTACTGAAAGTTAGAGTATTTTGTCTGGCCTGATTTAGACTACCTTTTATCTGTCTGTCTGTTTCTCTGGGCTTATCTCGGGAACGACTAAACCTACTTTGATGGGACCTGCACTGGAAGGTAGAGTATTTTGTCGCTCATGATTTAGGTTACCTTTTATCTCGGGAACATATTGGGCTCTCGCGGGAAGCATTTAGTGCACCATCTCCATTCAATATTAAAAAATCAGGTACAAATTGGAACAGTTTCATTCAATCTGCAACAGTTTTAAGTTAAAAGAATGGAAAAGCCTGGCCAAAGCTGGGACGGGTCTGCTAGTAATTAATAAATATTAAAGCAAAATTCAAATAATATGCTCACCCTAATTCAATAATAATTCTAAGTTCGATAACAGCAAACTTAATCGAATATTAAAAATTATTTTCCCATGTGGAATTTTAATTAACCCTCAATTACGTTATCACCTGGCGTTGAAATACTAAAAAAACCATACCTACCTAGAGAAGCACCCTTGGGTTGCTTGAAATTAATTAAAACCTTAATCCGAGCACTTAGTTCCGGCTGACGTCGGATGCACGGACTGGATTAATTTTCGAAGTTTTTGTAATTCTCTTTGATCGAATTCCACCTCCCGTGCCGTAGGGAAATTACTTTGGAAGTTCACAGACCGTTTTACTCTTCTTGAAAGATATTTGGAATTATTTGTGAATAGTTGTAGGTGTGACAGGTTGTTACTGTAATTTGAGAATGGTTCTATCAATATTGACAACACTAAAGTAATGAATAAATATGTATATGCAAAAATGTCCCAGGTCGACATATGCATATGCATATATTTATGGCCACCAAAATCCAATTTTAAAGCTTTAATACCCCCGATATCAATAAACTTCACGACGGACGGCCTTGTGTGGGTTAAATAAGCTGATTTAATTAAACCGATCGATGGATCTGTCAAACTTCTGGTTTCAATAAGTACAAAGTAATATTCGGTAAAGCTAGGTTGACAGGTATGTGTAGTGTGTACCCTTTTGATGAAATTTCGGAAGATGTTTTGGAGTAAAGGCGGCTAGATCGCAGGAATTTTTTCCCTGAGTTGGTGCATAGTGAATAGACCGTACTTTTTACAAAAATCGCAGAGAAAGAAGTTCAAGCAGGTTCCATCGTAACTTCTCTGTAGCTAGTTTTAGTCTCCAAAATGATAAATGACACGAATTGGGAACTGGTTGCAATAATGTCATTGTTTTGCGGGCGGTGTGAAAAGCCGCACCATCCTGATGAAAGCACATGTCATTTATGTATATGTCATCCAATCATTACGAGCCATTATGTGCACCAAGATGAATATAAAAAGAAAAAGCGCGAGTGCCAGATGTGTAAACAACCCCCTAGGATGCTGTGCTGCCTCCTCGGTCCAGTAAATCAGTTTAACTTTACTTCTACTTAAACTGAGAGAAAAACTACGTTCCAAAATCAAGAAGAAAATAGATTATCTAAAGAAAAAAATTGTAATAAATTATGGTATTGGTTTTTGACACAATGTGTAGCATAAGTACTCTGAATAAAGATCAGAAATAGCTTGTTAGACCGCAAGAGGTATTACTAGTCCTCTTTTATATTTTGCGTATACTGGCTTTAGTTGTTTTGAAAGTGAACGATCGACCTGCGAGTTATCCTGCATGTTCAACTTTGGAGCTTCTAAAATTAAGAACATACATAAATTAAGTATTTCGGGTTGAATTAATAATGCCAACTACTTAAAATAAGCGTATTTTATGCGTACATTCTTAAATTGAGATTGTCATTTTACACGATTCCCAATCTTTAATCAAGAGTATCTGGTATCACCTCAAAATCATTACTGAAAGAGGGTTTTAGATTAATCTTACTTTTTTCTCTAGGTCTATAAATGAGAGTGCTATAAAGTACAAGGAATATGTAAATATTTATGTATCTATTCAAGTATAAGTACAAGTATAAGTACCATAGCAAACCTTTATAGTTGAGAGTTTGCGGTCGTCACATTGGATCCGCCATCTAGAATTACCAAATATCGACGGAAGATTCAAGAACAGGCACCCCGAAAACCCCTAAATGTATATATTTATTTATATGGAACTTATACTCTAGTTTCACTGTGTTATTACAGTCAACTCCGAATGGACGTGACGCGAGCGAAATATGATAAATCTTCCATTAAAACATAAATGATCCGCATATGTACTGTACTTGCCAAACTTATTAACTCCACAAAAAAGGAGTATATTGATATTTTCAATATATTAAATTCATTAAAATGAATATGAAAAGTTCCAAAAGAGGTGTTATTCGCTTTGGTCTGTAAACACTTCATATGTTGAAAAGTGCACAATTTCCCAAGTTCTCTCAATACCAAATTGCACAAATAACCACTAGTTACAATACAACTTCGTTTGTTTTTGAGTGTTTGTTTCACTTAGCAACAGCATCGAAACTGCATGCAATTGGAACAAAGCGATACTCTGCATGTAGTCAATTAATTTTCCGCAATTTGTATTGGGCCTTTGCCAAATTGGAATTTGTTTGGTTAGTTAGCAACAGCTTTATACTCGTTTGCGTTTTTCAATAATACCTACTTCGAATATTTATCGATTGAGTTTTAAAACTTATATCGAAATTGAATTTGAAGTATACCAACTCGGCGCGCCAGCCGATTTATAAAATTTCCCTTGAATTCAGCACGGCAAAGTTTTACTTGCCAGTGCAACTTTACCCTCTTGCCGAGTACAGCAAGGTTCACAAATGGCATTATGTCATGGCAATGTGTAACCGGAAACAAGGAAATCAAATAAATGCATCGACATTAATCCGAACCCCCTTCTGAACTCGCAGGACAACCTTGGTCTAGTTTGCAAACTAGGTGCATATACTGAGAGACCTCTAAACCTCCAGAAGTATTTAACTTGGGAATGACTTGAACATTTTAGTGTGCTTAGCAGTCATGAGTTATAAATATTTTAGTGGTACTTTAAAATTTTTTCGTATAAGGTTTGTGAAATTACCTCCAAGGAAAGAAACGTGACTAAACTCAAATTTATGTCCACATTTCAAAGTTTAATGGTGTTATACAGGGTGTATCAGTTAACCCATGCCATGAATTCAAGATTCACATTACTTCTTTTTATCTGTTGTTCTAATTAACGCAGTGAAATCAAACTCATGCCAAATAACTAAACTTCACGTTTTGCCCAATTTTTCCCTGATATTCATGTAATTAATTCCCATCTTTTTTTTTATTGAATGACCCATGTTATTGGCTTTTCTAAAGAGGCACAACACGTCTAAGTAGAGTAAGCGAATTTATACGTCGAAAAGATTTTGCAGAATATTACAAATCTCTGAATTTTAAATTTTTTTTCACATTAAACGTCTGTAACGTGCTACCATTAACTGTAATAAGTTTTAAATTAGAGAGAGTTTATTTAAGTTAAATTTTTTGTAAAGTGCAGATTCTTTTTAAAATTCCGATAAAGGTAATATTGTACCTAATAATCCTCATTCAGGACGAAAGTACAAAGACTACAAAATCGTTAAGGGCCGTATTCACCGAGTTTATATTTTATCTAGAATTAATCTATTTTTGTCACTTGCCTATACGTTTTAGATTTTATAAAGTTGAGTGCCGGAAGTAATTAATCCAATATAAAATATAAACTTTGTTGGTAAATACGGCCTAAATGTACAAAGTGAACCGGAAAAAATAAAGGGAAGCTAATGGTAATATACTAAGATAAATATATACAAATCATTGATTCAAATCAAGAGAACTGAATGATTAGTAGTTAAGTTAAAAAACTATAAAGCAAGAAAACAAACATTTGATCAGAAAGAAAAACTATTATTGTGATACTAAATTTGAATAATACCTGCTGATTTAAAAAGTCTAGTAAAAGCCAAAATACCGCGCCTAATAAGTTTCACTTCAACAATGGTAATCGTAAATGACACACTTAATTATTTTTTAACTCACTGTGGAAGCAAAAAGGTATATTGCTGGAAAATGTCTTTCCGAAGTTGTACTAGCAAGTATACCATATGCAGGTATTACACATTTGCTTTCATCTGGGTGCACTTGGCTTATCACAACTATTAACTCGTAGGTCGTAGCACACTTTATATTAGTGACTGCATCCAAAACCCAGCCAAGTCGTCCGCCCAATCCACGTAAATTAGACATTCTTTATGTTCACTTCGCATAGTGTAGAACATGAAAATTCAAAGCCCAAAGTTGTGTGGAAGAAGGATGGCATGGATTCCTGACATCAAATGAAGTTGTCTACAATGGTAGGTACGTTGTTTTTTTTAGGAAGAATTTCAATTTATCAACCTGCTACCGGTGGCAGCCTTAAGATAACCTGGAGATAAAGGACTTGCATATTTCAGCTTACTTCCGACTACCGAGTATGAAGTGTAATTTAAGTCCAACACCGTAACGTATTATGGGAAAAAAAACTCTGCGTTCGGACATTTATCCCGAAAATACTCGTAAATTCCAATATAATGTAGCATTGAACAGACTTTCGCATTCATCGATTTTGAATAAATCGCTCCGAATCTTCCCCACCGTACTTCACTCGATATTGCCGAGAGGACAAAATGTGTGTAAGTGCCGCAATATTTCAAGAGAAAATAACGAGATAGGATAAATGGCGCCCACATTTATTTAAGTCCACTTAATGGTGGTAATTATTGAAGTTTTGGGGATGACTTAACATAAAAGCGAAGGCCTCCTGCTGCCGCACAAGCCGCAAATTGTGTTGTTACATGAAAAATGTTGCAAAAGTAAACCGCATACCTCCACAGCAGTGGCTTGTGGCAAATCCTATGGATTTTGCTGATCCAAGGAATATGCCTCAGCCGTTTTATCTCTTTCAGAGGAGAGTGGCGGATGTTTTCTGAAACCAATTGTTCCTAAGTGACGAGAAAATGACGGGTATAGTGATAAGAGCGCTCCTAACGAGCCGTTTTAGCTCCGGTAGACAATACACATAAATTTTGGGGTGACTCCGCCCCATCTTGACATAATGTCAGAGAGTTCGCCCGGCGCCACCACTTCATTAAAATTCTTGTGTGCAGAATCAGCAGAATGTTTTATCGTGTGTTAACTGGTTTGGATGAAAAGTTCGGGAATTAGAGTTTCTTTCTAAACTCACATTTTCTAAAATATGTATTGTATTGTAAAGTTTAAATTTATCTAAAATAATTTTTTTACAAAGAATAAGTCTCGACTGAATTTTCAGTCAAATGAGTTTAGGGAATTTAACGGGGGGTTCATTGGGCATCATCCCCTAAGAGATGGGATTAGGGTTGCAACTATTGCCAAACTCTTTTGGGAACTTCCTCGTGCTATCTTAGCTCCTATAGCACAGAAATTAAGAAATTAGTAATTATTGCTAGATTAGAAATAGTAGATCTGCCATCGAAGAGCCCACGTTGTTCATTGAATATAGTATGGAAGCAACCAAAGCATCTAATGGCATCTAATAGCTTAGGGATAGCATTCATAATTAAAACACCTAGGTAATTTCGAATATTAGTTAATAGCCAACCTTAGAAATAGGTGTTATGTAAGAAATCCTTTGAGGTTGAGAATTTTCTGTCTGCCATATTGTTCAATTGTTGGATGTGCCACTGCGAATAAGTGATATCGAAATATTTCTTCCTATAGATTACTAATTTGGAAATGATAATGTTGGATCAGCGAAAGTTATTGAGAAAAAACGGAGTCACAAAAGTGAAAATCCCGCTTTTATGTGATTTTCGTAAATCACTAAAATTTGTTTAAAGCGTTTGGGCAAAAATAGAGTTGACGTATTAAATAGAACGCCCTACCTTGGTTTATCATTTATCGGGCGGCTTACGGATACCGCTGTGATAAAAATTTGGTTTTGACACAAAATTGTCGTAGAGTCATTTTTCACATCTTCAAATTTCGCGAACCGCTTAGTGGTGTTCTCTCTTAAAAGCAAATAAGGTCTTTAAGTAAAACTGACAGCTAAAATTTGTCAACACATCAACAAATCACAAATGATCAAAAGCCATGATAAATAGTCATCTTCTGTACGTCAACAACAATCAACCTAAAAATAAATTTTACTGCAGAATCCTGCCCGTCTACAAGAATGATGACTTGCAAATTGATTTACATAAATTAACACGTCTAAAACAGCGGATGTTCGAAAGCGTAAGTTGTTAGTCATCGTCAAGTCAAGTACGTACAATGTGTAAATCCGTTTGTATTAATTGAACAGATGCTTTAAAACTTGTACACGCAATCTGCTCTGCACCAGTTTGTTATTTTACTTATAAAGACAAATAATAAATATTTTGTTTGATTGCACTTCAAGCTTTAGGAAAGTGTCTTTGAAAAACATTTTCTGGGACTATACACAGAATAATATCGAAAAGAGGAACTTACAATAAGAAGGAAATCCAATAAATTGAACCTGCAATCAGATTCGCGGACAGTTGACATAGGAACTACCTAAAAGATAAATTTTCCTCTATTTCTACCTCGTAAAGATGAACATTTTCCCATTTGGAATCAGTAGAGCGAAATTTCTTTTCCTCTCGTGCAGCGTAGATGTGATTTTGTTGTTTGTACTTGCTTGACTGATTCAATCAATGTGAATTCTGCGTTTGGATGGGATTTTTTTGCACACGTTCAGAGGTTACACAATTCAAAGTAGGTATGTAAGTACCTACGTATGGGTGTGGGGTTCGTGTTAATTGGCTTGCTGAGATTAGGTTGCATATAAGTTTGATTAGCCGTATCTGGTTTATTGGCATATCTACAACTATAATATCTTATCTATTACCGTGGTTTTTAATTAAAATCAGGCTACTATAATCTACATATGTTCCCACGTACATATTAGGACTATTGATAAGTGAACATCGAAAATTGTCGTGCCTTTTTTTTAGTATTTATTATAAAAAGAGGGTATAAGGTACCTACTGTGTCATATATGTATGTGTACAAAAAAAAGCATGTGTGTATGTTGCCGTTAACCAATTTACGTGAAACTTCCACAAACTTTGAACATATTCGAGCAGCAGCGGTGGGTCAGTGGTAAGCATATACAACAATGGGATAGTACAGCGAACCAGCCATGGGACCGTGCTTCAAAGCTTAGTCCTGCCGAAAATTTCATTTTGAACTTTTTTCCACCACTAAATATTCACTTTTTTCCATTTTTTTCACTAGCATTTTTCTCATTTTTCGGGTTATTTTTTTAAACTATTGTTAAATTCTCTTTCCTTCATTTTACACCCCTCTCCTATATGTCCCAGCGGGGTAAGGGTGGTCTCGTTAAATCAAGCAAGAATTCATACGCAATACCCGCATACATCACTTTTACCTATTTTTAATACTTTCCCCCGTTTATGCAAATCAAATCTATTCGATTCATCGATCTGAGTGAGTTTTGAGTGATGCTCCTTCTTGTTCGTAGATACACACTTGCGAAAGTGACAAAATAACAAAATTAAATTATTTATTCCCGAATGTAGCCTAGGACGAAACAACGATTGTCGGGTCTTGCTAGTACACAATAATTTATTACGAAATATTAACTAGCAACTTAATATACTCGACGTTTAGTTGATTGCTTCAGAATTCTGAACGCATTAATTTTCGTTATAAGTGGATTGATGAGAAAAAACAACTTGAGAAGAACTAATCAAGATGTATAGCTTTCTGCTATCTCATTTATCAAGTTGACAACATCAGGGAAATATGATTTTAATTGAACCGGAATTGCGTGCTGCCGCTGCTGACATTTATTCGTATTCCTTTTTAGGTTTCGGTCGGCAAAATGGCAAAAACGGACCCCTATAATTTGGCGATGTCCGTCCGTCTGTCCGGATGCCACAGCCTGACAAATCCGCCATATTTCCATCGATTCTGAGGAAATTTTACATGCAGGTATCTTGTATGAACCTTAACTTAGTTCCGTAATGTCGCGAGATATAGGCTCCTAAAGTCGTTATTAATGGAAAAAAATAATTAAAATACTTCTGCGCGCATAAGTTCAGATGTAAATTGGAACAGCCTACATTCCTTCATTTGTACTTAGTTTCAAAACTGCCCCCCTCTCAAAAATGGGGTAGTTTTGATCAATTCGTGCTTTTGAAAAAATAATTAGTTAAAAGATTATTTCCGGTTTTAAATTATAGTACGCAACAGTTATATGTATGTAGTATCTCTTAATATTAATTAAAAGCTTTTAGCTTAATTCTAATAAAAAGTGTTCAAATGTAGCCCACTCTCTCCTATATATCGCGGAGCCCAAATCATTAATAACACAACGCAAGCAAACCAACATCGTTCCACTCATTTACTTTAACTTCACTTAGCACTTTAATTGTCTTTGGAGTCGGAAGAATTTTATAATACCAAAAACGTTTAAAGTTTTAGAGCCATGAAACCGCGGTTTATGACCAATTTAATCAAGTTTTATCTTTATAGTTTATTTTATTTCTCTTTCTTTCTTTGAACTACATACGTAAATTTAATGATGTGCCATAAATTATTAATGGCGCCAAAGTTCTGTGTGATTCGAGATCTCTGTAGATATGTAATTGTTCCAATTCTGATTAAGTAGAAAATATAGCTAAATGAAAGTTTGAAATAAATTATAAATAGTTACTCCTCAAAGGTATCTTTATTGATGATGCGAATATACACATGTACATATGTACAGTACACATTTGCATTTTAATTTTATTTATAATAACATAATGGATAAACCAGTTTTGAAACTAGTTCTGTGCATATAACATAGTTAGAGAGATGAGTGCAATAATAGGTGAAGTGTTGTCTATCGACGAAATATTATTTTTTGTGTAGATCATGCGCCCTCTACAATTAATCCTTATAAAAACAGGCTGGATATTAATCCTGGCGGCTACCAGGATGGTACGTCTGAATTGTAAGGTTATAAAAGCACAAAACCGGCGATATAATTGACTGATATCACAGCCACACAAAAAAACAAAAGTGGGGATTACTTTTGATGCCATACGTCATATCCGTAGTATTTTGGCCTGCTGAGCAAGAATCTGCGACCAGAATTGAGCTTTGACGTCCAGATTTTTTTCTAACCTCCAAAAAGTGGGTTAAAAACAGAGAAAATCGTGGAGTAAAATTCGGAAAACTAACACAACAGCAGCACCCAAAAATGATAACAATTGAAATTTTAGCGGGTTGTTATGATAGTCTCGAAGATACACGTTGGCTTCTTTTTCTTTCTCTTGTGTTGACGTGTAATGTATCCTCTCTCTCCATCCCACTTATGAGAGAGAATCTTATTTTCTATAATATTTGCATATTGCTCGATTTCAAAAATATGTTTATGGTCTCTCTTACATGAAATGTTTGCCACAGCCGTTTTTTTCCTCTCAACAGTTGTTCCTAGAAAAAGGTCTTCAAGGTCATCCAAGTTTATCAAAAGCTTTTACCGTCTTCCCTCTTCAAAAGAGCATAACACTTTTATTGTCTTTTGAAATAAATCAAATCAATCCAGTGTCTTACAATTAGATGCGCAAATTATACTATTGACAATTTATCTATTTATCTAAACGGAGGTGCTATCTTGGTAGAAGTAATCAATTGAGTTAATGTGCAAATTGAAGATAAAACGGATAAACGCAATGGCCTTGGAGTATATCGACAGAGGTAATCCTATAAATTCTCTAATGATAATCCCACAATGCTTGATGAAGTCGCACGTGCACGTTGCTCATCATGAAAATCATAATCCTTCGACGATAATTAATATTACGGTAAACTAGAGACAAATGAGGCTCTTAAGTATACTCGTATATATGTCCTTGTGAAGTGATTAATTTTTGATTGTTTTTTGTTTATCTGTCTGTTAACCGAATCGATATTGAAGATGTTTTGTTGTAAATTAGTATTTGTTACATTTAATCATTTGATAATCATATCATATCCGCCTGTCGATGTCGGCACGTTACTTGCGTGTACAACAAGTATTGTTCAGAAATTTCCTATACGATCACGTCGTATTAAAGATAAGTTTAAAATTTGTTCAAATACTTTCTCGATCTTAGCAAATATTTATGTTTTAAATATTTGAAACGTTCTAACCCAATTATTCTGAAAAGTTTGACCTATAAGTTGAATGGATATTCGCGCATTAGATGGTCCCAAAAAAAATGCATTGAAACTTCATGAAAATAGGTATAATTATTTAAAATATAACACATTTTCCGTTTAACAAGTATACAAGGTGTTCCAAAAGGCAACGCCAAGGACTTACGGGTCAGGCCAACACCGACCAGAATAATCAAACTTTACCTTAATAAAAATCACAGTATTCAAATCTTTATTTTTTTTGTGAGCAGACTGTAATGGTATTAAATTGTTAAACACATTTGTTTATAAATATGTACATATATATTAAATTAAATATTGGCTACCTTTCTAAGCAGCGTCCTGTTGCTGAGATAAAATAGAGGGTGGCTTTAACGCGGCTCGCAGTGGCGGTTGTTGTGGCTCCTTTTCAAATGTATGAAATATGGTGAAATGAATGTCCAAAATTTATTGTTAGATTTTGAAGTGAAACTTCTTATTGTTCCTGTTGTGTAAGTTCGCTTGTTAAGAAACCATTGCTCAAGAAAAATCCAATCGCTTCCATAAACCCGAGAATAAATATATTTTCATGAAAGTTGACATTTGGGGTTTTTGGAGTCAGTGGTTGCAAATATCGTTCCTAATTTAGAAATTCAAGGTGGCAGCTTCAATATGGTGGACTGAAAGTGTTAAACGTACTCAAATATTCATAGAAATTGGTATATGGTGATTTGTACAGTTGCTAACTGCAAATATGGTGCCAGACTGTATAAACTAATGAAGAGGTTTCAATATGGCGGACTTAATCATAATTTATCATTGTGTTTTAAAAATTCGTTTCGCCTCTAACATGCACTCCTTTTGTATTTCCTGTTACAATGAGAATATTTTTTCGAAAAACAATTAAGCACTGTTCAAGGTTAATCGAGAAATAGTTTCGAAGAAAATGTTCAAACATTGGATTTGCTTGCACAGATGCTTAACGAGTGGTGTCGATCTTAGCGGTTAACTGCCGAAAATACGGTGTATGAATTGCTAGGGCAGTTCGCAACAAGCTCTGTTAAATGCTTATCAGTCGGTACTTATTTTTTTTTTAATAAATTTGAATGTTGAATACAGAAAATCTTTTGCGGAGCTTACTACTAGGAGACAAAAGTCAGCAGTAAGAGCTTCTTCATCGAAAATGGATGTTGCTCTCTATAGGTACATCATCTATCTATCAGTTCGTATATCATCAGAGAACGGTATCTGCGAGACAGAATTGATAAAGGGTGAGCTGGTATTGAGTTGATCTGATATTCTTATTGCTTGTTTTGTTAACAAAGACATCTCCTTCAAACATTCCTTCCTAAAATGTGTCTCCCAATATGGCAGTGTGACTTACCATTACCACACTGTTATGTAGTACATATGTTATTATTCTATATTTAATTTTTTGTGATAACAAGCGCAGTTTCATGTTTCGCAGGGTAGATTAGGTACACACGATTCATAGGAATTTCAAATCGCACATGGTGTAGACATAAGCCCAGCAGAGCACAAAAACTAAGCTTTCTTAAAATGTTGATTGTGGTTGGACACATGGAGGTCCTTGAGATTGCTGATTTTTAATATAAATCCTAGTTAAAAGATTTCTAGACTACATATTACATATGACGCAGCTAAATTAATAAATTGCTTAAGAGGTGACCTTATTAATTGTATCATCAACAAAAACCTCACTTCGAGTGTGCCGATTCTGTGAAATTATGTATTTTAAATTTATCAGATGTAAATTATTTAACTTGGCAAAGTACGCCGCCAGTTTAGTTACTTGAATCTTAATGCCTTTAACATTACATAACAATGCAATATTTTACTACTATACAACACTACAATACGGTTTACTCTTACGCTAGGATGCAAATCCGCAATTTGAATTGTATAGTGAGTAACATGCCGTCATAATTCGCTTTCGTCTATTATTTAAGCTGTATTTAATTGCATTTGAATGGAATGTATTTTAATCTCCTTTGTCCTAAGGGATCTTGTAGGATGAGTAGAGTTCACTAGTTGAGACTCCTCTATACCAAAAATATGAATGTTTCTTCCCTATTCTTGAGGTACACCCAACTTTAATGTAATCCTCACACCAACTGCAATAAATTATTCACCCTCAGGATTTATCTTTTCTCTTGTAACTGAGATCAAGCCAGGAAAGTTTACAAGTATAATAGCAGCCATTTGTCCTTGTTTGACATTAAAATAAATGTATGTATGTAAATCCCAAAATAAGACGAAACTCATCACTTTCGTTTGGAAAAATATGTAGTGGAAGTTGAGATACCTTTAAAATACTTATTTGTTGGTTTTTGATTTATCGAAATAGTCATCATTAGAACTGCTGTGGAGAATCTTGTTGATGTTGTCTATCCATATGTACAGGTCTATTTTATTTTCTTTCCTCTTTCTCTAAGCAATTCATCCATCCATATCCCACAAAATATTCAAGGAAAATATTCCTACATACAAAACTTGTAGGCAATGACAAAAGCGGGGTTCGTTCATATTCAGACGCTTCTTACATCTGAAGCAGACCAAAATTTTCTAATGTCTTCACCTTGCTTTACGATATCAGCCAGCAAACGTACAGAAATTCAGGTGCGCAATATTATTCTTACGGATTAATGCATTGTGGTGTATATGGCGATGGATACGAAATTTGGCTCATTCAAGTTCTTTATGGTTATATGTATGTTCCATTGTAATATCATATCTTTCATAAGAACTATGTACATAGATATCGCGTGGCATACCGAGTATACAGATTTTAAATGTTTCAGAGTACGCTGAGAAGAAATGTTGCTTCAACAGTAGTTTTTTATACATTTGTTCGACGCTCCAACACGGTAAATGCGGGAAAATGTGTATCGGTCGACATATTCTCTGCTCTCTGGATGTGTCTATCATAATTTCTCTTTTCATATTCCTGTTCCAGAGAGCAGCGAATAGGTCGATCGATACACAAAACTGCCGTCTTGAGGGTGTCGACCAAATGTATACAAAACTGTTGTTAAAGCAACATTTTCTCTCAGCGTACTCTGAAACATGTTGGATCCATTCAGGAATGTCCCAATTCGCTCTTGTATGCCATCCGATTCTAAATAATTCTTATGTCATCTATGCCATTTATTTTAGCACTGGCTTCAAATATTTTTATTTTTCGCGGCATACAAGTGGCGTTATATAGAGCACATGTATATGTATAAATTTTGTGCTTTTACAAAACAGTTAACAATTCTTCAAAATTGCGTGGACTTATTTGATATATTAAAATAAATCATTGCCCTGGCTCTGCCCGTCTTAATGTCGAAAGTACCCTATATAGACGCGCTCAACCCCAAAAGGGTTGGTTGCATGATCACAACACAAAACCCGTATGCATGTCAACCGCAAAACCCACTATCTATTGTAAAGTACAATAGGCTGGCATATGAGGATGAATCAGTGCAGATTAGACACTCCCTTTTAAATCACTTCATTGCTTTAACCATTTTGCATGAGATTGAACATTTAACATCGATTTTCCGCATCCGAAGGAAATTTCATCAACAAAGTAAAAACTGAGACAATAAATCAGGAAACAAATTATTCACGCCATTGTTCTCGTAAGGAAACAGGGCAACCAATAAAATCGTTGGTAACTGCATTTAAAAATAATTTTCACTGATTTAAGAAAAAGCTTCCTCCCCCAGGGACAGTATCTCAAGGGGGACACACGTTCATGACGTTCATTTCTTGATTCTGAAAGCACTCCACGAGGTTTCGTTTTTATGAAATATGTGGCATGCTCATACGACGTGCTTCCATGGAAATTATTTATGCAATTCACGTACCCCTGATGGGAAACGTGTTGAATATTGCGCTGTCCTAAATTTATTCGCTTCGAATTGATACAGCCTTGCTTATGTTGCAATACTGGACACGAGTATTAGACCGTTAGACCTTTTCGTCTGCCTGATTTTCAATTTAGCATTCATCATCATTACTCATATTAAATTTGAAAGCATCTACTTCAAATTTAAAATTGTTTTCAAACTCCAGAAAATACCCTATTTCCGTCGAAATCGGCTTATCCGATTGACGTTCGGCTTTAAAAGGTGTTACGGGGTTTAGGCAGACTTTATCGTATTCCTATCTACTTGAAGTCTGAAAACTTTTGGGATTTCCCGCTGTCATTACTATGATTGATTTATTCAGGGAAACATTTTAGAAACTTTACCTGGAGAATATAATGGAACTCGCATTTGCTACACCAATGAGGTAAGCTGAAAAGCAATTTTCTGTCTACTTAGGAACTACAGTTGATTATAAAATTTTTGTGGGATGGTGGTACAAAGTTTTATTGCACTTTTAATGGATATGACACTTTATGCAGAGTTTAATTGCACATGTCTTGCGGATATTTTTTCGACATTTGAAAGAGACAACAATTTGAACGAGAATAAATAGTGGCGGCGGAGCAGCCCATGACTTGTGTGGAGTTCAAGAAATGGGTTTTAAATCAAGTACAGTGATGATCGCATGCCGCAATAACATCGTATTTATGTAAGTAGGGCAAAGCAGCATTTGACTACGGCTATACTCTGAACATCACCGTACGTTTGTGTCGGTTTGAATTAAAAAAAGAAAGAGAGAAAAAATTTTTGTTTCATACTTTTCATTTCGGGTTTGTTGTTTTTTACAATAATTTTTTTTATTTACCGCTTTTTAGTTTCAGATAATATACGGGTTAGTACTGTCATGAAATTATCAAGCAGGCAGATCATACAAGTAATTTTACATTATATCACGATCATAGTATTATATCTACGTCCAGACATTGTCTTTGTTATCCTATGACAATGACGTTACATGGCTTTTGATGTTTTGCTCGTCAAACCCTTTCATTTGATACCCATGTCGAGGAAGTTGTGAAGAAAGAGGTAATCCACCATCTTGGGGCGTCCGCCATATTGGGTTTAGAATGGCATCACAGTATCGGATTTTACTCGTCCAGTGCTTTCATTTGATACCCATATTAATAATATTTGGTGAAATTTGGTTTTTATTGTCAGACATTTTGCCTTGTGCTGGCCGCCATTTTTGTTTGTAACGTTATATAGCCTATGACACCCGGAGGATGACTATGATTCCAACGATACCTCATTTATTCAAATCGGTAAATCCAGTGAAGATTTAGGCCGTAACATTCAGAAAAACATTCATACATGTATACAAATATACATATGTGCATTCATATCTATGCTGATGAACACAAAACCCTTCCATTGTCGGGTAAAGATAGAAAAACGGGAAAGATGTGCGTCCGTTTACCTCCATTCACCTAGTGGGGCTAGCAAGAGCTAATCAAACTTTGCAAATGGATAACATATAAAAAACTAGAAACGACAAAGATGCTCCACTTTCCAAAACATTCCAATAGAATTGGGAATCTCCTCCTTTTTCTAAGTCGGTTAATAAACCGTGTTATCACCCCACTTTAGTTATGGTTGTCTTATTTTACATATGTAAGCTAGACTCTTCCTGCTCTATAAAACTAAATCTTGCATTCAACGACTGCACTAGGGTTATTTATGGGGTATGCAGGTTCTCTCACATTTCAGAATTTATCTCTTCTTTGCTTGGATGTTCGCTTGACACGTACATATTTAAAATGCAGGATGTTGTTTTTCCTTTATAAGATTGCCAAATCCTCGCAACCACTCCAGACATCTGAGTAAATTATTTCAACTACTAAACTCAGGTAGTAATAACCTTATAAATATATATAACTAGCTTGCCCGGACCCGGCGTTTCCCGGGATACTATTAAATTTGTATTCCCTAATTTTACAACGCCTCCCTACTGCACAACCGCCTCTCCTATGTGACCCTATGAGCAGGGTGGGGGTGGTCTCATTTAATCAACCATAAATTCGTACACAATCACTTTCATCTATTCATTTCTAATACTTTTTTAACTGTAAACTGTAAAGTATTATTAAATTTAGTTTTTCTCATTTTACACCACCTCCTTATTGCACCCCCTCTCCTATATCTCTCAGCGGGGTGGGGGGTGGTCTTATATTTGGAAATTTGAATAACAGATTCGAAATTAGTGATCCTGAAAATCCCCAAGCGCGGATTTTCAGGAAAATCCCTTGAAGTTTAACTTTTCGGTCGCCATATTGATCCAGCATCTTGATTTCCAAAATTTTGATGGCAGATTCAAAATCAGTGACCCCAAAAACCCAAACCAAAAACAAAAGTTCGGATTTTCAGTGAAATCCCTCGAAGTTTAACTTTTTCGGTCGCCATATTGGATCCGAAATCTTGAATTCCAAAAGTTTGAATGCAAGCTCGAGATCTGCGACCCCGAAAACCTCCAATTGCCTTTTTCATAAAGATTCCTTGAAGTTGGAAAATTCGCTTCCTATACACAACGGAAAATTCGATTTTTTCGATTTTCCGGCTGTTCCTTTGGCGTTTCCCGAATTTTCTTTTTTTAAACCTCCCCTGCATAATAGCGAACAAAACAAAAAAAATTATCGAAATCAATCAAGCCGTTTTTGAGTTTTAGTGAGACTAACGCACAGCAATACATTTATATATACATATATAGATGAATAACCTTGCCGATTCACCTACGACGCACAGAAACTGTTGGATTTGGGAACTTGATACTTTAGCAATGCGAAGACGACGTAGGGATGGATCCCACGGAGGACGAATTCTTTGAAGACCTAAATTTCCGCGCAAAATTCTTAATTTTTTCTTTCATAAGAACCTTCTCCTGACAATAACAAACACAACAAAAAATGAATTAGCGAAATCGGTCCAGCCGTTCACGCGTGATGGCGTGACCAAGGGAAATAGGGATTCATTTTTATATATATAGATTATATTATTATTAAAAAAGGAGAGTCAGAACAGCCCATTCAGCAAGGCCATCTTTTTGGTAACAAATTTTGTTGTTGGAGTAAACATGATCAAAAATCACCTACTGTTTGATTAGAAACAAAATCTTTGTTGATGTTAAGAAAATAGTATACAGTGAGAGTAAACATTATATGGAGATACAGTAAACTACATGTTGCGGTTACAATACAAACTTATTGTTAGGCACATATATGAAACTCTAGACGTTCAAGTCAAAATTTATAGCTTGATTGGTTGCTTAGCTTAACGTGTTTGGCGTTACATAGCACACGCCATCGATTAGCTACATCATACTTTCAAATTAGAAACACGTCTCCATACTTACTTCTTTAAGTAATGTCAAATAGAAAGCCAGTAAAATGCTGGAAGTCGGTCTCTCAAAACAAAATTGGAATCGAATTACTTTATTTATCCTCAGAACGTATTCTTATTAAATCAAACAGACAATTTCCCTCAGTAAGAACATAATCTCCACGAATAATGATGGTCGACTGTTCTTAATATTTGCTCTTTATTTAAATCACCTAATTGCTGCTTTTATAATCACACATGCTGGAGTAAATCAATCACTCAAAGTCAACGGAAGATTCGAATAAGATCCTATTCTAAGCTCCGAAATTTCCCGAGATTTACGCAAGGAGAAAAATGTTTGTTCACCTGAACGGAACAAAGCCGACACAATTTTCAGAAATGTAAAAACCGAACCTTAGATATCTTTTTTTTTCGTTTTCAGTAAAAGAGCGTAAACATCAATGTAGTATCCTGCAACCCTACGGCATTCCATGAAAAGTGCTTTAGCAACTTGACCTCACTTTGCTATCGTTCAATTTTGAGGCAGCCGTCTCATATAATAAGCTCCTTCCAATTTATTTGAGAGCAAACAACTCATCCTGAATTCATCGTGTTGAATTGTTTGCAATTGAATAGAATGTTTGCTTAGAAATCGATGGCAAAGAAAATGTTATGAGTTTTCGCTGCGCACTTAGAAAATCATAAAGAAAATATCCCACGTTTATTTTTGATAAAGGAACGTGGTGACAATGCCTACTTCGTAAGACCCTTTGATTAAAATGTTGAGCCTTTAGTTACGAGTAGTATGAGCATAAAATAAAAATTTGGGCGCAATTTCGTTTTCTGTGTGAACAGGGCACAGTATTGATGATTGATGACAGATTGAAACAAAATTTCAATAAAGCTTAAAATTCGCCGCAATAGCACTTCAATTATTTAAATTGGAACTTTTAAAAGTGACTATCTTCTGAGTGCAGCTGCAGTTTTATCTGCATCTCAATCTCCGTCTATTTTTAGTTCGTCGTATCTTTTATTCAATTTCCGCGTATTGCATGCAACAACGGTAGTACCAAACAACTGTGCCTGACCTCTCTGCTGTCCACAGGCCACAAGATTTTCAGCTTTTATTTATTGCATACGTATTATAGCTCCATTTCAATTTCCTGGAAACACGTTCTATGCACGATGCACATACGACTCGCTCTATCCAGAGTGTGGGGAATGCAATTATTTGGCATGAACAACTCGAGGAAGAAATTACTTTACATCGAACGGTGTTGCACTTTCAGTAAAAAGCGCTTTTACTTGAAAGTTATTAATAGCCCACAACCCTAAAAGTTGGTGATTTCGATATTCAATTTTAAGAGCACTTTGATCCGCAAATAGATTTATACGCCTTAGCGCTGACATTTTTTTCGACTTTAAAATGTGACAGAACTTGTCGTAGCTGCAAATAAACTGTACCAATTTAATCATTTCAGTTGATTCCAATACATCTGCTTTTTGATAACAGACCTAAATATAAGAATTTTGGTTTTGCAATTTTTAACAGGTAAATAATAGCCACATACATAGCTCAAAGCTTACCCCAGATATCAAAATTGTTGCTTTTTCATTTACCTAAAGAGTATAAGCCACCATTCAATTTTATTCCTTAATGCAATGCTCAGAGCGATTTTGGAAACAGACCTTTCAAAATATTCCAAAGGTACAGCCCTTTTTCACTAAACTTGATCTTTGCAATAGGGATCTCACATGGGCAGGTCAGAAAAAAAAGTGCGAGTAAAACTTGCGCATTGAGTGTTCCGTACCAATACTGAAAAATACATACAGTAAAAGCCAAGTGAAGCTACCATATGCGTGGTTTTGGAATTTAGCAACATACCAATCTGATATTTCTTCGAAATACTTATCTTTACAATGTTGCCTGTACTTTTGATCATGTTGACTAAATTTATTTAAGATTTTCACTTAAGGAATAAATGGTTCACAGTTTTTAATTCTTAAGTAAATTTGACCAAACAACCAAGAAAACAACTTTTGAGAAACATGAAAGGACAAAAGTTATTCCTTTTATATACCATGACAAAATTTTTTGCCGAAAGACGTTCAGCAGTAATAAGGATATAACAAATTACAATGGAATTTTTCAAGCCTTATAATGTTGGCTAAATCTACATATACCTCGTTCTCAATGTTCATGATTTTCTTCAGATTTTTCTAAGCGTTCTTTTGGTGGTAAAAGTGAGGGGCAGGGCTGGATTAAAAGCTCGGCGGACCCGTGGCTGTACTTGTGATAAGGGGGATAAAGGGGGTTAATGTAGTGATGGTTTCAGAAGATCAATCTGCAAACCTTCAAGAATATGCGTGCAAAGGGGTTTTGGGAAGTTCATACAATTAAGGAAGTGACAGATCTTAGAAGATCAGATTAGATCAGCTACTGCGGACCCCTGACCCGCTGGAAAATCGGCCCCCTTTTTATTATATAATATGATCGAAGAAAGAGAAGAGAGCAACACAGCTGGAAGATTTTGTAGAGGAGGAAGGATGCCTGCACGGCCCTAGTCATGAACTTGGAGTGAGAAAACAGCCGCAAATTTTTGCGGTTTATTCGCATAGACCTAAGATAGCCTCAAGGGAAGAAGTCTAAAGGCGTTAAATCGGACACTCTCGGTGGCCAGTTGACATCGCCCTCAAATCGCTGGTACAGAATGTCCATCGTGGCATGCGATGTGTGGCACGTAGCGCCGTACTGTTGGAACCACATGTCGTCGGCATCCATATTATCCAGTTCAGGCCACAAGAAGTTGCTCATCATCGATCTGTAGCGCTCGCCGTTTCTCGCACTGAACGTTTCTCGAACGGAACACTGATTTTGATAATAATATTTGATGATTTGTACACATCCTGCATCCTTCATGGTGATTTGTCACATACTACTGAACAATTCACAATAAATTTGAAAGATAATTGTTTCCAACATAACCGCTATAACCTAAAAAATTTCGACCCTTTACAAGGTAAAGCTAGCGCATAAAAAAGTAAAGGGGTACCACTTTTTACAAGAACGACATTCCCCAACTTATGCGTTTAAGGCTGCATTCATAGTGTTTGCTTTGGATTTTGCTTTGAGATTAAGTTTGCGAAAAACAGCAGTAGATTGTTTAATGTTTTCCATGGATGCAGATCAGAATGAGCAAAATGGCTTGTGAAAATTAATTAATTTAATGATTCATAACATAGCCAAAGGTACTTGGAAATTTCTATAGCCATCCTATTCAAAAGATTTCTTGGGATGGCATTGATTGCGGGAACAGTTAATGAAACTCTCCAAGTTTTTTTCCTTTCCGCGTTAATTGCATAAGTGTGCTTTTTCAACATTCACCATATTCGAGCAGAGAAATTCTCAATATTTCGGGAAATCTGACCTACTAAATTTTATTTGACTTTGTACCATATATAATTCTGTGAAATTTATAACTCTAAATCGTTTGCTATTATTGCATTTATCCGACCAAACTTATCAGAAAAATCAATTCAAATTATTTTGGTCTAAATAAATTGCTGGCCCGATAGCTATGCGGTGTCGACACCATATGAAATGAAAAATTCGGTACCGCAGCGAATTAAGATTGGACTCCACTTAAAACTTTCGGTATTCTTTTCAATCGACTTGCTATGGGCCCGAGGCCTTCTAATATATGTAGGATAGTGTACCGCGCCAACTACGGGCCCTTGAAGAGAGCTCGTTAGTTTTATGGGCGTATACTTTTTTCTGCGTATCACCTCGTCCTCGTGGACATTATAGTTCAACGAACTATTTATTTATATTCTTCTTCAAATACTTTCACAACAGATTTGACCGAAGTATTCCGATAATTGTTTCTTGTGTCATTGTATTTAACAGACGTTGCTCCTGTTGTACAAACCGGCGTTCTTATCAAAGCTCCACGTATAAGGAAAGGATTTAGAAACGTGTCCCGCAAGCCCCACAACATTCCACCTTTTTAATTTGTTTCCTTCGTACTCCATAAAACCGAAATCGTAAAGTTTTCTGTGCACGAGGAAAAAAAAAACTTGTCGACTTTGTGGAGACTTTCTCGCATTCCAGGGGCTTCAAGGATTTCCTTTTTTGGACTTGGTCCCAAATTCCTGGCGCGTTGCTGGTGAAGAAGGTCAGTTAATAAAATTGCTACCTCAACTATCAACACTTTCTGAATAATATTTCTTTAGTTGGCCGCTACCTCCGTAATTTATAGACACTGAAATTACGTAGGCCTGCCAACATACTTGATGTTAAAGTTATTCAAGGAGAACTTGTGTGCTATATCACGTCGACTTAATGACTTTTAAAATACGATTGATATAAACAAAACCCTTTCAATAATTAACACTTACAGCAAAATACAAACAAAATTTCAAATTCAATTATTGATTTTTTGTCTGTCCATCCTCCAAATTATATTTCAAGCATTGCACGTGGCCAATTTGAAGTAATTTAAGAACAGCGTATAAATCGAAAAGTTGTTTAAATATAACCACCTGAATTGATTGGAGACACTGAGCGACGATATTTGCAGATTCAAGGAAATGATTAGATTGCCTTTGTTTACGTTTCAGTAATTTATTGAACTCGCTGGGCCGAATGTTGTCAGATTAAGCTCGATGGAGGTAAATCTATTTTTGGCTGTCAACCCGAATTACGACTAAAGTGGATACAATCGGTAGAACTCAGTTCAATTCCATCAGGAGACTACTTACGAGAAGAGATTCCTTGTCTACCTGTAGAATTTCGTAGCAGACATGAATATTTATCTTGCTATGGGTATACATAACCTACATATATGTAGTCAGTGCGTTAGGTAAGTGGTGATCGATTTTATGTTAAGAATAACAAAAGTTTACTTCACCATCCATAATGACTTACCACTGCAGTTAAACATGAACACATTCAACACATACATAGATAATATATTGAAAAATATGAGTTGGGTATCCCGAAATCGCCCAAGCAGGTATATCATTTGTTTGCTTTAATCGTTTAATTACACAGGGCCACAAAAAAAAGATTGTCTTGGAATTCGGCTAGTGTTAACCTGTATTTTGATGTGCTGAACATGAATCTGAAGTCCAAATTTATTGATAATTTAAGAAATAAACGCAAATGTGTGCCCACCATTGACGAAAATACACAAAAATGTTTAACGAAAAATATATAAAAATTCTTGAATGATTTGGACTTCAGATTTGTTCTCAGCACATCAAAATACATGGGATAACCCTAGTCGCGTTTCAATAATAACGTTTTTTTTGTGGTCCTATGTTATTAATAGTCGATAAGAAAGGAAGTAAATCCAGGTTAAAATGAACTTTCCATTTCTTATTATAATTTAAAACAAAAATGTGAGTGCCATTTCAGACTTTCAACTTTACTACTATAAATAACTGTGCTATAAAGGCTAAGTAATACTAACCTAACTACAATATATATATAAATAGGTACTTATAAGTACAAGTGTAAGTATCTTAGAAATCCTTTGAAGTTAAGGATTTTAGGTCGCTATTGAATCCGCCATATTTAATTTCCATTTTGATAGTAGATTCGAAATTATCAACCCCGAAAACATAAAGGGACCCGTTTTCGTATAATTTAACATATTATTTGTACCTGTCAGAATTTTCATGGAACCTTTAAAAAAAAGAGTTACGTATGCAAATGCAATTGACGAGAGTTTCTATTTGCGTACTTCCATGTTCAATAAAAAAAGAAAAACGCCAAATGATTTATTTTAGATAAAATGGTGCAACAGAATGACTTCTTAATGAAAATCTGTAATTAGATAAAAGTTGTTTTTACCGTCCAGTATTGTTTTTTTAGAAATTGAAGTAAATAGGGGAGGGAAATCGGAAAGTACATTATTTCCCAGTGGGTGCCCCTTCGATGTAAATCTTCTATGGATTACCTGACGGTTAAACGTGTTCGATCAACTCCTAGCTTCAATAGACTCTTCCCTGTGTTACAAAGAAGTAATTAATTCCTGAACAGCAAAGAGTAATGAGTTACATTCTGTTTAAAGTCTAGCTCAACTTTTTGTGAAATTGTTGATGCTTTAAGGAAACAACAATTGATGAGTGAGGGAAGTGGCAGACAAGTAAAAAACTTTATGATAAAGCCATTAAAGGTTTTTTTTTCAGTGGCACACGGACAGTGAAAAGTAGAAGCTAAAGATGAAGCAAATATTTATTTTCTAAGAAATTTCATAGTAAGCATTTCATACATTTTGTTGAGACCACTGACATACTCGTATATGACAAATATTGAGATAAACGATTGCTGTGTGTGAAGCTCGTCAGACTATCTCTAACAGGATATATACAGAAATCCATAATATCTAAAGGGAAAACCTTGAATAAAAGTCCTTTTAATAGGGACTAATTTCATTCGGTATTTTGCAAATCTTTCTCTGTTATCCGGTTAAAATAAAAAATAAAAAATTAATATTTCACCAACGTTTAGGCAAGCTATAGATTTGAGATTGTGAATAAGTACGCAATTTAGGTGGCTATCTAACATAAGTCGAACATTTTTGCAAAACTCGGAAGCCCTCTAAAAACATTTGAAATGATGCTTTCGAAAGACCGGCGCTTTTGAAGAAAAAAGTAAGGTGGTCAGTCGAAAGGAGTGTGTACGGGTATTGCCTTTTGACTATCGACTTGTAAATTTGATTTGTAAAAAAAATTAAATGTGTGGTCTGAAAAGCGTGCGTTTCCTTCTATGAAACTAAATGAACCCAAACCCACAGTCTTGCAGTGAGTTTTGTCTGTTTTTGAACGGTTTTATTATTTAGCTTCAATCCGTATATTCATTTGTTTAAAATCTTTGAAAATACAACAATATGATAATAATTATGTTTTTGAACCAAACACGCAGATCCAAGAAGACGACCGATAGTTTCAAATTCCACCGATTTACAGAAAGATGATACTTCCAAGTTTTCGGGGTCTCTGATATCGAATTTGCTATCAAAATTTGGATAATCAAGATGGCGGATGCAATATGGCGATTGGAAATTCTCCTCTCGAATGGATTTCCGTTGGATCGAATATATGCACATACATACATACATAAATGGATTTCTAGGATCGATCATTACAACTTTCCTATCAACATTTCGAATTTCAAGATGGCGGCCGAAAATCGCTACCCTTTAATTACGCTTAAGCGCTTACTTTGATTCTTTCGGATTTTTGCCAGAACGTACTTCATATATCAATTTACAGGCTACCATCATCATTTCATCATTTTAGGGTTGCGGAATGGCGGAACCAACATGTCAATTGAAAAGGTTCAACTACAGGGGATGCTTTCAGATTTTGGAGGTTGCTGATTTGAATCTGTTACCCAATTTTAGGAATCAATTATTGCAACAAAAATTCTCAATGAAATGGATTTCCATGAAAAAGGGTTCTTGGTAAGGGTAACTGAATTTGGATCTGCTATTGAAATTTGGAATCTATGATGGCAGATCCTAAAGGAATATAGACAGCACGAAAATGCATGCGTTCCAGAAATCCAGATATTAGAACAGGTTGAGCTTCACCAATCTGGAGTTTTGATCAGACCAAAATAACATCGTGGGGTGCTTTTAGTAGAAAACACATAATATAATAACAGAATAACAGGAGGTATGATTTCCAAGCTCCAACAAAACAAAGTTTTCTATTCTACTAAATGCCAAAAAATAATAATAAACAAAAAACAAATTGTTTCTCTGCAAGATAACTCTGTTTCTTGACTTTAGGGAAAAGTTTAAGAAAGAAAAAAGTTGTTGAAGAAATAATAATATAAAGTAGATAAAACAAAACGTTTTTTCGACTATTTAAATTGTACGTACGATCTTAAAATTCTGACACAAAGTATCTCTTACTATGGTAAAAAAACGTACCAAATTTCATCCAAATTAGTTTGACAATTTTCCGTATAATAATTTCTGTGATAATTGTCTCTTATTTTGGAAGTCTTTGGAATATATTTGTGTACTAAACAGAATAACTTTATCATTAATATTATTAAAAGAAGTGTGAGAAACTAATTAATTTATTGTCTAATTATTTTCAGATAATCCATAAAATGTAGAGAAACAAAACAGGACGAATAGTTAACAACTTCATATACTATTGGAATTTAATTGACAGCACAATAATAAATCATGCCAGCTGGACGTGTTGCAGGAAAAGTTGGCTACTCCAATAACTACTACAGTGGTACCGTTCACTTGCCTTATGCATATAAGATCGCTTAATATCCTTGTAACATACTTTTAGGGAAATCCTACGTTGGAATCAACGAGGAGATCATGTGGGTCAGCATAGGAATGGGCATTGCTATTGCGATTCTCATAAGCATAGCCTTGTGCTACATAGCCCGTGAGAAGTGCCAAAAAAGACGCGAATTCTATGTGACTGCCTAGCTAGTCGTGTATGCGCCAAACGAGAATCGAACACTGCTGCGCTTGCTCCGGCTGAACGCACTCGGACTGAACGTATTTTACATGCATAACTTAGCGATGAATGCAGCTGCATCCATAAGCGGAAAGCGAGCCTGGGGCTGAGGATTTTGTTTGAAGACCATAAAAAAAACAGCACAAAAGTAACTTGTCTTATCTTGACTTATGAAAACCAGCATTACATCTCATTCTCAGCAGAATATTTATTTTCCTACAGACGTACATAGATTTATCGAAAAACTTAATAGTTCCGTCTTAGAGGAAGTAGCGCAGAAATTAGCAAAATATTTATAAATTGTGATATATTTACTAGTATATACGCATATATACCTTTTAAAGTTTTTACATACATACGTAATACGTACGAACTACTGGTTCATGTTACCATGTTAGTCTCTTAGCTTCTCGCAAGGATTTTACTTTACCGGGTTTGAGGAAAGGACTCCTCAAATCGAATGCGTGAATCGGCAAAGAGGACTAAGATGCATTTGTAAATATGCACGGCAATTCAAAACTCTTTTTTATTTTGTGAACATTAGACCAAGCTTAGTACTAGAAACGTTAATAAGTAAAGTAGCACGGACAACGATTTACTTGTTTAGCCAAGTATCTAATGACCAGTACTAGAGTTGATAAGAATACCATGTTTATTGTGTTTTGCATTTACTCTAAGGATATTAATAAAATTTGTTAGACCTTTGAAATTGTATACATACACGAGATATAATAAACGATGTGAATCTCAGAACTTTTCATTTGTTTCAAAATATGCACGGAATATTTCGTGGCAAAAAGTGTGATCATTTCTTTACAACACAAGCGGTTCTCTATAATAACATATTCCATTTATATTTAGCAAAGCGGATTATGAAAGAATAGAAAATTTATTCAAAGTTTGCTCATGTTTAAGAAGGATCTGCATGGAATTATAGAATACAGGACAGTTGAGAGAAAAAACTAACCGGTTTTCATTTATGTTTTCCAACGTATTGTAAATGTATTTGTATCGTAAATAGGGGGGCGAAAAATGTTCAAAAGTACTAAATATTTCTTTTAATTTGGATAATATCTATAATTTAATTTGAAAATTGAATCAATGATCCAATAATCCCAGTTATTCGAATATTATGAATAATAGATGATTATGAAAAAAGGGCAAATTGATCAATAACCCAAGTCTGCCGAGTGAGTAATGTTTAAATTATAATAATGTCACTTTTCTGTGGTAAATGTTCAAAAAATACGACAACAATGCAATTCAATTAAATGAAAGCATAGAGCCTAATAGTATTCAAGTTAGTATAAAATATAAAGATAGATTATCTCTGGGTATTCATTTAGATAAGCTAATCAGGCTCTATTCCAAGATTCGTGCCCAGAAGACAATTTGCAGTCAAGAGTCGGTTAGTGGATCCACCTTTGATCAACACACTGGTCGAAAAGTCGTCAGAGACCAAATGTTGTCATAGAGATTACTTTTTCCCCTCATATTGACGGTAATCCTCCAATTTTTAACCAAAAAAGGACGACCAATTAAAACGTCAAATTGTTTGTTATTTCGCATAAAGGATGCAGAAATGAGTGGACTGATAGATCTTACCTAAGCAAACAAAATGTTGTATAGCAGGGTGGAGCAATCTCAACCGTGGGAGTTACAGGGTGATTCATAAATTCGGAATGCGCATTATTATTATATTTTTATACTTACGCAGCGATATCAAACTCATGCCAAGTAACTACTTAGCTTATATACAGCTGTCGTACATATTGAATTTTGGATACATATGGAGCGACCTTGGGTAATTGCTTTAATAATTTTTTAATTGTTACACTTATTACTGCTATTTACAGTTAGTTCATTATCACAGTCATCCCAGTTCGTAAATAAAGCACAGTAGGTGGGTTTTTTTAAATGTGTAAACATCTCTTTTGTGGCTAGAGTGAATTGCGTTTTTGTTAAAATATTTCCCTAGAAACGCTTCCCCATGGAGTACCTACGCAACTCAATTGATAATTACCCTCCATGGGCAGTAGGTACCAATCGTCTTCCAGTTACACTTTTGCCCTGTGACAAATGAGAAAATTGAACATCGCCAGACGCTAACTCAGTTGATAATTTCTCGCTCATGGAGAGAATAGCGCTCATTTTTGTATTTCTTGTGTTTGAATTCACTGAAATCCCGTCGTATTGTGAAGACGTTCCCTCCTTAATAATAATATCCCACCAAAAAATAAAACACCCAATCAATGAAATGTCATATGGGCATATCCATGACAGCATTCGGAATCATAAACACTACATTTTTAAAACTTTTGTATGACCTGAAAATATTTAAAAAAAAAATTATAAGTGGTTTTCGGTATGTGTGGATAATAAACGAATATGTTTTCGGTTACGTACTTTAATCGGGTAGGCCATCCTTGATTTGTTTTCATTGTTTTCGTGAAATTTCTATTTGTAAATGTAAAATTTCATTAATATACCTACGCGAAGAAAAAATTTTCGGATTGAAGATTTTATTAATAACTTTAGATATATTATTTATATATTTATATAGATGATATTTAGATATATTAGATATATATGTACATATATATCACATTCTGAACTTACTGTCGCACAACGTGTACTCTAAAAATTACTGAAATGAAATAAAATTTGTGTAATAAGTTGAGTCACACATTTGCAGTGTATCCGTTCATTTCTCTCATTTTGATCAGTGCAAAACTTTTAAGTAGGAGACGACTGGTATCTACTGCGTATTGAGGGAAATGATCAACTCTGATGAAAAATGACATTTTACAAATTATTAATGGATCACAAAAATTTGTTATCTAGTCTGAAATGAAACCGCAATCTCTAAAGCATAACATAGACATAATAAAAATTAAAAAGAGGAGCGGCTCATAGAAAAGCATTTACGTATACAGTTGACCCCCGCTTAAAAGATCTCATATTCAAAGGATTGGTATGAAAACGGTTCTTTTCATGCTTTCGGGGTCGCTGATCTCGAATCTTCTATCCAAATTTCCGTGATTTTATTTATAGGGATTTATACATATGTATATATAAAAATAATAAAGTTTATTTGGGTACTTGTACAGAAGACTAACAATCTTTTAGTTGTACATTATTGTAATCCTGGTCATTTAATGCAAAAAAATATAGAGAAAAACAAAGATACATAACAATACATATATTTTAATAAAAACATACAGAGCAAAAAGAAGGGAGAAAGAAAGCAATAACCTTAAAAAAACAATGGAACCAACAAGATCACTAGAATTCCAATTTTTATTATGATTATGTTGAAGCATGTTATACTCTCGGTAGTCGGTACGTAGGTACTCCATGTACCTCCTGAACTCACTGGTTCTACTGAAGTAAACCGAGTAGATGCTTGAAATTGGTTTCAAATGAAAACCAACTATATAGGGCTATTTTCATCAAAAAAAGGTTCCATTTTACTACCACTATCAGAACGCTGGAAATGGGGGAGGGCCCTATTAAGGGAGGTGAGAAGGTCTCATTCTCATTTCACTCCTATACCTACTCTAATAAAATAGGTAAAATAAACTTATTAAGTTAAACGGTTTCATTGCACAATTGATGATGTAGCATATTGGATTTAGAATGGCGCCACATAGCTTATTTTATTCTACTCATCATACCATACCATATCGAGAGGGTAGCAAAGAAATAGGTAATCCACCATTTTGTATAGGCCGCCAGATTGGACTTAAAATAGCGGCACATATCTAATTGTATTCTAATCGTCATACCCTTTCACTTGATACCCATATCGGCGGGGTTGTAAAGGAAATGGTAAACAGCCATTTTGTGGTGGCCGCCATATTGGATGGACCATAAAATTGAATTTACTATATTATATTGTCATGCAGACTGAGTACGTAAGTTTCATCGGAATCGGTAGAAGTTGTCGAAAAATCGATTGCAAGAATTGGAACAAAGAAACGAACAAATATACGGAGTGAAGCCAAATAAAACCGTTCCAAATCGATTCACTGTTCGTTTCACGTTAAACCGTGCAGCCCCAGCCAGCTCCGGTCGATTTTCAAGGCATTTTAATTGAAAATCACTTTAAATGTGCGGTATTTTTACTTCTATTATAAGCATGATAATAATATAATATAAGCTGAATTAAATAAATAAATGAAACTGCGTGCGCGGTTGTTGTGTTTCTGTGTGTATTCATGTGCATGTGTGTATATGCATGTGTGTGTGTACATATATGAATGTATGTTTTTGTCAAGGTCATCATCTTTACCCACTATAGTACCAAATAAGTGCTGTATCTTTTTCCAGTAGGTTTCCGCGATATACCCATATACATATGTATCTACATATATACAAAGTTGCTCAGAATGACATATTTCAATTTCATCGAAATCGGAAAAGGCTCCTGTTCCGAATAATTACCAATGTTTTCTTATCTTTTAATTACATGCAAATAATGAAACAAAATGATACATAAAAAATTTTATGATATTTTTATTCCAGTATTTGTGTAAAATACCAAATTGCTTAAAAACGCCCATTTCACTAAAATATTCTGTAGAAAGTACCTTCACGTGAGTCCAATTCTTCCATGGACAACATATCCAGTTGTATGTATAAAGCGAACCAATACTTACCCTTGCAGAAACTTTAAGGCTTTAAAAGAAACATACTCGGAAGCAAACAAAACGGATTTGTGATACAACTGTTTCCCATTGTCAACTGCAACATCATCCTTCGGCATGCATACAATAGACATACATTGTACATGGAAGTAAGTATATACCATTTCCCAATGGAGTTCAAATAAGGGTAAAATAACTGTGGGAAACAGGAAGCCTGTACAACGAAAACATAGGGAACTGGCATTCCAGTTTAGCTGTGAAATGTTTATCTCATGTATGCAAATCAGTAGTAGGCAGGAAAAACATTATGCATTCTCTACATGACGGCGGCGGGATCTGTGGGAGCATGACATTAAATAAATATGTTGAAAGAAACACGACCGAACGTATTTCACAAATTCAAAAGAAAGTGAAGTACATAAGTAGGTATGTGTCAGCAGAATCCCAAAATTTTTTTCGTCCATTTGTAATACTGTAACTTTATACCTACAAATGAACTCGAGAAAGCTTTCACTTTAAAAGGCTTTCCACTTATTTTCCATGCAAAGTGGCAATGACAGAGGGAAATCAGCAGGAAATATTTATTTTTTGCTTGGCTGGCTGCCTGAGTGCAAATGTTAATTGCAGGGAAGAGTCATGAGTCGTATCAGAGATGAAAAGATTATATTATTGCGGATCCCGTAAACACGGGAATTAGATAGAGGAGCATTAATCAAACAGATAATGTGAACAAGGTAAAAGCCTTCGTCAATCAGTGTGCCACCGCATGGAAGAAGAAGTTCTAAGATTCCGTACGAATTTAAATGATGAGATGAAATCAATATTGACAAGTATACCTACATAAAAATTCACCTACACCATGAATTTGTTATACATGCCTCATCCACATTTTGGCGAATATACTGGGTGTATCGTATAACGCATGCAGAAATGATAGGGGTGATTGATTTCTAATTTCTCGAACAAAAATATAATGTCAATTATTATTTTATTTTTATTCTTTCCCAGCGGAAAATTTGGTCAGGCCTTCCTAGGGAAGGGGATTTGGAATCAGTAAATTTTATGAGTGAAAAATATGTTGCTTCCCTGTTGATTCCGAGAAAGGCAGGTATGCATCACCGAATTGAGCTTGCTGCGAGCGAACCTTCTCGCTTTGTTTTTAAGTCATAAAAGCAAAAACGAAATCTTGCTCATTCCTGTTTGATCTTTTTGTGCTGTAAGGTGCGTTTTTGGTTTTTCGTTGTATTGAGTGTTTTTTTCCGTTTTTTTAATAATAAAATCAGTTGTGAAAAATTGTTTTTGTGCCTTTATAAAAGATAAGGTAAACGAAAATAATTCGGTGAAAGATTCCACACGCATAAACATGTCATGCATTATAGATTATACTTCCAGAGAAGCAAGCTGGGAGCAATATGAAAGTATTTCAAAAGATTCCACTTGCATTCCATAGAAGCAAACTGGGAGCAGTGTGAACTAGATTCCATGTGCATTCCGGAGAAGCTAGGAAGAAGCAGTAAAAAAGCTTAGGAATAGGAATTTACCACACCACCGCAGGTAGTCACTTGCGAAAAAAAAATGCTTTAAAATTTCCTAAAATTCACGTCTTTCCCACATTTTCTACGTAATTCATGTAATTAACACACCTATTTTTTATTTTGATTAAATTAACCATCTTCTTGGCTTTCCACAGACCTACAATACGCCCAGGTAGAGGAAGGATTTACAAATTTATAAATAGAAAAGCTTTTGTCGAATTTTGAAAAAAAATTAGTACTTAACTTAAATGTACCCCAAAAAGCTTTTTCTCTAATTAACTTACTGCAGTTAATGGCAGTACATTACAAACGTTTAATTTTAAAAAAAATTTAAAATTCTGATTTTTTAATATCCGCAAACGGATTTTTACGTATAAATTTGTATATCCTTTCTCTAGCTGACGTGTTGTACCTCTTTGGAAAGGCAATAAGATAGATAATTCAACAAAAATAAAAAAGAGGAAGATTAATTACATGAATTTCGGAGAAAATGTAAAAGAAACGTGAAGTTCAGAAAATTTTAAAGCATTTTTTCACTTCCGCAAGTGAATGTGGTGGCATTTTTGGAAAGCACATTACGATAGTAGTTGTGTGGCGTAAGTGTGATCTCGTTGTGTTCATTATTCTCTCCGTCTTCATTAGGCCTATTTGCTTCCCACATTATTATTTTTAATTTGCAGTCTAGGGAAACCATTAGTATCCAAAATATTGAAGGCCATTTTGGTGTTCTTGCTGTGGAATATTTCATGACTCAAGCTCCTAAAAATTTTCCTGATTAAATTTCTTGAAACATTTAACTTCTGCTGTTTCGGCTGTTAAGAATGAAAATTTATGTAGTCTACCAGACTGGTACCAATCAATTACAACACCCCACTTTCCCTAATTACTAACGTGTCTAGATATGGCAACTTTCTCTCCTGTTCTTTTTCCATCGTAAATTGCAATTTTTTATGGTCAAATAGTTAAAATTTTGTAAAGCATCCCCTTCCTCGAAAATTATTAACAAAGAGACACTTGTTACAATACCTCTCTCTGAACTATTAAATCATGCGACAATTCAAAGATAACTTACGGTTGATAAAAGCAAAGTGGTTTGGTTAAATACCTTGCACCCTTGTACGTAATTCAGAACAGTCGAAACTACTTCTCGGAGTACTTCAGAGTTGCAGTACAATGGAGCAATCTTGCTGGACAAACTTCTCGCAAAGTTCCTTTATCTACCACAGGACAGCCGCATATTGAGTGCTCACACTTTAAGTTCAGTTGAACGCATTGAAGCTGACTTTAACGAGAGCAAAAAGTAAGATTTATGTGTTGAGGTGACACAAAGTCTCGAATGGTTTGTGTAAAAATATAAAAGTTTGCTGATTCGAGTTAACTCCTTGTAATGTGGCAATTGATAGAAAAAGCAGCATTTTAAATATGACCGAAGAACTCTTGAACATCGCAGTTATACTTTCAAAGATATAGCAGGGACACTTGAAATTACGTGTGAGACCTGTTTTTCGCTCTGGCCATGGTGATTTGCAATTTATGGGTCTGGTAACATCCGCAGTGTATAATAGTAAGTGCTTGCTGGCGGTTGTGTATAGTCCTCCCAATAAATTCTCTGGGGCGGTTGCAACTGATTTGGAAATATGTTTACTTCATACCACTCATAATTTATTCTAAGGACGTTGTATATTCAGACGGATCCCTGACAAGGAAATCCAGGGAACTCAGGAAAATGTTTTCCCTTCTCCTCCTTTTATTTCCCTGGGGGAAATATTATAAGATTTATTTATATATCAGTATATATTTATATATACATATATATATATTATATAGTTCGATGTTGCCTGATTTTTAGGAAATCCCGATTCCTCAATGAGTGAGAGGGAACAGATAAATGTAAACAAGGTAATAAAGCTGAATAATGAATGCTACCCTGCAAGCAGTCAAAAACAAAAGCAGCTTTGGAGTTCTTACTTCGGAGCTCGAAGGACACAAGTTTAATAAGTCTGAGCCGGTCCAACAAAGGATTCAAGATTATGGAGTCACGGAGGGTAAAGCGGACAAAACGCCTCTGGACGGCCTGGAAACGATTGATGTGTGTGCTACAAAGAGGAGACCAGACGCGTACTCAAGAATAGTACTCCCAAAAGTGCAGTACAGGAGCCGCGTGCTATAAGGATCCCAAAATTCCTTAGACCTTAGACTTGGAGTTAGCTTTATTAACTATCACATCAAGGTGGTCATCAAAAGTAAAACGGCTGTTTAGCCAAACACCCAAATCCTTGATTTTATCCACTCTTGTCAAGATGGAGTGATCTAATAAACATAAGTTAACGGATTCTTTTTGCGAAGAAAACGGCATAAATGAGCACTTCCTTAGATTAAGAGGGAGATAATTAATAGAGCACCATTTGTAGAAGGCGTCTAAGTCCGAATTTAAATATCCAATCCATATTCGTTGAAACAACATGAAATATCAGCATAGTATAAAACTTCTTTAGGAACATTGAAAGGTCATTAACGTAAATATTGAACAAAATCGGCCCGAGATGGCTGTCTAGAGGCACACCAGAACAATTAAGAAGCTCATAGGAGAGCTGTGGATCCTTTACCCTCGCAATTAAATAGGATTTCTGTAACAATAGTATGAGTCACGTTCTTTTATGTCCTGTTCGTCGTATCATGTTTAAGGTTATGTACATGCGCGGACTCTTGTTCTTTCTCGTTGTATTTTTCGCAGCCATACTCAAAGGCACAAAATCGTTGCCGCGGTATTATAATGTTGAAATAGAATAATCCATGCAAGGAAATAACCAGGCGTCTCCACGAGATATTTTTTCTGACAAAACAGGGACGAATGTCTAGTGGGGACAGGAAAACTATAAGACAGAAAATCTGTTAAGACAGATCTGTCTTGCCGATTTTGGTATAACATAATTTAACATTTGCTAATATAATTTTACATTTGGCTGTGGTAAAAAGGTTTTGAATGCCGATGTCCTAAAATTAATAATATTTATCAGTCGGGGATCCGTACGATTATACACGATTGCCTTACACAACTGAGAATATTTCATGGTATGCCATTGTAGATACGGTTTTATTTTTAGAAGGCAAAAATGTCGAAATTTATAGATGAGCGGATGAATTTAAATAATTCATTCAAAACTACCAAGACAAGCTTTTAACGGCAAATCAACTTTGCCTTAACTTTTTTTAAATGTCGTGTCGTGTGTTTTTGTACTCCGAATTGCTGAAGATTGCACAGTATTATTTTTTTTCCATACCAGCTCATAATACCAAAGGAGAGAGAGTATTTTCACTAATTAGTCAACACCAGACCAAAAAAAGAAACTCACTGAAGACACCAGTGGTTTCTTCATTAACTCTAATAAATTTTGCTTCTGTTGGTTTTTAGTCTCTTTAATTAATGTTGGATTTTATTTTTCATTAATTTTTAAAAGATGTAGTGTAGGTATTTTTGATATATGTAAATCTGAATAGAAGGGAGATTTCATTTCGGACCTTTTGATTTTAACCTTTCAGTCACGAGACATTTGCTTAGAAAGTCGTTAATAAGTCTTTCGACCACGCTTGCTCCCAGTACAGCTTGCAGTGCGCTTGCCGCCCGGACCACATTCATTACAACTTGCCTCTTTGCAATGTGCATCCCGTCGTAGCAAAGAAAACGTTCAGTAAGTACTCATATGTATTTAGCATTATTTAGTATCTACGCACAACTTATTCTACAGATTTGGCCACATCGGACTATAGAGAGCATTAAATTCAAACAAATGACATTCATAGGGAAAGTGAAAAGGTTTGACAATTATTAAGCTAAGTCTATCGATCTCAAAATTATTTTTTGTTCATTTTGCCTTACTTATCGAAAAACTTTGTATGTTCAGACAATAACCTTTTACGTGGGACGAACAATTTAGCAAGTAACATCTCTCCCTTTATTGTGTCAAAATAACAAATGGCGAAATCTCACCGGAAACTTCTTGCTAAACTCTCAAGTTTTAAATTAACCAAGTTTGCGCCGATAAAAATATGTGTGACCTGAATCCCACCCAAACTAACAAAGCGCGGCACCGTCAAGGCAGACAACATTTTTCAAGTTTTGATCGAATTTTTCACTTAAGCGTTCCTTTCTCATTTAATTTTGGTCACGTACTTCCCTCCCAACTTCCAAATTTCATTTATTCATTTATCGAAGAGCGCCTAAAAGGGCATAAATACATCAGAGACAATTTTCGAAGCATTGTACAAATTCAGATTGAAAAGCTATGAAATCTGCGATACCATGGCTGACTTATGATATACATATGAATGAATGCCTTTGGCTGACCCCCGCCCCAGCTAGGTCGATATTTGTCGGCAAAAGCCGAGATTAGGCTTATTATCGAACTCTGGTCATCAGAGTCTTGAGGAAATGGGAGGCTACTTCCGCGATTAATTAGCTCCAATTATTGCCATATAATGGACTAAAAGCTCCTAGTGGAAGTCAGTAAAGAAATTTCACAGGCGCCCGACATTATGTCGACGGGTATTTTAAGTCAACATTATTTCAGCGTAACTTCTGCCGTCTCCACTTCCTTTTTGGCCCGGGGTGCGTCTGAGGCGTTTGAAATAAATAATAAATTAAAAGTTTCAGCGGAAAGTTCCTCTAGCTTCTAGCAAGTTTTTCATGCTCGAAACGGGTTTTCTGTGCTTAAAGTATTTCGGTGTCTAAGAGGAAAATTAATCTTTTTTCGTGCTCGTTGGAGTTTCGTGACGATAACTTTTGCAGCCCCGACCCTGACGTGCTCGCCATTGCTGTTTTTTTTGTGCCGCTTTTTCTAGGTTCATTTTCAATTAAAGAGATCTATTTCCGAGTAGGCAATGTTGCAGTGTTTATATTCTTTTCGGTTTCCTGACACAAACTTAATACCTATCAGGGCCTATCGGGACACCGAGTATAAGAAAAAGTATAGGTAAATAGTAAATAATTTTTCTACCTCATACCTTGACTTCATTTTGAATATATGTTGTATGTATAGGGTCTTTCAATAAGGACGCTCGACTTTTCAATTTAAATAAAACAAGTTGTGTGTGAGATATCCACTATATTGTTATTTTATTTAAAAGAATAATATATGGCTTTTAGTATGGAATATAAAGTCATCCAAATGTGCCTGGTGCCACGTATTCGGAAGCTGATCCAAATTTCGATAAAACGGCGAGTGCTACAGATCGATGATAAGCAACTGCTTGTGGCCTGAACTGGATGACACCGGCGATATAAGGTTCCAACAGGACGGCGCTATGTGCTACACTGCGTATGCCACGATGAACAATCCCCATGAGCGATTTGAGGCAATGGTACTTTCGCGCTGCGGTAACTTGAACTTTGCCACCGAGATCGTGCGATTTAAGACCTTTAGACTTTTTCTTTTGGGGCTTGGGAGATTTAAGATATCTATGTGAATAAACCGCAAACAATTGATACCCTTAAAGTCAACATAACGAACGCCATCCAACAAATCCCGCCAGATTTAAGCGACAAAGTCATCGAAAGTTGGGTAACCAAAACTAGCCACCGCGGTCCTGATCTACAATTATCGTTGACGAAATTATCGCTATACTGAAAAAATATCTTGATGCAGAGCCCCAGACAATGTTTCAAATATTGGAATAGTAGTGGAGTAAAATCATAGGTAACATCTCACAGAGTTCATGAGCATGTTTTTCCCAAAAGAAAATTTTACGAAAATTTAATGATGATGAAATTCGTGATCAGTAACCTTAAAAACCCTTGTATACTAAATTTCGTAGAAATCAATTGTATTTTAAGTCTGCCATTTTATTTTCGACAATTTCAAGCTTCGACCCTGAAAAACCTTAAATGCTATATTTCGCGAAAATCTGGTTAATTTTGTTTTAAAAACTGTCTATTGTTTTTGGAAATTTCAATATCATATTCGTGATTTGCAACTGAAAACATACATAATGAATCACATATTTTTTATAACTGAGTAAGTCCCAACATAATCAAATCCAAAATAAATTGTAAAAATAATAACCTCTGGAATATAAAATGAATACCGATTTCCACAAATTGTGTTAAAAACTTAAAATATTAGTTTCACCATTCTGCACTTAAAATTTGTTGTGGCATATTAGCCAGCAGCAACACTGAATACCGTAAAATATTCACGTGAAGTTTATCTTTGCACCTCCTCAATATTCGCAACCTCGAACTCCAAACAGCTATTATTTAAAATCACTGACCATGAAAACTCCAAGTGCTTAATTTTATGCAAATTGAATAATTTCGTGAGTTTTGTGCACGATATTTCAGGGAAAGGTAGTACAGTAGATATTACACGATTCAAGATAATTATCATAATAAAGTTGTTCGTAATTTCTGAATGTGTGCCTACGACTATTTCAAGTTGTATTTCAGGGTTCGCAATTCCTTCATTTCAGAGCTAGGGGAAACTTGCCTTGGTTGCTCTCCGACCCCATTTTCGTGGGTTGGGTGTACTGAAACACACGTAGAAAATCAAAAATGAAGTATGTATGTAATATTTCACAGGATTACCTCTTAGCGGGACATAAAAGTAGATAAAATAAATTCCATTAAACCCCACTTAGCTCATTCTACCCTACAGCCGGTAGCAACCACAGAATTATAACGTTGCTTTTATTACGCCTCAAATTTTATCCGAGTATTAATCATTGACGACAACCATAACATTGTGTCCAAGAAAGCAGTAACCGAGACCAGGGCAGAAATTCTGTTCGCTTTACGCCGTTGGCAGTTTTTATGAGCATTTAAAATAATTTTGAATGCGACATTAAAAATGTTCTACCTTAAATAAAAAAGAAAGGATCAATGAAGAGTTCAAGGGAATTACTTAAAGACGAAAAACAAAATTATTTTTAAAACATGTGTGAGCGCCGGGACTTGCGGTTCAGATGTATAAACAACTTCCCAGAGCGCTGCGCGATCTCCTTGTCATCGCCAGTAAAGTACAAGTAAAATAAAGTAGGTGCATGTAAATCGCGGCAAGTAGTGTTCAGCCGTGTCTCTGGTTAATTGCATCAGGTGGAGCATCCAAAATTACAACTACACCGCTTCCAACAAATGCAAGTGCTCGTGGTGGCGGAGGAAAGCAATTTGCCTGAACAATAAAACTCCAGCCAATTCACTTGTCTTGCCTGCCAGATTGCCAGTCAACTTGTCTTGCCTACAAAAACCATGCAAGTGAGTTCACAAATGGCAAGTAACTTGAGCCACCTGACTTCGTGTAAACCGATCTTAAGTATCATAGCAATCCTTTGAAGTTGAGAATTTTCGGTATATTCGGCCATATTGGATCCGTCATCTTTAATTTACATTTCGATAATAAATTCAATATCAGCGACCCCGAAAAAATAAAAGGACACAATTTCATAGAAATTCCTTAACTGAGGGCACCGGGAACAACCGGACTGTACTGTACGCGAACGGCTTCCTTCACTAGTTTAAGATTACGCAGTACGGCTGTTGTATCGACAAATTTGAGCTCTGTGGCAGACACGATAATAGCATTGCCGGAATAGATAAATTTAAGAGCTGTACTTGGCTCCCCATGTTTATAGTTTGAGTTGGCCATAAATTATTTAAAGCATAAACCCGGAAGCAACATGCTTTACGAGTTCATAAAACCAAAACTCCAGACGAACCGTACGTAATGTTCTATGGAAACGATGCGGATATTTTGAGGTACTTCAAACGCTGAATATTCCCATTACGTATGAGATGCCTTTCCCAATCCAGGAAGTCACAGCATTAATGCCACTGAATTTAATTCGTCAGTAGAGTGGTTGATGCCCTTTCACATGTACCTACGCAAAGGGCTTTAATAAAATACTTACAAAGGGAATTAAACATGTATCCGCGGTGTTTCCTTAACTGGGATGCCATTAAGCGGGAATGGGAAAAGTTATGGATGTTTAAATTGACTTGATTCTCCTTCCAAGGGTTATATTATCCTGCTACTGCAATAACTTAGCGCACACAAAAGAAGCTCTAAATAACATCATTAGCAGGCGATGAGTTTCTGCTTTTAGTGAAGTGAAGCCTCGCAGTTACACAAAGGAGGGAGACAGGTTTGAGTGCCCTAATGTACGTAATGTGTGGCTAATAGCACATTCTGTCGGAAGACTAAAATGAAGTTTTGGCGTGCCAATGTGTACATAAATGAGAAGCAACAAACAATAGGAGGTCGCCTTAAAGCTCCGTGCCATACTTCTGGCAAAAAAGGAAAGAAATTCAGACGAACGTGCATAGTACACAATACTGCAAAGATTTTGTTCTTGCCGCAGAAGGCATTTAGTAAAATTTTCTTGGTGGTACTAATTATGCTCTTGATGCTGAAATTACAGACACTCACAGCACTATTACCATAACTACAAATTTGAGGTTTTTTTCTGAAGAACTTCAGGAGCTGCTTAAAATTATCCCAGAAGAAAATATGCTGGTTGACCATTTTCGACTGCTGAGTGCTGAGTTTAAGTTTTTTGTGTTATGAAAATTTAATGAGAGGAACTAGAATTGAAAAGCGTTAATATGTACCATACATGTGTGCGTGCATATCCCTTCTATTTGAAGTTTGTTTAATATTCATTTATGGCTTTTTTACGTATTTTATCGCAGCCGAGCCGTGCACAATGAAGAGGTGAAGCAACTAAAAAAAATTATTTCACTCTTTTCCACCAAGCCGAGTTCACGTAGAATTGGATGTGAAGCAATTTAAAGGCAATAAAATTTTAATATAGATTTACACTTTTTGTGTATTTGCGTACACTGAACATGAAGTGTTTTCATTTACGATTGCCAACAACTACATGATAACGTGTGTGGACTGTGGATTGGTACGTACCAGTAAAAGCAAATATTTAAAATATGTATTTTCGAGTGGCCTACGGTAATATAATTTGGGATTATTAAACTTGAAATTCTTTAATTTTTTTGTAACAAAACAATTATTCAAATACTATAGCTTACGACTTGTGATGATTTGGCATTGCTATTACAACCATTAAACGAATAATAACAAAGTAAAACAACTACCGAAGTATCCTAGTTCTATACTCATAGATATTTATTTTCGATTAATAAAAATTAAAAAATAAAAAAATAAATAAATGATTATCTTTAACATGTTCGCTGTCAGACAATTCTTGCAAGGCTCCAGTTGAATACCCTGTGCTCTTACGAGAATATTGGCGTATTGGTTTTATTACTTATAAGGATGCCAAATGGGGACATGCTGATTAAAACTATGAGACTGACTTCATAAGCTATAAAAAGCCTTTAAAAATACTGTTCATAAAATCGGAGCTTAGAGTGCTTAAAAGAGCATGACTCAGTTACGAGGAATGCTTCGTTTCATATAAAATTGCATTCATAATTTTCATTCGCCATAAAAGATATAAAACCTGATACAGTCAATGAAAGTTCAGTATGTATTGTCGTCAAGCATTACAGATTTATTTGAATATTTATAGTGAACTATCCGAAAATATTAGTCCAATCATTATACTCCGCCATGTAAAAAATGTCGTAAAAAGTGTGTCATTCCAGCTACACAGGAAAATATATAGAAATACTATTATATAATCCCGTAACTCTGTGTTCTACGGCTTCTTGGTAAGTTAAAATATTTTCTTTATTACCTTTTTGGTTCAAAACGTTTTTCTGTAAATTTAATATTTACCGAGATGTAGCACATCAAACAGCGAAAAAAAATTTATTATATACCTAACATGACATACATATGTATGTACATAATGAAACGGTTTTTGTATTAGAATTCGAATTCAAATGCAACGGGCTCATTTGCCACTAGATGTAAGTTCGGAGTAGGAGGGTTGTCTCAGTCTGTTGAGGCTTGGAAGTAGATCAGCAATAAATGTCTGAAAGGTAAACACTGTCGTTTGAGTTCTTTCCGTGTTATACCAGTTTACAATCTCAGAAGTGGGATCCAGCCCTTGAGAAAATAAAATTAACGTGCGCTTCGTGATAATTGTGTCAGTAGTCTTTGAACTATTGTCGACCAAGAAACTCAATCGGGAAGAAAGTGTGAAATATGGAAAAAATCGAGTATCACGCCGTAATCAAGTGACCACTCCAGAAATTCTTGAAAAAGTCGAAAAATTAACATAGAAAGATGTTCGACTAAAGAAGAAACACACGGAGAATGGTTGGAGTATTCGATACGACCATTTTTAAAATTCTTCATGGTCATCTTGGCATGACTAAGGTCAGCGCAAGATGGGTGCCGAGAATGCTCACGCAGCTGCAAAAATGCTTCCGCCCACAAGACTCGTGTTGCGCTGGCTGCCCTGCATAAGGTGGACTTCGATATTTTGAATCACCCACCTTATAGTCCAGACCTGGCTAGCAGCTATTATTACCTGTTCCCAAAATTTTAAAAAAGAACTGCATGGAAAGAAATTTACCAGCGCTGAAGAAATTAAGGACGCAGTTTTGGAATATTTTTCAGCCAAGAACAAAACATTTTTTTATGAAGGTATATCCGTACATAAGCTAATTGAAAGGTCTGAAAAATGTATTCGTCTTTCAGGAGATTTGGTTTTTTTCTTTTCACTCCTTGTCTCTCATTCCGCGAACGTAAAAACGCCCCTCATAGCATCCGATCCGGTACATTCCGGCAACCTGTCAAATTTGAGCTTACCAGATGCTGTGCAATTGGTTACAATGAACCGGACCGGAGCGGATCGGAGCGGATCGGAGCGAAGAGTTGATCAACGTTTTAATTTGTCGGAACCGTCGAAACGCACAACCTCACAAAATTGTTGTCAATTGTCAGTGAATATCAGTTGTGCGCGCAAATCTCCGGTCGGAATGGATCACATGTCCAGTCCACCCCTCAAAATTTGTCTCCTATAATTGCTTGAAAACTGTACGGATTCCCTGCTGTCAGTCAAACGTACATCAGAAAACTGATGTAAGTTTTCTTCAAGATTCAAAAATTAAGAAATGACGATTCCAACAAAATTGATTCCAAATTCTATCTGGGAACTGATTGAAAGCTTAGTAGGTACTACACGAATTATCTAATCTAATCGTAATAGGGTATATTAATGTAAAGTGCTTTTACAAATTTCCGCATCTCTTAATATCCAAAACAGGCAATTATCTCCTGAATAATATAACAAAATTGAATTGCGTCTGGTCTCCTAGGCATTGTGGTTTATTTTAACCCATTTTACGCTTGAGAGAAAGAAATACATAAATTCAGTTATTAAGGCCGTGGGAAGAGAACCCTACCAGGTAACTAAGGGTTAAATAAACAATTAAATAAATAGCAGCGCAAATCCTGCCTTACAGTAAATACCACGCAATTAACGCATGAAATATGCTATAATTAAATTAGGAGGAAGGATCTCAAAAAGCAAAAAGTTATGCGAAATCAAAGCGAGTAGGTAAAATGAGCAATTACCTAGAAGGGTAAGCTCCACGGCAGACATTAAAGGCCTCTCGACGAGCAAATGAAATGATGGAAAGAATATCATAAAACATCCCCAGAGAGTGGCAAAATTGGAGGGTTTCCGCTTCAGTAGAAAGGTACGAGTATATATTCATGGTCGTTACGTTTCTATGATCCCTTGAGGAAAACGGTTGATTCCTGCTCCTTATTTGCTCTTCATTGTGGGGCCCGATTAAATATGGTAATTTTCCAGGGGCTTCCGGCAAATAATACACTTTCCTACCTACTTGCCATTTTCAATAACAAACTCTCTTTGAAAGCTTCTATGGCAAGCAAAAGGGAATTGTTATAATTAATCACTTTCGAATTCAAATTTTTAAAGAAGTTATGCTTCTGGTAATTCCCAAACAATAGCAGAGCTCTCCATCAACGTTTTCCCAGAACAGGCCGCTACCGCATTGTAAAGACTCCAGACGCCTTGAGGCAGCATCGTACTGATGAAATTTAAAATACAAACGTGGAATTAAATTAGGAAACTTTTCGGAGAAATTTCTGAAAATATAATTTTTAAACATTCACGCTTAGCGCGTACCCGTAGGAACCTAATTAAAAGCCAGACGCGCCTTATTTCGCGCTAATTACCAACACCAAAATAATTCCTGAAGTAATAATGAGAATCCACACCTTTCCCGCCAGGCAATGCACAGGCCTTAATTATCGCAGGTAAAGATTCGCCTCCGGTTATACCTTTCCTTTGTTTCCAGAACCCCAAGAAGACGAAATGATTAAGATCTCCACGATATCAGTTTTCCGCGACAGCTCCCCACGATACGATGGAAGGAATTTTATCGATTTTACTCGCGAAAGTGCTCCTCATAAATTCTGTCTCGTAGAGGGCCGACCGAGGATGGATGTGTCGCCAAAAAAGCTTGTAATTTTGCGAAAGAAAGCTCAGGGCAGTGATTTACCAACTTCTTGTCGCGACTACACAGCACCGATGGTGCGTAAAGCCACGTTAGGCCTACTTTAAGACGCTAACACGGCGCACCGAAGTGGAAGATGGCTGGTCCGGGGTGTTGGGGTGTTGGGGTCGTCTCTCATGCGAGCTGGAGCTTCTCCGTATCCTTTCAAAATCTGCACAATACGTAGCTTGGGTAGATATTATTTCTTCGGCTCCAGGAATGTGCGCTGGACCTGAGTGCTGACATCACAGCACATTTTCCTTATCTACTTTCAGATCCTTTACATAAGGCAGAGCTTTGTATAGTAAAAGCTCGGGATACAGTGGACTGTAAAATATACATACAGCCATGTCTTCCAGCATTCGGGACTCCTCGGTTGAAAGCATTTACTCTCGCGAAGTGATGCTGATTTCATTCATGGACCAGGATGGTGCCTCATTCACTATTTGTAAACAGTATGTCGCAATCGTTCCTCGGGAACGCACGGTTTTGCTCTTGGCTTAACACCCCAAAATTTCAGATCGAAGTCAATCAAAACAGAATTTAAATTTGACTGAGCATTTAGGGAATCTTCCGTAGCATAAAATAGTAAAATGCTCTCTGTGATTGAAGTGAATATTGTTCTTAGGAACTAGGAACTGCAATTAATTAATAATGTGCAAAGCAATTGCTTTTAATTGATCACTAAGGCCAAATAATTGCAGTACCCAACCAAGTAGAAATAGTAACGTATGTGCAAGTGAGAATCCGTGCATTTACAAATTAAACTGAAACCCACAGCTGTAAGTGTCGGCTCCCTGGGGGCAATTAGGGTGCTCAAGGCAGAGAAATCTCAGAAGCCTTATACCAAATTAAATATCGTCGGGTTTATAGGGAGTTCGACTTTTTGCACTCAAGCGTCAGCCACCACCATCGTTTGCACCTGAGAGCATTTCCAGGACGAACTAAAGGACAAATAATTACTTGGAAAATCTAATTTACGTGATATTAGCTGCTCGAGGTTGAGTGATTAGTGGATGCTCAATACAGGTGAGACCTTTTGCTGCCACCAATGCAATGTTCGGAATAACTTTTAATAGTAGCAATGTTTAATAACAGTTTGATTACGCTGTCAGTCAAATTAAAAAGTTTTAAATACTTTGTGAACTTTACAGGTCTTTTCATTAAACATTTTGTAATTTAGGAAAACAACTAAGAATCTTCTCTCGATGCTTTAGTAATACTTACAATTCCCTCGGAAGATGGGTATCTCAATTTTGTTTGTCATGTTGAGTAATAGGTTCTATGAAACCTTGAAGGAAACTGAAGGAAACTTCACAATTTATTGGTACGTTTTGAAATCGTGATTCGAGGCATTTGGTACCAACTATGTGATCATATAAAAATAATCATCATCCATTACACTGTCTACTCAGAGGAGTGACTACAAAATTACCGCCCTCGGTTTTTGATGTTATATGAAATGTAAATGACTTGGCTTTTCAAAAATATTTTTTTTATTATTTATTTATTGTCAGCTGTAAAATCAACAAATAATTTTTCGTATAAATTTCTTTAAAAATATATGTTATAGTTTTTGAATTTTCAAGAGAACAATATTCCATATTTGGGAATCGGAGCTTGGAACACCTAGTTTCACTTTTACAATTCTACTTCACAAAAATCTGCGGTAGGGCTCACCATACATTCCGACTCACGATAATATGGTCGAGGAAGGGGGTGAGAGTGTTCACTACCTTTTTTTTGATTTCCAATTACTGAAACCTTTTCATCGATACCCATATTACCAGGGTCGTTTGATATTTTCATTAATCGAGGGGGTGGAGGGTAGGAGCGGGGGGTGTCCACTATAGTACATCCAAACATTTAATATAAAAACTGACTCCAAAAAATCTCGAGCCCTAAAAAGTTTTAAATAATTTCACTTGAAAATCCTCTGCTACTACTTTCAGATTTTTGAAGTTGGTGCGAAAACCTGACTGGTGTATTAATACAATACTTAATAACGAAGACATTTCATTTTGTCTGAATTATTTTGTATTGGATAGAAATCAGTCGGATTTTCGCACCGAATTCAAACATTCAGTAAAATCTTAGGTTTCAATGTTGGAAGTTTAAAAAAAAAAAAAATTATTTAAAACTTTTTAGGGCTTGAGATAGTTTGGAGTCGATCAATTAATTTTTTTTATTTCAGTTTTTTTAGTGCAAGTTCTCTAACTTTTTATTATATTTTATAAATCGATTCCTTTTATGAAGTCGGATCGATTGGATCCGAGTTTCCAAACTTTGATCGCAGATTCGACATCAGCGATCCCCACAGCTCCCTAGTATTCGATTTCATAGCTATCACTTGACTTCAGTCGCCATATTGGTTCCGCAATTTTGAATTTTCAAATTTTTCAAATTCGCAATCAGCGAGTTCAAAAACCCTAAAGTATTAAATTTAACCGCAATCACTTGATTTCATTTTTAAATTTTGATAGCACTTTCGAAATCAGCGAGATTATATCAGCGAAAGAAACATCAAAATCGGTCCAGTGGTTCTTGAGAAAATAGCATACAAACAAACAAACATACATACAAATACCTTTTTTTTAAGTCGGTTAAAACTTTGGTAAATTATATAAGGTGCGGAATGAAGTTGATTGCGACGAACACACATCAATCATAGTTATATACAACTTATTTCTTTGTCATATGAATAATTTCTATTCATATCTAATTCCTAAAAAGCAACATCATTCTGATGGGTCAATTTAGTTCATTAGTTGCTGAAGTTCGCAACAAAATTGGGCTGCTGTTTATTTCAGTAAAAGAAGAAATATCTTTTGTCGCAATGACAAATTGAGCAATTTGGACAAACAATGACAGAATTATTAATGAAAGGAGATTGCGTAATTCAAATAATTGTCTCACCACTCCGCCATACATAATATACGTACCTATACCGTTGAGAGGTTGAACCGCCAGGATATTTGGATGCTCAACGGGCAATATTGATTCAAATCTGAATAACGAAGTATAGATGTACATGGGGAGCAAAATCTCTAACAATAGGTGGGTAGTCCAGCTATCCAAGTGCTTTGTTAGTCTACATCGAGTTTGATATCCGTTATGGCGGAAAAACTATACTGCGCCGAATGAAAAAGTTCCATGTAGAAGAAATAATTCAAACAAGTTTTTAATTATTCAAATGAAAGAACTTGTTTGTTCCTGAATCAATGGAATTGTGATAACGCACTATGGAGATGCGAAATTATAAAACCGAGTCGATGGCAGAGTCTTTCAACAGAGAGTTAATATAGGTTGAAGAATTTATTCCAAAAAACACACTATACAACAGAGAAGGATTTATATTCCGTTTTATTAGATATTGAAAAACGGATGAACAAATTGAGATTGACCTATTCTGAAATTTCACTCGCAAAGCATTTAAAAACTGTTTCTTATTTTCGTATTGCCTGATGGTGCAATATTACTACTAACTTGTTAACTAAATAAATGAATTTATTAAAACGTTCACCGTATCTGACTGAATTAATAATATAATGTAAAATGTATAGTTAACTTGGCTACTTTTAGTTATTGGAAAAATGGATCTTGGTCTTGCAGTCACGTTATTCGTCCAGGTCAAATGCAACAATAAGACCAAAGGTAACAATAAGTAGGTACCTGCTTGTGTTAAAAGGAAGACCAACGCTCGGGCAGCAGGCGTAGGTCCATTCTGAAAAACGTACGCAAAGCCAAGAACGAGCTGGAATGATCACATTATTTTAAAGTAACTATTGTACCTGCATTAAGTGTCAAAGATATAACATAGATTTTTTTTATTTCTCCTACATATGTAATATATTGACTGAAGTCATTTTAAAATGGACTTGACAGAATTTCTCTCAAAATGATAAACATTATCGAATCCATGCCTAAGTAAATTGCTAGTGATTCAGCACTAGCATTTTGTTTATTACTGAAACCATTTCAAAAATTTAAGTGTAGGTAAAACTAATGCTTCCATTCAAAATTAAGAAATTTAAATAGAAAATAGAAATTTCGAAATAGTGAAAAAACATTTTTATCCGTGAGAATGGGTTTTATCGAAATTGACCAGATAAATTGAAATATCTCGATAACCAATAGATGTAGTGTATTGCGAATGAGCTCAATGAAAGAGGCTTGGAGAGTAGTATAATTAAGAAAATATATGAAGTTTTAATGACTAATAGCGTTTTAGGAAAATGGAATAAAGAGTTAAAGAGATGGGAATTTACTGTTTATTTTTTTTTTTTGCAAAAATACGGTTGGAGGTAAGAGTATGAAAATAGTTTTAGAAAATATAAAACATGTGGGGCAAGGTGTGTACGAAATTTGGAATAAAAATATTAATAAATGTAGAAAGTGTGGGTGTTCAAATTGGGAAATTTTTAAGAGCGGCAAAAAGTAACCCCAGCCGTTTGGAAATAAATTGAAAAATTGTATTTATTTATAGTTAAAAAATTATTAGGAATAGGTTACAGTTGTCTATGAGGGTATTGTGTATGAATTTACGCTTAATTTAATGAGACCACCCACACTCCGCTGGAACATAATGGAGAGGGGGCGCAGAAGGGAGGGTATGTAAAATTAAAGAATAACAATTTAATAATATACCGGGAAACACCGTATCAGGACAAGCTAGTAAAAAATAAAGCAATGCCAGCTGCGGGTCTGCTGACGAAATACTCCCCTTTAATTGTGCCTAATAAGATATATGTTACATGATATATCTACAATCTGCGTTCATATAATATATCTACATTACAAAGGTTCGCAACCCAAGGCGATTTCACTTGGCTCTACTCGGGGAACGACATTTCCAGTTACAAACCACTTCTTTCGGCTTCTTTTCGGGAGGCTCCCACCCTCGGTAATTTAACCTTGCGAATTAACCCAATTATGTAAACAGTTCATTCGGACATTAATTGAAGAATTAATTACGTTGCTTATTTAATACAGTTTTCCATGCGGTGTTCTATACATGGAAGGACTGTTCGCGCATCAAAATTGGTAACCGGGCTCCAGGTGCATTCGAGCTTCTTAACATGACACCGGTGCAGCGCTCACTCAGCTGTGTTGCGGGTTAGTTTAGTGGGTCATCGTTGGGAAGTAATCCAGAGGGTCATTGTACATGCCAGGGTATGACCAAATAAAAATGTACGACCAAATTAACCCAGTCCTTAATAAAATTCCACCCCAAGTGGCTCTACCTTTGTAAAGTAAAAAGGATTGAGGTGCTGAGGAGTAAGTTTCGGTCGACATGATGCAGCTGGTGTAACATGTTTAATTCCATTATTGGACTATCCAACGGAGTAGGGTTTTGTGATTTTTAATGCACTCCCAATTCTCCTACTTTTTTTATTGTTTGGGTTAACCGGATTTTTTACTCAACAATATTTAGCAGTAGCTCTGTTCACCTCAATAAAAATTACTTCTTTTTAACTGTCTCAATATTATCAACAAACTTAGAGCTCAAAACTATTTTCGACATTTCATAGCTCTAGTTAAAAATAAATTTCAAGAAAAAGCCAAAAACAATTTTTAGTTTCTATGAAGGATTAACTCACACAGTAAAAAATTTGTTGAATATTGCAACATTAAATATGGTAACATTTTAAATTGTTTAATATTAAAAATACACATTTGTGTAAAAATACACGAAAAATGATTGAAATCGGATTTTATGGGTAATATTACTTAAAACAATTAAAATTGATAATGAAGTTTAAAATTACACAGCCATAAATTTAAAATCACATTTGTGGAGTCAATTTTACAACACAATCAGTGTAAAATTCATATAAAGTGGATTTTCCACCTCAATCAATTTAAAATCCCCATTCAACCAGGGAAGAGCTGCTGCCTGCTTGTTCTTGTTATGCATTTAATCACATTTTCAGTGTTTATGAGGAACTTAATGTTTCTCAACGCCATTTTTAATTTGATTTCATACATTGCGAATGACTGTTTCAAATTGCAATTCCAATTTAATTTTATGAAAGGAAAACATATAATTTAAAATTTATTCTTTCAGATGCAAAAATTGCATTGATGTTTTAATTTCACAGACATTGGCATTGACAATGTACCAAGTCACAAATAGGCTTTTATTTACACGAATGCTACACTCTAATTAATTATAAATTGAATGAGAAGTCAATTTTTACTATTATAAATTAAATGGAAAGTTCAATATATCTATGTAACATTGCTAACAATACCAAGTATAAATTGCATAATCTGTTACATACTATACTGTGTAAAATTGCATTTAATGGGCTAAACAAATTCCAACTCAAGTAGTAATTTTACATCGATCACATAATTGATTTGCACTTTGAATTGATTTTTTTCGATTTACAATTTAATTTTAAATGTGAAGTGTGTTTTCACCACAATCGTTGTTGGCAACAAATTGCCAACAATTATTCCTGTAAAAAAGTTTTACTGTATAGCTATTATGTATACTATCTAATCAGTATTAAACTTTATGCATTTCTGTTTGTTTAGATGAGGTGTATCACCCCACACATTTTTGTGCACATTATAAAAACACCGTCTATTATGAACCGTTGGTTGATTGCGATAATGCGGCGGATTGTTGACATCAAGGATAGTTACTTTCATGATTATTTGCTGCGTTATGGTGTGTTTGTCTCTTTCTGTTTGTTCGAAGTGTTCGTATTTTCTGTGTTTCTGTTTCCTACGCCTTCGTGAGGTTTGCATTCTGGTAATTCGACTGCCTTATCAATAGTAAATTTGAATAAAATTACTGCTCAATCCACAGATGAAAATTTTTCAAACTAATTTCTCTCTAAGCTCTCTAAATTCATACATACATATACCTAAATGTCTAACTTTTGGATTTTGAGTTTAATTTGTATAACATCATTTAGTAACGTTAAAAGTCTCAGAAGTTCACGAGTAAATTACAGTGAACGATCTTAAAGTGAACTATAAATAATCAGATCGTTATACCCGAACACCGTTATATTCGGATTAAAAAAAAAAACAAAACAACGCACCCTTATTTTCAAGATGACGGAAAAATGGGAGGGAGTGGAATCCCGGAAACGCAGTTTTATACTCACCATTGACCACCCCAACAGATTAAAAAAATATATCCGCTGCCTACCCAAAATGTTTACTAAAATTACCATTTGAATGGACTAGTTCTTGTACAATATACACAAGTTGAAAGGCTGCCGATCTTTTTCCGCTGGATTTATTTTGCATGAATTTTCTTTTGTTGGAATGTCAGTCTGGTATGAATATTTTTTCAACCAATTTTTATTACACTTTCTAGGTGCTGTCACTCTCGTCGTACAGGATTGGGCTCTTTGTTTATTCATGTTATTGTACTTAATTAACGCAAACAATGAGTAGTTCAAAAGGCAGCCTGATATAAGACATTTCTCAAAATCAGTCTTGTGCTCCCGGTCTATGACAATGAAATCTTAAAATTGATATATGGAAGAAATATTTATCATCCATCCATCCTCCAGAGAAAAAAATAATAAAATATGAAGTAGCTTTATGAGTGGAGCAATATATAATATAAGTTAGAATCTGTTCGTTCACCTTGAGTTTTGCGATGTCGGAAGCATGGGACGTTTCCCAATTGCCAGAGGAGAGCAGCACGCTTCCCGCACCCAAGATCCCGAAAACCCGAAAATCTAGACACCCAACCACGTGAAGAAGTTTTACTTTTAAAAAAAAAAAGAGAAAAATAAGAACAATCAACATTTTGCCTATTCACCTATTTCTTATTCATACATACTATATACGAGTATCTACGATTGTGGGTAGAAAACACCGCCCAAAGGGAAAGAGTAAATTACTTTTACATAACTTATAAAAGATTCATTATAATTGGATTACATTCCATTTGTGCTGGCCATTAAAGACCAACTGTTTGTTAATAAACGTGAGGAAATTCGATATTTGAAAATAAATACATGTCCTAGTCCGATAGGATAGACACAACACAATTAACTTAATTATCTTAGATTTCCACGTAAAATATATTTCTCGTTTATTACGTAGATTCCTCTCAATTGTTGCCAAGGCAATATATTCCCTACCTGTAAATAAGATTGGCCTCTCCTGACTTCTAACCTAATATTGTAACAAAAGTTTTTATCATAGAAAGAAGCTTCTATGGAATTCGTACAAATCCCGGAGAAAAAAATTCTTTGATCTTGTAACAATATATTGAATACGTTCATTACTAGGAGACAAATTTAATATGTTCGTATTGTGCCAGTTTAACAGAGAAATATTGAAGAGATCAAATTCTAACTTTGTTCGTCTGAATATGTTGCAATTTCGTGAAAGAACATTTCAACCATGTATAACGTGGTGGTGCTATAAATAAAACATAAAACGGTAGTTTCTTTTTTAATTTCAATGTAGTGGAGAGAAAACAAATTTTCCCATACTCGCATCTGGGCAACAACATTCACTGGTGCTTGTGCTAGTGTCAATCAATTCAAATTGTAGGGTTTTCGCTGTATCCCTAAAGTTTCTGCGGAAAAGGGTGTTTCATGGTGCTTCTGCCGCTAGGACGAATGAATGGGATCCAGAAATACCATTAACCGCTTTTCATTCGTTTTCTTTGAGAAAGAGATACGAATACATATGTAGGAAGGTATTTTACTTCATGCCTATTTTGTGAACCACACTGAAGTTATTAAAGTCCCTCAAAAACTATGGCCTTTCCATTTACTAGAATCGGTCCTGTTGTATAATTTTGTGCAAAGCACAGTAAGAGTACTATCGCTTGCCGAAGTTATTCAACTCAATTTCGGATACAGGGTATCTTCGTAATTACGGTATGTTTCAGGGGAGTCCGTTTCATATTATGCTAATGCAAACTTTGGTAAACATGAAAAAAAAGGCGAGAATTACAGCTTGCAGGTCAGTGAGTAACTGGAGAAAGTGATATGGTGATATGGTCTGGTGTTCCCGAACCTTTGGGAATCATATGCGGGCGGAAAAGAAATAAGTAGGGGGTAATTTGCTTCGCATTCATTTGGACTTTTGCACGTGTTCAGATGGAATCACAAAATCTTACGAGGCGTTAAATCAAGCTAAAACTAATTCGAAAGAAATGTGTGCTCTGAGGTCAAGACCAAGCCCAAGACCAATTGGAACAACAAATGGTACGAACAATTTATGCCTCATATTTTTCGGTATTACAAGGAATTATTTGCAAAACGTTGTAAAAGCTTTTATTACATACATAGAAAATTTTTCCTATTGAATACAACATCCGTGCTCTCAACCAACTTCCACCACATTCAAAGAAGATTAAATATTTTAATTGGCAGGAAAGTTACAATGCCCCGTAAACATTTTAAGCATAATACATATAGCGTTGAGAAACTCAAGACTCTCACTTTTTGTAGCTTTTTTACGGCATTGAAACATGCTGAAAACTTTGCCTGTGAACTTAACATAAGAATTTTCAAACATGTCGGAATTATGGCATGTTAAACAAATTAATTTGAATTACTTTTAGACAGGGAGCGAACTTTGTGGGTGTCTAAATATTTTTCTTCTGTACTGCTGAACATATTATTTTAATAAAAATATTCTGAACACGTTCGTATAAAATTAAAAACAAGATAAATATTTAGCAAGACTTTTCACATCTGTTTAAAAAAAAAGCGGGCAATTGCGTGTAGCATGTACTAAGTAGCAAGACTTATTTTTTATTTCGTTAAGATTGTAAAAATAAAAACAATTCAGCCTCATTGAAATTTATTTTTTTTGTCGAAACTGTACAATAATTTATCAGTAAGTATTAGGCCTTGACCATGCACTGCATAACAGGCCCCGCGCTGGCTTAATCCGGTACTGACTGCACATAGTGGAGAACTAACAAAGTGGAGGTTCACGCAAGACATCTCGGACAGATGGCGGAGTTATATGGCTGTAATATACGGATAGACCGGACTTGACGTAATTATAAGGGTTCAGATTGTGCATTTCGCTACGGAACCCTAAAATCAATGGCTTCGATTTTTCTTTTCTTGTTACAATGGATTTATAATTCTATAGAGAATGGACCATTTTGTTTTTTTTGTGTGTAGGTACTCATTAATACACTTATGGACAAAAAAATAAATACACTAACGTAAAATCATATAGTTTTTTCTTGCAAGGACTGCATTCTGTCAATACAATTACCAAAACTGGTGCATTCACTATCATGGCATCTGACAAAGCCAATATCTAAAATTTTTTAAATATCTAATTTTTAAATGTTTTGCAATTAAACATACTAGCTGACCGATACTGTGCGTAATGTGTAATATTCACACGGATCAGCTAGTTTCCTCAAATTTAGAATCCCTACAAACGTTCAAAACATCAGTAACTGCTTCTATCGTTTCATACAATTCTAGGACGTAGAGATTTTACTTCTGCAGTTATTTCTTCAATATCTCTATGCGATCGAAATTGTTAATCATCATTGTTAAATGAAATATGCACTGGTACGACTCCATATAATCATAAAATCCCGACGCTTTGGCTGAAACCACACTATCGATTTCCTTATCCACAGAACGATCATGGTAAAATTGCATCTGTTGTGCGTAAGTTTCTCATACAGTCTTCAGAGATTTTATGCTTATATATATGTATAAACAAAATAAATAAAAATGTATATAAAATACACCTAAATGATGATTTAATGCGGAAAATGTCGCGATATGATAAGGAGATAAGAATTCTTTCATCGGAAACCGATTAATTAACAGAACTCAAAAACGTACCTGTGCCTCCCCTTATCATCGAAACAGCGAATTTTTTGCAGACATTATTCCGGAAATTGAAATTTCTCAAGTGGGTGTAGACTGTAGCTGCCCACCATACCCACATTATATGCCGGACCTGTATACTCGCGTCCCCCTGTTACACAAATCTTAAATAAGTCTAAATTCATTCACTTTTACTTTATTGTTTTAAAATATAGGGCGCATAATAGGATGTTTTGACGGAATCTACCTAATTAGACAGATGTAGTGACTATCTGTAGACATAATGTTAGTTGTCTACTTACGTAAAATAGTGGCTAATATAAATAAAGTCGTTTAAATACGTTATCTAATCAAATTAGCTGGTTAAAAATCAGGACTTAACTTTCCTATTTTCTCGGAATTTTCTTGCTAATTCCAAAATAAACTAATTTGTGTGATTAGAATCGAAAGTTGAGCGAAGGGTTCGTTCTTCTCTATATGCACACTTGTGTGTACAGAGCATATGAAATATATTGGACGGATCTCCCAAAGAAAATTCTTTTCTACTTTTTAAAATAAAATTCTCAATACGGACACGAAAAAGAAAAATGCAAATAGTAATCAGTAAAAGCAAGAAGTTCTCTAATCCAATTGTTGAGAAGAGTAAATGTATTTTTACAGTCTCCATACCACCCCACTGTTATATAGCACCATCGCATCGTAATAAAACCCTTTGGTTTGAATATAAAATGAGCTCATCTTCAGTTTTATGGGGCAGTGTGAGGATAAAACTTTGCCTTGCTTGCACTAATAACTCTTTCGCATGAAGGAGCAATCGTACAATTTTCTGACACCTGCACCTCATTAGTGGATGCCCGCCCGGTTCGTTAAATTCTGGTATCAATTTAAGAGGTCATGCTACCCAGAAAATGGACTAACCTAAAAAAGTTTTTAATATATTCTCCAAAAATTCTCATTTTAATTGTTATTTGTGAACGTCTTTCAAATTGAGTTATCAAATCTCCGCGCCGTTTTTGCATACATATAACACTTGACAAGTACAAGGTACGGCAATTTTAAAATTGGAGTCGTATACCAGCCAGCTGACCATTCATCGAATGTTCATTAAAAACCATTTTTTCTATAAACGATTGGAAGATCTTGATGTCAGCCATATGTGGTTTCAACAAGATGGCGGTACGTGCCATACAGCCGGTGAAATGCTAAATTTATTGCGAGAAATTTCCTGGTCGTGTAATTTGAAGAAATGGTGATATCAATTGGCCGCCCAGGTCGTGCGATTTAACACCACCGGCCTATTTTCTTTAGGTCCACGTTAAAGTAGTGGTCTATAAGAATGATGACATACTGAAAGAGAAAATTGTAAATGTTATTTGTGAGATATAGCTCCAATTGTGTCAACACTTTATTTAGAATTTTAACAAAAGAATCGTCTGCTGCCAGGACTCACGTGGTGGTCACATACGGGATATTATTTTCAGAGTATAATTGCCACACAGAATTATTTCATAATCAATAAAGATTTCATTGATTATAATGCGCGTCCATACTTATCCAGTAAAAAATTTCTTTCATTATCTCATTCTACTTCAGATAAGTAAAAGTTTGAGCATTCAAATTTGTTCTATTTGATGTGCGCCCGTGAAACATTAACAACGTCTTACAGCCGGCTGACGACTTGTCAAAGGTCGTTTAAAGAATAGTGCTTGGAAACAGTGATGCCAGTTAATGAATTGTGGCGCCATCTGATGGTAATTCGCAACCAAATTTTAGACAACTCTCATATGGATTTTTTATTATCGTCATTCTAACAAATTTTAAAGCTCTATGAAGTGCACATTGATTTCGTATCATTCGTTCAGCGATTGCAAAAATATCTATTTGTCTTCATCAATCAACCTGTTTACGCCCTCGTAAATTTTACAATTTTATCTCGTCAAGCGCTGTCTTACTATTATTGATTATACCGTAATGTCTGACCTCTGAAATTCCTTCAGTACACTTCACCATCCAATTTGTGAGACTTATTTGGCCGTCAGATTCTGTCTTTGTGGTTTCGTTGTTATAAAATCCGAATTATGTAAAATGGAATGCTTTTGACGACTTGTTCGCCTCGCCGGCCGTCATATTATCTGCGGTGGAATGAATTCCCTTGAATAGAATTGTCATCCGCAGCGTAATTCTAAATAATTCAAAGCCCTACAGCCATTGATTTCGAATCATTATCAAATCGGGGTCTGTAGGCCATGGGGGCTCCAGGTGAATTAATTTACACGAATTCGCAGATGAAGTGCGTAATCGCGCTACGTTTTTCGGCTAAAATTAGCTTTTGTCATTGAGGAGTGTTTTCAGCACGTAACTTCCACCAAACCTGAGGCAATAAAGCTTTGATTGAATTTTTACAACTCCGCACTGGTCTATCATAAACTTAATTAGGATGGCATTTCCCTCCTTATTAGGCACTTTTAATTGTTGAAGAGATATATGTATGTTTGAATATGCACGGCACGTCAAGTGTAATAAGCACTAATTGCATACATATTTTGTGACTAAGTAGCAAAATTGACGTATGCATGTACGTGCCTGGAAGGATCTCATTAAGAACATAATTTAATATTAATTGCACACAATTCCAGAGGGAAATAAACCAAATTTATGTTTTCACAGAAGGCACACGGTCGTTCGTTGGCAAGATAACTTTACAATAATTTCATGATGTATGATAGTCGTACCGCTTTTTGTAATATATTATTACGCTTATTAATAGTAATTTTCCAATTAAATTTCTGCGATTTATGGCAACCTTGTGACTGAATTTTGTAAAACCGAATTATTTCGAATTTAAATTATCATTTATAGCTCATGCTCCCATGGCATTAAACAACAAATGTGATGGGAAATAAGATCAGTTATTTTGTTGTTTTTCATTTTATTATTAATTAATGGGAAAACGCTAAATTTACTTGATCACATATGTACATTTATGCATATTATAGAGCTATAGAATATAGGTAGATTGCTTCAAAATGATAAATGAAAAAACTAAAAAAATTAAAATGAAATAAAGAAATAAAAAACGCCTCCTCAATTCATTACAAATAAGATTATAGGTATAGAATGAAAGACTAAACAATGTTATAAATTGTTGTCAACGAAGAAGAAGAAACAAACAAATGTTTTATACGGACCATTTCTTAAACAACATTGTTTTCAGCAAAATTAGGGATCATAAGATAAGCCGGTAAAAATTGCTAGTAACTGATATTTCTCTATAATGTGTATTAATTAAATTCATCAAAATGAGTTTGTATTTTTCTACTAATTAATTAATTAAGAATAATTAAACGAACATTGAATAGGTCTACCATTGATCTGATGTTTTCTATAATACGCCCCATGCGTATTGAAGGTGAGTTTATAGCGCCAGTGAGGATATCATGCAAAGTTACATATAACACTCGGTACCTTTCTGCGTTTAGAGAGAGTGAGAGAGAGAGGGAGAGAAATATCAAATCCCAAGGCTTTATTCTGTATTCTGTCTGTCTGCAATACTTACTAAACGAGACAAATAATCAGAAACGAGTCGGTAAAATTATTGTATTGGTTGTTGGTGAAACTATCTTTGGATCAGTTGTGGACTATTGTTCTAGAGGTCCCGGGTTCGAATCTCACATGATTGTTTTGTTTTCTAAAGAGTTAGATAACAAGTGTAGCAGATATGAAAGTGGTCTAATGGGAGTAATGGCACCGTTTCCACTAATTATTACCACAATTAAATTGCCTAAAACAATCGAATGCCATAGAAATAACAATGAAAATATCCAATTTTACACTCGACACAAGAGTGCAAGGCCTATTTATACCAAAGTGTGAATACCCATATTGTAGGTACCTGTAACAAAGGCTATATTTCTAAATATTGCATTATTTACTACTCATATGGATTTGTTTTAGAGGATAATCAAAATAGGAAAAGAAGCCATATATTTGCCATTTTCTACAATAATAATAAATGCAACAAATTGTGGTCATTTGTGCTATAATTTGTCGCATTTACGAATTCTTATATATTTATAGCAGCAGACGTATATAAAGTTAGGTTTTCCTGGCTGGGTTATGCCACGCCAAATTGAGGTTGAATTGCTGCCAAAGGTGCTTCAACCAAATTTTGAAAACATCTCATTTTCTCTTTTGTTCCATTTAATCCTGAGCCATAATTTCGGCCATTGTGATTTGTTTATTATTTATAATCCCACAATAAATAACCAAACTAAGTCCACATATCATTCAGAAATACAAACTTTACGAAGTTCGCACAACTGTTTCAGTAAAAAAAAAAACCAACTGGACCTAATAATTTAGTCAGAGACTGTATGTTGCAGCTCAACTGTACTAGCTCCAAAATAGATCCTCCTCTGCTATACGTACTCGTATATTATTCACACATTAAGAATACTCCTATTACTTTCTTATCCTAGAAAATTCATGTGGAAAGAAAAATCATTTGGAACGATTTTCGCTGCGAGGGTCCACCATGAAATACTTATCTCGTTTAACTCCATCATAAAAGTAAATGTATCAAATATCCTCAGGAATTACTTACAATGTTTATGAAATATTGGCATCATTCAGACAGCAAGGGAATGCTCTCGTAGATGCCTCACGGTGGTCTCTTGTAGTGAAACGATACACAATATTCCGTGAAACCTCTTTACACCAAATAATTACTTAAGCTTTGCTATGAATACATTCTGTATCAATTTAGTTCGCTGGGAAGTAATTAATTTTCCCTCACTCGAGTTAGTTATTATTTCCACTTAATTACGTTGTGCGAACAACCGACTGAAAAATGTATACTTTCACACAGTGGGACGTCAGTGCACTTGCCAGCTAAGAGGATTATTTTATTTTAACCCACCCACAAGAGACAGCCTCAATTTTCAAGAGGATCGCATCAAATTCTGTTTTTCCAATTCAGCAACTGAGATTTTCGCTAACATTTATACGAGGAACTATCTGTCAGTGCGGCTAATAAAGTACGCTCGAGGAGTTTACGAGTTTGCTGTTACATGAAAAACCCGTCATCCCGAAATTTATCTAGCAGATGTGACGACCTTAACAGTCGTACAGCTAAGCTTCAGATTACAAATCTTGAGTGCTTGGGTTCGATTCCCTGGGCTGGTTGCTGACTGCGAACCAGCTATTCAGATCAACTTTATTAGCATGCTTAAGGAGCAGGAGTGGCAAGCAACTTCATAGGACGTAAGTCAAAGTGTTATTATCTTATTCATGGGAATGTCTTGGGACTCGAATGTGTCAGCTTTAATTTCATGTATTCCAAAAGTTTGCTTAATTTGGTTAATTTTGACTTGAAGAAGAGAGAAAAATTTAAAATGGATTTGAATAATCATCCGTAATCCCTTATCTGAGTATGTGTATCAACATAATTAGACCAAACTGTGGGCTGTGGCCCCGACAAAATGTTTAACCTTTTTCTACTTAAGGTCGAGCATTAAACACGCTTGACTAACTTTGTTTTGTTATCATTTGAATAGAAATAATCTTGGGATAGGGGTTGGCTTATAACTGTGTTATCAATGTCCATCCATATTTTGTGATGTGACGTGCTTCTAAAATTTGAAATATCCCACAAAAGACGAAAATCTTTACATTTGTATTCAATAAACTAAGAATAGTTCAAATGCCCTTCCAATTTTAAGCCAGTCCGATCTATAGGAAGACCAACTTCCTCCTACTTTCAATAAAAATACCCAACATGCCTGCCTAGTGGATCAAGTTGCTTGCAAGTATCCATTCTGGAACTGGATAACATTTTGCCTCCACATAATGATGCAGTGGGGACGATTCATGTCACGAGCTCCTGCGAGGTTATCAGCATTATTCTGTCTAGGATTTCCAGGTCATTGGAGATTTACTACAGCTTATTCTATATGGGGAGTTTCATATCACATGGATTTTCTATAATGCGGGCAGAAGTTACCCTAATGGGTTTCTAATACATTTAACATTGGTCAAAACAATTCGCAAAATGTTTTCGTGACAAGCTGATATTTTTTGAAATTTTAAGGTATTGATTATTCTTTTTACGATTATAAAATACAGACAAGTGTGCGAACCATCTCAGCTTTAAAAGAGCAGCCTCTTTAACTGGTGGAGCCCAAACAGCTCAATAAATTTGTTTATCTTCGTAAATAATTGAATGCAGAAAATTAATTTAATTTATTAAAATTTCCTCTCAGTTTGCGAAGCGGTCAGGGCTGCAGCAGAAATCTTGCACAGACATAGTACATCTGCTTAATACAATATAGTAAAATTGCGATAAATTAATAAAATCAATCAAGTCAAGTCAAGAATTATTGTCTTTGAGTGTCAAAAAATTGGTTTTGCATATTCCTCCTGATCCTGGTTTCAGATTCAATTTTCATAAACATGTAAAACCACTTGGTTTTGGAATAACTCATCAATAAACAATTTTCAATTTTTTTATTTGCACCATGCGGCACCATTTGTTTCACCGTGTAAAGTCCGTGTGAGACGGACTCGGGCAACGTCGGCTGTCTGTGTGACACAAACTCGGCTCAGTATTTGCACCCCACGTGTGCCCTTACTTTACGCGGTGAAAGGCATGGTGCAAATAGGCATTCACTTTTTTTATTTTGCTAAGATGCTCCTGTTGTAACCAAAAGTCGTCAGTATTCATATCATCCAATTTGGCCCACAAGAAGTTTCTTATCATCGATCTGTAGCGCTCGCCGTTGACGTCGCTTAAGATGATATTTTTGGGGAAATTTGGGTCAACTTAACAATACGTGCTACCAAGCATATCCGTGGCGGACATTTGAACAACGTTATATTTCATACTTACTGCCATAAAATATGTTTTCAAATAAAATAAAAATAGAGTAAATATCTTACACACAACTTGTTTTATTCACATTTAAAAGTCGAGCATCCTTATTGAAAGACCCTATATATAATGCGGTAGAAGTTTCTTTCATAGTAACAACCGCATTTCTTTCTAAGGTAATTTCTCTTAAGTCTGCTTAAAAAGCATATTATACTTAATTAATGGAAGTGCCAAAAGCCTTCATTGTATCTCCTTTCAAATTGAAAAATCCCCTTCCCGAAAATAGATGTACATAAACCGCGAAGTAAATTAAATTTTGTTGGAGACCTTGAAATGACAATTATCTCGCAATTAAACTTCGGAATTGCGAAGCTATGTTAAGCACTTGCTCTAAAATCTGAAATTGAGGGTATTCTCAAACCTAAACTGTACATGTTACGGGGTAATGCTTTGTGCCTGAGGCACTATGTGGGAAAGCTAACCTTGTATTAGCGGTTTAGTTTTAGCAGCACGTTTACTGTTTCAACGTTATTAGAATGGCTTCTAAGCTTTGTTGTACGGGGGGGTAATTGCAAAAAAGATTTTAGGAAATTTCTGAGTTAATTGCTTTAAATTAATTGAATTGCTTCATCAGACTAAAAGCTAAAAGCCTTCAGGAATTCCTCAGCACCGATCAAATTAGAGCAACTCTTATGGCCGTGAGCCGGTGCAAATTACAGAATTCAATTCCTGGGCGTGAAATCCAAATTGAGTTGTAGTCTTGGGAATCCTTGCACTTTTAAAATTAATGTGCAAATATGCCGTAGAGGAAAGCAATTGAATTAAATTCTTAAATGCACCATGGTAGAATTCCCAGTTGGGTACGATGTTTTCACAAGCTCAAGAGCTCAAGAGATTTAAGTGCAAAGTACAGTGGCATTGATAAATAAAATGTTTTTCCGGATCTTCTTTCGTATTTCTTATCTCCCAGTTTGGTGTAGTGTGCCAACAACTATGCGTCTTCCTGTTTTTCGATTGTACTAAAGCTATTTGTTCTCCCGACTACCATATAAATGGATAACGGCAATTCCTGCTGTAGTAAAGCGGAATACCCGACAACGTTAATACCTGAGGGGCCTATCTCGACTAAAAATCTCAATCTTAAAAATATCTGACAATTTGTTAACACTTGTTGCTTTTCTGGCAAATAAGAATATCAAATAAAAGCACTTCGCGACTAAATTCCCAATCTGATTAGAATAAATCACTCAGGTGACTTATCCCCAATCCCAGTTTTCCATTAGGAAGGGTTTCACATGACATGCGTGCACAAAAATTTATCGTATATCAAACCGCATTTTTTTTTTAGAAAGGCGACGAGCGAGCGCCTTCGGCAACAAATCCAATTTTGCTCCAAGTTATTTGATTCCCATTGAGGGAGGTTTGTTGAGAAAGGTGAAATGAACAATTTTTCTTCGCGATATAAGCCCAAAAGGATCTTCTCTACTGCCGGCTTTACGTCGTAGTAGTGTCGACTGTGTTATGCAAATACAAAGTGGAAATGTGTGAGATCCCAGGATTATTTGACTTGAGAGCGCTAAAGAGGATTTATGGAGGTTTTATAAAGCAGAACAAACTCAAATAAAAGGAGGAGTGTCTTCTGGCTACAATGGACGGGTGCAAGGGCTCCTAGAAAACCAAAGGCATTTCGGTGGCCTTCCTTCTGCACAATTAATAGAAGGAACGAGTACATTGCTAGCAAGATATTATACTTGTATAAAATTTAATTAAAGCATTAGCACTGTGTATGTATAAAAACAAAAGAATTCACGTCAGTCTTCCCGGACAACAAAAATGTTTGCACACATCTCTCACGTTACTCGACGAGGATGAAATTAAAGGAATTTATGGGCATTTTCCCCAGTACGTGCAGAGAACATGAAAGTATTTGTTTAGCTAACGAAATAGTGCGGCCCACAAGGGGAAAACTACAGCCATTTTCAACTGAAAATCGAAGACCTATATTTTTCGAGTGGTTTATTTTACGTGGTGGGAATTCCTTAATTTAGACAGAAGCTCTCTGTTGTAGGTATCTCAAAGTTCATAATTGGGAAAAGTTTTCCAAACGCTAATGAGGATAAATTGAGCGAAAATTAAATCACTATCTGAGTCACCCGACTTCGCACGGCGGCGCGTGACTGTACGGAGTTTGACCTTATTTTAATGATCCTATTTGCGCAATTAATTTATTGCAATCGATTATTTGCACAGACGTTTCGTAATCTGTGGACTGTGGTTCATTACTTATTCACCCTAAAATATTGTTTTGTTCTGATCAAAGGACCCCGCACATTTTGTATGAAAATTGGGTTTCTGTATGACTGTATGACTGAATTTTCGGTATGTTGTCCTCCATTTTTTGACAGATGTTGCTTTAACAATGTTGTATGCATCCCGAGAAAGTCACTGGTTGGTGCGGATTTTGGTCTGGCGGAATCATTGGTCCATACTTTTTTCAAAATGAAACTGGCATTGACATAACAATCAACGGCGATTGCTACAGATCGATGATAAGCAACTTTTTGTGGCTTAAATTGGATGATATTCATACCGACGATGTGTGGTTCCAACAGGACGGCGCTACAAGCCACACAGTGCATGCAACGATGGGCATTCTGCACAAGCGATTTGAAGGCGACGTGAAGTGGCCACCAAGATCGTGCGATTTGACGCCTTTAGACTCTTTCCTTTAGGGCTATCTTATATCATAAGTCTATGCGAATAAATCGCAAACAATTGATGGCCTTAATCCTGTGCCCTTGTCCTGCTCTGGCACGGACAAGGAGAAGGAATCTCGGCTAAGAGTTGTTGAGCTCATCGGACGTTCGATCATCTCCAGCAACGGATATACATATAGTGTTCCCTATGGTGGCAGAGCGTCTCTTATAGTAGCGGGGTTCTTGGGCACAAGAGAATTCCTCTGGGGTCGCAGTGCCCATCGATAAGGTTACCCCATAGATTAATAATAATAAATGATCTCCAACGTTTTTAACCAAAAAATGATGAAATGAAATGATTTTCACTAATAGAAGGTGTGATATAAATTACAGGAAAAATGAAACAAAGTTCTATAGATATTTATTGTTACCGAAAAAAAAAATAAATATGTTAATTTTGTACCCCTCCCTAACTCCTTAATTGATTAATTTTATTGTATGAACAAAATTTTTGTGATGTTGTGCGCTAGACTGACTTGCACTTGGCCGGTCTTGTTCTCTTCATAAAATGCACAAACCGCCACCATAAAATATAATAAGCATCAAATGAAAAACTTACAACTTAACTTAACCCGTACACTTATCGTCTAAACGTATTTGCAACGAAAAAAATTTAACGAATTCACTCTTTCACCAAGGCAGCAGGCTACCACTTGAATCGACAAAAGTCCACTTGATGAGGGTAAATAAGACCCTCATGAATAGAAAAACAATTTTCGATGTTTTCACAAACATCCTTAGAAACGTTCCCGTTGATGGAGGACTCCGGCATAAATAAGAGTGAAATCATAGTGCTACGTCTTTTCACTAATTTCCATAACTTGAAAAAGGAATTTAAGTGACGCAACCCACAGTCGATGGAGGCCAGGAGGGATATGATTTTATTTTAGGGCAGATGGAGAAATATCAATAATTCAATCAATCTACACTGATTTGGGGTTAGAAGATGTTGGCAATAATTTCGGAATGCAATAAAAGGACCGTCCCCTCTGCCGCTTTCCGCGATAGGTACATTGAAAAGGAGTCGTTTTATAGCTACGCCGCCGATTCAAATAACGAATTTTCTGGGGAAATGTTTTCATCCCCTATTATTTTGGAGATTTGGCTCCTGCAAATGTCATAACTGAGGCTAAGCTCAAAAGGGTCTAGGCTTTTGTAAATATTTCCCAATGCTCAAATCCGTTTTTTATAGAACGGAAATGTTGTGTTGATGTGATGGCAACCTTTTTGTTTCGCTCTAGGTAATCTTACACAATTTCCTCATTTAGAACGCTTAGCGTCAGTCGCAGATTCTCAGAAACGACAAATTTAAGAATACGCTTATGTTGAAAAGATAATTAGGGTTTATTTGGAACGTACATATATAATGGCACAAACGGAACTGCTGAAACCCGAGATTTTTCAAATAAAGGAAAGAAAGATCATTTTCCCTTTTTGCTTTTCTCTACAATTGAAACAGGCATCTGAAAATAATGCGCAACAATCACAGAAAAATCCCGCGTAAGGAAATGTATGTATACGATGAATAAATACATTCCAAACTCAATTGCTCCTTCCCTTGAAGGTTGCAAAAGCGAATACGCCTCCGTCAGCATAAGAATGAAATTGTGCTATTTTCACTCAGCGGCTGGCAGATGTACGGGCGTTATTAGATTTTTCTATTTCGCCAAACAGTTCAGGGCTCCCAAGTGCTTCCCCGATATTCTGTTGATTTATGCATGTAGATATGTATATCCGTCAAAACTTCTTTCGCCCCAATTCACAACGCCTCAAAGGCAACAAAGGCCTTATTCGTACAGCTTAAGAAATCGCTTGCGGTAAATTACATCCTTTGGCGTGTCTCAAGTCGTTTATGAATTCCTCACGGGATTAAAACATGATCCTCATCAATTTCTTTGAGTTTCATCACAACTTCTGTGAGCATCTGTTATTCGATTACCGCCTAAGTGAGAAATTTGTGAGCGTAAACTTCTCTTCAACTCGTTCATTTATTTTAATTGTTTATTTTTCAGATCCCAGCGAGATTCTTCAGTGGTCTGTGAAGCTTCGCGAAAATTTTAAAAGGAAAGATGCCGGTTGGGGGGAGAGTTGCTGGAAAATTCGGATACTCCAACAACTACTACAGCGGTAAGATTCTTTTTATTGTGAAATAAATAAACCACTAATAGGGTCTTTTGTTTCTTTAAGCAGATTTTGTAATCAATATTGAATTAAAAAAAAAATCATTCAAATGCTCAGAGCTTAATAGGGTGGTCAGGGTCTTAAATGGAGCATGGCTATTCCTTTGAGGATATTTATAAACGTAGATGGAATTTAGAAATAATGGACCACTTCATAAAAATCAACAAAATACGATTTTTTTTTGAGTTATGTATTTTTTTCTATTTCTAACTGTTCGAAATCTGAAAAACTAATGTCTAAGCGCTGGGCTATCTACTTATGTTGACATTAACGTGACTCGATACAAGGTTAGTTTTTGGCTGAAAAGGTGCGCGACCTATTGCATTCATGAAAGGATATTTCTGCAACGGCGGTGGTGGTACTGCCGGTACAGTCACTTGCGACAGTGAAAAAATGCTCTAAAATTTCCTAAAATTCACATTTCTCCCACATTCGTGTAATTAATACACATAGTTTTTATTTTTATTAAATGTCTCATCTTGTTGCATTTCCAAAGAGGTACAACACATCCAGGAAGAGAATGGATATCCAAAATAATGTGCGGTAACCTCTTGCGAATTATAAAAAAATCAAATTAAACGTTTGTTCATTGAAATTAATTGTTTTTTTTTGGTTTAAATTCCGCAAAAGGTTTTCTACGTACAAATTTGTATATCCTTTCTCTACCTGGATACCTGGATATGTTGTACCTCTTTAGAAAAGCAACAAAATGGGTAATTTAATAAAAAAAAGGTTGTGTTAATTACATGAATTTTGAGAAAATTATGGGAGAAACGTGAATTTGGGGGAAGTGTAGAGCATTTTTTCATTATTGTAAGCGACTTACCTGCAGTGGTAGAGGTAGATCAACAGTGGTGGCGGTTTTGAAAAGCACATTGAAATAGCAGTTGTCTGGCGTGTCATTAATGTCGCTGCATTAGGTAGATCAAAAATAAAAAATAAAAAATAATGTGCATCCCGAATTTATTTATCACCCTGTAACTCCCAAAAGGTTATGCTCCCACCCCCCCTTCTCCCTCTCTGCCACACGATTTTTTGTTTGTCTATGTGAGATCTATCACCCCATTTATTTTTGTCCCCGATAGTTCAAAACTCTAGCCCTATTAGAACTAATTAAACAAACCGAAAGTGGGTCAACCGCTCTTTTAAAGAACGCGTGTATGAATTATTTGCAAAATTTGAATTATTTAGCACACAAAACCCGAATTAGTCACACGATTCGACTATTCTTATAATTCGAGTATTTTAATTTCAAATCCGAAATAGAATAGCATCGACTATTCGAATGAACTGAATATTCAAATTTTATTTAGATATATTAATATGAGGATCACTTGACATCTTCCACGATCACTAGAGAACACAGAGTTGCTGGGATCAGTTAAGTTGATCTAAATACTCGCAATAATTTTTTCTTGGCTTACTTGGGTGAGCCACTTAAATCCTAAACAAATTACGTTCTCTAGTCATCGCGGAAGATGCCAAGTGATCCTCGTATTAATGTAGTAACTTGCTTCCTCGAAGTGTGAAAAAATTTTCATTTGCATAATTTACATTATTATCTTGTACCAAAAATGTGATTCTGTAGTTAAACCAAAAATCGGTGAGTAGTACCAGATATGTATACCCAATAAATAGATAGCTCTGCCTTAAAAAGATCTCAAGTAAGAAAGTGATAAGTACCTCAAACTCTAACTACTACAAAAACACTGGTAAAAGGCTCTAAAAAAACAATTAAAAATGTAATCGTTTGACGCTCTTATTACGAAGTTTCGTATTTGTAGACTACCATGCGCTGCGCCGCCTGAATTTCTAAAACAGGGCGCCACATTAAAATTATTCTTTCATATAAAAAACCATCATATGCAAATTTTAATGAAAGCTTAAGAAATTTCGCATTTTGAGACGGCTATATCGGAGCCGCTTGAGTTTTTTATATTAGGCGTCGTATCTAATATCGGTAACCCAGAAACCCTTGAATTGCCAACTTTTATGACGGTCTGTACAAATTTAGTAATTATTCAGTGCATTTAGTTATCAAATATAAAGCTTTTCATCTTTGGTCTTGCCGTCCATGGCCACAATTGCCTGAGCGGCATGTCACAACTGTCTTTTCATGCATCGTAAAAGTAATCGAAACTTTTCAGCAGTAACAGCCTTCCCTCGAGTCGTGTTGGAAAAACGTCCAGATAGCTCAGCGTCAATTCCTAATTTATTTACAACTATATATTTTTGGATCAGACTGCAAATCTAATCCAAAACACAACTGATGAAAGACGGATTTGGTCATTGGACTGAATACATTAATTTTATGTTGGGAACGTCATGTTCGCATGCTTTTTATGGGCTAGCTTAACTCGCACAAAACAACTCTTAATTTCCTTTATTTATTGATTCAGCCCAGCCAACTTAACACACATCTATCTTCATCTTACATGCGAGCGAAACTTTGACATCTTTGAATATTGTTCCCTGATGTTAATCCACAACGTACTCCCGCACGTGCGACTAACATCAAGAATCAAGAATAGCGTACACAATTCTTTACATTAATCATCCTTGTCATCTACTCGCTAACCCTTTTTTGTCTACCCAAGACGTATATTAGCATAATGCGCCATCCTTTGGCTGATAGCAATAACGGACAACTGGGTCAATACCTAAAATAAGTACACAGGCAACAACAGGAGTGATTAATTTATTAAAGGGCGCTTTCTCCTTAACGTGATTGAAAAACAATGCAGAAAGGAGACCACCCCATCCTCGTTTTATTCGTAACCATTGAGGTAATGTTATTTATTTGAAAGCTCGCGTCGACCTCAGAAAAATTCGGTCAGATTCATAACGAATAGCTAATTAGAATTTGGGAACAATTTGTATTTCTCTCTCTCTCTTTCCGTACTATCACTTTTTTCCACTGAACTTAATAAATTTCTCTTTTACAGCAAACAACAACGGTAAGGTTGATTAATTGCAGATAATACATTACTTTCGATGTGGATTTCAAAAGATAAGTTCATATTATTGAGAGTAAATAAAATGCAACTAACTCGCTATTTCCTAAACTATTAATGTAAACAGTGAAAAAAATAATGAGCTTCCCTTCAGGGATGCTTGTTTATATTTATTTATTTGTTGTTGTACCCCAAATTTAAATTTTGCGTTAATCAATTTAATTTTTATTTAAAGCAAAATTAAATATTGAATTTATATAAAATTTAAAACTACAATTAGAAACTAACACTTCCAAATAGGTATCGTTCTTAGTTAAATAATAATAAAATTCCACCCAACTCGAAATCATTGCATAGGGTATAATAAAAATTTCCAGAATTTTACAGTCGCAATCAAAATGTGCTGTCGTATACAATTTCATAGCCGGATATAAAATGTCCATCGCTAGACACCCATAAGCATTTTCCAAGAAAAGACACTGAAACTTGTCCCAAATGAGATAGTAACGTAAGCATATAATTGTCAGTGGGAAAAGTTTTACCAGTAAAAAAATAATAAAGCGATGGCATGGTAGTGAGAATAAATAACGTCTACCCCCACCCCCCAAAAAAGGGAGATATGAGTTGCTGTCTTTTGATTTGTTTTTAATTTGCGTAAATGTTTCAATTTAAAATATTTTTATATATGAGTCATTCTTTTCTAATTTGACAAACATCCAGTAATATTTTGTTTTAGTTGTATGAGAATTATTTGCTCTCTCGTTCATCTCTTAGTAGTGTAGTTTTGACATTTTTTGAACAATTTTATTGTAAATTAATAAATGATAGAAAAATATAGATTTTATTGGATTACTTGATCAAATATCACTAAAAATAAGGAATTATCAAATTATTAAGAACTATAAAATTGTATCATCCCTTGCTGTTACGTGCGTTAGAAAGATAACACAATAGATTTTCTGTGAACTTTGAGAGCGTCTATGGGACGCAATGATATATTGAATGATAAATTCAATGAGATCACGTGAAAGCTTGTTTATATATTCTATTATAATTTATTTGGTTTTAACAAAGAAAAAAAAACTTTGAAAAAATTGTGGCCAAATATTACACACTCACACACACACACACACATGCAAATTCATTACGTAAGGCGTAAACTGATGGCGGCGGCGGCGCGCAGCGCGTTTCTTCGCCAGAAGTTGCCAATCTCGAAGTTAATATCCAGCGAGACAGCTCCTGGAACGGGCACGCACGAAAGGGCCAGGGCACACGTCCGTCGTTGCGTCTGCGAGTAATCGTGCGGAGAGTGCATTTTTGGAATGTTATTGTTTATCGCGGTTTTTCATGTTATTTTGTTTTGATCATTCCTTTAAAGTAATTTAATGGTCTTCGTTGATTGTTTGTTTTCCAACTCAAAATTAGTTACTTACATTAGTTTAGTAGCTTAATTTTTAAGACAAAAAGTTTTATTTTATTTTTTTGTGGCTACAATCTAGTAATTACTACCTACTTCATTTTTGATCACTTTCAAAATACATACTTTAAAATTACTTACCTGCCTTACTTTATCTATTATCTGTTATATAATATAAATACTTATGAAGCAACAATCTTTTTATACCAACATGGACAGGCCTGCAAAAAATGCTGCTCGAATGAGAAAAAACGATATTTAGAAGATTCTATTATAATTATGAGAAAATAAGATTGGAAAGAATCATCGAAATCGGATAATCCAGTACAAAGTTACGCGTGGTAGAATCGATTAACAGGTAAAAATTCAGTGGGTGAACAGCCAATCATCCCTTATTTTCCAACCCTATCGAAGTATATTCTATCCAATAAAAAAAATAAAAAATAATCATCAAAATTGGACCACTCTGTAAAAACTTATGAGTGGTAATTCATAAAAAAAACAAAATATTGGCGTCGTCCTTTTTTCGTCGGTTAAAATGTTGATTCATGCTTTAAACACAATTCCACCCACCCGTCCAGGCAGGTTCCTATCCAAGAATTTACAATTAGAGCACAATTACGCTAGTGTCTATTTGTTGCCAATAAATAAGTGGTGCCACTATCTACGTATATAATTAAAACGCTCTATGCTTTTGATCGAAGTTAATCGTTGCAAGGCAAATTTGGCATGTTAGCACCGACCGACGAGTGAACAGACCAAAAATAAAAGAAAAAAAGAAAATTAATAAAATGTCAATTATTTCTTTTCCATTTATTATAATTAATTCCTGTCTGCTCACTCTTTAATAATTTTTTTATATGATGTCTCATGTGCAAAAATGTAAATACTTACTGCAAGATTTCTTCTACAAATCCCTTGTCTCTGTGAGCAAATTATGAGACCACCGATTATTATTTGCCAGTCAAAGCATTCTATAAATATTTATAGCCAATTAGTCTTTTCATAATGTATTATTTCCCAAAGACACGATAAGGGCTAAGAAGGTACCTTCTTAATTATTCACAAAATTTCGAATATTCCGATCTTTAGGTATCATTGGTCATTACAGCAATTAGGTTGTACCTCCTTTAAATTTCCACTCGGTTGACGTACTTAATTCCTCCAACTTTGTGGATTCACCAGCTAAATGGCCAATTAAGTTGTGAGTATTAAGCAATTTGTTGCTTCTTGTAAAGGAAGTCTCAACGGGTGTAATTAGTTACTTTATTTTTCAAAACTGTGCTACTTAAGGACTAAACCAGTAAAATTTTGGTAATTATTCAATATATATTATACATTTATATATTTATTACTAACTGCATTATACATAGAAACCTGAAAATTTGAAAGGATTTATATTTAAACCCTAACGAATGAGAATTAATTAGTCAGTAAGTATTTACGTTTCGCTGCTAAGAGGGCATAGGTATAGTGGATGGTCAAGAAATCGGAACGCTACGCAAATTGTTTATATTTATAAATTATGTATTGTTATGAGGTTCGACGTTTGTTATTTGGTTTATCAACCCTTCATTATAGACGTGATTGTAGCTGCGCTGTGTTTGAGAAAGATCTATTATGTAATGGCATTAATTGTCCTGAACTGCTTAACTTAGTGTATATATATGCTTTAGTATGACCTGTACGTCCTAGCAATTTGCCAAGAAGTAATGACTAGGTGGATTAAGAAGTTAAATTTTTTAAATAATCATATAGATTTTACTATATTATATAGATCTGAATTTACGGTTAGATAAGTGTTTTTGGAGAATGTAGAAAAATAATAGGTACATAGTTATTGACTTTTTGTACAGCTTATATTATTATTTATTCTCTCTTTTTGGTTTATTATAGTCTGTAATTAAATTGTAATTAATAGACTAAATAAATAATTTGCATAGCTTTGCAGTCGATCACTCTAATCACTTATTTTTTTTTTATATTCATGGAAAAGCACCGTTACAATTATGGTTCAGACGTTAAAATATTATATATACTCGTATATCATTTCGCAGTTATTCCTGGCAAAATTAAAGTGCAGCGAAATATACATAAGCTTGGCTTTTGAATTTAGGGTGAATTAATTTTACACTTTAATTGTATATTGACATTGTTTTCTTTTGAAAAACGCCGATTGTTGTTATATATATTCTTATCATAGAATTAAGTTATGAAAACGATCATTCGTCGTTTTATAAAAATGTGCTGGAAAAAATATATTTAAATATTATAGTACAAACGGAATCAATTTTGACCCTTTTAAAAATTGGGAAGCACTCATTTGGTAAAAGTGGTTGACTGGAAGGTGTAATTTGGCCAGTTGTCTCAAAACTGGCGAAAAGTTTAGCATCTCGCATCAGAATTTGAAACCAGACCTTCTCAATGTGAAAAGGAAAGGAAAACCTAACTCCGCACCGACCGAAAAATCATTTCCATTGTGCTGGAAAATCGGAAGCACCCTCCCGTTAGCATGTGCTCCAAAGAAGTGGGGTTCAAGGTTCTCGGTCCAAATTGCCAAGAAGGCTGCGGGAAAAAAATTATGAAGGTATCTATCCCACAAAAGAGCCCCTTCTCTCAACCCGGATAGAGGCGCAGCCCGTTTAAACTTCGCTAAAGGCCAAAAGGACAGACAAAATTGGAGCATATGGGAGTAGTGTAGTTGTCTATTATTTTACTTTTTAATCGTTTAAAAGACATTATTTCTTCAAACACAATTATTCGACCTTTTTAGGTTTACTTTCCTGATTAATGCTCCCTCCACGACCTCAAGATCATAACCCATTTTGTGTGAAGGACACCATCCTGCACCTTGTCTCGACTAAAACATCCTCCGGAAATCATGGTGATGGTCAGATCTCAGCGAAAGAGATACCTTTTTAAGTTATGCACTACACTACCTATTTGTCTTAACTCTGAGCGGTTACATAAAAATCGCCTTCTACAGTGTGAAACAAAAAACTGCGTGGATTAAAAGTTTATTACTCTTTGTAATCCGTATCGGATGCTTGTTTGTCAAATTTCGAATATACAGGGTACTTCACCTACCGTCTGGCAAAATGAATGGGGTGATAGATCTCACCTAGCCAAACAAGAAAATTTAGGGCGGGGCGGCAAACTCAACCAAACGGTTGTTACAGAGTGATTCATAAATGTGATATGCACATTTACTTATTTTATTCTTGTCTTTTAATCTAATAACGCAGGGACATCAAACTCACGATGAACAACTACTATCTCTATTTCCTTTCCAAAACAGCCACCAGTGTTGACCTACTTCTCCCACTACAGGTACAGGTAGGCAGGTAAAAGGCTTAAATACACTACATGTTAGGGCCGGAATGGCATATATGTATACATATTTGTGTACCCTAAGGAAAAATTCTGATTATATAATAATAAAAAATATAATAATTAAAAAATCTTTTCCTAATTTTTTTTGTTTTATTTTTTTTTGCAGTTGTACTTTTTATACATTATTATACATTCTATTAGGTTATAATATTGTTATTGTACGGCCGATTCAAATCCTTGTTAGACCAATTACAATTTTCTATTGTTTTGTATTGCCTTTGGGCCTTTGTCCATTCCATTTTTAATTTTTCTTAATTATGTTTCTGTGTTTTTCATTTGTCTGTCCATTTTTTCATATTTCTGTCTTCTGCTATAATGAATAATTCTGTTGCTGTTATTTTGTTATTTGTTGTTATTTGTTATTGTGTTGTAAGCGTGTTATTTAAAACATCTTTTGCTGCTTGGTCCGCTTCTACTTATTCTAGTATTTTGTACTCACATTATTATGGTTTGCACATTTCTTTCATATATAAAATGTAAATTTTTGCAGTTTTTACTTTAGTATGCAGGGTGTATCAGTGCATGCCAAAAGGATAGGGGTGATCGATATCACCTAGACAAACAATAAATAGTATGGCAGGAGAGGGAGGGATATCAGCCGTTTTCGAGTTACAGGGTGATTCATAAGTTCGGGATGCATATCGCTATTTTATTTTTATCTTATCGTAAAAATATATATAATTATAATTTGTTTCCCAAACATTGCCATTTTCCGTAGTGAAGCATATTGTCGATATCTAAGCATTTCAGGGTATTAATGGAATAAAATATTGCGAAATAAAACCATTAAATAATTACGCATAAACCACAATTTAAAACCAAGTATTAGGGCTTACCACTAGCCGTCTAGCTTTAGTCGAAATTGACATCTTCAAATGGTTGGTTTTCACAATATTCCTTTACGTACACACCTCCGAGGTTCACTGCGACAACACAGATGCAATATGACTACTAGAGCTCAAGCCGAGTGTTGTTAAAAGCTCCATCTTGTGCATAGTTTTAAGGCACCATCCGAAATATGCGTACCCTGTATCTATTACCTTTACAAAACATTATTTGTTTTAAATTGATCAAATGTATTTAGGTGTATGACCAAATTGTGATTAATGGATTTTCGATCTCAAAAAATGAAATAAACTTAAAAAATTATTTTGCCGGAATTGGGTATACGTTCTACAGTATTTGTTGTATCACATTTTTTCTCGGGACATTTTATATACAGGGTGTTCGTGTTTTGCATAAGGTCAGCCAAAATGAGTGGGGCGATAGATGTCACCAACCCAAAAAAAAGTGTGTGGTAAGGGGAGTTGAATCTAAATTTTCTTTTCAAAAGTGCTATCACTGTTGACTTACTTCTACAACTTCAAGTATACAGTCACTTGCTAAAGTGAAACAATGCTCTGAAATTTAATAAAGTTCACGTTTCTCCAACATTTTCTCCGAAATTCACGTAATAAATATATTTTTGTTTCTTTTAATTGCCCATCTTATTACCTTTCCAAAATGATACAAAATTTTCACGTAGAGAAAGGACATACAAATTTTTTTTGCGCTAGTTGCGCCATTTTGGCAGACGCTTTGCGAAATACCCTGTATATGCATACAAAACATGTAATTTTTTTAAAATTCTCGAACAGAATCTCCTCTTAATATAGCTGATACAGATAACTCCATTTGCATTTATTATTGCATTCTATAAAGATTTCTGTTCGTTTTGGACTTATGAATATGAATGAATATATGTATTTTATTTGCCTGATAAATATATTCTCCGCTTCGTGGTCTCGCTCCATGTCCGTACTTCGGCATAACCGTAAATTTCTCTCCACTTTGCTATGTAGAACTGCTCTATAAAAGCATCATGGAATACATATATAAAAAAATGAAGCAAAATTAAAAGCACCCCTAAGCATTTTAATTTAGTTCGTGGAATTGTATTGTCCAAACCAAACCATGAGCAATAAAAGTTTTTACGTGCGCATTTGCCGAATAAAGCATCCATCCATTCAAGACTGTGTACATAGTAAGCGCCAATTCGGCAGTAGCGTATCTGCAGGGACCAAGACTTAATAGTTTGGATGTGGCAAAATTTGTACTAATTTAGATCTGGTTATCTCAAATTTCCCCAGGGCCAAAACACCCTGCGTAGATAAATGTAACTACGAGTACCTAATGCAACTTGTAAACGAAATGTACAAACGTTCAAAGCTTTATCGCGAAACGATCTTTGCCTGCAGAAATACATCTCCTTACTTTTTATGGATATACGTACTACGTGAAACAAGCGGGGGAGAATATCTTCGATTTTCATGGCTCAAACATTCCCAGTTCAGTAAACTGAATAGCAGCTTAAGGGCGTCATTGGAAAGAGGGTGCAATTTCCAAATTGTATGGTCATGGCTCGTTCCATTTTACTCGTGAAACTGAAAGCGCATTTGTAAAATAAATCAATCGGCCCTACGGCAACTTACTGTTGGCTATGAAGGATTTGGCATTATTTATTTAGGACTTTTCTCGGTTTGTGATGGGTATGCCTTGAATTTCGGTCAGTGCTATTTTCTTTCAAATCGTTGCCCCGCCTTTCGTGGGTCAGTTCCTTCAATAAGTAACCACAAACAAGAGCACTGGCTAAGTTGAGTTTTCTTCAAACGTGTACAGTGATTGTTAATTGAAACAGCCTTATTGCCTTTTTATTGAAACGGCCTTATTGCCTTGCACTGTAGAACTTAAAAATCCTCTTGATACATATTTGTCTCTCAACCCCCATTCGAGCTGGAGCGAAAGGCACTTGGCAAAATGACTTTTTGGGGGAAAAGTTATCATTTTTTCTCTGATTGCAGATAACCTCGTTGTTTGCTTTTGCTTGCTCAGAAGGAAATGAATTTCCTTATTTGATTCCGTTTGGTGGGTATAAGAATGTTCTTCTTTTCTTATTTGTTGTTATTTTGATAAATACTTTCAGCAGAAATGGAGATAAAAAGTAGGAGGTTCTGAAGGTTTCTAAAATTCTTTCTTGTCGTTTAGGAAGTCAAAGTCCTTACGAAGATTAAAGAAGTCTACAGCTTAGTCGCTTAGGGGACATAACAGCAAGGGGAGCAAGGAAACATAATGTCGGGAGAAAATATATTATATACACTTGGCTACCCTATTTTCTTGTAATCAAGAAAAGATTGCGAGATGTATAAAAGAAGGGGTTTGTGAGTAAATTGGGCAAAAGTAGCATAAAAGGCATTATTGACTTTCTGTAGGCTTCGCTTCCTATGGAAGTCGTGCGTTTCTCAAGACTTAATGAATAAAGGGATGATATCTTTGACAACTTTAGATGATTTTATTTTGAAGATAATAGACGTAGTGATTTGGTGTTTTATTTTTATTTTTCAAGCAATTTAATCCATGAGACAGTAATTTGTTTTTTCTATTAAGGTTAAGAGCTTTCTATCTCCATAAACCAGAAAAGATAAAAACTTGAAATTTACAGAGTGTATGTTTAACATTGAATTTGACGCACTTGTATTGGTATGAAAACTCAACATACACACGCTACATCTCAACAAGCTCTTATATGCCGTAGTTGAAATTGAAACAAAAATTTAATTTAGTAAAATTGGTTATAATTTTGTGTGCATTTCAAAATATCTAAAAATACCAAAAGTAGGTAGGTAATTGAATAAGTAATCATTATTTTACTTTTTACTTTTTAGTACATTTGACTTCAATAAAAGCTTGTTTTTGAAATAGTATTTTTACAGTAATTTTATTATTTATTTTTTAGTCTTTATCTGCTGCAAGTTATTAAAAAGTTTGGTAGTGCGCATGCTGTCCTGACCTGACTACCCATATCAAGGGGGCTGTGAAGTAAGGAGTAATCCGCTATCTTGGAGTGTACACCATATTGGGCTTAGAATTACTTCACATAGTTTATCGTATTCTAATCGTCAAATGACCTATACGAAACATTAAAAATAGGACTTGTGTACGGCTCAATGCTGATAATATAATATGTTATCTGTTGTCTGTGCTCGTGTAATATCTAGTTGTGCACCAACAAATGAAGTTGGTACACCTACACCATTCTACAGAAAATAACCTTTCACATATACATATCATTATATAAAACCTATGAAAATCGTTATATTAACCTTTTTCGGGATAATGATTAGGTAAAGACAACCTAACAGAAATCCCAGTCAATTTAAGCGAAATTATGGACGAGAAAATTAGGCACATCAACTTACGTTTTTCCCTCTGTATTTTCGTTTTTGTTGGTTCGCAGAATTTGTCGGTCGCCTTTGTCTCCATTTAGACAAGATAATCCCCACAATACAAACAAAACGACGCTGTCTATGAAAAGTATGTAAATTAGGCAGAAAGTGGGGATCCTGGCAAAGGGATTTCGTTTTATGTTTTCTGTTATTTTCCTTGTGTATGCAATTATCGTTTAAAATTTCACCTCATGCCTGGGAGGAAAATACATAAAAATTGTACGACAAGGTGTTTGATTTGCTATTTTCTGAACGTGTACCAGCTCTTGCGATAGATTTGTGGAAAGCTGATTTAATTTATTAGTATGGTGAGACATTTTCCCTCATTAGAATTAGAAATTGCATTGTTAAAAAAAATTGCTTTCAATACGAAACTATAGACCAAAACGTTTGCCATCATGCTAATTTTGATTAACTAAAGGGTCTTTCAAATTGAGTTTTTAAAAGTAATTAATTAATTATAGAATTTGTATACAAGTACAATGTATGGCAATTATACTCTGAAAATAATATCCAGGATGTGACTACCCCAGGACTCACGTGGTGGTCACATCCGGGCAGACGATTCTTTTGTTAAAATTTTCGATAATGTTTTGACACAATTGGGCCTATATCTCACGAAGAACACTTACAATTTCATCTTTCAGTGCGCCAATTGTCCGAGGATTATTCTTATAGGCTACTCCTTTGACTTAGCCTCAAAAATAATAGTCCTGGGCCGAAGCTTCCTCGCATGATCACTGCACAAGCTTTGTAAATGTACCTGAGGAGAAAACCTCCTCTGTCACTGTCCAGCCCTCTCTATATACACAGAGATCGACTCTTGGGTACACCCCACTTCAACGTCCTGACCTAAATGGGGTCCGATATATGTATGTATATGACCTCATTCGGCTCATCAAGGGGATTATATTAAAATTTTCCAGAAATCTTCAAAAATTGAAAAAAGAGGAAAACAATAATTTACCCAAAACCTTTCAAACACTTGTAAACTAATATAAAAATGAATGCTTTGAAATAATCGGAATAAAACGCAACATTCTGTTAGAAATAATGCCGAAGTAAAGCCACCGTTAACTAGTCTAAGTATAGCTGCGTTTTATTAAGGAAGAATACAGTATAATATTTTTTTAAGTTGTTATAAATTTCTATAAGGGAAAAATAAGTGGTGCGTTAATTTTTCCCAGGAATGTATTATATAATAAATTAAAAATTGTGAGAAAATTGGAAATGAGAAAGGAATTTCGTCTAATAAGTTCCCCGTGCACTCTCCGAAGACTAACGATTACCAAGCATGGAAAATTCACGGCAAAACTCCCTCCCGGAATTTAACCTTCTCGCAGCTGCGAATAACTAAGCGTACTTCATTCCCAAGAAAAATGTACTGGCATCTATGAATGCGCCGTATTCCAAACTCGGAATCTCAAAAAATCCACGTAGAATAGAAACCTGCTGTCAGGAGTGGCATATTCCACCCTTGCAGAGTATTAAGCATTTCATCACTCTCTCCCAGGTAGTCCAACCAAGCAGCTTAAAATAAAAACAGAAATTTTAATTCAAAGCAAATTTACGATTCTAGATATTTTACATACATACATACATGCATAGCTTGGAAAAAATCTAAATTAAAAAAAGGAATAAACGAGAATAAAAAAATAAAAGGAGTTTTGGGACGGCAGGACATTTTAGGTATCGATTGTCGAGTGAACTAAGTTGTGTCCCGTGGGAGAAAGAAAAAAAGGAAAGATGAAAGGGTGGAATAGCTAAAAAATCTGAGAAGAGCAGGGGAACGGTATTCCTACACATTATTTCATTATATTCGTAAAATTTGTGCAATGACGAAAGGGATAATCAATTCTTATTTGATGCTATCTCTTTGATCGCTGATATTAGAGTGACTTTCTCTTGTCTCTGGGGACCTCTTAAACCTGAGTACTTCAATCAATCACAAATTCTGCTTGAGAAATGAGGACTAATGAGAACTGATGAAATTCCTAGTCCAGTCCAGAGGGTTAGTGCTGTAGTATAACATCGTGCCCGGCTCGAATCGCTCCTAACTTATTGAAAGTATCGATGCGAAAAACACCTAGCATAGGAGGGAGGCAGAATTCTTCCTTGGTAATAACTTCCCACGTCGATAATAATGAGTTACGTTTTATCATGCATACTAATGCCACGGCAATAATAATCCTAATAATAAAACAAAAATTAATGAGATGAAAGAGCTCACCTAGGCAAACAAAAAATCGTATTCCGGGGGGAAGTTGAATTCAAACACAACAAATTTCAAATTAAACATTTGTAAGGTACTGCCATTATCTGTAGTAACTTTTTAACTTAACAAAAAGCATTTTCGGGTTCATTTGAGTTATTTTTTTGTGAAATACAGGTTTCTTTTTAAATTCCACAAAAGGTTTTCTATGTATAAATTTCTGTATCTATTCTCTACCTGGACATATTGTACCTCTTTGGAAAGGCAACAAGATGGGAAATTTAGTAAAAATAAAAAATAGGTATATCAATTAAGTAAATTTCGGAGAAAAAGTGGGAGAAAATTGAATTTTAGGAAATATTAGGGCAATTTAACACTCTCGAAAGTGACTGTACCTGCACTGGTAGAGAAAGATCAACATTGGTGGTATTTTTGGAAAGCACATTGAGATAGTAGTTGGTTGGCGTTAGTTTGATGTCACAGCGTGGAGTAGATCAGAAGATAAAAAATTAATAATAATGTCCATCCCTAATGTATGAATCACCCTGTAATTCCCAAACGGTTTATATTGCTATATATATACTTTCGTTGTATTGCAGACGAGTTTGGACGTTTATCTGCAGACTGCAGGCAGCAGCTGATGCACAACTTGAGTTTTAAAATTTTCAAGTTTGTGACAAAAAAAGTTTTTGCTGAGACCGCCTGGAAATGCCCTATTTATTGTGTGGCTCGTTGATACATTATTTCTGGACACTCTTCCACATCCTCAGCTCTCGTCCTATGTTGAGCCAGTCCCTTCAAGGTGTGTGGCTAGGCGTTGAATTGTATGCCGAACGGTGCGAAAATCTATTATGAAATTAACGTTTTGTTAATATAATTGATGAATTGATGAAAAATTGCAACAACTGTAGACAATTCTATTTGAGTCATTACTTTTATATTTGAGTCGCCTCCATTTTGAATTAATTGAACACTGTATTACGTATTTGAAATCAGTGACCCCGAAATCCCCATGTGCCAACTTTAATAAAATTTTTAGAAACTTTCATATTTTTAGTATTCCCTTTGGAACTGTGTTACTTACAATAAGTGCGTTCTTTATGTGGCCAGGTTTAAGTCTATAACATATTTTATTATGTTAACAATGAGAATGGAAAAAAATTTCATTCTTGGCTTTCTTACAAGTTATTTATTAGCATACGCTTTTACAATTAACTGGAGCGTTTTGCGTTTTGCGTTTTACACCTTTCCGTAGCTTTGTTTGTTGCGCAGCCATAACTTTGCACATTAATGTTACTAAGGGCCTGGCCTTGCTAATTCACTGAACATTTTAAGACCTTTTCCAACCAATTTTTTTGTTTACGCCACCTCAAAAGAAAACACTTAAGGAAGTCCAATGCTGACATTCGGCTGGTACATTTCTACCAGAGGAAGCATCTTCTGGAGAAAATCACAAAATATCCACGAAACTGTTCGAGATGTAGGTATAGAGCTTTTTTGTTTATAAGATGCCAAACCTCTAAGCTTGCCTTAAGGGCATTTTTTTCGTAACTGTAACAGAGTAAACCCAAGTTTTCCTGCGAATGTTTTTTTCCGCCGTAAGCGACAATGTTCATTTCTGAGAACTTTGGACCACTTCGCGCATAAATATAAAAGTGTATTTTTTGGCTCAGCTCTCGAGTCACAGCGTGATGAAATGTTTTCGATAGTACTCCTGAGATTTCAACAAACGGGTTTCATTAAACTCGGTCCAAAAGTTTTTAAGTTTATTCCGGTGTAACACACGACTACAGCAACCGTAAGAATTTTAGATATTACTATAAATGTGAGCATATTTGTTTTCAACGAAGCAGATATGTCGTTTTCGGGTAAATTATGGTTTAAGTTTCAGTGTAAACATTAAATCGTAAATTTCGTTACAACGCGTTTCCTTTCGAACGATTGATATGATTTTCTATTTACATAGTTGTAAAGTAGAAGTGCACTTTTAAGAGTCGTTTACTCAAAAGTATTTGTTTTGCTGGAACTCGGGTGATTAGTAAAACTATTTGAGATCTCAGTCTTTGATTGGCTTTGACACGTGTCCGCACGGGTCACACTAGAAAATTATCAAAACAATTGCAAAAATAATTTTTGTGTTGCAAAAAAGCTTGCGAAAAGAGGAAAACATATTATGTACATTTTTTTACAAATGGTCGCAATTCCAACATTTTGAGAGAAAATTTTGTTCATAGTCCGACCTGTATGTATATGTAGGAGTATGTCCAATTTTAAATTGCAAAATGCTTTTTTTGTGTATTACAGAAAATCCCACTGATCTGTAGAGCCTGATTTTTGAGTCGTGTATTTTTCCCGCCCCCTTCTTTCACATATTTCATTTCGTCTTTCACTACAAAAAAAGCGCTTTTTGAAATTAATTCTTCTTTTGCCCATAACATTCATAACTCATTACAGTTTTTTGGCAGGTGGCGAGTTTTAAAAAAACCTGCTTATTTTCCGCAGGGTTTTTAATTTTCTTGTTGTCCTTGAAAATGTGTGTAGGCCGTCTACTAGTCTGGTAACATCCGAGACCCTTCCATTGTCTTTCTACGCCGAACGCCTCATACTTGCTCTAACTACCTGGAGTAGGCGACTTATCGACTTCTCATTAGCTTATTGCGGAACGATAAAAAAACAGTGGAATCTCTATTCTAGGCACAAAATTATTAATCGTTAACCAACAACCAAAGCGTGTATTGCGAGATTGGATGCATGGACATTTGTTAAGCAACGCTTACGACGCTGGGTAAGTTACAACAGAATGCTGAACGCGTCAACTGACAAGCAGATAATTTTTTTAATTTCAGGTTAAATTGATGTATTTAAATTTAATTTAATATTTTTCTGCGTATATTTAAACATAAACATACAAGCAAACCCTTTCTTCCAAGTGGAGCAGACATTTCTCTCTACCGTTTGTCACTCACACTTACAATTCGATACAATATCAATGCGCACTTCTTCAATAAGTTACTCATTCAAATCCATCTTTAATAGCAAACACAGCCCAACTAACGTTAAAGTTTAGAAATTTGCATGAAGCTTGAGATGTGTCGCTTAGCGGTGCGTCTGATAGGAATTCATTGTAAACCCAAGTACATGACTACATAAGAGCACCAAGCATAGAGTATATAGAGAACTCATCTCTAACAAAAATTTGTCGGCTGTGCTTATGAACATTTTGTCTTCGATTGGCTCCCACCGTGTTCATTTCACCAGAAATGAATCCAAGAATTTAACCGACTTCCGAAATATTTTCTTCAAATTTGAATGGAACTACCTCAGGACTATACCCTTTAAAAAAAAATATAGATTTTTTCAAATTGGTCCACAGTTGACGAAAATATCGGTGTACATATAAAAAAAAATATACAGACGAACATAGAACCTCCTTCTTTTTCGGAAGTCGGTTAAAAACAATTACACCGGTCGATCAGTACGTCGTCGTTCTCTGTTGCCCTTTATGCCCCGCACACCCGAAATTGCATTCATCAATTAAGAACGAGAGCAATGGGCACAAACACCTGCTTGCTCAGATGTAAATATTCCAACGCATACAGATGAGTCACAACAGCAGCCAGGCCGCAGATCGAGTCGCAGCGTAACCTCGGTGCCGAGCTCTGAAGTCGGGTGAATTCCTGGATTCATTTCTGGTGAAATGAACGCGGTGGGACCCAATCGAAGACAAAATGTTCATAAGCACGGCCGACAAATTTTTGTTAGAGATGAGTTCTCTATATACTGTATGCTTGGTGCTTTCATATAACTACCAAAACGGGTACCAGTCGCAATCAATTTCAAAATACCAAATACAATCTTGTTTAGGGGCTATATGTGTGTACGAGTATATGTGTGTTTAGTGCTATTAGGTTGCTAAAACTGATAATAAAAATATCCCCCCATGAAAATACTGCGGAAAAACAATTTAATGTGACCAAAGAGCACTTAATCACGACTATCTGTGCTTAGCAATCTCATCTAGTGTTTCAATTCCCCTGTTAACGATGCGAACGAAACAAAAAGCTTGTTGTTGTCATTATGGTTTTCTACATAATGCTTTCACAAGCGTTAAATCGAGCGTGCGAGGGTGGACAGAACCTTGCCGCTTTTCAATACTCTTGTGACACTTTACTGAATTAAATTCAATCAATTGATTACCTGAGTCCCCATCTCCAGCATCGTCAAATGAATTCCAAAATCACATTATTTTATACTGTCACTCCCACTCGCGCTCATCGAGCTTGAGGGAAAATTGGTTTTCCATTTCATATGCACGTTGGTTCGATATGAATGAAAGCTGATATTTTATCAGTGGTATTGGTATACAAAACGTTTGAGACTAAAATGAAAAATGGACGGAAAGGAATTGGAAACCATTAGAAGATAAGACTTGGCATCCTTCCGTACAATTTGATAAAGGACTCCATTTTCACTTCGCCAGCCTTTTTAGGGAACAATGAGTGAGTGGTCGCCGTAAATCCGTTTATAATAATTATCACCTAATGGATTACATCCTTTGAAGGGGCGCGGACATTAAACTGTTTTATTAATTTTAAGTTACTGTAGCCCACGCTCCCCCTAGTGAAGTTTAAGGACCCGAAATCATCAGATATGTATTATACATACATATATAGTCAGACAGTCAGACAGAGCAACAAGAATAAACAAAGTTCTCTTGAGCATATCATCCAGAATTTTGGATAAAATGAAATATCGTCTCCGTGCAACGATACTTTAAGCACTTTTTATTTTGTTGGGCAATTTCACCTTTCACGGAAGGTAAAGTTTTCTCATCATAACGATCTTCCCGAAGAAATACATATAACCTAAATGGACTAAAGCTTATTGAGATTTAATATTTTACAAATTTTACCTTTCTTCTCTCTTTCAGGACGCTCGTACAGCGGCATAAATGAGGAAATTATCTGGGTCAGCATTGGCATGGGAATCACGATAATAGTTCTTATCACCATTGCTTTGTGCTACATAATGTATGAAAAGTGCCAGAAGAAGCGAGAGTGGTACATCACCGCATAATGCAATATGGAAAGGCACAAAACTTTTTAAAAGGAAATCCTCACGACTTCGAGCGCTCCTCGATGATCGAAGATTGACTTAATTAAGTGGTAACGATTAATTTAAGTGGTAAAGATAGTACCTATAGATGTGCTGCATAGCCCGGGGAAGTCAATTTAAATTTAATGGGACCAAAGCAATGCCGCACTAAATTGCGTCTACAATATGTTTATGTAATTAGACTAGATAAATGGTTGAGTTTTCATCGGGGAGTGCATCCACCACACCGGAATACCACATCCTATATATTTTAGAATTACTTTTACAACTTCTATTCAACATTTTAATGAATATGGTCAGGTAGAGTGCAAGGAAGACGCTAAAGTATTATATTTACACACTTTATGATATTTGTACTTAGAACTTGTAAATGTTTAAAGTGAACTCAGCAATTTGATGAAAATTATGGCAGACGATGTAAATGTCGTTCTAGTGTTCCCTTGCAGGGACTAGGAATAGTTAAGTGTTGCTATCTGCCAAGCAAACAAGCAGAAACGGCTGTGTTCATGTTGGCAGCACAACTTGCAAACTAAAAACTAAGTTTGCGATAACATCTCTGCAAACGTGAATACTGGCCTTGTTATTATTAAGCCAAGAAATGATGGTATTTCGTTAGTTTGTTACATTTTTTGTGATCATGTAACGTTTTGCAGAAATAAAAACTTGTAAATTAATGAGCAATAGTTTGTTTGATTTTCCGAAATTCTTCTGAGGATAGAAGTCGCTTCACAAAGAAAATTTATAATGGCACTTATATGGTGAGAATAACTGGAGCATAAAAAAAATTAAATTAGAGATTTTGGGTATGATTACACAGCTGACAAATGCAGATACATTCTGACATAAAATTTTAGACGTCGAACTCAAAACAAAAAATTCAAACTTTTTTTGTTACGAGTATAAACAAATTCAAAATACATAGTACATTGTGCACCTAGGGAGCAAAGTACCAGGTGAACATTTCCAACACAATCTGCAATCACCTCCTGGCAAAGATGTGCTAATGGGCATAGAGCATTGTCAATAAGGTTTTATTAGATCGTTTCAAAAAAATGTGGAAATATACATCAAGACATGTTAATTAAAGCTCTTTACATACATATTTGGATGATAAATAAATTTTTTTTTCCAAAAATTAATTTTATTTCTAGTCGCTAGGATGGTTTCGTCCCTTAAGGGGTTATATCCACTTGTAAGTCCGAAAAAACGTGTTTTTTTGTGAATTTTTTGTGAAGAGGCTTTTCATTAAATAAATACATAGAATAAATGTACATATAGCGAATTTAATGTATTTTAAGAATTCGCGATGTATTTACAAAAATATTCGGTTCCGTTGTTCCTGTAGTAGATTTCCTAGAGGACCTCCACAAAAAGGTGTCTGGCGGTGAGCAAGATATCTCTGATCCAAATTATTTGAAATAAAAAAAACCAAAAGATTTAATTTTAGGATAGATGAATACAGGTAATGATCGAAGGTATAGTCAAAATTTTGATTTTTGACAAAATGGCGGCTTCCCAAAGAAAAAAATCGTTTTTTTCAAGAAAATTTACAGTTTAAAAGGACTTAAAAAATCGAAATTATTGTCAGAAACCTTATTTCTTCGATCATTACCTGATACAAGTATCTTAGAAGATTGTGTGAAAATTTCACGCCGATCGCTCCAGCCGTTTTGGAGAAATTTTGCTCACCGACTTTGAAAACACCGTTTCGAGAAAAACGCGTTTAAAGTTTTGGGAACCATTTAAACTACTTTCAAACGCTCGGAGACGTCTTTACAAATACGCTAATTTCTGCGAAACTATTTGCCGGATCAATGTGAAATTTTCGGACGATATTCGTAACTATATGTACATTCAAAATATGCAAACAAAAAAAATTCGATTTTTTCAAAATTACAAGTGGATATAACCCCTTAAGTATTATAAAAAACATATTATTTAATTTTGGTTTTAGGTTGAATTAAATTCCAGATATTTTCAAAAATGTGTGGTTTGGAAGTGTGCCCCTCCCCCTTGTAACACTTTTAAGTTTAGCGGGTAACGATCCCATACGTCACAGAAGCTTAGAAAGCATCATAAATTGAGCTCTATCTAAACTATAGTAATACAAACAATTTTAAGACTTTGCCGGTTTTCCAAACCATTAATACAAATATAAGTTCAGATGTGATCTGCCACAAAAGCTTATATAAAGGCACATTCATATCTACAGATATTAGACGTGCCAGTTACATAATGTGCCAGACAAAGCATTTTAAAGGGTATTCACACTGAAAGAGAGAACGTGGCAAATACCACATCGACTGCAAGTATTAAAACATACGCACACTCCCACATTTGTGCAACAAACGTTTAGTTTTTTTAGTAGATAAAAAAGACAACATACCACGAAATATTTATTTAAACAATATAACAGTAACAAAATATATGTAAATATTTTTAAAAAATTTTAAAGGCACAATTATTTTCACTTTTATTGATTCAGGAAATTTTCCAACTCTTTCTTATTTTCTTCATCATCTAAAACGATCTCCTCTAATGACAGTCGATGCTTGTTGGAGTGCACATTTTCAACTTCTGAAAAAGTTCAAATGAAATAAATTTAAATTCCAAAATTAAACTCTGCATTTAAAGATCTGAAATCAGGAATTATTAGAAAGTTTGTCATTTCCAACTTAATAGTGAACAAAACAAATTTTTGAAGTGTTTTATTAAGTTTTCAGTTGACAGATCGATAGCTTTGAATCTACTGAAAATAACTTCATTGCTCTCTACGTAAAGTGAGCTGGGAATACACTGGGAATTTCACATGCAAGAGCCTGCCGAATCGTTGAATTTTTCATATTACAGGGTTTCGTCTACTATGGGAAAACGAAAAAATACACATGAAAATTGCAAGTTTCTTCGAAAGCTTATGATTTCGAAGGCGATAAAATCGTGGTATTAGGTTTGAAAGCTCTGTCTTGCGCAGTATTCAAAATTACAACTAATTTATTATCTGATCACACAAATTGGGAGGTCTTAAAAATACTTACTATTATTAACGATTGATGATTCTTTCGTGGAACAGAAAGGGTGAGTTCGAATATGCAGAGATGCCGCAGTACTTCGTAGTAATCTCTGAAACTTTATTGTGCTATACTGCTGCGTCACTGTATTTTCGCACTTGCAGAAATTAAGGAAATCGTAATTGTCTACTGGTAATATTTGCTATCTAGAGCAGCAAATCGAGGCTTGAACTTATACATTGTCCAGCAGAATTTTTCTGTGCAATAGGCTCTTGGAAATTTTTCGACGTTCATAGGTAAACAGTCGCTGGAGCCAACTTATAAAATTGGTCTTAAAGTTAATAGTGGCAAATGATTGTCTATTGCAGTTTACACCAATTTACAGATTTTTTATTTACATAATACAAGAAAAATTCCTTTAAAAACAATAATTAAAAAAGCAAGCTGTGCGTACAAAAAGTATGAACGTCAAATATACGAAATATCCACTGAGCAGTGACCACTGACGTCAACATATGTCAGTGGAATATTTTACCTGACCAGAAAATAAAAAAACGAAATGGAATTCCACCGAAGGGAAAGGGTCGAGAAAAACCAATTTCGGGTAAGTTTCTAAATTTCCTTACTTGGAAGGGACCCTTGCAACTTAAAGACCTCGAGGTCTTGCTGGAAGGCATCTTGGAATACTGCTTGCCGTTCGTTTTGAATTTTTCTCAGTTCGACTTCAAATTTCTGCACGTTATTATCGTGCTGGTCAGCGAGTTTCTGCCTGACATTTTCTAGTTCACCTTAAATATTTTTAATTTTATTTAACAGCATATTCGCAACAATTTGAAGCCGCCTTACTCATTTTCTTCTGCCTATACAGCGACATTTGTACTCGGTGCTGCAGTTGCCTTTCCTGCAGTTCAACCTCCTCGCAAAGATCTTCCAGCTCCACCAATTTTTCCTCAAAGCTGTGGCATTGATTTTGAATTCCCAGCACCGCTGACAAACAGTTCCTCAGAGACTTCTCCAAGTCGGGAATCGTGGCCAGAGAAATGTTGAGATCAGTCAAGTCCACGTAAAGCCTTTCGGTTTTGTTTTTAATTCGCGTGATGCTTTCATCGATATCCTCCGCCTTCTCAGCGTTGATTTCATTGGCTTCATGCAAGTGCTTCCATGTTTCCTCATTTTCTTGGAGTATGTTCGTGCCCGCGTCCACCTTGATGCAGTCAGGAATCCCAAGATCTGCATGCTGGATCTCAAACGGCTTTGACGCAATTATATTCGTTGACAAGATCTCGGATAGCAAATTGCCTTCTTGAATGGCGTCGTTAACTTTTTTCCTAATATTACTGAACATGATTTGGCTTAAAACTACACAATTTTACAAAATAAACCCTAAACCGAACCCGCGGCGCATTGTTTTGCTATCAATTGAAAGCTATACGCCCAACGTCAATGTCAGACTAAATGTCAAAATAAACTAGCAGGGAGTGTTCTGAAACTGCGGATGTTTGATTAGCATCTTTAATATGGGTTCAATTGTGAAGCCCATAATGCATCACGGGGAATCCCCTAATAATGGTCTATCGAAAATCCTTTTTAAATCGGAATATTGAGTGAAATTGTGAGATTACCGATAATAAGGTAAAAATATTAAAAAATGCTCATATCTAAAATAGCAAAATAAATTTGAATTTCTACATCAATCTTTGGGAGTGTGAAAATGAAAAGATAAACATTTGTTCAGAGGCGTCGCTTATTCATTTATGAAGGGAGTAATGCTCATGAAGATATTCAGATATTAAAATGGACCCATGCCTGCAATTTTCCATAACGAACGGGTGATTTGTGGGACAGCGCCGCGTTTTTGATTGATAGTCTATAATAAATAAATTTTCCTCGAGCTCGGTTGTTTCCAATTTTGCGGCAATTGTAAAAATGTTCGACTGTCGACGCGTCCCAAGCATTGAGTACGTGTTGCATTTGGTTCAAAATTTGTAATTATATTTATTGTTTGCCACTTAATGAATATTGTCCCCACGCCATCTCATAATAGGCCTTTACTGAAATTTTCAAAATTTTACAAAGAATGCGAATAAATGCAAAATAAAATGCAATCCTTAGAAAAACCAGAGAAGAGGAAGTTAAAAGTTAACCGTGGATATAATACACTCACGTGCGGACACGAAATGATAAAAAAACACCACAATCATCCACTTTATTCAAGAATACCTACTGCGTTTTTCTTGGTTTATTTATTCTTTACCTAGATTTCAACAATATCTGTAATTTACAATTTACTTTGTGTTTCAGGCATTCGAAGAAAACCGGAATTATCTAAATAAGTTCACAAATACCCCTAAAAGTGTAAAAAAGTCGGAAAAGATAAATAGCTCCAAAAATCTTTTCAAGAGTAAATATGCACTACATAAAATTGTACGACGAGAGCCATTTTACGCTGCAACGGCATTCAAAAGCACATCACTTAAATGGATTGTGGAAGCAAAGGCTTTAGTTAAAAAAACAATTAAATCGTTAAGAGATATCGACTTAGATTTACAAAAGGCTCTTACAGACGATCAAGAAGGTTTGGGAGAAAATAAGAATCTATATATGGAAGACGATAAAAGCTGTCCACTACTTCCTGAAGAAGGTGAGTTGCATATATATTATACAAAATGTTTGTTTTAGTCCAAACAGTGAAAGGAACTCTGTTGACGAATTCTTTGAAAGCGATGTATCCAACACATGGAATATCCTTGATCGACCGATAGATAAATTAAGGTTTTACACATGTCTGTCGTTGTCTGCATCGCCGGTCTATTAATTCTAAACGGTAGGTCCAAGGAAGTTTAAATGTATTATCCAGAAAAAGTGTCTAATACTGCAGATGCAGATGCGAATTTTCAAAATTAGGAATAATTGGAATTAGAATAAAGGATACTCCAACAAAATATTCTTTATATATTGCATGTGGCATGCTATGTTCACGAGAAGACCTTCCTTTAACGACACTTCATATATTTTATTTTATTTTTTGAATTATTTTGTACCTATATGCTATTTAAAAAAATGTGTCAAAAGAGTAGGTACGCAACCTCTCCTTACATACATATCTCGAAAAACATAAAATAAAAACTTTTGAAAAAAATCACTGGTATTAGCTGGTTGGCGAAGATTATAAGAAAACTATAGTGAAGCTCAGAATTTTATTACTTTTTATTAGGAAAATAGTGAATTAAATATATAATATAAAACCACTTTGCTTTTGTATGTAAATGATATATAGAATATTGCGAGCCCCGGCATAAACTAAAAGAATAAAAAAAAAGAAATTAGGGGACCATATTTGCAATCTATACGTTAAAATTTTTTTTATTATTATAGAAATGGCCGACAATTATTTATTTTGCAGCTTCGTTCTACAGAAAATCAATAAAACCTGCACATACAGTGGATAGCGCGGTAAATTCAAGGGTAAGTACCATGTCTGTCTAGAATATTATTATTTTTTGAATAAATAAAGTGTGTTAAAGTAATAGTTTTTCCCATTATAATTTTTCCATATGCCGTTCTTCCATTTCTATTTTTCCCACTCAAGTTTCCATTCCATGGTATGGACATTTTTCAATTTTTTTAGGCATTTCGTAAAAGGTAAAGTAGAAATTTTGTGCAAGGCAAATATTCAGTGATGGGAAAAAGAATGGAAAGCAAAAATGTCTATGAAAAAAATAATTAATGGAAACATTGTACTAGTTGATAATCTAGAATGGACAAAGAGAGCCCATAGCCAAATTTAGATTTTACATATAATATCTGTTGTAAAGCATCAAATACATTTTTTTATGTTAATATATATTTTAGAAAAGAGGATTACACAATGACGAGCTGACAAATTTCTGTAAACTTTACCGCAAAAATCGAGGATCATTTTATAGTACTGGAAGAATACCATACGACCGTTACTTTTCTGATGTGAGAAACAATCGATTGTAAGTATTATATATGTATTTACCTATGGGTGCTTACAGTACTAAAGTTAATTGATTATAAATCATGCAGTTAAGTAGGTGACGTACATATATTTCCAAGAATGTCACTTTCAAGACACCTCACCCTTTTCATATTATACAAGCGACTTCTCAATCTAAAGTGTATTAATCGAACTACCTATTGAGTACAAGTAGTACTAGTACTAGAGTGTGAATTATTCAATCTATGTGAATTATTCTAATTATTCCAAAGTGCATAATTTAGCATCTAGGCGTATCCTGTAATTTAAATCATAAATAATATGGAATCTAACTTCAAACAGGACACTGTCAGTGCTGAAAATTTGGAAATTTCTCAATTTATTATTTTCTTTCTAAATATTTGAAATGATACTATCCATTTTGTATATACGTTAGGGCACCAATTTTTGTTAGCGTCATTGATGAAATATTGTTTAATTTTGAACATCCGTTACAAAAATGGAAACAATTTTACAGTCAGTATTCGCAAATTACTTGTTAATTTTGGCGTGCATTTAAATTGAATGGAAATGGGGTAAATGACATGTGTTTTCAACAAGATGGCGTGAACTATCACACCGTGCCGAAATTATGACGTTGTCAGGTCGTGTCATATCTTGGTTTGGAGACCAAAGCACTGAGGAATTCCGATTTAACCCGTTTGGGCTTCTCCTTCGTTTTTGGAAAATAAGGTATATGTGAACCACCCTGAGACAACTCAATAACTGAACGAAAAATTCGAATGCCACGCCACATTGGTTTGATTTTTATTCCAAAACGTCTTCCAAAAATTCGTCACACTCCTACACATTTGCCAACAGAGCCACGGTGGTCATTTGGCTGATATTTAATTTTAGGTATTTCTTAATTCAACAATTACACATTACAAATCAATATAAATTTCGGTATATGGAGTCCGTCATATTGAAATCGCCATCTTCAATTTTTTAAATTGATCATGATATTTAAAATCAGCGATCCCAAAATCTAAAAAGTCAGTAGGTACTCGTACGATGGCTATAAGTTATAAGTGATTCGTAGATTTTCTTTTATTTGGAAATTTTCAAATTTGGTTTATTATTCATATTAGAAGACATCATTAGTTTATATTATTAGACATACAATACTTAACTACTTCTAATATTTAATCTTACACAGAAGTCCATGTCGCACATAGTTTACGTCATCGCGATATATTGTAATAACAACTTAATTTATTAATAATTTGGGGTTTTAAGAAACTTTGAATACCGAAAGCATTCAGGAATTCGGATCCTTTTGCGGGGAGATTTGCTTGGGGCTTTAAACTGCTTTTTTCCCCAACTGCATTTGGTTCCCTCAGGTATGGATTAAAAAATTCATATATGAATTACTGTCATATCAGTATTATTTTTGTTTATTATTTTCAGAAGCTAATGCAAAGAAACCAATATTGAATGAAGACTTTAGCAACTACAGTCGTAAGTACGAATGTTATTAAATACTTATAGGTAATCCCTTTTTGCCTTGTATTGAGTAGTTTGAAAAATTATATATTATTACTAGCAGACTCGTCTCGGCTTTGCCATACTTTAAATGAAAACTATTGCGGAATACATCTTAACTTGTCGGAAGTTGTCCAGTTTAAACTTTCACAACAAATTGAGTTTCGATGCTCACATCGGTGACGATTCCAGAAGATCCTACATACTGGCTGGGTTTATTTTACGTGCCTCTAGCTATTTTAATAATTTGTCAACATCTAGGCATCCTCAACCTATCCCCACTTCTTGACAGCAGACCTTGATTATTGCATTCTTTATCGTATTTATAACGGAATATTGCATACTTCTTTGACAAATGATTTAAACTTGTGTGAACCTGCATTCAGCAGTAGAAATAATAATATATTTAAACCACCTAGAACCTTGCTATCAGTATACATTTATTAATTCCACATAATTCACAGAAACCATGATAGACTTCAAATAGGTCCTACGTGCTTAGCAGATTCAGACAAGCTGTCCTAGAGAAAATCGATATAAGCTTTTAATACTTTTAATATATAGTGGTGGCCACTAAAATAGGTGTGACAAATAAAATGGATGCAGGTACCTGAAGAATGTCTTATATGGAAACAAAAACTTTCATTTTTTTTAAATTTATTAATGCTTAACTATAACAAAACTAGATTCTGCAAACAAAACTATGTATAAAAAATTCACATGCTCTAAAATAATTACCAGTTAATAAATAGGTGTCTAAATACACATAAAATCAAAATTAAAGCAAACTTTAGTAGTAGTATAACAAATTACTTATATTTACTAGTATAACCGTGGATTTGTAAAACAGCAGCCAACTAATCCTTAATATTTTTCCCATGTTAGACTGTACTGCCTCCACAATTCTCTTTTATTTTTCGTTTTAGTGTCACCTATACAATATTTTATATATTTTCAGAGGTTCTCGATAAGATTAAGATCGAACGATTGAGTTGGCTAACTTAGTACCCTCACGTTATTCCTATCGAACCATTGTTTTGCTTGATTGGAAGTATGTTTTGGATCCCTATCTTGTTGTTACACCCATACAAGTGGGAAATTTTCCTCAGCATTATATTACCCAGCATCTCGATATGCGACTAATGGGTCATCTTATCCATTACCCAAAATACCGGCCTACATCGTACGTTGAAAAATATGGCCACACCATAAGGTATAATGGAATGGTATATTTAAAAGCTGAAATTTCGAAAATCAGAGACAGACACTTCAAATTAATATACATATACATATGTGTATTGATAATATTCAGAAATTAAAATTTATGAAGATTTCATTTTACAATACATAAATAATTTCTTACGTAGAAGCATTTGACAATTTTTGGCATAATCACGTATCTCCCAGCGGGAAATTTGGTCTGGCATTCCAACGGAAGCCTTGTGGAAGCAAAGAAAACTTCTCACTATCAATTCCAGCTAGACGGAAGCACAAGCGCGAACAAAAGCACCTTGCATATTTTCTTCTCACTCACGCCCTTTCCGATCGAGCTCTTCGTCGACACAGTTCGTGAATTCCGGTTGATAATGATTCATTCCTCTTTGTACTTTGAGCGGAAGCAAAGCGCTGATCGTTCAAGTCCTTAAATAACATGACTTTGCTAATTGAGTTCTTTCATTTATTTACTTTAAATTTCCGAAATTACAAGTGCAACCTATAAGAGGCGGTTACAAATCGATCCCACTTTGATTCCGACCCATGCATCATCCTTAGATCCTTCTGGGGAAGTGGTAGAACATGGATTTTCATTCTAAACAGATCTTATGTCCAGTCAATGTGATGCATTCCTTATTGCTCCCATGGAATCTCAGAGGAAGCAGAAGAAAGCCTTTTTTACTGCTTCCTCCTAATGACATGCAATTTTAAAATGTAATGAAGTGTCCAACAAAGAGTCATCAATCCATGCCTCCTAAAAGATTGCTCCCGCTTGCATCTAGGATTGCTTCTTTTCTCGCTGGGCTACTACACTTACTATTATATATCCCCCCTGCCATACGATTTTTTGTTTGGCTAGTTGAGATCTACTATTTCCCCATTCATTTCTGTCCCTAATATATGAAACGCCCTATATAAGGATATATTTCTGGGTGAGCTTTAAAAGCCTGCTCATATGCTTTCAACTACGAAAATCCCTTGTGAAGGAAACACTTCGGTATATGTACGCACAATTTCTTTCCGAAAGCTTTCAATTTTCCTTCCCAAACTGCATAAAGCACTGAATACTTGGACTCGATATAGAGCTTTTAAGGATAATGGGAATTGGGATAACTGCCATCTGTTGCGCGAACCGCTAATTCGTTGTATATATGAAAGCCAAGTTCCAGGAAATTCTATAGCGGATTGAGAAACCGAATAACTTCAATGTACATGAAAGTTATTTAGTTTTTTCTGTGGGCAAATGTGGAAGGTGTTCAGTTCTTATTTGTGGTAGTGGCGCATAATTAACATAGATAACCTCCGGAGTAGTTTTACTCGCTTTATTCAAGAAATCTACCAGATTTTGTCAAATTTTAGAGCCCAAATTTACTTTCATTATGTCTTTGAACTTGTCCTTTTTTATATGTACAAGTATTTCCACAAAGAATATATTTCTAGAATTGTTTAGTATTTTATGTAAATCCTCACGGGTCTGATGATTTCAAGTAAAGCATAAGTCCGTTCACTTTTCAAACGCTTCTTTTTGTATAGAAAATAAATCAATATACCTGTAATAAACACGATTTAAGATTGAAATTTATTTATTTATCGGTTATAGATACGTACCAAGAACTAGAAGAATCATTTTCTCTAGCAAGGAAGTATCGCAGAGAATTATCTCAACCAGAAAATAATTCTAATCCAAGTAACTTTTACAAAGAGAAACAAACATTTGAAAGTTCTGTGAGGAATTTTATAACAAGATTAGAAAAAAGTGATTTTGATCATAAAATCAAAAGAGATTTTTTGTATTCAAGAAACAACCAGAATTCAACCAATACAAAAGAAGCGACAAAGTTGCATGAAGCATGTCATGCGTCATATGAATTAAAGGCTGCAAGAGCCAACACTTCGTTGAAACCTGTTAATTTTACAGATATGTCTATTTCCATTGATCACAGCCAATCGAATATTACTGCCCAAGAAGAAAGTGGTGCACAACTAGATTGGTGTAGTAAATCTGAACCGCAAAAAATTAATAATAAGAAACTGTTGAATAGTTTATATCCACACTCTAAAAATCCAATTGAATCTGATTTTGCAACAAGTACGGAATTTAGTATATCAAAGGCAAGATTAACTACCTGTCCGGACAACAACCTTTCTGAGAAATCAAATATAAAAAGTAATGAAGACACTTACCCGGACCGATTGGAAGATTTTCACCTTTTGGAGCTGGTTGTAAACGACTTTAATGCTTTAATTCACAAAAATAATTCTTCACAACCGTCCACGGACAACCGAACTCCAGGTCGTTGTACGTATTCATCTGTTCTGAAGAACTCCGTCATTCCCAATCAGAAAGAGATTTTCACCAGCTGTTTCGAAGACAAAGGTGAGACAGGATTTTTTAACGGCAGCATTAATCAAAACCTAATAAAATTAGGAGTCACTGCCAGCGCTAAGTCAGGAAATGACAAAATTCCCAGGGCAAAAGTAATTTACAACGAACGGGAGATTGAACGAAACCTCATTGACAATATTGAACGCATTCTAGAGGATGACACAAAGAAACTTGCAATTCCCTCTCCTGTTCCGGCACAATTTCACAGAGCTCAGACAAGTGTCTACAAAGAGCCTGATAAAGTCGTGGATAGTTCTAATCGCAACATTTCACGAGGCAGAGTATCACAACCGAAGTTCGACCAACATCACACAACAAACAAAAGACAGCAAATACCCCAGACACCTCCGGCTGCTGCAATGAATTCCGGCTTCATATCCCCCAAGAGAGTTCCCACCCTGTATGAAGTAGAAGCCTTTAATAAGTTCATACAGCAGAATTTTCACACACATAATGTGAACAGTATAAATCAAAATTTCGGAAACATTTTGAATAAAATCAGCGCGCCTCAGCAGAGATCGGGTGTGTATTCAAGCGTGCCCCAATATTCAGCAGGGTCTCAAATGAATGCAATAGAGCGCGGCAATAAATGCGATTTGCGGAACTCGCAACATTTTCAAGCCTTACAAAATCAGGGCTCAACGACTCCCCGAGTGAGTGGTGGCTTTTACTCTCAGCCGAACAAGGAATTAATCCAATCATCAATGGCTGACAACAACTCGAAAATTGACGTGAGAACCATCATTTCAGCATCTGATCTTGAAAAGCAGGCGATTGAGCAATACCGACAATCGGAGGAGAGTCTCAGTTCTCGATATGATGTCCTCGAAAGGGAAGCAGAGGAGCAATACAACAATTTCAATGGCCATAAATAAATAGAAAGCAAATGTACAAGCCCCACGCCTTGTTAAACATGATTATGGAGTGCTTGGATACGAATTTAAAATATAATTCACATATTTGGTACGCCCATATACCCGTTTGGATATGTTCTAGAAAGGTAAAATTAATTTATTTCATATTGTGTTTACTTACCTGGTGATGCATCGATGTTTGCGGCGAATTATTGTATTCAGCATGAGAGCTGGTGTATTGTGAAGTTAATTAAACACATCTTTACGGAAAAAATCTGCCTTGTTTGTTGTACATGCTATTAAATTAAAAATTGTCTTAAAACTCATGAACTTTATATTCGGCGTCCACATTTGCATTTACCTATACAATCTGATGTCAGTTAAAGTTTAACTACATGGGACATAATTAAATTCGGAAGTGTCTATTTGCAACAGGCGTTTCACCGTGTAAAGTCCGTATGACACGGACTCGGGTAACTTCGTCTTTTCCGGATTTTGTGTAAAGTTCGTGTGATACGGACTCGGGTACAAAACAATACGTAAAAGGAAAATTTGACATTTACAACATGACTGAATATTTTCTTATTACAAAATATCTATGGACTGAAATTTGCCTTTTTGCACCGATGTGCGCATGGATACACGTGGGGTGCAAATAGGCACTGCCATTAATTTCAATATACATATATGTATGTTCCCCGTTTGCATTTGAAAAGAAAAAAAATTTAGATTCCATTCAAACATGTCAATTTATAAATAATCAATAATAGTGAACATTAGCAATATTTGTTTATTTAAATGACTACTGTTAAATATGACGATAAAACGATTCTCGTATTGCAATACTCATAATTGATTTGGACACCGGACAACGGATTCTCGGTTTTGATGGAAGTGCGTGAAATCAGCTGGATTTTGTAGATTAATGTAGATTATAAGTCACTGATCATAAGTGAAATTTTACATTTATAATTTACCAGTTGAATCTCTCCTTTACCGATTTTTGTAAAAATCTTATTTCAATCCTCTACAATATAGAGGTTGACTTCATGCATAGTTAATAATATATAATAATAGTAATGCATTGCATTTTGTGTATCAGAAAATTTTCTGACCCGCGATTTGCCTACTTGATGCGTCTCTGATTCATTAATGAGAAGTTTCGGAACATACTGCTTCATCAAAATTTTTAAATACGATGTTTAGGAACACAACACTTCCTATCTAGACGGTATTGATGCGTCAGCCCACGTATATATGAATTTCTGAATTAAACGCCAAATTAAAATTCAGTGTCCCCAAAAACCTCCAAGTGCCAAATTTTATGAAAATCAATTGAGCTTTAGTATTCGGGCCCATTTGTTCCCGAGTATATCGTGTACTATGCACACCTAAAAAATAAAAAGGGACACGCATTTAGGTAACCTATATTGAACTTTTGTAACGTACTACCATTAACTGTAATAAGTTTTTAATTTAACAAAAAGCATTTTGGTAAAATTTTGGAAAAATTTGAATTTTAAGAAATTTCAAAACATTGTTCACTTTTGCGAGTGACTGTACCTGCAGTGGAAAATATAGATCAACACTAGTGGCATTTTTTAAAAGGACAGTTGTTTGGAGTGAGTTTTATGTCACTGCGTTGAGGAGATAAAAATAGAATAATAATGACCATAACGGATTTATGAATCACAACTTTTTCTTTGCCTAGGTAAGATCCATCACCTCATTTTTTTGGCGGACGTTATGCAAAATACCGTTACAGCGCGTGACCTACTTAAATCCCCCCCTCGTACTACGCCACCGGGAAAGTCGTTCTATATCCAAAAATCGATATATGTAGCTGATAACCCCCTCTAATTTTGAATTCACCTTTAGAAATTTATCATCATGTTATCCATGTAGTCTATGTATTATATTTTTAAGAGCTGCTACGTTTTGTATTCATCCGAGATACAAGCATTGTATGGTACAATGTAAGCACTGTTCTCGGCCGGCGTGACAACTGACAATCCTCGCAATCAAGAATTCGACTCCATAATGTGCGTCTTTCTTGCCTTTGAAATTACAAGTATGTATGTATGTACGAGTATTAGAGCCGATTTTCAAGGTCAACTGGGGCCTTCTATAAGGCGTAGACAGATAGGCACACATTAGGAAATTATAATGTAAATATTTGCGATTCAGCATTCCTTTCACAATATTTGAACGTCATTTGCTTTCCAGGCCGTGTACTTATCCCTTAATGCTATCAGGAAATTTGTATGCTGCTTGTACTTTTCTTGGGTATAATTTAATGAAAACCAAACAAATTCTTCTGTCACTGAATTTAATTTAAAGCATTTTTTTCAAATGTAAATTTCTGAATAATTCACAACCAAATTGTCGCAAAATTGTGAAGTGAATGACATTAGCTGAAAGAAAGCAAAAATTCTACAATTATTTGAGAAATGTTTATTGTAACGCAAGTTGCGCGCCTCCCTTCAATGATAAAAATACCAAGGATTTCTCCACGCCCCGCGACGCAGCCAATGTTTAAAGTCGGGTGGAACCGTATATTGCCTTTTCCAGGGTTATATTTAAGGAGTAGGTATGTGCAAGTTGAAGCTCGTTAATACTAGGACAAACAACGCTTAGACATTTTTAATGATTTTCTGCCCACTTTGCAAGGATTACCTATTTCAGAAAGCCTGTCGGGATTATGGAAACGTGCCAAAAAAGCAACGAGTGGTTTCGTAATTTGCATAATTACAATTACTCAACAAAAGCCTGTTGAGCCTTAATTCCGGTGGTGTGTCAATGGAAATTAGCCGGGCAAACACAACAGCGTTTGAAATTTGAAAAATTGCACTCTTGGTTTTCTAATGTTGGGGGACCATAATAAAAAATATAAATATACTAATGAGTTTGTAAAACAAAATTCATTGAAAATTAATTAATGACTCTGTGAATATTGAATTCCCTCTTCCCGAAATCACATTTTTTTTGTGTTCAGTACAATTATATGTATAATGTAAATTAATGGACTGCTCATGACAGTCAAATGACTATGAAAAAAGTGAGACCACCTCGTATATCTTTCTCTTTTGAATATAAGCAACATTTTCCACGGAACTTTACAAATTTCAGTAACGATTTTGTAACCGCATCAGAGTATTTAAAACAAAAACATTTTCGAAGTGAAATTTTTTAATGCACGGTACAGCAAATCCGATTCATGGGACTGAAAGTGGAATTTGAATGGATTTTCGTGTAAGTTAATATACAAGGGTTTTCGGGGTCACTGATCTCGAATCTTCCATTGGTAATTCGATCGAAACTTCTCAACTTCAAATGATTGCTATGGAAATGGGTCCCTTTATGTTTTGGAAATTGAAGATGACGGAACCAACTTGGTGACCCAAAATTCACAACTTCGAAGCATTGTTATGATACTAATAATATAATAATTATAATTAACTCCAATCTGCCTTTTTTAAATTTAAACCATCAACGGACGCACTATCACTCTAGAATTGGCTGCTCCAGGGTTAATGACACACAGAAGTCTTTATCGCGACACAGCTTCGTACCTCAGTAATTAAATAAAATTAAAATTTAAGATTTTCTAGTCTGTAAGATTGTAAAGAAATCAGAAGACTAAATAAATGAATAAATAAAAAATTAATTAGTCAGAAAAGGTCAATATCACGAAAAAAGTCCGAACAGTGAATTTGTGTGTAGCCCTTTACTTCAATTGATTCTACGCAAAAGAGTATAAGGACTTTTTTTGTGTGTAATTGCATGGGCTAAAATTTTCTTATATCTAATTTCCTCGACAAATTTAGGCATCTTTTCAGGACATGTTTAGGACATCGAAATATAGGTCTCCACAAAAAACAGCTTGCTCAGACTTTCTTCGTTGTCAAAGTCTAATTTTACTGAGCTATAACGTTAAGCTGGCGAAGGTCTTGTTTTCTTTTCTTTTTTAATTTTATTCATCATATAATGTAGAAATAGAAGGTGCATTTTAAAATTAAAAACAAATATCAACAATTTAAAGCAATGAAGATGGATCGGATCAACTTTAAAAAAATTCATTTTTGGCTATGCGCGTATAAATTTGTATATTCTTTCGCTACTTGGGCATGTTGTACCTCTTTGGAAAGGCCACAAGATGGACCATTTACTATTATAAAAATAAAAAAAAGAGGTGTATTAATTACATGAATTTCGAGGAAATTTTAGAACATTTTTTCACTTTCGCAAGTGACTGTGCCTCTACAATGTTAGAGGTAGAATCAACATTGGTGGCATTTTTGGAAAGGACATTGAGATAGTAGTTCTTTGCAGTGAGTTTAAAGTCGCTGTGTGCAGTTGATCAAAAGATAAAAATATAATAATATTGTGCATACCGAATTTATGAATCACCCTGTAACTCCCAAATGGTTAAGATTGCCCCGTCTGCAATACAATATTTTGGGTGGCTAGGTGAGATCTATCACCCCAATCTTTTTGGCAGACGTTCGGTGATGTAAGGTATAATTGTATCATAATAATATTGCATTGTATTGGTTTGGTTATTGTGGCTGCCTCTGTCCTTAGAATACACAGTTAGCCCTCATTTTTGGCCCATTGTGATACCTACCACTTTACCAGAGCCTCTAGTCCTCCAGTGGCGAATTGACGCCATTACATCTAGCGCTTAACTACTTTTGCTGCTAACGCGTCGCGTTACCAATTTCGCACCAAGCAGGCCGACACCCTTATTTATTATTAAGTACCTAAATTATTCTGAACAGGAACTGAAGTACACCGGCTGGAAAGCATACCCGCGGCTAGGCAAACACTAGTAAAATGTTCAAATTAATTAAATCTTAATATTCTCCTTGCGCATAGTTTCAATGAAAGTTTCTTCAAATAATGAAAGGACGTTTATACCGTTCATATTATGCGTGCTAGAAGTACGGAAAGGAAAAGCTTAATTACCCTGACGAAGTGTGTCATTTAATGACGGAAGTACCCTTTACCACCAAGGAAGCTACTCGCATAGTAATTAAGGCTAATTCTATGTACGTATTCATTGTAAGAAAACTGCTACGGATAAAATATGGTCATGCAAATTGTTCGTGCACGAAATCCTAGCTGGGATTGAATTAAGCCATTAAAGAAATTTGTTCCGCAGGAAGTTCTGTGCGCATTTACCGAGATTAGCCCACAAGTATAATTTTGATGTTGGATAATTTTATCTGTGCGCTTGGGTTATTTGGTTCTCTTAAAAAATAAGTTAATTTTCTGGAAGAGTCACTTAAAATGAAATAACAGCCGGAAATGTCAGAGCTGGATGAGAAAAGAGAGTGTGTATATGTACGTATCTATAGCATAGAAATATAAACTAAGCATGGAACGTACCGTGTATAAACCCTCTTCATGAGCGACCACCTAAAGATAGCTACGCAGAGGAGTAAAGCAACAGCGTGTATGAGGGAAGCTAAATAAGCTTTATAGCTATCAGTGAATGGCAGCGTGTAAATAGATTATAAGGAGGGCATAGACATTATGGCAGGAACTTCGGAAAATTTTGAATTGTAAGCCCCCTTCTGATTATTTCTTCATATTTACGCCTGCACTGAGCGACCATACGAACACAGCCAATTCCCACATCAGGGAATGTGGTACGCTAAATCTGGATTACAGCCGTTCCGTGCTTAGTTTATATTTCCATGATCTATAACTTGTTTATTGAGTAGAAAACCATTTGTTTTTAGATGACACTAAAATCAAATTGGAACAGCCTATATAAAGCTTGATACGACTTCCATCAAAGATTTCCCGTAACTCAAGTCATCAATAAATTCTACAAGTTTGGGATAAATGTGAACCCTCTTGTTCATAATTAATCGATAAGCAATTCATTTTATCACATTGTCTTGAATTAATTTAATCTGAACCAATGAACTTGTCTTGCGATAACATACCTCTATACCTACCTTAGGTTTTCTCGGGTAACATATAAATTCCTGAAATATTCCCTAAATTCATTCGTTGGCTTAGCCCCTGAGCATGTTGGAATTTAATATCGTAGCGGAAATTAGTTTTAAAATAAAAAGGTCAAGATAAATTTCAGGAACTTAAATATTATTGGAGACGAAATACTGTATCTAGATATCTTAACGGAATTTTCCCGTAGAAAGAATTTCCACCAGAACTTTAAGAACTTAGTGGGTTTTACATCACTGACACGTGTAGAAGCAAACTTTACCGCCAGTAATATAACTCTAGGAAATTTGATTCGGGATTCGAAGGATTTCGGAGATTTTTAGTATTCATATAATTTGTACCCATTTATTGTTAGCACTTTTTTTTTATTAGGGTCGAAGCTCCTAGTCAGCTTCCAGTCAAATTGTCAAAAAAAAACCCTCTACTTGCAAACCGCCCACAATAGAGTTGGCGGTAAGGATATATAGGAGATGGGAGCCACCCTTTGAAATTCATTGCAAAAGCTGTATCGGCGGCTGCAAAAAATGGAGTGTATAGAGTTGGTGGACAAGGACAGGAACGGTAAACTCCCCCGAAATTCTTAGTTTGTTTTTTAGATGTAAAAAAATCGCTTCGAGTAGAAACATGAAATTGGGCTCAAATGAAAGCCGAAATCGTATACTTTACTATAAAACTAGATTAACTTTTACAACCCTCATCAGAACGCAAGAAGCGGGGAAGGAACCTACGAATCAGGGGGGAAACCCATGCTATTTAGGTCTTCGGATGGTCGTCAAATTGTGCAAAATTGGAAGACACGCTACTTTTAAAGGCGGAAATACAATGTACGAGTTCTGATTTTGTAGCTCGTCAAATATCGTGAAATATCGCGCTGCAAGATATAGTAAGGGCTGGGATACAATGTACGCGATACGATTTAATCGCGCGATGAAAGCTCATCAGGCCTTGACTTGATTCCTGGACATTATCCCGCGGCACCTGGGAGCCTCAAGGAAATTCCAGAGAATAGAAAACAGAAGGCGGTAAGCCTGTGCTCAGTTAGTTTTCGCGAGTCGACGAGTTGTTTTATTTTGCCCGGGGTATTATAACAACAATAAAGTTCCCTCTCACTTATTACCTAATTCGGCCATTAGTTACGAGCTTGGACAAAGCGAACTAGCGAAAACCGCCGCGTTATCTGAATTTCACTACAGAAATTTAGAAAATTCGTAACAATATGTTCTATTGGTGTGTCCTGTAGAGTACCTACGTAAAATTTCGCACCACATCAATTAATCGGTTCCAGATGAAATATATCCACAAGTGCATACATATATGGTATATATATGCAAAGTCATGCGAACCTCTAACAAAACACAACAAAGTGAAAAGGTAATTACACCCATTTCCAATAAATCACCACAAATAAATTGTTCGCGGAAATAGGGTCCTGTTAGTATGTAGAATAAACAATTCAAACAATCATCACTATGCATGGGCTCCACCGGGCCGGGACAGGAAACATTTCCCGTGTACCCGACGTGGTTAACTCAAGTTGCTTTCGACAATTTACAAATGACAAATATGTTGTATAATTTCTCCGTTCAAGTCATGCACCACAACGCCCAGGCCTGTATCAGTAGGTGTCTGCTTCTATCTAAAATTTACTTCCACAATATTGTTATAGGATCCTAATTTAATATTCGGATTACACACTAGAAGTGCCACTTATGTTACTTGTCAGAGCTGAAATTAGGATGAGATTAATCACGCGGAGTATATGTACCCTTATCGGCAGCATGTGATGAGATAATTATATTCGGAATTTTCGTCGAATTTGATGATATTATAACAGAGGATTGCGCAGAATGCTTTCTAAAATATAATGTTACAATAAGATGTCTGAGGAATCAAACTTTCTTTTACACATGAAATTATAGGCTATTAAGTTCCGACCGGAGTGTATGGTAGAATAATGCAGAAAAATAGTAAGAGTTCCAATTGCTCGAATTTGGTAGTTTTCGGTCGTGGACCAGCCGTCTTTAATTTCCATTTGGATAGAAGATTCGAGATCAACGCCCCGAAAATATAGAAGGACCGACTTTTAGAACAATCCTTCCAGTCAAGAATTTTCATTTGCCATATTGGATCCACCAATTACTCCTGAATTCAACCTATTTATCTACACATATCGTACAAATGAGAAGGGTTAATTAATACGCAAACTAAAGTAAATATTTTTATTCTATTAATATTAATCGGCAATACATCTTTGTTAAAAATTTGTAAGGAAGAAATATTTATTGTTATTTAAGCGTATAAATCCTATCAGTTCAAAATAACCTTTAATTACAAATTTAACACAGTATTTAAATTAAAGCCTTATCTTAAACTTGTATGCTCTGTCATAGAATCTGGAGCCTTAATTGGTACTATATCCACATTTCGAAATATTTTCTGAGACTCCATTTAATTCATTTATCAGCAATACTACGCAAAACACGAATTGTAAATGTTTCAATCAGTCAGAGAAAGGTGGGTGGCGTTTATAAACAGGTTTGACCCACTATAAGTAATTGCTTGTAGGAACCTGCCCATCAGGAACTGGATTTGAATAAACAACGATCTCATTACGTCAAACGACTACTGAAATCAAACCCTCATCAAGAATGGCCAATGCCTTCACAAGCGGCAATGATCAACGGAGGAAGTGTGTTTACCGCCATCATCTAGCTTTTAATTTATGCCGGCATTTCCATTAACTTTTCGAATCTGCCAACCTAGTCTAGACTATCAATTAATTAAGTCCTTAATTGCTACTGTGGAGCTATATGCTTATATCCAGCGTTTCCACCCAACAATTGGGGAAAAAAAAGGAAGGCCCACTCCACGTGATGGGAACCAACCAACTTTGTTTAAAATTCCTTTGGTGTCTTAATGGATTCGCAATGTCAATTACGTTAATCGCCTTTAGACCCTTAGGACCGTTAGGAAATTGCCGCATTCATAATTGAGGTAACCTGGAAAATGAATAGAATCTCTTAATTCCGGGCGAAAAGACGAAAGTGTTAATGGTTTTCTAAGAATTTGGCATTTTTGATTAGGCCGAATATTTCCAAGCTTCTAAACTTTAGAGGAATTTTCGCGGTGCGAAGTTGAAGGACCAACGCCCTTTTATGTCACAATTGACAAGACATTATTTTTTAAAATTTGTGCGTGTAGCATTATTTATGTGCGCAAAACTGTAAAGACTTTATAAATGTATTTCCTATAGCTGCATTATACGGCTATCCTCCCAGCATGTCAATAACCTTATCTTTCATTAAAAAAAGCGATTACGGACAGGCATTGTTAGTATCATGTGTGGAAAAATGTTAAACAAATAGTTGTATCTTTTAGTCCCTGAAAGACATGTTTACATCTTATGTCGGATCAAGCACTTAAGCAAACAAGAAAACGATATGCACACTTTCCAGATACACCACACACCCCCTTCTTGCCACGCTTCCTTTGAATACTGCCGTACTGCACTTGATCACCATTTGGGAGAAGAGGAAAATGTCACAACCATTTCTCACTTAAGAATTTTCAGCATATCGATTTTCTTTCTTATCGATCCCGAAGATGTAACAGAGCTCGATGTAATGCTGAAAACTGATTGTTTACTTAAGGGGACCTATATGGCTTAAATGGGGTTTTGCGGAGTCAAAAGATTTTTTTTTTTCAAGAAAAAAACCAAATAAAATCTAGAAAATGAGGAAACTAGTTTATTACTGAATACTTGAAGATTGTTTATGGCCTATAAAAATCACAAAAATACCCATGGGCTCTTATGGGTTGAGCGTCTCTTGCAATGGTGGAATTTCACCGTTGCCGTAGCTTTTTTCCAGAACCCCTGATCTGAAACACATAAACAGGACATTTTCTGTTAGATAATACTTGACTGCACAGAATGAATTAATTAGTTTTGCTTTCCTACAATTAGTTTTGATTTTGTGTAGTTTAGAGTTCCATTTTTGAAATTTTTCATTACTTACTGAACTAATAAATATTTTAAAAAATAATTATAATCCAAATATTCAAATATTTTTCAATTCATTCCATGACCAGATGTATAATAAACCAGCCCACCAAATTTCAAACAATTTGAGCAAACGGTTTTTGAAATTTTCTACGGCAACGGTCAAAACACAGAATTCCGAGCAAAATCGAATTAAAGTTTGACTTTACAGAAGAAACACAAAGTTTATCAACGAAAATGCTACTTAGAAACGCACTGCTTAAGGTTCGTTTACACAACAAACACAACAGAGAATCACAGGGAACGTAGTTGCTCTGCTGTGAACCAAAAATAGCGCGGATTTAACGCGTTAATTAGGCTTCCGTTATTAGAGAGTATTTGAAGTACTTTTTTTAACGACTAAAGTCTAAAAGTAAAAAAAGGCATAACTTCGTTATTTTCTTACAGATTTGGGTTTAGTTTGCAGCGTTTTACTCGGAAATAGTTGAACAAAAAGAAAAGCCAATAAAAAAAAAATTTAAAATTAAGCCATATAGGTCCCCTTAAGTGATGCTATTAACTCAACCAGACAAAAAAGCAGACGTACTGTATTTTGTACTGAATATTTTATTGCATTAAGTATGGGATATGTTATAACAATTTTCGATGACTTTATCGCATAAATCTAGCTGAATTTGCTGGATGGCGTTCGTTGTGTTGATTTTGAGGGCATGAATTGTTTACAGTTAGACCAGTGATTTAAGATAGCCCCAAACGAAAAAGTCTAAAGGCGTTAAATCGCACAATCTCGGTGGCCAGTTCACATCGCCCTCACATCATTCGTGCAGAATGTCCGTCGTGACATGCACGTGGCACGTGGCGCCGTCCTGTTGGAACATGTCGTCGGTATCCATATCATCCAGTTTAGGCCACATGAAGATGCTTATCATGGATCTCTAGCTCTAATCGTTGACAGTTATGGCAATGTCAGTTTCGTTTTGAAAGAAGTACGGACCGATGATTCCGCCAGATCAAAATCCGCACGAAACATTGTCTTTCTCGGAATGCATTTGGTGCTGGCGTATCTCGTGTGGATTTGTATCGCCTCAAATCCATGCTTGTTAACATATCCATTCATCCAAATATGAGCTTCATCGCTAAAGATGATATTTGGCGAAATTTGGGTCAACCAAACCCTAATCAAAGACATCTTTTTAAACGGTCGGAACTCTTCAAAATTTCCATCCAGAACCCCGCAACTATAATATGTGAAAGCTACCGAGAATATAAGAAAACAATTTCTTTTATCGAATAAAAATGGTGCTGACTTCACACGTGCACAATTTTACACTGTTGTGACAATCTCCACGGAATATATTGAAATTTAGCCTTCACTGGTAATACTAATTTTATTAATTATAAAAAATTGCAATAAGGACTCGGTTTTCCTGAACGTTGAGAAAATATTTCACTTCGAAATCCTGTGAATTGCTACCTAATTAGTTAGCTCATTAAAATATTCGACACACGTATAGGGAAACAGCTTTAAGGGTTTCAGAGAAGCTTCTTTGCGGATTTGATTATAGGTTGTAGCAGTAAGAGGCAGTTCAGAAGATCCTAGGCGGAGCTGAAATCCATTTAAAGTGGAATTCGTTTCATACCTTCCCCAGGTTTTCCTTTGAACTCAAATAAGCCCCTCCGATTACATTTGTGAAGTACATACAATATGTAAATTCTTAGCTGAGATTCGGTTTCAATTGGCTTATTTTTTACCAACGAAAATAAATCAGACTTGCCACGCGTATTCAGATAGTCTTTGAAAGACGCTACGCTCCATTCGACGCCAACACCTCCGCTTCTGGGTTACTTGTGATTTCCACGAGATAGCACCTCTTCAACTTGATGAGAAGCTCGAGATAATGAGAATCTCGTGACGTGGATGGATCCAATTTATTTACCTTTGGAAATTCAAGAATTCTGTGAAATTTATTTTGATTGACTAATGGCCGATCCATGCAACCGACTCAGTCTTGTGTTCACACTTCCGAATGAAGTTCACGTAGTAGGGACGGCGATTACTTGCTTTATTTGTGAAGGTGAACAAATGGGTCAGCCAATAAATCTTCCTTTTATTTCTTTGAATACTCCCGAAATAGCCTACCCGTCTCCCGTATGTTCGCGGGTGTATTTCTTATGAACGACGAAGCTGTCACTGGGGGAAAAAATTTCTACTCGTTTATCCCAAGACTGAAATACCAGAAGAATTTCGATTTTTTTTTCGATTTCCCGGGACTGTGATTTTACATGCCAGAGGATATCTTGTGTGGGAATTTCACTGTTGAAGACAAACTCTTATCCTTGACTTGATACCCCCTTATTAAGCACTCTGTCCTTTGCTCCCTCGCATACGCTTCGTATTTCACACATTTGATTACTCCCCGGGGCGACAAGTGCTGACTTTTCCCTTCAAGCTGGTTGGCAAAGGACAAAATTATAATAATTCTTCTCGGAGGGGAATAACTCTGGCAAATTTGGATGAAAAATGCTTGCGATCGATTTACCCGATTAACTTTTATACATCCCCGCATAATCCCTAGTTTGTGCCATACTCCAATTTTCTGGGAATTAAATTGGTGAGCTTCAGTAATTTCGCATGAGCCCCCCGATTAGTAGAACGTGTTCACAAAAAGAAAAACCGCTTTCGTGAAAAATTACTGACAGAATTCCACATTAAGGGAAAGGGAAAGGGATAACGACATCGATTGCATTGCGGCTAAACGGTGAAGTACGCTTAGGGTCTGCTTACGGTGAAAACGGTCCATCCTCAGACATTCGATTTCTCATTTAAAATGGATTTAATGGAGCGTTGAAATGAATTGGTCGAACTTGATAAAGGGGGTTTTTCTAGCTCAAGGTATTGATTGTGTGGAACCGCTTTATTAGTTCTACGTAAAGTACTGGAAAGAAACATTTTTGTGGTTACAGTTCATTAGGTTCATGACCAGGCATAGATTGAATCTCCCTACTGAAGCTCGAATGGAAGTAGACATTGGGGCGCTCTTCAATTAATAAAGGGCTCCATTCAGCTTTTTAAGCAGACCGTTTCGAGTGAGGGTTCAGTTCTTGGCCCCTTTTGCCTATCGGCTAATCTACGAGAACGAGTAGACCCTTCAATGAACTTATAATCGAAAGCAGTAGATAATACCAAAATGGGGGTAGTATGTATTTGTTCCTTCTTTTTTGGTTTTGCTCATAGAAAATCTCTCATAACATTTTGCTCAGAAAATATAAATCTAAAAAAATAAAAATCTAAGAACATATTTTGATAGAAAAAGACGGCTCTGGCAAACATTGTGTAAAAAGACCTTAAATATAATTAATGTGCAAATTTTCTAATAAGCGGGATGGAGAAGGAGGATGCATTGCACGTCAACACAAGAGAGACAGCGAAAGAAACTAACGATTCTGTTCAAGACTAACAACAGCCCTATTAACTGACGAATTTTGGATAAAAAATCGTAAAAAGTTTTTTATATACCTACCGGTTCAAATTCGCGTCTTTGCACACCAGAGTCCAGTGTCTTCCCCATTTGGCTATCTGATAAGTTCGCAACCGGCAGAAATTTAGTGTGTTTTTAAAGGGCATAGGAAAAGATTCTTATAAGAAATTATCTGAACGCCTTTGTCTGAACCGAGAAGACTAGAGACCAGGAGACTTAACTCCTCGAAAAATCAGCGGTGGGGGTAGGCCGAAAAACGTCCTCAAATTTGTCCAATATGGCGGCGCATGTGTGATATGCATATAGTTATGCTTGTTTTTCATGTGGTTTCATTCTGACACTTGCAATATATCAGCTTGCGTAGCCCATATGTTGTAAACAGTTTATTTGGGCCAAAGTCGGGACTTTTGCTTCCACAATTCACAACAGAACAATATGACAACCTTTTTGATGACAACTTCGAAATAACAGACCGTATCACACGTGCGCCGCCATGATGGAAAAATTATAAGGACGTTTTTCGGCCTACCCCAAACACTGGAGTTGAGTCTCCTGGTCACTAGTCTTCTTGATCTGAACAATAAAATGAATGGTTTTTGGATGGAAAAATATTAATTACGTCTAAACCCCGCGACGTAATTGATTGACATTTGTTTTACTGAAAATGATCTTTTTCTCTGCGATCGAACCCTATCATTGATTTTCTGCAATAAGTCTTTGTTTATTTATGAAAAACTAAATTGCGCAACACTTTTTTTCTCGATACTTTCGGATATATGCCTTTTGCTGGGCGAAAAAAAAATGTTTTTTTCAATCAACACGACTCCCGATGGGCCTTGATAATTATCAGGAAACAAATTTTGAATTTGGACATTTACCATACAAAAGGGGTTGTTCTTGCAAAATATAGTACACACCTGCAAACGGTTCGCCCTCTGCAATGAAAGATCTTAGAAGAATGTGACAATCGGGATCAAAGAAATAGGTAAATGATATTCCGTCAACATTAATCATGAGCGCTTTCATGTCGCTCCGAGGTCCAGGAGGCCAGTAACCATTAGTCCTAATTGAATGGAATTTCTTTATGCTGCAAAGAAATCTGAGAACTTCTAAAAAATGTTTACCTTGGACTTCTCTCGTATCTGTGTAGCTAGTAGCTACCTACGGACATTTTTCATATGTTCAATTCGCCAGAGGGAAAAATTAACTTAAAACGGAGACTGATTTGTCTGAAGCTTATTTCTTAAAACCTTCAACCAAATGAAGTAAGTATCTTTGACAAGATTGGATTTTATTCAATTTTGTGAGGGCTTACCAAAAATAGACTTGATGACTTCTCATGCTACAACATCCACATAAATTCTTGAGAAGAATTCAGGTAAACATTAAGTGGAAAATTCGCTAAATCATTTTCAAGTCTCTTTAAAAGGATGAAAATGCCTTTTGGTTTTACTTTTGCTTTTACCCGAATGTGGAACGATGTGATCGTTAATGCGATTGGGTGTAAAGTGTGTATGTTTGCTTATTTGCACCGTTATGTTGTACCCTTAATGCTAAGCGATTTCTGATTCAATTTTATTGCTAAATTGATCATTTACTTGTGAGCTGGAGGGCTATACTGAATTTATGTCGGAAACTGGGGGAGATAGAAAGCTGCCATGTAGACTTCAAAAAGGGAAGAGAATCCCATAACATTTAATGAAATTCTTGAGATAAATTAAAAATAAAAACGTGAATTAAAAAAATCAAAAAACACGATTGCGTAAAAAGCGAACTGAAGGGATGGACAGAAAAACCTCGTAGGAACATAGTAGAATGCTTAATGGAAATCCTTGCAGTCGGAAGCATCAGTTTGATGTTTTATTTTTTTATTTGTTGCGACTACTGCTACATGTATGCCTCCGATTACAATTATTTCTCATATTTGATTGGATGACTTTTTTTGACTATTTTAATTTAAGGAAAAATGATTTCTATTATACGTGATTATACATTTTACTATGTTCCTACGTCAATGAGACATTGAGCACCTAAACATTGGGGTGCACTGTTCCACCGTACCCGACGTGAAATTTAGTGCTATTCTTACCATACAAGTACAAAAGTGCAACGTAATTCGGATTGCAGATGGAATACCTAAAAAGCTCTATAAATGACAGACGTATGTGCATTTGACTAAAGCAATTTTTCTTTTCTTTGTTTTTTATGGAATTGTTGCATTTCATACATTATCATGTAGGATGGTCTATCCGTGCCTTCATTTTTGCTTCGAAGAAAAATGTCTTTGAACATGGTATTTTGTTAGGAAATGCCAGAGTTCCCCTTAAATTCCTGGGCATGGGTGGAATTTTAAAGTAGGTGTGCAGAGCAGCTTTACATCGGAAAGATTTATTCTGCCACAAAGGTTGTGCAACCGGAATAGTGCAAGAAATATATCTTTTGATAAGAACCTTTAAGAAATATGCGGATCCTAAAATGTCAAATCTTCTTATTCAAAATTATGCAGGGGAATGCAAAAATATCATTTTAAGCCACATTTGGCAATCCTGTCTAGATGAAGAATTGGATGAGCAGAGTGGGGAACTGGAGGAAATATATCGTGAAAATATAGACGACTCTATATTACAGTGACGAAGCTGATTGCGACTTTGAACTTGACCAATAATATGAATAACTATTAAAGCTTCAACCAAATTATAGAATAAAACCAAGCCAACATGAGTGTTAAATTGAATTGAATTTTCGTGTGAAAAATATGTTTTTTTTATTAATTTATCCGTTTTTGCAATATTTTAGTTTGTTTGTTTGTTCGCGGTAATCTGTGGAACTACTGAACCGATTCTAAAAATTCTTTCACTATTAGAAAGATACACTATCGCTGAGTAACATAGGTTATATCTCATTTTGATAAATATATGTTTTTAATTAGAAATATCAATATTTGTAAAGCAAATTGGAAGAAAAGGAGCTGCTTACATCCTATATGATCGTGAGCTGACCAACCCATGAGATTGATTTACTTCATATTCACAACATATGTTAGTAAGATTGAACAAATTTATAGTTAGGTGTGATCTCGGAAGGTGGAGCCACAATCTAACTTCTATACTAATGCGTCGATTGAGCCCATATTCATATATAAAATATTTTGCGAGAAGGCTTTATAGGTAGGTGCTGTTGTCAAAATTCATTTTTCAATTCAAATTTTTTTCCACTTTCGTTTGTGCAATTTTGTGGGTTATTTAACTATTATTCCATCATTTTACACCGCCTTCCTAACGTACGCCCTCTCCTAACATATGTATATGTATGTGCCAGCGAGATGGGAATGGTCTCATTAAATTAAGCAAGAATTCATACACAATTCCCGCATACATGCCTTTCACCTATTCTTAATATTTTTTTTATTAATTTTCAATACCTAGGACAAAAATTTTCGTCACTCTTTAAAAGTTACCACTTTCATCAACCACACTCCACAGTTTCTACATTTATTTATATTTTCATTCCAAATTTTGCACACGTATTCCCAATCATGTTTTCTATTTCCTAAAATTATTTTCATAGCTTTTCCCTTGCCCCACTTTTTGGAAAAAATTACACAGTGAACGCCTAACTCTTTTACACTTTATTCCATTTTACTAGAAAACTGTTATTAACTAAATGTTTATATACTTACTCAATACTACTCGTCAAGGCGCTTCTATTAATCCCTCCCAACCGAGATATTTCAATTTCACCCCTCAAGCTCATTCAAATTCATACACAATATCCGCACACATCACTTTCACCAATTCTTAATACTTTCCACCCGTTTATGCAAATCAAATCTACTTGATTCAACATTCTGAGTGAGTTTTGAGTGATGCTCCTTCTTCCCTGGCTCATAGGTACACAATTGTGAAAGTGATAAAATAAAAAAATTAAATTATTTATTTACGAATGTAGGCTAGGGCGAAACAACGTTTGCCGGGTCCTGCTAGTTAAAATAGTAATTTAAAACAAACAACCGGAGGCAGAATATAAATTTTCAAACAAACATATTCTGCAAAGATAACTCCTATTTGTGGTTCAGAATGTGATTTATTTTGTTTTGTCCAGCTTGTAGATATAATATTGCTCCTTGAAGAAAAAATACGCTACAATCAAAATTTCAATTGTAATTCCCAACCATAGCTAATGATGATCGACTGATTATTATTTAATAAAATTGTCATGAGTGGGATAGAAATTGTTCTATACGGACACCTACGTACATACATATATAGGCATATATATTTAAAAGGACATGCACATTTACACTGTTCGATTCAAAAGCGAATGAAAATTTAACATTCATACACATCCATCATCATGAATCAGTTCGTCTTCTTGATATTCAACTGATTCCTTCTGCAGAAGGAAAGTGCTTGTTTGCTTCCATTCCTCACTTGAAACGGGTGAGACAACCACTGTCAACACGTTTTGAAATGGGGCTAAAAATAACGTCGGATTTATGTGTAATGGCTTTTACTAGAAATTGGATAAACTGAAATTAATGGGAATGATAGGAGGTATTTGGAAGGGGTAAGACAACAGCAGCCACGAAATAAACCAATTAAATATTTTCTCCCAATCAAAGTGAACAGCTGCTGGAGTTGGAATGTGCCCACCTTCGAGATGTCAGCCAATTTATTAAAGGTTTGTTATCTTTTTATTAGAAATGTATTTCTTAATGTCTAGGACATAGAATTTCAACACTGAAAAATATACAATAGGTTCATTGGCAAATATAGCTTTACATGCTCTTTGATACAACTCCGTATAGTCGTCATTACAATTTTTACCCGAGTAGTAACAATTACTCCTCTGCTTGGTTACATTTGCCTCTGCAATGTGTGGCGCTTGGTGATTAGTCTAGTCCACATGTAACCAGCTGTCGTTTTTATTAGGAAAAGCACACTCTGGGACTGGAAGTGTGCGCTCCGAGTGGGATTCGAACTAGACTACACATTGAAAACTGTTCAGCATGCGAACCCAGAAACGAATACTTACACGCTATTGTAAAGAGTGTTAACTACGTCTTTATGTCACATTGCAATTAGTATTTTAATTTTCTACAATAAGCAAATAAAAAATAGGAAATTATCTTTTTACTCTCATAATTTAACACTTCTAACTACATTTATATACTGAAGTTTTCTAAGTTGCTATGATCTAATAAACTCTTAGTTCAATGTAAAGGAAACTTAACAGAGGCGCTTCTTTTCGAGAAAAGCTATTTAGAACCTGAATGTATTTTCCTGGCGCCTATTAAACCGTTAACCTGGAAAAAGAAAGAAGAACGGGGATTAAATAATGTGAAGGGTGCTGCAAGGTGAGTTAGCGATGTTAAAACTTTCATAATATCGCATAGTGTAACACCTGGAACATAAATTAAATCCCTCATAGCAATTTAATGCATAGCATTTTACTATGGCGTTAAGGGAGTTCTTATGGAAATACGGTTCGCTCCCCCAGATGGTAATTAAAACCCTTTCGTTTGGATTCATGAAAATCTCTACAGAAATGGATTTTCATTTCCAGGTGTTCTAAATTTTTAAAGTTCAGAAATTTTTTATATGCGCTGGTTTTTAACAAAATTGCGGAGGGCATTAGGTGTTTCATTAAGTATTTAATGCAGCATTATTATTCGCTTCCCAGAACTTATGGCATGATATCATAAATTTACGGGCGAAGTAATTATTTATACCTTTGTGGCTCGACGTTACTTTGAAAAAGGCCAAGGGCTTGTAGGTATTACGGTACTATGTACAAAAGAGGCGCAATTTAGAGAGCAAAGGAGCAAAGTGAAGGCCAGTGATAATTAATCGAACCCATGACCCAGAGCCTAGGATGGCACAGCATACTGGCTTAACGAGAGCCCAGTTTTTGTTTTCCTTTCATATAAAGATTGGTTTCAGGTGTTTTAAATCTGAACACCTTTTTAGTCCTGAAATATTATGAAAATTTAGCACAAGGTCGGTTTTCCCATTTCCTCGTGCATAATTAGCACAAATTTCGCAATTGACTTTAAATTGGGGTATTCATTAAGGAATACCTTTTTATAATAATGTCTAAATAGCTTGGAAAGTGTACACCACGTAAGTATGCATAGGTAGGTTAATAGGTGGGTCAAAACAACATCTTGATACTTGTGATAAAGTAATTTAGATTATATACATATGTTTGTTTCACTAAAATAAATTTGGTGAATTTTATTATTTTATTATTATGGAGAAGGTTCAAAGAATGGACTCCCATGTTGATTACGGGTGCTCTTAGTAATTCGACTAAAGGCTCCACTTTCTACCAGTGGAACTCTTTGGACCCCATTTACACGTGCGAGCCCTTATGCGACGCACTCTTCGATTCCGCTTTGATTTTTCTTAATTCCGCTCTGCTCTGTCTGCCCCTTTCATCTCCCTCATCCTAGTTCTCTAGTGCCCACCGGCATTAGCTCGTAAATGTAAATGGGGTCTTGGCAAGTAAATAGCAGCCTGTAAAGCCGTTTGGCTCTACTCAGTAAACTCCTGGACATGTATGGACTACGGACACTCCAAAATACTCCGCTCACGTGCTTCTAGTTTGGAATACGCCATCCCCAGCCCAACTTTGACAACAAATTTGATTCTCACATCCCGTACTCCGAACATCTGAGCCTTAAACTTCTTTTCGCCTACCAGACCATTGCAGCGTATTCCACACGAAGGTGGTGGCGGAAGCATTGAGCTGATAAGGGCACATCATCCCTGGATGGCGTCTCTACCTTCTTTGACAGTCAGACCGCTATCAAAGTTCAAAGGGGCTTACACGACCTCCAGGGCAGTTGCGGAGTGTTGTTCTATACTATATTAAATCAGCTCTATATACATACATATATAAATGAAGAATGCTTTTCGCATTGTTACCTTATTTCTCCCAAACTACTGAATGGATTCGAATGGGACTTTCACTGTTGTGTAACTAATGCAATTGTAGGGTTTCAAAATGGCAGATCCAATATGGCGACTAAAAAAGTTCAACTTAAAAGGACTGCTTAATAATTTTGACTGTGACCCCTAATAGGGTGATTTCGCAGAAGACGATGACAATGATGAAGTAGAAGACTCATTTTGCACACGGAAAGCACACAAAAAAGAAGCATGTCGATCGTGTAAGAACCAAATGTGAAAGTCACCAGATGAGAATTTTTCCGAACATACTCCTTTTATTCTCCTACTGTGATTAGGCTAATATGTATGTATAGTTTTAGAATTATATTTCCAAGAATTTAAATTTTAAATTTAAATAATAGTCACCAAAGTGGGTTTCAAAAGTATTTAATTTGCTTTAAGGTTTACAATACAATTTAACAAAGCTTATAAAAGTTATTAGCATCTCTATAGTAGGTTTTCTTTTTTTTCTCGCTATGAAGGTACTTTACATAAATTTTACGGAACATTGAGAACCCTTTGTTGCTTGTAAATTAACACTACACACATTCCTGTTCTATAAGTAAGCATTTAAGATGAGCACAGATTGACAAAGTAATTTGATCAAATCATCCCTAGCATCCGCAGCTTTCTCTGCACCCAAGAAACAAAGTTCTTATTGGAGCTTAAATCGTAATCCTTCGTTTCACCTGCTCAATAAAATCCGTTCTTGCAGTTCTAACCCTTTCCAAATCGATGAACTCAAATGAGCTAATTATGGAATTGGGTCAGAGAAATTTGTAAGTCTTCTTGCAAGAGGTAAGAATAATTTGAAAATAAGACATTTGATGTAATCGGGCTATGAGAAAAGTAAACTGCTACCAACCCATCCAACAGGATGAGAGATATAAAGAGAAAATGAAGTTTGATGTAATGCTGTGCTGCCCCACGAAGCTGTAGAAAATAAAGCAAGATAAAAGAAAACAAGCGCATTTTTACGCTGGCCACGGAAGGAACTGAATGAAGGGTCACTGCAGGGCTGTATACTTTAATGAGGTCAGTAAAAATTAACTAACAGCAGCATAATGAACTCCAGCGTATAATGTTCTTGCAAATCATTTCAATCAACTTTGTAGGTAGTTACCAACTAATGGCGGACTGAAATTAAAATTTTGGTTAAAATCCATGCTAATTAATTATACGTATAAATCTCTCTGCTCCAATAATAATGGGTAAAAATGAAGTAAAGGAATTTTTCACAATTTCTCTCTTAGAAAAATATATTGACTAACAGTGGTATACTTTTGATGTGTAAACATCTTATTTCAGACATTAGCGTTAGATTTCCAGCGTTAGACGTTCCCTAATACCTCCTGATATTACTAACCCAGATCCCTAGCGTGTCTCAATTCAATCTACATAATGTAATGCAGTATGAGAAAGAATTGTAAGTTCAGCTCACCGAGATCACGAAGTCCGTTCCGAGGATGGCACAGCGGTGCAGCGATCGATCGCATTGGAACTGGGGAGAGCTCAACAAACGGCTATCTACATAGTAAAAAGTATGTTCTATTTTATTTTTCCGATTTTCCAAACAAATACTTCCAGTGAGCATACTTTATATTCTCTGTACCATGTTACCGCTAATCTGTCAGACCTTGGCAAGTTACGGTTGAATGAAGAAGCTGCTTTTTTGTTTTACAAAACTTTTCCGCCAGCGATAAAGCTACAAGTTGGCTGAAAAATATAGAACTGTGTTCCTGCCTTTATGCTAAGAACTTTGTCTGTCGCTTATCAGAAAGGTATAATGATATGTAATGTAAACATCTTAGCTTTCAGTAGGGGAAGGGCTCAGTAGGAAATTTGAATATTAAAGATGGCGGATTTCTATGAAACAGAGTCCATTCATGTTTCCGGGGTCGACCATCTCGAATCTACTATCGAAATAGAAATTAAAGATAGCGGATTTAATATGGCGGCCAATTCGAAGAATTGTTCTACAATTCGGAAATTTTATGTTTTCGGGGTCACTGATCTCGAATCTACTATCAAATTGAATGCTGTTGGAAATGATGTTATCACTACTGAATTTCTCGAACTGTTAGCTCCTTATATTATAAGCCCAATTCTTCATATTTATAATCACAGCCTTACCAACTGTGATTTCTCTACACAGTTGAGAAAAATAACCTTCTATCAGAGTGGCAGTCTGGCTTTCGGCCTGATCATAGTTGTGAGACGGCTCTTTTGAACATCACATTCGACATCCATGAAGCTTTTGGGAGGGATAACTTAACGGTTTGGGTTTTGCTTGACTTTAGTAAGGTGTTTGATTCCACGAGTCACTCAAAGTTTTTGAGAAAACTCAATAAGTATTTTGACTTCTCATCATCCGTCCTAAGGCTCATAAATAACTTTTTAACTAGTTATGGCCAGGTCGTCAAGGTTGGTAAACGGCTCTCTTCCCACCAGGAGTATATTTTCTGTGGCATTCCTCAAGGATCAATCCTTGGTCCGTTATTCTTCAGTATTTACGTCGACGAAGCGTATTTAAAATTTTATTGTTTTATATCCATCCATAGTTGGGAAATAATACGAAATAGCATTTTATCAACCCTCAACCGGGAGTGGAAGGTGCTGCGAGCGATGCATCGTTTCATTGCACTTTTTGTGGCATGAATCGAACTTGCTTTACCGATACGTAAAGAATTGGTTTGAGTCGGTTAAACGCAAACCTTCCGTGGAGTGACCCCTTTTCACTTCCACCCTATCTCGAAAGACTAGGTCTTATTGGCCTAGCCAGTCTTGAAAAAAGAAGGGAAATGTCCAAAACAGTTTTCCTCTTCGATTTGCTGCAGGGGTCTCTTGATTTAGCTGTTCTGCTCGCCTCTACTAGCATTGCGACACCCCCTCGTTCTTTGAGGGCCTTTCTCCAACTTCCTTATCAGCGCACAAATTATGCTATGCTCGAGCCGTGTCATCGCGTCATCATAATTTGTATAAAACGATTTATTTTCAACAAATTAGTTTATATATTTTATGATCAAAAACATTTCATTACAATCTTCTTTCATTTCATCACAATAAAATTGTGATTTTTCGTTCGTCAAATTCCCTGAATATGAAAAGCTTACATAACGAAGTCTTCTACGCCAGCTTTAACTTCATTTCCTTCAACACGTGCTAAAAAATAACAAGTATTAAAGAGGTTTTTCACAAATATGTAAGAAGCAAGCTAGCGAAACTATACGACAGGAAATCATCAACAATTATGCAGAAGTAACCATAGCCACCCAACACGCGCAAAAGATTTTCCTGGAATTATTTTTTTGTACAGAAGTGAAGTGGTCGGTGAAGAAATGAGGGGGCGACAAATATTCCCTCAACGTTTTGCCAGAAGTCTTAAAGTTTATTTAATAACTAAAAAGCAGTAAACACCGAATAAGCTATCCTGCAGAATCACTTCCGTATAGTCTTGCACTTCCGTATTCCCTAAGTGTGTAGTTCAATATTGAAGTGCGCAGAAATATTTAAAGCGATGAAATGTTGTAGGCACTCCAGGAGTTGCCAATATGCGAAACGTGCTACAAATTGGTATGGGCGATATTGTTTTCGCTTATGAAAGAAAGAAAGCAGAGAAATGTTTTCCAAATGAGAGTTTTATGTTGGAGAGCTCATTCTTTCCTTTCCGCGCAAAAACGTTTTTACGAAACACACATGTGATGTGTGATGTGTTTGCTGTTTGGGTACATTTTGTGAAAACGACGATAGTTTTAAACTGAGCAGAATATATAATTGAAGACCGCATTTAAAGGGAAAATATTCAGTTAAAAACACGTTCTCAGATCTTTTTATCTTCAAAATTCGAACTCAATCATACAAGCAGTCTAAATATGAAATCGATGATATGTTGATTTTTCATTTAAAACTATTTCTTTTAATGTTAATTCGCACGAATCGCTTTGATTACACATAAGTGAGGTTTTATAATATTGCAAAATAATCTTTCACAAGATACTCAGTCAGAAAGCATTTTAGAAATTCTGCGTTCTCTTAAACGTTATATGGTTATTGCCACAAAATATTATAGAAAACTTCTTTTTGAATAATTCCACTCTTTTCTTGCTTCCAATAATATGTGATTATGAGAATAATCAGTGGTAAAAACAGAACTCTTTGAAATTCACAAAATTCATTAAATCCCTGAACGTTTGGCTTCGTTGTGTTCCCCTCTGATTTTCTTTTATGAAAAACATTCCGTTTATAAAAGAGGAGACCTTGCATAAAAATGTGTATACATAGATTTGTTCTCTGATATCACAGAAATCGTATGAGGATAAAGAGCCGTGGGATATGAGAGCTTGAGTTAATGGCTCTTCTTTCAGCAAGGTGTATAGCAATGGAGTTAAGTGCGACAAGGCATGAATTATTGAAGTTCATTTAGTATTATGGGGGTATTCTTCTTTAAATCATTAAAAAAAATAAGAAAAAAGAATTTATAAGTTAAACGGTTTGACTGCATAATTGATGATGTATACCTACTACCTACGTTGGTCTAAGGAATTTTCTGACCCTTATGTCACCAAATCACTTTACATCTTCTTCGTTAGGCCACTTCTAGAGTATGCCTGCCAGGTCTGGTGCCCCTCCCAATCCACCCTCATTAACAGAATCGAAGCAGTTCAGCGTAGATTTCTCCGCTTTGCGTTGCGTGACCTTCCCTGGACTGATACCTTCAACCTTCCTCCGTATGAAAGTCGGCTAAAACTAATTAACCTCCAGCCGCTTGCCCTTCGTCGTGATGTCGCTGATGTTATTTTTATCCACCAAGTCTTAACCGGCTCCATTGACTGTCCCGACTTCCTACACAGTATCTCCCTTAACACTAACCCCCGAAACTTTAGATCCTTTCCCACCTTTCGACTCGATAATCATCGAACTAATTACGGCCACTTCGAGCCCTTCACTAGAATGCTACGGAAAGTCAACAACACAGCAGCCTTCGACTTCCATGTTGACAAAGCCTCCCTTAGGCATTCCCTTTACTCCCCCAACCGACCCCTATAATAACCATCTATTTCTGGTCATTTGTTTTAGTTCTTAGTTTAATTTATAGTTTATTGTAAGTCTGTAGCTTGTATTAAGCGAATAAATAAATAAATAAATAAATAAAAGCTAGAAAGTAATTATGGGTCTTCAATATGGGGCTTTGATCAGACTAAAATATAATCATGGGGCGCATTTAGGAAACTTTTTTTTGTAGGTGCTTTGAAATCATCCTGTTATTCTGTTATTATATTATGTGTTTTCTGGTAAATCCGCCCACGATTTTATTTTAGTCTGATCTAAGACCCAGATTGGTGCCCTATAATTATTTTCTAGCTTTTAGTAGACACATCATCAATTGTGCAGTAAAACCGTTTAACTTAAAAAGATTTTTAACAATTTTTCATTTTTCACTTTATAGTATATTTTATTTGCTTAGTTTGATTTTATTTAATATGTCCGATCCATTGGAATTTCCGCTTCTTCATCTACTTCAATAAGCTCAACTTGTTCTAATATCTGGATTTCTAGAACGCGTGCATTTTCGAGCTGTCTATATTCCTTTAGGTCAACATATTGGGTTTCCTATCATAAATTCCAAATTTCAATAGCAGATTCGAATTCAGCAGCATCCCTTGAACCTATTCAGTTGGCATGTTGGATCCGCCATTCCGCAACCCTAAAATGAATGGTAGCCTATAAGTTGATATATGAAGTACTTTCTGACAAAAATCCGAAAGAATCAAAGTAAACGCTTAGGCGTAATTAAGGGATAGGGATTTTCGGCCGCCATCTGGAAATTCGAAATGTTGATAGCAAATTAGTAATGATCAACCGTAAAAACCCATATATGTATGTATGTATGTATATTCAATCATAACGGAAATCCATTCAAGTTGAGAATTTCCAATCGCCATTTTGATTTTCCAAATTTTGATAGCAAATTCGAAATAAGCGACCCCGAAAACGTGAATGTGCCACTTTTCATGTAAATCGGTGGAAATTGAAACTTTTGGTCGCCATGTTGGATCCGCCATTTTGGAACAAAAACATAATTATTATCATATTGTTATGCATGAGACAGTTAAACGTGTGACAATATTGAGAGTCATAACTTTGATTCAGATTACAATTCAACAAAAACATGCCAACTGTTGCTACATTTTAAAATCGCCACTTTACAATTGAGGCCTTTAGTTTTAAATCAACAAATAACACTTTATTTTGAAAGCTTCTTTTTTATCTTAGTCTAATAGAATTTTATACAACGGCGACATCGGGTCATATTTGACACGCCTTTATAACTTTCGAATTATTTAAAATGTTGCACAAATTATTGCAGGGATTTGTTCTGGATATATTACAACTTAATAATAGCTACAAAAAATCCACCATTTAGGCCTGACCAAGGAGAATACGTGCTTAATTGTTATCGACAAGTCTAAAGTCAGACACAAAATAACTTCTAGTTTAAGAAAAACGCCTCAAAAATTTGAAACCTGGGGGATTAAATTGGGCATTTAATACTCGTCTAATATATATGTATGTATGTAAATATATAAAATAAATCAACGCTATGCGCTAATTTTTTGGAAATTGTTTAAAATGTAAATAAATGCCATTGAATTTGGTAAATAGCTCTAGTTATTTTGGAGCTTAATCTATTATCTATTCTATGTATATCTATAGTATATATCTATTTGCGCATTTATTTACATTGTTCACAATTTTATATATAATAAATAGTAATTTGACTTTATAAACCCTAATTGCTAGTCAACATTACCTAATGAGGTATCACCATTTCTGCAGAGAAAAATAATTTATCACTCCATTCTTATACATATAATCATTTTACAAATTGGGTTTTTTTCTTTATAAAAAAAGTGATACCGTTTTTAAAACATTATTTGTTCCAACAGTAAATGTTGCGTATTCTACGTCCACTTGGGGACATTTCAGTGTCAGATAAAAGCACAACAATAGCGTGAAAATCCTTTGCAAATTTAGCGAGCAAACCGAGTTGGGACCTGGGGACCTGGAACAGCTTTGAAAGGATTTATTTTGCTGTCCCGTAACGTAATTAATGTGTACTTTGAACCCAAACAAATTAAGACCATGTCAGGCAATAAGAACATTAGTGTAATAAAATTTGGAATTGAACTTGATATTAAAATAAATCTTGCTTTTGATAATACCTGCAGACTCTTCCGGTTCCCGTTGGAGTTCAATCCTTTCAGAAGTTTACTAAAAGTTCTAGTTCCCTAGCGGCTAAAATTTTCCCTTAAAAGCCATAACGTTGAAAATTGGTCGTTCATAAAATAACTAAATGCCTCTACTGCAATGCTTCACCGCAATCTTTTCGAAACAGACTCAAAGTTGGGGGTGCTAATACGAGTAGTCAAGCAGAATATCGCGGGGTGTTAATTGGAGCATAATACGGCTATAAATTTTCTTAATGTCCTCACGTAAAATTCATTATTGCCTTCTTTCGACCATACACGTTTTCGTAATGACCGCAAATTGCCTTTGCAGAAAACAACCGTGCACGGAATGTGAAGGAATTAAAGCTAGAAAAAAAATTTAAGAAAAAGGTGTGAATTTCTAAGAAAATGTGGGAGAAACTTAAATTTTAGGAGATTTTCGAGCATTAGTTCACTTTCGCAAATGACTGTACCTGCAGTGGTAGAGAAAGATCAACATTGATGGCATTTTAGGAACATAGATTAAAACGAAAGATAAAAATCAAATAATAACGAGCATCCCGAATTTATGAATCACCCTGCAACTTGAAAACGTTTGTTATTTAATTATTAAAAAATCAAACATTAACATTATTTTACAAATAAAAATGGTTCTATCACAACACACGTGTCTTTTTTTTATTCTAAAACAACTATATAGAGAAAGGTTATTTGAGCATCGAACTGTAATGTAGAACGTGCAGTTATTGTGAACCTACATTGACTTTTGATAGCATTTAAAACTCTGCAATAGTTTGACCCTATGGCTTATTTTGTTACCAGTAATTCTCTTTATTAACTGATTGTTTGATTTTTTCTGATTTTTATGAACTATAAAAAATGAAAAGTTGAGATATAAACGATGTGTTTCTCTTGTTTCCAAATTTTATAATTCTAAGTTGACCATAATAATTTTTAATAAAAGAAAATCATGCTTTTTTAAATCCAACAATTGGAAAATTAGAAGGGGAGTATTACAAACCATTTCCAAGGCTTATGCAGGGTGTTTCACCTATGGGTGACAAAAATTAATGGGGTGATAGATCTCACCCAGTACAACAAAGAATCAAATAGCACGGAGGAAGCAGGGACGAAGGGTGGCAATCTCTACGGTGTGGGAGTTACAGGGTGATTAATAAATTCGGAATACTCAATATAATTTTATTTTTAACTTTTGATCTAAGTAGCGCAGCGACATCAAACTCACGCAAATCAAATACTATCTCAATGTGCTTTCCGAAAATGCCAAACATGTTCTGACCTACATATGTACCTCTACCACTGCAGGTACAGTTATCGCAATTTAAAAACTCTAAAGTCACATTATAGTCCGGTCAATTTAGACAAAAAAACAAGAGTGAGGGTACATAAATTCCCAACAAGCTGAAAGTTGGTGAAATCGTTCAAAACATAATGGCTCTTAGGAAAAAAAGTATTTATACATATTTTATAGATAATTTTATGGTCTGCAATTTTTGTCTTGGGTAATTTATGATAAAACTTACCGAATTGCTTAAAATTGCGAAAAACTCATTTTTGTGACTTTTGACCTTGAGTAAAATTTTTTCCAAACACGGGAATTATGGGGAACTTTCAAATTTTATTTATAATTATGTTTTGAACGATTTCACCAACTTTCAGCTTGTTGGGAATTTATGTAACCTTGAATGTCTAAATTGACCGGACTATTACAATTGTACCTGTTCCGTCCGACGAGGGTTAAACGTCATTACAAGGAAAGATTTTGCTTAAATCGTGCGAAACTCATAAACGATATTTAAATAATTAGTAAGAATGCTTTTTACTATTTTTTCATACCAATTCATTTTCATCAATAACTACAAAAAGTTTTTAAAAGAAAAAAACATCTCAAGAGTAATTGAAATTTGTTAGGAGAAAATAATGAGAAATCTACACAAACAAAGCACTCCAAAGAATCCCTACCGACTGGAGGACTTGAGGAGGAAACTTACTGGAATTAAAATTAAATTCTAGGAGCCGCGTTGAAATCTATTCGAACGTCAGATATACCTGTTATGTTCTAAAAGCAACGAGTTCAATTTTTCTTTCATCACAGTCTGCTGCTTTTTATTCGAGAAAGCAGTTGAAAAGTTGTGCGAGTAAAAGTAAAGTTGTGAGATATCTCATAAGTGGTGGTTCTCTTGAAAAGGAAAAATTTAGTGAAAAGCACTTGAACAGTTCGGTGGAATTGCAGCAGGAAGCCATGAGGATATAAGTGCAATTACGAGTATGTAGTTTTTAAATAGTTTTCATGTTTCTAATAACCATTTCATTTCATTTTGTTCTTTTACTGCTGAAAACAAATTACTTTATGTTTGGCTTTCAGCGTGAAAAGGTTCACATTAAATTGTTTTGGTTTTCAATCATAGAATTCGGTCTACCGTCAGAACAAAGGCGACAACGCAGGCTTGGTTAACCCAAACGCATGAAACCATATGAATAACATGCGCTCGAACTTCTGTGCGTTGCTGGTTGGTGCACATTTAGGTTTCTAAGAATGACTTCCCCGCCTTGAGTTACATCCTTCCTTCTCTTTTAGCGATCAGAAAACGTTTTGGCTGGCAAATTAGTCTCATGCAACTTCTTTAGGGTTATATGTAAATATTATACATACTCGTGCATGTGTATGTTCTTTGGTTATACCACCAAGCATACAGTATACTATATGCTGTATGCTTGGTGGTTATACTAAACGCCCGAGAATAAAAGAGGCCTTTTGTAGAATTAAAATGTAGAATTTCGGGTATTACTGTTATTAGGAGTTGATTTAAGCTGTAGAATTTTTTCTGAGCGTAAGGACCAAAATGGTGCATAAATTATACACTAAAGGTCAAATTAACCAACCAAAATGGTGCATAATTCATAAACCTGATGGTCAAATTAGGTTAACCTTTACTTACCGAAGCACAGAGGTACAAGTAAAAATATGTTTGCGAAGTAAAAACATAAGTAAATAAAATAACACATTATCTGATATGAAATGCTTTTAGCCGAACACTTATTGGTTACTCTCAAATTTCCATAAAACGCAGTTATTTAAAAGAGAAAATGTAATCAAAATGTAAATGGAATTATCGTCTGAATTTGCAAAAAAAAATTAATTCAATAAATTATTCGCATCAGGCAGAGTTTGTGTGCTTGCCAATGCTGTGGTGCGCATAAACTTGGTCTCAGTTGTACACCAATCACCAGGCACAAAAATTCAGAATTTATAATGAAATTCGTTTTCACGGATAAATCCAAGGTAGTGATGATAAACGGGTGTATTTAGGTGTAAGATTGCTTTCCCCGATAGAAAGAATATTCTCGATTAATTATGCTGCTGCCTAATTAAAGCAGGTATTAAATGTTTAGGGAAATACTGTTACATATTTAATAACGGCTGGAGTTAATTAAATAAATTTTACTTTTTCCTTTTGATGCTTAAATTTTTTTAAAGGAATATTTTAACTGTTTTTACTTAGCGCTTTCCTCCTATCTTGCAAACATAGTAAAATGGCAAAGTCGCGCCATGAAAATGAAGGGTTAAAGTTTTACGAGTGTTATGGTCTGAGTTCTAAGAAATATAATAACCATAGAATTTACAGCTCAACATCATTTTGCATCCCTTACATACATTACATTACCTTTTAGGAAAAAAGTACTAGTAGGTGATAAAAATTTGTTGATTCTGCAGAATAATAAAAGTAATAAATGAGTTAGTAAGAAATTAAGAGGTGCAAAAATACTAGTCTCCGTTATTTAAATTTCGTTTTTTGGTTTATCAAAATGCTGTTAATTTTTAAAAGGGAAATTGCTATAAATTAAATTTATAAAAATTGCGCGTGCAGTACCGTACACGTGATTGAAGTTAAACTTCTTTAAAAATAAATAATAAGAGAGATTTAGTGTGCGAGACAGAGAGATAGAGAGAGAGAGAGAGTATCTCAAAAGAAGTACAACAATACAAAATTTGCATAAACACGTAAAAAACGTAAATAATCACAAAACACAATAATAAATATTAATAACACAACACGTGGTGCCTGTTGCTGTCTGTCTGTCTGACGCGTACATCTGCAAGGCGCGCCATTGCGCGACACTATCTTATATCGCCTTGTATTGAGTGTAAACGTGGTCCTCTACAATACCGACATCTACCAAGGGTCGACAATTGCAGCACCTACCTTAGACTTAGCGTACGAATAGGAGTAAAGACGAAGGACCCCACGAAAGGGAGACGCGAATAGCCTAAACGGTGTATTAGATATACAATGTGTAGCTCTCTCTCTCCTTCCCTCTACGTTATCTCTATCTTTCTTCTGTCTCATGTAACGAAATGTGCGTAAACGTGACGCGTCCTTGATATTTTAATTCTTGTCCAATTATCGAATCGCCGCCTATGAAGTTTCACTTCAAAAATATGAAATGTTTGTTCTAACTTTAACTGTAAATAACACAAGTTCTCGCTTTATTCTTCATACAAATTCCCAAGCACAGGAGAAATTCACAGTTGAGCTAAAACAAAAAAAATCGCAAAAGTCTTCAGAGGGTTAAGTTCCTACACGAAAGGAAGATCAAAGTATTTTAAATGCACCGTCGAAAGAAAACGAGAGAGAAAAAAATTAACTTCTAAATGCGAAAACAATGCCCGAACTTCTTTCGCAAAGTTTGAGGAATTTTAAGCAAATTAGGTCAAACTTTTTCGTCTTTTGAGTATTTTAATGTAAAAGAAATGGGCTGAAACTGTCTGTCATGAGGCTGCTTATTTAGACCGGCGAAATTGAATTTGAAAGTTTAATTTTCTATGCCCTTTTGGCGCGGCATCTGGTGAGGGTGAATTTTTGTCAAAAGTCGATATTGTATTGCAAAAAGATTTAGCTCAGGGGGATTGCTGCCGACATAATAAGGCCTGTTAATTAGCAGGGTGTACTCGTATTATAATTGGGGAGTGATTTCAATTTATAATTACTATACTTGATAAGCTCATTAGACTTTCTTTGAGTGGAGACTTCAACTTTGCAAATAAACATCGTGTGCCGTTCTTTGTTGGCTACTTTTAATTACGTAGTTCAATTACTAAAAATATCAATACGACGACTTTTGCCAATTACGATTTGAATTAATTTCTTCGAATACACATTCAGTAATACAAGAGACAGACGGACGGCTTTGAGTATACTTTTCTACAAAAGGCTACTTTATACGATCGTGTGTCACCCTCATTTTACTTCAAGAGAGGGTGACACACGATAGTATAAGGTAGCCTTTTGCGGAAGAGTATATTCAATGCAGTCCGTCTGTCTCTGGTTTATAATTAGAAGTTTCTGAAGTAAAAAGTCGTTGCAAGTTGTCATCTACATCTAACTGACACCTTCCGAAATATCAACAGGGTGTTAAAGAAGCATAAATGTTATTTCTTCTGTTCTCCGTTATTTATTTATTTTATATCTTCGTTCTTTTCGTTGCCCTGGAAGATCTCTGTGATTTTTCCCCTGCATAAAAAGGGCAACAAAGCTGACATCTCCAATTACAGACCTATTGCCAATTTATCCTCTATTGCAAAACTCTTTGAAGACTTGGTCTACGAAGTGCTGTATTTTTTCATTGTAAACGTTTTCATGTAAAACGTTCGAGTAAAATAAGCCTTCTGTAGATATAAATTAACATTTTGGGATTGACTGTTATTTCGAGTTATTTCAAGCTGTGAGAGTTTTCTGAGGGTGGTGTCTAAAAAAAAATTACTTATGTTAGTTTTTGTTTAGTTAGCTCTATGGATCCATCTGAAAAACATATCTTTAATTCTTACATCGTTACCTTATGGTTGTAAATTTACACGTCTGGTCAAAATTTCACATAACGGTTTCATCAATATCAATAAATTAGTTGGTGAACTGACATAACCGTGAACATTTTTTTGTCATAAACGTGAAATTGGAATTTGTGTGAGTTTCGCGATTATGACAAAAACAAATATAATAACTGCGAAACTTATTTTATTTTTGTTTTAACCTTGAATTTGCGCTTGAGACCAAAAAATTATAAAATTTTTATAAGACCGCGAATCTCAAAAATAAAATAAAATTAATTTTTTACTTGATTGAATTGTACAAACTGTGTCCATGTGTGTATGTACACGTACGTACGTACAATCGAAATCCGCGAAATGTATCGCCTACTGACTGAATATTTGCCTTTTACAAAATGTCTACAGACTGTAACATATGTCGTGTTCCCTGTGTACACACACATGGACACACGTGTGGTGCAAATAAGCACTGCCTTTAAAAGATATTATAACTGAGAAACGAAGTTTTTAATTTTTGGTGTTTTGTTGTTATGACAATATCAAAAATAAGAAATTTTTCGCCGTTAAGACATGTGGCCAATACATAGTTATACGGAAAACCTATTTAATCGAAGCTGATTTCTGACTGTACGAGTATGAACTCGTATCTCTTTAAACGTGGAAATCAATATATTGAAAGTGAGCATTGAAAGTGCGTGTCATTGACGTAATAGGTCAATGTCGGCAAGCCGGAACAGAGATGTCAAACATACCAACAAGTTCATGGGAATTTACGTTCCTTGATACGCAGTCAAAGGCAAACACTATTTCAGAGTTGTTGCGACATTGTTCAAGAGATTGTAATGCAATCAATTTGAGTCGGTCCACATAAGGAGGCAAAATAAGAGGGTCACATGGCACCAAGGAAGGCTTCGAAGAGTGAATCTGAGAAATCTGCGTTGTACTGCCTCAACATGGTTAATGATGTGTCTTAAGTTATGGGGACCAGACAAGACTCGCATACTGAAATATTGGTCTTACAAATGTCCTAATTTTTCGAGACGTTTTGCTGTTACGGATGAACGGACGGCAGAGTGGGGTTTTTCACAAAATCCTAAACCGTGTTGCTGTTCTCAAAAGTTGTCGAAGCATGTTCAATTTCGAATTAAAAGCATTTTTAACTCAATTACTTAGATTCTCTGAATTGTGCCAGAAATTCACAAGAATCGTACTGTTGTGGGAACATATTGAACAATCCATTCTTATAAATATGAGATGGTTGATATTTGCAAATAAATAATAGATTTAAAAAACTGGAGCTTCGATGATGCTGCCCACAGACGAGTACGCTTGTCCTTTTTTGTAATCTCCATATCATATTTTCATATTTTTGTGATCGGCTCATATCTCTAGATCGAGAGGTCGGAATCAAAAATGTATATTTTATTGCACTTTAAAGGACAAATAAATTGCAGTGTCCAGTTTCCAACTACGGTGCCCTGTTGGACAAATGCTTCCTGAAGAGCGCAACGAGTGAAAAGGATTAAGTTAAGTACGTACACAATTTGGAAAAAGGGATTAGCTCCACATGGAAGTATTTAAAGAGTAATTCTCAGTATTTGTATGCGCAACGCGTGAATGGAAGCATTGATTGTGAGTTCAGTTATTTCAAATCCCCAACACACATATTGTGAAAAATAGCCGCGAATCCACAGATTAAGGTCAAGTAAACTCTGGTCAACTCTCTTTAATCGCGGGAATGTCGAACACCAACATATTTCGTGTTCTCTAGTCTATCATCCTGGAGAAAGCTCGGAAATGGAGCTTTTCGTCCTTACAAAATCCTGCCTGCTCCTCTGAGCTATTTTCGAATTTCCCCATTTTTGTAAAAGTTCATCGCGAAAGGGATCTAAAAATTTATCGCGCTTTTTGCTTATCACCTTGCTGGTCGACAGGATGCTGGATGCATTCTGAACAAGATTCAGTAACCACGCCGGGAGTGCCAGTGTGACAACGGTTACACTGCTTTGCGCGGTGCTCTTCTTTAAGTAGTGTTGCAAGTTATGGATTTAAAGTGCATGCGTTTCATTGCTGTAACTTTAAGGGTTTTCGACATTTTCCCGCCGAGAAATCAGTTCCCTGACTGCAGGGCCAGATGTGCTTATGAAATGTGAGAATGCCGTTTGGAGTGTACTCGTACGTTGATTAAATCGAAGCGCTAGAGTTTTCCCCCCAACGAAATTGCAAATTATTGTGTGTGATTGAAAATGTCGTTGCCTGTTGCTGCTAGTAATTGTACGGTGAACGACACTGAAGTGATGGTATCTAAATCGACGTCGTCATGGTGGAGTGCTGGACGGATTCAGATCCCTTTCTATACAATCATCTTGATGCTGGCTATTGTTGGGAACGTACTGGTTATATCAACTCTGGTGCAGAATCGTCGCATGAGAACGATTACGAATGTGTTTCTGTTGAACTTGGCGGTGTCAGATATCCTGCTTGGAGTGCTTTGCATGCCGTTCACCTTGGTTGGAACTCTATTGAGGGACTTCGTATTTGGAGAGTTCTTGTGCAAACTCTTGCCATTTTTACAAGGTTTGCGAACAAATATTTACTTTATGGAATGAGACGTTTGTCCGCCTGCGATATACAGTAACTAGATACATAACATACGCTGGCGTTAATAATATCCTCCTATTTCTTTCATTGTATTACCAGAAGAGAAAATTTATTATTGCTTCGTTCAAGCAAACCTGGCGAAATAATCACTGGGTATATACATAATAGACGGGCATAAATTTGAATTACTCGCCTAAACGACTGCTGAATTAATGCACCTCAAATAGGACATATTAGGCGTACAGTGCCAAAATGATTAACCACTGTGCGATTAATTTTTATTTGTTTACTTGTTGTGGGAGTCTCACTAATTTATTTCATAAAGTGTTTCCATTTGTTTACCTCATTTTAAATTACTTTTGTTTATCTTTTATATTTAATTTCGGAAGGTTAAATTGTATACCACAATTGGGTTTGGTTCATATTTGGATTTCACTGTATGCTTTGTATTACATTATATTATTATACATGTACCTATTTTATTAGATTCTGTAGCCAACCAGGAAATAGCTTACTAATTTCGGGTCGTCAGTTCGTCTGTCTGTCTGTCTGTATGTCACAACCAGCTCATCCTCTCATTTATATAGGTACCTATTGATATAAAAATGGGTATACGCACGTAGATTGATGCGCCAAAAACAAAACTCCCCAAAAATTTCTTTTTTTTTTATGTTCTTTCTATAGAGTTTTTTCCACTTATTCCATTGAGTGGAGTGTTTTTAGATAAGCCTCCTAAAATACAATAAAAAATGTCTAAGGACCTTTTGCCCTTTAGTCACGAGATATCAGCTTTCAATCGATATCAAGGAGACTTACCTGGCCTTTACAAGAGACAGTATTACTGACGGACAGTTCTGTTTGGAACTGTCAAAAGCTGTCCAGCTTGCCGATTAGCATTCTTTGAACTGCCAAGACAGTTCATTTAAAAAATGTCACACATTGCGAGGGTTGCAATAACTTCTTTAATGGGTTTGAAAGTGCTTGAGTATATTGAAAATGATGGAAAACGGAGACGCAGGGAAAGAACAACACGATCCAGAAATTTCATTTTTTCAAAACAAATTAAATATGAATGAATCCTCCCCACCTTGGCCAGATTTGGCTGTTTTTATTTTTCTTTGTTCCCCAACATATGTCCCACGAAGAATCATCACTTTTTTTAAAATTATATTGACATCCATTTTCAACTTTAATGCTACTTCTGACCATGCTTTGGTTTTTAAATCGGCTCGCTTATAAGTATTTGTAAGAATGTCCCACAAACAAGGATTAGCTTCGAACAAATCTACTGAACTCACCAGTTCAAAATCACTTTTCGCCATTTTGATTTCACAAGCTGTCAAGTTACTGCCTAGACAGTGCTGTCGTGATTGCAATCTTACCAGTACTGTCGCGTCAGTAAAAAAGACGGGATTGTAGACGTTTACACGAGTTAGTGACAGCGGCAGTGACAGTAATATTGTCTCGTGTAAAGGCCGGGTTACTCTAGGCTGTAGGCTAAATGACTTATTAACTAGTTTTACCTTTTATAAGAATTTATTTACGTTCACTTTTTTTTTTCGTCCCCATGTGTCGATGTAGAAATTCTGTTTCAGACCCGCCATACTTAAATGTCACATTTAAAGACCCTTAAAACAAAAGCTGAGAAGCGATATTGCAAATCATCTTTCGTCATCCCATTGCATAAGAAGGGCAATAAAACCGATATTTCAAATTATAGACCCGTTGCCAATCTTTGCTCGATTGCTAAGTTTTTCGAGGTTTTGATTTACAAGGTCTTCCGAGTACTGCGATCAATTTGTATTAGTACAAGTTAGTCCAAATGTGGGTGTTATATTACTTTTAAAGTCCGTGTTTATAAGTTCTCTTCACCATAATTTTTTTAGTAATGGTTAAGGTTCTGTACTGACACATGTACCTAACGGGTTTTTTATCCATTTCCCAATCCTTTATAAAATACTTATAATGAAACGTTGCATTCATTTTTTTACGTATTACCTATCGCCCGCGGTTTCGCTTGCGTCAACTTAATATTTATCCCACGAGAACTTCTTATGTTTTATGCCAGATTACAAAATCTTCTTGTACCAAATTACATTCAAATCGGTATAACCCTTGCGACGTGATCAAGTAACAAACATTTAAACTTCCGCATTTATAATTTGGAATACTTCGGCAATTAAAAACTCTCACAGCAGCAAATATCTCGAAATAAACTGCAAATATCGTCAGTGCTTACCAACATGATTTGGTAGATAGTCTAGGCGACGAACTTGTAAAGTTGTACTTAAAGCAGATGTGGCTGCTGCTTTTGACAACAAAAAGCATGAGGTTGTGGAGCTACAACTTTATAGACTTAAGGCTCCACCACACGATTACCGCTTATTAGTGGACGCATTACGATATTTTACATTGGAGTCAAATGGACAAAATCACATTTCGTCAATTCACGCGCGGTAATCGCGCCTATTTGGTGGAGCCTTTATTTGTATAATGGAAAATTTATTAAAATCGTGTTGCCACATTAGGGAAATAGCTTTACGCATTTACTTACATTTAATGATTGCCAACTGCAGCGGAGAAGGTCCTTTTTGGAAATTAAAGCGTACATATAAAAAATTGATTAACACGATGGGATGAGGTCGTCTAAATTCTAAAGTCTACAGAATATCCCTATATGACTAACTTAGAGAAATTCACTTGACTATTGTTATCTGTAAATTTGTCCACATTAAAACTAGAGAACTTTGTTTGTAAAAGGCAGGTAGTATTTTTGTATTTTGATAACATTTGCCACCCCCGCAGAGAGCATGGTACTAATTTTCTACATTTGGGTGACAAAAATGTGAAAGTGTTGACACACTACAGAGGCGTATCAAGGGGAGTGTGGTCAGAATCGGGGGTCGACAAATTTGCAATGAAGTTGTGTTTCATTGTGGACTTACTCGCCATGATTGAAACATAATATATCGCCAGAAACACATCCGTTAAGAGTTTATTATTGTTATGACTTTTTCAACAAATTAACCTAGCTGCAATAATATTTCGGACATAACTTGTTTAATATAGCTTTACGGCACTTAGCACAACATAATTGTCAGTATCTGAAAAACAATAATAATTATTCTTTAAAGGGAACGGCAATGAGGGACAAGAGTGACAATTCGTTGGGATTTTGTTCCGGCAAGCATCAAATGTTTCCTGTTCGAGATTCGCGCTTAAGATTGTGAAATTACGTAATATTTTTGGGCGGCAAATTTAAGATCGGCCCGGATGCCAATCACTCCCGCTACCCTACAACCAAAATGAAATATTGACTCTCAAACAAAATCGTTTAACTTTCCACGCAGCTAAGAAAAATGTGTTCCGAAGAAATCGTAAATAGATTAGTTTTTGCCCGTAACATGACGATGTGTATGGCGACTTCAACATATTTAATACATACATTTTAAGAAGAGGGCGAATAGGCGCATAAAAGCCCCTCGTCGCCTGCCCTTCGCGCGAGAACATAGTATGTCTAAGAAGGAGTGGGCAAAAGCATTTTCTATTGATAAGAAAAAGTTTAATCAGTACCGGCCAGATGGAATCCATTTATGTCGGCATGACAAACCTTTGAAGAAGGAAATAAAGATGAGTCGTGATTTTTGCGATAGAATTGTTGGTTTGGGCTGGATTTTATGTCAATGATTCCTTCTACGCTGAACACGCAGAAGTTAATTCAGCTTTTAGAGGAGGTTTTGGTTGATCGTCGATGATTTGTCTACATTTTTTAACAGGTTAACGCTGCCATCCATATAGCGAAGAACGTTAAAGATCGATTAAATGAAATAAATTGAAATAAATTTTAGCACTCTTGCATAAGTCCTGACTATAATCTGATAGAAAATCCTTCCGCCAACAATTCCAAATGGTTGTTCAGTTAAAATAAAATTCAGTGAGGCTATTTATAGAACCTATTTGGAAAAGTTGATTCAATATACATATGCGTTATCGGATTTTTAGAGACATCTCTCAGAATTCTCCAAAATATTAAACAATCTTCTACCCAATGACATTTTAATTTATTTTCAAAGATTTTTTATATCGGTTCTGTTGTAGATTTTCACTTAATTTGTATTGAACCATTTATCATGATATGTCATGTTTCCTTTGTTGTTTGTTTCATATTGTTAAAGACAAAATCTAAGAACTCAATAAACGAAGCAATTTCCAGTACCTGTATGCTTGGCGATGCGATGGTAATTGGTCTAAATTTACGTGGTCAATATTGTTGTGAAATATGAACTCGGTATTTGAAAAGTAAATTTAATAAGATATTTTCAGCATAATATAAAATTTATTTTAAAGGCTTACAATAGTTTATACAATATCCACTAATTTTAGTTATAGCTATATGTGCAATAAACATAATGAACATTAACGCGACCCATTCATAAGCCATACAGTGCTACAGATCGGAAAGACTATTAAAATTCCTTCATTATTCCGTTTGTGCATATCTATTTACATCAACATTGCTTTTTGAATATCTAATTGCACTCTTTATTGTATTTTGTTATCAATTTTGGAACAGGAACAGGAATTTGCTCACCTACAAATTCCAAAATAGTTGTTGTGTTTATCAGTTTAAAATCCAAGTGTGAATTATATTGAAGAAAAATAATTCAGGCAAATTAAATTCTATGGTGACTTTCTTTGAATATGAAGGATTCCAACAACAATTTTTCAACAATGCTAAGTAACTAGAAAAAATGTTTAAACGAAACATTTTTTTTTGTTACATTTAAGCACAAAATGTTTTATGTTCAACTACAGTTTACTCGCGATTTCGTCCACGTAGATTCCGGATATAAATTTTATTTGATTTTAAACGGAGAAGGTTCAGTTGGTTTGTTTATCGATGAATTTTTTTATTTTCTCTTAATGACCTTTTTTCCGCAAATATATAGAATGTAACATGTTTATGCAAAGTTACAAGTAAATGGGATCATAAAAAAAAATTTCCCTTACTTGGGAGTTGAATTTTAAGAAGTGCTGAAATATGTGTTCCATTATTTGTGCTGTAGAATATTTATGCAAAATTTCAAGCAAATCGAATCAAACAAATATTTTTCTCAATATAAAAATGTATAACCCCTATACCCCTAAGGGTAGATTTTCAAAAAATATCCTTTTTACCTCTACACTCTCGGAAGAACTGATGTTCCAAATCTCATGCTTCTATCTTCAGTGGTTTAGTCTGTGCGTTGTCTGTTAGTCAATCAGTCAGTAACGGAACTGTTTTACATATATAGAGATTGTCGTAAATTTCATATAAACAATGTGTATTGTTTGATTTGACAATGCTTATTTCTCCCAGTGTATCTCTCGTATAAATGAATATATATTGTATATACATATATGTATTATATCTAAAAAGAAAGAGGTGGACACGATTATTATTTTTTACTTAATAAAGGTTTTATCAATATTTAGTGATGTCTCATTAACTTTGACTTTTTGTTTAACAGACCACATATATTTTATTTTCATTCTAAACACCAGTTATCGTTGTTGTCTGAACGACTGTAAGAAGACAACAGTGCCTCTACATACCGAAAACGAGATTGACTCTACAGATAAATATGTTATGAGTTATGAGTATATTTGGATAAAAGTTTAAACCAAAAATGCAAATTTTAGAAATTAATTATTTTAAAGTATGGTCCGTTAGCTTACATTTATCTGGCCATTATATCCCACACATGGATTCTCTATGGATGTATGGTCTGGAGAAATGCGGGCCACTCCAATTAATTGATTTCGCTACGCTGAGACTACTCGACATAACTTCTAGAAACGTGGATTGTTGCGCTTGGCATTTTATGAAGGTCGTACAAAATTCATTTTTGGAGGCAGATTTATACTTCCCATGAAAACGAAATGAACCCCATATCATTAGGCTTCCTCCACGAGAGTCTTTTTGGCCTTGAGGAGTTATCATAGCGCGAGGCTCGTGTAGTGTGAACTAAGCTCGTCAGGACTGTCGGGATTAAATTTGCTTTCATCAGAAAAAATGATGATGCACTATAAAGTTAGGCCTTTGTATTCCATTCTTTAGGAGCACCTCATATGATTTTTAAGAAAGGACACGTGTGCTGATTTATGATGCTACAATATTTTCTTGTCTGTTTATCAAAAGTTGCTGTATACTGTATACGTCGTATAATGCGGCTTTTTTGTGTGAATATCTAGGCGGCTTAAATTTCTGAAGTTATTTATTTTATTATTTAATAGGTGTATTTTCAAAACTTTAAACATTTTTAATCTAGTATCTATATTGGTGGTGATTTTCATTTTCGTGTGGACGAATAATTGCACAAGTCACTCACTATAAATCTATATTCAGAGCAGAGGTAGAGGAGTTGTGCAAACGAAAGAAAAGAGAGTATATGCTGAGCAATAATAAATAAAAAACCTTAAAAGAATTTATACATAAACTAGTAGTTCCCGTTAAAAAAATATATTATGGTGACCTGCAATAAAAAGTTGCAAATAAAATCTTAAAACAAAATAAAAAACCGATTCAAGAACATAAACTAAAGCACCAAAAAGAGAAAATAATTATTTTTGGAGTTGGTGTCAAGGCGTACGATACACGTCTGCTCAGTGATGTGTCGTTATATCCCTCTCCTTGTCACTACCTTACTCTTGCATTGGACGAAATTCTCAATCATTTCCCACCCAAACACGACAAAATGATTAAAAAGGCGGTTTTTGCCTGTTTGTGGAGGGGTGCAATATTTTTCAATATTTTTTCATGTTCAAGTAGTAAATTTCGTAGCTGCAAAAAATGTTTGTATAAACCGATCATGTGTGAGCCGTACTCGCACACAAAGGGTTCCATACCGTCTTACAAGATATAACACTATGTAGGTACTTTTGCAAAAGAAATAAGGGAGGCGGTGTAACATAATCGAAGTTTTTTCTCTAATTTGCATGGCGGCCATTTTGAAATTCACCATCTTGGTTTTTTATTATTTGCTGTTATAGCGACAATAGAAATACATACTCTGTGAAAATTTCAACTCTCTACCTATGACGGAGAGTTCATGAGATACAGCGCGCTGACAGACAGACGGACGGACGGAAGGACAGCGGAGGCTTAACAATAGGGTCCCGTAGGGCGCCCTTCGGGTACGGAACCCTAAAAACACCAGAACCCCGATTCCCACAATCCACTACCTACATACATATGTAGGCACATATATCTCAGCAACCGCTGATTTTACGCAAAAAGTAACAGGGAAAATATGTACAGAAAGGACTTTGTTCTATAAAGTACATGAACTAACATTTTCGCTGTTCTTTTACATATATGGCGAATAACTTCTAATTGGCCTGAATTAATTTCGCATTTAGAACAAACAATTTCGCTTCTATATGTCGTTAATTCTTTTCAAATTTAGGTTCACGCGCTCGAGGTGTTATTATTAAAATATAAGAGAACTTTTGTTTATTATGGTTATCATACTGGAGGGGAGGAGTTCATTAAAATAAGCACAACACCGCGGTTTCCTAAGTGGATTAAAATAGCTGTGAACGAATTTTAGGTACGTACCTCATTTTTTAAGAAAAGCAAACTTAATTAAACTTCAAAAGATTGAACAACTTTCTGGTTTGAGTCCATTCCGAAGATAAATCAATAAAACTGCCATAATTTTCCGTGAATTATTTTGTTTGATTAACCTCTTCGTGAATTATTTGATTTAAAAGGAAATATATTTTATTATTCCTTTGATGGTAAGACGAATGCCCAGTAAGCTAATAATGTCCTTCTATTCCCGGATAAAAGAGGAAATAATTACTGTGAACTTTTGCCGTGGAGAAAAGTGAAGTATACTCATCATACTCATAAAAAGAATACATATAAATACATTAATTTCTTCGTAGATACATACTTTTAGTGAATATATGCTGCGCATATTGATTCTGTTATATTAGTTTAAATTCCGGCCGAACTTATTGTGGTATATATTGCATGAGAAAAATCAATTTCCATCAGTGATCAGGAAACAGTTTTATCAGGAAGAAGATGTGCTTATTGTGCATATTGATGTAATGACGATGTTATTCATGTTCGGAAGAAACTACATATGTTTCAGTGGAGTTACATTTATAAAAGTTTGACAATAATACTCGTACCAGAGGCTTAACAACACACTAGCATGAGTTCAAATTGTACTTAAATTTTTTGTTCACTTACTTACACTAAAATGCAACAACAAAATATTTGAGGACTAAGTTAGTTTAGGAATTGATTACATTACATTACACTGCATAGTGCTGGTATATGGAAGTCACGATGCACCGGGGGCAGGGTAGGCAGCTCTTTCATATCTGTATGGATTCCACGCCACTGCTAGTAGAAAGAATAGCATTCTTCATGCTTACGTACTAATTTATTTAAAACTAAGACATTTGTCATTTGGCAGGTTTGCCAGCCTATTGCACATAGATTTTATTCATGCTCATAAAAATATTCACAAGTTTCAGAGCAGTTCCACAAAGTTTGACAATAATACATTTATCCATAAAATAAAAATACCTACGCAATTTATTCGTAATAATGTTCCCCATGGATCGAAATGTTGGAAAATAAATGGAATTTTTAAAATACTGAAGAATAAATATTCTAACAACTGTCAATGGAATTTGGAAAACAAACAAAATCAATCATGTTTGGAGCTTCTCCACGAAGGCGTACAATTAAATCAAATTACACAAACGTATAAACGAGGGTGAAATTTGGAAAGCCCGAGTAATAAAAGATGGCTTCTGTCCCTTGCACCTACACCAGCAAAGGAAATATTTCTCGGAATTTTCCGAATAGCGTTAAAAGAATTTAGAATCGTCCCTTTAGAGCAGTCAAATGGTAATTTTGGTAAACATTTTGGGTGAGAAAAAATCGGTTCCTACCCAAAATGCTCAGAAGGCCCCCTTTTTCCGACCGTTCCACTAGACTGTTTAAGTTATTTTTAGGTTCTCTATACGTTATCAGTAACACAATATAAAAAGAGCCAGAAAGCACGTAAAGGAATTTAACCTGTAAATTCACCCAATTTTCATATGAAATAAAAGGGCTAAAGGGGATAATGCTATGGCATCCTCGGGGATGAATTGGGTTAAAAGTTTAGACATGTTTATTAAACTTTAATTTCCACTGTGATATAAGACCATTACGAAATTCTTCACGCATAATTTTTTAGGGATAAGGCTTTAATTTTAAAAGCGACGACGCGACGTCGTAAAATTCCTTAAATTTTATTCATTTCACTATGACAACAAGGTTTGTAAGATAAGCAGGTAAAAGACCCTTGAGATTACTGGTTGACTGATTGACTGAGAAGATACGCTTCATTTCAGCCATTTTTAAATTGAGATTAAATTTACCGCAATTATTTAACAGACGTTTCGAAAAGGTTATGGGGCGACCACTAATATTTTATTAAATTTCGGTACACAAAATGATATGACACTACCGTTGGAGTATGGCAAAACTAAAAGCTTTTAATCAGCGAAATTAATTTATTTTAGCATTTTTTTCAAGTTTATTCATTTAAGGAAGCTGTTCGTGGCGACCTCAGATTGACTTTGGATGAACTTTCGATAATGTTTCCACAAATCTACAGATCTCTGCTGAACGATCACAGAAAGACTCGGGTTTCATAAAGTGTTTACAAGGTGGGTCCCAAAACAGCTGACGGAGCAGCAGCACAAATTAATCGAGTGGCAACCTCCAAAGAGTTTTTGGAGCGGTATGAACTTTAAGGGGGTCGTCTACCCAATAGGTCGCGCTATATTCTACAGTTCGTTGTGTGGAAAGAAAGCGAGATAGAGAGTTGCCGCTTGGTATACGTCTTTATTCATAAGTCATAAGCATGAGTAATTTTTTTTTTTTTTTGAAATTTCGAAAATTGTGGTCCTGAGACGGTGGATATGAAAAATCGGCAACGCTGCAGAACTCCGGTGATTGTAGGCGACTGAGGTATCTGAAAGCAAGCAACAAAAAAAAATCAGTATCTACACACTCTTAGCTATGGCCTATGCCAGAATTAGAAGAAAAAAACAACAAATCAGACTTTGGCGTAATTTTGAAGAAAAAAAATTTTTTTTTTCGGTTTTTTACCGGGTTTTTTGCTTGTAAAAAAAAAAGTTTTTTTCTCATTACCGCCATTGAGGCACCGGCCATAGCGGCGCATGCACTAAAGGTCTGTGCCAAATTTCAACAGAATCGGTTGGGAACTTTCCGAGATATCACCGGAGTTCTGCAGCGCTGCCGATTTTTCATATCCACCGTCTCAGGACCACAATTTTCGAAATTTCAAAAAAAAAAAAATTACTCATGCTTATGACTTATGAATAAAGACGTATACCAAGCGGCAACTCTCTATCTCGCTTTCTTTCCACACAACGAACTGTAGAATATAGCGCTCGAACCGCGACCTATTGGGTAGACGACCCCCTTAAGATGATGATTTTCTGCACTCTATTGTTACTCTCTAAGAGAGCACATGAATGAATAATTTCAACTGACGAGGAAGTGAAGGGGGAGGTGAACAAGTGGGCAAAGGAGTTGGCGGCAGAGTTCACAGTCAGACATTTCAATTTTATTTACATGCATTGATTAATAATATGTTGTTGTTCCAATTTTCTTAATTTTCAAACAATTTTCAATTTGTTTTACTTAGGTATATATTTCACTGAAAGCGGAAAGGGTACACAGAGTTGAATTGAAGCTACATACGTTATTGAAATGGACGAAGCAAGGCGTTAAGGTGTTATAAAACACTTGAAAAGCACTGCTGCTCTTGACGCAATAACTCTTTTGAAGTTATTTTTCTAAACACAGAAAGTATTTGAAAGTGTTTGCACAAAGAGCAGCAGTGCTGTCTTAGGTGTTCTATAACACATTCACGCCTTCCTCCGTTCACTTCAATCTGGCTTGCTGTCCAAAACGCGATATCTCAAACTTCTTATCGCCCCTTTATTGTAATCCAATAAGTTTATGGCGACTGCATCTGGAAATATACGATGACACTTCATACGTGGCTGCTGGCTCCTCCATCAGGGTTTCACAGTAGGGCTTAACATTTCGAAGGTATTTTGTCTCTACAGTCGAATAAAATCGAAGTACCCCACACGAACCACTTGGCGTTCTACCAAAAAATTTCCATCTCAATTGAAATGGAAACATCTTCCCGACATAAGTCACACAGGCATTTCGGCTGATTGATTTAATAGGAATTGAACTATACATTTTATCTGCTGACAGAATTCCAATATTCAAAATGTTGGCGACTTTGCTGGGATCGGGCTTGAGCGTGGGCATGCATCATCAAATCACTTAAGTTTTATCGTGCTGTACTGTGTGATCCCAAAACGCGATTTATCTTTACGTAATGAGGACCGAATTATTTTTGAGGCGGAAACATTAGCGAAATTGGTTCCCCTTTGCACAGGCATGGAGCGATTACTTCCTTTTGCCTTACGGTGCTGTGAAATGACATGAATGAATGGAGACCAAGCAATAAAATATTGGTAAGTCCTTTAAGATGGGGATCAAGTCGAAATGGCCTGTAAATGCAAAGGAGGATTCATGAGGGCTGAAGTAGGGCGGCTTCATAAATAAAAATCCTAGGGCAACCTTAAGCCCGTGTGAATGTATTTTCAGAGGATAAATACCTCTAGCTGAGATTGCCCACAATAAATCTTAGAACTTTTAACCATAAAAAATCTGATTTTTAGAGAATCGGAAGCAAACTCACGCTACATATTTTGAAGCGAATAGCCATAACCGTGATTTTTTACAAGTGGGGCTGCAAGCCTACAGGCCAAACGGGATTTTTGCGTACTATGAAAACTTCACTAAATTATATTTAATCATGAAATAAAACGGCTTCTTTATTCACATTTAATTTTGGGCTTGCACAATTTTTTCTGTCACTTGAAAACGATATCTAGTAAATGACCACCATTTGCAGCCACACACTAATGAGCCCTTTTTTCGGCATATTTCATCAATGCTTGAGGTGTTTCACATGAAATTCCAGTGATCTCCTTAAAGCCTTAAGCTATTCAAGAAACTCTTGTCCATTAGTATAAAATACCAAATCAGGTGAACGTGGTGTGGTGGCCAGTCGTAATCGGGATTTTTTTTAGATCAATCGTTTGGAAAACATCGCTTCAATAAATCGATTGTTTCGCGTGCAGAATGGCATGTTGCACCATCTTGTTGAAACCAGTAATGCTCCTTTCCATTATCATCCAAAATCGCGTATCATGGCTTTGTATCGCACTGCATTGACTTTAGTCGTTGCACCATCTTCTTCTTCGAAAAAATACGTACCGATGACTTTTTCAGAGCAAACACCGCACCAAACCGTCACTTTTGGTGAATGTAAAGGCACTTCATGGACTAATTGTGGATTTTGAGTGCCCCAATAAAAATAACGAACATTTTGTGTATTGTGTCTTCGGTGTTGGCACTTTTTCCGAACGATATTTTGCTCTGTACATTCGTTGCGCTAACGTAACAGACTGCTGATTTTGAAAATAAAATTGAATATTTTCGGCTTTATGTTTCGACATGTAATGCTCCATGGTTAAAATTGTGCTGAACTCAAGTTTATGACAGGAGCTGTCAGATGGCGATTTGACAGTTGCTGTCATAATTATTCAAAAAAAACTTAAGGCACCACACCCTGTAGATATTTGCATGCACATCCATACACACATACACGCACATACACATCTGCAAACACATATATACACAAACATCCAAATATACACAAGGCGATACACCCATACCTACACACTCACTCACACAAACTACGCACGCGAATGCTCACATACTTCTATACGTAGCGTAGCGTACTTATTTTGTGTCTAAGTACAAATGTTCTCGCATAAGTTTGTAGCACGTGAGCCGATTTGGATGATTATTTTTTTTTTTTTACATAGAGTAGGTCCCTCATTTTGAAGTATGATTCATAACAAGGGGCGGTAGATGGGTAAATTGGGCAGTTTACTCAAATAGTAGCAAAAGGACCGTTGATTTTACATATTGTACACATTTTCAAAAATTCAAGATGGTGGATGCAAAAACTCGTATCTTGAATACTAAATTCCATTCGGTTTTAATTTTTGTGAAGATGAAAAAATTTTTATACCGGCATTCCGAGACTTTACAGTTAAAATTTTTGCACTGCATAAGCTCAAACTGCCGTTTCAGGAGCATGCTAATATTCCATTCCAGCGAAGAAGCCTCTAGGATTGCGAATACGAAATATGGTCATATAATCGGCGACCCATTGAACTTACATTGCGAAAATAAACTGCTTTAACTTCCCAGTTGAGACAGGGATTGAAATTTTGATTCTGGATCAACACGCTGTAATTTACAGCAAATATTGTGATGATAACAAACCTGCATCGCCATGTCTACATTGTTTTTAAACGAATCTGTATCGCCGTGTCTTTTTTTTAACCTTCAACGAAACTTCACCCCACCGCTGCCACCACTGATTGATTATTGTATTCCGTAGTTAATTGGGAGAGAAGTGGGAGTTATCGCATATTTAAAATAGCCAAATTGTAAACACTAATGGCGGATCCGATTACAAAATTTCACTAAATCGTAACAAAAATTGGTTTTCACGCTTAAAACTTTTTGAGGGCTATTTCGTTTATTTTAAACTTCAATATATCGAACCCTTCTCGTCAGTTTATTGTAAGCGACAAAAAAAATTTTGTTACACATGAGAAGGCTTTATTTGATTTTTGGTGGTTCGGTGAACAAGTCAAACGGCTCTTCTTCCCCCAAATACTTAATTTAAATGCAATTACTTGTACTGGTCCAATTATCGAAAAACTATATGCTAAGTTTATTATAATTACATAATTGGCACTGTATTTAATTTCACGGATGGAATGTATTGAGGTAATTATGTATACCTCGTGCACATGTGAAAGGTGAAATCGCCTGGCGCCCATAGCATGACGCGCTACAAATAACATATCTATAAATCAGGATTAACTCGACAATTATTGGGAAAACAGTATTAAGGGAAATTGTCATTTCTTATTATTGCCATTATATGATGCTATTATGTTATTCCCTTGGAAATGCTTAATTAAAATTATCTGTGGTGAGAGCGAAAGAACTCCGCACAACTTATCGGGATAATGGTCGTCGGTGAAATTGGATCAGTTTGTTTTAGTATCTACACATGATTCAGTAAAGCATTCAGGCATATTCTTGATTGTAAAAGCTTTAAAGGCAGTTATTTCAGTATGCCATTATCTGTGATCTAGATGCACACATTATGCAATTTTCGTTTAGTTCATATTTGTCATATTTTCATATCCTTAAATGCAGTTCGTATTTTTACTTTTCGATAGGACCATACGTATCCTAAAAAAGTCAAGCATACTATACATGAAACTTTATCCGCCGCGCCGGTCGTGCCATACTGCAAACGCATGCATGGCATGGTACTCCATAATGTATTATAAAAAAAATTCTTTAAAGTGGTGCTTTAATTCTCAATTTATCACATGAACCGTGATTACCTATACGGGACAAAAAAAGTTTAAGGGGGCCGATACATGTAAAAGCAAAAAAATTTTTTTTTTTTTTTTTCGTCGGGAATATATTCTATAAGGTGTTGAGAACGTGTGTCTAAAGAGCGTTTCCCGATATCTAAATCCGGTCTCATGGAATCTCACATAGAAGCCGATACATGTAAAATCAAAAAAAATTTTTTTTTTTTTCTTCGTCGGGAATATATTCTATAAGGTGTTGAGAACGTGTGTCTAAGAGCGTTTCCCGATATCTCAATCCGGTCTCATGGAATCTCACATAGAAGCCGATACATGTAAAATCAAAAAAAAAATTTTTTTTTTTTCGTCGGGAATATATTCTATAAGGTGTTGAGAACGTGTGTCTAAGAGCGTTTCCCGATATCTCAATCCGGTCTCATGGAATCTCACATAGAAGCGGCGATGTCAAGTAGCGCGGGTGAGAAGCTGTCCATCGCCCGGCTCCAGACCGCCCCGCTCTTAGCTTTTCGTCTATTATTCCCAAATTCCTCAGCTATTGTTCTAATCGAAGACAAATATTTCGAATTATTCTCGAGTAACGAGCGCAGACCGGGACACATTTCTCGATTCAAAAGAAGCAAAAACGGCTCGGAAAGAAAAAACTTTTGCCGTAAATCAGCTGCGTGCACAAGAGGAAGAACAACTCTACGGTGCAGGAATAGCCGACTAAAATGTAAGTAGAGAATTCGTCTTTTCACTTCCCCAAACTTTGAACTCAAATTCCTCGAAACGACATTTTCGACTACTCGCTGCACGATAACTTTATTAAGAAAGGTTCAATTACGCTGAAAATTTTACCGTAGCTTCAAAAGACCCTTGTCTACTGGATGAACCTAAATTTATAGCCGATTTCGCGAATCCCCGACCGTAGAGGTTGCGAATTCAGCCAAAAAAACAAGCAAAATTTTCATTCAAGTCGCATTTGGGGAAAAAAAATTTTTTTGTCTTAAAGTTAGGTTCATATTGAAGCCACAACTGTTTTTTAACAATTTCTTCTTCCTCCTTTGTTTCAGACCAATATTACCGCCGCGAGAACGCAGCGACTGAAATATGAGGGGGCTGTTGCGTCACGGGCTTCACCGCCATTTTGAAACGCCGGCACTCGAAAAAAAATGTTTTATAATGTACAAGCTCTTGTGGTAAACTAATAAAAAAATTAACTCGATCCGCTTATTCCTTCCCTATCAAAAAAATTCTTTAAAAAAACTCACTTTCAATGTATCGGCCCCCTTAAATCAAGTAGGTTTCGAGTTATGATATTACTCGGCGGCACCTGATATACAAATAATTAATGAAAAAAGCAACTTTGGGAACGTGGATGATTAAAATCATGTGGTAACCCTATTTGTAGAGTTAATAAGGGCTCGAGCTCGTCGGATGAATTTTGCCTCAATCGTCGCTATAAGTTTATACTGCAAAACCGAATACTTTGAAACCACAATATCCACTTAGCACTTTATATTATTAAAGTAACGACGTATTATTGAGACGAAATTGACAAAGTGTACTAGTAAAAATATATAAGCAATAATAATATTAAAAACTTCGCGATAAGTGCCCTCGAACACATAAAGGGACCCGCTCACATTCTTCACAAATTAATCGACACAAATTGTCCACAATATCTGTATGAGAAGATACAGCCTCTACGCTGCACTTGGAGATTTCCATTCCTTTTGCCAAACACCTGGAGTAGGTTGGGGGAGAGGTCATTACATTCAAACCATTTCCTCCAGCAGTGTGTTCGTGAGACAAATTCAAACGAATGACTTCAATTGATTTTAATATGGGTGTCAATAGCTGCTATATTGCTACAATCACCCCAATTATTTATAGTAATTGTTAAGATTAACTACATTACTTCCGATTTCGATGAAATTTAAATATGCCATAAAGAAGGTTATTCTGAAAAACTTTGGCTTTGAACAAAGGCCGAAACCTACAGGAATTAAAACACAAGAAATTTTGTATATATATGTCGTCGCTCTGAGATTACATAGTAATACACACATACATACACACATGTGCATATACACACATACACAATGTTGGAAAATTAATAATGGCTACAGACTGAATAGACTGAATATTTTATTATTAGTTCAGTTGTCAAAAAGGTGAAATACTTCCTTTTTGTATAAATGAAATATTCCGCCAATAGACATTTTTAATTCTTCAACATTATATATGTGTGGATATGGGCACACATGTGTGTGTGTGTGTGTGTGTGTGTGTGTGTTTGCGTATATGTATTAATAGGTGATCTGTTGCTATATGAATCAGCCAAATGCGGCCGCATACATACATACAATAAATTGCGTGTATTTTTGTCCTGTGGATTTCCAAGGCAGGCATATGTATGTCCAAAGCCATTGCTGCTCAGAATAAACTCCTTTATAACATTTCATTTTCATCCAAACCCAATGGGGCGAAACACGAAATCGAAAGTAACGTGGTTAATCATAATCATCATGGATCATGGATTTTGATACTTAGCTCAATATATTTTTATGAATTTATTATAGTTTCAGTTTAGTTATTTCACTCCCATTTCATTCCAACAATTTGGTAACCCATATAACTAATTATTAATATTAAATTAAGTAAATGTCTGTCTCTTACCTTTTTGCGTAGAATATGTTTTAATTAAATTTGGCATCTTACTTCCCTAAGGTTCTAAGAAGACTACTTTTAGCGCTACAAGACACCCAGCCAGAAACCTTGCACTATATTTGGGTTGTGCTAATTACGAGAAATTACTTGAAATTCACTAAATCTTTGCCCTTGAAGGACTCGCTTTCTTGTTCTGCAGTCCTGTAATCCTAATCAAAGAAACTTTCATACAATTAAATTTACTCATTCCTTTTCCTGTTCGTGCTTATAAGAGCAATTCCTGGATAATGAGAATTTACCCCCTGAGATTCTATTTAAGTTTCATGTTACAAACTTATCTTCAAGCAAATCTCCCAACTCTTTACTTCCTTCTTAGGATTATGCCTGAAGAATTTCGCACCAAAATTGTTAGTATGTATTTATATTATCTTATCAGGGTGGATGAGATCAGAACGGCAGCGGTGAGAACAAACTATTACTTGCCAGATAGTTCTGCGTTAGTTCTGTCTTGAGGGACGGAGGCACATATGCATATTATGTAACATAGATCATACAATATCATGAGAAAAGTACATACTTCGGTTGTTCAAGAAAGCTTAAGCTACATCTTGATGAATATGAATAAAAAGCGACAGCACTGACAGAAAAGTGCACTCAAGAAAGATAAACGGGATACAGGAGAACTTCAGAAAGACGACTGACGTTCACCATGACGAGCAATAAATTAAATTTGAGGATAATCATCGAATTACAGGATATTTGTTGGTGCTTAGGGTGAAATGAACTTCACCTTAAAAAACTCTTCAGGCAGTTTCCCGGAAATCTTTTCAAAAGCTGCGAAAAATGTGGCATATATTACTCCCTTCAATTTATATGTAATATGCTTCTGGGAATTCCGTGGGCGTTTAGGAGCTTGAGAATAAACAGCTAGCTCCATCATGTTGCCTTCTTATGACTGGAAAGGAGGACAACGTTGACAGTATTTTTTTCATTTCCTTTTAAAAACAATGTGTAATTATGTTCCTGAGGTAAACGACGTGACTTTTAAGAGGGGTGTTCTCGTATATTAGTACATGTATGGATGTGCCTTCAATATTTTCTTTTTCTACGATCTTCTATAAGTAAGCACGGGAAGGATTTTCTTGGAAATAATGAAAAATGTGGGGTGTATCTGTATGAAATATTAAAATATGTGTCCAAGCGTGCGAGTTAGAGTGACAGAAATTCCCCCAATATAGCACGCGCCTATTATTATAAGAGAGGAAAAATACGCATTTTCCTGAAAATCACAGTTTTGGAACTGGTGAAGGAAAATTTATTTTTAGTGAGTTAAAGCTCATTCGATTAATTTTCAAATCCCCCTGAGAAGACCCCCAGTGCAGGCCAATTAAGTGCCAAGTGGTAGTCCTCCAGCCTTATGCTATTATAAATTCACAATTCCAAAAGCGGACTGCATTTTAAGATTTAGGTACTAAATCTCAAAAAAGTCAACTAAACAAGAATATCAGAAATTGTTAATTCAAAAAAAAAATATTTTTCTGTTCACCGATAATTTTATGATTAAGACATTTTTTTAATTATCGTCTTCTTTACTTGCAATGGGAAGCAAATCAATAATTCCATTCATATAAAGGAACTTTCAATAAGGACGCTTGACTTTTAAATGTAAATAAAACAAGTTCTGTGCGGGATATCTACTCCATTTGTATTTAAATTAAAAGAAAATTTTATGGCATTAAGTATGGATTATAACTTCGTTCAAATGTCCACCGCGGCTTTACTTGGTGGCAAGTATTTGGGAGGTCCAATTTTCGATGACTTTATCGTATAAATCCTGCTGGATGGCGTTCGTTATGTTGACTTTAAGGGCATCAATTGTTTACGGTTTAAACGAAAAAGTCAAGAAGGAGATAAATCGCACGATCTCTGTGGCTAGTTCATGTCGCCCTCAAATCGCTCGTGAAGGCGCATGGCGTGCGCTGTGTAGCAGGTAGCGTCGTACTGTTGGAACCACATATCGTCGGTATCTATATCATCCAATTCAGGCCACAAAAAGTTGCTTACCATCAATCTGTAGTGCTCGCCATTGACAGATATGGCAATGCCAGTTTCGTTTTGAAAGAAGTACGAACCGATGATGATTCCGTCAGAATAAAGTCCGCACCAAACAATGACTTTCCCGGGATGCATTTGGTGCCTGCGTATCTCGTGTGTATTAGTATCGCCCCAAATCCGACAAATTTGGTTGTTCACATATCATTCACCCAAAAATGTGCTGGGCCAATTTTCAACTGCTCCAGAGCCCTATCAGCGAACACACGGCGTTGTCTGTAATCGTTTACCTTGAAGTCCTGGGTCAGTTGGATTTTATAGGGATGCTGACACAAGTCCCAACGCAAAATTTGTCAAGTTAAAGTGGCAGAAAGGCCAAGTTCTTGATTGCTTCGGGTTTTCCCGTACACTCTCCCGCACAGCAGCGATTTTTTTAGCAGACTTTGCGTTTGGCCGACGTATTACGATTATTTACCGAACTTAGTTGACTCGAATTTGGACACCAAACATCGAATAGTCGACTCGGCAGGAAGGTTGTGCCGAGGCGACGATAAAAATCACATAAATTTGATTTCCGCAGGTTCTTCAATGCTATTACCTTCCATAGTAATTTACCACACACAATTAGCAATTTTCTAAGGAATTGTGGCACATCGTACATACATATATTTATGGTTTTAACTGAGGTAAAAACAGTCAAAACATCTGGTTGGCCATAATCATTTATACAACTTCTAGAATAATTTGCAATAAACTGCGAAAAGCACAATTTCGCATATGACAGTAATAACAGCAAAAATGTGTTAAATTCATTTCACACTCTGAATTCTTCACAAGATTATGGAAATTTTTATGTGTGCGTAATGAATGTTTATAGCATTCATTTTCGTTCCAATTTTTCAGCCTAATATCTTTGGGAGCGTTGATTACGAATGGAAGCCAGGGGAGTTGTACCCTGCATCACCTGGAAATATACGAGTACAGAGCACACCCTTATCAGGACGATAATGTCAACTGATGGGGCCACAACTGCTATCAACGTGAAGCTTATTTTCTTCTTAACGACACAGTTTTGGTTACTTTATGATAATATCTTTAGGTTCGCCATGTGCTGCGCCTATCCAGGAAACCAGAAATATTTCCTCTGGAATCGAAGAGGCTTATTTCCTCCCCATTTGATCGAAATCAGAAAACATCATATTTTTTTTTTCTGTTCAGTTATTTTGTTGTTATATATATTAATGTTGGAATTCAATTTTAGAATAGTTGATGTATATCTGAGACAAGGATTTCAGGAGAAAAACGGTAATTGGAGCTTTATGGCGGATAACTTTAATTAAATAAAGAAGGCGTATTTGTTTTGATAATCTCATCTGGTCCCAGGTCGTCCTTAGATACGAGGGCGTGATTCACTCGGCAAAGCCTTAATAAAAACCAAGTATGTTTATTGTGGTTGAGCATTACCCTTAGAATGTGTCGCAAATGAGAAGCTAATTTATTCACGGTGAAATATTTAAGCAAACCTAAGAACAAAAGGCAGACCCACACAAAACAAGAGCGTTAAAATCATCTGAATGATGTTTGTGGGTTGGGAACATTTGAGTTACCTAATGATATATAAATGTACAATCGCTTGGGCTTGCCTATTGTTTCACACGTAATGGAAGGCATACTGCCATTATTCTGTCTGTTTATTTTCCTCCTAACTTGGATAACCTATTCCAGAACACCTTTATTGTGTTTTTTTTTTGTGGAGCATCAGAATGTAAACTGCCTCCATTAAGCTTGTAATAAGTGCCACGGGACTACTTTACAACACCATTTATTTTCAAGTTGTTGTGAATTTATGAATTTTTAAAAATTTAATAGACAAAATGTAAGTGGTTGTAAAGGGCTTAAAGAAATGGATGTCACACATCAAAAAAAGATAAAAATAAATTTATCAACTATGAGAGGAGTAGCAGCTGTCCATGTATTTGGAGTGCAAAAGTTTTGGCCGTGGTTAAACCGATAATTTATAATTCATATAAAATTATTGAAATACATTATTGTAACAAATAATTACATGTACGTAATAATATATCCACCAAAGGACAAACCAGAAATAAATAAATTAGAGCGTAGCTGTAGAACTCTATAGATGAGTTATCTTATTCTATCTATGTATTGACTAAACATTGAGATTTTTCTGAAAGAATTCTGAATTAACTAGACTAACAAAAAAAGTCATATTTGCGCGTTAATGGTTCCGCATATTATCCGGAAATTAAATGACCGTAATTTAAAATAATATTTTTTCATGTGATATACCTAACTACAAATTAATGATTTTCGGACGTTTCCTTTACTTGTGCTGTGAGACCATGCTTCTTGCCAATATGTTTATAATTCGATGGATTTTTTCTCCGAAATATGCGGGAGGGTGCAACCAATCCTTTTTGTAGGTCTGTAGTTGTTCGTCATATCAACAATAAGGCAGCCAAATGTGACCAATTTTTTAAAACTCAACAAGTAGTAAAAATATCGATTACAAAAGTCCCCTTTTTCAACTAAAAAAACTATTCAATTTTCCTGCCTTAAACTAGGGATGTACCACAAAGGTCTATTGTCGCACCTCTCTTATTTTCTCTCTTCATTAATAACCCTCCCTTCCGTATTGCGCGATGAACACGTTCATCTTTAAGCCTATGACGTTCAGCTATATATGAGTCGACTTTTCGGATTGATTGAAATTTGTGTTACGAGATTTAATGATTACCTGGAGAGAATGAGTACCTACTTGGTCCGACAGGAACCGACTGTTACATAACCCCTCCAAATTTCCATGCATCGGCTTGCATACCAACTCATCAATGACAAATGCAGACTTGCCGGCCGTGGCTACCCTTAACAACATCGCTTTCCACTATGTTGATGAGGTTACGAGCTTGGGTGTTAAGCTGAATAGCTCACTTATATGTTGTAGCCAACTTAGGTAGATAATTAAAAAAAATTATTCTGGGTTGAGAACGCTCTGGCTATCCGCTGATGTGATTGCTTTCCGCATCCGTGTGAGGTTGGTGAAGAGCTTACTTATTCTTCATTTCACCTTCTGCAGATTGGTTTTTCCCCCACGGCGGCGTAGATTGAATGACTGCATAAGATTTGTTTACTTGTTGCGGGGATACTTGAATGAGCACATTTCTAATTTTAGTTCAGCGCTTCTAGGGTGTGGCATTGAGTCATATTTGGAACGTAGAGCACTAGTATTTCTATTTAAATTAATTAAACTAAGAACACCTACATACGTATTTGTACGGAGGAGATTCAATTTCTTGAATTGCGTCGTCACCGCCATCTCATTATAGGTATCTAAAATATTCTTCGGTCACTTTTGAGAGTTCGTTCCTTGTTTAGTTAGACTTCCCGTTTGTGGAATAAATTGCCTCTCAATGTTCAGTCTCCTTCCTTAGTTAGCGAATTTGAGCGCCTTCTTCGTTTGTTTAGGTTTTTCGAATTTAGCGTGTTGTGCGATTTTCATTAAGGTTTGCTTAATTTTACCTCTGTGTTTTCTTTTTGCGTTTACCTTTAATATCTTTTAATTTTGTTTATTATTTCTTAGTTTTTTATTAGATTATTTTATCTCTTTCTATTTGCGGCCTGGGTATAGTGTACTATCAAAAGAAATTATTTTTCTTGTGTGCACAATTTGTGAATAAATGAATTGAATTGAATTAAAATGGGTAAACACGTACCTATACCAAAGGTTGCCATTTGGCTGACATTTTATTTCACGTCTTCAGTAATACTCTTTTTAATTAAAGTGCTTCTTGAGACACCTATAAAATATGGCGGAAAGGTGATGTGGATAAAAGGGCGATTCACCCCTCTAAAACACTTATATTGACATCTATGTATTTTCATAAAAGTCAAATCATTCATATATTATCCTGGGAAATCTAAACGAATCAATTCCTGGTGACTGTTCGATTCTGGTGGCTTTTGGGATTCCTCCTCATCTTGCCAGAAGGCAAAAGTTGAGGCAAACTTTGTTGATATTCCAGACACAGCCACTATGTTATGTGCGCAACCCAAAAGCTGAGAATAAAATACCTGGGTCGAATGTCCTACTCTTCGATATTCGTATTCTTGATCCTTTGGGGAAATATACAACTAATTAGAGCTAATTTCATACGATGACTGAAAGCAAACCCAAAGAATTGAAATGTGATGTTAACATTGTTAGGGAGCTCTGGAGCAAACGTGCCGTCCACACAAATTACGATCCGGACACATTTTTGGGGTGACATAACAATGTAGCTGTGATAAAGAAGGCTTGACATTCTTGACTTAATTCTTCTCACATAAAATCAACGCGTGAATGAAGACATGAATTTCTAATTCATTTACGAAATATAATTACACTTAAAGCGCGCCACAGCCCTTTCTTCACAAACAAAGTTGAGAAGCAGTCACAAAATGTGTGTTTGTGATTGAGTTTAGACATTGCTAAAGTTTTTTTACGCTTAATAAAGGTTTGTGTATTCTAAACTTCTGCACCAGTAATTCTGACTTGGGCAGATTTTTCTAGACGATGAATTGAAATCAGGGAAAACAGAAGTTTTCACAACAGGATGTACATTGTAAATACATACATGCATACATATATGTACATAGAAATTGTAAGAATACCTCGCGTGACCTATAAATGTTCAATAAGTTTAATCAAACTTTAAGTTTACATATTTCACTGACCAAAGGCAAGTAATTGTGAGATTTTTCTTGTGCAATGTACCGTTCGTCCGTGTTATTGTTGCCTTTTTATGTAACCTGGCTTCGCGATCGTTGTAACCTGAACCGGAGATACGTCCTGCCCGACTTGGTATAAATTCTTCTTGTATCAGAAAATCTTATATTAAAACTTTTTGCATATTTAGTAAGCAAGACAACAGCTTTTTCCTTTTACTTGTGGCAAGAAAGGCAATATGTTATTTGGCACGACAGTGCACCACCAAGTTCGTGCTTCGGTACCTTACAAGAAGTCCTTGAGGCTGATTTCGGCAATTTTTGGTGTGTGCCTCCCTATTTTAACGTTCGACTCAGTTCCGTGTTGAGGGAGGGCTAGGGTTGATATAGCCCGGGTACCGAACCTGAGGGACGACCTACAGGTCTACATGTCTGCGCATGACCCATTGCTTGAACATTATCAAGTGAATAAGTAAAATTAGTGAGCAATAGAAAGTTTAATAACTGCACTAATATAGTATTTAAGTTATGATACTATATTTTATTTATTCTTTCAGTCTACAGAAATACAATGCGTTAAGGCTATTGCAAATATCACTAACTAAATATTGGTATGATCCAAACTGGAAATATTGATAAATCAACGTTAACATCGTAGACAGAATTGAATTCATTAGAACAAAACGTAACAGGTTCATGCTAGCCATAAGAAGTTCTATGATAAGGATTAGATAACAAACCCCCTAGATCTAAGAGACATGCCAGGTATACATATGAATATTAAACGTATGTTGAAAGAAAGAGTATCGTTAACAAACATTATCTCCGTAATTTCCCTCCGTAATTCAAGGAATTGCAAACCTGAAAGCTCTCATCTCAACTCATAGTCGAGCTATCGATTAAGCAATTTAGTAAAAAAAAAATATATACACGCATACACATATGCAAATGCGCTCACATAAAACCCTTTCAATTGATACCCATGTCATGAGGCTTGTTAAGAAAAATGTAATCCGCCATCTTGGGGTGTTCGCCATATTGAATTTAGAATGGCGTCATATAGTTTATCGGAGTTTACTTGTCGAACCCCCACATTAAAGGAATTTGTGAAGGCAGAAAAAAATGTTTGCTGACGGCGAACATATTTATTTTTCGCAAGAATTATACATCCTATAGCACTCCCACGATTAAGACAAATCTAACGACGCCTTTTTCATTAAAATCCTTCGAGCCGTTTAGGCTAGAGGATGCACCAAAGAAATTGAAACCCCTATCCCAGCTTTTAAATATTTCTAATATATACTTCCTTTGGCTTCTCTTGTATGATGTTTTTGATTCGATTTGTATTAATTTCGTTTTTTTCCTTCATGCAACTTTTTTCCGTTTTGAGTTACACACACAATAAATTATCGTGCGTGCCATTTGTCATGCTGTTTTCTCATTTGGCTTTTGCAATTCATTTTTCAATGGTTTTATTATGTTCGATTTCCTGTATGGGTCAATTTAAGTGATTGAAATTTGACCCACTTGCCGTTATCCAATTTGGGCTCTGAAGACAATACAATGTTTTATCAGAAAAGCTTTGTTTTTACACTGGTGTTTTTATTTTTTTTCAGGTTTTATACATTTGAGTTTTCCGCCCTATTCCTACTGCTGTGGAGTTGTGCTCGATATTTTGCGTGTTGTAATTACTGTAATAAAAAAAACACTTTCTTCAAAATAATAATGGGACCCGGTTACCAAATAAAATTTGATCCCTACAGCATAAGCCTTCTCTAGGCACTATCTCACCAGCACAGCTATTAGGGTCTTTGACTTTATAAAGACTAAGCAATTTACACAACCACATTGGTGCATATGTACGTTCCCTTTTGGGATACGCTGAAGTGCTTGAAAGCTTTAATGTGCTATATAAATATTTTTATGCTTTTCAGCCTCATCAGTCGCAGTCTCGTCGTGGACCCTAGTCGCAATATCCTGCGAAAGGTACTACGCCATTTGCCATCCCCTGAGGTCGAGAGGCTGGCAGACGCTAAGGCACGCATATAAAATTATCGGGTTCATCTGGATAGGCAGTTTGCTCTGTATGGTGCCCATAGCTGGCTTTAGCCAATTAATGCCAACTAGTCAAGGTAAAGCCATTCAGAAACTGCTTACAAGAAAATGTTGACCCCAATGCACAATTATTGTTTCAGGCCTTCGGAAATGTCGGGAACAATGGCCAGACGAAGCTATTTACTATGAGCGAGCTTACAACATATTTTTGGACCTCATCCTATTGGTGCTGCCATTAGTGGTCCTCTGTGCTGCGTACTTTCTTATTACACAGACTCTTTGGAAAGGTATACGCACCGAAAAGGAGCCCAAGAAGTTCTCGCCGTTCAGCATTAGCGTGTCCACCAGCTTGCGGGGTCCGGATGATAATGAAACCAGGCAGTACGGTAAAGTCCTTCCTTAACTTTCAGAAGTTCTCAGTCCACACACGTTCTTGCAGTTATGGTTCGAACAGAATTTCTAAATTGCCTTCGTGGGTAGACGTGAACATTTAAAAACTTACATCGTCCGTTTGGTTGAATTCCGTTCTGCTAAGTGCGGATTTTACTGACCATAAGTCCTTCTCGTTTAGTTTCAATGACGTCCTCTGACAACGAGGTCGAATGACTCTTTCATTCAATTTAATCGTCATATCGCTTTATCGCAAATGGTGAAAAAAAAAGTTGTCAACAAAATTTCTGTCATTTGTTGAAAGTGTTCTGTCCTATTAGAGGCACTTAAGGAAAAGTTAAAGGTATTGGAAGAGAATTCTGGTAACAACAATTGAATGCATTTGGTCCTTGATAATTTCACTTGAACTGACTATGCACTTAAGAAAAGACAATAAGTGCAAATTTATAATTGGTGGCGATATGAAAATTTGGGCATCAAGACTAGAAAAATTATTTGTCTACTCCTTCGTCCATCATGCAGCAGCAAAATAAAGCAAAGGATCTTTACTATGCAGGCATATGTATGTCCCTATTGCAATTGAATAATGGGAAATATTCTAGAGGTGCAGTTTTCGATTACATTTTGACATAATGCGGCTCCACAGCGTGTCATTTCACGTTTTATGTTGTCCTTCAGCTCCTGAATCACCCCTAGCTTATTGGGATAAACGAGTGAAATGACATAACCACGATCAAAGCACACGATTCTAAATTGGATGTTCGCATCAACAAAACAGGGTCATCAAAAATTATTAATCATCGGCCGATACCTTTCCCCAAATCTTTGCGCAAAATTCTCCTAGTCGAGGTAATGTGAAAGCTCAATTTCTTGTGCACGACGAGGAACCAAGAAGTTTAAGCTATCAAACACACTATCGCAGAGGGCGGAAATATTCTCGTTTGACCGGAGGCTACAACGATGCGCATACGTTGGTGGATCGAGTATCGAGGCAAATGGTTGTTTGGACGATTATTTCGATTAAATATATCGCGTCATAGAGTTGAATAATTTCTAGCCGTTGCTGAACTGCATATCTTTCCATAATGGAATGGCAAAGCTTCCTGTGGGGCTGTCTAAATCAAAGTTTTCGTCTCGTTATGGCAGTTTATGACGTCAAAGAACGAGCTTCATCAAATGTTATAACTTAAACCAAGCAATCTTCCTTGCGTAGTCAACGTAAGACCTGAGTCGCTCATCAAGTTTACCGAGTAAGTAGTAGCAGGATTGCCAGATGAAAGAATTACAAAATTAGTTACTCAAAATTATCTGTTTCAAAATGTTAGGGTGTTTCAATAAAAATGGCAGAAACTGAGGTAGGTATGGCATACATATGTACATATATGTATATGTGTATTGAAAATATAAATGTCAAAACGTTGGCAATTTTTTTAATACTTACTAATGACACCCGGGGCCGCTTTTAAAACAAAATTCTCAATCGCTTCGCTATAAAATATGTGATAATAACATTTTCGCAAAAAAAACTCGTTCCTAGTCATTTTTTACCACAGCGTAGACACGTCATGCGGTTTGGCACCGTCTCCAAAAACTATTATTTTCAATTTTTAGTTTTAGTTTATACTTTGAAGTCGGTTTATATTCTTTTTTTAAAAGATTTTCTTTTTATCTTTTTAATGCGTTTAATGCGAACGTTCTCACTAGTGCGTTTGTGATTGGCTGGCTCAGGGTCCGTGAGCGCAACCGCGCAACCAACAGAAAATGAGATCTTTGGAAAAAAAATTTGTTTAATTACAAATGTGTATTTCACCCCTTAATACCTTTAATTATTGCATGATCATCATCGATCGAAAGATATTTAATGAAAAAAAACTAAGGATTCCAAGAAGTGACTTTACATGAATTAAGCCTACCCAACCTAAGTACATCAGCCCTTGCTGAATTAATTGCTCTAGAAACTAATGATTGAATAATACAAAACGATATTAATTGTTCTATTCTGGTGTTTACTGACTTGGAATGATCGATTTCATTAACCTTCATTAATTTTCTGTGCCGAAATAATTTGGCATACTGAATGCCGTCTCATCTCCAGCTTTCACAAATTAGTGGTCCTCATTACTGCAAAGTTAAATTGAACGTAAATAAAACGCCCACAAATCGAAATTAGCATTTTACAACGAGCACCGTAATATTGATTGCCTGCCACATTCTCAATTTTCTGATAATGGGTATAAGCCGCTCACTGCTGTATAGAAATAGAATGCTTCACATCATTAGGTATGCTAAATTAATTTGGAAATAGGTTAGATGACAGAGAGTTTATGGCATCACATTTTGAACCGTACGCAATCTTGACGGTGGTGGTTTCATTGATTAGCTTTCTCGAGTTCGAAGTATTTAATTTCACTTACCTTTATTGATGTTGAAAGGTTTCCAAAGTGCTAACTTTCTCGATAAATGATGTCTTACCATGTAGTTTGACGGTTCTCAAATAAACCCTTAAGCGAGTATTTTGACTAAGAATTCTCGAGGTTTTAGATGATTTTGATATGCTGTAAACTAACACAACCGACGTGCATTTCGGCGCAGATTTCCCCGGCGTCCGGTATCAACTGTACCTAGCAAAAATCATCTAAGCCTATTGTTCTGAAATTGGTGAATTTTACAAGTCCTTAATTTCATTCAAAAAATAATTTCTTTTAGTCTAATTTAGCAAACCGTATTCTGCGTGTTGTACTTAACCGAAATGTTGAAAATTCAAAGTTTTGCATAACGTAAGAAAATATAAAACACTAAATGGATATATATCTTATCTATCTTATCTAACTTATGAGTATTTTAATATTTATGAAATGCTATTTAATTTTTCAAAACATGCAGTATTTTGCTTCTACTAAGCCCGGAAGGATAAATTAATTATCCTTGTCGACTGCACAGTCCTAAATAATAGGCGCCCAGGGTAACATGCACGCGAAGGATGTAATTTACTCCATTTAGTTTAATTTGCTTGGAAATTCTGAATATGACTTCTAACGGCTGTAGCTAAGGTAATTCAATGCATTATTTGCTTAGTAGGTACCTACGCCCAGCGGAAAATAATGAAAATAAAACCTCCCACTTCATTTTTCTGGGAAAATTTATTACCAGAGTAAAACTCCCTTAAAATATGTCTGGGGGCTTCCAATTTATGCTTCTGAGGAACACAATTAGACCGCCTGCCAGGATGTGATTTATATCGTACGCTTCAGTTACAGTCGTTTATAAGAACAAAATTCAAACGAGTCATTTTTCATAAGATTTTTTAAATGCCATATCTCCCTTAATACTTCATCAAAATTTAATGAAAAATAATTTAAAATTAATAGTTTCGTTTAAAAAGCAAGTTTTTATAAAAACCGTATTTACATAGGAAACGTAGAAAGCGCCATCTGTTCACAATCGGTTTAACTAGCATGCATGACAGCTGTTAGTTGGCGTTGTTTTCATCCTATACGCAAGTGTAAATTAAATCAACCTATTATAAACCGATGTATATTGTATATATGGATAACGACTTTTTACAATAAGGCTGATATTTATTACTACTCTTTAAAATAAAGTTCCTTCATTAATATATACTTGCATTCGTTGACTGATCACGATACAGTCCGAAATATTCGCACAGGTCAGCTAGTACTCTTACAATGCTGGTTTGATTGATGTTAAGGGAAATTTAGAAGATAAATATTAAGACACGAAAAAAAAAATTAAAATTGATGAATGCTAAAAAACGTTGCAAACTTACTCTTTCGATGAAAACGCTGGGGTTGATGTTACCCTATAGTGCCAGCTAAAAGTTAAACAATGTAGTCTACCTCTAGTCCCTATTCTTAATTATTTCTAATCTATCTATCTAATATATATACCTTACATATATTTATTTTGGTATATTGCCAAAATCCTGGAAACTTTCTTTGATGCTTCCCCTAAACAAAAAAGCTTCCAGGTGTCATATTTCCAATTAGAGAACAATTTCTTGTTTGTGTCGTGTACCTAAAATCAGTGACTCTTTTATATCTGATGCCCTTTTTTATTAACTAGTATTGAAGTTGGAAAACAAGTCGATTACATTTTTACTAACTTTAGTAAGGGTTTTGACAGAATCAATCACAGACGTCTGCTTTGTAAACTATATCATCTTGGATTCCAATACCTGACGATGTTTGAAATGGCTTGGATCCTACTTATCTCATCGATCTCAACGGATCTTATTTCGCGGTGGATGTATTATCTAGGAACATTTTTAAGATCTCTGACGTATCGCAAGGTAGTCAATTGGGGCCTGTCCCATTTATTTTTTATATTAACTAAGTTGTCATGTCTCTCTTTTATTCTAAAATCTCACGGTATGCAGATAACGACAAGATATTTCGCGTTGTATCTAACAAGCATGACTGTATTCTTTTAAATTCTGAACTTTACACTTTTCGCAAATGGTGTGTTTTGAATCGCCTACCGTTAAATATTAACAAGTGTCATTTTACGGATATTTCTTAGACAGAGTTGACAAGACGAAGCATCTAGGAGTGTGCTGCCATAGTTAGCAAAGCCAACCGTGTAAATAAATCGGTGATCCATACATTACGAGGATTCTGTATTGCATAAAAAGAACTATTCGTTGATAATTTTATGGAGTTATAGCTGGTAACTGGAATTAGCTCATTCTAGATTTCGAAACGAATACCCTAAAACATGTTTCAGAAATTCCCTAATCTCTACATCTGCTAATTCACCACTATCAGCATCTTTAGAAAATGAAACTAACTAACTCATTAATTGTGTTATTCAATCCTGGGCCTACCTGCCATGGAAGCCTTTCCATAGAAGGCCTTCTCTTTACGGACATGCCTGTACAGAAAGGTGCAAAAGGTTAATTCAACGTAACGGGGTTAACAAAATGCTGAAGGTAAAGTGGAATTTACACAATACATTGGCTCCAGGCGTGGTATTTACACATCCAACATAAAAGTATCTCGTTTCTTTAAAAGTATCCTGTAAACTCACCCTACCTCAATCCATGATTTACTCAGCCGCATTTAAATCCCGGGGAACACTTAAGGGTGAGCCTATACAAATTAAAGAAGAAATCTGCTGTCGTGCGAAGTTAATTTCTCGGGAATCTTTGAAATGTTAATGGAAAAAATTCCGCCGGGAGAAAATTGCTGTTCTCGTTTTCATGAACTTTACGTGTAAAATTACTCGATGCCCGTGTGTTGCTCTACTTTGTGGCTGAAGCCCCTATACAGTAAGCCACTTTATATCCGCTCGAAATAACACTTGTTCACTTGAGTTCATTCAAATGGAAATCTGAATTTGGGCTTAATTCGCACAATTTTTTCATTTTTATGTAAAAAGAGACGTTTGCGAGAATTCCTGACTGGGATTCCCATGGGACGTACTTCATTTGAAGTTAATATAACTCCTGCCACGAATGCGGGACAATGTGGGAATTCGTACTTGGATTACGAATGCAGCGAATTTCTCTTTAAATCAATTTATTTTTCGTCAAACCAATTTGCATAAAATGTATTCAGGTTTTTTCTCACTGACTTGAAACTATAGCAAAATTTTGAACGATTACTCTAATTTATTTATGTTTTTGCAGAAAGCCAAGTTGTGCAGGTGTACCCAGCCTCCCGGCAGAACTCGCGCGCGCCCTCCCCCTCTGTTGACATCGCTGGCAAAAAAATCCAAGGGAAAAGTACTTCAAACGGGCATAAATCAACACCTGTAATTTTACGGAAACAATTCGACTCAACCTTGAGAAGGTAATTGGGCTCCATTCCTGGACGGGACATTCTCAATCTTGTTTTCAAATTCATTGCAGAACTAATGTTGCAAAAAATCTCCAAAACAAGCAGCGAGTGATTAAAATGTTATTTGTGCTGGTGCTGGAGTTTTTCATATGCTGGACGCCCTTATACGTTATCAACACGATAGCCCTCTTCGACCCGACCATGGTCTACCAGAATCTGGGATACACCGCCATAAGCTTCTTTCAACTTCTAGCTTACTCATCCAGTTGCTGTAATCCTATCACCTACTGCTTCATGAATGCAAACTTTCGACGGGCTTTCTTGGACACTTTTAAGGGGCTTAAAAGCAAAAAACGGTACTCCCTGAAAAATGGACAAGACGGAGATCTGGAGAGCCCAAAAGTAGCAACCAATCACTGTTAAAAGTTTAAAAGTTTGTTGCTTAAATTGATTCCGTGAACAATTGTAAATAATTCTGTAAGTTACGTTTTAAGGGTAAGTTGGAATTGATACGAAAATCAAAATCCACGTTGAAATAAAATGGAACACAATGGCGCGTTTCACTCACAAAATTCTCGCGAGGTACTTTTCCAATTTTCCCGTATCCTTACACCCAAACAAAATAAATAATTTCGAACTTCGCAAATAGGTAAGGAAGTTAAAGGTCAAACCCATTACACATGATCCATACCCATGTCAAATCCGTACCGAAATTCGCCCAGTCAAACACCATTTCACACTTTGGACCCGAATCATACTTTGCACCTATTGAGCATTAAAAGGAACTAAACTGTCGCCATACACCTCCCGACAAATTGCCTTTATCTACGTACATATGTACATAAATTGAAGAAGTTTAGAAAAAGTAATTCGAAAGTTAGATTTAATCCTGTAAGCCATAAACAATAAAAGGAAAAATTTTAAACAACAAAAACGCACTCCTACGTTTTTTTAAACACTCTAGTGCTTAGGGCGGGTCATAATGTCGTAACTGGAGAGGAGCCAATTAGCCAATCAGTTTCTTCCATAACAGTTCCCGTCGCCTCCGCTTCTAAACCACAATTCCGTAACATATTTAAGTTTTTCTTAACACAATTCCATGAATGGCATTAATAGAGGAATCAAATATCCAGAGGCAAACCATCAACACATATCAAATCATTAGATGCAAACAGCAAACAGCAACAAGGTGGGCATAAAGTCAGCAGGGAAACTTTCGAAAATCGCTTCGGGAATGCTTTTATATTTTTTTTGTTGCTAATTATTTGCAAGAATTAAATTGTTTTCTTATTATTTTAAAAAAAATTCGATTTGTTCTACTATCTGCATATCAAGTTAGCAGCACAACTTGATTAATGATATCGGGATACCATCATCTAAAGGGTCTTTCAATATAGATGCTCGAAATTTTTAGGTTATAGTGGCCATGATGTACTCGGAAAAGAAACATCCGTCAAATTTGTTGTAAATTGTTCAGTAATGTGTAGCAAATCACCATGGAAGGTTATAGCGTTGAAGAACATGTGCAAATCATCAAATTTTATTATCAAAATCAGTGCTCCATTGGAAAAAGGAAGCGACGCTACAGATATATGATAAGCAACTTCTTGTGGCTTAAACTGGATTATATATGAATACCAACGACATGTGGCCTCAACAGGATGGTGATGCTTGCCACACAGCGCATGCCACGATGGACATTCTGCGCGAGCGATTTGAGGACGTTGTAAACTGGCAACCGAGATCGTGCGATTTAGCGAATTTAGACTTCTTTCTTTGGGGCTATCTTAAATTACAGGTCTATGTGAATAAACCGCAACCAATTAATGTCCTCAAAGTCAACATAACGAACGCCATCCAACAAACTGAACCAGATTTATGTGAGAAAGTCATGGCAAATTGGACCTCCCGAATACGGGCCACCAATCAAAGTCACGACGAGTATTAGACGAGCACGAGACGTTATATTCCATACTTAATGCCGTAGAATATTCTTTCAAATAAAATAAAAGTTGAGTGGATATCTCACACACAACATGTTTTTCTTACATTTAAAAGTCAAGCGTTCTTATTGAAAGTCCCTGTAGTTTGTTTAACCAGGACAATTCTTTGCCAAGAAAAAACAATGGCAAAACTTTACTATACGAGCCTGTCACCTCAGTCCGCTTAAATATTTTGTAAAAGGTTTTAAAACCAGTGTTCCCCAAACTTTTGACATCTATACCTCTTCTATAATTTTCGTAACACTAAGTACCCCTTGTAAAAACTGCATATATGGTAATAACAATCAAAATATATTTATTTTTCCTTTTTTAATGCAGCAAAATGTTTCAAACCCCGTTCCCAAAAAGCGGGGCCAAGGATACAAGAATCGTGCCTAATCAATGAGAAGGATGAAATTTATTCAATGTGGAAAACACTTGTTAATCTAATCTTCCACAATGACTACAGAGATAGTGAAGTTTTCATTGTTAATTTGCCATTGTGGTAGATTAACAAATCCCTAAAACTCCGCCCTGCGTACGCGTCCGACCAAACGTATTAACAAAAAACTTCAGAAAGATGAAATTGTTTCTGTTGAGACGACAGATTGTCATATTATGGCTCCCTGGTTATTAATTTTAATCTGAGATTCGGTTCCACATCCAAAAGCCCGTTCCTTTTTTCTTTTTTTACTTAATGTCTACAAATGCCGAAAAAGTAACTTCAATACACGGAATCACAGTGCCCGGCGAACGCATGCATACAAAATCACACATACGCAAGCCAAACAAGTAACGAATATTTTTATTATTTTTCTATTTGTAATTAAAAAAAAAAACTCCTGGAGTGCCGGCAGAAAAGAAAACTTGAATATTAACGTTGAGCATTTTTGAATATTTTGGAATGGTTAGGGAATAATTTCGCACGAATTGCTTTATTTATCAGTATAAAAGTACTATCAGTTATGTGGTAAAATACAATATTCATTTATTGCGCTATCGTACACAAACATGACAATTTATATTACATTAAAAATTAAATTGTTATCCATCCCAAAAAGTGCACAACGCCGCTAAAGAAGTTATCACTTCAAAAAGTAAGCTGCGTGTTGCACCCGGTGCCTGGTTCAGCGTGTACATCCCAAACTCTTCCCGACCCAAGGGGATACGCGTACCACACTTTGGAAAACACTGCCATAAACAATAAACAGAAATAAACTGCAAAATATCAGTGCGATGCCACCAGCGTAGATTTCACAGAAATTGGCATTGGACCTATGATATCAGACACGTTTCCATTCCGACCTTTCGTTTCCTCCTTCTCACAATTTATTTCATCGTAAACACAAGCACATTCCCCAACGCCTTCAGTTGCTCGTGCAATTGCTTGGCTTTGATGAATTTAGAAATGCTTCTTCTTAATTTCCAATAGCCTATGCACGTGGAAACTACAAATAGTGTTTGTGTCCATCTCTGGTAATATTTTTGTACTTAAAATGTGTTCAAATTATAATTAATATTTGAAATAAAGGCTGCGTGCAGAACCATGTATTTCTTTTATTCTTTTATAACTTTATCTCATCCAACTTAGAAGCTGGCGCTGGCTAATATTTTTTAAACTAAAGCGTGGAATGTGGATGGTACTGTACAATGTTTAATTGGTAGAGGTTTGTGTATGTACTTGGTCAAAAAGAAGTTTGAAATTTTATTGAACGATGGCGCTGCAATAGAATTATAAAAGCTATAGGAACTTAACATCCGATTTCCTTTCAAGGGGTTAAAAAATACTTTGCTTACTTCAATCAATGGCAATAAAACGACGAACGATAAGGAGCGTTCTATAATAAATTATATTTAACCGATCCGCTACCAAACTCTCATGATGTAACTAACCTCTAGCTGCCAGGGCTTTGGGTTTGCCAATTTTTCACATTATACTATATGGGCCTATATTTCGCATTCAATTCTGGTATTTAAAAAAAGGGTTAAAAAAAATTTGTTTTTTGTCGAAACCTATTAATTTTAACAACATCAGGTGACTCAAATCAGAAGCTATTGCGCTTTTAAGTTAATAACTCTTCTTATGATTTAAAATACTCTTGTTCCTGTATGGGTCAAATTTAGTGATTGGAAATTTGACCCACTTCCCGTTCTGCAGTTGAGCTGAAATTTGGCACACTGCTTTCTTCTTAATGACAATACAATATTTAAAAATAATCAGCATAAATTAATTAGCGAATTAGCTGTAATTAATTGTAATTATATAATGTTAGCTGATCAGAAAGATTTTCAACATTTGTAAAAAGAAAACCATTGTTCTTAAAAAGTTTTTTTTTAATTTATTTATTAATAAACACGTAACTCGTACAAGTTGCAATTGCATCAATTAATCAATTGCTATTGGACTCAACTTGGCGAATGCAAAATTCTTGGAAAGTCTTCTTCCTATATTCTGGATATATCTAACAATATTTCAACTACTTCCGAATATCCCTGTATTTTGAAAATGTCCAAAGTAATTCCTGTACGCAAATCTTCGGCATCTCAGTTAACTGATAAATATGTCTATTAGCATTTTCCCTACCTATTTAAAGTGTTAGTAGTTCATATTTTAATAGTGAGATGACGCCAAAAAAAAATCGACGCTTCGGAACTGAATGGGTTGGGGTGACTGGAGCGCGAAAGTGGTTACTTATGATACGCGAATATTTAGTTGACTAGCATTGTCACCTGATCGGTATTACCCGCTGTTCGACTAAAGTTGTCTTGATCGGTATTTCATCCATAATGCACATCGAAATGCAAAGTGTAAATTCGCTTTAAGTAATTGGGTGTAGCTCAGGGCTAAAGTGATCCAAGCTCAAGCCTCAAGCACAGAGGTCATGGGTTCGATTCCCACCTGGTCCCTTGGGGGGAACTCATATCTGGGTAGCTCGGCGGGTAACAAGTGCCATCCGGACTGCTCAAATCCAACTTGGGTAAATTGGCCACCCTGGCCATTTCTCCCCACACCTATCTATAGATTTCCTTTTCACGGCACAAAGGAACCGTCAGGTTGAAGTGCCCACACCATAATGGGGTCGCCGGCATCAATTAAAAAATAAAAATGAGTGTGGCACAATACATGATTACGTTGACTCACCAGAATTGGACAAATAGTGCAATGCAATTGCTTTTACTGGCTATTGAAAGGGCTAGCGGTTATTTAATTTTTCTGACGCACCTACATGATAACAGCATGAAGAATTTGTTATCTTTGATTTTATTGAGTTTCGCTCCGTTCAATATCGTGTCGTTTATCGAATTCTCCCACAACTTTAAATGGCATTGCGCTGATAAAATTTATTGGTTAAGAAAGGTCAATTAGGTCTTAGTCTAGAGTTTTAATTATACACTAGATAGATAAGAAGGATAATCTATCTCTGACTTCGAGAGCCTGTGAGTTTATTTCTGCATCGATTTTAATGATTCTAACACTGATAGGAAGCTTATCAACTGAATATGGATCATCACTTATATAACTTTAAAAGGTAAAAATGGCGGATCCAAAATGGCGACCCTAAAGCTTCAACTTCAAAGGATTGTTAAGAAAATGGGTGCTTTTATGTTTTCGGAGTCGATGATCTCGAATATCTTATCGCAAAAAAATTTAAGGATGGCGGATCCATTATGGCAACTGAATATTCTCAACTTCTTGAACCGGTTTCCATGGGATGGAGAATCTACACTGGTAATTTGTTTTACACCGTGCGAAGCCGGGCATAAAACCTAGTTATTGTTATTAGGCTTGATTGGGACAAACTGGACTGCCTGTATCATGAAGTCATAAACACCACGAGTAACATGGTAGTGGTGGAAGACTTCAACGCAAAATCGCTAGTATAGGGCATGTCGCAGACAGACACACGAGACAGGCTCAGCCTGGAAATGGCCAACAGAACAGGACTCTTGGTCCTAAATATCGGCAATATGATAACCTTCCGGCGCGGCGCCCAGGATTTACCAAAACCATCCCGATGTCTCCTTCCCCTCAGAAACTATTTTCGGAACTACGCTGTCATACTTTTCCTGTAACGAACTCTTTATTCTGGGGTATTTTCAATAAATTAATTTACTCGAAATTTATCACTCAAAATTCTTCAAAATTGGAAAGTTACATAAAATAGATAAAAACAATAATCCGTCTAATTTTTTTATAAAATGCGCGTGTAGGGAAAAACCTAAGAAACCCATTAGTTAAATTAAACCGATACAAAACATTTTTTAATAAACGTTGATAAAATCTCCGCTGCGAAAAACATTATTTCTGCATTAACCACTTACCAAAAATTAACGATTAGCCAACTCTAATGTTAAACTGCAGCCGACTTGGCTCGATCGAATCGATAAGAAAGCAATTAATTTCAAGATATCTGAGAAATCATGAATTCGTCTATCAATCCATTGGCCGATATCAGCAATTATCGAGCACCTCAATTGTGTCTTAAGAAGTGTCACACTTGTGGTAATTCGCTCAAATGTACTTCTTCGCGCAACTTGTTTGCTTGGTGGCTGCTGCAGCCGCAGGTATAGTATTAAATTCCGTTAAAACTTTTTCCCCGTTTGTTAATCCTTTTGCCTTTGCAGCGCACCCTAGGCCGCGTATCGTAGGTGGAATTAATGCAACCATCCTTGAAGCACCTTGGCAAGCAACCATTCACTACTACCCCGTTAATATTTGTGGTGGCGCAATCATTCGGGAAGATACGATTCTGACTGCTAGTCACTGCTTTGCGGAGTATGGAACGGATCCGGAATCCTATCACATTCGGGTTGGAAACACCAAGAGGTCTGTTGGCGGAGAAATGTATCGGGTTAAAGAGATAATCACCCACCCTGCCTTCGACAAGGACCACTACAATGCAGACGTAGCGATCGTGAAGCTGGCTACCAACATTACCTTCAATGACAGGGTGAAGCCCATTCCTCTCGCTAGTGCAGATGAAACGATCAAAGTGGGAGAAAAGGGCATGGTCACGGGATGGGGAAAGCTTGCGGTGACTTTTATCCTCTAAATACTCAACTGTGATGCTAACTTACAATTTTTAGTACAACGGAAACTTCCCAATACTTCTTCAAAAGGCTTTCCTGCCCATTATTGATCAGGAGGTGTGTGGTGTCATTTATCAGGATATGAGAAATATCACCGAAAATATGTTCTGTGCTGGGACGTTCGACGGCAAAACGGACGCCTGCAATGGAGACTCAGGTGGCCCCTTTGTTCTAGGCAAGAAACTCTTTGGAATTGTTTCTTGGGGAATTCAATGCGCCTTGCCGGAGTACCCTGGCGTCTTCAGCTTTATTCCGCATTTAAGGAGTTGGATCGACAAGCATCTGAATTAAATTGCATTCTGAAGATAATTTTGAACCAACAGAAATTAAAAAAAATTGATTCAGTGAATTTCAAATATAGTAGTCAATTGCATTAACACATTAACTCGTTATTCATTCATCAGACAGAAGGAAAGAAGGGAGGATCGCATTTGAATACTCACAATCAATGTGCGGCCTACCTTAGAGAATATGGGATTGAGCGTTTGAGTTACGCAGGTGGTTGTGCACATTTCTTTTAAATAATCACAGATCGAATATAGCGGGAAAATCATTAGGTGGTAAATTGCTCTACATCCGTACTGATCGGTTGATGAAACGCCTACGATATTTAATTGTATGGCTAAAATTCTCTTCGAGGGTGCGAGGGTGAGCTCGGGAAGACGCTCTTGTATTACGCTTCGATTCCACTTAAAGAAGACCAGACATCATCGGATTTTGCCTGCAGTGAACGAGAACACTTGACAGGCCGTATCCTTGAATTCGTTGGTTTTAAACAAGAGATTTAAAATCTGACCCCGAAAACGCCCATGTGCCACTTTGTGATGAGAGTCGCATAAATTTTCATGCACTCATTTCCATTTCCGCATTAAAAAACCTAGTTTTGGTGTTAAGAATAGAAAACAGGTAAATTTCATTCAGGATAAAATCTTGCCCATCAGCAACAACGGAAATTGCATATAGTTTTGGTTTTGACAATCTACCATATTTAATTCTTTAGATTTTACCGTTATATTTGTTATTAACAGCCATAAAAACTCCTAATGAACAATTTTCAAGTAAATCACATATTTAAGATTTACAAGTGCACCATTTTGAATTTGTTATTTTTGGTGACAGATTAGAAATTAGTTGCAGAGATATTAGCACTATTGTATGCGCGGAATGACTATATTTTGATTATGGACATTTTTTTCGTGCAGTGCTTATTATTCGAGATAAGTTTCAAATTTCAGGTTAGTCATTATTTTGAACAGCCATATGGGAAGTGAACCACAAAATTCAGACAAGTAAATCCATTATCAGAACGCACAAAATTAATTCCTTTACCTTAACAGAAAAATAACGGTTTTTAGCTAGGCCAGTTTGATTTTCACGCAACGCTTTTAAACAACGCTACACACGGTGAAACCTGACATCGCATCGCAGCAGGTTTTAGCACTTCGTGCGATTATGCGTGGGACGCATTAAAGTCAATGAAAAGCGGTATAGATCCATGATTACTGACCATTTCGTTCCCCAGTTGAATGGCGTTAATGTGGAAGAGCTTTCGTTTCAACAAGATGGCGCAACATGCCACTCAACGCGCAATACAAACAATTTTTTGCGGGAAACATTCCATGAGCTAATAATATCGCGTAATGGACCTGTGAATTGGCCTCCACGATCGTGTGAAATTACACATGAATTATTATCTGTGGTGATATGTGAGGTCGCTAGTCTACGCTGATAAAGCACAGATGTTGGAAGTCAACATTCGCCGCTGAACACATCGTCGAAAATTGGACATCCAGATTGCGCTTAATTCGAACTGCCGGCCCATGTTCTCGGAATTATATTTAAACACGAATGGCATAAAATTATAATATTTTTATAATAAAGCCAATACCATGACCATTAACATGATTTTTATGTGTTTTATTTCATTTTAAAGTTGGATACCTCTAAGAAACACCCTAGGCAATATAGTAAAGAGTTCACTCGAAGCATAGCATTGTCGCGACGAAATGGAAGCAAAATGAAGGTGCCGGAACGTCTACTTTTATTAGTAGTCTCCCGCATAAATATTCTTCTGACTTTATAAATTTATGTATGTATGCACCTACCTTTTTCTTGTGAAGTGTAAAAAGAGAGTAAGTAAGTAAAAATAAATATCGACAACCTCTATAAAAAGCTATGCTTACAGGATATCGATGGAGACTTTTGAGAGGTTTTTAAAATAACAATATCTTGTTGTATGCGAAATTTAAGGCAAGTAAACATTTTATCCCAAACAAACGCTAACTTCACTGATTTGAGCTAACTCCACTCAGATAGTGAGCTTTCTAAAGCTTCAAAAGTTTAAATATGAATCGCGACTGTATTCTTTAATTTCTTTATTACTATGGTAAACACGAGCGACATTTAATAACAATAACTTTGTTCCTAATCATATTGATTTTATTTTCCTTCACCTCATAAACATAAATAAATCTTACACAATTAATTTACATTCATAAAGTTTCAAATAAAACTAACATTTTTCCAAACTTTAATATCACTTTTTTTAACTCCCTAAGTTTATTATAGGTATGTACAAACATTTTCACTAAAATATTTTTCAGGCTGTAGAACATTTTAAAAAGGTAAGTATATAAATGTAGGAGGACTTCTATTGATTGTTTATAAAATTTTAACCTGTGAGCGATGTTTCAAGACGATGTCAAAAATTTATGATTTTGGATATCTAAAGGGAGAAATTTCTACTTAGTGTTCTATAACTTGTGCAACTTTGAGGATGAGAAAACGAATGTGCTGTAACGACGCCTTACTCACTATCTTCGAACAATTCCTCCAGGAGTTCAATCGCCTTCCGTTTAAACACTCGCTGTTTCTTCTCCGACAATTTATTAATATCTGACAGCAGGCTTTTCAAGAACATAAAATTCGGATCATCAGGTTCTTCAATCATTTTGTTCAACAACAATTCGATCGAAGGTTTAGCTACTTTCTTAGTGCGCTTGGCTAATTTTGCCACCTTCACTGGCTTCTCAAAAGGTATAGGCGAAGGACTTGATATTTTGTCGATTTTAGTTGGGAAGTTTTGTAAAGTGGGTGAGAAACTGCATAGTTCCTTTTCAATCGAATTATCTTCTGAATGTTGAGTGTCTGTAAAATGTTCGTGAATCAAAGAGGCACTCATAGAGCGTTTTGAATTTCTGGGATTCTGGCGCATAAAATCCTTTAAAAATGACATCGCATCTTGCATGTACCACCGCTTTTTTCGTTTTGCCACAATTTCGGTCACCGCCCCGTCATCACGTAATGCCCGGGCGTAACTGTTTCTTAATGTCATCCATTTATGTTTGCAGTCCCGCACTGAAAAAAAACGAATGTGATTTTAGTTTTGTTCTTTTTAGTTTTTTCACATAAAAGTAGCACAAACAACAGATCAAAAGTAATTTTTTTTCTTTGTAATCATTTAGCTATACTAGGACCCCAGGAATTATTTGGACAGAAAACGAAATCTTCGGCCTGCGCTGCAATGATTCGGTGGGATAGTAACGCTCCGGATCTATAGACTATAGACGACAGTATTCTGAATAAAATAATAAATAAAAGAAAAATTTAAAACAAGGTATTATTCAAACGTACTAAAACGGATTTTGCTAATTATTTCAAATTGATTAAAATTCGTTATTTTTTGCCTGAAATACGGACATACACATATCACATGTCTTAATGATATTTCAAATCAATTATAGAATATTTCAATTTCAAAAGTATTGGTAAAATAATATTAATAAACCAATGAAATAAGAACTAACGTATTCAAAAACCTAATACAGGATAACTCTGAATCATTCGTCTGTACAGACGATTTTTGACCGCTTGACAAGGACGATATCGTGTTTCAAAATGCTCATTGTTGCTACGTTTCAATCTCGTCTCCGTTTCGTTTCCATATCGTCTATCGTCTGGTCTTAGAAAAAAAGGTACATGACCTAAAAGCTTCTCACAAGAAGTTTATAGGTACTCATGTCGACAGAAAACCAAGTAGTCCAGTCATTCTAGAGTTGAAAAGAAAGACAAAATATAGCAAGGCTAAATTTTTGATACGTTGTTCGGGGGGTTGTCCTGACTACAAAACCATGGAAATCGTACAAATTGACGGATTGGAAAATTGCTTTAGGGGGGTGAAAGGGGTAAACGTAAATTGAGCTTAAGGGGTTGGTCGTACAAAAAAACTACCCAGTAGTAAACTGTGAGGAAAAATGCGCTCCACAATTTTGTCAATAGTTTTTTAGAAAACTAACCTCAAAATATTGAAAAATAGGTTTTTTCGGAATAACTTTTTTGTGTGGTTGTAGAAATTGCGAGTAAATGAGAAATTTAGAGCGCAAATTTGTATATATTATAGATATCATGTGCTCCATGCATTAACTTACAAAAACCCGCCCCGTAAAAAATTCTTAAAAACCACCTTTGTGGTCAATTCCACACCTAAATGGACTGAAATCGGAAGCATTTATGACCACTTTTTGTGCCAATTTTGCAACTTTGCGTCTCTCTACAGGCTTAACCTTTTGTCGCAGAGAAAAATGTTACGTATGAAAGCAAATTTTGTGCTCTACATCTATTGTATGGATATATCTTTTATTACGAGTTACCCAAAACGATTAGTTTAGTTTGAAGTTTGGTTTGAAAGGGGGCGTTCAGGCTAATAAAGCCTTCCGTTCACCGCGACCGCTAGGATCTATTGTGAATCCCCATCAATATTTTATCCCAAATTTAGCCTCTTATAGAGGCCTAGAATTTTATTGGGAGTCGTTTTCCAAACCTGTTCAAGTCTTGGAAAGGCATCCTCTAATTGTGTTAGTCGGAGCCTTGCTAGGGCTGTACAGTGACAAAGGATGTGCACCGCTGTCTCTGGGGCTTCCGCACAGTAGCGACAGGTGTCAGAGTCAGCTTTCCTAATCTTTTTAAGGTGGTACCTTCAGGAACAATGTCCAGTGAGGAGCGCAGTAATTATTCTGAGCTCCTGTTTGCTTAAGTGGAGGAGTTTCTCGACCTTTTCATACGGTGCACCCATGAAGGTCTTCGATTGCCGGCATCCTGGGGTATTATTCCAGTACCGGAGTCGGCTCCTCTTCTCCCAGCTTTCTATGGCCCCCTTTAGGTGGCATTTAGACACGCCACAGAAGGGTTCCGGACCAGTAAGAGCAGCCCCTTGTTTTGCCAAACCATCGGCTATTTCATTGCCTGTATAGCCTTTATGGCCTAGGACCCACATAAGAGTAACCCTGTTGTGGGTTGCTAAGAGCCAACGATACAAATGCCAAGAACCAATTGTTGTCCAAATTTTTTAACCTTTTTCACTCTATAACTTAAAACTTCATTTGTAGAGAATTTCGAGATCTAACAAAACGTTTTTAAATTTTTCCTGTAGGATATGTAAAAGATGAGATATTTACGAGAAACGATTTACCAAGCTTGGGCCAATCTGTCCAGGCACACCAGGATTTGTCTTACCGTCGCTGTGAGTACTAACATTTAAAATACATTTCATCTTGTTACCCGATAGGTCAACTCTTTTGCAGTCAGCTCTTAGACTATAAATAATAATTATGCTTCTTTAGAAGCTTCTTTTCGAACATAACTTAAACCGGCCCTATAAAAGAAAAGTGACCTAAAGAGTCCAAATAAAACATTAACTGATTTAGTGACCCCAAGCACATATGTAAATAGTTTCAAAATTAGAATTTAGCTTAAAAATAAAAACCGCTTAGGAAAGTATATTAAAAATTGCTGAATAAGTCAATGCCTTGTCCAGTCAACCGTTCGGAAAAATTGGCGCTTCATACAGCGCACAATCTGTCTCACAACACATGCCACCTTGACGGCTATTCAACTTGATGTGGTTTGATTTTAAAACAGAACTCACCTGAAGATTTCATCCCGGTTGCAACCTCCATCCAAAGGCGTTCGATTAACATCTTGTCATTGTGTTCCTTTAACTTAAAGTTGTACAGGGCGGGCCTGTTTTTGACCAAACTGATTAACTTTTCCGAGTCACTCTCCATTCCGACAGTTCCAGCTTACACTTGAAACATGACTAATACGACAAGAGAAGCAGCAAAGGCACAGAGGCAGGGCATGCTTTTCAGCTCCTGTGGAGAGCGCTCTTCATTTTCGCCTCGTCTTGACTGCTGTGTGTAAATTGTCGGCAAAAAGCAAACGAAACTGTACTGTACTCGTACTGCGTCGCCGCCGTCCAGTCCACACAGCACGGATGTTCCCCTCCCCACCGCCGTGGATTTATTTTCGTTTTACTCAAGGAAAGAAGTAAACCACGTGGCGTGGGCCTAAAGCACGCTTTTTCGCTTCACTCTCTGCCGCTGCTGCTGCGGTTGTTTTAATTTCCTTTGCCTGCCTAGTGCCTGAACCTGATGTGAATATGTAGCTGGCGTTCGACTAGCTCGAAGCAAAAATGTTCTTCGACCTTTTTGTTCGCTTGCCTGGCCTGGCCTGGCGGTATCCTCTGCTGACTGTGCTGCGGTTGTTTCGATTTGCTTTTGATTTTGATTAATATGAATTAGTGACTCTGCAGTCTGCACTCTGCGGACTGCAAACATATTGCTTCGTACCTAGCGGCATTTTGGTTACTGCTTATTCGTTTTGCGCTATTCACAGTTCGCATGCGTAATTTTGTAGGAATTCAACAAATTTGGGTAGCTTTCATTATATTATTCTATTATTTCTCCCACACATTTAAGTGTGCATATTCGGCGACCAAAGTCATGACTTGTGCCTGGCGCAGACCAAACCTATCTCTTTCCATGCAAACGTGCCAGTTAGAAATTCTGCCTAGCTGCAATTGAATTGGGCTTAGGCATGATTTCTTGAATGTGTGTATGCAAATGTCCAAGGTCGAATTTGAGCCGTTTCCATGGGTGCCCAGTAGGAAAAATCAGGTCTTCAAAGCAATTCCATAACTACTTCTCAGAGAAGTAGCAGTGCTTCCCAACTGGAACGTTTCCTTCTTCTTTTTTATACGCGATGAGACTGGAGGCAACTAGTGCCTGAAGTAGTAGTTCTGCAATAACCACTTTCTGTGAGTAGGTTGTAGAATTACTTGCATAGTATTTCTACAATAAAAACTTGCTGTCAATGGGTTTTAAAATTGCTTACATATAATTTCTACATACACCACTTGCTGTTAATGGGTTTTACGAGGAGTTAAAATAATTTGATGGGATTTATAAAAAGTGAAAATGATTTTAAAAAAATATATTTTTTCCACACAATAACAATTCATTAAACAAAATTATCACTTCATAAAATTAAAATCAAGTTCACTGCAAACATTTATGACTTCCACACTGCTAGTATCTGCACAGCTTTCTAAACTCCTTTTTAATAAATCTTTTTCCCTCGCAATCCGTCTATACAAAGTACTTCGACTACTTCCTGCTTGAGCTTGATCCATCTTGAAAAAATTGTATACTATTTTTTTATACTGATTCCTCAACGCTACACTGAGTAACAAAAATAATTTGTACATACTTTTATTATGCTGAAAACATTTTTTCCGCTGGAAAATTAAATGTAATCAATCACTGCAACTGTACTGTCTCACTGAATCTCTGGCACTGCACAAATTTCGTGCAAAACTGAACAAGAGAAAACAAAAGGATGCCAGTCTGACGTCACGGTCTTCTTTGTTTTTTTGTTTTCTCCACAAACGCATTAGTACACGAGGAATCTAATGTACTCCTTACATGCTCGATTCTCTGGAAGCAAGGGTAGAATAGGTTCGGGAAGAGTACTGCGGGCGTGAATTTTTACACCATCAAGAAGTAGTTATATCAGCACTTCTTATGGTAATGCTTGCAATATTTCCTACTGGGTAGCTACAATGGCTACGTGTATGTGCCGTGTAAACAGCACAAATTCGACTTGGGAAATTTACCCAGCAGGAAATTGGAGATTGCGTGAAATAGTGTATCGATGATTTCGTGCATGCATGACTAAGGTATGTATGCCAATTTTGAGGTCCTAGTGACGCTAACAGGAAGGCATAGGAGTTTTTTTATTTCAAGTGAGCTGAAGTTTTATTGCGGTTTTGTTTTCTCATGCTTCTCAGAAATCCAAATCTTCTCATTTTATATTTTTGTGATGACAACATAAATTTGTAAGGAGAAGGTTCGTTTTATTAATGTAATTAAGCAACGCGCAGATGAAAAAACTGGTCTGGCAAGTAAAACTATTGGTGGGTCGTCCTGAGCAAAGCAGTTAAGTGTGCGTGCACTGCTAAGGATTGTGCGCAGGTCATTAAATCATATGGCTTAGCTCAGGAGCGGAGGCTCCAGGATGGGCTTATGAGTCCGCCTAACTGGCGACTGCATTGTTAAAATTGCCAAAGGTCCAAATTTTTTATCTTATATGAAATCATTGTGTAGATATTTTAATTATCAACTTAGCAGCGGCTCATCTTGCATAAATTAATTGTGTGCTTAGTTATATTAAAATTATCTATGCAATGAGATATTAAAAAAAATAATAAATGTTATTTGCGCTTCGTGAATATGATCCTAAAGGGGGAACACAACTGTGACAGGTATTTAATTTAATGTTTAGGGATCGAATAGAGGAATATTTAGAGTATATATTTGACAATATGTTCACACATTTTTATTATTGATTTAAACGTGCGTTTAAACGCTTACACATTAAGGGGTCTACCCTCTTTTCGGAGGGAAAAAAAAGGTTAATTTCAATAAAGTTTTCGATAGGTTTAAATTATGAAAATGGAAAAAAAAATTGTTACACTCAATAAATACACTCTCGAACTATATCACAAAATTTTTTTTTATTCATTTTTGTGAAATTTTAAGCATGGAACTGCTGGTCGAAAAATGATCCAAAAAACGAGAGGGGTGTGCGGCGTTGATGAAATCTCCGAGATGCATGGTCGGGGAAAAAAAAAGCAAAGAGTTTTAGGTTCAATATATTAATAGCTATAGCGCATCGGGGGCGATTTTTGATTTTTGCAAAATTGAGAAAATGGCTGAAATTTTTTGAAAAACTACGAAAAAAACATGTTTTTTTTCAACATTTTTGGCCAAAAAAAATTTTAAAATCAAAATTTTGAAAAACCCCCTCGATGCGCTATAGCTGCAGTCGTAAAGAATGTTTGGTAAAAATTTGGTGGGAATCGGTTCGGTAGTTTCCGAGATTTCATCAACGCGGTGTCGAAAAAGTTATTTTGTGAAAAACGCGATTATAGTTTTGTTAATGGCATCGTAAAAAATTTCACCTAAGCCTAATCAGCGATGCCTGGATCATACACTATGCCTTTTTCTTCCTCAAAATGTACATATTCATCCAAAGTAGCATTCCTGCGATATGTTCTGGCTTTCTTGGAGGCATCAGTGCTGCGTCGGCTGCACGCCGCACTTCTTGATTATAAACAAACGCGCAGAGATGATGTTATATAAAAATTTTAAACTCGACTAATTTTGAGACAAAAATACAGTTACACTGCTCCGATCTTTATAAAATTTTAATATGATATTTCTGTATATATATACTTTACGAAAATGCAATAAAAATAAAATCGATTTATAAAGAGGGTAGACCCCTTAACGCACATACCATACGAGTACATGAAATCAAGCACAGTGTGTATCCACCATTATAGGAACCAACACTCTCTTAGGAGACATCGAAAATTACTCGTAGAGCTTTCTTATTCCTGTTGGGTGGTTTTAGTGCCAAAGGTTTGGGTGTATAATAACCGTTTCGCTGTTTAACTATCAAAAAGTGGTCCTTTATGCCAGAGGCCTCTTTTATTGAACTTTCGTACAGCCAATTCTTTCGTTTCGTCGCCTTATGGAACGTGGAAGCACTGCAACGCAGATTTGTCCGTTTTGCACTCCGAGACCGTCCTTTGAGTAACCCACTTGTACATATTCAACCTTACATCACGCCGTAATATTTGAAAACTGTTTTTGCTGCGGATTGTGTCCAGGAAATGTCGACTCTTCGGTATTGTATAGTTTTATTAATATTTCTGTTCAAGCCAATTACTTTTATAATGAGAATATCACGTCAATGTCCAATTTTAAAGACAATTTTGATTATACTGTCTTAAATTTATCAAAAAATTGTTTTAGAGCCAAACTGTTTAGATTTTTAAGTTAAAGTTTTATTGTACCAATTCTTTTCTAAATATATCCTTTGTTGTATGGCGCATGCAATCAAAGTCAAACATAAAGAATCGCTTTTACATAGGAACTTGGAGTAGGGAATTTTTCCTGGAGCGCATTTCCAATTAGAGGAAAATAATCCGCGCTCGTGGAGAGTGAAATTTGACAATGATTTGGACAAAAACTTAAAGAAAATAGCATATGACCACACTGAAGAAAATCAGTAGTTACAATTACCAATTTGGGGATTGAAGGCAGCTCTTTTCGTTAATGGTTTTTAGTCAATCCTTAGAGCTCAGTGGAACCATAGAAATACAAACTAAGCACGGAACGGCTATATCGTGTATGAACCCTGTACATGAGCGACCACCTCAATGGGACCTACCTAGAGGAGAACAGCAACAGCATTTATGAGGGAGAGCTAAATAAGAATCAGGCCAAGCTGGGCCAAGCGGTGAATGGTAGCGTGTAAACAGATGTTAAGGGGGCATAGACATTAAGGCAGGAACTTCAGAAAATTTTGAATTGTATGCCCCCTTCTGATTATGGCTTCATATTTACGCCTGCACTGAGCGACCATACGAACACAGCCTATTCTAACACATCAGGAAATGTGGTACGCTAAATCTGGCTTACAGCCGTTCCGTGCTTAGTTCATATTTCCATGAGTGGAACCTAGAAAAAAGGGTTAAGTGATAAGATTACGCGAAAGTTCATTTCAAGAAAAACATGTGTTGACTTAAAATTGCAAAAGTGGGTAGATATATACGTACACATTCACTCAGAAAATAATGTCCTGATCGTTAGGAAAAACATCGTTTCGATTTACGTATGCGCTATTGTGTATTATATGTCCAGTGGTAAACTTCATAACGGCAAATGTAGAAACGTACATCCCTAAATTTCCTGCTGTTTTGTGTGGTTCCCGATGGATTTGAACGCGGGACGCATGGCTTCTAGCTGAAAATACTACGCAATGCCCCATACTGACTTTATACCCTGTATATCATAGTAGAAAAAGAAGCACTTTCAAAGCCTCCTGAAGCGCTTTTTTGAAGCTCTAAAATGATTATGCTCGCCACCATGTGGGATTCGAACCCGGGACCACGGAACAGCGCCCAGGTATTTTTCTGAGTGTGGAAATCTGCTTAAATTGAACCCGGCAAAAGGATTAAAGCTTGTAATCGGGAAAGTTGTAATTCTGACTATATCAAATTCTTAGAATAAAACTTGTGGTAGGTTAATTCAAAGCAAATTTTACATGAAAAGATCATTGTTGCTGAATTAATTTAAATTGATATGCAGACTTTGTATAAGCCTTAAGAGGATTTCAGTTGAGTACGTAGTTGAAATGTGATAAGTTAAATTGACCCAAAAAGAGTTAAGTAAGCGCCTTTTGGAGTTATTTTTAGAAATCATAATTTTACTCCGAGGAATTTTAATTTAACACCGCACATTTTTCTAAGTGCATGTCGAAATATTGTCAGAAATAAAAACCGACGCCGTGTGCGGACACTATGGCGTATTAACAATTGATTGTCGTAAGGGCCACGATTGTCAGTAAGTTTGTGAAAGATGGATTAGTCAGCATCCTAGTAGAGCAATTTCATTTTTCCAGGATATATCCCTTTTACAAAGAACTCTTTACAGAAGAAGATTTTCCCCCGCAACGATTACTGATATATTTTCTCACCCAATTGAAGCTCCCTAATAGCTAAGTTGTAAGAACGCTGGGCTATCACCTCGGGGTCCCTGGTTCGAGCCTGGCTGGGGTCATAATTGAGGTTCATTTTTCCTGATAGCATTACATGGTAGTCCCATCAGTCAGGATAGCTACTGTACGCTAATCACCCAGCATAGCGAGCATAAACGATTAATGAAACTGAAGCAGAGCCTCGGAGTGGAGAGGCTTTTAGTGCTATGCTTCTAATTCCTAATTGGAGTGGAATAGGCAATATTTTGTTGAAGCATTTTAAACTACTCCAAGTGATCAACAATCTGTAGCTGTTGCTGTGATTCACGAACTTAATTAGCAATACCATGTTAACGTTGGAGACAGTTGCTGTAGCGCAAAAATATGATATTATACCAGAGAGAACTTATCAATTACTCTTACCATAGAATTTCAAATAGCGTTTCAAATGGAATATGGAAAATGTTGAAGTCACCTTCTATTTTGGCTGGATACACAGAATCTACAAAGAGACCTAAGGATGAAATGTTAACACTATCCATCATGTTCCCTTGACTGATATAAGTCCATTACCTAAATCAAATCATATTCAAAGAGTATGGAAAGTGGAAAGATGGCCAACCAGGACCTTCTGGACTGGAAAATATTTTTAAACTATCTCAACGACTTACTTCAGATTACTTTTACACATTATGGCACGAAATATTTTAAGATCCAACTTCAGAAAACTGGATAAAATGAATACGCTGCGAGTCCTGCCTGGTGGCATGAAGATTGCATTGACTACGAGAATTGGCTTTTTGCAAGCGATCAGTGTATGTCAGCCCATAACTGAAAGATTATTAAACTATTGTTATTACTATATTTTCCGAATGATTCTGTATGTTCCAAAGATGATTAATAAACATTGACTGATCTGATTGATCAGGAAGTTGTTTTTACATTCACCCCACGTGACTCAACCTATGTACATAAGAATACAATAAACTTAATTTTGATTTTGTTTTTGTAGATGCCGTGCCTAGTTCTCCTAAGACAGGTATCCTAAGTAGCCCAGTACAAATTCTAAACATTCTACAAAAAAGCAAATAGCGCTGAAACAGGGTTTTTAGGCAATTTTGGATTTAAGAGTTGGGTACTGACATCATTATAGTACATATACATAAATATTTATTTACCCCATCTGAACTGAATCAGATTGGCCTACATACATATGTGTATCTAAACATTATACAGTGAATGTTCTACCCTAGATTTTTATAGTACCTTTATACTATGTACATACTTATGTACATATGTATATACAGCTAGGCAAGTAAACAAAATTGTTATTAAGGTAAAAGCAATTATTCCCCAACGATTGTTCTCATTCATCACATTACTCATTCGGATAATTTACAGAGACTGAATATAACGGTAATTGTTCTATAAATATTCAACGCCATAATTCCAAACATCGAAAGCTATATATTTCTGCAGCAATTCGGTCAGGCTTAAACCCAGGTCATAAATATTCCGTTATTGTTTCTCTCCAACTCCTATATACTAGCGCGGCTGAGGGTATCCAGAGTGCAATTACCCCGACATGGTGAGCAAACAAAGGTAGCATTCGCTTCACCGAACCCAAGCCCTGGTGTACCTCCGGCGCACAATAAATTTTAATGGCACATCAAATTCCCTTGGCAGTAGGAGTAGGGTTCATGGCGTCACCTCCTCGCCCGCGCCATTCCCTCTTCATTTTACCCACCGAACCGAAAGAGGCAACGCAAATGCTACATCCACACATAGCCACATCGAGCGTTCCAGAAATCCATTTACCATTCTCCCTTGGTCCGGGGAGGAGACGGGAACAAGCAACCTACACAACAGAGTGTTTCCACCCAGCATGCCCCCTACCGCTGAGCATAAAAGCAATTTCAGTCCCATCCCAAAGAACCCTATTGAGCTAGACTGGTGCGGGCTGATTCTGGCTGAGTCTCCACTTTCTAACGGGGGAAAACCCTGCTACGAGTGAAATGGTCTTGCCCGCATCCACAGTGTGAAGCGAGCATTAAGCTTGGGTCTCATGGGCTACGGGCAGAGCCCGGCTCTTATGTTGACTGGCCCGTAGCTGCAGATCTCCGCGATAGATGGAATTGTCTTTTTATAAGCACGTAAAAAATTACATGGCATTTTATGCGCGTATCTGAAATAAAATAGGGATACGCGATGCGATGCTCGCTCCCTGAGGCGTTTTTTCCCTACTATCTCCTTTAAGCCACTTCGACTCGTGGGTCTGGCGACGATCCAATTAACCTCGACGAATTACTCTCATTCTGCATATAACAGTCATGTCATCTTCAGCGCAGATCGACATTCGACATGCCCCCATCCTATAAATCCAGCAGGCAATCTGCCAGACAGTCGATGCCCCCTCATCGAGGGGATCAAAGCAGCTTTGTGTAACCGATGAATTGTATCCCAGCCAGCAGCTGCAAAAAGACGAACACTTTGTGTGGGTGAAAACGACATAACGAAATTGGCGCTCACCATGGAGAGGTCCAAAATATATTCTCGAGGTGATTACGCCCGCAATCACGTTTTTGCCGTATTTGCGTGCTGGGGCCGGGACATTGCTCCCGGAGATTAATGTACTACGTACGGGGGCACAGGAGAATGAATACGTACTTCGGTAAAACTTGGTTGTAGGAATGCCATAATCTGTAAAACTTATTAATGGGCCTCTAGACATCGCGAGAGTGCTCGAAAGGACGAAGTATCGTGCGTTTTGTTAATTTTATTCATTGGCTGGCAGATGTGATCATATTTTTGCTAATGCATTTACATATACTTTAGGGCTAAAAGGGTATATTATGTATAACACACTTTAAAGCCATAAAATATAGCCTTTCCTTGAAATAAACGCTTTCTTGTTCCTAGATTCATTGCAAAAGTGTAATATAAAATTATTTGTTTAATTAGTTAACTATTATTAACTTTAGAGTTATTTTCATCATAAAAACAATACAAAGTCCCATAAAATCTGATGTTGTTGGTCAATATTATAAAATTGCTTGATATGATATATGTACATATGTATGTACGTAAACCCCGGATAAGTGCTTCCACAAAAACAAATACAAGGTTTGAAAGGCAGTTATCCGGGATGTACACTAAACCGATCCCGGTTAAGTGCATTTGAGCACTTATATGAATTTGCTGCAAAGAAAAACATATTCGCTTAAGATTATAATTAAATTACATATTTTCATTTATTGCTTTTATATCGTTTTCAACAACTATTAACCTTTAATAATAAATATGTTTAAAACACCAAAAATTCAATTGGGGATTAAAAAACAAACCGCTCAAGTGCGAGTCGGACTCGCACACGAAGGATTCCGTACCATCGTAGAAGGTATAACACCAAGCACTTTTAAAATACTTTTGCAAAAGAAACAAGAGAGGCGCTATAACATAATCGAAAATTTTTTTTTCTGATTTTCATGGTGGCCATTTTGAAATTCGCCATCTTGGATTTTCATTATTTGTTGTTAGAGCGGCAATAGAAATACATACACACTCTGTGAAAATTTCAAATCTCTACCTATTACGGTTCATGAGATACAGCCCGCTGACAGACAGACGGACGGGCACCCTTCGGGTACGAAACCCTAAAAAGGTCGTTGTCTTACAAAAGGTGGGGTATAAATCTGATTTACTTTTGCTATACGACCAGTGGTCAAAATTGTAACTTCCGCGATGGAACGGCTTTATGGAACAAGCGAGCTATTATAGTGAATCATTTAAGCAGTCGACGATAATTCATATGTCTTCCTTTCAATAATTATTCATCCAGAGAATTTAACACAATATACAGCTCTTGTTCCCATTACTGAAAAGGGTATCCAATCAACAAACGTACATATGTACTTCGTCATCTTCAATAAGCCCCTCTTATAAGCTGGATTGAAGTGCACTCTGATATGGCGAGTTTGTAATAGGGAATCCAGTGAAAATAGACCAAATAATCCCATTAAAAGCGAAAACGAGATCGGAGAAGATGAAAATTAAATACATTAATTTCACGTTCTCAGGGATTTTTAATTTATTTTGTTTGATGCTATTTTTATTCATTATTCATTCATTAATTTTATTCATCACCCTTAGTTTCGATATTCCAAAAACATAAAAGGATAATTTCTCATCAGCAGTTGATAATTTTCCCCCATTCGTAATTGGCCCAGTCGTGTCCTACTTAAAAAGGTTTCGTAAATGTGTGAGTCATAAAATATGAGACAAATTTAATTCCATTCCAGTATTTTGTGGAAGTAAATAGATTAAAGTTGATTTAGTTACCCACTCTTCACGAACATAGACCAATAGCAAGTATCTCAAGCCAGTTGAAGCGGTGGCCGAATCGGTAATATGTCATAGGCTATGCTGTTGCCTTGTGATAGATAGTAAGTAAATAGGAATGCAATTGTTTTGTGTTTTACACATTTTCTATACTATTTCTATATTTCGGATCTGCGAATAATGAAATCGTGAGAGGGAGGGAGCTTTGACTATAATTACATTATTGCAAACCATTTTTCCAGCTCGTGTCCTTTTACGTTTTGCAGACCACACGTATGTAAACCACCCTGAACCGATTCAACAACTCAAGGAAGAAATCGTGCGCCACGCCACGTTCATGCAAGCCAGCAGTCTGTACTCCAAACGCCTTCCAATATGTTCTTCTTCAAAATAGTACACATACAAATGGAAAAGCGATGGCCATTTAGCTGAACTTTATTTCATGTCTAAAGTCGTTAACTACACTTTACAAATGAAGAAAAATTTCGGAGAATTTCACTTAAATACTTTTTTTATATGACATATTCAAGTTCCTGTTGAGAATTTGTCTTCTTAAATGTTAAAAATTGGACAACATATTCAAAATTGGAGATAATCCCATAAACCCTGAAATCAACGAACCCGAAAACTCTCATGTGCGAACTTTCATTAAAAATCAATTGAATTTAAGTATTTTAAGTCGGTCATATTAGAACAACCATCTCGCATTTGAGAAAAAATATATCCCGTATGGTGTTATTCTCATACCAATCGGATAGGCCGTTTTGTGTGAACACACAAACAAACAAAAGTTTTCTCATTATAATGATTATAATCATTATTGCCAAAGGGAAACAAAATATGGCCGCCATCTGCGTGAATTTTTAAAATATTTTACTGAACTCCAACAAATATTGTTTGCGAACATATTTTAAGGCACTCAGTAAATTTCAAAAAATTGATTAGGATTACTTTAATAATTAACACAGCCATAATTGAGTGTATTTTCATAACTTCACAAATGTCAAATTTAAGCTAAGTACTAATTATAGAAATTTATACTCTACCGCCTTCAATATAGTTCCTGACAAAGCAAACGATGCAAAGATACAACGGTTCACCTTCTCGGTCGAAAAAAAAAATTGAATAAACTTTTCCAAGAGAGACAATTTACATTAATTATTTCCAAAAAGGCAACCACTCAAACCCCAGAAAATGAAAAAGTTGAGTAACCTTCGCATGCTCATTAAATTGCCGTCCGCCTTCCACCTTCCACCGAGCTCAGTGTTTCAACAATTTTAATGACTAGGCAGACGCATTTTTGTGTAGCTCAGCAGCTGCTAAATGTAAGCAAAGCTAGATTTAAACGCGCTGAGTGGGGGTACCACGGGGGCATTCAATTTCACAACGGAAATACTTATGTATTATTCGCTCAGAGCTTTTCACCGCCATGAATATTGCAAGTATGAACCGTGATGAGACTCAAAATAAAGTTCATCAGCGTATTCATGAAAGCGGCAAAGTAGGTCGATGGAACTAACAATAAGTGGAACCATGTCTCGACCACCACGCTGTAGCTAACAATGTGGCGTAAGTCCATAATTATGGCTTTAACTGGTTTTTAAAGTAGGACAACCGCAAAAACTAAAGAAAGAGTCTTTTTCGGTGATTCCAAATAGGAAGAAGTAGAAAAATACACGAATAGGAGTGGTGCCCACAAAGCGTGTCTGATCAAAGGGGACTACTAAAACGGCTGCTGTGCGCAGAGTTGGCACCGATTGCTGTTATTTAGAACTCGGATGGTTGCTACAGTCTCTACAGTACAATTGGCGTCAATCAACTCAATGACTTAATTGACCCATTCCATGCCATTCGGTGCCATGGTATTGTAATAATAATAAGACGTCATGCAACTTTGCTTTAACGCTTTTCACAAACCCGCCAGAACCCATTTCCGTTTCTTGCTGTAGAGAAAGATATTTTTTCTGTTCTTTCCGTGTCGGATAGACATTATCTCTACCCGTGGCGTGGCAAGTATCCAGCTTTTCCGTACTGTGGGAAGCTTTAATACACGGCCTGTGCTTATACTTGAAGGTGTAAGGGGGAGTTCTGTTACGAATAAAACGTATGTTTAAGGGCGTCTCTTTTTATTAGTCATATAATTTTAGATCAACATTTGGCAGCAAACACAAAACAGGAAATGACTTGGAGCTAAATTACTAAGTGCGCTATTCGAAATATAAGTGAACTGAGGAACGAAGCTAAAGATAAAGGTATAATTAAGCTGAAATAGAAAGTTTAAAATAACATACTAGGGACTACCGTGAATGTCAATATACATAACAGGTAGAGAGGTGGTCCGGATATTAACAGAAATGAGAAGTAGTAATAGTAGTAAAATTACATAAAATTTCCAAATGAATTATCGTAGTACGTTACTATTTCCGTGGGTGTTTTTTTTCGAAATGTATGTCAATCTGTGACGTACATATAACCTTCCCGGGTTCATTGATTTACACACATCCACGAGGTCATATGAAGTATTTTAGGGATTAGTGAACTACGAAAGGATTGATCGTATTGGCCAGCTTCTATCTTTCTCGAAACACATAAATTAAAAACTTATCGCCATGATTTAATTATACGTTCATATGTAGGTATGTCTGTATAAGTATATTGTTTATTTGTGCATTCAAAATAAGAACACTTATATTTACATATACAGGGTGACCCGAAATGGTGTATTCTAATCGATTCTATGGGATGTTCCGATGAACTTTTGTGAGGAGGCCCAACCAAAAAGTATAACGTTATTTGTGAGTAGGGGAGACTAGGGCTAGTTGGCATATGTAGTAACTTACCATTGTGCGTGAGCGTGTACCATATGTTGCCATATGTTTCAATTACGTAAGCATTTTGTCTTGTATTGTCTTCTATTGTTTTGTTCTAATGTTGTCAGAGATATATATTATATATTGATGCATTATGTTTAATACATCGTTAAAAGTGTCCAGTGAGCTTTCATATTTTAGGTACGATTCCTTGTGCAAGTTGTTGGTATAAAATGTTTCTACAAAACAAAATGTGTCTGCTGTTTAAAAAACTTTCCTATTTAGTTAAGATTTTAAATTGGTATTGCACTTCACAGTTATCTTCTACTAAAATAAATTGATATTGTTGTTAAACTGGCAAACGGGCTATTTTAACAAATTTTAAAGTCTGACCAAATTGTGCTGCTTCTTAAATTTTGCGTATTAAAGCAACATATCAAATTAAATTTTTACTTTTTAACCCACACAATAGACGATAGGTTCCAGCAGCAATTTCAAATGTGTGGACTGAAATCCCGTGGGGGGACCTGTCTTCCTTGTTGTGTTGGTTTTCTAACAAACAGACTGTGGCGATTGTGCAGATATATACCCGTAAATCCCTTCCTTTGGCATGAAGACTCACCTGACCACATTATTTTATTATTATAATAAAATTGCTTTTCCTCCTAGTTTGGCATTTTACGCCAAAAACAAAAATTAATCCCAAAAGCTTTTTGTTTTTAAATTAGAAAGTTATTACAGTTAATGATAGTACGTTACAAATGATTATTTTGATTTTTTTTATTAAGATTTTCGTAAAAGGTTTTTTACGTATAAATTTGTATACTCTTTCGAAAGGCAACAAGTTGTACCCCTTTCGACGGGTAACAAAATGGGTAATTAAATAAAACTAAAATAGATTTTTTTTCATTTTCGCAAGTAACTGTACCTGCAGTGGTAGAGGAAAATTAACATTGGTCGCATTTGTGGAAAGCACATTAAGATAGTAATTGTTTGGCGTGAGTTTGATGTCGCTGCGTTAATTAGATCAAAAGATACAAATAAATTTATAATGTGCATTCCATATTTTTTAATCACCCTGTAACTTCAAACGCTTGAAATAAACCTCTCCCTCCGACCATTCGATTTTTTATTTGCTGAAACACCCTGTATAATTTTCAGACGATTGAGATGCTTGCTTAAGCACAGCCGAACGACTGGAAACTTTGATCGCGTTTCTTCCGGCTGGGGGTGGATTCCGAGGCGGTGAGTTTATTAGTTTGCACAAATTTTTGTGCGCACTCTCGATTCTTTATTCCGCAAGTGTGCGGTGAATTTTTGGTGAACATGTAAAGTGTACACTTCAGTCAATTGTTATGCACCTGCCTTTGCACGGTGAGTTTATAGCGTTTGGTTGGTTTTGTACAATACGAGTATTTCGGTGGTTCCGTGAATATTTAGTTTCTAGTTGTTTCGAATTAGGTTTTGTGTGGAGCGTGAGTGGGCTGGAGTAGCAAAATGGGGAAAAAAGGAAAGAAGGCTAACGAGGAGCAAAAAATGTTCCTGGCAACATTTATGGAGGAAAATATGGATTTTGCTCACGATAGGTAGATTAAGCATTTACGAAACATTTGAATTGCTAAATATAAAATGATTTTATTTTTTTTAGATATGGCGGGCATCAAATGCAAAGCAAGTGGCAAGAATTAGCTGCTATATTAAATAGCATTGGGGGAGCCTTCAAAGAGGCAAATCAATGGAGGAAATTTTGGACCGACCAAAAGTAAAATTTAAACTTCGTTCCACTTTAAATGCATATTGTTGAATTCGTTTCATTTCAGACTACGAGTGAAAGAAAGAGAAGCGCTTTTGAAGGCTTCCTTTCAACGAAGTGGAAAGAAGGGTCTGAGAATGATAAAGGAATTATCATCATTCGAAAGCCGCGTATTGTCGATGTTTTCTGAAGAACCGGTAACTTATTTACAATCAAATACAAAATGAATGTTTACAATAATTAATAAATTTCTGTTCACTACGTAGAGCCAGGGGCATGAGTTATTTTCGACAACAGAGGAGACACAAATGGGTGATTTGGCGGTGGAAAAACTCGATGTGTTTAAAAAAATTAACACATCAACACAAGTAGCACTTTCTACTACTGCAGGGACATCAGTAGCAGTACCATCTACCACATCTTCAGAGGAACAAACATGTAGCAGTCCAACTAGAAAAAGACAAAGAGCACCTTCCGAAGAGACTACTCACTGGTCTTCTTTTGAGGGGAAAATGTTAGAAGTAGAGGAAGCAAAATTAATATACATAAAAAAAAATTATGTTTTTAAAAAAAAGAAGATGAAGTGGAGAAAAGAATATGAAATGAAACGTTTGTTATTAAGGGAAAGGGAGCTGAATCTAAGAGAGAAGGAGTTGGATTTAAAAATTAAAAATAATAATACTGTTTAGCTTATATCTAATTTTTTATGTATACAAATACATATGTACAATAAAAAATGTATTTAAAATATTACTGCGAATATTTCAATGGTACTTAAAGATCGGGTCGAAACGGAAAAATATCAATTTTAAACTTTTTGGGAATGCTATGGAAAGCAGAATCTTGAATATAGAAAATTTTTATTGAGAATATATCAAAAAATTACAGAGTTAAGACAAGGGAAGTTAGAATTACATTTATATGCATTTCAAGAAAAAAATATGGGAGGAACTTGGCAAAGCATACCAAGTAGATGGTCACATTTTAAAAATGTGTTCAATAACAAATGTATTATTTTATAACGAAAAAGCAGTGGAATTCCATTAGAAAGTATGTCAGAGATATGAAAAAACTCCGAGTGCCCTTTTGGCTGCAGAGCTAAAGAATGTGTTGATATGCGGATACATGGGTAACCGGAGAGATAGAGCCGGAATTTTCGACGTGACTCAATAGTAATGCGTTAAGGCACTGTGAGGGTTCAGTTTCTCTCGGATCGGGCGCCTCAGGTGGAGACAAAGTGGGCGGCGGACGCATCTGAACCTGTCAAAACTTACGGAAAAAATCGTGATCTCCCGCAAGCTTGAAATTTTGTACAATGATAGATTACGCCACATGGAAACTAAATTCCAAGTGGCGGACACCTGAACCTGCCAACTTCTGCCAGTTAAAATTTAAATTAAACCTCGATAAATATTCCGTTGTGGCTGAAAATGGCATATACATTAAACCAATCATTTAAAGTAAAATGTAAAAAGTCCCTTTAATTTGGACCGGATTTTTTTATTATTCAAGGTCAAAGTTCAAACTCTTCATTTTACTTAAATATCTCCTAAACGGTAAGTCCCATCGCAAAATTTATTATTGCAATGTTATACATAAGGAAATTTGCTACTATAAAGGCATACATTATGTTTTCGTGCCAGCCATAGTTAGTCAGGTAAAAGCTCATATAGCACTTATACGCGTTGTACACACAAGTATCGCAGATATGTGCTGTTTATGTGAACTGATAATAGAAATTTTTTTCTTTTCTCATATACATATAAATATAATATACTCTCGGCAATTTACATACGTCCAGCAATAATCCACCAACATTGCTACGTTCCACTTGCCCTGATATCGTTTTGCCATGATTGCGTTGTCCTGATGGAAGCGCTCCGCATGTTCATCGCTAAAAGCCCCACAATTGTCCGGAAAGAAGTCCAAATGAGAATGTAAAAAGTGGATTTTCAAGGACATTTTACAACCCAGTATATATGAGTTGTGAGGCAGAAATAACAATCAGTTACGTGATTTGTCGATTCTCGCCACTGCACTGGCACTGTGAAACGAAATGATGTTTTTTTGAAACTCAGCCAATTTCTCAAACTACACGAACACACGAATTACAGCAAAAATGCGGAATCCAGCTTTTATCCTGGTGTTTTATGCCTAAGTTAAAGTAATGAGAAAAGTTTTTTTTAATTGTAGGCGATATAGAACACCTTTGTTCAGCTAAAGTAATAAATGACTTATACTTATCAACTCGTATTCAGCATAGGTAGAAATTAGTTAAAATTATTCCAAATACTTTTCCATTGTAGACCAGTTTAATTATAATATACACAGACACATTCATACACATACATACAGTAACGTAAGAAAGCAGATAAAACGGAGAAAGTGATCGAAGAAGAAAAATGCAAATTTAAAAATGGTATGTTAACTAAGGCAAGTGAAGCAGTGCAGAAAAGTGGCAATAATAATTAGAGTGTAGGCATTAAAAGAATTTTCGAAATATATTTGAATTACATTCAAACTCACAAGATACATCTAATTCTGCGATATTGAAAGGGAACAGTTAGCACTTCGTGTTGCGTGTTGCATTATTGGATCCAACTGGAGCTGACCGCAAACTTCCGATTTCTTGTCGTCGCTCACCCTCATGAATCACATTCTCGCTGTCCTCCCGATCCACGAAGTTTATTGGGATGTACCTTTCATCAGTGTCATTGAGTTTAATGAAGTTATGCAACGTAACGGCAGCCAGTACCACCCATTCATTTTCACATTTTCTGGAAACAAACTCAATGCGCCTTCGAAAAATTAGAATTCCGAAAACATGAAAGCACCCGTTTTAATAGTAATCCTCTGAAATTAACAAATTGTCGCCTTTCCGATCCCCCATCTTGAATTTCCAAATTTCGATAGTACATTCGAGCTACCTTGAAAACATAGAGGGACCGTAATTCATAGAAATTCTGTACCGCGTTAGTGGAGGGGAGCGATACGTTACGACGTTTTCAATCGCATGAATCGATTTGACTCTACCGTCCCTATAGAATTTTTACTTCGAAAAAGATTGTTAATTGAATGACATGGAATAGCGAAAAGAGAGAACATTGATCTTGTAAGAAATGTGAGGGAAGACGGAGTGACAATATAGAAAATTGAAACACGTGCTTATAACACATCACACAATTCTGTTTTCCATTTCAATGGAAGATTCAATATCAGCGACCCCCCGTAAACATAACAGTTAAGGTTGAGAATTTTCGCCTGTCACATTCGATCCGCCATCTTGAATTTCCAAATTTCAATAACAGAATCGGGATCACCTATCCCAGAAACATAAAAGCACCCGTTGTCATAGCGACCCTTTGAAGTTTAGAATTTTTGGTCGCCATATTGGATCTGCCATCTTGAATTTTAAAATTTCGGTAGCAGGTTCGAGATCAGCAACCCTGAAAGCCCTGATATGTATATTCATTTACGCGGAAATACGTTTAAGTGACACTGTACTAACCCCCTCCAAATTACGAATTCGTTGCCGCATTTTATTCACGTCAAACAGAGTTACTTCTGTTCTCACTTGCACCCGCAAGAAAGCTTTAACAGCTTTTCAGCATTTTCTTTCTACATATTGGTTACACAAAAGCTTTTCACCAAATACTGGAATTTGATATTGTGGTCCAAACACAACAACTAATGACAAACATTAATGTTCGTCCATTCGACGCCTACACAATCAATATTAGTATTAATCTGAAAATTCTTGTCGTCTTCCTAACTACATAGTAACAAACATACAGTAATAAATACATTTAATAAAAACTGATATTTATTACGATAACCCCTTAAATTTAAATTAGTCACAGTTTAATCACAATTTACTCATGGCTGTTCCCATTGCCCTGGATCATTTCAGCATCAAAAATCAGGTTATGAATATCGTGTTGCAATATTGCACGCGCCTGAGGGCTAAATTTTCTTAATTTTTGTGAAATGTAGTCACCAAACATTCCACACTCATCCTTCTCACTCAAGCTGGCCACCGCTGATTTTAAAATGCTGTCAACTTTTTGTATTCTTTCTTCTCTTCTTATTTTTTTGGCTGATAGTCTTGTTTTTGGTGCTAAACGCTTTCCTGGGATAACGTGAATTACGTTACCGATGCTATTTTCGACTGTGCGTTGATAGCTACGATCATCTTCACTTTCTGCTGACGGCAGGTTCTGAAAAAATTTAAAAAAACCAATCACGTTTAGTTTCATTTGAAATGAGTTTTGCGTTTATTAACGGATGTCTTGTATTTTTAGGTATCGTCAAGTACTGAGAAATGGATCGAAGTTTCAAATTGATTTACTGGCAAATGGAATTTACAACGTGCTAATGGAGCGCCCGGTGGAAAAAGTGTTGTATTGCAATGTCGCTTAAGGGGTTGCCTTTGACCCTCGGCAAAATCGGTATGAAAATATAAAATAAATAATTTTAGAGAGTGTTCATGCGCTTCGTTCGTCTCCTGATCACGCTTCCAGGGTCATCCTGTTCGTACGGTTAAAGTTTTGCTTATTCTGCATCGAGTCAAATCGTATTTCAATCAGCAATACTGCAGGATAACATTCTCGATTTGGAGAAACTTAAATGAGTTTATTTTTTATTTCACAAAATGCAAAGCGCAACGCAGAATTTGTGATTGCGAAATTAAGTTTTTGAATATAAATATGTAAATAATGTGACAAAGAAATTTCAACAATTCTATTTTGTAATTTTTACGCCTGTAAAAGTCCCATATTTGTGATTCCTCCCCTCTATATACCCCCCTTATCAACATCAATTACCTTAGAACAGAAAACAAACAGGAAAGGGCATCACAAATATCCCTGTACGTAAGTGAGGTGAAGAACGAGAAGAGCGGCGACAAAAAAACTTGTGCCGTTAGAGTGTATATTAACATAAGTGCTTGGTGCGTTTCTGCAGAAACAACCGACACTGCACACGTGTAAAATCGTTCTTCAGGTGAGAAAATTATGTTAAAATATTTCCTGCAAATATAGTAATTGCGCTTAGTGTAGCATTTCCCACAAAAGTGCGATTGAAAAGACAGTTTGTTTACTTTTGCTTCCAATTCATTGTCATGTCCAATAAGTTGAATTGGTGGGGGCATTTATCATATAAAAATGTTCGCCCTCCCTAAAATTTACATTTTTAATACTACTTCCCTGCTTGGTGGAAATACATTGATATGGGTTCACTACATCAGGAAAAATGCCGAAATTGTTTCAGTATATTCCCTTTCCTGTTAGTTTTCTGTTCTAAAATTACTACCCACTCAGGTCCATTATCATTTAATTTTTCTATCGTAATGAAAATATATTTTTATTGACATTGAATTTTGTAGAGTTCATTGCATTGCCAAAATAATAACAATAAAGCTGGGCGAAAAGTGGTAATCCCACCAAACCTTCGTGCTAATAATGAAATATATGTACTTACTGAAATGGTTGCATCAATTTTCTCGGTATCATCTAAAAATTTCATGCTTTCCCAAGCAAACCATTTAGATTTATAAACGCCACCTCGACCTGAAAAAAGACATTTGAACTATAATATCATTAAAAAAGTAAACGATGATTACCTTTTATTTTCCTGCCCATACGACTTTTTTCTCTTCTGCGAGATCCGCGCAGGCTATCCATTTTTCTTTTTAACACATCCACTTCTTCGCCCATAACAGCCGCAATTTCCCGCCATGCGTCTTCTTTTTTATTAGCATTGAAGTAAAGTTTATCATCTTTGCGCCACAACACTTGTCTAGCTTCAAATTCTCTTATAAACTGTAATGTTTTGTCAGGGTTCCAATCCATCGCGCACGAGAACGAAAACAAAACTGCACAAAAACAAGCACAACACAAGAGGGAGCAGAAAGACGTGGCCAGGCGAGGCGAGGCAACGAATGTCAATAAAATTCCCGTTCACACTGTAGCTCGAGTTATCTTTGATGTTTCGGCTCCGGTCGGTGGTCGGAACGGGACTGCATGCCTCGGCCTGTTTTTCGAAGCTGTTTGCCTCGGCTGAGACGCACGGCACGTACACATCTGAATGCTCGGTCGTGCTCGGCATGCATTGTGAGCCGAGCATTCAAATGTACATATATTTGCGTCCGAGAAGTTCGGACCCGTTCTGGCCTCTATCACCCTTTATAGTCTTAAAATTGCACGAACAGTGAAAAATGTAAACATCCGCATCAGCATACGTACTTATCAATTATGTGTGCCCTGTGATTTCCTCCTTCTTGCATTCACAAAGTCCTGTTATCATTGTGTAGCGGATGTGAATTGAGATATCATGGTTTTAGAGTTAGTTATCGCCTTTAAAAATGCTTAAACAAAATATTTCATTTTGTACCTTACGCTAATTAGAGATTTACACGTGAATCGTTTTTAAAATCACACACAGGTTGCGGTTGAACCGCATCGCAAATGCAGACATTTTCTCGTTTTAATGACTCTCTAACTATTAGTCTCAGAGACATAAGTAGGGTGTTGTTTTTTAGCTAATCCGGTAAGCTCCGTTACAATTAGAGCCGTAGCAGACGACCGTTTTCTGCGACTTCGGCGACATAGTGCGTCTAGGGTATTTTACATGGGGACTGACGGTGCGGCAACGGAGGCTCGTGTGCACTCCCTCATTTGAAATAATGTTCTGCCACAACCGTACCGCACGCAACATCCAAACGGAAATATAGATTTCGCATATCGTTGGAAAGATGAGGATATATGTAGGTACCCTAATATCTGGCCCCGATCGAGTGAGACAGTTTCGGAAGCATCGCAAAGTATTCTCATCGTACTACACCGACAGGTGACCGCAAAAGGGGAGTGCATCTTGAGAAGTGACGAAATTTTCAGGAAAGGCTCCTTATGCTCGGAGAAACCTAACTAGCGTGGGTTGCCTTAACCCTACCGAGCAATACCACTTTCTCCTCCATTTCCGGCGTTCTGATTGGGGTAGTAAAAGTCAATCTATTTTTTTTTCTAAAAGCAGAGCATTTCCGCTTTCATTTAAGCTAAATTTCATGCTTCTGCTCGAATCGGTCTTTTTGTCGTGCCGCGCTTAAATCGTGATGTTACACAAAGTGAGTAAGACTATAAAATTTAATAACATGAAAAGTAAATGATACGGACAATAACGATGTCGCATTCAATAAAACATGAAACAAAGGTTGGCACTGATTGATTTTGCGCTGACATCATCGGCTGATTCAATAGCAACGCAAAGTTGAGTTACGAAAATGTGCACAGCGGTCCACATTAATTTAGTCTAGCTCCGGCTACCGAAGTGCGATCAGGACGTTTTAGTAGTCATTTGCTTTTCTTTTACTTAATAAAGTAACTAATGTCAATCTATACATTATACTAAAATTGTAACGGGGCCGAATCTGTACATGAAATATTTTTTTAAAATTAAAATCGCGGAACCATTATTTTCGATATGGAGACCAAAATAGACAATTTTACAATTTTTGTCTGTCTGTCTGTCTGTTCGCGCATCACGCGGTACTACTGGATGGATTTAAATGAAACTTGGCATGTTTGTAGCTTATGTTCTTGGACAGATTATAGGATACTTTTTATACCGGAAAAAAAGGAGTTCCCGCTTGATAGTCAAAAAACTTTCTAGCTCAAACCTCTAAACCTTGAAACGTGAAATATTAGGCGTGTCTTGCTCTTATGACATAAGAACCCACTACGAAGGGCTTTTCCGAATTTTGACCCCTCAAGGGGTAAAATGTGTGTTCACGCATTCTTCAAAATCGTTTAGGCTCGATTAGATTGGCAGGGTGTTCGTGGCTTGCTGGGATAGTTGGCGCGTTGTTAGCGTACACTGAACTTGTAACGTGTTAACTTTCCTTCTTTGACATGACTTTGTAACGGTAAACTTATAAATTATTGGACTTGTCTTGGAAATTCGTCTTAAAACCTTTAAAATAATTAATTTCTGGTGGTCCATTCCGCAGAATGAGCCGGGCGAAACAAGTCGCGGGCACAGCTATAATGATTCTTTAGTTATCGGCCTTCAAAGTATGGAAATTTCTTGAAAATAATAAAAACAGAAGAAATAAGCGCAATGGGGAATCCAAGAACACCCGCATGTCTGATGATGATAAGCGTTAGTAGGCTTGGTGGGTGCGCCTTAAAATTGAGGCGTCGCTCACCCAAGGTTCACAGTTGCCCAATACGAATGTGCCAAGTATTTCTACCACTCAGTTCGATGCAAATTGCATATTTCATAATATTATAAACATTTCACACAACGACGCGTCCTACGCTTTAATACTACCGGTTGTGTCCCGACACAGCCCCTTCCGACTTTTTTTAATCTAAAAGAAATAATTATTTTTGGGACCCCCCAATTAATAGTTAGGTTTCTCCGAGCATAAGGAAACTTTCCTGAAAATGTCATCACTTCCGGGAATGCACTCTTCTTTTTCCACTTTTCGCAGTCGTTTCTCGGCCTATACGCAAAACGCAGTCAATGTCTTATTTTCATTTCAATCATCTACGCTAAAAACGACTCGCTGCTCGATTTTTCATTCGTTCTTCATAGTTCTCGAAGTACAGTAGGGTCCGATGACGCCAACAACCCTCAATTAGCATTAAAGAGTAAGTTTATCTGAGTGCATCGTACACTGCAAGATCTCTACTAGATTGCTCTCACTCTAATTACGACAATCGAGGGGGTCCGAAGCATACATCCCTTTGAAAAAAATTACTGTCGACAAAATACGGTTAATAGTTGATGTATCACATGCCGCTTCTATTGGGTAGTTGAATTTTTAGCCGTGATGATGCCAGCACAAGGACATCAGTAGACTCTGACCGTTTAACAGCACTCGCCCCGCTGCCCAAGGGACCCGACCCGACCGTGCATCTAACTCACTTACATCCCTTCGCTTCTTTGCTTGTTGTTTGCTTACAAAGCCACTCACCCAAAATGGGTCTCGTCGCTGAAGATGATACCCGAAGATATAATCCCACCATATCCATACTATCTCTGCTCCATTTCCTTGTTTAATCGTTTTGTTTTATTTCCGGCGTTAAGCTCTTCTCCATTTTCACCAAACCCTCCTGCTTTAATTTTGTGCAACATTATTTTTCCGTAACTGTTACGAGACTCCTAATTAATCTCACCGAAGCGGCAATGTTAATTTGTCTTCATTTCAGACTGCTCAGACTCACAAATGAAATCACTGTCCATGACTATCAATTGCCGCAGATACGGAAAAACAATGTTTCACAAAATTAAATCTTGGGGGGTTTCTGGTCTAGAATGCTGGAAAATTGAGGTTTTTCCATAATTTATTGTATTATATAATAATTAAACGGAAGCATATTAAGGTTTGAAATTTTCACACGTTTACTATTCCTTACATCAAACAGACTACAAAAAAAAATATTTTTGCGCCGCACCCATAGAACTCGTCGTCCATCGACTTGAACCTCGCCATTACCACAGAACTATTGAACGCATGCTTTTATATACTCAGCCGATAGGCAACGGGTCGACGGACCCGACGGACGACGGATGAGTTCAAGGAGAGAAAAGTTGAAAAATGTCCAACATTTCAATCCGTCATTTATTCGTTCTGAGAGAGCTTTTACTGAGAGAACTTTGACAACTGCCAGTTGTAATTCGTTGTATCAGCTGTTAATCAAGTTGTAAATTTAGTAGTAGCCGCTTGATTGAAATGACCCAATTCTTTTATTCTGAAAATCGCTCGACTTTTACAGCCAATATATTTTTCGGCTCACTCAATAAAATTTGTGACAGTTGTGCGGCAACGGATAAAGTCAACAGATTCATTGGACCACCTCTCTTCTTTCGTGTACACAAAAGTTGGAGCTTTAAGCTCTGCGGCAATGGAGAAGTTAAAGGGCGGCCCCCATAGAATCCTTCACCGTCAACTTTGCAGCAGAGCTTTGAGAGTTTAAAGCCTTTTCAGTGCAGCAAGAGCGACCCGAACCCATAGAATCCTTCGCCGCCACCGCCACCGCTCAGCTGTTTATGACAATTCGAGACCAACCGCCAACTGGCGCAGTATGCTCCGAAGGTGAATTAACAAGAAATCTAGTACCAATTCGTCAAGAAACTAGACTAATGAATTCGGGAAAAACTCGGCACTTTCCAGGAAATCCAAACGAAGAAACAGGAAACCGAATAATTACAAAATCACCAAAACAGTTCACAGATATCAAATTCAAACCTTTAGTTGTCAAATAAACAGCTGATTCAACGAAACCCAACTGGCCAATCACAACTTGTAAAAGCCCTCTCAGCAAAGCTCCCTCACGACGGTCTGCTGCAACCAGATATTGACTATTCCTCTAAATTTCCTCTCGCGACGGTCTGACGGTGAGTCGGCTATGGGTTAGCTCCCATATGAAATGCATAGATTCAATAGTTGTGCAGCGGCGGCGAAGGTGAAGTTGACGGCGAAGGATTCTATGGGGGCCGCCCTTCAGGCAGGCTCCCATAGAATCCTTCACCGTCACCTTTGCAGCAGAGCTTTGAGAGTTTAATGCTTTTTCAGTGCAGCAAGAGCGACCCGAACCCAGAATCCTTCGCCGCCACCGTGCCCGCTCAGCTGTTTATGACAATTCGAGACCAACCGTCAACTGGCGCAGTATGCTCCGAAGGTGAATTAACAAGAAATCTAGTACCAATTCGTCAAGAAACTAGACTAATGAATTCGGGAAAAACTCGGCACCTTCCAGGAAATCCAAACGAAGAAACAGGAAACCGAATAATTACAAAATCACCAAAACAGTTCACAGATATCAAATTCAAACCTTTACTTGTCAAATAAACAGCTGATTCAACGAAACCCAACTGGCCAATCACAACTTGTAAAAGCCCTCTCAGCAAAGCTCTCACGACGGACTGCCTCGACGAAATTATTGAAGGTTCCTCTAAATTTCTCTCTCGCAACGCGCTGACGGTGCGCCGGCTATGGGTTAGCTCCCATATGAATGCATGTATTCAATAGTTGTGCAGCGGCGGCGAAGGCGAAGTTTGACGGCGAAGGATTCTATGGGGGCCTGCCTTTAGTCTGTGGGCGCGGGCTTTTATTTTGCTTTGTTTGCGGAGATAAAGAAAATTACTTTGGCTTAAAACTTTTCCAAGCCTCTGAAATTTTCTGTTTGTTTTGTTTCTATATTCAATAAAGAGAAAGGGAATTTCTTTTAAAATCGTAATTTCATTCTAATAGCTACAAAAGCAAACTTTTTCAAATAATACTACTTTTTCTTTATTTACTAATGTCCAAGAAATAAAAATCGAATATGCAGAGCCCAGACTGAAAATTTGTGTGTCATTGGAAAAAAAGGTGGAAAATATCTAGCTCAGTAAAATCTGCTTATTGATACCGTGCTCAGCACTCTCGAAAACGGGTGGCACAAAAATTTCTCCTGTATATATTTTTTTTCCTTTTTGGGGGGAAGAAGGATTCCTACTACTAGTGTTGTCTTCAGCAAAAACCAAAACGAAAACGGGAGTCTTGTTCAAATGCAAAATAGTGTCCCATTCGTACGACTTACAGACTCCACTATATACGCCAAGTATTAATCCGTTTTGCCCTATAGTTATGGAGTATCATACGGCATTTTTCCCACTCCATTTTTCCATAAGAAGTTTTTTCCAGTAATTCATTCAACTTCGACACAATAGAACTAAAGGAAATTTGATAATCCTCCTACCTATTGAAAATCATAACTAATTACATTGCTCCGATTGACTGTTACAATTATTGTTCAAATCAAAGAAGCATTAAGGGGGAAAACGGAAAACTTTATTACAATCAAACGACCTGAATAGAGAGAAAATTAACACCCTCGGCGTCGCACGAGAACATGGGTCACATGGGAAACTACTTCATGGTGCCGCACGAAACAAGTCGGTGTCAATGTCAAGATTTTCTTGGCACCCTTGGGAAAAGGATAATACTTTTGGTTTTTGGGCTAGGCAGCAAATGTTAAATTACATTATATGTCCCAAACTCTTGTTAGGTCCAAAACAGCCATTTTCTTTGCGACAATTGGCAGAAGAAAAATTAAGGGAATCATGCGATGAAAGTGTTTCTTGTGCCCGCTATGTGGGTACTATATTGTATGTACATACATGACGATTCCCAACGACTTTAAATTTAAAAAGAGGTAACTTCAAATTACGTATGAACGTTTGAAGCATTCATTGACGTGAAGCACGCAAAGGCAATGGACTAGTCACGATCTCACCCTAAAAGTATATAGAAGTGAATCATTCTTACTCAGTGTACACAAAAATAAAAAATAAATAAAAAACACATGCCGACATGATACTTGCAGTAAAATCTTCCATATACGGTGATATTCAAAACAAGGAAGCAAGTTGAACGTGCTCTTAATAATAATCACATTTACATTAATTAAACCTGTCACGGAACGGAATAAATACACACGAGTGCATATCTACCCTTAACAGGTTTCCTTGAAAGAGCATAAACTACAGTGCTAAATCCATCTAGAGGATGCTAATCACTGGCTCAGGAATCAACTCCTCGCCCTAATTTATAATTTTTCTAATTAGGGTGCCGTGTTCCACCTTATAATTAAAATGAGTCCACAGTTAAAAAAAGGTGAATTTATGTTTAAACTCATTTTTAAATTTATTTTAACTAAATTAGTTTAAACTTAAATTAAAATTTTAAATTAATTTGAACCTAACAATAAAATTCCTCGCTCGAACTGGACCCAAGGCCGACCTCAAAAATCGTAGTACCAATTTATTTAATTTTGTAATTTCCACAAATTTATTGCCATGGCTTAATATAATGCCCCACGATAAAAGCTTATCTTTGGCTATGTCCGCATCTCGCTTGGTTGTATAACAATTTCCATGAGTAATCGGATACCCCATTACGCAGAGGACGAAGCAAAAGGACCCATGTTTCATAATCCCTTTGATTGTAATCCAGTATGCCCTAGAAGCTTCCAGCAGCCTGTCCCATTTTTATAATGGATGCTCGCCCTGTGTTGCGGATGTGTATGTGTATGTGCCTGGCAGTATCCTTGGAAGTAACATTAACGAGAAAATACTGTTTTGTACGAAACGTTCCATTCTAGAGAGGATGAGTTTATACGTTGGGTCTTCTACAATTTGCAGATACAGACAGGGCTTAATGTGAGAGTCTGCAGGGGATATCCTTTTTACTGACGAGGGTTCAGAAAATCGATCGATATTATGGTTATGTTCCCTTCCAGCAATACCTCTGGCAATTTTCCCTGCAGGGTGTGGGGAAAATGGATGAATCGGACGCAATATATGTATACCATTGAAATATCCCTGATAAAAGGATCGTCCTTTGTGAAACTTCACGGAGGGTGAATATTCGGGGAACTTCTTATCGATTCGATGTTCGGTTTTATGCGGAATTGAGTATGAAAAATGATTTCAAACCCAAGGGCTCTAGAAAGCGCCTAGCACGAAATATCTTTTGGGGATACTACTTTCCTTTATAGCTAATAGAAACATGCTAATGAGGTTATCCCGTACGGAAGTCTATTCAATGCGAGACTCCTAATGAGAGCTCGTTCGGGTTGTTAAGCATTAATATACAACATAACTTGCTTCGTGGTTTCAAAATTATTATCATAATATCAATTTTCTTTAGATCTGAATACAAATCATTTTATGCATTAACACATTTTGTAATTATAAATAATGTTTATATATTCTGACTTCGTTTTTCTTTTTAGTTAATACTTTTAAATCCAAAACATTTGCATAACTTTATATATCCGCAATGGTTTCTTAATTAAAAATAAAAATAGATATGTTCTAACAAATAAAAAGCCAATGAGATATTATACAAGACAAGGTCAACTCAAGCCCTGCATCCAATAATAAAAATAAAATGTCTGAAGTGTTTGAGAACTCTATAGTTTTTATAAACTGCAATCTAATAAGCAGTTGCTGATTTTGTATCGACCAGCTTGTGCGACAAGGGTGGATGGGTGACAAAAATCAAACTAAGATCAAAATAAATTAACATTAATTATAGGTTATTCAAAGACAGTCCTCGAAAATGTTAAAATACTTAAAAGAAATAAAAATGCGTTATTCAATATTTTATATAGATATCTATCCTTTTTACGAAATTCCTGTGTAACCCTCTACACAACAAAATATTTTCCAATTTTTAAATTGACCGTTCAGGAGATTAGTGTATCCATAGGGCATAAATATTGTTACGAAATTTGCCAGCCGAGCGGCTAGCTGACAAATCTCGGGGGACAAAACAGTTCTGAAAATTCAAAGCGGGCTCCAACCGCGGAAGTCCGTGTGTTTCTCGATGCACTACCGAAAGCTTCTTGCAAGGGAAGGAGCAAAACTCGCGGCAGGTCCGTAGTTCAGTTACAATAAAACACACTGGCTCGGGTAATTTCATTTTATTTATTTTTTGAAAAGACTAAATAAATCGGTCGGGAATCCAAAATCGCGTCCAAAGTACTGTCAACGTTATCGCCCGCACACACTCAGTACGACTGGTGCATCGCTCTCCTCTGAAGATCCAATTTCATGCCGTTTTCGGAAATGAAGTGGGTTTAGTCCAGATGTGGAGGACTGACTTATAGCTAAGCCCACAAATGTTTTGGACCAAAAAACGATTTTTGTAACAATATACATATAGAATTTTTTTTTCATGTGTTTATATTTGATTTTTTGCCGCAATTATGGGAGCGACCAACCATTTAAACGCGAGACCACTGACCGCCACACATGTTTAAAAAAATCTTTATTTATTTATATATTTCTAAACTTTAAAATGTGGGAGGGGTTTGGGTTAAGGGGATTTTTGTTTGGTCGGTTTGAAAAAATCGAATGGTATTTTTGCAATCCTAACATCCATAAAAATGTTCTCGTAAAAGGATTTCCCGGAATTCCTTCGCTTACGGATATAATAGGTCGTCAAATTTTCGCCGATGAATCACATCTGAACGTGCACTGCGGGGCGCCCACCGGCCCTATTGCGACGCGTAAAAAATCGGATTAACGGTAAACCAGTCACCTATCGTTATTGTCCAAGAGCTGGCTACAGAGTGAGCAACTGCCTCTGGCTATGAAATATTTTACATAGAAAAGGCTAAATTGCTACCGGCAAAGCGAAAGCCCGACCGTCAGAAGGCAGCTTGGAAGGTAAACGCAGCTATGCTAATAATAGTAGGAAAATCGTTTTTAGTGATATAACCAAATTTGTAGCGAATTTCGGGATATATCAAAATTTTTCATCTAGCATGTCTAAAAGATGAGATATTAAGTTGGTAAAAGTCAATCTATTGTAAATAGAGAATTTCAGTTTTTATTTGAACTCACTCTCGTGCTTGCTATGGATAATATAAACCATGATTTTGGGGATCCCAAATTTTAATTTTTTTTAATATTATTCATGTAATTATAATTATTTATAAACAAGTAGTTTTCATCCACTGGAGCCTGTAATACCCTGTGGTGATGATTACTTTTATCTTTTACCCTGTAGGTCTCTCCAAAATATGTCCAAAGCAAATGTTTCCCAGAATGACCTACTTTACGACATATTTCGACGACGAACCACCTGACAGTATATATCGTATTTTACCTTCTCCGAAAAATCATATCAACGTTATCTTATCTCTGTGTACAAATATAAAGAGATTTTTAAAGTAGAATGCCATTCAAGAAACCAATAAATGTGGTCTGGATTAAAACAAAGCAATTTTGAACCAAATATATTTCCATATAAGAATCCAAATAACAACATTTAAATAACTTTTAAATTTACTTCAGTCTTAGTGTGTTAGGTGTACTACTGTAATATTAATTAGGTGGATGCGGATATTTCACTTTTTTTAACAAATCCATCATTCCGCATTTGAAATCTATCCTCTGATACGGCGTCATTTCGTCCATTTCTTGTACAAAACTCATAAGGAATGAAGTATTGGAGTTATTCAATGTACTGGAGTTATTCGATGCATTTTCACGGCATTCTTCCCAAGGATTAGACCATACAGGGCGTGTAACAGTATCAGTCCCGTTCTTTCGATTTTTTTCGGTATAATTTTCATTTACTGCACTTTCCAAAATACCTTCATAGTCTACTTCGACGTGGTCTACTTCTTTTTTTATCTCTTGCTCTACGTCTCCTTCTTCTTCTTCTTCGTCTTCTTCTTCGTCTTCGTCTTCTCTTGGTTGTGATCCACGTTCGCTTGAAGGCCTGATAAAATTGGAAAATGTTATTGCTCAAACAAATTACTTTTAACGAAGGAAACGTCTTACGAGTATGAATGTACCTATACCTAGTGGTATCATTAGTTCTGACACTCTAATAAGCTTGCTTAAAAAGTAGTGAAAAAAATTAGGGGAATAAATCTATATGTACTTATTTTATTCTTTACGCTGTAAGGAATATAAAAAAATTAACAAATTTTCTAAATTTCCTCCCTTAGCTTTTACACAATCCGGTGGCAGAATGTCAGACGGAAAGGACCCATCTATCAAAGCACGCTGGACTTGAAGAAATCGAAGCGGTTCTTTTTTGAGTAAATCTCCCTCCTTCCCATTCCACCAAATCAGTTTCCCCCAATTCTAACCCTCCTAATGGAAATCTATTAACAACAACTAAACCTAAAGTTATTACTCACCGCCGAACCAAATCTCGTCCCTCATCCCCCCAGCCCAACTTCAATTGGAAGTTTAAAGCAGGTGTTTTCCCTAATTTTAACTTTAGCACTGTAGTCAAATACTCTAATTTTGAAAAATAACATGTTCAATCCCCCCATTCTTATATCTCGTGCAACCAGTGTCAGCTCTTCTCAATCTCTTAATCGCATTCACCCTAATTTTGCTACCATTTCTCGCTCCACTCTACCTTCTTCTATTTTATCCGGCCAATCCTCTAAACCCTCCCTTTCTTCTTCTGTAATACCCATTTTAACTAATATTTCATACCACTCTATTCCCAATGTTCCTATTTCTACTTCCTCGCCTACCCTGTCTCTAAACCATCATTTCTCGACTCCCTTCTCCCCCTATCATGAAGCTCACTATTCGTTATGTAGAGTCCAATGATGAACGTCACCTTTTACCCCGCTTCCACCATCCACTAAGAAGGTCTTCCTACTGACCTCTCTACGACAACTCTTCTTTAAGTACCATGAGGCTTTTGATATCGAACCTAAACAGGTATCCGACGATTTAACATCTTTTGCCTCCTATGTCAGTTCTAAGCATATTTCCCATGTTCAAAAATCCCGCACTGACTCAAAAAATTACTTATGCTCCTAAACAATCGACAAATTCCTCTCCCCAGACTTTCTCCCATTCATAACCCAACAACTCCTCGCCCAACTCCGTCTCTTTGTATTATCAAAATGTCAGAGGACTGCGCTCCAACACCAGTCATACCCTCCAGAAGGGTCAGCCATCGACATCTTTGCACTCACCGAAACTAACTTAACGTCTGATATTAACAATAATGAATTATTCTCGTCCGATTTCAGCATCTCTCATGCTGACGGTAGTGCATATATAATTCTGCCCCCCCCCGGCCGTGGCGTTTTTCTCACGGTTCATAATATTCTCAGCACATCCTACATCTATCCCTCCGATTCGTCCTTGTTCGAATCGGTCTCTGTCAAAATCACCCTCTATCATCGTTCTCGTTTAATTACATGCTGCTACATTCGTCCAGGTCAGCCTCTCGATGCCTATAAGACGCCGTTGAAGCAATAATTGATGCCCTGTCTGCTCTCGCCATTCCCCTTCATAACATTGTACTCCTGGGCGATTTTAATCTCCCCGGCTACTGTGGTCTTCCTCCGACGAAAACTCTTTCACCACCCCGCGTCCTCTTTGACAAAATCCCTATTTATTGATCGCCTCTCCGACGCTGGCTTTTACCAAATCAGCGGTGTTAAAAACAACCTTGGCCGTCAGCTGACTAGATATTTTCTTCTAACACTCTGAACTCTATTGTTATTGAAAGTAACCACCTTCTTTCCACCTTTGACCTTTATCACCCCACCCTCCTTCCTCACTTTGCTTCATGATTCTCCCAACACCCCGATTCGTTCCGAGCCTCACTTCTACTATAACTTCCTTAAAGCCGACTTTGATGAATTAAATTCCCTCCTACACGAATCAAATATTTCCTCACTCCTAAATTTTCCCCAGTCATCTATTAATAACTCCGTGGACATTTTTTACGGCATTTTATTTAACTACATATCCCAACAACAAAGAAATAAATTATGGCAGACCTACCACATTTCTCGATCCGAACAGGACTACTCTTGTTATCTTACTATCTCTGCTCTCGTTCACCGAACGTTGCGAATCCCTTTACAATGATTATCTGGACCGCATGCAATTTAAACTTATATCCGACCCTAAGCAATTCTACAATTTTATCGATATAAAAAAGAAATCCAACGGATACCCATTGACAGTCTTCATATCACGTACACTGCAAGTTATGAAAAATGGCGAGGAGATCGACGTTATTGCCACCGACTTTAGTAAAGCCTTTGACAAAATCTCTCATCAGCTCATTTTTCTCAAACTTAGTATCCTCGTCTTTCAACCCTCTTTCATTTCCTGGATCAAACCTTACCTCGATAATCGCCATTTCAGGTTTCGCTTTGACTCAGCGATTTCTAACCTCACTCTGGCGTTCCTCAAGGTAGCCACCTTGATCCGTTACTCTTCATTCTGTTCAATAAACGATGTTGAGCTGATAATTAAACACTCAGAGGTATTAATTTATGCTGATGATATGAAAATTTTCAAAAGTATTTCCAGCGCATCTGATCCTATATCCCTTCAAGAAGGCTTACTCAGCATTTTGATGCTCGAAAAACTGGAACTTAACATTTCTAAATGCCAATCAATAACTTATTCCCGCATACGCCGCCCCACTACTCCTCGGTCCTATTTTCTCACTGGTGAACCCATTCCATCTGTCAGTTTCTTACGAGATCTGGGCGTTATCTGTGATAGCGAACTCAAATTTCGTTCCCATATCGATCATATCGCTAATAAAGCCAACTTAACTTTAGGTTTTGTCAAACACTGGTCTAAGGAATTCTCCAATTCCTATGTCACTAAAGCTCTCTACTTCTGCTTTGTCAGGCCCCTACTTGAGTATGCCTGCCAAGTCTGGGTGCCCTTATTAAATCCTCTCAATAAATAAAATTTTAATTTTTCATGTTAAGAGTTTAATAAAAAAAATTATTCTCAACATTTGGTTTTTTTTTAAAATTAAAAACTTATTTTTTTAAACATCTCAACAATTGTTATTCATGTAAAAAATGTCTTTTAATTTGTTTTTTAAATTATTATTTGAATATTTAGAAATTTCAAAGAATTAAATTTAGTTATACATCTTAATTGTTAAAAATTTAAAAATACTCAAATGCATTTCGTTAACTTTTGTTAATTTATATTTATTATAATTATGAAATAGTATGAAAATAAACAAAGTTGAAAATATAATATATAATAAGCGATATTAGCACTCACTCGTTCGATGTACCAGCAGCCTGAGTCGTCGTGGAAGTAGAAGGAATATTCGATTCGGAACCTTCCCCAGAAATTTCCGGTGCATTATCGCATTCCGTTGCAGTTTGCTGTTGCTCGATCCTTTGAAAATCAAAGGGTATTTTAATCGCTGTGAACAACTTATAACACTGCGCGTGATGTCCTTTATTTAATGATGCTTCAGCCGGAAGTTCAAGATAATCGTACGTTATCCGTAATTTCCTGAGATTGGGTTTGCTCCGACGATATTCCAAAACCGTCTTGCATTTTTTCAGTGTTTTCGACGTAAATTTAACAATCTTTTGAGATGTATTTTGTCCACAAAACACACACTTCATAATGTTGTCACTCATCACCGTAGCAGACAACTCACAAAATTGAATTCACAAAACTTAAAACACAACCAAACAAGCCGGAGCGTTGCATGCGCATATAATACCACGAGTGCTGTGATGGCGTGATGGCTGACGGAAAGTAGTGTTGGGACGGTGCGAGAGAGGAGAGTGAGAGGGGCACGAAGTGGAGAATACATGCTTCACTGCAGCTGCACGCGCTAAACTTTATATACGACTTCGGCTTGTGAAAATCGGCAGATTATATTTTTCCCGTTATCCTTGAATTATTTCCTTTGAAATAAAACAAAATTCGACCGCGCTCGACAATGTCGAGGCGACGATTTTCTTTTTTTGCAAGTTTGTGACTCTCCCACTTCCTTACGTCACGCTCAAATCGTCAGATTATTGAAATGCACACTTTTCAGCATGTAATTAACCCACCATATCTTAATCTGACGCGCTCGAGTATTCCAGCTATCGATTTTTTACTATTCTGATCGGCTGCCCTACACGCGCGGCCGTATAGAGTGCTTTGATATGGTAGAGGTACTCGACAGGATGCAAGGTATCCCCCCATATATTAATCTGCCGCGCTTGGGTAAATCCCAAAATCCCCTGTTGGGCTCCTCTACTATTGGGTTGATAACTTTAATCTTCCTCCCTTGAAGTTGATTAATTTAATTTGCCCCTCCTGTTTGCTCCCCACCACCCACATCTTTGTTTTATCTGCCCCTTGTGTTAGTTCTAGTCATAGATTAAGTTGATTTTATTTATTCTTAAGCCAATTACTGTGTTGTTTTCTTAGTAGCTTTAATTAAGCGAAATATCAGGAATTTTAATGCTTCTATCATTTTTACTATAAATACAAAAAACCGTGTTCGATACATACAAAATCTTTGTCACGGACTCCTGGTCTGTCTAGTCCAACCATTTTAGGTTACAGAATTTTTATGCTTTAAAACTAATACTAAGCTACTATTGTAAGCTACTGATAACCATACTCGGCTTGATTTAATTTTAATGAACTTATTGAGTTAATATAAAATATGGCACAGTTCTATACTAACTTTATAGACCACTTTTCCAAAACTGGATCAAGGAAGGTGAGCAGCTCTGAATAAATGTATTTTTTTCTCTTTGTGTCTAGACTTCGCTTTTTAAATTTAGAATCGTACATAAGCCTTTTGTAATAGTCCCTTATGTTGCTCCATTTTTTTTTTAACTCTGATACTGAAACAAAATAAAGTTATTATTTAAAAAGATATTAAACCTATCCCATATACAAGATGTTTCATCTAGGGGGGACAAAAATGAGTGGGATGATGGATCTCATCAAGGTAAACAATCGTATGGATGGGTGTAGGGAGGGGGAGGGGCAATCCAAACCGTTTGGGAGTTACAGGGTGATTAATAAATTTGGGATGTACATTATAAACTTATTTTTATCTTTTGATCTAATTAACGCAAGGACATCAACCTCAGGCCAAACAACTACAATCTTAATTTGCTTTCCAAAAATTCTACCAATGTTGATCTGCTGAAATGAAATTCAAAGGAACACTTATTTTCAATTTTTCAGCTAGAAGGCGATCCACGATGTCGTTGCACTCATTCAGGCCTATCGTTGCAATGAGAATTTTTCGGTTGAGTAGGACATACCGCAATTCTTACATTCCTTTGTTTGTTATTACACTTTTTGTAATTATTGAGTAAGCATAATTTCCAAGAGGCGTTAAATAACTCGACGCGGACATAATGGGACTGGTGTTCTAGACTTATTAAAAACGACTTCATGTCAATCGCAACTTCTTTAAATAAAATAATCCATAGCTACTCGTAATTTCGTGTTTTCTTCAGGCAGTACATCTCAAAAAATAAAAAATAAAAATATTTTCGTGACTACGATTAAACTACAACCTCTTCCGCCTCACACATTTGTATTTACACTGAAGTAACAGCCCTGAAGAATTTCATTTTTTCACTGTGAGCCTAATTTCCTGGACTAACAAGTCAAAAATGTAACTCAACAAACAAGACATCCGAAGGGTTCTATTATTGACCTCTGAATGCAGATTCACTTCTTAGGTTTGTGTAAGGACGTGTTTTCGAACATTTGTTTCAACATGCGTTACAATCGTACAAATATAAAAATTGTCTTAAACTTATCCTGGCGCTTTTCCAACTCAGAGTTGCAATGGCCAAAATAGATTTAATAATCATCAGCATTAAAATATTAAGTGGTGAATTTTATGAAAATAGCATAAAAGCGGAGAACCAATTGAACTTTGGATAAACCACATTTCCTATGCCTTTTATGAGCCACAAAATTTGAACGTATTTCAACAGCAGCGGTGGCTCAGTGGTAAGCATATGCAATAATGGAATAGTAAGGCGAGTCGTGGGTCCGTGATTCAAAACCCAAGTCGTGCCGAAAGTTTACATTTTACCTTTTATTTTTCTTTCACACTAAATATCCACTTTTTTCCAATTTTCTTACACTTTCGTTTTTTTCGTCTTACGGGCTATTTTTCTGCATTATTATTGATTTTTTTTCTTCAATCTACATCTCCTCCTCTACTGCATCCCCTCTCCTATATGTCCCAGCGGAGTGGAGGTGGTCTCATTAAATCAAGTGAAACATCACTTTCATCTATTCTGAATACTTTCCACCGTTTATTCAAATCAGTGAGTTTTGAGTTGTGCTCCTTCTTGCGAAAATGAAAAACTAACAAAATTATTTATTTACGAATGCAGGCTAGGGTGAAACAACGTCGGGGCCTACTGGTATGTATTTAGTATTCAAACTTAAATAAATCAAATTAAATTAAGTTCGAAGCAACCTATATAGAGTATGAGCAAACTTTATAAACAAAAACCTTGTGATATATGTATGTGAGGCTTCATCATTGATCCTAAGTGATATTAAGAAAGTTATGATCATCTCCTCGTTGCCGGTCAAGGGGCTTGGGTTCTGCTCTGTGAGTGAGTCAGTCAGGAGATATGTTTTTATATTTATAGATTTTGGGGCACTTAATTAATAATAAAGTACGTATAACATTATAATCAAATTGAAGCCTTAAGCTTACAAATAAATCTGTTTTATTTTATATACTTGCACAGCTTGTCTTGTCTGTTTATTTCTATCCCACTATTTAATTAGTTATAGTTTAATTTTTCTTTGTTTATGGTAGTTGCTCTATTTATGTTTGAAGTAAAGTACGAGATAGTCTGTAATAAACTATTTCTCTATATTTTTTATCTGATACTACAACTAATGAAATATATAAATAAATAACTTACTTCTATCTTTTGTTTCAGTACCATCTGCTTCTCTCCAAACTTCATTGACAATTTTTTCCCATGTATAATAACTAAGTTCGCGATTCGTATAGCCCACTGCATTCGGATTCCATAGGAACTCTCTTTTCTCTACAGCCGCAATAAGTTCTTCCGCTTCTGCCATTGTTCACGGGGTAAACGACTGAAATACTCGTAGTTTCAGTTTCAGTACGATGAAAGGAAAACATTCGCACAGATCGGGGCCAAGTGACAGACTGAGCTGATAAACCTGAATTTTCAGCAAGCTTTGCCCCTTCACACATTCGAACGTTTGGTGGGCTTCGAGCTTACGTTATCTGAATTCAGATACTGAAAAACTAGCGAGCATTTACTGAATGGTGTGTGTGATCTAGTGCAGAACTATAAGAATGAAATTGTTCTGTGGTAACCGAGTACCTGGCAAATGCTACTTGAATTTCAGATTTATCGAAAATGCTGTGTGGGGCACAATTTCCTTTGCGTGCGATAATGCCATACAAAATTTATACATGTATTCTGAAATTTTTGTTCCAATTTATTTAAGCAAAAATGATTTTTCGAACAGATGAATATTTATTGCTAATTGAAAAATATATTTAAACATGATAGAATGCCTATAAATGTTTTTAATGCGACAAGCTGTCTACAGCGTAAACGGCAAAATCTGCGGAACACCGTAAATGATCTGCCCATGTCAGTATGTACATTAAATAGTAAAACATCTGACCAAAAATGTCTTCTACCTGAATGATCGCTAGAAGAAGGGACCAATGAGTAATGCCTACTCTCCAATGAGCAAGCCAACCAAGAATCAACCACCGACCAGTTGGCTTAAATGGCTAATCAAAATGCGGTCGTTCACATTCCTATCAATGCAGATGTGACATGTCAGAAAGTTCTGTTTGTTTTGATCGGTAGTCAAATATAACTGAAATAAATTTTTATTTCGTAATACAGTCACAGGTAGAGGTGGTGGCCAGTTTAGTAGCTAAATTACATGCAAAATTCCAAATGAAATCCTGTATATGAACTTCAGCCATTTCTTACCTGCGGTATACCCACGATGCGCACAACCTACATTATTCTTTTGAGAAAGTGCCATCAAAGGAAAATTTTGAGGTTTTGTCAAAATATAAAATGAATGGTTTTAACGGTTTTATATAGTCAAACTTTTATGCCATAAATATGAATCTAGGCCACAAGCCACTACTAAAATCTGCTGAATATAATGTGGCAACTCAAATGGTTTAACGAAAAGTTAGTTCATGCTACCATAACAAGAGCGAGACAAGAGACTCATTTTACAATGAGAGGGAAAAGGCAGCAGCATTTTGGTTGGTTGAGTTGTGGTTGGGTCTGCTATTTGGTAAGGGGGCATAAGGCATAAGGATACATCTAGGGTGCATGAGGGTGAATGTGGCAGCATTCCAGGGAGTTGGGCGAATACATATTTCAGTGAAATCTTCCAGCTGTGCGTTGTACTTTTTTGGTGAAAAGTAATTTGTGAAAATAGTTACGCGCTGAATACGAGTATTTAAATCTTTAAAATTAATGCGCTAAGGGTCCCATACACGAATAAACAAATTGCGCAAAGCAGGCCGTTGTCAAGACATTTTTCTCCTGTATGGAACAGTTTGATGCGTTGTACATGATGAGTTGATGAAATTCAAACGCGTTTCAAAATTTTTATGCAACGGTCGGAATTTCGTTGTATATGCCGATGTTACCGCAATAACAATGTTATCGCCTTTGCGGAACACGCAGCTCCCTGTGGTTGAGAAACTGAAAAACAATTTGTTATTGTAGTGTCTTGTCGAATTGTGTGCTTGAAGTAGCAATTTTTAAAATTTTCACCTACCAAGAATCCACATTACACAGCATTGGACAATTTATATTTTCTGCAGTTCAAACTGTAGGTCACATGGTAACTTTGGTACCACGTTTACAGTTATTTCTTCCTTCAATGAATTTGAAAAATTCCATAAAGGAGGTCATTCTAAGAAACGAAAGAATTACAAACGACTCGACAAGCAGAAAGAAAGCATTAGCACATTAAATGATGGTACTTCTGAACACTACCTGAACCTCCTCAGCCCGGTCATCCCACATAGCACATTACCTTCATACTGTTTCTCCAATTATCAATTAACGACATAAATATTTTAATACAACTACTCGTCGCAGAATAGCGCGCTATAAAATATCAGATCATTTTCGTGGAGCGCCAAACAAGTGCATTTTATGACTGTTTGAAATTGTGAATTGACGAAGGGGAAAATTATGACTTTCCTAGGTACGTTTTTGATATTTTTTAAATAAACGCATTTTACTACGGAAAGTTTAGAGCATATGTGACAGTCAAAAGTGAAAGTGAAAAGTGTAATACATATGTGTAAGATTGCTGTTCCTAAGAGTGAGTGCAGTTGACTATAATCGACTAGTCGAATTGATCCCATGCGCCATAGATCTGTACACATATGTATCTATCTGTATATATAAAAATTAAATGCTGTTCGTTCGACTTTCCATATCTCACGAACAGTGCGACGGATTTGCTTTATTTTTATTATTTCGTTCGTTATTGTCTGTAGAAGGTCATAGGGGTATCTTTGTCCAAAAAATTTGGAATTCAAATGACGGATCCATTATGGCGACCGAAAAAGTTAAGCTTCAGGGAATTGCCATGAGACGGCGCAGTATGGAATAGGTGTTAAATGAAGAAAAAAATATTTAATAATACTGTGGAAAAAGTTCTACAAACGCATGAAAAATGAAGGAAGGCAATTAATAGCATTTTTTTCGAGATTGAGAAGAAGGCTCAATGGAAGTGCCTTGGAGAGTAGTATAATTACCTATTTATGTACATATATATCAACATTTAATGAATAAAAGCTTTAGCCTGGGGTGTGAAAATAATTTTAGAAAATAGAAAACATGCGAGGCAATGCATGTGCCGTAGGAAATTTGGGATGAAAATATTAATAAATGTTGAAACTGTGGATGTTGAAAGTGGAAACTTTCTGAGAGCAGCTAAAAGTTTACTTTTGAATGTAATCTAATGTAATGTAAAGAAATGCTAGTAGTTCGAATACGCAGTGCCACTACCCTCACAAACAAGGTGCTAACAATAAATTTGAGACGCCAGACTAAGTATAGAACAACAAGATAAAACCAGAGTGTTATGCACCATATACACGCGAAATACGTAGGTGTTCAACTAGTGCATTAAGTGGTCAAATACCATACAAGGCGTGGAAGGGGAGACCCCCACAGTGGACTATTTTTTCAAAACAAAGGCAAATTCGAGTCGAGATCGCAACAGTCAAAGGCATACCGCGTGCTCATGCCTAAATCGAGAAAGACAGATACAAGTCAGCATGTGAAGTTTGTTAACGTATCGGGATTCACTCGGGAGTATCGCAAGATACTAGACCGTTGAAATGATCGTATTACTGTCGAAATGTAAAATCGTCAGGAGGGTACACCGCGAATAATAGAGGCGCAGATAACAACTCAACTATTAAAGCAGCCCGAACTCAACTAATTCGAAAATGCAACGATGCCAGAGTATTGCGCAATTTAGCGTCAGAGACTACTACTCTGAATTGAGCAGTACTGCGGCATCACTGCATTTTCGAATTGGCCAACATTTTCCCAAAAAAGAGGGGCTTGGGAGACAAGGGCGGATCCAGGGGGGGGCCATGGGGGCCATGGCCCCCTCCCTCGAAGATATTTTTCCATTTTAAAACAAGATGACATAAAAATTAACACTTTTTATTTTGCAATAATAATTTAATTTGCTAAAATCTATTTTCGTTTTGAGATCAACAAATCTTTGGATTTCGTTTCTTCACATTTCCAAATCACAATAAAAATTTACCGACAAATACTTCAAAGTATGATGTTCAACCGTCGATTTTTATTCGAAGCAAAGCGGTCAAAAATTTTTAACAGCTTATGACAATACGGAAAAACGTCATTATCACACGCCTTCAAAAATTTGGAACAAGTTCCCAATGCTCCTTTTTTGGAAGCGCCCTAAAACCTTATGGAAATGTTCCATTTATGGTCGGAACGAGTGAATTAGGTAAGTATTGTTCACGGAAAACAATACTTTCTCAAAAATTATCTTGTTTTAGCTTGTTTTAACACCAAAAATTGAAAATTTTGTAAAAGGAAAATCTTCTGTCAGAAGATTTTTTTAAAGAAAGGTAAATTTTTATTACGAATTCTTTCGTACCGATGTTTAAAAAATTATTTACCATGTACATGAGCGGAAATTTCGATTGTAAAAAGCAAGGACGATGCGAATAGCCACTTTGAATAATTTTATATCTCGGAAACGAGACGAAATTTACTTTGATTTTTGCAATTTTTGGTGTTAAAACAAGTTAATTTATACGGAAAACAATACTTACCTAATTCACTCGTTCCGACCATAAATGGAACATTTCCATAAGGTTTTAGGGCACTTCCAAAAAAGGAGCATTGGCAACTTAAGCCAAAAATTCAATAAAATTTATTACGGTAAGAAAATGGGGGGGGGGGGTGAAAATATAAATGGCCCCCCCCTGTAAAAAGTTTCTGGATCCGCCCTTGTTGGGAGACTGTAGTGTAGCCAGTTAAACGTAGAAGAGGACGTCCAAGATTGCTACGCACAGGTTCCGTGGGAAGACTACGTAGAGTTTATAATTCAGCAAATTCCAAAAATGCCAATGAGAGAACTCAAGAAGGGAATCCATCGTTTTAGTGACAACATTTTTCTAGAGAGCGCAAATCGGCCAATGAGTCAAGAACCAAGAACGTGTGAGTAAGAAAGTAAGACGACTGACGCTTGGAGCCTAGTACATTAGAGGACGTGCATTTTTAGCACAAATTAAGAACGGAATATGGGAAAAAGTTGAGCGTCCATCAAATCGCAAGGTTATTGGAAGCAGATTTGTCTTCTGCACCTATGCACTAAAAGGAACGGCAATATGGAGAGGATGAAACTACGGCTTGTAGCGAAAGGATGCTCTCAGAAATCAGGGGAGGACTTTAATGAAACATACTCGCCTGTCGCGAGAGAATAGTCGCTAAGAATTGTTTGGAGATACGCCAGTTGGATGTGGTCACCGCTTATTTGAACGATGAGGTGGAAGGCAGTGCCTACATGCGAATGCCAGAACAATTACGCGAAGTGACGGATAATATCAATTTAAATAAACCAGTGGGCTCAAACAGAAAAGTTGTGAGCGGTGAGAAAATGAAACAAGCAACTAAACGCTGGTCAAGTGAACTTAAAGCACGCAACGACAAGGTATGTGTTTTGAAAAAAGCGTTGTAAGAGTAACGCCAGTCTGCACTACAGTGGCACAAGAAAATTATAAAAATTTGTCTGAGCTAGGGTTCCAATAGGTTGGTGGTAGTACACTTTCTTTTGAGGAAGCCGTGCTGGAATGAGTGCAAAAAAGGCTTACAATGAAAATAAATGGCATCGCAGACCAACGAATCAAAAATTTTAGATACACAACAGAATTAAGCAAGTGGTCTATAATTGGATATATCGTACTGAAACCCTTTCTGTGTAACGAAATAATGACAGGGAGTTCCCATATTTGCGGATAGATACCACAGGAAGTAAATAAATTAAATAAACAAATAAGAATAGGAACTAAAAACACACTACAACATTTAACAAGAGGCAAGAATACCATCAGGTCCGCAAGAGAAAGAACCAGCCAAGCCTGAAATTTAACTCGAAGCTTGGGATCGTCGAAGTATGTAAACGTCATAGCACTAATATCACAAGTATCAATATCACAAATGTCAACTAAAAAAAGCAGTTTCAAAGACTCACCAAAGATATTAGAAATCTGCTGAGAATTGTCGGTAGTAGTATCACAGAAGCTTAATGACGAAGGGTATCCATCAGAGCCACGTTTCGAGTTAACAAAATTCCAGAGACGTTTAGGATTTTCACGCAACGAGTGTTCCGCTGTTCCACTAAATATTCGTGGCGAAGAGATGTATAATTGACATTGTTACTAGAAAGACAAAGACGAGGAAACATCATCTAATTCAAAGATGACAAGTGGAAGTCGCCAAAAAGCAGGAAATCGTCGCGCGGATGCATGAGACTATAGTAATATGTGGCAAAAATACTCGACTCGAAAATTACCAGTTAAGGCAGGCCCCCATAGAACACTTCACCGTCAACTTTGCAGCAGAAGAGAAAAATCGCGCTGTTTGCTCTCTCACGACGGTCTGCTGCAACGAAATTATTGAAGGTTCCTCTAAATTTCTCTCTTCTGCTGCAAAGTTGACGGTGAAGTGTTCTATGGGGGCCTGCCTTTAGAAGGAAGTTCCCAGAAGTCAACGGCACCCCGAGAACAACGAAGTTGGAAAGAAGTTCGTAGAAGTTGACTGTACATTGATATTTCAACACCAGAAGGCTGAAGACACTTAGAAGGCTACCAGGAACTGGCGGTTATACCCATGAGACCATTGGAAAGACACATTTTCCCATAATGTCCGAAAAGAAGACACATTCGTCCCTTTTTTTAGGAGGAATTCATTCATATTATAAAAGCATAGTCTTGACGATGGTTGAGGTTTTGTACTTGACGACCGAGACATAATCGCTTCCGAAAGGAGGTGAGACCTCGAAAGCAGCAGTCCTGAAGAACTAGCCTTAGATTAGTTTAGCTTTCAACGGGTTAGGGTAGAAACCAATTCACAAACACTTGTGGCTTTTCCAACTTGCTTAATTCCCTTAGAAGTGTTTGGTGGTTAATGTCTGGAACCAGGTTTTCTTCACTCAGCAATTTGGTGATTCCAGTTGGGGAATCAGTAATCCACTTCGGCATTTTGGTGACTCCATCGGGGAATCAGTTGTTCTACTATAAAATATAATTTTCTAGCCCTTGTTTTGATGACCTTCTCCATTTTTGCTTTTCAGTTCCTTTCGGCCCTTTTTGTTTTAAATGCGTTTTCAAACCGGTACGTGTTTTTTCTTCTTTGCACCATTATTTGATTTGTCTCACAATTTCAAGCCACATTTCTAGAAGACATACTTTTACTGATTTACTAATCGAGGTTTCAAAGTAATACTTTAAAACCGAATCAACCGTACGTGGCACTTTCAAAGTTGTTCCACTGAAATTGTCAATGATCCGCTTGTACTGGTCTTCTTGATTCATTTTTTTGTAAACTATTATTACTATTATTAAATAACCTAAACTAACTTGAATTGACAGTTGGAAGACATACAAACACCGTTTTATCCTGTTCTACGTTGTTTTATAGCTACAATCGATATTTAAAATGAAATGCAATTATGTTATGTATACCGATATGATATTGTTTATCATTTTCATCTATTACTCATCGTGGACTGAAATCCGAATACTGCAAAATGTGTGTGACGCATTTACACAACTCAAATAAAAAGCGACTAAAAACAGATGCTCTTAAACATCTGCTTGAAGAATTAAACACAAAGTTTAAAAATGCCGCTAAAAAAACAAGAACTTCATCCAAGGAAATGTTGAAAACAACTTCAAAAATTCCACTCCATTCTCAGTCTATGTCAACATAATGCTTAACTTGTGCTGACGCAATTCAGCCGACAAACAAGTAGACATGTACACACAATTCGGAATAATTGGATTGCTTTAGCTAAAAGCGACCCGTCCTTCGATGTTCGTGGCAGAGTGCCATAAAACTCAGTTTCAGTCGTTAAAGTTTCCCCCAAAGGAAACATGCGCACTGGGAAAAATCGATAAAGCAGGCGAGGTGCCGCACCTAGAAAATAGGGCCTTTGTATAAAATTATCATGGGTCTGGGGACGATCGCCAAAAACCATTGTTTCAGGCCAACTGTTATACACCAGGGGTCCAGGGCCACAGATAATGCGACTCAACTCCGCAAGCATACATATTTACATAACAGACACGCTCTAAAAATAAATATCGCCGCCGAGTGTCGAGAGTCGTCAAGACCTCGATCCCCCGGCCAGATAAAATTTCAAGTTTCCAGATGTTTTTCTACAAATTTCCGTCGCTCCGTGTCTTGCCATATACAATCACCTAAATGGCATCGCCAGCGGCGCCCCTCTCCAACGTTCGCTCAATACAAAACGAGACACGAACCTATTGAGCCACAGCCGGGCATTCCTCACCAACACACGGGTTCCTCAAAATCCCCACCACTTTTAACTTTGCTGTGAACGACGGCAGAGTTGAAATTGCGGCACAAGAAAAAAAAAATACCTCAAAGACGCTGTGCTGTGTAGCTGAGCGCCCCAGTCATCCATCCATCCAACCGCCCGGCTGTTGCTCTATACCTCAATGCCCTCATCCGCTGCCTCGTATAGCACCAGCCCGCAGCGCTGTAGAGTATCGACCCGAGCCGCATCCACTATAGAAGAAGTATGCGGCTGTGAAATGCGAGTTGGGTTCGCTGAAGGGAAGCGCGGTGAGCGCGGGAGCGCGGAGACTTCCCTCCGAATATTTTGTAGATATGTTTCAGATCCGGGTCGGGGCAAAAATTATGCCGCTTCAAGAGCGGCTCCTACTCGGTCGGCCTCGACGCCTTCTTATACCTGGCCTCTGGCGCACATCCGGTTTCGAATGTGACCCGAGGGGATAATAGGTGCCAAATGCATGGCTCAGATTTAATCCTGCGGGACAGCGCTGTTTAGAAATCAAGCCCGTCCTAGTGGGACACTGTCCCAAGTCTTGCTAGCGCTCAGCTCAACCGCTGATTACGCGTTAATGAGCCGCGTCGAAGCCTGAGCGTAAAAGGAAAGGCCACTCGGCTCGGCTGAGGCAAGAAAGTCGCGAGTGGGTTTCAGCCCTCGTCACAGCACATCAAGCCACACTTGGCATATTTAATTAGCCGCAAATGTAATAAATCCGGCTGTCCTGTCTTGTCGAACTTAAGGTGCTTTGCTCCCCTATCCTTCCCCTGCGAAAGTTGAAAGCTCCTTCAACCGGTTTCCACCGCTCGCTGAATTCTGTTTTCCAACGAAGGCGTCCGGAACCCGTTACCCGCCGCCTTCCCCGCGGCATGAAGCGCACTTAAATTCCAAAGTAATCGAATCGTCGAGAATCGAGCACACTGCCGAGAGCGGAAAACTGGCAATTAGCGGACAGCGCCGGGGCTGGCATTGGCATGTGCCGGGCGCGATAATTGCGCTGTTTGCATAATCAAGCCCGTTGCCGCTAATTGAATTAGCGAATTCAACGAAACTTGGTTTGGTGGCTAGAGGGGAGGCTCTTGAGCTTTTCGACTGGAACGCGCGATCAGTTCTTTTCACCCCGTATGTGGTGGGAGTGGGTGGCCACGGACCTGCACCCATATGACTTGTTTGGAATTAACGAAACCCACCCGGGTCTAAGTCCCTGTCATAAAGTAACGGTACATCGCAGGCGTCCATTACTCTTGCCTTGATGTCCCTCGTTGAATATGAAAATATTTAATTTTTGAAAACCTAACTTATAATTTTCCAACTGACAAATCAGAAAAACCCTTTTCCCGGAGATACAGTAAAGCATACAGAACCCTGGCGTAACTTGGAAGGGGACAAAAAGGGTAAAATTAAGGAAAATGCTTAAGCCCGCTTGCTTGAGTAACGGTTCATGTGTATAAGCATGCACCGCACCGACATAGCCATAAAACACAGCACCACAATCGGCAACTTGAAACAGGCTAAAAAGGTCCAATCCCCACTCCTTCCGGTTAGATTTCGTGCTAAAGTAGCACACTGGTATAAGCACACGGGGCGAGCCAGCCCCACTCGCTACCGTTCCCAATGGCTGACGAGTACCGGTACCTACACGAATACTGGCAAGCGACGTCGTCGTTTTAGAACGAAAGTTATGTTATACCACCAGCGCCGCGACTCGGCTATCGGGCTTGCCGTTGCCAATGCCCGGGTTTTATTATAGCGGCGCCGGTGTGTTGGTGAACGAATGCCATATATTATATGTACGTGACGGGCCGGGGCAGGGTGTATACGTGTGCCTTTCAGCTGAGTTGAATGCAAACGGGCAGGCAACTGAAGAAGAAGAAGCTCAGGACGGGCAACATGCGGAGTTCCAATGCGGACGGCGGCGTAGTGTTGTGTGAGTCTCTCTCTGAAGCGCTACGGTAGGCAGCGAGGCAAACACTGGCTTGGCTTCCCTCCTCGAGTTCGTCGCTTTGTGAAAATTTGTTTTTCTGTAAATCGGAGTCGCGCTTGTGATCACTTCACTTTTAGGTACGTAGGCAATCAAAGTGCTCTGCTCTGTTGTTGTTTGGTGCCCGGTGTGTGCTCCCAGCGTGCGATGGATTGATTAGCGAGAGACTCGCGGCGGCGATTCGCCTTTAATTAATTTGAATCGTCGTCGAGGTGTCTACCGCGCGATTTATTGTATCGCCAAGATGCAGGCGCCCGGCTTGTATGAAATGTCAGGTCCGCTCGGACATCCACGTGCGCTGCGGGAAGTTATCAATCATTTATGAATTCAAAACTTGTCCGGCGCGGCTGTAGTGATGCGATGAGCTTTCGCGTGCCTGTTGCCTTTCGGTTTCGTTCGGAGTCGCCTCAATGAAAAGGCGCTAATTGCCTGGAAGTAAACAAATGCGCCTCCCGACCTATCCATACAGGGTCGGGACTCTGTGAATTTTGGCGGCTTCGTCGAAGCTTTTTAGCCAGTCTCGATTTGCAGCAGGTGGCTAATCACAGATCCTTTCTGTTTCACTTTCAGATGGAAAGATATGACAACGGACGAAGAGATTAATTTCGGCACCCTCGTAACATCACCCTCGTCATCGTCGTTTAACCTGGATTTTGGCCACGACAAAGGTAACTACAACCTCAGCCTCAGTTCATGCATGCTCCCAACTTAGACGTTATGTTTTCTGAGAATGTTTTGAATTTAATTTATTGTGCTTTCGTTCGCGCAGTCCCTCACCGGGATTTGGTTGCTCTAACCAACAAAACTTTTCCTAGGGTCGCACGTAGTGTCAGGTGTTAATCCAAACTGGAAACCACTGCCCTTCCAAAATGGGTATTTGTTTTTTAATTGTCACGTACGTCCTTCAACCAAAATGTTTACGGTGTTGGGCTAATAAAAACGTCTATTAATAGTGTCCAAATGCTTAAAAGAAATTATTTAGAAACATGATTTGTTTTGCCACAATCAGTCCTAATTTGGAGGAAGGGTGGAGGGATTGAAATTAAAGTCGCGAAATTGAATAATGGCTTAATTTAAAATTCGTAACTTATTGAAAGATTAACAAAGTTACTGATTGAATTCAGTAACCGTTTTCGCCATTGTCTTGATCTGTTGTTGACCCGTGCTTCCGACCTCAATTGATGTTTGAGGTTTGAGCAGAAAATTGAAAGCATTGTTTTCTCTATAGTCGACTAAACTTGGCAGACCATGATTTTACCCAATGGTTAAACAAACTTGGAAATTGATTATACAGCCAGCCCAAACGGTACAGTTTCAAGTTCAATTCATTTCAGTTGAACAGCATGTTACATCACATTTAGGCCGATTAAGACGCCAAAGGTGGTCTTGGCGCCAATTATATGTACTGAATGAATTATTGAAGGTATAACATACATTATATATTATTTCCAAGAAAAATCCGTATAAGTTGACACTTCCATATCCATTGTAGAAAGGATCTGTAAAATTCCTTTAATTTCTTAACAAAGGCGTGTGAGGTTTAAGCATTATATTCGAATTTAATGGATCATGCATATGTTCACGTAATCACTTTCTGAAAACCATTATGTTGCTTAAATTTTTTTTTAAGTTTTACGAAAAAGTATTAGCAGTATTGCGGTGACAGATCATAAAGAAGCTAAATTTAAAAAAAAGGGCTCCACTACGCTAGTTTAGATTACTTGGTACCTTATTTGTATTTTTTTTTGGAAAAATTTTTTTAAGACCTTAACTTTGAGACTCCATACGCTGGGTTTCAAAAATTGGAAATATGGCGCCCAAAACCGTAATTTAGTTTTTTTTTTTTATTAATTAATTTTCCAGGCACTAGCCTCATCAAGGCGAATGTAACAACCTATTCAGGAATACGACGGAATTCAAATCCGTTCGAAACGTAGGAAATTTAATGGTGGTCCATGCGGTAGGTAAATTATTAGGACAGACCTTTACGCTTTAAGCTAAGCCTCTCAAGGGCCCAAATTGTCTTTCAATTTTCTTGGATTTTATTAAAGCTACGAGCACAACAACTTGCTTATTTCAATTTTTGTCGTAACTGTCACGGGGGGAAGAGGGGCAAGTGTAACAATTGTATTTCCATTTTCCCCGGCTGCTTTTGCAGCTACAACAAAACTGATGATACAAGTACAGAGTATCGAGTAACTACTACAAGTTTGCTTATCATGACTTATGTCATAACTGCAACGATTGACCGCGGGGGCATATGTATTTTCGATGTAAAATCTCAGGAATCGTGAGTCGTAAGAAAAACGTATATGAACAATTTTTGTAGACAATTTCATGATCTACAACTTTTGTATGAACTATTTTTACAATAAAATTTACCGTTTGAGAGAAAAAGGCCAAAAACCTATATATTTTTTTAAGTTTGACCTTGAATGTTTGGCACAAATCGGATCGGTAGGGACTTATGATATTTCATTTGTAATAGTGTATTTAAGACCTCTACCAATAAATGAAGCTTTCCAAACTGTAAAAAACAGCTCGACATTGAAAGATTTTTGAAAGGGATACAAAGGAATACCATTGGGACCAGACGTGTAGTCATCAGGAATTTCATTATTATGCTCGAGGACTATATGGATTGTAATGTATGGGTAAAATTAGGATTTATGTGCTGGAAGTTACTAACCTAGGGTTCTAGGGTTGAAATTGGAGCACGTAACCCCTCCCCACTTTTTTTTATTCATATCTCATTCTGATCTAACTTTGGACTCCTTATGAACAGTTTTTAGACAGGTTTGTTTTTAATTCATTCGAGACGAAAAATAAGTTAAAAATCGATTCCCCAAAAAATTTTCTCTGGATCCGTCACAATCTGTGGCATACGTGAATTACTGCTACTGAAGAAACAATATATAAACCCCTTTAGCTTTGCAAGGCCAGGATTTTCTCGTGATGTGTAAATCATCAATTTCGGGAATCTCGGTCTCCCACACACACATTCACATACTATTTTATTGGAACACCGCAGGCTGAAGAGCACTTTTTGGGGCCTGTCGCGAGGGGGCCGAAACCATCGATGCAACGATTGACGACGAAGTCCCATGGGAATGTGAACCACACTAGTATAATTTAATTTCCCACACCGACTTCGTGATCAATCGTGGCATTAATGGTTCCGCCCCAAAACGAGTGCTTCTCAGCGTGGGTATACGTATGCAATAAAATAGATACCACTTAGGCTGTTTTCTGAGTATGAAAGCAGTTTTCACAGAAAGCATCGCTTTTTTCTCGTTTCCCAAACTTCCCGTCAAGAAGAGTTTGAATTATTTTTTGGTGGTGTTTGATACAAAGTGGGTTTGAATCCTTTTTTTCGCCTGTTGGTAGTCTACTAGCATGTTTTGTATAAAACAATACTATAAAAAAATGCGGCAGTTTCTTGACAAATTGTTTTTCATTAACGAGAATTAACGCAAGAACTTAACTCAAAATCTACATATAATACAAGATGGTCTTCACTTGTTGTGCCAAACAGGCTGGGAGGAGGAGCGCAAAAGATTTAATGTAAAATAGATTATGTTTGACTTTAAAGTCTAAAAGATTGCATAATTAATGTGTTTTTCATAAAGTAAGTATTATAATATTATTTTATTTCAATTTTCAAATATACCTAACAAAGGAAAGCGCTGCTGCAAAAATTCTTATAAGAAATATGTATTTTTCCTGAATAAAAATTTATAATAAATTAAAATTTAACAACCTTGTTAGGTAGCAATAAAAAACTATCCGGTATATAAAGACACCAGTTAAATGAACACCTGCAGATACATAAACATATGAAAGTCACATAACATTCCCAATACATTGATCTTCCTCTTCCTGCACACACTTCTTTATGTACCGGGTAATGTCTTCGAGATTTCTATGCATCCAGGAAGGGTGCTCCAAGATAGTAAAGGTCAACCGTAGGAAGAAATGCGATTGCACATAATTGAATATGTTGTGAAAGTCTATTATGTTTTTGGCATTGTATTCTACGATATCTCTTTTAAAGTAGTCCCAATCTCTGAGTTCTACGTTATCATTGAAAAATGCACAAATACGTAACAATACGTTACTTCGTTTACCGCATTCACAGCACATAGCTATTTCCTATCAACACGGCGGGACCCCTGAAATTTTTATTAAGCTATGCTCAAGAATTAAAATGTGGCTGAACAATTTTAAGAAGTGGTTTAAACTCTAAACTTCTAAACCCTGCGACGTAATTGATTGAAAATTGTTTGTTGAATATGTTTTTTTTCTCTCAGATGAATCCTATCATGGATTTGCTTGAACAAGTCTTTATTTATTTACGAAGAATGAAAATTCGTAAAATAACGGGGTTTTCTCGGTAAATTGGGATATAAGGCTTTTGCTGGGCGCACGAAAATCTAATTTTTTTTTCTATAAAGACGACACGGTGCACGGACTATACGAGCGCACAGATGAAGTAATATATCAAACTGTCACTGTGCTATCGCTCATCTCGTTAATAAATATTTAGTTCCTATTTACTCGGTCTGTCGCAGAGAAAACGAAACTGGTCTAAAATAAAATACATAGAATATTTTTATTGTTTGTATTCAAAATAGTCTCCTTAAATTTATTCAAATGATTATTTTAGCTCATTCACCAGCAGCGCGCGCAAGTCGCCGTGAAGTTTTTTTTTTGTTTTTGGTTCATCTTTCAACACCCATGCGATACTTTGGCGGTATGTTTCCTGATCGTATTGAAAGCACCAATCGATTTCAGGAATTTTTGGGTCCATTTGTTCGCGTATAATGAGTTCTTTCGAATGTTCCACATGAACAAATTTTTGGTCGTCATTAAACAAATGTGGAACAAATCGTGCGCAACACATTTCGTTTTTAAAATGTTCTGTCAATATACATACGATGTTCGAGTCTTTCCCAACGTTTAACTCATCTTCCCACATTCTCGTTCTTTCATTGTCATCAATTTGCAATATTTCATGCGCTTTCGCTCCATGAAGGTCGTCTTCCAGGCTCTCCTTAAATTGCTTGTGTCACTCAATCAGGTTGCAGGAGATACATAAGGGTATGTTCAATATCACTCGAGTCGACTCTAGTAAATTTGGCTCTACCTCTATTGCGTTGGTTTTTTTTATTGGAGCTCACATGAACCATTGTGTGGGATAAGTTCGAATGCGTGAGATTTATGATACGTCCATTTTCCGTTCAATATCTTACTCGAGTCACTTAAGTTTACTCGAGTCTGTTTAGAAGGTCGAAGGAAAGTTACTCCGACAGAAGAATTTTAAATGTGGAGCAGCTTGCAGTGTTTTTAAATAACGAAGGAGTTTTAACGACAGAAAATGGGGATGTGATTATGGCGCATGAGACGACAAGGTGGAAGACTTACACTTTATGCCTTACAACTTTGTTATCCATTTGTGCACGCTTTTATCTTTACATCTGACTTGCGTTTTACATTTATGCACACATTTCCAATGCCATCTTATTCCGCTCCAAGTTTCGGTTTTAAATTAAGTTCGTTTTCCCTGCAAAATACTGCGTACATAGAGTGCAGGGTCTCATCATATGTAAGTGTTCTTTTTTGTCTACTCTAACATAATCCTAAAAAGAGCTTCTGCGACTTAAAGTATTTAATCAAGTATAGCAAAGCATTACTTTCATTTTTCATGAGTTACCTTATTAGTACTGCTAAGAGCGATTACATCTTTGTTTTGTCTTAAAAGACTAGTTTTCCTACGTCGTTTGTTGTATATTTATAAAAAATACAATACGCAAACATCTCCTCAAAAAAATGAAGTCAACAAAATTAACACAACTGTGGGTAAAACGCACAACTCCATCGGTTGAAGAGTTTTCGACTTCCTACAAAGTCATGTGATAAACCGAAGAATCTCTGTGTGCTTGTTATAATTGTTTTTATTTGCAAACTGCTTAACCTGAGACAACTTACACGAAAGCTTTTTATTTATAAGTCTCTTAACAGAGGTACAGCATGTTTAAACTAAAAATACTCGTAGTAGCTAACACCTATTTATAAAAAAAATAAACTTTTGTTTTTTAATATCGTAATCGCGTAAAAAAAGTTCTCCACACCAAGTGGTCCGTCCACATGATCTTTTTGATAAACTCCAAAACAAATTACATTATTTTGAGTATTTCGACAAATCTGACCTTTGGATTTTATTAGACTAAATATGTATTTTATCGTGACTTTAGAATAATTTGTGTTATTTCTCAATTTGCAATTCTGTAGAATAATATTGCTTGCATCTCGATGGTTTTTTTTATCTAATAAATTTCTTTGTATTTCCAATTGTTTTTAATAAATAAGATGCAGGTAGGTAATGAAATAAATTATTATTCATGTTACTTTTTGTAGAGCAGTAAAGCGATTTTGTCATTTATCTTAAAATATTCTCGTTGTAAGGGTTTGATAGAGTGGAATTTACTTTGTAAAAATACATCTAAAGATATGTACATTGTACATGCACCTGTGAACAGGAATTAACAGCTTCAAAAATAATTTCGTAATCCATCATAAAAAATTATGAGATTTAAACGAAGACTCCTACTTTTTACTCCCTTTTACCCAGTGCTAGTAGAATTATGAATGCTGAGATTATTAGAAGATATGAAGGGTTGCTCTTACCTTTGACCAGTTTCAGGCATTTTCAATTTTATCCAAATGCAAATAAAATGTCAAGTTGTGGACATTAAAGGAAATGGGTATTAAAATGTGCATCACATAAAAACCAAGCACTTGTTAATTTATTTTCATTGGAATAATCCTGCAAATATTTAAAGTACTTAGAAACTAATCAAAGAGTATGTTAGAAGCACAAATAGTAGAGACTGAAATACTTCAATTTCAATCTGTCCTTTTAATAATGTTAGGAGGGTACGATGTGTTTGAATGTACATATTTAACTTGCAAATTATTTTAGAATTTTTTTATGACTGTAGTTTTGAGTATACTCGTCAAAGACAGCTAACTGGTTAGAACACGTTTAAACAGATCTGACCCCTTAATGCCACTACCCAGAATTTCCACATTAATTAGTATCCCCCAATACAAATCATAAAAGAATATCCAAACCATGCTGTCTGTAATATTCTAGCTTCTCATAACAATAGATGCTGGCTTGACTTTGGATAACATCGAATCGCATTGAATTTGTGCATCAAGTTTCTGTCTTTTTTATTGAAAAAACATATGGGGGACCAGAGGACTACACAAGATTAAGCTCATAGTATAGTTGGCAATCATTTTTCCACTACTGATGCGCAGGCGCGTATTTTACGGCTTGGCGCCGACTCCAAAGTTGCCTGTTACCGATGAATTATTTTTTGTGAAGAGATTTTATTTTGAACTTTCGACCTGAATACCAGAAACTATAAAAACGAGGTCAACGGGAGATATGCCGATTGAAAGATTTAATTGATCTAAACTTTCCTCCCTCTGCCCTCGGACAGAGCATACGCTTAAAATTGCAGATAAAATTGTCCTCCCGCAGGGAATTTTCTTCTTTCTAAGTTATAAAGTTTATTAACTGATTTTCATATTTTTGGTTTCGCAGGATCCAAGCCGAATTAAAGAAATAACGTATACACGTCTTGCGGTAGTAGCCCGACTACTATCTACCCCATTTTTTGAGTTTCGTAGCCAAATGGCAAAAACGAACTCTTATAATTTCGTCATGTCCGTTTGACCGTATGTCACAGCCTTATAACTGACATCTTTCTGATTCGGATAACATTTTACAGGCAGGTGTCTTATGCTAATTTCCATTTAATTTTGTAATGAAATTGCAAAAATTAATAACAATTTAGGGTACCTGAGGGATGAAAATTTGTATTTGCGCGCACCCCATTGTGTGGGGTATCGCTGGATAGGTATTTAAATATACAATAATGGTACTTAAGAGACTTTTTCCCTTATGTGAACATTTCGCGAGATATGTAATGTTTCAAATTAAAAATGCTGTAGACATGACTTCCAAAATAAAAAGAGCATTATATAAATTGCTTTAGAAATACCGGAGATATGAGGTAACACACAGAAAAAATTCAGTTTAATTGAGAACCTCTTGTGCAATGTGTAGTATCCCTTAACCCCTATTACTCTAACCGACACGGCGATAGCTGCAGAGCCAATACTATTCCGGAGGTGATCATAGTTTCTTAGCACATATCAGATGCATCGCGCAGCTGTACGAATTTTCCCTCGAAATGATTCGACTAACAAATGTTTACTACATCCGACGTGCGTTCCAGGAAGACCAAAATGTCTGGCATTACATCTTCCAGTTGCAATGTGATCGATGATTCAAAAACCATATTTCGAAATATTTATCTACATTAAGGGGTTACGTGTAAAATCGATTTTTCCAAATTTCTGAGTACACGTAACCCCCTTTTGATGAATGCTTTGTTTGTGACTACAACGTTGTGATCCTAGAACCAGAGCCAGCGGGGAGTTTTGGCCGAAACAGCCCAGGAGCGAAATTCTTAATTCAGAATATGGTATGTACCTTGTATTGCAGTGCGTGAATACATAATTCTCCCTAAGTCGATGGGATATTACCGTGTATCTTGAATCTTTTAGGAACAAAAATATCTTTAACCACAAGATGCATAGGTAAGAGATTTGCGAAATTGTAGATACTTCCGAGGACAAGGCAATGTGGCCAATGATTTCACTCCCCGTGGGCTTAGTCATAAGATTGGCATCTTTGGCAAAACAAGCAAGCATCTTATTAGTCATGTGTTTTGCGTAAGGGGATTGGTATGCGACGATTATTTGCAGTTCTGAAAATTTTGAAAATATTAAACTGGGAATCATTCGCCTGGTATATTCTGATATCAATGGCTTTGTTTTCATTTTATATGAATTTTTTTGGAAATAAAGTTTAAAATAAAATGTTTATTTTTGTTATATCATTTAATGTGTCATCTATAAATGTATTATATAAATAATTGTTAAAGCGGTTTTAGCATCGTGTGCATAGATATTAACATTGCAAAATAATAGTTCGGCATTTTTTCAAACATTGCTGGACGGTCACTTTATAATATTCAGTACGACACTTACGTCATGGTGAATTACTTCATCAAAACTACAATTCTTCTGTTCCTTCCTTCATCACTTTTCGTGGCTTATTTTCATCTCATGTTTTTTTTAAATGCCAGATGAAGTCACAGTCATATGGAAATGTTTGTGATTTAATGCAGCACACTGTGAGTGCTTGAACTTGTGAAATGAGCGATGATTTTATATCCGGCTGATGTCCGCTTTAAAACAAATTCATATGTATGTATGTTCCTATAAATACTTAAAACTGAAGAGTTAAGAAACTTTTTAGAAGTGGAAGATAATCAAGAACTGTCAGCGCAACAACAACCGCAGCAATCTTGCACGCTTTCATTTGACAATCTTCCATTACTATTCCATTGGATTTGTTTACTGTGATATCCTTCGCGAGCTTTACTTTCGATTCCGGTACGGCCACGTTTAAACACAATTTTCCAGAAATAAGAAGGTTTCAACAGCACAGCACAAAATCCCCAAGAAATTCATTCATTTTGCATTTATCCGTTCATCAAATAAAAATGCCGTAGTGATAAACGTGGAATTTAATTTTATTTTTCATATTTGAGGTAAACGCGGTATGTTAAACGTTAACTCCTCGTGACCAAATCTTAATCAGAGGTCGTTTGAAGATACCCCGTAATCAATTGCGACACCATATAATTTTCAAATATTTTCAAACAATTTTCGAGAATTACTGATGAACTGACAAAGGCAAAACGTTAGCAGAAAAATCTCACGTACAATAATATAATTTAAAATGTTGACGTCAGCATTAATTGAGCAGTTGTGGTACGATGATGCGTTCAAGATTTCTTGTGTTATAACTTATTAAGTAAAAATGAAGAAGTAGAAAAATACTTTAAGTACAAAATAACAATGACTCCTAAATTCTACCGTCAATAGATACTGCGAATGTCGGTCGATAAATCGGGGCAAAATTCAAGAGATGGTGTCACCGTATCGAAATCATCGAAGCTCTCACATCTGACATACAGTCAAAGCTCCTTATTCACGATTTCGTTATTCGCTGATAAAAAAAAAATTGTGACAGCGTTCTGTACTCGTGGCTGAGAATTTCATTATTTGCGTAGCCGAAACCAACGATATTGTAATTTTTTGTATAGAAAATATGTAAATAACAAACCAATTACATACCTATTATATTTATTTACTATATATCAAAACGAACAGGAATATCCCCTTCCGCCGTTAGAATTGAATGAAATTCAAGAGTTGGAAGATCGTAAAATGAAGATATGACTGAATTGGATTTACAATTAAAGGAAATCTCCAATTTACTATTCCGTGCGGAACGTAACCACCGCGAGCGAATAAGGAGTTTTGACCGTACTTCAAATTATAAACAGGTTTGACACCCAGGCTGTAAATCACCATTGCAGTGCATTCATTTATTCTTATAATTAGTTAATATTAATTCTGCATCTTCGATTACCAGTTGTTACTTGGTTACTACTACATGGTTATTTTCTGCTGCCCTGTTGAGGTCACTCCGCCTGCTATGGCAATGAATGATAGAGGCTTTGCAATACTTGCGTAGGATTTCTAAGCCCTAGTTAATAATCTTTAAACGGTACTGAATGCACTCTAATCGGTCTTTTAAAAAAATATATAATACTAATAATATTTGAAATATTAAAAACCACAAGGCCTTGAACAAATTAAGTTAGTTTGAACTAGTGTGTGTTGCCTGGTACCCCAGTGTGGCAGCTAAGGATTAATATTTTACATGAATCCGTGGAGATGAGAAAGAGTGTGAATATCTTAGTTGAATATTAGTTAAATTAATTTTTATGTAGGGCGAAAAAATCCACAATAATTGAATCTGAAGTGTGTCGATCTCAACAGTAGGTAATTTAATTATTAGGGGGAATTTTCTTTCCCAAAAAGCCGGAATATTTTTGACGAGCACGTCCTGAGCGTGTCAAGCATTGATGAGTTTATGCTTCCACTTAAAAATTTCGTCATATAATTTCAACATAGAAATAGCACAAACAACGGCAACCAACTCATTGAAAACACGCAAAGTAATGCAAAGAATAATTGTAACCAATCAGTTTTTTCTCTTTTTTCGGGACTCTATCTGGCTTTTCCATAGTAATAAAGTTTTGTTTGAATATTTCTTTTAAAAAGTTTTTTTATATAATTAAAATCATCTTTTTTTCATTTAATAAATTAAAAATTTTTATTGAGCAAGTTGACGGTTCCACCATAATTTTGCGTATTTTGTTTTCATTTTTAACTGAACGTAATACTACTTGAATGCAGTTTAACATTGATTTACCGATTTCTGTAATTTATAATATTAATTTTTCGTATTTAGTTCGATGTACCTTATGAAGGAATTAATTAAGCAATTCTTTAATGAACGCTATCGATATTATTGAAGTTGAAGGTAACTTAGAATTGTGTTGAGTGTTTCTAGTATTCTTTTATTTAAAACTGAAAATAAGTAGTCAGCGATTGAATAGGAATACTTAAATAACACTTAATACTAAAAATAAACACGGATTTATAAATGTTGCAAAGTTATAGTTGATTAATTCCTCCGTTAGTTCATTGAGACGCTTGCATAATTATGTATGTACTCACTTGGAGTGTGGCTATGGTCGGAACAAGAATAATTGAGAAATGTTTATATTAGACAAAAAATGGCGGCTTGTTAAAACAAAAAAGAAATCTATATTTTTCAAATTTCGTTGTGTTTTTATAAGCACTCGTTTATTAAAATTAGTTGATTAGTTTTTGAGTTATCACGTGGAATAGTTTGAATGAAAGGATTTTTCAGGAAACGCGTTTAAAGTTTCAAGTACAGCACGCTGCGTGCGCTGGTCTTTAAACCCTCATAACTTTTCGAATTTTCAAGAGTTTTAAACATTTCTTGCGGGAAATTATTCAGAAATGATCATAGAAAAAAAATATAATATTTTGATAATTTTAATTGAGAATACCCCCTTAAAGTAAAGTGTAGTTTTTTTTACACATCTTCCTCATAAATTAAAATTATTGTTTTAATAATTATAATAAGAGATATGACGATATATGTAATGTGGACTCACAAATACCAATAATTTATGCGGTGTATAGAAACCTTCAGAAAGTGATGTTTTCAATGAGCAAGCCAGAACAGAAAAGTTAAAAAATGACGATAAAGTAAAATACTCAATAGAATCGTGCAATCAAAAGAAAAGAAGGAACTGAGTATGTTACGATTTATGTTTAGTTTTGAGACAATTGACATTTAAATGTTCAAGTTTAAGTGGTTAATTGAAAAGGCAAGATAAAATACATAAAATGGTAACCATTTTGCATTTATCCACTATAAACGTCTTTATAAATTTGAAAATTTTAAAGTTTGACACAATTATAAAAATGTAATTAAAATAATAGTCGAAAATAAAGTGAATTGAGTGAAATTGTTGTAAAAATAATATTTGTTTTCTTCTCATAATAAAAAAAAATGTTAGAACCCCCACGCCTACTTTACCCCGTATAAGTAAAACAATAAAACGACGTAATGGTGCTTAAACGAAATATTCCCTATTTATTAAAGCTATTATTTATTACCGATATTAAAGCCTTATCATGCCAACTGCCGGCTACGGTCACGATTGGTGGGGACGATAAGAATAAAAGCAGTTCAGCTCTTTATTATCAGGGAAAGGAAATGCGTGGACTCTGCTGATAAGATATAGACATAAAAAGCGGTATCTCATGAAGCTTGTTTGGATTGTCTTATCTTCCGACAACATTCCACATGGCTATTCATTTTCGGTACAGAAAATATATACATATGTAGACATAGTATGTTCTGAGCCATTAGTGTTGATACTAATTTTTATTATTTTATTTTGATTATTTATGGAACTAGTCTCCGTATGCATTCGTTGCTATGTGGTACCTATTCTGTAGGGACATACATATGTTTAGATTTTCGTAAATGACACCTTATAATTGTTTACAACTTGTAGTGCTCATAATAAGGTTTATATGTTTGAAAAATTGGTGAGCGAATTGATTTTCATATGAAATTATCTTTTGAATTCTGGTTTCAGCATAGGAGAAGACACACACGTCATGTTTAGAATTGAACAAGTAACTTGTTCGTGTAGAGATTTTATGTAGTAAAAGTAGGTAAATGCTTTCGTTTGGTATAAATGTTATTTTTGTTACTTTATATTATTTCATTGTTTATTGCATCAGGTTAGAACAATTACGTATACAACTAATAAAAATCATTAATTGTAACATAAAGCTTCAACTCACAATGTATGTTTATGAAAAGATTTATAGAATGTCGACAAACTCGTTTTTATCTTATATTTTTTTTCATGTTTCTAAAACGAGCCCATCTAGTTTATTTTACGTTTTTATAATCAACTTAAATATGAACCCCTAAATGCTGCGTTCATCGTTTATACCTGCAAAGTTCATCAAACGACTGTATAAAAAAACTAATGCGCGCTTCAGTTATAATGCCACGACAAAGCAATTCGATTCGGCATTCACAACAGGGTCTCCTAGGTAACGAAACGCTCAAGGCTTTTCAGGGTTCCGGCTTTTTGAACGCTCAGAATGGATTATATGCTGGAGCAAAAAGTGTGCATTCAACGCAACGGTCTGTTAAAAGTGGGAAAACCTGTTGGAACTTTGCCGTTCGGATTTGCTTTCGGCAGGTTTTATAGTTTATACGAGTAGACCCGTAATAAAACAGTCGACTGCACAAGGGCATGGCATTTTTCTGCTTCTTCTTTTTCTTTGCTTTGTACGCTTCGAAAGACAAATGCTTAACAAAAAAATAGGTAGGTACACTACATAAGTAACTCGGTACTTTTTTGGAACAGTAATGGAAAAAGTAGTTTAAAAAGTCTCTATTAATCTTATATTTTTATTTTGGAATAGGATGTGGTTGTGCTGATGAAGTACTGTGAGTATGTGCTTGGGTTAATTTTAGGTTAGGAGGAGTTTATACTTTATATATGAAAAAGTTTAATTGTTTTTAATATATTATATTTGAAAAATTATGAATTTTTTAAGGCGTTCACTTTAACCTAGCCTAATAAAGTCTTATTTTAAGGAGTGTACACCTACATAGGACTAAAAGGCTTGGGTTAGGTTTTTTTTTTTTTTTTTTGTTGAAGATATAGACGTTGAAATATGTTCATATTTGGTTTCTATTTTACCTACCCCGCTATGATATATTCACTTATATATATATACTTTAACCACTTCCGGGTGGTCGCGAAGTTGCAAAATCGTCTATTCTTTTGAAAAGAAATGGATGAAAGATCTAATTAAGCTCAACTAAATTTCCCGTTTGCCCCTGCGGACACAGCACACGTGTCAAGTTACAGTTAAAATATATCCTCCCGCTAGGAATTCTCTTGTGGTAAGTAAGGTTTAAAGTTGATTAACTTATTTTTATGTTTCTGGGTACGCAGAACCCGATTTCGGTTATCAAGCCGAATTCTTACGTTATACACAATTTTAATATTTAAAGAAATAACTGATTCACGTCTTGTGGTAGTAGCCCGAATACTACCTACCCCATTTTGTTGTTGTAAAATCGCCCCTTGGAAAATAATCGTTTGCCACCTCATTACTGACACAGCATACAGCTCAAACTTCGGTACGTAGAATGTTGTTTGTGGAACATGCTCTGCTCTGCCATAGACATTCGTTTGCTTCTAAAACACCAGTTTTTCCTTCTATTTTCCCTATGTAGGTATATGTACTTATGGAATAATGCCGAAGTGCTTTTTTCATTCTATGGCAGTTCAATTCCACCATGTGCTTAAAAAGCTATGTAATTTTGGTTGGAATTGCCTGTCTATTTTCAGCTTCAATGAATTTGAATGAAAATGGATAAGTAAGGATTTTCGGGGTCACTAATTGATAATAATTTATCGAGTTCTTGTCCAAATACCAAACAAGTGCCTCATGTGAAATTTAGACCTTTTACTAAAAATACTGAGAGAACATTCCCCTATTACATATTCATATATTCAGGTATAGATAGTCTGGCCTGTCGGCAAGAGCGACAGCTGCTGTTCAACAAGAGCCTTCAAGTATGTTAACGCAAACAACATCCCCTTTTTTTTGTAGGATGTTATACGAAATTTTTCACACATACGGTACATGACGCTATTAAGTAGCGTCACATGGTAGTCTGTCTGGAAGTAACTAGAACAACTCTAAAATTTCTTTTGATGTAAATAAGAAAGACTTTAATGCAAAAACTATGTACGAGTATGTTTGTTCCGAAGATTGCATAAACGTAAGTTGCTTAATATTGGCTTCTTGTAACCGTTTTATTTCTATGGGCGCGATAAAGGAAGCCAATTTTGAAGGACAACTGGGATTACAGCATATTAATGCATTTTTACAATTTCAGTAGTTTTTTTTGTTCACGAGCGAATCTGTCGTGCAGAACCCAAATTGGATGTACCTGTCGTTGCATTCATGTTAAAAAGTTCTTACGTTACCATATCAATAAAAAAGAAGGTAATTCCCATTTCAGTCTCGGATTGGAATTGTTCTCGTGTGCACTAGGGTCTACGGCAATTCAACATTTTCTTATCGGTTCCTCTCCAATGCTTTTGTTTCTGAATCGTGTGACATAAAATCGAAATCCGGGAAAATACCTTATATCTACATATTTATCTTATATCTTATACTCTCAGAGCATGGAGTTCATTTCGTGGTGGAGCAACGCTGGGAAAATATATCCTTGGGGAAAATGCCTGATATATTGCACATGTGGATTGTAGCGCTATTATTTTTTTAGTGTGTTTATTCTACAGAATGTTTTTTTTTAACCTCGACTAAATGTAATGATATAAATTTGTTTCGAATGTTGGTGTTTCTCTATAGCCTATGGTCTCGTAGGTTTTGAGTGTTTTTTATTATTATATTTTGTCCAAACCTTATATGCTGTAAAATCGAGTGATGTTTTTTTTACCTAAAATATTCCTTATTTCATTTGTTTCTGTCCTGCAACTTATTTAAGTAAAATTAGTGAAATCATTTTTATTTCGTTATTAGTAGTTGATAATTAACCCTTAGGCACTAATTTATAATACCAATGTTCGCATGTGCTATAAAATAGTAACCCATATTACAAAAAGACGTAAATATTTTATAGAATGGCAAGCGCTTTTTTTTGGTGCCATTAATTAAACAAATAAAGTAAAATATTTCACAAATATCCGGAGGTAATAAAATCCTGTTTTAAGTGAGTTGTAGGAAAGCACGATTGTGAATATGTATTAGCGTAAATAAAATAAAACAGAGACCTTGAATTAAGAATGTCTCACGTTTGTGTTCGAAATTGTGTCATAGAAACAACAAAAGTTTGATCTTAAATAAAATAATGGAATGTTTTTTTTTTGATTATAATTTTTAACTCTGAATAGTTTACTTCTGAAACGATACCATAACGAATATGATTTAAAATCGATTCGAGTGTTCAGTTCCACTCGCTGGAATTGCCTTAACACACGCGTCGTTGTCGAGTTTTTCGATCTTGGTTTCGTTGTTCGATTTCAGGAATTTTGGCTCCATTTCTGCGCGTATATTGAGTTCTTTTGGATATTCCATGCAAACGTAGAGCAAATGGTGCGCACATTTTAATTTTCTTCAAATCTTCCGCCAATTTGCGATGTAGCCATAATTCTCGTATTCGTATTACCATCAATTTCCAATATTTTACTCATTTTTCCGGTGAGTTCGAACTGATTTGTATACATCGAAATGAACGTCCAGATTTTCTTGGCACTTCTTACTAAATCACTTGTGTCATTCATATAGTCTTTCACGAAATAGATAAACACTTTGCAACATTTGGAGCGCTTCCGATGTAAAAATCACGGCTTGTTGCTCCATACGGTTACATTTACTAACAACTCCAAGTTCATATCAAGAACACATTTACACCAACACTCGTCACTTCTGACAGGTTTATGGGATTGTCACAAAACTTCGAGAGATATTAGATAATTAAAATATCTCTTCAACGTCAACATACTCCAACAGATGGTGCTAGTTGTTGTTCAGTCGCTTTCCCTCCGACATACGCTGTATGTAATTCAAGTCTAATGACTGGTAAGGCCAAATAATTTGTATCTTTTAATTTTACATTTATTCACACATACTGTTTATATAGCTGAGAAGAATACTTCGGATCATTGGCATGTTGAAACAATGTTGTTCTGACTTATCCACTTCAGCTGATCTGATAAGAAAATGTTCCTACTTTTTTCGAATCGAAACTTTAAAAAACTGGACACCACATTCTATAGTCTCGTTTCCCTCTGTCTATTTCCGCGTCCATTTCTGTATTCCCTAAAAGATTCTAATTAAGCATTTTTTTCCGCGTTGATGATTTGTGTGGGTGTCATGTGGGTTTTTATTTTCAAATACGTTTATTTTACCTTTCGCATTCTTTCACATTCAAATTTTCAATCTTAGGGCATCGTCTTCAGTCAATATTTAGCAACATTTTTAATCAGCGTATACATACATTTATTATTTCCATGAAGAACACTCGGTAAATTGGTGATGTTAAATGGATAAAGTAGACAATAGTTTTTCCGACTTCTTCGGCCTTTTTTAATTGAGGATTAACTAACAATAAGCCGTGCTAAACGTGAAAAATAGTAGTCGGTTGGGGGTAGGTCTATAGGGAATAAGTCAAATGAGAAAGCACGTCCCCACCGAACGTATGCATATAGTAAGTAGTTCAATGTGTGGATATTCGTTGTCATGTTTCAGTGTGTGTTTCAAAGTCTGTCCAATTTCATTACTTATAGATTGAAGTTGCCGTACAAAAAAAATTTTTTTTTTACCATGATGGTTTTTTTTTTAATGCTGATGATTCACCAAGGTTAATCCACATTTTTTGCATCAACCTATCTTCATCACTAGTTAATGTTTTGTACAAAAAGACCCTCCTTTTGTACGTGCACAACAGGTCATAGTCATGTTATAGTGTCTGTTTTTTAATGCAGAGAGAACACAAAGAAATCCAAGCGAACTGGCCAGCATATTGAATTTCCCCCGGTTTTTGCGAGGGAACGAAAATCATTTATCGTTCTTATCCATGTACTTCAGTCAGATCTGACGGCGAAATTTATTTGATTGATTTTTCTACCCGGGAACCCCTGGAGCCACTTTTTTCACAGCACTCCTCTAGGACCGCAAAAATCATTTCCTTGGCCTCGGATCCTTGTCTTTTTTTTTATCTGGAACCTAACAAGTATGTCCGGCATGATGTTTATTGGACAACATCGTGTACACTAGACGGATTGTAGGTCCTTTTTGAAATTTGTGAAGGGTCTTTCAATAAGGACACTCGTCAACAAGTTTTGTGTGAGATATCCATTCCATTTTTATTTTATTTGAAAGAATATTTTATGGCATTAAGTATGGAATATAACGTCATTCAAATATCAGCCGCCGCGGCTTTGCTTGGTGGTACGTGCTGGTGCTCGTGTATCTCGTATGGATTGGTATCGCCCCAAATTCGACAATTTTACTAGATCACATATCCATTCATCCAAAAAAGAGGTTTTGTCTCTAAAGATAATTTCTCGTTTCTTAAACGGAGGACTGATTTTGATAATAAAATGTGATGATTTGCACACGTTCTTCAACACTATAACCTTCCATGGTGATTTGCCTCACATTATTGAACAATTTACAATAAATTTGACAGATGCTGCTTTAACAACATGGCCGCTATAACCTAAAAATTTCGAGTGTCCATATTGAAAGACCATTTATAAGCCCAACGCGATGGGATGAAGAGCTGCGTTTGAACCTGTTTTTTAAATTTAATATAGGGGACTAGAATAAGTTTTACACTTAACATTTTAATTAACAGATAAAAATACACATAATCTGCCTGGACGGGTATTTACCAAATATTTTGTCGTTTTCAATATTCTCCTTGTACATACATATGTATCTATTTAAAAAAATGAATTTTTGAACTTAGAAACAAAATACTCGTACATATTTGGAAAACATCACATTCTAAAAATCTAGTGCATATTGCATACATAAGTAAGTTTAACACATGCCTACGTCTTTACTGCACTTCTTAGATAAGAAGAGCTAAAACCTCAGCTTTCTCTATGTCTTTAACTTTAACCGCTATTATGTACTGTGATCTTTTGAGCGGGTGCTAGTCAATTGATGACTTTCTAAATAAAAAAAAAACTGGGTGTTCATTTTTCCTCTTTTTTCTCCCGTGGACCTTGAACTCGGTTTTTCTTAACCCATTTCAATACATACAAAATCGCCTTCTGGCAGAAATCTTTTCGAACACGCAAAGTAGAATCTCGCAGTTTGTCGTTACGCTAGTTGGTTTTACTGAAATACTTGACGTCAAATAGTTATATTATTGTACATCCAGAACGACATGTGATCTGCCTTAGCAAGGTGTGGATGGTGTTTGTTCTCTTTAACGTCACGCCTGACTTAATGTATTTCGTACATACTTTGAATATTGATATTGACTCTTAGCAAGTGCACAGCAAGTAGCTGCTTTGTAGGCGACGAAAAAATAACTGCGGCGCATTTTTAGAACTTTGTTTTGCCTTCTACTGTAAATTAAAATTTTGAAGTCGTTGTTGTGGGGAAGGGGAGAATGTTGTCTTAACAAAGAACAAATATTAATTGAGCTGCTCGCTATTTTGCTGTGATGCTTCTGATTACACTCACTTGAATAAATAAGACCATAAGAAAGTAATTATGGTATTTCTGGATGTATCTTCTACGAGTTTATTTAAACAGCAGTATTTCTACGTGGGGTAAGCGTCTCAATGATGAGATGAGTAAGACTGACCATGAGTCATTTAAGTGCGCATCTTTTCAGAATTTTTGGTTTGTCGTCGACGTTAAAGTTTATTATTTGAATTTGTTCTCAATTGGTCCATTTTTGTAATAGGTACTTAATACGGAATTAACCGTCGAACCTTACAAACCTCAGCATTTCTTCAATTGCTAATTCCAACATTTTATTATTTTTCTCCTTTCTATTTCGCAAATCGTCTGCAAAGGGTACAATAGGACCCCTTTTGAAAGGAATTATTTCTACGTGTGTTGTAGCTTGCGCATTTACATATTTTTGAGCTCTTGAGAATTCATAACTAAAAGACAAGTCTAGACTTTCGTAGCATTCCTTTCTTAATGTACCGAAATGGGAAGATCGAAAAGAGTATTCGATATTGAAAAGGTGAATTGCCATGAAATTCCAACGTTAACAACAGTCCCTCAATAATATGCTGATTGTAGCTGCTGACCTCGTGCCCTGTGCAACCTTCTATCTAATTGAAACTTAATGAAACAGGTTCACTGGAGAGCCTGAGGCATTAATCGCTTTATTTGGTTTCTTTGGAATGAAACAAATTTATACATTGTGTTTTTACAAGCACAATTTTTTTTTATTCGCTTTCGCTTCCAATTCGAGTCGTGAATGAACTAAGGGAAAATTGTATTCCGGAATCACAGGTCACATTGACGTAGTCTGCGGCTTTTATATTATGATTCAATTTGTGTGAATAGGCCGACCTTATCGATTTTAAAGTGGAGACTTTCAAACGACCTTCAGCTGTTTTTAAGCAAGGTGCTTGCTTATTTATAATACATTTACGTGCAACGGTGGAGCTTTGTTTTAGTTAATAAAATTAATCAATTGCAAGAATAATAGGTACTCTTAGCGTTGCCACTCAAGACGGGACTAAAAGAAAGTCGCATTAGTAAATAAACACATGTAAATTATCAGCCAAGCCGCTATAGGGGTTGTTGTATCTTGTTTGTTTTTTAATACTCGCATGATTGGAACCACATTTTTGAAATTAAATTGAATAAAAAAAAAATGTTGATTGCTTGTTGTTGAGTTTTAAATTATAGTAATCTATTTGCGTGGTTAAATGTTTGATTGTGATTATTCGAGTTTCGAAATTGGAATTTCAAACAGTCTGTAAAGCAAATTTTGAGCACATTCCTTAAAGTAATGGTAAACCTTCCGATTTGAGCGAATCTACATATGTATTATCTATGTATATGGCTGCCTCTGCTGGTTCGGTACATTTTTGATGGTTTGGGCACTGTTTCAGGAATAGCTATTGATCAAGCTTACTTAAGTGTCTGAATCCTTTCTGGATTGTCAGCATAATATTAATCTTAAATTAAAATTCCAACGGCGTCAAATCGTCACTGCGGGGTGGTTATGACATATCTTTAAAATTGATGATTAAACGAGAACTGAACATGTGTGGTACGTAGCGCCATCTTGTTGAAATCAAAGCCCAAGTCCAAGCCTCAATTCCTGGCCACAAAAATTGATTATCCTGCGTCTGTAGCACTCTCCGTTGACTATAACGTTGTTGTCATTTACATCTTCGAAGAAAAATGAGACAATAATGCTGAGCGCACAGAATGATACAAGGATAAGTCCGTTTCGCCAAGCTGTCAAAGTTGAGCTTACCATATACTATGATTACAATGAACCGGAACGGATCGTTGTTAGAGTGAAAGATTGACCATCTTTTAACTTTGTTGGAACGCATAACCTCACAATTCATTATACCAGTGATGGGCCGCGAGACAGTGGGAAATGATGTCGAATTATACGATAGAACACAAAATATTACATGAACATTAAACTAAAAGACAAGATTTGGCGACATTTAAACGAGAAATTGTGAATTATGTTATTCGTTAGGTCTGGTCGGATCGGACATATCAAAACGGATTGGGCCGAAACGGACCGAACCGGCTGTTACGTGATCGGGCCTTAAATCTATTCATTTCAAACTGCAGAGATATGATACTGTGTTTCTGCCAATTTTTTGACCGCGAAAGAGCTGCCTGTGTCAAAATAGTATGTAAGTAAATAAGGCAAATTATTGACGCTTGTAGATTTGTTTGCTTGTGAACATTTATTCATTACCATTATATTTAGTTATTGCTTTGCATGTCGTTCCATGATGACTTTCTACAATTTTTCGATGTTATTAGGCGCAGCTTGCTTGATATCTTTCCATAGAAAATTTGTGGGATGTAAGTGAAACGACTATGGCCAGTGTATGTAAATCTCCAAGGACCTAATAGCTCAGTGGTAAGAACGCTGTGCTATCACCTCGGGGTCCCTGGTTCGAGCTTGGCTCGGATCATAATTGAGGTGCACTTTTCCTGATAGCATTAGATGGTAGTCCCATCAGTCAGGATAGCTACAGCAGACTAATCACCCAGCATATTGAACATGCACGATTAAAGGAACTGAAGCAAAGCGTCGAAGTGGAGTGAAATATATATATAAATCTACAGTGCAAAATTCTGCAAAGTGCTACTTTTTCTGTATCAGGCAGTTTGCAGCCATTAATAGAATTCAAGAAAGAAAATATTTCAACTTAGAATTACATCATGAAAAAAATTCTCAAGTGCCTATTGATACACAAGGGCACCTTCCTTGATCGTCGGCCCTTAACATTGAATTCAATCAACCTTCTACGGATTGTTGACGTGTTAATTTGTTTGGCTGCAAAAATGATGACATGATTTATTTGAGCATTCTCAGGTGATTTTTATAGGCGATGAAAATCGATCTGTACCTACACATTTTTCTAAAATTCTGCAGAACATTCAAATATAAATTCACGAAATTTGCATTCAAATCAATTTTTTGTGTGAAAAACATGAAAATATTTTTGTACGAAAAAAATTGTATTAATTTTGTCTGAGCGCCCTTATTGTTATAAACGGCCATGTGTTGCATGCGGTAATATCTATTTGTTGTATACATTTATCTTGGTCAGGTGGGAGCAGGTGAGGAATTCAGTGGAATTCAAAGGGACTCAAATTACTGCTTATTGATGAAGTGAAGAAGTGCAATTATGCAATATGTATGTTACGTGCAGGTGTTTGAGTGCTGGATTTGTGTTTTTTTTGCGTGCCAATGTTGCATTTTAAGGGGAATTTTATAATTTAATGATCATAATTGAGAATAGGTTATGAATAATTAATAAGTTTTATTGCATACCCGCGCTGAAAAGCACTCTTTTTGGGCCTGTCGCGAGGGGGCCGAAACCATCAATTCCTCATTGATCACGAAGTCGATGTGGGAATATTATGCTCCCACTAGTGCAGTTCAGTTTTCCATCAAAAAGTGCTCTTCAGCCTGCGGTATTCCAATAAAATAGTATGTGCATTTCGTGGGAGATCGAGATTCCTAACTCGCATGATGCTCGTTGGGAATCTCGTGTGTCTCCCAATCAATGCACAATTTACTATTCTACTACTATTCTTTCATTCATCAATTTCCTTATTCCTTTAGTTTTCCAAATGGTATCATCATCCATCCATTACATTTCCGACGAAAAAGTAGTTCCACATGTTGGATTATCTCACAAGACCATAATATTATGGCCTCGCCACAGTCTTTGCCCTGGCGCCACACGAAACCACGGATAGGTGTCTCCTCACTATTTGACCATATGGTGTCATAACTCTCACAACGTTTGTAAAATGTGCCCATATGGTCTTGCAGCAGTTTCTGATAAGTTAGATGTTTGTGAGAATTATAAAGAAAACAACATGTGTTTTGCATCAGCATAAAATTCTAATTACATTGCATAGTGCCTGGTTATGAAAGGTAAAGCTGGCAAAGTTTGAATGCTGTGTAATTGCTCGTAATTGGCCGTTATGTTACGAAACGGAGAAGTAAGATAAATAAATTTAAATGCGGTTGGAGCACATAATCTGTAAATCTCATTAAGTTGCCGTTTTAGTGAGAACTATTTGTCTAAACAAATAGATCAGAAAGTCTGGCAAAAATGCAGCTAGGAATATTTATTTTGGTAAAAAAAACATTTTATTTTTCAACGTAAAGCCCTAGCCCTATTCTAGAATGAATTGAGACCAACCATAGATCACAAGAAGTCACAACTGTGTTGTGGCTAAATATCTTGTGATTTTGATAGTGATTTAAGTAAGCATCACTAAACATCATGCTGGGTGCCTAAACACTAGAAGCTGTTGACTACCAATCAAAATCACAAGATCACCAGATGTTACAGTCCAGAAAAACCTTGCAAAAAACGTCATTTGCTGCAACAGAGACGAGCTACACACAAGCTTTTTGGGGTGCTGAATCGATTGCGATAGGAATTTTCCATGCAAAAAATAATTTTGTTCATTATTTTCACCCGGTTATTCGCGGAAAACGCGTTTTGGGGGTGGTTTGTGGCTAATAAAGGTGTTTTCTGATTCTCAGGGTACGGCAGGTTAGGGCATGTCTTAATCGATTCAGCGCCCCAAAAGCTTAGACAATATCCTAAATATTTTGTTATTGCCTTTCATATTATACCCCACTAGGGGAAAATACCGCTTTCACTGGTTTACCCCCTTAAAAATGACCCAAGAATATTGATAGTTATAAAATCTCAAGTTTCTAGTGTAGGAACATAAGAATTCAAACGCTGCTACATATTGACACCACTTTTTGCCTAAAGTGTTCTATTTTGTTTTTTTTCGGTACGGAACACTAAAAAAACAAATTAGTAGTTCATAATGAAGCCATGATGGAACCACAGCGACCACTTCCAACTAGTGTGAAAGGTCCCTGATGGTGCAGAAAAATAAAAATTTAATGAAAAATATTATTTGCTGATAAGGAAAGTTTGTTTGCCACACTGTGGCCGAAAATAGTCGCGTGTAAAAGGGCCTCCGCTAGATGGATGGATCCAGCGGGCGATACGTAGTAGACAACAATGATGTTTTTGTAGTTAGAACAACCATGTGTGCTCAGTGAATACCAATTCTTGTTTTTCTTTAACTCACGACGTCTGAGAAAACGAACTTTTAAAAGCCAGCTGATAATGTGTCCTAGTTATTTTCCAGAACAATCCATTCAATGCATTTTAATGAAGATACTTTTAGAACATCCAACTTTAACCGGCTCTACTCGGATTCTTTTACAGATTCTTATTTGACTCCATAGAGAAAAGTTTATAAAATATGAAGGAATTATTTCTCCAACTATTCTTTAGTTTTTACGGGATGGTGGGGGTGATAAAAATTATGAATTATTGTTTCAAAAAGTAAAACGTACAAACTTTCAAATAGTACACATATCGCGGAGAAACAACGATGTGAAAATGAAATGTTTAAATTTTTTAGGTAATCCATCAAAAAAGTAGGTGGCAGCACATTCTCTTATTTATTTTTATTAGCAGTTTTATGTTCCTAAGTTTTGTTTGATATCATGAAGAAACTGTCAACAGTTCAATTTTTTCACCTTTGGTTATCAACTGATATATGAAAAGTAGTAAACTATTATTGTAAGTATTTTTATTAAAATTATGTCTTGAATATCAAATTTTTTTAAAAATCCTTCTCACAAATCAGCTTTCATCATCGGTAGCGTGTACGTGGTTAGCGTACACGACCATTAATTCAGAGGTTTCAGACACCGCCGTGAGCTCAATTCCCACTTTTATCTTTGTTCTGCAGTTTCTCACGCTTAGTGTGAAGCGATCATCAACTCAACCGGCTGATTCACCTCACTGCGCGTAGTACAAAGATTCCTCTACCACTCTTTCTTCCTGCTTCGTTTCCGGCCGAGCAGTTTTTATAGCAAGGCAGGGTACAGCTATCATAAAAAAGCGTATTAATTCATTCTGACTCGGAACAAAAATGTCAAAAATTATTCGGTGATTAAAATTCAACCTTGTTGTTATATAAATGTTAGTAATGTGGTTAAAAAATTAATTTCCTTTATACCTCCAATAGTCAATTTGAATTTAGGAATCAAAAACTAAAAACGTTCGCTTTAATATTGTTAGTTCCGTATTTAAAAAAGGTTAGGGAAAAAAACGTAACGTTTGAAATTATATTCACTTCAAATTCCTATGTCCACTTAACTAGAGTGAAGTAATCTTCTACACAGGATTTCAATTCATTATCTCTTTTCTTCACGATACTCGTTCGTGTTATAATTTTACCTTGGTCGAAATAAAAAAAAAAAGAAGCAATTCTCAAGGCACCTGAGTTCATGAATCATCTGTTGAATTGGGCAGATGAAAAATTCAAGCAGCCAGACAGCGAACATCTGCTGCTTTGCAGTGCAGTGTACAGCCTGTAGAGCAGAATAGCGCTCAAAATTGAGTCACTCACTCATCCGAAGCTGTTTTCTTTACTTTTTATCTACTTTCTTGATTGGGAAGACAAAATACAATGTATTTCTATGCACATCCATAATACATGTCCCAATTTATCATCTCTTGTGTTGGGCAAGAGGGAATCGAAATACAGTAATCGTCTGCAAAAGTTATAACTACTGTTGCCTCTGATTCAGAAATACCACTTATGCCATTATACTATAGCTGAAATATATAATTACATGCTTGATTGCTTGCTTTCATGGGAGTTACATATATGGGGGGGAATAGCTTGCATAAAGACAGATGAATTTTCTCATTAGATGCCCATAAATAGATAATTCAGCATATTTCGTTCTTCGATAAGTAGGAAATTCGAGATTTTCGGAAACGGGTTTTCCAAAATTCCAAGGCTGTAAACTAACTAAAGGTAGGCGATCATAAAACTTCCACATTCTCTAAACAACCTTTTCCTTTTTACCTGTGGGTCGGACAAAGCATTATCTTATTACAGCCCCTGCCTTAACTGGAATTTCGGGTTATGCTCCTTTTTGTTTGCCTTCCCTACCTACCTGTTTTAAACGTCAGATGTATACTGTATAGGTTTAGTGATAAAGTACGGTGGATTTACTTTATGTGCATGTTTTGTCAGTCCCTACGTGGATGTTAGGTATTTTCATGTTTCCGCTGCTTTGATTTGCATGCTAAATTCTTGTCGGATGTTTTGATGCTGCGACTGTTTTTAATATTATAACGATACCAATCTACATGTGGGATATTTTTGAATTAATTATTTTATTGTTTATTTTTATAAATATTTACAGCGGAAAAAGGAAAGGAATATTTTGTTAAATTAAATTTCGTCTTTATAATCTTTATATAAACTGTGTGTTTTTTTCTTAAACCAGAGACATAATAAGATAATATAATATAAAAAAATAATAAGTTCATAAGCTAAAAATTTAGGATACCATACAAAATGATAGGATTTTGGACTTCACTGAAAGTGTCTGGATTTTTGATATTTTCAAAAGTTTTCATGGGCAGAATACGGAAAAATGGCGGATTTCTGAGATAGGCGCCCCAAAAGCTCACTCCATCACCATCCTTCCGGCAGAGAGATAAACATATTATGATTAATAGAGGTGTGTGTGTTGTGAAAAGTTCTGCTTCTTGCAAACATTTCCATTAGACGCACATTCACATACCTATTTGCTTTTACATGAATTTTAGGGAAACAATTCTCTGCAATAACATTCAAAAGAGAACCCATAGAAAAATAAAATAGCCATTTTAAGACGTGAAGTGGCCAACAATCCTCCTTTAGAATCTGCCGATGCTACTCGCAACCCATACAAAATATCAATTAATTGAATACTGAAATCAGTATAATATTAGACGAGGATCCGCATTGCATTCATGTAAATGTATTGCGGCGTGCCTCAGGACATTTATTTATGTTTCCTTTGCAACGCACACATGAACATGTACGAATATATTTTGATTTTTACTAAAATTCCAATTTAAATAGCCAATGTTCACTACTTTCGACGCATGACGAGTATACTCGTCCTCAAAATATTATCATTTCTCTATGACGAGTATGCTCGTCAATCATAGTAATTCGCCAGTGGTTGCGAGGGGCATAAAAATATCCCAGAAGAAAACCACCCTTTGATACCATTATATCCCAGATTACAACAGTTTTAGAATATTCGTCGGGGCAGCTGTGTATTTGTGGCACCATGAGTAGACTCATTGGTGTAACTAATCCTAAAATACCCGAAGGCAATAAAGTTTTGTCTTAATTTAGGACACAATCGAATCCCCCATGGGGTTATTAAAAAATTGCAGAAAGGTCGCTTTGAGATGAAGTGGACTAATGAAATTCTGTTAGCTCGTCTAAACATTTTAAGTACTTACTAATGGAACCCAGCAATGAATAACGTGGTATACATTTTTGTTAACTGTGTTTTTTATATTTATTTTGGTTACCGATTCTCACACCGAATTTCACAAAGTATTAATTTCTTGTTCTGGTTTAGTGCTGTTAAACTTTTAGATAAGAATGTTGTGCTTACAATTTGTTGGATTGGATAATTTCATGACTAATTGTAGCGTACAAATATATTTATTATAGAAAAACACAGTATTCATTATCTGCGCTATATTTCCCAGCTGCATCAGCCATTAGGATTTTATTCCGAAAGTTTTGTTTGTTCACCCCGTCGATCGGAGTGCTTTTCAAGTTTTGCCAGTAACAACGTTGCTTCGAGTTCTAAGCGTCGATCTGACCCAGATACATAATTATGCACAAAAACGATGCCATGGAACACTGCAAGGCTGCGACTGGCATACGAGTATATTCCTTTCTATTTTTAAGTCGTCTTGTCTTCGTGTCGTCTGCACTCACCAGTTGTGAAGTTTTGAAATCTAATCGGCGATGGATCTTTTTTTACGTCAATTATTCCCGACTGAAAGAAGAAACATCGCAATATGATCGCCAGGAAGCTCAAATAATGAATTCTTCTGTGCTTTCGGGCAGAGAGCTGCCCAAAGAGCTAATACGAAAGACAAACAGCACATCTATAAACCCCAAGGAAAGAATCCATTATTTTTTTTTCCTTTTGATCATTTTTTCCATCAACTAAAACGAATATGTTGGGAAGAAAGATTATTCTTGGTCTCTCCCCTCCTAATTCTGATGGAGAAAAAAAACTTCCTCCTATTCGTTCCCAACCTGCTGCTTACGAGTACAAGTAGGGAAACTTCTTCAGAAAATCAATTCTGCTTGTAGCCGGGCAGCAACAAGAAAACGAGATCTTCAGAACCCTCGTCGTCGTACCAATTCTGATTTTCATTCCCAGCTGCAAATCCACTGGATTTATGGGGGACTGTGTGAGTGCGGGCTTTGTGAAATCCTACGGGTATACACAAACACAATAAGTTAAGGATTAAGAAGAGGTTCTTGATGATAAAGAGGCAACGTCCGACCACCCTGCTGACATTAAGTTCTTCTGGGTCGAGACTGGCTATTTGTAGGTATATCGGGTATGGAATTGTCGAGTGCTAAAGATGTCCACGGTCTTTGGTTTCGGAGATTCTCGCTTCCTCTGCTGTTTTACCTTTAACCATTTTCAGCTCGAGAAAACGCTCATGTCCATTTTAAACTGAACTTTTTATTAACGCAAACGAAAAAGAGCAGTGAGCAGCTTAATCGTGCGTCATAATAGGCAAGCTCCTCGCGTTTGAGGTGCCTAAGCAGTTCGCCGGGCCCGACAGCACCCATAGTCTTAGAAATTTATTAACTCGCCTCCAAGGCTACCCGGCCTAAGTCTAAATTGGTCTTGGCAAGATAAATCAATTCCGAAGTACTAAAGGAGCCGAGAAATCGGTTTTAGCGCAAGATTTTCTGATGTGCTTTATATTTGGCGTAGAGAATAATGGTTCGCCCGTCTTTCGTGTTCGTATGCCCCTGTTCCTCGCTCTCCGCCATCTATCGCGTTGCCATAGGAAAGTTTTATGTATACATAAAGTTTATTTTATACAACACCGACTGTGCTACAGTGTTGCGCGCAAAGACACTTGAGAAGCATTATGGCAGCGTATATAAATGGAGAAGTGGACAGAATGGTGTAGAAACTCTGCACGAAATGGCTCTTTTATGGAACGGGAGATGTTGAAATACCGAAAGCAGCTGAAACTCTTATTCGAGTGATGACTGCTGTATATTTTTTAGGAGTATTTAAGGGAAATGTACCCGTAACGAATGGATTTGGTAACAAAGACGCTTCGGGCAAATTAACGGTTGAACAGGTTTTTGAAATTGTTGAAATAATGATCGTCATGCCTTTGATCCACAGTCATGTCATGTTCTGCCTATTGTACCGTGCACGAATAACTCGAACAGTTAACTAGAACATCGTTAATGATCTCTTCAATCCAAAATGGCAGCTTTCCGTTTTCGAATATTTATGGAAACAGACTATTAAACTTTTAACATTTGTTTCCACACGCTGTTACGGCGAGAAAAGTTATTATCCACCTTTTAAGAAGCGGTAAGCCATTAAATCGTCTACGGTTTATTGTCGGCAGTTAATGTTTTACAATTGTGTGTTAAAGTAATGCAAACAAGATACTTAACAATTCCTACCTTCCAGGGATTTCAATATTGGGAATACACTTTAAGCTTTTAGTGCTCGTGTTTTGTTGTTGGCTTTATCTTAACCGGCTCCACTCTAATTTGATAGCCAATTTCCCAAGTTGTATCAATGGCTTAAATTATCATTGTAAACTGTAAATTAATATTTAGGGTTGAAGCTTTCCAAAGCCATTAGCTAGATATTTATACACTCCCCAGGTAATTTAAAATGCATACCGGAAATTATTCATTTTGTCATCCTGTGCTTGAGTCTTATTATGGAAATACGACTTTCGTCTTGCCTTTTATAAATTAATGGAGTATTATTTGCGTCTAAGCAATTTGCTTACGTAATTCAATGGTAGCGATCCAATCAAAAAAAGCACACATAATTCTTTTGAGTTTTCGTAACAAGCCATTCATCTTTGGATTTCTCATCAGCATGATTAGAACTATTTATTTGTGGGTAACGAGTCTCTCGATCAAGATTACTGATTTGCTTTAAACAATTAATGGGTAGTAATATTACAATTTAAAGAAAGATCACAAAATAGTTTAACTATAATATATTTCGGAAGACGGGCTTAATAGTGCTGTTCCTAATTTTGATAGCTCGGAAGAAAATAATTAATCTATCTGTTGTTTAAAATTCTTTTACTTTTTGTTGAATCTCTCGACGTAGCAAGACCAATACTACGTGCATATATTGTTATCTAACCAGTGGCGTACCTAGAACATTTTACGTCTGGGCCGAGGAACCATTTTCTAAACCAGTTAAGTTTTTTTTTTCAAGTCGTAAAAGAAATAATAAATGCTAATATCGATCGCCTTGCAATACAAATAAGAAAGAATTTCTTTTTAGCGCCACTAATATTTTTTATTGACAAAAGTATTAAGTCAATTAATGGCAATGTGACTTTGTTATCTTTGATAGTTGTTATTAATTTGTATTCCTTTTTTGTTCCGTGGTTACTAGTAACCTCAATAGCGGTGTCATGTCCGTCCATCCATACATTCATCCGTCTGTCTATCCATCCATTTATGCGTCCGTTTGTCTCCGGGTGTCACAGGCTTGTACTTCCTACATTTTACCACTGTTTGTAATGAAACTTCACAAGAAGGCATCTTTAGTGAGTCTTAAGGCAGGAATTAAAAAAAAAAATATTTTTTTAGTGTACCTCCCCATACATAGAAAGTGGGGCAAGCTGTCTCTAGGTGTCGTGAAATCTTATAAGTTGATTTTAACTCACTTCCCGATGTCTGATTGAGTTGAAACTTTGCATACATATTTAAATCCGATAACAATGTATAATGCCATTATGGTACCACTGAGCCGGAAAGAGCTTATTGGAACCTTCAGAGCCGCTCCTTTCTTTTGGAGCACATAGCAGATAGAATCTTTGAATGCGGTTTTCTCAAAACTACATTTTGAAAGACGGTGACGATGATATTTTAAAAACCATTCAACGGATCTAAGTGAAATTTTTACAGTATATTCAGCATCAAAACTAGTGCCCGATGGAATTTTCCTGAATTTTCATAAGTACACAGAGGGTGCCATTTGGTTCAATTAAAAAAAAATTGATCAGGCATGAGAAAAAGTATAAACTATTGATTAATATTAAATAAACTATAAAGAAGTAATGATTGTCACCTCAAGGCGATTTTTCTAAAAGAGCGTACAGTCCAGCAGATACCTTGGTCCAGAATGAATATATTTTTTTATTAAATTATCATGAAATCTACTTCACTTATGTATATAGAGTAAATACTTGATACGATATGGAAAAAAAAATATACAACGGTGACAAAAACGTAACCCTTTAATAAATCAACGGCGCCATCTTCTACACATATTTCATAATGTAACAACGGAAATCTTAGACCTTAGATAGATAGAGGACAGGATGGGACGTTTCACAATTTGGTTGATGCAATTTCGTAATGTGTAGGTAGCCTACCCTTTCGTGGTTTTGCGCTCAGTACCGGCAGAAATTATCAATAAAGTTAAATTAAATGGATCCCGTATGTTTCTGTTGCCACAAAGGCACGTTCTTGAGCAGGATGCCGTAGAATGTCATCATGCATTCAAAGATTTCATCAGATCTTTTTTAGTTTTGTTGCAGTCAGATATTCAGATTTCCTCTTTTTCCTACTTCCTTCTCATCCTTTATATCTATCTATCTCCCTCTAAACTACCCTCTTATGACGGACACGTTTGAATGATCCTTTACTCGAATCTGCATTCATTGTGTGCATGATAAACGGCGAACTTTATTCGGGTCGAGAACTTTTGACAAAACGGATACGAATTGTGAAATTTAGAGCAAAATGAAGTTAACGAAAATGTTGGCAATCTATTGAGTACTTAATTACGAAAAAGAGAAAAATAATTCAAAAATATAAGAAAAGTCCAAACACACAATTTACAGTTTGACACTGGAAATTAGCTGATTTTTCCAGCATTTCCAGTTCTATCTTGAGTATTACCCTATCTCCCTTCCTCGAGCCCGTCTGCTCCTCTTCTTTCTCCCTCCCTCAACAGATGGATGTAAAAAATAATTTCCAAAGGTGGGAATGCTTACGATAAAATGTTTACAGCCTACTTAGAATTAAAATGACCTTTGGAAATACTTATACGAAACAAACAGTTGGTAGCTTCAACTACTACTTTTTACTGCTTGTAAGAAAACAAAATTAAAAATGCTATATGAGTTTGCTACTTGGTAGCAAACTGTAAAACAAATCAGTCGAGATGTTGAACGTCCATAGACCAAACTGATTCTATGCTGGAGTTTCAGTCACCCTATTGGTGCATAGTGCGCATGTAGGGTTGGTTTTACCGATTTGTATATACTACGTACAGATAGAAAAGAAAATTTCATAATTCGCAAACGTTTTGTGAAAATTACTTTCAGAATATGTCATTCAACTGGTGTGTTTTTTTTCCTTCAAGCCCAATAACAGAAATGTTTTTGAATGGCACTTAAAATTACGTGTAGGTATACGCGTTAAAAATAACTAAGATGAAACTTAAAAAGAGAAGTCGCTTCAAAATTACTAAAAATGCTTGGCCGCTCATCATTGGGCACTTTGAAAGACCGATAAATGATTTTCGTGTACAGCGTATTGATTGCATACAAATAAAACAAAACAAAGTTAAGCAGTCATGTACACTTTATGAAATAGTAAACAAAAACTCATATTTCTTATTCTATTTACAATTCAGATAAGATGTTATCTAATCACGCAATTTAGTCGAACACGCAAAAAGGAAACTTCTAGCCCAAATTGCCTTACGAACTCTATCGTTACAATATCGATCTTCCCACAAATGCCACACATCACGAAATTCAAATTGGGGTATTAGCCCAGCTCTGTTCACTTGTTTCAAACTTTAACCTTTTCACGTCCTTCGTAAACTTCATTCTAAGGAATTCAAGATTTCAAATCCCTAGAGCGAATACATTTTCCGCAATTTCGTAGTATCGCACATGCATATGTATCTTAGGTGAAATTATTATGCATTCATGCATGTATACTTATCATGAGGTCGCAAGCTGGTTGATTGCGATCTCGTGCCAATTTATATATTCATACATCTCCGAAATTTATTTCGTTTGCTGTCTGTATAACAACGTTCGGTTAATTTATATCTTGCTAAAATGGAACGGTTCCTGATATGTATATCAAAGTTATCCGACTGTCCTTGGCTTGCTTAATTTCGTGTCGTCCTAAAAACACGAACGAAAGTAAAACATTTATTTTCAACAATGGCAAGTTGATTTAATTCGAAAACGTTTTTTTTTCTCCGGATTACATTCGAAAAATCCTTTTTGCAAGTCTCTCGTTCAACTATTGATTTTCTCTTCCCTCATTGGCAGAATTTCGCAACGAAAGTAGAGAGTGTGTATAAGTATACTAGTCTGTGAAAGTTGGAAACCCTACAAAATACCCATTTATATGGGTTCAAGTATCACAAGAAAATTTCTCTCCACTGGCGATAAAATCGTTCGTTTGGCTTCGTTTTCGTGCTGTAATCGTATCTGAGTCGAACTTTCAGTATCCAAAGAAAAAGGAACAGCTTTGAGCTTTAGTTGTTTTTCAAAACCACATTCCTTTAAGACCAAACCCATAAGTTGTGTGTATAATGTGCATGAGTCTCCTATATTCCGTTTATGTACCACCAGTGGAGAGCCAAGATATTTCTAGGGATAGCCTTGACAGCAAAATCGATACTTTTCCTCGGCTGTCAAGCATTTTCGTGTCAAAGTGCGGAGTCATGAGCTGGCTTCCCATCCTGTGATCAAAAACTTTTTTTTCCCACCCATGGAGTTTTGTGAGGTCATGCTTGTGTAATTTCACAAACTGACTCATGATTCATGGAATTAGCTCGAAGTACCTCAATTATCTTGATCGAGCCCGAGACGACTTCGAATTCGAATGTTTCTCAAGGGGATTAGGTACTCAATCAAAATCCGTTGTCATAATCAATTTTGGATTTTAACAAGTTTTGGATACCCACACCCCTAGATGGTTTTTGGCCAGCCAGAATGTCTAGTTCTTACCAAACGTGGACGTATCTGTAAGACAAAACGACAACTCCTACCTTTAAGTCGTCTTGCGTTCCAACTGCGGTAACAAGATAATACCGGAGTCCCACACAACGTCGTACATATCGAGGTCGGACATGTACCGCCCAATATAGTGCCTCGGCTCCATAAATAACATCTAATTCCATTTAAGCTTGCTGGACTGTAGCTAGAGCTCTATAGTGAGCTTTAATAAAATATTATGAGTTTCAACTTCAACACACGGAGCGCGCCCATTAATCCATATAAAACCGTGTTGGCCGTCTGAGTGTGGATACACTCGTGCGCCGTGCTTGGGTTAATTTAATGCCAGTCGGGTTTCGCGACCCAAAAATACATTAATTTGCGCCGCTTGGTGAACGCAGCTCTGCTATTATAACATTGGGGGCTGACAATTTGCCAAGTTTTATACGCGTTATCACTCAGGTCTATTATAGCGCTGTCAGCAATAGCGTGCACATATGCTCAATGCTGCTTTTCACTCTCATGAATTATTTATCATATTTAAATATAATATTCGACGCAAAGTCGGGTGAGGGGTTTTATTACAAATTTAAATTTTTCCTTCCATTTTGTTGTTATTTTCATTATACGCGGTGAAATGGATTGGCTTTCTCTTTATCCAAGCGCTGTTGTCGCTTCATAACTCTAACTTTTTCTCCTCTTACCTCAAGGGAAGTGACCTCTTTTTCAATATTGTATAAAAAAGCATTTGCGGCCACTTTATTTGACTTTCTTAATAGCATTGAAGAAGAAATATTTGTATATTTCGGCGAGTGTAACTTGGTCAGCAAAACAAGGTTGATGTTTCTATAAGTAGCTACGAAACGAGGAAGTTGAGACAATTGCAAAAATGTATTGGTTGAGCAAGTTGCGCAAAGTGTAGCTGTTGTACCAATGTTCTGAAAATTCTGAATGTTTTTGTTGCTATAAAGTTTGCTTGCTGTGCTAATATTTTTAAATGTTGAGTGCTTCTTATGTTGGTGTTCAATCTGAAGCTCGAAATAGCATGATTTATTTAGCTGTAATGGCAGTTGATCTATTTGCCCAACTGAATTAATAAAAAACTTATTTTTTACTGAAGAATTTTTTATTTCATTTAGTAACACCCAAAAAATATTCTTTTATTTAATGTTGTGAACTTACGAGTTCACTTAAATCTTTTTTAGCTTATATTATAGTATCTCTGCAGAAAGATACGTAAAGGGCTTCAAAAACATATTCTATATAAATGCAAATTGAACAAATCAAAATATTGAAAATCGATGTTTACCGTAATATCTAGTTCTTCATTTGATTTGCGACATCGTTTGTCAAGAGTTATAAGATGAATTATATTACCCACATTCCAAATGCATGAGTCATTCGTTTGTCGTTAATAATCTAAATTTAGAACAAACGATTGAATATTTAAACAATATTTTGAAACGCATTAAATGGGTGTAACAAATGTCAGACTCGTATGAACCGTGTATTGTGTTAATGTATTTCAAATTTATGTATTGTGGACGTGCCGACGAGGACTAAATTTAATTACAGTGTAAGCTCTGGGACACCATCAAATAAATATAAGCACTCTCCATGAAATTTTATTGAATTAAAAGTTCCATTGTAAGTTATTACTCCATATTGGATATGTTGTATTTTGTGGCATTGTTTCTTTGAAAAAAAAAGGAATTGCAATAAAGAGGCAAATCATTTAATTTTGCTGTTTTGACTAAAGTTTCAATTCAACTTACTACGGGGTGTGTCAAAAAATTCAAACACTTAAAACATTTTTTGCTTGGACTTTAACATATGTTATTCATTTTTTTTATAGCACACTCTAGAAGCCAAGCAACGATTTGAAGGTATGTTGGGCTCAGTGCTTAACTGAAACATGTCAACACTGCAATTTTTGCAAAATTTGATCTAGTTAAAATTAAATGACTAGACGGATCGTGTCAAAATGTACCTATTAATGAAGTTTGTATCCAAAAATAAATTTAATCTTATCCGGCCTACAGACCCTGACATTTAAACTACTGGACTGATTATGTTACTATCTCACATGGGTCAAGTTTTCTTTGCCTTCTTCTTATTGAATTATCTTTATAATACCTACATTAAAAATTAAACATGAAGTAATAATTTTATTTTACGTTTTATGTGAAAAATTTCTGAAATCTCAAGTCAGCTGCATTTTATTTGCGCTGCTCGTACTTCAAAATTTGTCGTTTTTAATATAAAACAAAATTAGTTGCTTTTTTCCGTTAAACCAAACTTACCTATAAAGTTGACTCTTACAAAATCGTCGCTGAAATTTGTAAAGCTCAGTGGAAAATTATGCTTATATTGAAAAGAAAAAGATATACGAGCTGGCCCCACTTTTTTCATGGCCATTTGACTGTCATGAGCAGTCCATTAGTTTATATGTCACATAAGATACGGATAAGACCGCATGAAATGAGCAGGGAAATGAATTTAAACCCGTTATGTGACGAATGCAAAAGTCGGAACACTTCCGTCGAAATCATGGAATTTTTTACGTCTAGAATTGAACATGAATATATGAACTACATATTTGTGAAGTAAAATAAATTTTAATTTTATCCAAAAATACAACAGCAATTACTATGCAACAATCCAATTCATGTTTAGTAAATCTTGGATTTAATTTCATTGGTTTCAGGCCAATCGTAAAATATCTCAGAAATTTAAATTGCTTTGCATATAATTATCGAAAGCAGCAGCGAACTTAGCACGACCTTCTAAATTTGCTGCTCACTTTCAACAATGTAATTTAGGTCTAAGAGCAATTTCTGTGAATATCAAAGTATTTACTGATTCGACTAATTTAAAATTTTGCTGTTAGGCTACATTTGTTGCCAACGATTTAAAGATTGTTAATTGAATACAATTTGTTTTTAAAAACACCAAGTACAAAACAACTTTGTACTTGCATTAACTTATCTTGACATAAGGCAACGTAAAGAACAATTGGACAAAATAGAAAATTAATAAATTCCTTTGGGAAATAACAAAAATATAGAAAATATTTTTAGATAGGCAACTCATTAAAAGCTTTTGTTTACTGTGTAGTCTTCTGCAAAATTCTCAGTATTATTCGAGCACAGCAATCAAATAATTAAGTACAGATACGTTAATATTTTTTAGAGAATAAGCTAAGCTTGTATGTTTTTTCGATATGTGCGAATTTCCCGCATACTCGTAATTAAAAAAAAAAACAAAAAACAAATATTAAATCTTAAGCAACAAATTTGCTGCAATTAGGAAAGATCTTGTAATAGTTTAATATTAAAATGTTGTTAGTAATAATTAAAAGAAAACATTCCTAATTGGATTTAGTTGGTTTTGAAATCCTTATCTAAAATTTTATTATTGTTTTATTTCATTTTCCATCATATGTACATATGTGCAACAAAAATAATATCAACATACTAACCGTATTTTAATTACGCTCGATGTTTCTTCTATTGGTTTGTTAGTATTTACTTTATTTCCACTGTGTCTGCTACCGGCGATTCGCCCTTCCGGCATGCCATTCTCTCTACCCCTGCCATTTTTTTTCCCTGGCCACAATTATTGACCCCCATTCTAGTCGAAATGGACTTAGAGCCTGCACCCCACTCTACACCTCTTTACGCCTATAGAGATTGCTTTGACAGGGGTTCTGTAAGGGATTTCTCCTCTAAAACCATATCTTAAATTTTCTTTCCTACCTACTTCCCACTCTGGGTCCTAGAAAGCAGCAGCCAACAGCAGGTGCACAGAGTGAAGCGCACCCTGTGTAGGGTGCACCCATAGTAGGCCGCAGGGGTGGAATTACCACACATTTTTTTTTTGGTAACTCTCCCTGACAGCAAACTGACTAGATAGCTGATCCTCTGCCAGGAGAAGGGTGCTTAACTATGCAAACCAGGCTGACCCAATCTAGAACATGAGAGCTCAAGGGTGGTCTTCACATTACCCTGTTATAGTCGTTACATAATTTTTGTGAGCATGCGTATACCGCATTTCAACAACAAAAATAAAATTCTTTTTGATTATAAAGCAATCGATAAAAATTTATCCCAGTTGTCCATTTGTAGGAATCACGTTACCAGCGATTTATCGAAAGAATCACATATTTTCTTAATTTTAATATACCATGACTACAATGTCGAAAAAGAAATTAAATTTTGGATACTTTACGATTCAAGAGGTTTGCAATTCACTTCTGAATACTTCTACTGATGATTCGACATTGATTATAATTTTCAATTTACCTACATTCAGAGTTGTACAAGAAAAAAATCGATTTCATCGATCGACTCATCTCTCACATCAAAATATGAACGGAATCAATTTTCCATATATCATGATTCCGCTGAAATCAGTTTTCGAGTAGAATCATTGATGTGATCGGAATCGAATTCGCTCAAATTGAATTTTCTAATGATTGTACGACACTATTTCCAATCTACGAGTTCCAGTTCGTTACTTCCAGGGCTCACCATTTCCAGAGACACATTATTGCAAAAACACAATTTTTTTTACATGTAATGTCGTATGAAATGGTAAACGTGTCATGACACGTTATATATATATTTCCTTTTATTGCACCATGTTGTAGAGGTGGTCAAATGGCATGCGATATGAAATGGGAAACATGTCATGACACGTGACATATTTTTTTTTATTGTACCATGTTGTAGAGCATGTTCGATATCCCCCCTTAAAAAAACCCGGAGGGGTGAGTTCCGGAAAGCCTGGAAATGGGTGAAAAATCAATTTTAATAAAACATAGAGAAATTAAAAAATGTGTCACGTGTAATGACACGTGCCACGACATGTTTCACATTTCATATCCATGCGAAATTACATGTAACGTAACTATCTCTAGAGTATGGTATATCTGATTTTAATTCATTTACATTATTGTTCATTGCTAGCGGTATACTATAGATTAGTATACATTTCGTAAAAGGAACATACTCAGTCAGTAGACTACAAAAAAAATTAATTCGATATAACGTCCGCTGGAAGTTGCTGACTGAAAATTAAGCCCCCCCACCTTTTCTAATCACTTATCGTGATGGCCCCCTGTTAATGTGGCAAAGTGGCGGCAATTTTGCGATCTCTGAGCTTTCTGGGTGTTTTTATTCCAAGCATTCGCCTTGCTGGGGGGAAACAGTAAGTGCTTACGACCATAGTGACGCCCGGACTTAGTGTTCTTTCGCCATGGCACCTCTCATATTACCTGAGCTGATCGAATTTGATTCTGATCACATCAGTGATTCCGTCATCAAAATATGATCGGAATCACTTTTAAGCGAAATCAATGATGTGATTGTAATGTAATTTCCATTAAATAAAGTAGTTTTACTAATTTACAAGATTTTATAAAAACACCTGTAATATAAACCTTGTAGTATCGGTGAAATAGTACCTTGGTAAACCAGGTATTCTATATTTAACTTTTTAAATAGTCCAACGAAAACTGGGGCCAACTCACATACCTAAATCCACGCTTCGAGTGTCGTTTTAATTTATAAAATATCAAACTCAACGTGTTGACGCAAACTTTTAATTTTTTTAAATTAAAACGACCCTTGGTTCACACAAGTCGACGTCGACACAATGGGATTCTATTTACAATTTTTCAAACTCGACACGTCGACGTCAAAGTTCTGTTTTCTGAATTAAGGGAACACTTGAAGCGTAAATCGCGTTAATTGGACCCAGAGGGGTAATCATGTAATTTGTTTCGACCAAAATCGAATCGACTTTATGTGAATAACTGAATCTCGTGTATGAGATTCCTATAGACATTTTATATACAAATCAACTATTTGAGGTCGTTTACAACAAACAACAAATTACATGACTACCCCCTGGTAAGCTCAGGAAGGGTAGCTTCACCAATTTTCAATTTCATAAATATTACGGTAAAAAATAAATTAAAAAATTATTAAAAAGTTATAATTTTTTTTACTACTCAACTTATTTTCTGCTACCCTGTACAAACATTATTTGCATACTGGCTACTACATGCACTAAATTGAATATGTATTAGCATTTAAGTTTAATGTTATGCGTTATTGAAAATGTCGGGCATGTTTGCTTAAGTGTTTAAAATATCCACAAGTCGTAAATTTTTATTTTATTTTCCTGTCCTCAAATTTTACGAGCATCTTCACCTTGATTTTTCTTAGGATGTGCAGACAGTTTTCTACAAGCGAACAAAGGCTTGAGCAAAAATATATCTGATCATCTTTCCTTGACACCGATAAAGCTTCTTTGGACAATGGAATGTGTATCCTCGATTACAGAGAGCACTACTTGACCGAATTTTTGAATAAGAGTATGAAAGATGCAAGTAGAGGCTAAATGTGTTGCGAGTTTTCATTTGTGATGTAAAGTTGCAGGAATTTCTTAAATATTCTTACTGTTAACTTAGTTAGCAGAGCAGACAATTTAGCTATTGTCCCAGTTAAGCGAATAGAGGATTCACGTTGATTTTGAGCTTTTCTACTCTCAGCCTCAGTATCTCAATTGATCTCTTACAAAAGCCTTCACTTATTGTTAGATACTTACATACATATATGAGATGCCAGGCACTAGGCAGGCACTCTACGAGGCTGATACAGGCAACAAGAACAACGTTCGGCTCTTCTCATCCAATGTACATACTTACTTTGTATAGCGATGGCATATCTACCTGGCAGCAGATGTTGCTCGCGCACCCTTATCCACATTTTAAATCTCTCACTTTCGTCTGAACCTTCGGCATTGTGTTTTTTTTAGTACACAATTGTGAAAAGCGAAGGAATAGTGTTTTTTTATTAACTTAGCGTTCTCACAGCAACTGTACTGTTGGGAATTTTGCTTGTCTCATTGTCAGACTTAACAAACATTTATCAAGTTACTGTAACTTCACACAGCTCAACTTGCATAGCATAATGTTTTGGGATCCAAATCTCGCTCACATCGAATATGTTTTCTCGAATAATATCCGAGCAAAATAATTGATAGTTTAAGTTTTTCTTCTAGCACGGGTACAAGACCTGGGGGTTGATTCCTGAAACTATTCAGAAAAAAACGGTCTTGCGTCTAGGTGTAAACCTGAAATTGATGTATGAGTATTTTCGAGTGAAAAGTAATTGAAAATATTCCAGTGGGCTCGAGGCACACGGAAAGTAAACTGGTTTGGCAAAGACGCAGTAAAATAATAACTTAAGATGTCAATAAGGCTACATTGTGTAATTTGGTGCTTTGTAACAGTTTATTGACATAGGAAATTTTATTTTGTTAGGAATGAGGTTATTACAATTCAAACCCTAATTTGGCGGATAAAAATATGTAGCTGTGTGTTTCGTATAACGCATGCAGAAATGATAGGGGGTGATAGATCTCTCCTAGCCAAATTGTGGGGGGGCGTCTCAACCGTTTTCGAGTTACAGGGTGATTAGTAAATTCGGGATGCATATCATAATTTTATTTTTATCTTTTGATCTGATTAACGCAGCGACATTAAACTTCGGCCAAACAACTGCTATCTTAACATGCTTTCCGAAAATGCCACCAATGGTGATATACATACATACTTCTACCACTGTAGGTACAGTCACTTGCGAAAGTGAAAAAATACTCTTATATTTCCTAAAATTCACATTTCTTCCACATCTGTGACAATTATTTCGCAACATGATTTAATACACTTTTCGAATCATTTCACAATTTTTTTCAGTCCATGTACATACCAGATCGCGTCCAAATTTGTCAGTCACTCTATAAGTTCACTCCTTCCTCAAACTATTTCCCCCAAAATGAGCTTTCAAATGGTGTAACGTTCAAAAAACATTTTTCACCATCGAAACACATAGCGACATGAAGTAACATAGTATTTGGTTCATAAACTGTAGATTCATGATGGATTCCGGGTAAAAAGCGGATGATTCCACGCTGTTCATAACTGGACAGATTTTAAAGTGGTAACGTAAGACCGACTGAAGTGGGGCGGGACGTAGGCATGTAGCCTCAGTCAGCGCTACCAACACAATCCTACTGACTAAAGTGGCGTGACGAGATATGTGGCTATGCCTCGGTAGTTTGAATATGAAACACACCGCATCATTAGCCACAGTAAGTCGCCTTTTACACGTCGCATCAAGCCATGGGAAGACTACATTTCTAAAAGTGAAGTGCAACAAAACAAGACTTTTAACCAACCTTTTACGGGAAAGAATGCTAGACTTTACGTACAATTGCCGCAGACAACCGTAAACCTTTCTAATAACAGCACTGACATGGTCACAGCATGGTGTTTTGTTATTTATTGTCATGCCTAGGATTTTACCGAGTGAACATAACGAATTGCATTGCCATTGCGTGAGAAATTCGTATCATATCCATTCCTGTATATTGCAAGAGCACAACATTTTGACGGATTTATCAATAAGCCGTTGAGCAAACTTCAGTCATGTATACGAAGTAAGTTGTCATTGATACGACTTATATAGTATCAAGCAACCCTGGAGGACGAGTCAGATATATCTGTACATCATCAGTGTACAGATACACATATACACCTTTCGTCACATGCGCGAGGTTGATGTAAAGGCAGAAGAGTAAAGGCCTAGGATTGAGCCCTGACGCACACCTTTTAGTACGCGTTTTGCATCGGATAAAGAGAGCCATAAAGAGACCAGCGTGAATGATGTTACTTCAGGTGATTTTAATACCGCATTTTTGCTTTGAAAGTATTATATTTCCTAAGTTGGACTCTATATGTGTTCAACGTATGGAATCACTTCAATGACTGCTTATGATTTATATTTGGACTACGTCGTTCTGCGCATATTACACCATGCAGATTATCTCTCCTCGGCTGTACGCTAGATGTATAAGTACTTAAAACGCAAAGAATTGCTCTTTCTATATACCCTATCAGGTCAGCCTTGATACCTTCTTGATCATATCCAATTCTCTCAATCAGATAGGCGGCATAATATAACTGGGTAGTTTCCATAAGACTATAATAGAGAACTCAGACTTTGTTTAACTTGCTTGAATTTCGAAGCGTTTGCCGTCGTCGATTCAGAGAGCGGGCACTTTGCATACGTTTAGGGGACTACTCAAGGACATACACTCGTAGGAATATGTGTATAGGATTTCTTTTCTTTCTCTATTTACTCTTCTTCTGTTACTTTACTTTATTCATTTTACTTATCACCTCTTTTCTTTAAATTAATTTATTAAATATTCATAATTGATGGATTGATTCCTCGTTTTTTTATCTCTACTATTTTTTTACCTCTTTTAAAAATTTAACTACTGTAATCTGTTATGTACAAATTTAAGACTTCTAATCTTTCGTACTCATATTTAAAAGGAAATTAAAATTCGGAAAACTATGAAATTAAAAGCCGTACAAAAAAATAATTTGGAATTGAAACAAACTATAGAACTTTTAGTAATTTTCAGTTAGATGCTGAAGTTTTTCATTCAGGTTTGTACATACTATATATACATATTGTCAGAATTATTGTTCTTAGCGGCACTAGAAGAACAAAAAACAGTAGCTAATTGTAGGTACACCTTCCGTACTCACTGATATTTATTAAATGTATGATATAAAATAAATAATTGCCCTGTTATAATGGCAGAAGTTTAGTTAAGTGTATTGATAGGATAATTTAAAAATAGATGGTTTTGCCAGACTTCAAAGAGTCAAAAAAAAAAACTTCACGACATTTTGTTATATACAGCGAAGTTGCATGAATTGATATCATGCGCATATATACCAAGGGGAACCTTCAAAATGAAATGAAGATAAATTCATTGATTCCGACCAATACTCGATAAATATAAATAGCGATAGTGGGACACCTTCTTACCAGCTTTGAGATAAAATGCATAGTAGACCATTAGGAAACATTTTTCATTGTTCTCATTAACGACGCAATTTTTTTGTGATAACCCGATCGAAAACATTTACTGAGATATTGGGGGAGTACTTAAGATTATTTATCTACTAATAAATATTCGTGTATTTGCAAATATGGGAGAATATTTCATGTTTGCACCGTCCCAACAAGTTTTCTGAAAACTGATTTGGCTCTCTTTTAGAATTGCCGCGACGAGAAGAGAGAAGGAGAAAAATCTGGAAGAATGACCAGATGGAAGCTGCATTAGCTGCAATTAGAAGTCGCGAAATGGGCTACCACAAAGCTGCTAAACATTTTGGTGTTCCACGTACAACACTATTTCGTTTATCGAAAAGGGACAATAATGTTCCCGATTGTAAATGGATTGGTCTGCATCCGCAAACCGAGGATATGTTAGTAAATCACTTACTACAAATGGAACAGGAACAATGCGGTCTGACAAGGGATGATGTTAAACGGATTATTTTCGAGTTTGCTGAACTAAATCGCATCCCAAACCCTTTCAAAAGTGACGACAGTTATGGAAGAGGTTGGCTTAAGCGATTTTTGAAGCGGCATGCTGATCGATTATCCTTGTGTAAGACAACAGGTATGTCTTTTGCAACAGACTGGGGTTTTATCTAGTTAGATTTGGAATAGTAACTTCATTTGGATGGGTGTTTGCCGCCTTCATTAGTTGCACAAATTGAGAGTAGTTAGAGTAGTTTACATCACATAGATGATAGGGATTGTCTTCTCTTCTGAAATGGTTCCCACAGTAAAAATTACGTTCAACGTTGGTCGTATGTATCTTCGTGTAGATTGCACATAATTTTACACCTCAAAATGATTTTTAATCGAAAATAACAACCACAAAATATGAAACTCTTGTAAATATTTTGCCGCATCCTAAGCTTTTAATTACAGTAACGATTTTCAGATATATAGTACCTACTAATAAACCGTTACCACTATATCATTTTTGGTACTATGAAAACATTGGAATTCTGTGTTCATATAAGAATTAATATAGAGGTCGATAGAATAAAGAAAATGTGCTTTGGAATTCCTGACAAAAGTTCTCTGCGCAAATTAATATCCCCCCATTGTGCTACTATTGATCAAAACAGTAAAATGACCGCCCTCTGACTATAAATTCCACTTGCCTTTGTTCATCTCCCGCTGTTGAATCATTTATGTAGATTGGAGTGAAGTTTACATTATTAATACGATCACGAACGCGATTCAAATTTGTGGTATATTGCTAGTAATATTATTTTATTTAGTTCTACACAACATTCGGAGCATGCTTCACAACTAAATTCTCATTAAGTAACAATTTTCTACGACGAAAAAAGAATATGATTAATATTCTATGTAATGCGCATTGTCTTGAGGTATTGATTTTCTTGACAACTTTGAAACTACATACATAGATGCTACAATACTCTATAAATAACAGACCCGGTGCGCTTCTCTTCCAATATTTATTATTCCCACTTAGTGCTTTGTTGCATAAAGGTGCTATTTTTATGACTATTTCAATTGTTGTTATGTATTTAGGCCGTTTGTCTTTTTACGTAGAATAGGATTATGCGAACACTGATGAGGCTTCACAGTTAAGAAGGTCACTAGCTTTCTGTCGACTTCAAACTCGCTTTCCGCGAAAGCTACCGGTCCAATTTAAAATACTTTTTTGTTGTTTAATGTTATTCCTTATCTGTTCTGTCTCAATTTATGGGTATTGTATATTTACGTTGTTTGAAAGTGACCCCGACTTTTAAAAAAAACCAGAATTGTCTATTTGATGAATCGCTAGACTTACGCGACCGGTTTCGCCTACCCATATACATAGTCAGCTTAAGTAAAATAATTCCTGGAATGAACAAAAAATACATAATTTTAATTTAATTTTAATGAAATTCTACCAAATTTTATATTTTTTTCTTTGTTATTTCATTATTTTAAAACTTTTTTGTGCAGGTTTAAATGTACGTAACTTAGCGTATCAAATTATTTTAGAAGTATGATATTTTAAAGAGTACAACTTAATGGTCAATTTGAATTTATAATACGTTTATATTTTTGAACTAAACTGCTTGACAGCAGCAACACTTTTATTAAAAACTTAATCTCCCGTACTCTTGATTTTGGAAATTTGAAAGCAAGCTATAACGTTAAAGTGGTGAGATTGGCTGATTTATTTTTAATGATGATTTCAAATAAATAATTCTAAATATTTTCCAAAGTTTGTTGATTAATTGAAAAGAATAAACCTGTCGATTAGTTATGGAATATAATTTCATTCAAATGGCTGTCTCGACTGGCTTGGCAGTAGTCTATCTTATCAACCCAACTTTGCAGTACATTTGCGGTGGTAGGGGACCTTATTTCACGAATAGCACGATGAATATTGTGCCTTCAGCGCCTGAATCGTTTCGGCATGGTCAGCATAACATCAATCCTCTACCGCCACTCCACAAAAACGGAGTTTAATCGCATCTGTAGCACTCTACATTGACCGTAATGTTGTTGCCATCTTTATCTTAGGAGAAAAATACATATGTCAATAATGCCACCACCTCGAGGATAACTGTATTTTGACTAGTTTAGAAGTTTCTTAAAAAATATAATGAAACGTCACAGGAATCCTTAACGTAGCTGAAACGAAAACCTGAAAGGTACACTATAGCCATAAAATATAAGTAGCTTATTTACCTTTCTTGTTGTCTCAGAACAAATTTTTTTTCAATATATGTTACAGCTAATGTCTGTTTATGAAGAATATTTTGTACGAATGTTAGACTTTTTTCATTTTTAAGGAATAGCTTAAAGTTCACGTTTTTATATGATCCACTTACCGACTTTCAAAAACATTTCAATGTATTTTACTGCACCAAAAATTTTCAAAATACGGGTTTCTTACTTTTTAACCCTATTTTGCTTAAAACTAATAAATTGATGATATACTTTTTCGGATTTGTTATCTACAGGAGTAATCCTATACAAAATGTCTTTTACTTGTCCAGTAACAAAAGGAACATTAAAAAAGTTGACCATCAAGTGAACGAATAGTGTACGATCATGAAACACTTCTTCCAAAAAAAAACCTAGAACGGTTTACAGTTGTATATAATGACGATTCAAATTGCCATTAAAGATGAATAAAGAGTTTCTATATAATGTTTTTACTGAAAACTGTAGCTAATTAAGCATTTTCGTCTTCAGACTCGTAATGTGTGTAAAAAATTCCATAGCTATGACCCCTTTCATAACGGGAACAAAGCCAATGTAAACTAGTATTAGTGTTTTCTGAGAATATATTCATTGGGAAAGTAAGAAGTTTAGTTGTTCTGAAGTAATTTGGGTAGAATTGGTCACATTGAAGTCGTATTTAATATCTCCGTAAATTGAATGCCTCTTTCGGTCTTTACTTATTAACTTTATTGTTGCCACACTCAAGATCGTTGACACTAATCTCGTAACTAGAAACAAACATACAAGGTTTGTAAGAAAAACGGAAAAACTGGTACTTAACCGCAGAGAAAACACTTCAATTAAATTCCACGCTCCATAAAGCTATTTTAAGTGATTGTCAGTTGAATAGAAAATAACGCAGATTCCCGACAATATTAAACTTTAATCCGCCCAATATGAAAATTTTATGGTTAAACCATAATACTACATTCTTTAGTTTTAGTCCTAACAATCCCATCCCAACTATTACAAACATCTAGACATATTAATATATGGAAATATAGCGGAAGACCGAATATATAAATTATCCCCCACATAATCTATATTTCCTCTGCACTGCATATTTACGTTGTGTGGTTGAGTTCTCAGTGGCTGCCTCAGAAACTTTGTTCAATTAATCTTTCTGCGGGAGATAAAAAAAAAATTTATCCGGCTTAGGAAAAACACAATATTTTGTGTAGGTACATATGCGATGTCTGCAGCTTAAATATGCTTGCTACGCATTGATTGTGTACTTTTTCTCCGTTTGTTTAAAAATGATAAGAATGAGCTTTGAAGTTTGCTTGCAATAAATGTGTCCACTATGTTTGTATTAAAATTCATTAATTGCAAAAGAAGTAAAACCGAAATATGAAGAGGACTGTTAAAAGCACACACGGTTTAATCTTAAACCTTAGGGTATAATTTCAAATTTCTACAATAGCTTATGCATGCAGATCTATTTTACAAGTCATGGAATGAATTTATTGCATATTGGAAACCATAAATGCATAAAAAAACCGGCCCACTATAGAAACGGTCTATGATATTTATTGACTTTCTTTCAACAATTACCTTAGCAACCAGTTTCTTTAATTTAAACGTCATTTAAATTTGACTAGTGTTTGTTGACACTATTGGAAAAGTTTTTATATTTACTCTTAATTATATTAGAAAACGTGTTAAGTTTGGTGTTGATAGACGTTGAACACAAAGTGATTCATCTTCTTGCATAAAGTAAGTTTTAATTCATTTTAAAGGAAAATGTAACTCGCATTGACAACTTCTGAATTTTTTCCGAAAAACAAGCTACTCACCGACTACTGCCTGAATCAGATTTTTCTGTTTCGGTAGCAAATATGTAAGTGTTGTTCTTATTTTTTTGTCTCACATTCTTCGGTACATTTGTAATAGCCTGTGATCTAAATTATCAACTTTAATTTGGATTCCGGTGGTGTTCAAACGCGGTATTGTTTGATCAAATTTCCGCTCCTACGTTTTGTAGTGTGTTCCCTTTTTAGGGTTCCGCACCAAAGGTGCAAAACGGAATTATATTGGACTTTGCTGCGTTCGTCTGTAATCTGTATGGTTCTTATAGAACTCGCTTGCCCGCATCTAATTCGGAAGACTGAAGTGAACAAATATTTTCTTTATCTGGTTATTTGGAGGCCGAAGAGGGTCGAAAGATATTTGTTTATCCAGTTGAGTGGAGTAGCGTTTTAGGGGCGTGAGATGGGTGAGTACCCCCGATTGGTTTGAAAGGACATATTTTAAAACACTATCTTTTTGCTATTTTTTTCATTCATAAAAATTAAAAATACATGAATTAAGTATAGCATCCTCCTAATTCCGAAGATTTTTGTTTGTACTTTATTGATAATTATTGCAATGGGTTAAGTTCACAGCCAAAGTAAAACAAAGTCTTTGACTAGCCTAGTTTTTCGAAGTTAGTAAATCTAACTGAACCTCAAATACCGAAGTAAAACTCTGGCTTTACTATCATTTTTTTTTAAGTAAATTTAAATTATTGTATGCAAAATCAACTCCCTTTTTAAAAATTTCAATGGAATTGCAGTAATTATTGTTCAAGAAAAAGTTTTATCTTTTAAACTTTTCCTAATCGGCACTTATGTAGGATTTTCATTTTACAAAGAAAGCACGACAATTGAAAACCGATTGAGACAAAATAGCTAGCTTAGTTGGAGGCCCACAGCTGTCTGAATACTGAGCGAAAATGAAGTCAACTATAGGGCTACCATTAACTGTAACAAGTTTTTTAATTTAATTAAAGGCATTTTGGAATTAATTTGAGTATTTTTGTTATAAATGCTGATTTTTTTAATATTCCGCAAAAGGTTTTTTGCGTATAAATTTGTATATTCTTCTTCTGCTAGACATTTATTGCCTTTTTGGAAAGCGTACTTAGCATACCGCATATTTCGCATCGTCTACAAAGTTTTAGTTCAGCTGGAACATCAAATCTTTCCGAAACATAATACCAAAGAGCTTATATTTATAATAAGAGATTTTAAGCTGATCTACTTTCAACTTTTCCATCAAACAACTACGCCGTATTCTGAGTTCTTTGATATTACTCCTGAACTGTAAGCTGACTAAAATCGTTGTTGCAGTACGTCTTTCCATTTCACAACAATGGAATTTTGTCAATAAGTTTTCCTTTTCTGCAGATCTGAAACCTTTCGGACTTTGAAACACTCTTAATTCAGTCTGTTTTGCCCGCTGATTGATCCTATTTTATCCGGCACATCTTTCAATGACATGTTTGGATTGCTCTTTAACTAGTCCTTTATGCCTAATCCATAGAGGAAACCAAATTAATTTATTGAATTTGTATTGAAATTTTTGTCACCTATCACGCACATTTTGGTCAACATGCGGTAGCTTTTTCCTCTATGTGAGAATAACCACTTTGTGTTGCCACATTGTTTCTGGCTGATTGACATTTCACAGCTACATTGCTAATAATGTGCACAGACGAGATTCCCGGATTATCTACTACCGTGAACAAATTTAATTTTCGCACTTTACTCATCGCGATTGAAACCATAAATGAAGGGAAGGAAAGCATCACAGCAAATTCCCCCCATTTCTGATCATCTTTGTTTTCCTAATGGTTAAATCATTGCAAACCATATCGGGAAAGTAGGGGTCGGTATTTTTCCGGGACAGTCTTTATAAGTTTGAGAACTCGTCGTTTTTTTAAAAGTAAAAAAAAGGCAAAAATTGTAGTAAATCCACTCTAATTTGAGCTACAATTGAAAACTTTTAACATATTTTCATAAATAAAGTCAGTTTCTTGAAAAAAAATGTTTTGTGTGTTTTTGAAAATTTAATTTTTCTCATTCATAACTCCGCAGGGGAGCTAGAATAACAGACAATGAATAAAGTAAGACAGATGGATGTTCACTATTTGAAAGTGTACTTTAAAAAATTAAAAAAAAATTTATTGTGATTTGAATAAAAGAATTCCATTAAATGGTAATTGGAATCGGTAGATTATGTTGTGATCGGACACCATAGAAAGTAGAAAACTATAATTGCAGTGTCCTTCGTCCATCAATTTTGTCATAGTGAGTTCACATCACTTTACTTTCAAAGATGTAACTACATAATTGTAGGCGTGGCTTCTAACAAGGTGTCAACCCGACTACCCTGAAGAAATCGCATTCTTAATTGGCTTGGTGAAATTTCATTAATTTCCTGGCTTTAGTAAGAAAAATAAAGTAAGCCAAAAAGTAAAGGTGGTAACTGTATTTCGCAGCAATTAATTGACAGGAAGATGAGTACCTGAAACGCAAAAGTTGTACCGAACATTCTGAAAATGTGATACTTCTCAATAATTAGTTGACAAAACCTGCACCGATAATCCTAAAGTGTGATAATAAAATAAAAACAAGAGTTCTCGGTTCAAACAACCTATATTTCTGCTTTCTGTCGCATTCAGATAAGCAGACCTAATTACCTTAGCTTACCGCCGCCTACTTATTTATGTATGGTATCCTAATAAAATTTTATTGCTCTCGGGAAGATAATATTTCATGGCTCTCTAAAAATGAGTTGACAGTAACTAGATGCCTTCATTCTGTTTTCAGACATTGTTGACGGCACAATTTTAAGAGTGCTTAGTGGTTTCATAAGACATCTTGTTGCTGTTACTACTTCTATCTACAATGCCGAAAAGAATTTGCTTGACTAATGAGCAGAGAGCTCGTGCGTGTCGGGAATATATAAAGCTGAAATCCTTAAGGAAAGTAGGAAATTTATTTAATGTTAGTGCGGAGTGTATTCGAAAAATCCTGCAGAAAGAAAAAGAAAAAACCTTGACAGATTTACCAACCAGGGAGCCTAAACGGACTACAAAAAGGGGTCATAACAGTACGTAGCCTTAATTCAGTATTTTTTAATTTTTATATTTTTTAAATATTTCATATAAGTCTGGTCAAGTTGTGTCATGTAAAAAGCTTTCTATGTATTGTCACTAGATAATTTATTGCTGTTGTGAAAGGCATTTTAGAACAAAATTAGTTTCACAGTTTTATTCAAATTTCAACAAAAATTTTCAAATTTTGTTTTGTACCAGTGATTTGTTTTCTCTGTTTATGTCTGAAGCTGAAAAGACTACGATGTTTGTTTTACCATTCGTCCAATTGGAGACTGACATTGTTGCTTTTTGCGTTTCTTTGAGAGTTGTAAAAACCATTTTTTTAGTAATGCACTGCTGATTTAATTGATCATCAGTTTTTTAATTAATAAAGGGGTATTCTACAAATGGTACAATGAGAAAATCAATTCACCACACACGATTTTCCATATAATCGGCGCTGCCAGAAATCGTGTTGTTTACTACGTAGTACTACGGCATCGCTGCGTGTTCTGCACTGCAAATGAAAGTAGTAACAAGATATATTCTTGATAAGGGGAACAGATGATACAAATTTTACTTAAGATGTAATGGGCCGTATTCTTGACTCCGACGGAATTCAATTTCGTTCGAAATGTGGGAAATTTAAAGTATGTTGGAACGCTTCGACTGTTCAGCAAGCGATGAACTTTCTGACACTTACAGTTTGCATCGAATTTTCCTACGTTTCGAACGGAATTGAATTCCGTCGGAATCAAGAATACGGTCCAATAACACAAAATTGGAAATTTTAACCAATCCCACCTCTGACACAATTCCTTTGTAATTTACAATTTTTTCATTGTGTCGGAGTTTAATAAATCCAAATATATGTGTCCAAACTCGAGGCATCTAGCAATTACCATGGCTCAGATTCTTTCAGAAACTAAAGAATGTTAAAGATCTTGGAACCTACTAATCTGATTTGTATCTGATATGGCTTAGAACCTTCTCGGAAAATTAGTCTTTGACACAAAAAAACGCATTCCAATGAACTTCGATGCAACAGACGAACACACAAACAGGGATGACAAACTAGCACCCCTGCTTTTTTGGATCGTGTGTTAAAAATAGGTTGCTGGTTGTGTACAAGCTCGACAAGTGTCCCATATACGTATATACGAGCAAATCAAAATATCCGTGTGGTTCCGAATAATCCCAATCCATTATTAGTATTCTATTTTACTACGTGCGGTAGTCCATTTTAAAAATTGTGTTCAGGCGTGGCTGGGTAACAGGAATAGAATTGGTCTAAGTCATGGCTTATTTGCTTCTTTACACATTTTCCTAGTGTGTATAATAAAACCTGTATTTCTTAAGAAAATTCATGAAGTTTCAACGAGAGCATGTTCATTTAAAATTAAATGTCAAAAGAAGTGACGCACTAGCGTATTTTCTGTATAAACGAAACAAAACACCTAATATTAAAATTTTTCATTTCGGAGAAAATTTCATATTTATGTATGTATTTCTCGCCTTTTAGGAGGTTTGGCTTGTTTCCATCTCAGTAAAAGCAAGCGTGGTTTCTGCGTGCGATATTTGCAAGCCTTCTATCTTTCAGGTATACTTTTCATTTAAAAGGCAAAACCCAAGGCAAATAATAAAATAGTTGTACCCTACACAGGTAGATAATTGCCGTTTTCCAAGAAGGCTGGAAATCAGCGAGAAGTGCTCAGGCCGGAATATTTCTTTCTTCATAATTTAGTTTTTTGAGAAAGCCAGGAATAAATTGGTGTGCCTTTCATAGCTTGACTGTCTAGTGAAGTTTTATCGGTTTGTCGTAGCTGTTCGGACAAAATGGGACGTGGAACGAGTTTAACAACCCTAGAGATAGACACGATTAAAGCTCTTAGGGCGAGAGGATATCCGAAGCGGCAGATTGCTAAGAGATTAGGACGCAATATCTGCACAGTCAGAAATTTACTTAGAGATCCTGATAACTATGGTAAAAACCGAAAGAAAACCATGATGAACCCTATCAATGTTCTAAAAGAAAGTCCGGAATCTCATAAAGCTTTGCAGTTGGCTTATCAAACGACTGAATACGACAACGGATATTGCATCCATCCTGATTACAATCAAATGTCATGGAGCAATCGTGGCCCAGGTGGGTGGGATAGTTGTCTTGTGTGTTTTTCGTCTTGTCTTACTAAAATTTTAAACTAGTTTGTAATTTGTAATAAGCACTTCACCTTTTTCGCGTCTTGCAGCAGACGTCTCCAAGTAGAACAGGTTTTTAAACAGCCCCGGCACTTGGTTGTCACTATCTGAATCTTTGTCTTACCATTTATAGTCCGACGTGGTGCAACGTTACAGCTTTAGGTTAAATTTTTTAATAACCCCACTAATTTTATTTTGCATTTTTATAAAGTTAACGGAGCTTTAGGTTTTCCTTATGAAATATCTTGTATATAAGCATGAAAATATTGTTTGCTTCCGCAACCAATATCTGATAAGTGTGTTATTTATAATAATCGGTATGGCCAATAACCTCCATCACCAGGATTTTTTGTAGATATAGATTTGGCGAATACGAATTCTTTGCAACTTAAGAAAATAAGTAAAAAACTATATTTTGAACCTTATAGTAGTTTTTAAAAGGAGGATAAACAAAACTATCTCAAAGAACTATGGAAACTCAAATTGTAATTTTGGGTTGAAACTGTAACTGTAAGAAGGGGGGGGGGCTGAATCTCGCCTTTGTTTACGTCAGTCAATAGTTTGGTAATTTCTTATTAGGGCGAGTTTTTCATAATAATTTTTTATTATTTGCTTTATTTCGTCTTGGCCTCCAAATATTTAAACAAATTGAAAGCTATAAATATATTTTACTATTCTCTAAAATTTAAATATAAAAATTGAAAGCGTGATTACTTTTTACGCGTGACGAGTTTACTCGTCGTGGCACAATACTGCAACTTATTCATGACGACTATATTCGTCAAAACTAGGTAGGTTGGATTTTATAAACGTATGTCTGTCTCACACATAAACATAAAAAGTGCTACGTAGTAAAGTAGCGTTAATTTCAAAATGGGTATATTTGGTTTTTTTTCTTGCAATATAAAAACCATTATGGGTGCTCACAATTAGATGAAAATAGATCTTGCGTTGTTGCAAAATTGAGTTTTTTTTTTGCTTCGATACAAACACAATTCTACAGAAGGGCAAGTTAAACTTTCGCAATAACGTTATACCCTAGACCTAGAACTATTGCAAACAGGTATCTTCCAATGCAAAGTTGAGTAGTAAATTTGGCCACGGTCAGTGCAATCAGTAAAATATTTTCAATTCATGAAAGTGGGTTTCAGTACTTTGAGGCACGATGCTCCGAGAAAATCTCTAGTGAAAATGCGATTGTTACAAACTTTTGCGCCGAATTGTGAGGACCCATATATATGTAATACGCCCTCTGTCCCAAAATAGGTGTCACATTTAACACTTGAATTCAGACCCGAATTAGTTGTCACGTTTGTAAAAAAATATATAAAAGAAAAGATTTAATCGTGAATTGTTAGTTTTATTTTTCTAACATTGCGAAATATTAATTAATTCAGTGTTTGTTTGTGTTTAAGTATTTTTATGTGTTTGGGTTTGAGTGTACCACGACCACCGTGCTCCATTTACACTGCGCTGTAGCAAAAAATTTTAAAACGACATGTGGCTACACGTGGCGAGTGCTGAAATTTTTACCCATCCTTTATAACTTTTGCGAAATTTTAAAATCATAACCGATGCCATTATAAAAGATTTTCTATTCTGATATATTATCAGTAAATCCGCAATTTTTGCCCACTAGACCAAAAATATACAAGCGTGTTTATGTTTGCAAGCCTAAAGGCGGGTTCACAAATGTTAATGTTCAGATCGTCCCATATGCGCCATAAATGATGGTTTTGCTTTTGCTTGTGATAACAACAACAAATACTACAACGCATTGACATGGGACAGCCGAGCCTGAAAATCCGACATGTGTGCCTTAAAACAGCTGAAAAGTTATTTTGGCCAGGTTTATTTTTAAACACCCTTTTCGTCTTTCGTTCTTCCTTTTATTTTTAACAAGAGAGTTATTGATTTCGCCACGGTCGCAAGACTCACAAGTTGGTCTGCTAACCAACCAATAAACTATTCAAAATTATATCAAGTTTTTGGAAGGTATTTTAAGTACACTAACAAAAAGTTTTTTTTAATGTTCTAGTCAAAACGACAATCCAAATGCCACTTTCTTATTTGCAGTAAAAGATAAAAAAAATCTAAATATGAAGAATGAAGAAAAAATGTGGAAATGATGCCGAACCGTCATTTAAATTTTGTTTTTGTCGGAATAAAATATTTTTTCACTCATGGTATTTAAAAATATATTTGCAGCCATTGACAAGCTAAGCGTCAGTGAACATGCACTTTCAATCAGTTGTAATTTTACACACATAAAAGCAAACAAAAGTAAAGACATTAACAATACTTTTGACTATGCTATAATTAATTTTGTCAATTTTAGCTGAATTGCATGTGGATTTAAACTTTTTTTTAAATGTTACATGCAAAGCAGTTATAATGGATGACGCGAGGTGGTTTGCCTCTTTCAAAAAACAAATTGTAGTTGCATTTAAAAATGTTTCCATCGCATGATATTAAAAACTCTAAAAAAAAAACGATGAAATACAAATCACTGGTAAGAAACTGCCCATTAATATATAAACATTGGTATGGGTCGTATTTTACTGCCTCATTTGTAGGGGCAATGCAAATCCAACCCAATCTTATCTTAAAGGAAAGGTTGTAGAAATACAAATCGTAGCGCATAAATACTTGCAACACCCCCAAATAACAAGATGCGATTTCCTGGAAATGATTAAAATTTATTCTATTTAAAGGCGAAATTTCATTAGTTCCACTCAGTTTTCTATAAGTTTTCAAGTAAGGTAGACGATTTTAAGCGACTGATTTTTCATTTGCAGAAAGTAAGAAATTACAGCAATTATATTTTGGGATAAAATTTCCTAGAATAATTATTATTTAAAGGTACTACTGAAAAGATGGGAAGAGTGACGTCATTAAATGAAAATGAAAAATTTCAGATCGGCACTTTTAAAAGTATGGGTCTGTCAAATCGTGCCATAGCGAGTAGAATTGGGAGATCTCACCATGTCGTGAACAACTACGTTTCCCAGAAGGAAAATTACGGGAAAAACCGGTTTACAGCAGGTAATACGAAGCTGACTCGGCATCAAAAATCCGCAATTTTGAGCATTGCAGCGAGGAAAAATATTACGGCCAGGCAAATAAAAGCGGATCTTGATCTTCCTGTGTCAAGAAGGCGTGTTCAGCAAATTTTGGCTGTTTGGAAGAAAAGGAAAGCAAAGCCCGCTTTACTCAGCAAACACAAGGAAGGTATGTAGGCTCCGATGCGCCCAACAACATATGAATTGGAAAGAAGAGTGCCACGTTATATTTTTCGGATGAAAAAAAAATGTATTAGTACTACTGACTGGCATGATTTGAGGAAGAAAAAATAAATTGATGAACTGAAACTTCGGCGGAGAATGGGTTATGGTATGGAAGACGTTTGGATATAATGGAAAGACACCGATATATTGGATTACGACACTAATGAATGCGGCAAACTATGTGAAATTATTGGAGAATGTTTTACGGATGATATTTCATCTCTTGATTGAACATTTCAACAAGATTGTGCTGCTTTCCATTATGCTCGGCTTGCTTTGTTTACCGTAAGGAATATAACACTGAAGGACTGGCCACCTCGTTATGCGGATCTTAATCCTATCGAGAAACTTTGGAGGATTCTTGTTCGTAGGATATACGCAAATGGGAAACAGCACAACAACGTGCCATAACTAAAAATATCAATTAAAGATGTATGGAACAACATTCATCTCTCCTTGCTACGGAATTTACTTTATTCCATGCCTAACCGCATAATTGAAATAATAAAGAACAAAGGGGTGAAATACACATTATTAGAAATAATAAATTGTGACTAATATGTGATGTATATTTTATTATAGTAAATGGAACTAATCGAATTTCGTAACTTTTGTTAACTTCGTAGTAATGTTTATACTTTTTTTCCTATAAATACTTATTTTGGTCTTTCCATATCATTTCATAATAAACACGGTAAACAAATTTAGTTATACAAAAGTTTTTTTTAAATATTTGTGGGTGGAACTAATCGAATTTCGCAGACTGTAGCTTCGAGAACAAACTTTTTAGGGAATAGTTTTCCATCACATGTAAAATTCGCACATCTCATTAATGCCTATGCCCCTTTTGTTACTTATAAAAACAACAAACTCACACTTATCTAACGGAAAACTGTATTTCTTTTATATTTTCAGAACTTCCAGCTTTAAACTGCGTGGATCTGTTTCCAAATCCGCCAAAATACGTTGAACCAGACGCAGAGAACGAGGACACCTCCAAGGACCACGAAGTGGAAGAATTTAATTTAGACTCGAATGAGAGTATCTCAAAAGTGGATGAGCAAGATATAGTTAACGCATTCATTGACGATGAGAATAGCAGTGATAGCTTGGATAAATTTGAAAAGGAACTAGAGACTGAGAAAGATCATCCCGAGGTGACTGAAGAAGACATTGAGAAAATTGACGATCCTGATCATAGCGAAAAGCCAGTTGAGGACACCGATAAGATACAACTAGTTGAGGCAGCAGAACCGATTGAAATTCAAGACAACTCTCAGCCTGCTTCAGACAAAGTTCAAGAAAATGCAAAGATCAGGCTGGTGAACACAAACGATCTTCTAGAGAATTCAAACTCACGTACATCTTTAAGCGATAAGGAAGAGCCACGTGTTGAAGCTAAAAATCTGCAGAAAGCGACTGCATCCATCCCTGCATCATCACCATCTCTGAGTATATCCTCATATTACTCGTCAGCCGGAGAGTGTGAAAGCACCTCGTCTCACTCTTCTCTTAAGAAGAAGAAAAAGAAGAGACATTGTCACACTTGTGATCTTCACTTTCGGCACACACATGAGTTACATACTCATTTAAAAAGTCACGTAACATTACCTTCAATAAGCGTAACGAAACTCAGTGAAGAAGAGGTCAAACTTCAAGAGTACATCGAAAAAAATCGCGAAGAAAAGGATTCTGAATCAGAATCAGGTAGCTTGAAGCTGAAACTGAAACTTTCAGGAACACAAAATTTTGAAGTAGTTAAACCGACAGAAAAGCCGAAGCCCAGGGGCATACGGATTCTTACAGCCAAGGAAATCAAGCAGAGTCCGCCGCATAATTCCGGAATTCAACCCATCGATGCGATGGTCGCTATGTCGGAGATGCCACTAAAACCTGCTGATGAAAATACCCTGGAAAACAGATACTTCGAATGCCCGACTCTCGATGGGCTTGATCAGTTCGCAGAAGAAGTTTCGGGTGAAGCCACCGAGGAGCTCCTGAAAAAGTTATTAGAAGGCGGTCAACAAATACCACAAGAAACTCAAGATTGGTCCTCCAATACAAACGAATTTATTCCCCTGGATAGGTTGGCTCACATGTGCACGGTATGCAATTGTAACTTCCCCGATGCCGTTCAGCTGTACGAGCATAAGCGATTAACTGGGCACGATATCCAGAACACGATGCAACCGCCAGGAGGCATGGCACCTATGTTCATGCAACACCAGAATAATTTTAGACAGCGCATGAGCTTCCCACCCAACCAAATGCCCATGGGAGGCTTTCAACATCCTGGACAAATGGGCCCTGTGATGCGATCAGTTTATCCAGGCTTCCCACCTCAACGCTTCTCAAATGTCAGCCCTAATTTCGGACCCCAGTCCATGGGTGCGAGGCGTCCGCCACCATTATACCGTGGACCAAGTCCTCAAGGTTCGCCAAGCCCAGTAAACCACAATCAGTTCAACGACATGAATGTCGACCTCTTCTCTTCTCATAACAATGGTATGTTTTCAAACAGCCAAATGCAGCAGCAAGCCAGGCAACCTGTATTCCTGAAGACAAGGCTTCAGAGGGCAATTAGACCGAGAACGCCCCTTCTTCACAGCCCCAGTCCGAATGGGACACCTTCGCCGCCAATTGTAATGGCCCCACCAACTGCAGTTCGCCCACGTTTCCTTGGACCTCCTTACACCCCACCAAGTGGGCCGCCTGCTAAGAAGATCAAACGAGAAGTAGACGACGATTGCGAAATTGTTTCGCCCAGCCCTCGGTCAGACGGCTTACCAGTTATACAAAGTGTGCAAGGTGGAGTCAGTCAGCCGCAGACTGATAAGTCCAAGGACCCCATTCAGCTCAACGAGCAAATCACGTTGAGTCTGAAAAACAAGGAGACGAATAAAAATCCTAAGGAAGTCGCCAGCATTCTGGCGAATAGGGGCATTACTGTGACACACAAAACAAAGCAGACGACCGGAAGCGACACTCCTCCGAAGAGTTCTACAACCCAGGAGGCCGTGCAAAAGCTCCAACTCAACAATTCCGTCAGCATCATCTCAAAAAAGAAACCGGAAGGCCTAGAGGAGTCGACTGCAATTTCCAAACTGCGAAGTGGTGACTCCACTTTCATTTCCTGCCCCTTTGTTGACTGCGAAGAAAAGTTCCTAACCGTGGAAGGACTGAACAGGCACACCCAGAGGGGGCACCGACTGAATAAGGTTAGTCTGAAGTCGTTCCGGTGCAAGGTGTGCCCCTCTCTCTTTACTACACAAGAAGCTCTGATGGAACACCAAAGGAAGAATCATCGACTAATGAAGACGTCTGCCGATGAGCTCGGGATACCTATTATCGATCTGCGAAACGAGCAGACCAAGCAGAAACTGGCTGCCCTCGGCGTCATCAACTACATCCCCCTTACCTCGAAAACAGCCAATGGGTGCTTTGGTTTCCCCATCGTATCAGTTCAGGGTGCTGCAAATCCCAACGTCTGCAACATGCTCGGCCTGGGTGTAAGTTCGTTACTGTCTCTCGGTCCCATTAAGCCAATACCGCAGCGGAAGCCCGAATAGCAAAGCGCCGGCTCAAGCTCCCCTGAATCAGTCTGAGTTTGAGAAATATGTCTGTAAATATTTGTAAATAACCTTGAAATAGATAGTTTTAAATAGTCTTAAGATTTTGTATAAGTTCACGAGTCCTAGGAACGATTTCAATTTTTAGCAATATGTTAAATAAACAAAACATTTAAAAACTACTATCGGTGTATCGTATTGGGTGGGCCAATAAGGGAATCCTCTCCGCCATAGAATAATTTTATTAAATAATTCTACAAGTACAGTAGGTTTTCACCTTTCTATTGAATCCTATAACTTAAGAGCAACGTGGGGTCGAACCAAAACAAATTTTAATGCCCTATTCGCATCGAAAAACTTGGTTTCTACTCCAAATACTCACCCTGACCTCTCGGCATCTACCCGGTCTGATGCTTTATAATCGCGGGGAGTTGACCTTAATGAGTTAACTGAGGTCATATTCTCAATCAAGTCTGATGCAATAGGTCCGGATGATTTAACGCCGCGTTTCTTAAGGTATGTACTCTCTCATTTACAGGCATATCCTACTTTTGCCTCAACTTATCCTTTCCTGCTGTCTGGAAAACCGCAACTGTTCTTCGAATCCCGAAAAACTCTAAATTTAAATTCGTCGATAACTACCGCTCGATCACTATTTTTTGTTTTCTATTTAAAACTTTGGAAAGGTTTATGAGTGCTTAAATGCTCGACTACATTGAAAGTAATTCGTTGCTTAGCTACTGGCAATCAGGCTTTAGAAAACTTTACAGTTGTGAATCTGGAATCCTAAAGGTACCGTCTGACATTATACAGGCTATTGATCATGACGATATCATTGTCCTAGTACTGTTGGACTTCTCTAAAGCCATCGATGACGTAAACATTATAACATCCATCTTAAAAAGCTCAGTGACTACTGTCATTTTAGCTAATCGGCTTTTAAGTTACTGCAGTGCTTTTTGTCAAATCGGTGCTAGCAAACGATACTCTGTCCCTAATTAGCGATATGCCGCAGGGTTCGATTCTTGTGCCATTACTTTACAGTATCTACATCAACGACTTACTGGCAGTGGTCAACTTATACACTGATGATGTTCAATTGTGTCTCTCCAGTCCAATAGGTCTTCTTGAGGACTGCATTGGGCGTACTGACACTGAGAAGTAAAAGGTTTTTTTTGGTTTCAGACAGCTATCAACGACGCGACGCGACGCTACTCTACTTAAAGTGTGACTTTCCTCTTCTGCGCAATCCTCCACCACCACCGCATTTTGGAGTTATTGAAAGAAAACAAAAGTCTGTCAATAGCAATATTGCAAATTCCCAAGAGGATCGGCGCGTTCTTTCTTTAAAAAAAATCATGAATCATTTGGAGCTCTGCAAAAGCAACTAACATTAGCAGCATTAATCTAGCGCATGCAGTACATGCTAAAAAGTTGAGTCGTCTGAAAAGAAGCGACTCAAACACAAAATTCCCTCGCAGACATGATTGGCAATATAAAGTCAAACAATGATAAACCATCATCAAAAATGGGTGTCGAAAAAATCGATTTCTAAATAATTCTATATTAATCTACAAGCAATTCTGGATTGAATTGTAAAAGCCTTTTTCAAATTCTGAACACCGGAAATGCTAAAATTTGTTATTTGAAAATTGTATTGTGGGGTAAAAAAGACTGATTTTACATAGAAAATCGTCACTCCTGAGAAGTTGTGTTTTTTCATCTTCCGGTACACTGTACTTCGTTTTCACCAATCGGATCATAATTTTGTTATTAGGTTCTGAATTATTTAAAGAACAAACGTAGCCAGGGATTATTTTTAAAAGTTTGGTTCACGAACAAATTTTGCAAAATTGCTACAGCTGTAATTTTTTTATTATTTTTTTTCGGGATTTCCCTAGCTACACTTGTTCTAATAATATTAATAAATATGTTCACAAAATTTCAAAAAGACAGGAAAATAAAATTTTTTAGTGAGTCACTTTAATTCGCCAACACATTATTTAGGAATGTTAAGCACGCGAAGATACCAAAATAACGTCAGCGAAAACAAAGTAACTGATTAGGATAGTACAGCAATCTTCAAAATTATTTAGGTACAATCGGCAAGTTTTGCATGAAACACATGTATAAATTTACAATTTCATTTAATAAAGTTTCTTATTGTTAAGACTTTAACTCGTCAGTGAAATGTGGAACCACAATTATTAGGCTCTCGCATTAATAATTGTGAAACTATGCAACGTGGATGAATGATAAAAACACCTAAAAACTGAATTTTCCTCGAACTTTGAAGAACCCAAAATTATTCTTATTATGAATCACAGCCCCAATTCCAACGTAAAATTGCATAATGAGTTCAAATTTTAAAATGAAAACTATATATATATGTACATACCTTCGTAGCCAAACAGCGGGTGGTCTTTAATAGTTTTCCAGGGTATTTCTGACGAGAATGGGTTCCACGATTTAAGTAGCGAAATAGGCTGTCCCTTGTTCCACATTACCCTTATCCCAAAATCGTTGCGTTCACTGAAAATAAAATAATAATTAATCGAGTTGATGGTCGCGTCTCAGGGGTTAAATTCCAACACTGGTCTAAATCTCGTGAAATCGAAACGAGGAGCTACAGTTAAATTACATGTAGCATTACTCTGCGACTCCGCTTTAGTGAACAAACTTCCGGAAGAAGAAATAATAGAAGCGACTCCGTTTGTAATGCCCTCAATCCGCCTGAGCAGCGTGTAATTGTATTTGTTTTCATTTATTTACAGATTAGACCAAGCAAATTTTAGTAGAACAAATTAAAAATAAATAAAAAACTTAAAAACACACTTACGGCACTAATGAGGATTGGGGGTAGGTGATTTTCCCTTTTATGATAGTGTCCAATTGTGTCAATCGAATTTTTTCAGAGTGCAAAATTCTAAGTGATATAAAGTCGTATTTAACCTGGAGGAGCGTCTTCCTTGTCAAGATGTAGACCCTTTCATGTTCATGGTCCCAGTGGCTAACACTAGAAAAATTAAATGTTGTAACTAAACCTTCCAAATGCTTTGCAAAACAGAAACGAACTCTGTTAGTAGCCAGCTTCCTATTACGTCTGCGTCATTAGCAGGTCTCAGCAAAACATTTATGCAGTCATCCACAGCCCTTTCAAATTGACCCGAACGAAATGAGAAGAAACGTGCAGGAGAGCCAACTTTCGGCTTCGCTGTCCCTGTTGTTACTGGCCTTGCGGTGGTGCTCTCGGTTAGGCCTATAATAGAAAAAGTAAATTTTAATGAATAATAATAACGAGTTCCTGGATTTTTGAAAATTATGTACCATACCCAATGGCCAAATAATGGCTTTCAGTGTCATAAGGGTAGTAATCGAGTTGTATTAATTAAAATGGTAAGATTTTCAGAAATAATAAATCTTAGCTTAATCTCGGAAATATGTTTTGTCGAAACTTATATCATAAATATCTCGACGACTCCGATCATGGGATGTAGAGCACGATTCTTCCTATAAACAACTTTTTGTGTGTTCCAAGCTCTTCGAGGTCTATCCACGGTTTCATCACAGACCGTTTCAGATATTCTGCGAAATTTAACTGAACTATTTTGTAAATAAACAATGTACTTGGGGCATTGCTCACATAAACCCTTTTATTTGTTATGTGCACATGAGATATTTGGAACTATCACCAAAAAAAGGTAATTTGGCTTTTATATGCAAACTGCCATACAAATATTGCGCCTCAAACACGATTTAGAGGACTGCTCACATAGCGATTCCCTAAACATAAGATCAAGTTTCATCGCCAGCCGCTTTCGAGGTCTTTCGGAAATGCAACTCTCATCTGATTTTATATACATGTGTAAATATCTCATCTCATATGCGATTTAAAGCATTGTTTATTTAAAATATATTTATTCGTTCTGATGCACAGTAAGCATAAAATTATGTTTAGTTAGTGAACGATGCAGAAAAAACACAATGTCAAAACTGCCAACAAATTCAAAAAAAATATCAAACGGTAAAATGATATCTCGTAAAATATTTAACTAAAACTTTACCATCCATTTTTGATTTTAATAAAACAAAAAGAGAAATTGAAGTGATTAATTTTTAAGACTACATATAATGCCAACCTTGCTAGATTATCTTTTAGATTAACGATATTTTGTATTTTGGGTTTGTAACTTTAGAGACACCATATTGATTGTGTAAAATGGGTCACCACTTTTGATTAACCGAAAAATCTCATATTCAAACTTTCAAATCTAAAGAAATTGAGATTATTGGGTCTCACATATTGGAGCCACCATCTATAATAGAATTTTCAAATTTTGAAAACTGATTGAAACCTGAAAACCTGTGCATACCCCATACCCACATACACGAAAATTGCTTAAAGTAAAATTTGAATCAACAAAAAACCGATATTATCAGAGTTGTCAGGGCGCCGTTTTTTTTTGTTTATTTATTTTTGAATTTACAATTTACACAATTAATCCCAAATTTGATCAAGGAGAGATAAGGCCCTGAATCTTAGGAACTTATTGCGAGAGTCTACTATGAAGCGACTTTAAGGGGGTAGTACACTACTTTAGCCGGTTTTTTTAGAATTTTTTTTATTTGTATAAGTTTTTATTTAAAAATGAAAGTTTTCTTACATATTATAAGGCATATTATCAACTGTAAAAAAAAATTGTTTTCAAAACATTTTGATGCTATATATCCTAGAAATGGATGGCCGAATGACGTCACTTTTTTTTATGGCGGACATGGTTTCTCACGTATGGATCATCGGAAACAAAAAAATTAAATTGATTCTTAAAGAGTACATGAGTGGTTATCGTCCCTACCTCAATCATGAAAATATGTTGATAAATAAACAAGTAATAAATTTTTTTTGTTTTTTTTCAATTTTTTCCCTTGTTTTTGGACATAAATGTTGTTGTTATGTTGTTAATAATAAATTCAAAATTATGTTCGAGGTAGGAACGATAGAGAGGCGTTTTGTGAACATTCATGCAAAATTTGGTGCAAATCGGTCAAGTAACTCGGCCGGAATCATGTCCGCCAGTTTGAAAAACACTGTTTCGAGAAAAAAGCGTTTAAAGTTTGAGGTAAGAAAAATGCATACAGAGATTGACATGAATGAATAATCAATACGACAGTTTATTGGAACAAGTTTTTTCGACACACGGATGCAGGATTACTGTCGCGATACAGGTTTAGAAAGAATACGTGGATGACAGCGTGAAACCAAACAATTTGACTCCGAGCGCCAGGTGTATGTTACGTTTCGAGCGTCCCGAACGTCGTGCGGTATTGTAGTTTTTGGGCCCCTTCCGAGAACTTTTGCGGTAAAAGTAGGTTTCTAAATAAATTTTGAGGGTATACGGAAACGGAAAATGCAACAAACAAAAATTCGATTTTCAAAAAAAAAAAGTAGTGTACTACCCCCTTAAATCGAATTGCCTTAATATCGATAACTTAGAATCGCGAGAATCAATTTCCAGTAACATTTTTCATCAAGTCTATTGACATGTTGTCGAATTAATTTGTATAATTTGAAAACTAGAGTTATTAACCCTAGAAAAATAGTATACGTTCCGGAGACGTAGGTCGCATGAAATTATTGCTATTAGTCCAAGAGCCCATAATCGGACTACACGAAATTTTCAAGAAATTTTCCTTATGCTCGGAGAAATATAACTAAAAATTGGTGCCTTACTCATCTGTGCCCTCACACCCCATCATCCATTTCCGGCGTTCTGAAGAGGGTGGTAAAATTAAGCAATTTTTTTCTTCCGCTCGAAGCGGTTTTTTTAGATTTAAAAAAAATGCTTTGAATAGAAGTCATGTTTCACTTCTCTTGGTTCAAATGAAAGTTGACAAAAATAGCATGACTTTTACCACCCTCTTCACAACGCAGGAAATGGTGCGGGGGAGTTAAGTTTCTCCGTTTCTCAGAGCATAAGGAACTTTCCTGAGAATTTCGTGTGATCCGATTATGGGTTCTATTTTTTGCATTAGGTTCTCCGCCTATATTTCTTTTTAACTAGAAAACGTTGTGATTATCTTTTGTGTAACTTAATTTTTAAAAGCTCCCTCAACTTATTAACAAAAACCTTTAAATCGCTTAAGGGGTCTACCCTCTTTTCGGAGGGAAAAAAAAGGTTGATTTCAATAAAGTTTTCGATAGGTTTAAATTATGAAAATGGAAAAAAAATTGTTACACTCAATAAATACACTCTCGAACTATATCACAAAATTTTTTTTTATTCATTTTTGTGAAATTTTAAGCATGGAACTGCTGGTCGAAAAATGATCCAAAAAACGAGAGGGGTGCGCGGCGTTGATGAAATCTCCGAGATGCACGGTCGGAGAAAAAAAAGCAAAGAGTTTTAGGTTCAATATATTAATAGCTATAGCGCATCGGGGGCGATTTTTGATTTTTGCAAAATTGACAAAATGGCGGACATTTTTTGAAAAACTACGAAAAAAACATGTTTTTTTTCACCGTTTTTGGCCAAAAAAAAATGTTAAAATCAAAATTTTGAAAAACCCCCTCGATGCGCTATAGCTATAGCCATAAAGAATATTTGGTAAAAATTTGGTGGGAATCGGTTCGGTAGTTTCCGAGATTTCACCAACGCGGTGTCGAAAAAGTTACTTTGTGAAAAACGCGATTATAGTTTTGTTAATGGCATAGTAAAAAATTTCATCTATGCCTAATCAGCGATGCCTTCATCTTCCTCAAAATGCATATTTTCATCCAAAGTAGCGTTCCTTCGATATGTTCTGGCTTTCTTGGAGGCATCAGTGCTGCGTCGGCCGCACGCCGCACTTATTGATTATAAACAAACGCGCAGAGATGATGTTATATCAAAATTTTAAACTCGACTAATTTTGAGACAAAAATACAGTTACACTGCTCCGATCTTTATAAAATTTTAATATGATATTTCTGTATATATATACTTTACGAAAATGCAATAAAAAAAAAATCGATTAATAAAGAGGGTAGACCCCTTAAAAATTTAAAAAAATAGTTTCCTCAATGGAAAGAAAGACACTGGTGGCAAAAAATATGTAGAAAGCCCGAAGCAGATGATTACTGGAATTTTGTAAATAAGGAGTTAAACATCCTGGGGCCTTCCGGTAAAAACTGCGAGCAAACATATCATATAGACTGATTGAACTAATTTTGCGATGGATATGGTTTTGCTCATTCCAAAAGCAGCAGAAGGACAGATTTTGTATTAAAGTCATAACATAACTGGCATGAATGAATTAGAAAAAAATGTATATATATTTCGCACCCTAATAAATTAATATATTCATTTCAGTAGTTTAAATAAATCGAGTTTTTTATATTATAGGTATATACCCAATTTATTTGCTAATTTGCGAATGGTCGATTGCTATAACAAAACCACACAACATTTCAAACCTACACTTATTACATTTATTTCACTGCCCACATAATCATAAGTAAATAATAAAGTAGAAAATGAAAATAAAATGGCGAAATAAAAAAAAATATAACTAGATCCAGAAGCCCTTTATCGGTTTTCCTGGTATTTCGGTTGAGTAACAAGAAAAAGGTGCACTATTTCCTGGTAGCAACAAGTTGTGTTTACTTTTTACTACTTCAATCGATTTTCCTCACAGGCACACCGGATACTGATGAATTTCAATGTAATAAATCAAACACTTGAGAAATCCAATAAATGTTCAGCAAGCCACGAACCTGATCCGGTAGGCAAATTATTGTCGCCAAGTGGTGGAATTGGTGTCGATGCATCAGAACCACTTAAAATTGCACTTTGGGTGGGTTTTCCATCGGCCACTATCCCTGTGCTTTGTTGGTCATCATCTCCAGAGATTTTTAGTGTTGCACCGGAAAATTCATAGCCATCGTCGTTCTCTAGCCCATTCGGCGACTTACTGGCTTCGTGGTTTCTGAACATTATTCACTTGCAAAACGCAACTAGAACGCTATTTTTATTGCTGAATGAACCACCTTCCATTCAAGTTAAAAACATTACTAGAGCTCCGTGTTGACGTTTCCGCGAAGAACGAAACGTGATAACGAACGCGTTATCGCGCATGAATACGAAACCCGTTGTGTTGGGTCTGATAGCTCCCACGGGGTAATTGTGTGAAGGTAAATTATAGTTCCTGAGATATCACTTAAGAATTGAAAAATGGAAACTCTTTCATTAGATATTTAAGTTTGTACCTTGTTATTGAATTAGGTATAGTCTGTTGACTGTTCGTGTAGTAACATGTGGACTACTGTAATCAATTTTCCACCCAAACGTTTACATAAATATCCCTACACATTTAATGCTCTAAAGTAAATCAATACAAATTTAAATATACTTGTGTGTAATGTTTTTCATTTGTTTTGAAAACTGACTTTAATTCGATAAGATTCCTATTTTTATTTATGTTGTTACAGCAATCATATTTTGAAGGCCGACTTTTTTATGATATTTAAATTTTATAAAACTGTAGACAAGCAATCATCGAAATTTCGAGTTTATTTGTTTAAAAAGTATAAACAATGACAGACTATATTTTTAGAATTTTATAAGTAGCGATATTTGGTCTCCGCCTCATAGATATGTACTATAGTCAATCTTCAGGTTTGGCAAGACGCTCTAGTCAAAGTCGAAAACTGTTTTGCATTTTGACCTTTAACTGATGCAATTTTGGTTAATCCTAGGAGTGCCTAAACTCAACAGTCAATCCGCGAACCAAAAAAATCAAATCAAAGCAATTTTTTGAAATCGCGAGACACTATCTTGTGGAAGTAGACATTGGAGCAAAAGTCTCGAAAGGGGACCATATATGATATGTATGATCCATATCCCATTCTCTGACGGGGCTTTAAGTTCATTTTCTTGATTTGGAGTTCACTACAAACGTCTGCAAACTTTTTTTAAACAAACCATGATGAACCATCAAATTAACATCAAACATTTACTGGTTCTTTCGTCGATATCACGGAATGTTTCGTTTGCAGTTTCCCAGCGCATCTCCGCCTACAAATCAGACGAAGTTCACTAAAAACAACTACAAATCATTCTCCATCAGGCCTCAGGGTCTAATTTGCAAAAAAAAATTATTTTTGCAAATAGATGTTCGATAGAACTATTGAAAACTGGAAATTACAATCGAAATATAATTCAATACAAACGACTACAAACTCCTCCTAAGCAGGCCGGATCGTTATATTTGAAAAAAAAAACAAAAACAACTTAAGGGCACCCGGTGGTCTAGCACCCTTGAATTTAAGGGATTTTTAAAAATTTTTTTTGAAGGTGAAAATAATGAACAACGATATTTAAACTTTATAGGTATATTATGATACTCAACAGGCATACAAAAATATTTTTATAATTAAAAAAAAAAATTGTGATTATTTAAATAATGGCGCTGAAGATGACCCCCTCAATAAAATGAACCTGCGCGACGGCGGGTGAAGTTTTACCTCTGTCACATATTTGAAAAATAAAATAAAAGGAAATTATTAATCTATATGACTGTAGCTATCGCCGGAACCAACAAAAAATGGAAAAAATATTATTTTGACAAAAATAGCGTGTTTTGAAATTTGAATATCGAAAACAGACTATTTTTCATTAGGTTTTTTTCGTATAAAATAAGAAATTATTGAAATAAAATATTTTTGGTGGTCCCGGCCATAGCTACTAAGTATACTGAATAACATATTAAAATTTGGGATGATTCGGATGAATAGTTTTTTTGTTTTGCATCCCGCCCGTGCAGAAAAGGGTGGTTTCGAGATAAATGAGTTTAAAGTTTTTAGTGTGTTTCCATTCATAGGCGGATCAACCGTTCGCTACCTGCTAAAAAGGCTGTAGAACCTAAAATACTGTCAATATCATTACAAAATTTTAACAGTATATTCTCGAAAGACCACACTTTCGAAAGATTAAAAAACAAAAATCGATTGTTTGAAAATTCTAGACCTTAAGGGGTTAGGTCACTGTAGAGAGGCCGGAAAAATAGTCTTTTTTAGGATTTGTTTTCAGAAGTACTGCAAAAGAAATCGAGATTCTAATGAAGAGGAGTTATTATACATATCAGTGACTGTATACAAATTTTTTTTGGAGCGATTAATTTCAAAATGGCGGCTGTGCATCGTATATCTCAAAACTACAAGTTTTAAGATGGCCGGAAACATAACTCAGACAATTTTTAATCGATTCACTTGAAATTTTGAATATATCTTGCAAAATGCATTGCCTATGGAAGTACGTAGGATCTTTTTTATACATTGCATAGTTAATTTGTTATTAACAATTATCTGATGTTTTTTAAGGCCAATTTTTCACTTTCCACTTTCGAAGTGCGCCATTTGGCCAAAAATTAATATATCTAAAAAAACCTACGTACTTCTATAGCAGTTATTATATAGAATAAAAAAAAAATAATTGGGTTCTTATAATTCAAAAATTACAGGAGCTGTTTGTCCGGCCGTGGACCCTGAAAAAAAACGGAGACGTCATCGCAAAAATGCTGCACAGCCGCCATTTTGAAATTAATCGCTCCAAAAAAATTATTGTATAAAGTCACTGATATGTATAATAACTCCTCTTCATTAGAATCTCGATTTCTTTTGCAGTACTTCTGAAAAAAAATCCTAAAAAAGACTATTTTTCCGGCCTCTCTACAGTGGCCTAACCCCTTAAGCATATTTTCGCTCGATATCAGAAAATGTATCGTTTGTAGTTTGCAAACAAATATGTAAACCACAAACCTGAAGGACTTCACTACACTACACACAATTTCTAAACTGACTCGACTGTTAACTTATGTTTTTTGCACTTTACGCACAACAATTATCAACTTCAAAATCTACATTCACATAAGGGCTTATTTTTCAAAACACATATTCTAAAAATGGTTGTTTCTCTCAAACCGTCAAACTACAGACGAGAAGCCAACTCACACACAAACGCGCTGGAGTCATTTGGGGTAAAAGGAAATAGAAAATTCCGTCACTTCCGAGAGATGCGATAAAGTTGCTCTCGACGCGATCTTTATGAGAACTTCTCAAAAACGTTTGGGTTGTGGTCGATCAAAAAATTTCTCAATTTCTGTTCATACATAGTAATTGTGTATATATTTCGAAACGATTAATTTTACGGAAAAAAGGTGTATGGACCTTATTGTTGCAGAATTTTATAAGCTGCAATTTCTCCCATAACTATTTTCGTCGAGAAATTGATAATTTACGGGATATAAGCAATAAACTGAGTTCACCCTCCCTAAAATACAATAAATGAAAATAAAGGTCTCCACAAAAATCCAGCTTGAGTGGAGTAATCCAAGTTCACTAATTTTACTGGGTTAGAAAGGTGCAAGATGTGAACAAAATTGATTTTTTATACTCTTCGGCAGGACTTTCTTAAGTACTTGAGAACCGACAGATGAGCGACGAACCTTTTATTTTAAACGATTTTAGCATTCGATGATTTTAAGGTCATGACCTCATCAATACTTGGCAAACTATTTGTAATTACCTCTTGTCGCTCCAAGAAAAGGTCAAGGATATGTTCATGGCAATTGATAGACTTTGAAGTACTTAAAAGGGCCGATTTCTTAAGTCACGAAGTGCAGTTATGATTTGGCTTTGGTGCACGACTTTTCTTCTTTTGCCACGAAGATTTCAGTTCACCGACTGTGATCAATTCAAAGATACCCAGTTGCCAGCACACGCAGCATGGGTAGATTTGAAGAAATGCCTTTCTATAATTGGACGGGACCACGTCGAGAAGACTTTTGCCGAGAAGATATGGGAACTTGTGAAAGAGGTGACTTGCAACATTTACACTGCAGGTGAAGAAACCGTTTGCTATTCTGCAGGGAAATGACGGAATTGAAAACATACCTGTTGCTGTGTACAGCCAAATGGGAAACCTACTAGTGGGAATTCCTGTAGACGATTTGAGGAATATCTCAATGGACAACGTTAATGTGATTGAAGCTTTTAATTCGATTGTTCTCTTAGATCCCGAACAAGTTTGTACATGTGAAATTTGAATGTTACACAAATTGTTTTATTGTTTTGGAGATGGAGGTTTTGCACGAAAAGGTTTTAACTGAGTGGGGAACAAAAACACCCGAAAAATATTCGCAGTACGACTTGATTTCCTTAGGGCAAATACTTTGCTACTTCAATACAAGTGAAATAATGGCAATTCATGCGGACGCCTATAAGTAATTTAAAAGTCCTTAATATGATTTGGTCATTTGACTTCACATTTCTAATTTTACAGGGCGGCAGCTGAAGAAATCGGAAATATAAGGAACTGCCCCCATGAGGTTATACGAGCTTTTGCTCGCCTTGCGGTGCAACCAGATGCCTTTGGAGATCCGCGTAATTGGAGCAAGTTTGATGTACATACATATAAATGGAATCTTCTCCTTATTAAATGCTTAAGGTTTTTTTTTTTAAATTGCAGGTTACCAAGGTGGGTAACATTATCACGGGGTTAACTCCCGATGAGTACGCCTCCATAAATGCAGAAAACTTGTATTTGAACGGAAAGGTGTACAATAGCAGTTCTCATGTGGCAGTCGGTGGAAATCATAGTTTGATAGGGAAAAATAGAAAAAATTAAACTGGTTTTTAGCTAATTTGAACAAAAAGAATTGTTAACTGCACTATCTTTATTTACCCACATTGTTTATTTATTTATTATAATTTGTTTTATGCTATAACAAGCCTCCCCGTTCTTGCCCTGTTGTATTTCAGTCAATATCAATATTTTGCACAAGGCACATTTCTGTCTATTAGTCAGAAAATTAGAAGGGACAAATTTACCGGGGGAAAATCGGCAGGGTAACTTTGACTTCCAACGTCCCATTACGAGTTATAAATTAAATTGGAAGAGCAATTCCATTCTAGCATTATCTATTTTTGTTTCCTAGTTTCTAGTCCGTAAAGGGGTAAACACGTGAAGGGATAACACCATTCACCTATTTTATTTGAATTGCGAATTGATTAATTAATAGTATTTTGTGCAACTAGGGTGGAAACTAGCCGATTGCCCACGATGGCAGGGTCAAGGGCAATCGGCTAGTTTTCACCCGAGTTGCACACTGTATTTTTCATCACAAGTGCAGCGGTGGGTTCGATAAGGAGGTCGGGGAAGGAGGAGTCCGTGGGAGCGGAACGGGTGGTTGAGGGGGGGGGGGGGGGGGGGGGGGGGGCGGAGCGGAAAACAAAACAATTTTTGCTGTAATTATCTCTCAAAAAGATATACAAAGGTTTTTATGATATCTAAGATACAGATGTTCAAAGCAATATACTATTACACTCATGCCCGGCTTAAATAATTTATTTAGGTACCTGAAAAGCATTAAAAGGATGTTTAATTAACACGTGCGTGTATATAAAAAAAAAGGGATTTCTTGAAGAAATATTCTGAGTGCACGAGTCTTAACCGTCGAGTCGAGTAGGTAGATTTCTAGAGCTCATCATTGCTATTGCAAGTGCAAGCGAGAAATGCATACTACTGTCCAGTGATCAGTGATGGCACATGTACGCACTCCTTCTCATTGCGTTGATCGAGCGACCCAAATGCACTCAGGTATACGGCTCCCATGAAGTATTTCTTGAAGAATTGAATTGAAGAAGAAAGAAAATATTCTGAGTGCATTTCCATTTCAGGTACCCGTGCGTTATTCGAAGTCTCCCTTGCGTTCTTTAAAATTACCAATGGGTTGTTCGCAACAGGCTTTACAGTGGGTAATCGGCGTGTTTCCACACGCAAACCCGTGCGGAATAGTAGTGGTTTCCGCGCACGTGTGAGGAAAATTAATTTTTGATTCTATCTACAAATTCCGAAATTTTTAACGTTAGATACAATTTACCCAACTCAAGCACGAAATCAAAAATTAACTCTTTTCTGCGGACAGAAATATATTCGGTACTTAAGGAATTGATTTAATTTTTAATCCACTTTGATGTTTTCTTACTTTCCATTTAAAACCTAAACATTCTTTTAAAACACGCTGTGAACACGATATCACTTGAGTAGAAGTGGTAAACGCAAATTGAATTCGATACATATATGAGGTATAACGCTTTTCAGTATTGTAGCCCCACCCAAGAATTTGCCTACGAGAACCTGCTGCCACTGGCAACTAAAGAATAATTATCCAGAAACAGATTGCACGACGTTTTTCCCATTCCTTTTTTTCATGGCAATTTTTTTCATTTATTCATTAGACAAAGAATTAATGGAAAAATGTACTAGTGTCCCATGTGTCCCTTAATGCAACCAGACAGCGTCTTAAAGAAAATAATATTCAGTACAAAAGTACTCTGCATAACCCTTTGTTAACAGAAAACCAAATTAAAAAAAGGTTTGAATAGGTCTGTTAGAAATTTGACCGCGATTGGATAATTTTCAGGGATGAGTCGTCGTTTTGGGTGCATAGTTAAATATCCTGCAGAGGTGCACGTGCACGGTAAGAATCACTGGTCCCTATAAATAATTAGATAGTGTATAGAGGAGGTGGAGGTATACCGCTTAGAGAGCATCGGCTGCCATGTTGAATGGGGGCACTTGCGTAATTTCTCGGTAGGTTGGAGTTTACGTTTTACTAACATTCAACGATTGTTATTATTTATATTTGGTACCTTACCATGTTTAAAGTTAATAATAAAATTGTACAGTTGACTGGGTAGAACGACTCCAGTTAATTTCATATATTTCACCGGCAGGAGCGCAACCAGGGGGTGGGGGGGGGGGGGGCAACCGGGGCAATCTGCCCCGGGCCCCGGGTTCAAGGGGGCCCCGCGCGGATCGCGAAAAAATAATCGAAAATGCTAAAACATCCTGCTTGGAGTTCCTTGAACTTGAAAAGTTACTATACATTTGTTTGAATTTTACACTTCGAAAACGGACTTTGATGAGTGGTCGAATCATCAGAGTTTTTGTCGTGGTTGTCGATTGTTTCATTTGACTTTACTCACTCAAATAAAAAATAGCTCTAGCAATATTCAAAATATTTAATAGTTCATACTTCGAATTTTTGCTAATTTATAATGTTAATTAAGGAGCAAATTTTCAGCTTCAGTTGAAAGTAACAAATAAAAGAGGATTTTCGATACAGAGAAAACAAAATTTGTAAAATATGAAAAGCTCTCGAAATGAGTGACGATGGAAACGAAAAATTTTTGATTTTTGGGAAAGAAAAATTTTCCCATGATATCGTTACGATAGAATATCCATTACGTTTCATGCGAGGGAAAAACCGGCTGAAAATCTAAACGCATTTTTTTCAGTAGAGATAAGTTGAGTAAGCCACATTTCTGCATATGAATGTTTAGCAGGGGGTTCGGGCTCATAGCAGGTAAATTTCAGCGAGGAGCGCAGGCTTCATCGATTTAGAAAAATGAAACAAAGGAAATGAAATTAGGAAAAAGGGAAAGATATCCGCGGTGGCGCACATGTGGGAATGATTATGTAGGTAAATTAGCAGAGATGAGCCATTACGTAATTTGGGGAAAAGTAGGTAGGTACGTTATCGTTTGTTGAGTAAATTAGGGATAAAGGGTAGACAGTTTAAGGAAGACTGAGGAAGTTCATTCCATGTAAGGCGGGAATGTCGAAAGCATGTTAGAGAAAAAGTGAAAGTAGTGAGATATTGATCAAGTGAAGTTTATAGGAAATTAATAAGGTTAACATTTAGTGAGTAGATAGCGTCAGTGGACAAAACTACAGTGATAGTGGAAAAAAGAAAACAGACAAAGAGTTAAAACTTTAAGTTAGTGGGAAGGTGAAAAGGACCAAAGGCAGCGGGAAGGATTATTAGAGAAGAATTATAAAGGATTTCAGCGCCATCAAAGCGAGGAGGCAAATGTAAATTTAAAATGTAAAAGTTGGAATATAAATTTATATAATAATAATAAAAAAAAAATTTTAGAAGAAGGGCCCCCCCAAAAAATTTTGCCCCGGGCCCCAAAATGTCTAGTTGCGCCCCTGTTCACCGGTGAAACGTTCTACTTTACGGCCACTCAAAAAGTATAAATAGCGAGAATTAGTAAATTATACTCATATCGTAATTATCATCCAAAGATCTTTTTCGTGTAATTGGTGTTTATTCTATCCGTGAGTCAGCCGCGATGATAGGTCATGTTAATATGTATCTAGCAATTGCTGAATTTTGGGAAATACTGAAATACCTGTTTTGTAAATTATTTATGTGAAGTTTCAAGTAAAATCCGTAAAACAAAACAAAATTCCATGGAAACTTTCGATACCTGCTTACCTTAGTGGTTGAGAAATGCTGAAACACGTGTTTATCTTTTGATCTATTCAACGCAGCGACATCAAAGGTGTTTGTCGAGGTGAGATCTATCACCCCACCCATGTCTGCATGCTTTATAAAAAAAACACCCTGTATAATGTAAATACCAACCCCTTTAATGTTTTTTTTCAACCTCCGACTTTCTACTTTGGTTATAAAAATGGAAGCTTAACTTAAGTGATATTTGTCGGCATTAAAAGGCCATATATAATTTAAATCGACTTAAAAAGAGTAACATAAAATAAAATGGAACTGAAGAACCGTTATATCAGAATTAAAATCACATTATTTTTCAATAAAAAAAATTTAATACGATTGGGACTATCTTCACTTCAAATCATGGCACGATTTTGCTTTGAGGAAACGCCACAAAGACGGGTGTCGCATAATCGGCCTGGTCAACTCGTAATCTGTCAATTTTTAGGTCTACCGAGTATTCAGGAAAGGACACTTCGAAATGGCTTCTGTGCTATCGTACTGCTTCCGCAGGTATATTTCCGGGGCGGCTATAAGAAATGCTCAACATGGGCCATCAGCAGTAGCTGGAGAACATTCAGGTAAGTCCATTTATTCGGGTAAATGCGGGTTATGTTATGTAACCTACGGCACTAGTCCTACACGAAATGAAATCAAATTTTTTTTTTCAGGAGGCTACAAGACTTGGAAGCGCCTCAGCTTCTTCGTTGCTTTGCCCGCCGTCGGGTTGTGCATGCTTAATGCTTACTTGAAGCATCAAGAGGAGCACGGACATCCTCGTCCAGAATTCGTAAAATACGATTACTTGCGAATTCGCAACAAGAGATTCCCATGGGGAGATGGTACCCGCAGCCTTTTCCACAACCCACACGTTAATCCACTGCCCGATGGCTATGAAGATGATCACCATTAAGTAGCAGAAATTTTCCGTATTTAGAAATTGTATTGGCTTGAAGCAAATAAACAATAAAATCCTTCAAGCTGTAAGTGTTTTCATTCCCAGTGGTAGTAAACATACGGGAAATCGGTTCAAGTGCAGGTGTAATAGGCCTCTGGCTACCTACGTTTGAAATATGAGAATCTGAAAACTATCCAAGGATTGGAAGAGATGGGTGTTGCGGAAGATTGGTCTCGCGGGGAACAAATATAATCCTGCGATTAAAAGGATTCTAGATCATTCCCGACTATATAATCTGCCTTACAATGAAAGGGCCCCAACGCGAGATAAGCCCCGACACAGACATTGTTCAGAAGTTTGTGTAGATTTTGGTATAATGTCAATAAACATATGAGCTTACAAAAAGGCAGCTATTTCGAAACCACAGACCTTAAGAACCTTATTTCATGAAAATTCATTTACGTTACGAACTTTTGGCCTCCATAGTGAAGTTTCTAAAATTCGATAGCAGAATTTAAGTCAGTGCCCCCAAAAATCCTTATATGTTCAATTACATGAAAATCCGTTCAAGTTGAGAATTATCTGGCTATATGGAGCAGCAATCTTTAATTTCCAAATTTTTTTAGTAGATCCGCGTTCCCGGGAAAGATGTGTTAATGCAAAATTTCAAGTGTATCGAATCCAATGGAACTGTGTTGAGTTAGTCGCCTTTCCGTATTTATAATTTAGATATTAATCGAAATCATATTAACAGTATCGAGTCCGTCCAGCGTAAATTTATTAGGTTCGCTCTCAAACATTTCCCATAGAACACAACCCGGTTATCCTTCCTCTCCTCATAATGACTGTGTGATGCTTCTTGATTGCATTCGCTGCATAAACGTCGAATAAGAGCAGATATAATTTTTGCTCACCACATAATAGTTGGTAGTATTGATTCGCAGTCCCTAAAAGCGAGATTTTCATTCAGGATGAATGCTTGTAATCTTAGGACAATGCAACTTCCACAAACTAATCCTTGTAAAATTAATTATGGCTTTTTTGAACCGTTTAATCGCATATGCCATAATGCTAATGAGCAAGCTGATTTGTTTATTTTCGTGCCGTAAAAAAATTTATTTTGTAACCATGCACTTTGATTGTCTTGCTTCCAAATCCTCCTCCCACAACCAAAACCCGCTCCATGCTACGTATTAGTCCCACTGATGCGTAGATCCAACACGAGCAGGGAGGAGTTTAGAGCTCGACACAGCGGAAAGGGCAGCAAACCCCACCAAACTGAATGTCTATACCGACGGATCGAAATCATCGTCTCATACCTCGGCAGCTTTTGTTACATATAGCAACACCACGGAGGTTCCAGGCCTCATACAAACCTTCGCGCTCCACGAGGAATCGTCAGTTTTTGAGGCCGAAGCTTATGCTCTGTGGAAGGCCATTCTTTACTGCAAATCCCACACCATGACGGCCCAAATTTACTCAGACTCCATGTCGGTTTGTCAGGCTATCAAAAACGTTAAAATGGAAGAGCCAATAATCAAGGAAATGCGATCACTGCTGACCGAGGCAGCAGGAAAAATAGCTGTGGCCTGGATACCCGCTCATATGGGTATCCCCGGGAACGAAGCGGCAGACGAGGCAGCAAAAATTACACCCTCAACTGGTAGAGAAAAATTAGTTCCAGCTTGCTCTTCCTTTATGGCTCGATACGGCTGCAAAAATGTCAAGGAAATCATCACAAATGAGTGGAGGAACAGTTCCACTTTCTTGGCATCACACTGGCAGAGTCTAGACCGGCCAAAATACAACATGAGCCTATCCAGAGAGGAAGGAATAAAGGTATTCCGCGTCAGAGTGGGGCACACCAAACTAACGCACTCACATCTTTTAAGGTGACCTTCTCCTAACTGAATTAAAAAAAAAGCAAAAGTTTGGGATTTTTTTACAAGAAAACCAAACAACATATGACCTTGAATCTTTTTTTATTTGGAAGTCTTTAACAAAAACTAGAAATTTTTTTTTTATTTTTTCATTTCTCGCTCACCCGTCGCCGCCAGAGGGCGCCAAAAAAAATCGGCCTTTTTCCGTAATTCCGTGATTGCGGCTCGCCAAATCATCTGACACAGAAAAATCAAAAAACCACTTAAATTAGACATTAGAATGTATAAATCTAACTAGGATCTAAGGAATCGCTCGACTAAAAAAAAAATTGCAGCCTTTTGAAGTCAAAAATCGAGAATTTTTCCACAAATTTTTTACAAAAAGTGCTGTAAAAAAAAAACTACTTGGGTTTTGTCTTATATCCTAGTTAGATTTGTGAACAATTGAATTCAGAACAAATTGAACCCAGGTTTATGGAAATCGGTTGAGCGGTTCAAGAGATATCGTGGAACTATGATTGAAAAAATTAAGTCGAGAAAAATGCGTTTAAAGAAAAAAAGAGTTTTTGAGTGGAATATTTCGCACAATACCGAGGAAATGAGCAGACTTACAGTATTAATTAATAGCACTTTAACTCGACAACCATATATTTTTTTTTCGTGAAATTTTGGGACATGATTCTAGACATATTAAGGTATATTTTTCCGTAAAAAAAAAAAATCGTTTTTTTTTGCCCCAGTTAGGAGGTCACCAAATATATAGCACTATAACTCGAAAACCATATTTTTTTTTTCCGTGAAATTTTGGGACACGATTATAGACATATTAAGGTATGTTTTTCCGTGAAAAAAAAAAAATCGATTTTTTTGTACCCCAGTTAGGAGGTCACCTTAAATCGAGCCCCCCAACCAGGATGTGTAAGATGCCAAAGATCCCTAACAATAAAACACATCCTCACGGAATGCCCTAGAACCAGGGACCTGTGCAATGGTTCCTTCCCGGACATCAGCCTTTTACCAGATCCCGCTAATCCCTCAGACCTGCTATTCCTCCTCGACCGCCTTGAGATACTAGGCTTTATATAAATACATGAAAGGTTGTGGCAGTTTTAAGTATTTTTAGTTAGTTGAAGTAGATTTAGTTGCATGACATGAATGAGTCATGGCCAGAAAGAATGCTAACGAAGTTTTTGCTTGAAAAGAATGTTTATTTTTCGCTTTTTGTTTCTCTTTTTATTTTGCTTTATTTTATGTAGATAGTAGGATGAACTACTACTGATGATTTTGCCTCCCCTTTTTTGGCTACAAATGATCTTTAGCGTTGCACGATTCTCACCTTAAGGGGGGACATCACAGTAGCACACAAAAAAATAGGCATATTTTCGGGAATTAATTTTGGCTGAATAAAAGTATCAATCGAAAATCTGTAAAGTAGGTTTTATAGCAATACTAAAAAAGTACAAAATGTAATTTTTTCAATAAAAAATATTTAAAAATGGCGGCTGCGCAGCATATGCCCCAAGGCGCCTATTTTTGAAACCGTGTCGATGGCCGAAGACGTAGACTCCTTAATTTTTGACCTGGAAGAAAAAACCAAAACTTTTTGGTTTCCACATAACAACAGCTAGCGAGCTACGTAGGATTTTTTCGATATATTGATTTTTCACAAAATGGTGCATGTTTGAAAAAAAAATTTGATTTTTAACAAAAAAAACGCCATAAAATCGTCGATAAAAAAAACTAAGCCATATAAAATAAAAATCCTACGTAGCTCCGTGGAGAAATTATAATAATTGTACCTTGTACGCCATATGGGCTAAGTTCCCGAGTGCGTTTTGCAGATTTCTCTCCAGAATTTATTCTCGAGGGGAGTTTTATAAATAAATAAATAATAAAATAAATTTGATTGTCTATTTTTCTATGGTTCGGTTTTACTAACATGGGACAATATCATTCACCATATTTTATTTGTATTGCTAAATAGCTTAGACTAAGCTGATGGTTCGAAAAAAAATAAATAGAATAAATAATTGGAGTCTTCTTTTCAATTCCATTTGCACGAAGGCAGTCTAACACAGTGAACGCTCCTAGACGAGCGAGATGGAAGCCTTAATATCCTTTTACGGAAGTCGAATTAGGTCAACTCGACTAGCGAAGGCTTTGAAAATGTGTCTTTGCTAGTCGAGTCGACCAAACTTGACTTCCATAATAGAACCGATCGATTATGGATCATCAATATCTATTCTAGACAATAAACTAGAACAATCAAATAAAGTAGTAACAAGCTTCAAGAGAAATGAAATGAGCTAGCCTTTCAATGTACCCAAGTGAGATGTTGAATTTAAATAATACAAAAGTCAGTCGATTTAATTCTGCATCGACTCAATTTGCTCAGAATTTGTATAAAACGGATTCCGTACTTGACAAGCATATTTCAAATAACTTCTTATCAATGAAATGTAAAACACAATATACGTGGAAGGCATTTTATATGATTTACAAATGCGAAAAATAAATCCAATTAATTAATTTTTGCATCATCAGCATAAAGAAATGGGGCATCCGCATGTGCGGCAATTGGGAAGACACCTCAGTTTAAGCTTATGTAACAGAAATAAGGTGGAGAAAACTATGATTGGGGCACAAAACAAACGCAACAACCCTTCAGTTATTTTCAAGCTTGTCAAATTAGGATTGAAGTGAAATAACGGAATTTAAATTCTCTGAAAAAATGAGTAAATTGGCACCTCCCACACAATTATTTATAAGAAGAGGAATCACACTTGCACCAAATCTGTTCAAATCAAAGTCAAGTCAAGGAGGGAAGAATGCTACATGTTCAAAACCAGAGCCAAAAACCACAGAGCCCGCGAGCAAGCCGAAACCAACGCCGAAATGTACATCATACAATGCAATTTCTATAGGATTAATCCAATTTTAATTTTTCAGTCCCAAAATCTAACTTGTGGCGAGCAATTACATTCCTCGTTGTCTTTCCAGCCCTGGGGTACATCGCGTATGACGTGCGTAAGCAACTTGAAAGTCAGCCTGAGCGAGAAAGGCCTGAATTTGTCCCCTACACTTACTTGAGACTTCGAAACAAACGATATCCGTGGGGTGATGGCCAGCGCACTTTCTTCCACAATCCAAAAGTGAATCCCTTACCAGGTGGATATGAAGACGATGATGGAGGTGATGAGCAACCTCCACCTGCTAAAGAGTGAATCTCACAAATAGCTGCTTTTCACTATGAGCCTGCTCACGCTAGGGCTTTCGTACTCCTTAGGGCTATGCCACATGCCCAACACCCAAAAACTCCGGCGAAAACATAAAGTATGAACAGGCTCTATAATGGACAGTAGTTAAATATTTTAAAGAGCTCGCGTCTTTTGTAATGTTCTATGATCTCTATTTTTGGGAGCTTATTTAACATTGTAATAAATTTATTTTTTTATGGATTTTCAAGGATAGAGTTTATTTCTACTCAACTCATTTTACTATTTATTTGTGTATCATTAGAAAACTTTAAAAATAGTCAAACCAAAAGGATTACATTTTCATAGAAATATGTTTTTTTGCAATTTAATGAAGCAAAACAAGAGCAGAATTATTTATAAGTGGAGTTATTTGTATTTTATTAACTTACCTGCAACTCTAGACCAAGCAGTGTGTTTTCAGAAAGGTATGGTTGCATTAATTTTGCTTAGTGTTCAATAATGCAACCAGCAATTTCTCATTAATTCACAAACGTAATCTGACCGTACTAGTTTTTTGGCATATTTGCATAGGTGGGCACAGTTAATCCAAAAGTTAACTTCGTTAATCGTTAATTCGTTAGATAAAAAGTTAACTTCGATAATAGGTAGAGCGTTAAATTTTCGAAAAGTTAACCGTTTAAAACTTATACTGCTTTTGGGCTGAGAAAAATAGGTAAATAAAACAAAAACAAATGGAAAGAAGAATTAAACACACATTTATTTATGTCAATAATAAAGTAGGTAGGAACTTGATCAAATATTGCTTCAACTGAGCATGTGCATCAACTATACGTCTCCCCAATGTCCTCCTGGAAATTGAGTTCTTACTGGGGTTTATAGTTTTAATTAGCTTCTCAAACGTATCGGATTCTACAGCATGTAATGGAATCATGTTGGCAACGAAAAAGTTTACGATGCATCTGTCCACACTAGCTTGGGATACGCCACTGCCGGTAGCCGCGATACCAAAAGATTCACCAATGCTTCGTTGTCGTAACCTTTTATTACCAGGTGGAGGTGAGAACATACCACTTGTGCTGCTACTATCACAATCTACATTAGAAGAATTCACAGCACTTGAAGAAGGCTCGGGATCAGTTTTCTTTTTCCCACGAGTTGACCCTCCTTTTACTTTATTTACTTATTTACTTTACCTTAGCCTTTATTGTACAAAGTTTAGGAAAACACAGTTTGCATTCATAAATCAACTTCTGTTCTCTGCATCTTGATTGCAATACAAAGTAATCACTTAAGTGAGGCCAAGGATTTGATTTAATTTCAGTACTAGTGTCCATGATGTAAGTGTAATGTAATGTGTTTATGAATGTGAACGACAATTTGATCAGTTTCACACCTGAAAACACTAACCATCCAATCAACACAAATGAAAAAAAAACTAAAAAATACACAATTAGTAGCTTAGTTAAGTAGCTTACAAAAAAGTTAGGTTACAATTTGTCGTATTCACTGGCAGTGGCACTGACTGAGCAGATTTGCTTACTTACACTCACGCCATGCCTAGCATAAATTATACATATATACATCACACTCGCACGCGCACTTCGCATATATGATATCGACATATCGTTCACCATTCGACTTGCCGACAGTCGCCGAACATACGAGCGTGGCATGGCGCGTAATTCAAACAAACAAAATGACGACAGCATATCAACAAACGACTAATGTAACGGACTAAAGTTAACGGAAGTTCAATTTAACGGAAGTTAACAAGAGCGTTAACATTTTTTGAAGTTAACTTAAAAGTTAATCCGTTCAGCAGATTGTTAATTTCGTTAATTAACGATTAACGGATGAACGAGTTAATGCCCATCTTTGCATATTTGCAACCGAAATGAGAAGCTGACTTGTTGACTAGCAAGAATAACATTTAGAACGGTTAAGTGTTCCCACGGTCTTCGGATTGTAAAGTGCATTTCGTCACTTCAATACATTTGTAAATTTTTTAATTATTTAATTTCACATAAAATAGAGAATAGTTAAACTTCAAGTTACATGCTTTACTTTCCCACCTATTCTTTTTATACTAAAGGTGGGTCAGGTTCGGGTCAGGTCCGGGTCAGGTTGTTGATACCATATAAAAAAAAGTACCACCCTATGAAATTTCAATATTTATAAGACAAGTGCACCTGCTCCTATAGACGATTTACTCTGTCAAAGCAGCACGGTTGGATTTTCCCAAAACCAAAGAAAAAATCGAATAAATAGGCCAAATAGGCCGCTTAATTAATTTATTTGTTATACAGATTGTAATACTAAATCGTTGAGTGCTGCGTTCAATTGAAGAATAAAAATTTGTTAGTATAGTTTATTGAAAAGTAAATTGTAATGGAAAAACGAGAAACAAAACATCGAACATCACAGCTGCCCGAAATCTCTTAAATTACATCATACTGCACATCAATAATTTTATCGAATAATTTCTGTAAAGCGTTGTTCGCATCTTCAGAAACAAATCGTTTGGCCTTAAAATCATCAACGCTTTTAGCCAGCCTAGCGATCCGTTTTGACTGCACCGCGGCCTGATCTTTAAGGGATTGGATCGTATGCCTTTGCTCCTGGTAGTTCTTCATGCTCCACTCGTAGAATTCCCTGCCACGTTGCGGATCACTCAAATCAGCCGGTTGCAACACAGGAAAGTCGCCGTTGGCAATGTTCGGAGTTGGAAAAATCGAAGGAACAGCGTGAGCAAGAAGAATTTTCTTATCTTTGCCAGCCTTAAAGCAATTCTGGGCAAAATGAAGGGAGCAAAGGGTTGCGTTGTTTGGAAGATCTGTTTGAGTTGTGTGTGCCTCGATTGATTTTAACCATTTTTTCCTGACGTTCATTTGTTCTGGAATTCTGATTAGGTTCTGTTTAAAACAAACCAATTCTCTTAAAGTAAAAAAGTTGCTTTACTTACGGGTATAATTCTGCAGTAGCAGCTTCATTTGACGATGGACAGTTCAGGATTGCACACAATTGATTGTCGGAAGGAGAACCCTAAGAAAACAGTTTTTTAGAAGAAGAGCAAGAAAACATATTACGGATCGAAAATTGAAAAATAAGTTTGATGTATTTTTTTTATACGAATTTACCTTTCTCGTCACAACAAATCAACGTGTTGTTTTCTATTTTCTTTTAAAATGTTAATCTACGACGATCGGATATATCACAAATTGTAGTACGCACCGTAAATTTTAAGTTTTTATTTTGAATACTTTTCGCACCTCCACTACCCTACACCCTTTTTCCCCGTATGGATCGGCAGTACCGACTAATTTTCAATGCAGTTAATCAAAGCAAAATAATCTCCCTCGCGGTTTGAAATCAGCAACCTTTAAAACCCTATTGTGTCTAATTTGATGAAATTAAACAATACGAGTTTGGCACTTAATGATTTCTTTATATAAACACCAATAAGGATAAAATGTATAAAGTTCATCGTCTTATAAGAAATTATTTATTAAAGGAGTGGGTACATAGATTGTAATGTAACATTGCTTTTTAAATTGTTACTTAAGAAGCATTTACACAAAACTGTTAATAGTCAAGTATTGTATGATATATTTGGAAACAGGGAGCCACCCATAGTCCCACATTGCTTTCACATTGATAACGCGATTTCTGTCGTTTTCCATGTTTTTTGAAAACTGCACATTTGAGCATTACAGATCGACTGCTCAAATCAGATTTCTGGCCGTTGATGAGAATTTATACATACTAGAAAGCTTAGTTAGTGTTCTAGAATGATTAACCGTGTCATCCAATACTTTGTGTATATCAGCTGTTACTTTATCCATGACAGTCTCACAAAACTGAAAACATCTTCTAAACGCAGATTGATTTGCAGACAAGTATCTTCTCTCATTTACGTATGTAAACTACGTACGTACGTACTTTTTAAAAAATCTTGCTGACATAACACAGAATACTGGTCTGAAGTCACCAGCGGCTACAACTACTGGTGTTTTGGTAATAGGAATAATAAGTGCTTGCTTTCATTATTCGGGAAATTGAGAGGTAGTGATGCTGTTGCAATTATTTCTCAGGAAAAAAGATTTCTATTATACATACATGTTACTATGTTCTTACGTCATCTTATATCCATCTTTTTAGTTCGCTTTTTACCATCGCACGGTTTAGACAAATTGATAGACACCTCATTGATTACAATCGATTCAGCCGCTGAATTTGAATATCTTCAAATCATAGAGTCCATTCCGTCTCATTACACAGCTTTATCTTGTTTAAGTTATACTTTAGTCCATGGTGGCCTGAAAAGTAGCTTACCAGTAGTCTGAGATCCGTTCTATTGAAGGCAGTGATTTTAGAGAATGTGTAAGGGCTGACCAGCCTTTTAGCCTGACGTAGTTCAGTCTCCAGTATAGACTGTTGGCCGTTAGACCTCTTTTTCTTTTTCATTCTTTATCAAGACGGAATTTATATCCAGAAATTACTTCGTCCAAGTTATATCACCTAGAAGTCAAAATTGGGGTCATGCAAAAAATATAGCAGAAACAATAAACTTGTCATAAATTGAAATAAAATTAAAAATGTTAAAGCAGTGCCCAAAATATTCAAATGGGCAAAACAAAATGTGTACAGTTCTTCTCTGAACTATAAGAAAGTTGATTATATTGTAAGTAAAAATATTTATTTCCTATATTACCTAATTTCAATAGAACTGAACTTCCTTACCCATTCTTAATTCCGTTTCGGATTTGTTTGGTATTGCAATCACTGTACCTAGATTGCGACTTTTGCAGAGAAACCATTTCCTCCTGTACGTCACCTCGCCAAAAATCAGGCTTAATTGTCCCGTTTCTAATATCTTCCCCAATTAAAAGTTCCAGTTGAGATATATTATATATGTATATGTTTTGAGGTGATGCCACGAAAAACCAACAACCGATTGGAGAAACTAATTCTAACTTTGTTAAGGAAACCACTGGAATAACTTCAGCAAAAGAAGCAACTACAATAAATGTGGATTTGTAAGCAAAAGAGGATTACCTTCCTCCTTCAAAAATGGAAAGCGCGTCCTCTTATAATGGCGGAAAAGAAACGAATAGAAACGAGTATTTTTCTCCAGAATTATAAGAGTTGGCGGCATTAAATCGCTCTAAGGCGATGATTTCTAATGGAAGATCAATAGATGTATTTTCTTTTTTAATGCCGCAAATGAATTGGGAAGTACGTATTACATTCTAAATTGAAAAGAACGACAAAACAAATATTTAGATGTAACTGATAAGTATTCGCTGACCAAGAAAATTGCCATTTCCATTTCGTTTCAAAAACATTCAGCTACAGGAAATAAGATTCATTATTGTAAAATATATATATCATATTTAAGAGACAGTTACAAGTCATTTATGTATTTGTTTGAAATTTCTGTCTGCACTATTTCCAAAATCGTACCAGGAGTTTGCAAAGCGTTTTGGTTTTGTTTTACGGGATGAATATTAAAACGTAAGTACAATAAAAAATACTTTATTTAAAATATCTCTAAGTATTATAAGTTTTTGCAAAATTCGTATTTTTCCCTGCATTCCTCATTCAAGTATTTTCCGGAGATATGATTTCATTATCAGAAGAGATATCTGTATTTTCCGTTAAAGTGTTTCCCGGAGATATTTTCATTTCACTGTCCGATGTTGACTGACGCGAATCGTATACTCTATGGGCATATTCATCAGCAACGTCTAACGCAATTCTTTGTATCGCTCTTTTTAATTTCGATTGTAGATCAGGTGCGAATTTCAAATTTCGCAATTCGCTTGCAACAAAGTCACCAAAAACGGAAAATTCATCTATTGGGGTTGCATTGGAAATCTCCGTCATACAACGATTTAATACTGCTAATTCTTGTAATTCTTCAGACGATTTTTCGACATAGCGTGCTTTTTTACTCGGTTGTATCCTGTCTTTGGAAGGGGGACCACTTTCCACTTTTGAAGAAGGAGGATGATCCGGATTTGGTTCTTTTCCTTCCGAAATCGCATTTATTGTAGTGACTTCTTTTGCTGGACTAGTTTTAGCGGTTTCCTAAAAAATACACAGTACAAATAGAATATGGAATATGTTAAATAATTTTTTTTTATTTCAGAAAACAAGAATGTAACAAGAACGGGACTGGTTATAGTAAATTATTTTGGAGGAAAATAGGACCTACTTCTCGAATTTTTATTGGGACTTTAGATGAAATTTGGAATTATGAATAAGCATAGCGGCGTGTAAAAGTTTGCGGTCAAGTACATTTTTGATCCTATATCGATCAAATTACAGCTAAATATCCTAAACTTTATGCGACACAAAATCCGTATGCGTTCAGGTAGCGATCACGATTAAACGTAACAAAGTATTTCCAATCACCCTTTCGCACTGAGAATGCAGGCGGCAAGTGTTGAGCGAAAAATGATTACAGTATTGGGAACGCGTGTGGAAGCAGATCGCGAGTGAAAGTCTAGTGGAAGAAACTACCAAAATGATTTGTAAAGATCGCATGAATCGCATCTATGTGAAACGGTCTGTTCGCAAACACGAACGCGCTGGCGCGAATCAGCCTTTATCTTATACAGGCATGCATAAGTAAACTGGCCTCAGATCTGAGAGGTGAATTTTATAGATCTTTGGGTTTAAAAAAAAAATAGTCGAAAACATTTTCTTGTATTTGAAGTTTCTGCATCGATTTTCCTGAAATAACTTTACGTGCTAGACAAAAATGAAGTTCATATTCGATCTCAGTGCTCCAAAAAACTCTTTCAATACTAAGTTTTTAAAGCCTCTACAGGACACATAATTTTTGGTGTAGATAAACATTAATTTACTGGCGATTTCAAAGGTTTTGCGGTTTTACAGGAAATGAAATAACTTTTTGAATATTTGATTGAAAATAATTTTTGGCTACGGATCTGGCATTGAGACAGATTCCAAACACCTCTTACTTTTGTGCTTACGGTAATCCCAATGTTTTTTGTTTAAACATTTTCCGAATTAGTGAGTGCCTCATTAATCATCAACGTCAGTCTCATTTACAGTGTAAAAATTCTTAGGCAGTTGTAAGGGTTTTTCGGGGCACAAATTTTGAATATGAACTTAATTTCTTACACGTATGTATGTAAGAATAAGTCAGAAAAAGGAATGTAACGACTCAAAAACCCATAAAATCGTAGTATGAAATACATATAAAAATGTAATCAGCACCACAAAAAGCCACCAAAAACCGTTGTCAAAGCTGAAACGAGGTATTTGAAAATGCACCCAAGGTTTTTTAAAAGACAGCAAACAAATGTTTCCGGCCATGCAATGTAACCATACCTTAAGCTCTAAAAGAGTATTTTAGCTGGGAGAGGGGAGTCAAAGACTCAAAGTGTACCCTGGAGAGAGATCAAACTATACTCTACTTTTATCGTGCAAGCGTGGAACGAAAATGTTCAACAGAATTGCACAGAAAAATAATAAAGTTATCGAAGGACGGAAAGACATCAAAGTAAATAGAATTGTTATTTCCTATCGGAAAATTAAGAAGTAACGATCTTTGAGCTAAATTTAAAGCTGGATATAAAGGTCAAGAAACGATCAAAGAGGCGAAAAGAAAACACCAATCCGAGTAATAGGATAATTACAGTGATGCATGTAATGTGAAGAAAACGCCAGCTGAGATCGGTCCTGAGGTACTTGCAGTAATCAGTCGCAGCACCGTTGTGATATGTGACATGTTGAATTGAAAAAAAATTATAATCTTGAAGTCCAGTTTAGTTTTTCCCCGCGAACATTAGGGGTGGACTACAAACGACTGGAAAAACTTCGGTTTCTTCGACGAAAGTAAATTTAATGTATTTGGAAGTGGAGGTAGCCGATATGTTCGACGGATAGTCGGCATTAGGGATGATCCAAACTTCATACAGTTCAACACGTCGGATAGAATTATTGTTTATGCGTGTTCCATCTAGGGAAAGTGTAGGTCCATTGATATAAATAACAATGGCCGATTGGGTATACAAGACAAATTTAAATGGTAAATTGGCAGTGTCTATTTGCATGCTCCGTATGTATTTGGTCGTGTAATTTTCGTGTACACGGAAGTACATGAAATTAAACGAAAGGTACTGGAAAGTAAACAAAAATTATACCGGAATACACGAAAATACAGGGAAGTAAAAATTATACGGAGTACAAGGATTTGGTTGATCTAACTCCTCCGTGTCAATCGATCGTTCAGCGCATATATGTATATGTGTTGTGTGAATTAATGTTCGTGCAATTGGGGTTAGCTTATCAGAGGTAAAGAATCCAAATAAGTTTGACAATAATTAAGCAATTATTGCTCAATGTCTAGTTTGTAAAACATATATCATTTGTGGTGCATTTGACAAAGGTAATTATTTTCAGATAAATAAACCACATATTCTATACATAAACGTTTATTGCACTTTTTACGGAGACGCATTTCTGGTCAAACTAATGCTGACATGAGTCGCACATCATAGATTTGCCTTTAAGTTTTCCATGGTACATGTCCACGGGCCATTTTCTTGTTTTTCTTGAGCGAGCATCAGGAAATGGTGAAGTGCTTTTCTCTCGATATAATTTTCAAGAATGGCACCAAGGTCGATATCGCTATTTCCTAGGATGTCACTCATGTCCCCCGGTTCCAAGCCGATCAAGTGGTCCAGCTATATTTTTTTGCGGTTCTCCACGACCTCTTGAAGCAAGGATTTTGGTAAAAATGTAGAAATCAAAAGTTCTGCCTGATCTTCAATTTTTCTGTCCGAGAACTTTATAGCCTTTTGTTCAACACTTTTTGCAATAGTTGTTGCGAAGTTCAGTAGTGTTGTACGACTATCTCTTGTTCGAGCTTTTTCGGATACTTGAATATTTTCCAGATCCTTGATGCCTGATATTACGCCATTTCTGCGTATCTACCAAAATGATATATTTTTAATAAATTTACGGTATTACTCTTGGAAGTCATAGTATTTTGTAAAAGAGGTACATATACACTAAATGCAGAAGAGAAGGAATTGTGAGAAAAGAGTTTTTTTGTGTTAAAGGTTATAACTTATGCGACTGAGGATATTTTTGATGGTACTTTTTTCTGGAGGAAAAGGAAAAATATTCAATAATAATTGAGGATGTCTATTATCAAATAATAATCTACAAAAAACTTTCTAAAGCATTAAAGAAATTTATTTTGTTTTAGCCACCTGAATGGACTGGATTCCTAGAACAGAATCATCCACTTCATTTTTGTTTTCTTCATTGTTAACTTCATTTTCTTTTTTCTCCGTGTCAACTTCGGTTTCGTTATTTTTTGTAACCACTCCATTTTGATTTTCTTCAATGTTAACTTCCAGATTATTTTCATCCATGCCAATTTCAACTGCATTCTCTTCTTTGTCTACTCCATTTTCATTTTCCGCATTACATGCAACTCGAGACTCTTGCCTTCTTAATATTGTTGCATCACTTTGAAGGTAGCGAAATATAGATGTATTTATGTTTGTTAAATTTGTTGAATCTAAATTAGTCGCTATAGTGGATTGCGAAAAAATCGGAAAATCTGGATCTTTAGAAACAGAAAGTGATTCGTCGGGGTAGTCAGAAACCATGTTTTTTGTTCTATCGGTCAATTCAACGTTTTTTCTATTCTCAAGAGAGACATTTTGAGAAACGTTTTCCTTTGATACATTGTGATTGGTCTCTACAGACGTGTTTGAGTTGTCACGAATAGTGGATGCATTTTGGGTTGAAACATTTCTCATGGGTATATCCGTAGGAAGTAGAATGTTAACATTGCTTTGAAAACAGTCAAGTATTTGTTGCAACGTATGAAGTTGCTCGTTAAATTCACGACTAGTCGACTTATGAACCATAATATTCTTAAATTTGTCAAACAATGCAGTAACTTTTATATCTCTCTCCTCTTCCTCAGTATTCACTCCTTTTGTAATCAATCGATAATAATTGCTGTAAAGAAATACTGTTGCATAAATATTTGAAAAATTGATGTTTTTAAAAAAAGCAGTTCATATATAGTTCTCACATTGGTTCCGGGCTTTCTTTTTTATTTGAATCAAATATTAGTTCTGGTGATGTGTTTTTTTCTTCTCGACCCATTCCGCTATTCGCTGTAACATTTTTGCGCTTTTCCTTGGTATGCTTTGCTAAGTCTCTTAATGTCTGCAATATAAATTCAGTAATTTTTTTTAAAACTGTCTATTAAAACATGATTTTGATTACATTTTCATAAAATTCATGGTCGTGGTGATTAACGATTCGTGTTACCAACAGTGCCCTTTCAATGCTTCCTTCTACATAATCGTCATCAGCTTCGCCAAGTTTAATCCATGCAGCTTTAACCTCGGCTGGGCACTGTTTTATACTTGTACTAAACATTTTCAATGCAGATGTTTAACATGCAATAAATAAAAATATATACTGCATTCGATTCATATATGTACTCTACAAATTATTATAGGAAATACTTCAACTACAATTAATAACGAGGATTTAATGCAGGTGTAAACACTGCTGTGTATCCATTGTAAAGTGCATGGAGAAAAAAGTATCCAAAATGTGATTTAATTCATTATGGAAATGGAACTATATGTAAATCCTAAAACTAAACTTTAGGATACTTGTTTGTCCCCGTCGTATCGGCTTATACTTATAGGGGATCTGAAATTTCTTACTTGTCAAGCAATAATTTTTTTTTGCTCAAATTCAGATCGAATGTGTGGCAGCAAAACAATATTTCCCGGTAACGCAAGGCTCTTATGTTGTTGGCAAGTTCTTCCGATACATTTTCTGTGTCTTTTATCATGTTCATCGGGATGTTGTGGCTGCTTTTTATCTTAAACTTGTGCACACCATGTTTTTTTGCATATTGTTGCACTTTTTTTTCTAAGTCCTTGAAATTGTAAAATTTTTGATTGACTTCAAGTTCGTCTTCTGACGTCGCTGGATCTATAAAGCTCCACATCTGTAATGAAGTTTCATAATTACATCAATGAACTTGTGATAGGGTGCAATTGTGATATTAAATTTAATAACTTTCAACACAAGTGTAAAGTAAATGTCTCTCATAATCATCCCCAAATCAAGGTTATTGTTAGATATTCTGAGGGACATTGACTATGAAATTTTATTGTCGTGAACCAGGTGGTTGGGATATTCATTGTAAAGAAGAAAAATAAACTTCAAAACAATGTATTTCAGTGTTAAAATTCTGAAATTCTGCCATTTCCTTAGGCAAATTTTATCCTTTACGACAATATCCCGACCGCTGGGTAGACAAAAAAGATCCTAGTTAATTTTACATAATAGTTGCCTGAAAGAAGACTAGACGAATTTATCTGCAACATGTAAAGGAAAAATCATTTTTCGGAGACCGAAAGGACAAACTTTACTACTACAGATTTGAAGTTCGTTGTCGATATTATAAAGAACAAATCCCATAAAAAATAATACATGTAAAAAATGTAGCCAAGTCTCGCGACTCTTTCACTCTAAAAAAGTTATGAAATCTCATGTAGAGCCCAGTCCATTCTTCATACGAACTCTAACACTTTAATTCTCAGATCACTCCAAGTCTCTACATATTTTAAATCCCACGAATAGTCAGGGCTTATAATAGCCTTAAGACTCTCTAAGATTTGCTGTCAAATTTCCCTAAGATTTGTTAAGTTTCTGTCGAATCTTAACGAATCTTAAGCTCAACTATAATCGTCTTAATGTATTTTTGACACTTGCAAAAAGTGAGTTCTCAGTGGTATAACAAAACTAGTTGTGCACAATGTCCGCACATTTTAATGAAGAGCCACCAACCAATTAGTACACAAACGTCACTTTTGTCAAGTTCCTTTAAGATTTGTGCGCTCCGGACCGTACCTTTAAGACTTGCCGAAAGATTTCGAAAGTTAACGAAAGATTGGATAAGACTATTATAGTTGTCAGTGTGGCACTTCATATGATCGTACAAAATATCCACGGAGAGGGTCAGAAAAAGAAAAAAGTCATGCATCGTGGTCTTATGGCGCTTGCGCCGGATCAAAGAAGCCCACTTAGTGGCGCCTTTTCAGGCAAAATAAAAAACAACAACAACAACAACAACATGATCGTACAAAATCTTAAGCAGTCTTAAGATCTCGTAAGACTATTATAGTCAGGCCTATTGTCAGGGCTACTGTCACTGTCAAGTCATTATTCATATTGCAGGAGCAATATGGCACGATAGGGCCAAAGATAATTGTTATTGATTTCGAAGATATGTGTGACACTTCATGTAACATTTTGCAAGCTGTAGTTGCGCCTAAGCCAGCTGTCATTCAAGGTCACCCGAAAGGTTTCTTTCAAACGCCGGCCATTTTCAAAATGAAAGCTGTGGTACAGGTGAAACATGAATCACTGGGCTTGACAAGTTAAAAATTGTAATAATTAATTTTTTTAGCAAAAAACGCGCTCTTTTGTTTATTTTAATTGTAAAATAATTTGCAAATCATCATTGTTCCATTGTACCTGTAAGAAATAAAACATAAGCGTTTAAGTATAGAATATACGGTTTATTTATCTGAAAATAATTACCTTTGCCAAATGCACACCAAATGATTTATGTTTTACATGCTTCCCAAATATACATTGAGCAATAATTTTTGCCTAACTTATTTAGATTGTTCACCTCTGATAACCTAACCCCAATTGCACGAACACTAACTAACTCACACAACACATATACGCTGAACGATCGATTGACGCGGAGGAGTTGGATCAACCAAATCCGTGTACTCCTTGTACTTTCGTTTACTTCGCTGTACTATCGTGTGCTTCCTTTTATTTTCCGGTACCTTTCGTTTACCTCCGTGTACACGGAGATTGACACGAGCACTTACACAGAAACAGAGCATGTAAATAGACGCCATATAAATTACCACAGCATTGGAATCTCCATCATGACAAGACCCCAAACACACCTTTAATTTGGTAAAGGTACAGCTTTCTTCTCAGGGGGTTCATGTTTTAAAGTGTCCTGCTTAATCTCCGGAACGTAATCTGATTATGAGCACATGTTAGAAGAGCTTGCGCGTCGAGTTGGTACACTCAAATAAGAAACAATTTGCTCCAACATTTAAAAGAATAACATGAAAAATCTCTTTAGATTAATCGTTTCATTGTGCCAATGCCGTGGCGCTGTATGGTCGTTAAACAAAAGGCCTAATAACTATTAGTCAGAACAATTGATACTAGATAATAATTTTACTATTTATAGCGCAAATTTGTTTTGACCAAAAACTTTTACACACCATTACTTATATGTAGAAGCATCAAATAATAGTAGATTTTTTTTCTAACTACAAGTGTACGCATAGTATTGTTTTAAAAAGCCGATGGAGTTATAAAACAGTTAAAAAACAATGCATTTCGTTATTATTTCAGATTGTATATTTGTAATCAAAATTTAAAACTGCATTATTCTTATGATCAAACTATTTAAATACAGCCTTTCACGAGCTCGATTGTGGAGAACTAGTTCGGGATTGAATCTGAAATAATTTCAGCATTACGTAAAAGATCAGATCCCCGACAATACATGGGGACATGATTTCATGTCACGACGATCTCAAAATATAAATTCCGTCATTAGAACTTCTGATTGTGAAAATATTAGAAACAGGAAGCCTGATTTTTGGCGAAATAAGATATACAGTAGTAGGAATTGGTTTCTCTGAAAAAATGTACTTTTGAAATAAAGAAGAATGACCAATGTTGTCCTATAAGCGTCGGTGAATGAAGCTAAACATGTTTCCCATCAGGCAACATTTTTATTGAGTACGCGACGATCTATCTAACGGCCATGGTCTTATTACCCAACGCAACGAAGAATTACAATCTGAATTTTCTATAAGAATGGGCCATTCTCCGTTAGGGTTACTTCGTTTGAGAAAGTTCAGTTCCAACTAGGTAATTTGTAGGAAATAAAAAGCTGTACTTACCATAGAATCAACATTTCTATATTGTGCACCCTCCTTCTGGAATAAAAAGTTCAAAGAGAAAAAGAATTCCCATTTCGTAATGTACTGTTCTTTTGATCCTCCACCACTTTTTAATTTCCTCATTTTGTTCCTTTCATTTGAATATTGCGTGCGGAGCTTCAACACCTTTGATTTGATTTCAGTTGGATGCACTTTCATTGTATCCGAAATGTTGTCCCAACATTTATCACGTTTTAGTCTATTTCTATAGTCAGGGCAACTGACGTCCCATAAGGGAGGAGATGCTTTTAATAGCTCAATTAAAGTGGTTGTCATTACTTTTGTCCAAACTATTTTGCTGGGATCATCCAATATCTGCAAATATATTTTATAAATATGCCAATCTAGTAAAAAAACCCCCGCTGCATCACTCTGTTCACTAGCAAAAGAAGCTGTACTTTCCGATTTAACAAGTCACACCTCCAATTAAGTGAATATGGTGACTAAATGCAAGGGATGGAACGTGAGTTTTCACATACATATACATTTTTTAAGTGTAATTTTAACCCCTTCCCCTTGTACAAGTGAAAATCTAGCTTATGGGAAACACCATCATGCGAAAAATTAGACAAATTGAGTGATAATAATCAAGAAGATTATAAAAATACATATGTAGAAACGAGAGTAAGATTTTTTTCCTAAATGGGGTATTTAATTTTTATGCGTATGTATATAGTCGTTGTTGTTGTTTTGTTGGCCCTTCATCTGAGGGCGTCACCTTATCTGGTCGTAGCTACAATACAAGGCTCCAAGACCATTAGCCGGGAAATTGGTACAAAGCACACGAACGTTGTGAAAATGTTTGGTGTTTGTCCCTGTCACAAGGGTTTCTCCGCCTTGACTTAAGTGGTCGTAGCTGCTGGACCAAGAGACCGAGTCACTTATTCTCCGGAGCAAATTTTAAGTCAGATTAATGGAAATTTGATATGAATGGGGCCGTGACTGTTTCCACCCAATCACAACAACTATGAGCAAGACATCATATCGGCATGATAACAAGACAACAAAAATAAAGATGAAACTCTAAAATCGTTAGTATTTAAAAAATGTTTGCAAGCAAAGAGAAATAACTGTGAGGCAGAGTGAATCGGGCTTACAACTGTTTAAAAATGAGCAACGCAAAAGTTAGAAGACAAATAATAGAGATAAAGTCATTGCGGTTTATTTATAATCAGGATGATAGTACTGATACTATATAATAACTAGTGACCTAATTATATACAACAAATACCCTTCCTCAATGGAGAGGGTGAGTCTAAGAATACGAAGGAGTCAGGCAGTATGTGAACTACCCGTAGTCAAATAAATGAGAAGAGAGCCCTATATAAATACAAGTAGTTATTAGTTATTAAGTTATTACTGTTATGTAACTACATATGATCTCAACTGTTTTTGATCTAAAAAAATGCTGTAAAAGCTCCTAAAATGCACGTTTCTCCCAATTTTTCTCTCCGAAATTCATGTAATTAATGCACCTCTTTTTTTTATTTTTATTGAATTGCCCATCTTGTTGCTTTTCTAAAGAGGTACAACCCGTCCAGGTAGAGAAAGGATATACAAAAGTTAACGTAGAAACCCTTTTACGGAATTTAAAAAAAATTGTACACCGAATTGAACTTAAGTGAACCCAAAAATGCTTTTTCTTGTGTGATCTGTGAATTAGTGAATCTACAAGAGATCTCACTACTTTTTTAGAGTGAAAGAGTCGCGAGATTTGACAACATGAAATAAAATGTTTTTGATGGGATTCCAATTCTTTTTGCAGATAGTTTACTTTTTTTCGGTCTCCTCTCATCCATTCTCACCATAATCATTCTAATCAATCGAATTCGTGATCGCATATTGACTACTTCAAAGTAATACATAATCGTAAAATATTCTCTCCACTGTCTAATTATTATTAAGTAGGAGACAATTTATTTGTATAGTTGGTAATAAGAAATGGTTAGTTAATCACCTACAAATAATGTAATATTTAAGCAGTGGAAGAAATATTTCACCATTTTAAATTTGTTCTTTCTCTATAAACTAAAGACTAACTGAATACCAAATTTCAAGTTTTTAGGTCTATTAGAAGTACCTTAACCTATTCTCGCCTTTGGAATCTGCACGCCCCGACTGTGAGGATTGAGAGGGGAAAGTCACAGATTTTTTTATTTTCTCGTTTCTTGTATGCTAAACCCAACTTGCTCATTCAATTGTAATTAATTAAATTTGGACTCGTCACTAAACAATACCGTTTTCCATTTACTTATGGACCAATTTCAATGTTTCGATGCATAATATGCAAATATATATAATAGTATATAAAATTTAGGCAGTAGCTATTCGCATCGCCCTTGTCCTTGTCAAATCGATTATAATGAATTCAAGGGCATTGTATAAAAGTACAAGGGGCATTGGCATAGCCCCTTTCTTTGTAAAATGTGACTACGAGGCCTCTAAGGAGCAAGGAATTTCCGTGCAGAATTTGCCGTACGCGTACAAGGAATCCGTGTTGTAACTACTGGCAATTCAAGCTGAACTCGACCAGAGAAACATTCCACCGCTAAAGGATGAGTCGTCAAATTCAAGGCTGACTAGACTACCTAAGTCAAGGAAACAGCAGGTAACCTGACATCACAATTCATTCTCTCTACTTATAGTTTGCCTGTATTTAATTTTAGTGAGAAAACGCTAACTACCAGGAACTTGTTAGACCTCAATGAAATTTGCTTACGACTCCACGGAGTTCTTGATCCCTGGCTGGAGCAGAGAACCATCAAGAAATCAAACCCGTTCGGAACGTAGGATATTTTAACGTGACCTGCATCTGATTAGAAACTCAGCTCTTGACAATGATCGCATTCGAAAACGTGTTTGCATTGCAATCGCAGTATGTGAAAGGTGAAATTACTGAAGGCTGCAATTGCATTCGAAACTGACATTTTCGAATAGGCCCAATCCTGTGTGCTTACATAACTATCAACGTTATCGTTATCAGCGTTGCTTCGAAAAAGCGGGTGTCTCTGACATATCTGGATCGGCTTTTAAGTCGAAGCGATTTGAAGCTGAATTTCATGTATGGGATATCTATAAGAATTTTAGAGGCAATTCAGCCACTTCAAATCGTTTCGACTTGCATAAGTCGAACAAGTTACATGCTGACACTGTTGGTAAAGAAAAAAGTTCTAGATAAAAGTAAATGCGAACAAAAAGCCAGAAAATTGACTTTTATTTTTATATTATCGGCGTATTTCTCATCGGGTTCAGAGTCGAAAAATTGAACAGGAACTTAGTAAATTGATTGAATTGCATCAAATTTCCATGATAAACTCCGAAAATTTCTAAAAAACAATCAGTTCAAAATATGAAGTTTTGCAAGAGATAACATCATGGCAATTTGATTTACTTTCCCCAAAATTAAAAGAAGTTGTCATAGGCAACTACTAATAAGTTCCTATTCAATATTCTTACAATTTTCTGACTCTTACGTGTTTTTTTCCACGTAGATTGCACGAGCTTTGTTTTGCTGGGATCCACGCATATTTCCTTATGGTGTGCTTCTACAGCTGTATTACTAATGGATGCATTATTATTTTGTGATCTCATACTATTTATACTCGATGGGAAAATTATTGTTACAAAACGATCGAGTTTTGAATCGTCGTACGCGGCACTTTGCTCGTTTTGATTTCAGCCAAACTACTTTCCCCCTATTGCGTCGTTGGTTGCAAGCTCCATAACGTCTTCGCTTTGTCCAGTGAAACTGCGCATACTTTATCGGATTCGGTTAGCCCCTCACAATTCTAACCAACTTGTAGGATGATTTATTATCTACAATTGACATACCGTACACAAAGAACAAAGACAAGGCGCACAGGGACACGACTGTGAAGCAACTGAAAAGGTAGAATTACTAATATATTTTATTAACTTAATTAATTAAATATAATCTGGAAAAGTCACTAAAACTACAAATAAAATACCGAATTTTTGCGTGTTGCTAAGGTCGTATGTATATTTCACGCAGGTGGAAAAAGCCCGTCGGCATAAAAACCAAAATTATAAAAGTATAATAATTTTTACATGCTAAGAAGTAAGCTGGTCACAAACTGTCAATTTTATTTCATTAATGTTTACATCGAAGACTATAAAATTAAAGAAATACCTTCTTTTAATATTTACATTTTTCATGTATGTAGATGTCAACCTGTTTTTTCAATTCGCCGCGGTGTTTCACGAGAACTATACGGGGTTTTTTAGACTTCAAAAGTGTCTTCCGTTTAAGCCCTATAACTCTTTTGGTTTTCTTCCTTTTTGGTCGGCCCTTTGAACATGCTTTTTCCAGCCCCTGAATATTAGCTATATCACTCACATCGGTTTGCGATACCTACAAAATAAATATTGATTATATTCATTCGACTATTACTGGTAAGTTACTACTGAGAGAAATTTACCTGAAAGTATTTACTGTTTTCAAAAGAGACTGAGGGATGTTCGGCATACGACACGAACGTACTTGTTAGAACAGAAATTTCTCTCAGTGTACATTAACTGATATGTACGGAGAATATGTACCTTGATCGACTGAATAGAATCCTTATTTATTGCAGGGTGTCTGTCGATCGGGGACTGCAGATCAGGCTCATGGGACTCCAGATCAGGCTCAGACTGAGCCTCAGCATTGACGAAGGCCTCAATTAGAGGCACTCGGTCAATCGAGGACTCCGTTTTAACCTGAGTCTCTATATTGATGAAAGGCTCATGGGGGTTGGCTAAATCATCTATATTTACTAAGTTTAGTGATGACTGTTCAGATTCAGACCAACGAAACTCAAATCCGTTCATCTCGTTGCCTAATATGTAATTTTCGTTGGAGGGAAGCAACATATTTGCCCGAAAACTTTGCAAAAGTTGTTGCAGAGATTCAAACTGGTTATAGTATTGAGCGGCTGTTGACTCATTCACCATTATGTTCGAAAACTTTGCAAACAAGCCATTTATTTGCGAAATCCGTGTATATCTTTCTATAGAATTTCTGCAAAATAAAAGTATTTGAAAATGATATGATGAAATAACTAAATAACTTTTTCGTAACACGTGTATGTTTGTCAAAGGACTTATAATAGAATACATATTCCAGGAGTGATTGAAGAAAAATTTAACAAGAGCAAAAAATTTTTCAAAAAAGTTGAGTAAAGGATACTAAAATTGTTTATTAGCGTTTAATGTTTAAAGTGGGGAGTCGTTAGCCACCGTTAGTGGGGAGTTGTGAACCCCACAGTTATCATTTGTCAGCTCAAGTTAGCATCCCTGGCATACATTTTGAATTATTTGCAAAGGAGTAATGCTGAAGAAATTAAACCGAAACAACGCAATACATTAAAATGCATGTGATTGGGCTGTGCACTTACAGTGTGCCTTCATAAAAACTGGCTATTATACCTGTGTTCACTGCGAGTCAGACTAATCGGATTAGGCCAGCCGGCTTTGTTTTTGTTCAAAACATTTTTTTTCTTCAAATCTGTTTTGATTTATGTTGTGTGTTCATTTTCAACAAATTGAAAGATCAATCATACAAATATGCCATTTTCACTCATTCCGTGCCGTGACTCACAACTCCCCACCATTCATAAAAATCCGACAATCACAACTTTTTAAAAAAGCCATTATAAATGTTCACAGCCACTATGAATTTTAACAAATTGCCACAGCCAATAGTTTTATTATGAGTTCCACGATATATAGTACTTGAGAGAGTTGCCACCTATCGATTTTTATAGTAGTTATGCCTCAAAAGCAAAGCCCGGCCCCTAATTCCCCACTCTCCCCTACTTTGTGCTACGAAAGGTATTTTAAAAATAAATCTTACGTTATTCCACGGCTTTCAACTTTTTCCTTGTTCTTTTTGGTCTTTGCCTTTTTCTTTATTTCTTGCATCTGAAAAACAAAGTTAAAAGCTTTCAAAACTTATTCCAATAAAAATCAGAATTTACCTCATCATAATATTTATGATCATGCTGTCCATTTACCCGAGTTACTAGCAATGCATTTTCAGTTACACCCTCTTTGTAGTCGTCATCCGCAATACCAAGCTTAACCCGAACAGCTTTTATTTCAGCTGGGCACTGTATTACACTGCAATTTTAATATAAAATATTTTACGTATTGGTTTTTTTTATAAATATTTAAGGGGTCATATCTACCTGATCGCACCGAAAATGAATGTTTTTTAGAGTGTACGAAGGGAACCATTAAAGGGCCTATTTGCACTTTGGTGAGTCCACGCGTGTGTATACGGCGTACACGGAACAAATTTCAGTAGCGTAGATATTTTGTAAAAGGCAAATATTTAGTCATTAGGTGATGCATTTCGCGGATTTCGGTCATACATGCACACACACACACACACATGGACACAGTTCGGAGGAAGTAAGCACTTCCATTTTGAAATGTGCACAAAACTATAACCAATTTTACTAAATTAAATTTATGTATCAATTGCGAGTTTTCGAGTTTTCAGTATTGTGAGGATTTTAGAAAAATATTAAAAACTGTTCGAGAGACAATGAGGCGCCATTTTTTCAGCAGGACCTTTCGAATTCATTCTAAATACATTATTTAAAAAATGTCTAGTTTGGTGATTGTCTTTTAAACATCAATGATTAATAATTAACATGCCATTTTATTTTATAATAAATGGTTACCTTTGAATACCCTAAAAAAACATTCATTTTCGGTGCGGTGCCTTCAGGTAGATATGACTCTTAATTAAGTAGTGCTCTACACTTGTCCTATGCTTACCCTTCACTCTGAATATTTTTTTTCTTGATGTTTAAATCACATGTGTGGCAACAAAAAAACACTTCCTTATAAAATATCGCTTTTAAATTCTCGGGAGCTTTAGATCTACTTATTTCATTGTCGGTTATTTTATGGCTGTATTTTATTTTGTTGATGCCAGAAAATTTTCCAGATTCCTTCATAGCCAATTTCAAAGTTTCAAAGCTGAAGTATCTTTGATTGACTTTTATGCCGGATTCTTCACAATGCGCCATCTGTAAAATGTGTTTTGAGTAGATATGAATTGCAATGAGTGTGTGTAAGTCATTCATTTAACACGCCACGCTATTTTCGTCCATTTACGTTTCATCCTCGTTATGTTCCCCTAATTTATGGGTATAAAATATAATAAACCTAATCTCCACAAATTTTTGTCAGTAGATAATGTATTTCAATCTTTTATCTTTAAAAAAAAATCATATTAGCGGCTGTGGTATTTAAAATTATGAAGGTACAAACTGTTCCCAAGAGACTGAAAGACCTTGCCGCTCAAACAGCCCAAATTACCTAGCAAGTTGGGCTGTAGGAGAAAAATATTAAAAAAGGAAATCTCTTATGGCATTTATAGAAAATGAATGACGGAACAACAGAGGGGTAGAAATTCCAACAAATTCGAGGCAAGACAATGAAAGTGAGCTGATAAATATAATGATCTCGGAAATATCACTGTTCCTACAGCGCCTATTGTCCAGAGACGTCCAAAGGGAATGCTAAAGATAACTGCCATTCAAAAAAGAAAAGCAAGGCCTACAAAAAAGGCTTAAATTGATATATAATGGGAAATAATGGCAAAGAAACAGAAACACTTATGGAGCTTAGCCATGGAGGAAAAGGAAAAAAGAAAGAGATTGAAAGCAGGATATCAGAAAATATGGGATGAATAATCACAATCAAAGGAGAATATAGGGTCATTATGGTCATTACTCTATTACAAAGAGGGAAGGAAAAATATGGAATTATAGAAACGTGAGTTAAAACGAAAGAAGAGTGTAAAATAATAGCTGTATACGTGAACAAGATATAGAGAGGAGAATTATAGAGAGACAAGTGAACAAGGGAGTTATGGATGGAACACTCGTCCAAAGTAGAAAATCCAAGGATTTCATTTTGAGGAGGGATGGTAATAATGAAGAGCACGAAAGGAGACATAAGAGGGAAGTGTACGTTTATTTGTGCGAGAGGAGCGACAGTGATTAGATTATAAGATTGGAAGACAGGATGTTTTGGAAAAGACAGAGGAAGCTAAGATTGGAGATGCGATAAAGTCGGACCACCAGCCTGTGATAATAAAGATCAAGGAGCAGTCAGCACACTGAAAAAAAGATTTAGAAGAAGTAGTAGAATGGAAGGAAGAAATAATAGTACCGATAATGAAAAAAAGACAAGGGATGGATGTACGAGACTACAGAGGTATGCAGCAGCAAGAAAGAGAGGGCAAGATACGAGAGTCAACACATAATGGATACAAGTACAATGGTATAAGGTGATAGACCACAACAGAAGGCCTAAATATCTGGAGAAAGAAAGAAAAGAAGAATTCATTTTTTTGAATATATTATATTTTTTTTATATTTGTATTTACAGTTGCTAGCAATTTACTGTTTAGGCTGTAAAAAATTTGGTGAACTTTTATAATTTTGGTGGTTTTTTATGCCGACGGGCTCTTTCCACCTGCATGAAATATACATATATATGAACTTTTCAACACGCCAAAAATCGATGTTTTATTTCTAGTTTTAGTGACCTTTCCAGATTATGTTTAATTAATCAAGTTCATAAAAGTTTTGAATTCTTTTTCGTGCTGCGGTAGTAAAGAACAGATTTTGTAATCTCATGTACCTCAAACACTCTACGCAATGAATGTAGGATCCACACTGATTTGTGGATTGATTGATAATTTGATTGCTTTACACCGTGTAGAACCAGGCAGAATAGCTAGTCCATAAATATATTAGTAATTCTTCGTTTTCAGTTACTTCACTCGTCCCTGTACGCCTTGTCTTTGTTCTTTGTGAACGGTATGTCACCTGTAGATAATAAATCATCCTACGAACTGGTTAGAATTGTGAAGGGCTAACCGAATCCGATAAGGTATGCGCAGTTTCACTCGACAAAGCGAAGACGTTATGGAGCTTCCAACCAACGACGCAATAGGGGGAAATAGTTCGGCTGAAATCTAAACGGCGTACGACGATTCAAAATTCGATCGTTTTGTAACAATAATTTTCCCATCGAGTATAAATAGTATGAGATCACAAAATAATAATGCATCCATTAGTAATACTGCCGTAGAAGCAGCAAACACTGCAGGTAAGTACACCAAAAGAAAAAATATGTGGATCCCAGCAAAAAAAAAAAAAAGCCCTCGCAATCTACGTGGAGAAAACACGTAGGAGCCAGAAAATTGTAAGAATATTGAATAGGAAGTTGTTATCACTTGCCTATGACAACTACTTTTAATTTTGGGGAAAGTAAATCAAATTGCCATGATGTTATCTCTTGCAAAACTTCATATTTTGAACTGATTGTTTTTTAGAAGTTTTCGGAGTTTATCATGGATATTTGTTGCAATTCAATCAATTTACTAAGTTCCTGTTCAATTTTTCGACTCTGAACCCGATGAGAAATACGCCGATAATATAAAAATAAAAGTCAATTTTCTGGCTTTTTGTTCTCATTTATTTTTATCTAGAACTCTTTTCTTTACCAGCGGTGTCAGCATGTATTTGTTCGACTTATGCAAGTCAAAACGATTTGAAGTGGCTGAATTGCCTGTGAAATTCTTATAGATATCCCATAGACCCATACATGAAATTCAGCTATTTCAAGTCGCTTCGACTTAAAAGCCGATCCAGACATGTAAGAGACACCCGCTTTTTCGAAGCGACGCTGATAACGATAACGTTGATAGTTATGTAAGCAAACAGGATTGGGCCTATTCGAAAATGTCAGTTTTGAATGCAATTGCAGCCTTCAGTAATTTAACCTATGAGTTGAATACTGCGATTGCAATGCAAACACGTTTTCGAATGCGACCATTGTCAAGAGCTGAGTTTCTAATCAGATGTAGGTCACGTTAAAATATCCTACGTTCCGATCGGGTTTGATTTCTTGATGGTTCTCTGCTCCAGCCAGGGGTCAAGAACTCCGTGGAGTCGTAAGCAGGTTTCATTGAGGTCTAACAAGTGCCTGGTAGTTAGCGTTTCCTCACTAAAATTAAATACAGGTAAACTATTGGTAGAGAGAAGGAATTGTGATGTCAGGTTACCTGCTGTTTCCTTGACTTAGGTAGTCTAGTCAGCCTTGAATTTGACGACTCATCCTTTAGCGGTGGGAGTTCAGCTTGAATTGTGAATTTATTGGGAAAATCTTGGCAGCTTTCCAAGCAATAGTCAGCCGCTTCAGCATCCTTGTCCAATTAAAGCCCAATTTTCATATTTGTAATATAAATACTCTATTTGTTCGGAACACGTACAGCCAATTCATATTTAAAACTACACTTATACCCACCGTGAAATTAGTTTTTATGGCAAATATCACAAGTTGACAGTAGCACAACACGGATTCTTTGCGCCCGTACATCAAATTCTACAAGGATTTTACTATTCCGCTTGTACTACTTGTAGTCGATTTTACAAGGACTTGAGCAATGCCAGTTCCCCTTGTACTTTTCTAAGAGGCCCTTCTACTCCTTGTAGTTCTATTTTACAATTACAAGGGCGATGCCAAATTTGAAGTCACAAATGAGTTCATTTTAATTAATGCGCAAATACACGTATAGATTTGCATTGCTGTTTTAAATGGTCTGCTACCCAAATTCCTGTACATAAATCTTCCTAGTCGTTTTAAACTTTTTAATTAATCGCGAAATTATAGATTTACTCATGTCGAACATTTTGGCAATACAAATTTAGGAAGGCCCGTTAATGATTTCTTTATGTAAAACTTTTGTGAAACCTTTGGCATAATGAAATAATTCGTGTATTGTCCGAAGTGTACTAATTATCAGTTTCTGACGATCTTGTCTAAATGTGCAACTATTGTAATAATCACGCCTGCCTTATTGAGCAAAGCCGTTATGTTAAGTACGACAAATTGTGTGGCAAATTCTACATACAATGGTTGTTGCCAATTTGTTGTTCTGATTCGCAAACAATCAGAATTATACTCTATTTTTAATTTCTTTTCGGTAGTTCTTAGGCCGGTTTTGGTGACACCCCTTCTATTTGGGTTCTTACGAAGATATTTATAGTTCGCAGTGTGTAGGCACAAGATTTAGATTAACCCACAAAGCATTCGGTCAAGTGTGATCTCATAAACTTATAGAGTTGTTACTTTCCCCATACTAAAAAGGTCTCGATTGCAGACTTAAATATGCTTTCTATAAAATTAATAATTCACTGAAAAGTGCTACAGTATAATCCGTTTGGAGGAAGAATCGTCTAAACGATTTTTTCCCCACAGTTTAAAAGATATTTTGTAGTTTATTAATTTTACTAGAGAGAAGGCATTAAAACTTACCCATTGCATATCACTTGCAGTAGGTGCAGCCTTTGGTGCGTACACAGGCTCTGCAGTAATCCCTGAACCTACACTGACCTGGTCACTTTCCGACTGATCGTCAACTAAGGCCTCTCTCTTGTAAATGGTTGGTATCGCTAAAAAAGCCAGTAAATTAGAGCTGCTGTGCATAAAATCAAATAATTCCACTCGTAGTACATACCGTCAGCTTTCAGGGTTTTCCCACGATTTCTCTTCTGTTCTCTGTAGTCGTTCGCAGTGAAATGGTCGGAGCAGACGTAGCTGTGCTCGAAATCATTATCCTCTTTACTGCAGAAAATTTTCCACTTGACAGCGAGGTCTTGTTTCTTTGGGAACGGGTGGTACACAAGTTCAGGCCTGTGGACATCTGTTGACCCTAAAGTGTTTCCACAAGTGAACACGCCGCACTGAACAGCTTCACTCTACGTTCATAGGTAGAGTAAAATAAATTAGCTAAGCCCTTCGACGATGGCATACGCAGGCAACATACCTTTTCCCTCTTAATTTTCTTGGGTTCCGGTCCTTCGATTTTGAGTGACTCAAAGGGTATCGCGGTGGGATTCAGGACGGGTTTCCGATCGATCACTGTAAAGCACGATGGTGCAAAGTGCTTGGAGCAAATAACGTCGTCTTCGCTAAATATTGTCTGTCCGGTCTCATCCAAAATTGCTCTGAACCACTCTTTCTGCACTGCAGCGTCTGAAGGCAGTCTAATAGAGTGAGAAATTTAGTGCAAGGAAATATCGCTTACTAATTTCTTACTTGTGAAGCGTAACTCCATCGCCGGATTTGATAGTGTTGCAGAATTTGATAATGCACTTTGTTACCATAGTTGATCAGGTGTTAGAAACGATATTCCACCCAATTCACAGTCAGAAAACCTTTTCAATTTCTAGCAAAACACCGAGGAACTTTTCACTTCACTAGATAACAAAATTTAGTTTGACACTGGAAAGTTTGTTGAATATCCCATCGGCTGGAATGTGATTCGTGTAATTGCCACGAACCGAAATCATAGCGCTGTAATCACCAAATTGGAACCGAACTCATTTTTTTTGACAACTTTGGACGTTTTCTGGGGAGCCTATTCGAATTTTGGTGGAAGACTTTTATATCATAATTTAGTTAAATGAATGAGTTGCAGATTTCGTTCTAGGTAAAAGAAGGTTTGAACAGGTTTACAATAGTGGGGTCGCCCCGATGCAAGAATGACAAGCACGCATTTGAACAAGGAATTCTTGTTTTTCTTTGAATAATGCTCTCTTTTGGGGCCAAAATTAAAAGTTCAATATTTCGGAAATTATAGCCTTTAATCCTCCGTTTTAGGGCAATTGCCCAATTGGAAGGCAACTGCAAAATTTCGTCGTAATCGGGGCCGACCCCACTATTGTAAACATAAGCCGAAGACTTTAAAGTGGCAACTCATGTTTTCAGGCTTAACTGCTGATAGCTCAACATCACAATAAATACTAGGCTGTGCAGTGTGATACAGTGCTATTAACCCAAGACTTGCCAAAGATCACTGGTGAGTTATTTTGCACGTTTCTGTTGAGCTCTAATGGTATGGTATCCTTTCTCTACTCGTCATGTCAGAACGGTTCCCTTCCTCACTGCGTTAGTAAAATTAACTGGGCATGCAAGGCGGGCTACTGACTTGGACAGAGCAATGCTTCTTGCCTTGCTTGATTTATCCACGGATTTTGATTCGGTGGAGCGTAGGTTTCTTTTACATAAATTGAAATATCGTGGTTTCTATTTTCTCCGACGTGTTTGATTGACCATTTAATTAAACCGTCTTCAAATTGATGAATAGTTCTAAAGCAGGACTGAGTTAACTTTGGGGGTTCCGCAGGTGTCTATTTTGGGTCCCCTACTATTTGCTTTATATGTGAATTAATTTGATGTCGTTTGGCGCTCAACTTGAAGTGCAAATCCAAAATCCCAAATGAGTTTAACTGATATTCCAATGGGAGAAACTAAAGTATTCAGAAAAGAGGTACCCGTACCAGTATTAAGAGTAGAATTAGTTTATTAAGAAGTACATGTGTCAGGAGAAGAAGAAGTACATGTGTCAGGAGAAGAAGTATCCATATTTAACATGCCCACAGTGGAAATACGTGAAAGAAAATTTATTTTTGCTAATAGTGCACATTTCATATCTCTACATATTGCTCTCAATAGACGATGCCTGGTGAACCATCCAGTATTTATGTTAAGGGGCTACACCAGTGTACACGGCGAAAAAATGTGTCCAGATTTAGGACTCGTTTTCTCGTAAACTATACATGATAATTGAAGTCTTTTTTTTATTTGAAAGTGCTTGTTTTATGCTGTTTATTCACTTTTTGTGTTTTACAAAATAAAAATAGCCGAGTCGACTATGTAGGGTCAAAATGGAGCATGGAATCCATGACATCGCCGTCGGTTCCCGCCCCTCTGTCACAACTGCTTATCTAAAAAAAAAATTAAATTGTTATTACAAGTAGAGTGTTTGTACAACAGATTGATGATGGCCATTTTTTAAAATTGTACCTACAAAAAAGTTTGTAACGCTCTATTTGAATATATGTACTGTATTTTTGCTCAAAAATTGGATAGTTTTTGGTAATTTATTGAAAAATACGAATTTTCTTAAAAAATGTGGCATCATCAATCTGTGTCCTGAGCAACTCTGTGAAATTTCATGCAATTCTCTCGATCAGTTTTTGAGATATCGTGGGATCGGATTTCAAAAATTGTGTTTCGAGAAAAACGGCTTCAAAGTTTAAGTACCAGCTGTAAAGCAATGTAAAGCGCACGCCATGCGCGACAAAATTCTTTGTAACTCCACTATTTTTTGAAATATCGATCTGAAATTTTGAGGATATATTCTTGACGGATTACTCTTATGAAATATTGAAAAAAAAATGTTGAAAATTTTGAAGCTTCTACACTGGTGTAGCCCCTTAAGACGATATGGCTGGTTGCGAAAATCCTACACAGTAATTCTGCTGTCTCTCTGCAAAAAAATAGCTGCATATAGCTTTTAAATTGATGGTATAGAAAATGTTGACCTCTTAAAACCTCATATTGTTCAAAAGAAATTGAAAATTGAAAAAATGTAAACCACCGCGTACGTAGTTATCAACTGTGTGTGTGCTATCTGCGTTCCCCATTTCCATTCGCATTGTCCCTATACGTTTTCATTGCCAGGGGAGATACAATTGAGATGTCATGGTAGTGGAGAGGCCGCACACAGTCTTTAATTATCGCCTGCGAAATGCAGAGTGAGTGCAGTTTTATATCTCACACTGTACATGCAGTACGTGAGAAATTTTTGCAGACCATGGCTCTCTCAATTTCGTACAGGATTACAATGGTACTTGTTCGTTTCTGTTTTAGCTAATATGAAATTTGTAGTTCCAGACATTGCATGATAGGTTAGGGATTTGTAGGCGTATAGAAAGTGTCCCTTCTTGTTAGATATTCTTTGGAGCAAGCAGTTGTGCCGGTCGTGCCGATATTAGGTCGTTAGTGCGAATTGGTGATATGATGTTTCTGTGTAATGTGTATTCGCGTATATGCTCAATAAATTTTTAAATATCTCTGACATGCACAGTTATTTTCAATTTTAATTTACGTTTAAAGTATAAAAGTGCCGCATTATCGAGATTTCTGTGGAACTACACGATACCCCTTACGATCGGAATCGGTAATGGAAAATTACGTTCGCTTTGTAACGATGCCATAATTTAAAAAAAAAAACAAACATAATAAATACAATAAACGCCTTTAAACAGATTTTGTATTTGTTATTTTTAATAATAATTGCCCAACATTGTCTTTTTTTGAGCCTCCAGTAGAGTGGCACTATTAAGTAAGGTTTGCTGGAAAGCTGAGTTCAAAAACTGCCTAATCTTCTTTATTGTGAAAATATTTAACGGTACGACTTCGCTCGGCTTCCCGAAGTTCATGAAAAGTCACCAGTCACTTTTGCATTTTACCTGTTGTTAATCACTTTAAATATAACGTTTTTAAAACCCTTCCTCGGTGACGACCTTCTGCTTTCCTTTCACACTCTTTTTAAGTATGACGGGGGCAGTCAGATGGAGGCACGGTTTTGTCTATTTATTTATGCACGAGAAATGGTTTATTTTAAAAAAATCGAATGTTCTTGCCGTCAGAGCTAGGAACACGTCTGGAGCTTAGTGAGGGATCAATTTTATTGGTTTTCAATATTCTGAATATCCGGTAGGACTTCATACTAGTTACCATTCACATGCAACGGGGAGGTTCTTGTTACTCAGGCCCCAATTTTTGGGAACGGGGTTCAAAACATTTTGCTGTGCTAATTAACGGGAAAATAATGAAAAAATTCTATCTCGACCCGTTTTCGAGATATAGGGCAATTCGCGAGCCTCCTAACGTTCGTAACTTATAGGAAAATTCTATTTTATATTATAATTTCCCTTTTATAAACTGCCGGTGGAGTTAATTTTCCTTTTACAAACTACCGGTGGAGTTAATTAGCACAGCAAAATGTTTCGAACCCCGTTCCCAAAAATTGGGGCCTGAGTAACAAGAATCGCGCCCATGCAACAATTAGCCGTATGTCATCAATGGTCTCTGGCCTAAATGTTTTCTATTGAGTTTAATCAAAACATATAAAATGTATTCTTCTTTTTTCAGGGCTCCTCTTAGGTGGTTGGTTATCAATGTTATCATCATCATGTAAGGTTTTACGAAATTAGTTCCTTATACATTTTAAAAATAAGACAAATATTTTATTATTATTATATTCGTATATCCCTGAATATTTTTTTAATTCGGTTTAAAACTTTCTAAATTAATTACAAAGTATTTCTGCTAATGGAAAATCATTATCTATATATATAAAAATGAATGTTTGTATGTCGTATCGAATCGTAAACTATGCATTTGATCATGTGATGATCTTTAGCAAAGTTGTTGTACATGAGCCCACGAAGGTTTCTGAGGTGGTACGACCAATTTTCGACAGATGGCTCCAGTGTCAGGAAGAAGGAGAGGAAATTTGTTGTAATGCGTGTGCCATGTTATGGGTATCGTTGGAAAGGGGAGGTGGTTTAGAATGTGTTGGTGGAAAGAAAGTTGATGAAAAGTGTGAAATGTGGGAATTATTGGTGAAGACGTGTTTTGTTGTGGGTGAGAGGTGGGGGGTGACACCCCTCAGAAGTGTATCTCAGAGGTAGGAAGAAGAGGCACTATAGGAAATTGGGCCTGGTTGGTGAAAGTTGGTGGAAATAGTGAAAAATTGGTTTTTTCGGTGGGTGCCGACCAAATTGGAACGGCTGTGGAAGAAAAGTGTATACATGAATTGGAATAATTTTTCACCAATCGATAGCTGAGGAAGCAGAGTAATCTCTATATATAGAAATGAATCTCTACTTCCCTTGGTCACGCCATCACGCGCGAACGGCTGGACCGATTTCGCTAATTCGTGACAGAAAAAATTAAGAATATTGCGCGGAAAATTAGAAAATCATGTTTTTGGTTTGGGTTTTTGGGGTCACTGATTTTGAATCTGCCATCAAAATTTTGGAAATTAAGATGCTGGATCAATATGGCGACCCAAAAGTTAAACTTCGAGAGATTTCCCTGAAAGTCCGCGTTTGGGGATTTTCGGGATCACTCATTTCGAATCTGCTATTCGAATTACCAAATATGAGACCACCCCCCACCCCGCTGGGAGATATAGGAGAGGGGGTGCAATAAGGAGGTATTGTAAAATGAGGAAAACTAAATTTAATAATACTTTACAGTTTACAGTTAAAAAAGTATTAGGAATAGGTGAAAGTGATGTATGGGGTGTATTGTGTACGAATTTATGAGTGATTTAATGAGACCACCCATACCCCGCTGGGTCACATAGGAGAGGGGGTTGTGCTGTAGGAAGGCGTTGTAAAATTAAGCAATACAAATTTAATAGTATCCCGGGAAACGCCGGGTCCGGGCATGCTAGTAATATATAAAGCTTATATCACAGACAAATAACCATTGTCTGTGCTTATATTATAAGGCTAACGCTGTGTATACAAGTCCTAGCCGCGTTCTGTTAGTATTTGGATTGGTTTGCCTTTGATTGACGTCCTCTTTTGATCTTAGTTTTATATTGGTTTGTTTTTGTAACTTGTGTATACTGTTGTATGCCCACAACAGTTTTGCATATACATATTGTTACTTGCCAGATATATATTTCCGCAGGTTTTCTACGTATAAATTTGTATATCCACACTCTTCCTAGAGATGTTGTATCTATTTGGAAAGGCAACAAGATGGTTAACTTAATAAAAAAAAATATTTATATTAATTAGGTACATGAATTTCAAAGGAAATGTGGGAGAAACGTGAATTTTAGAGAATTTTTTCACTTTCGCGAGTGACTATACCTGCAATGGAAGAGGTAGATCAACATTGGTGGCATTTTTGGAGTAAGTTTGATGTCGCTGCGTTAAGTATATATAAAGAAAAAAAAAAATGTACATCCCGAATTTATTAATCACCCTGCAACTCGAAAACGGTTTCGATGCTCCCCTCCCATACAATTTTTTGCGTGCCTATATAACTCGTGGCAAGTAGTTCATGTGTTGGCTTAGGTACTCTGATCAATGTGACCACGCTGTTAAACAGCCGTAGGTAGTTAAGTCTACATTAACCAGCAAGGGGTTTGTTCTTTTGTTTAAATTTTTTTTTGGGTTTTGTCCACTGAAAATAAGACTTTATTTAAGTCGTTTTCCAACTCTCTCTCTTCCTTATCTTTATTGGTATCGTATCATCAGCATACACTACATACGTTCCCTTTAGTTTCATATACCTCATACTATTAATGTGTATATAGCAAATATAGGGTTGGCCCTAGAACTGGCCCCTACGGCACCCAGTTTGGCAAACTAGTTCGCCACTATTACTATAGCCCAATATTGTTACGACTGGTGTATTGGTTAAATAGTCAATAAGTAGGCCATTCGCATTTCCTCGTATTCTAACAGTTTCGAAGTCTTGTAACTTATGCTTTTATTTATATTCCAAAAATACTGCCCCAACGTAGTTTCCTTCATCGAGACATTTGTTTATTGTATGGATTACCTCAGTTATTGCTGACCCCGTCCTTATTGCCAATTAAGCTGAACTCCTTGCTATCAAACTCTGATATGCCATAAAAGCTACTATTATTTCGTTAATTACTTTTACCCAGAACGCATACGTCATCGCTGGATCCTGTTGTTCAATTGATGATTTAATGAAGCCTGAAGGAATAGGGGCAATTTCATCATATAAACAACAATCCTATCCTGGTGTCGTTCCTTGTTTAGCATCTTTTATTATTTTGAGCATCTCGATATCTGAGGAATGTTCCAAGAAGATAATTTTGGGATCGATCACTGTGAAGGTCTGGAACTGGGAGTTCATCAGTTCAATGGCCATTGTGTTGAAATAATTATGACGTATATCTATTGTCTATATTGTCTAACTTCTTACGTTTCCGGGACAGTGAAAAACCAATTCATTTCAAAGTAAAACAAGGACTCTTATTGGGAATACGTTTTCGCTTTCGTATCTTATAGTTGAATTTTCGGTATGTACTATTTAGTATTAGACTTCTAGCAAGCAATTCAGCTACAGAATACGAAAGAAAGCGAAAATAGGCTTCAATTTTTTTTCCATGTTTTTGCGATTCTCAATAATAAATACTAAAGCAATTATTACATATTTCTTTTAGGTGCTAAAGGGATTGAACCATATCAAATTAGTAAATGAAGTCCCCAGGTGGCAGTTTTATTGACGAAAGAGGAAAAGGAAATAATTACTTATTGGAATATTTATAAACATCCGCAAAGTGGCTACCGAGTATAGTAATTCGATATAATTGTTCAGAAGCCGTGGTGGCCTCTTTTTCAAGTGCGACAGATAAGCTGACTCTAGTTTAGTGGTGGGACAACACCGCAGTCCGAGTTCTGCTCAGCCAGCAGCTTATCTCCCACTGGTAACCCCACAGAGCCGAGAAAGTCGATGACACAGCTACCACCGGCGATGGACTTGGGGACAGGCAAACAAAAAAGACCTTGAACGAGGCGAAACTGAAGAGACAAAATATTGGCAAAATTCATTTATTCGACTTTATAACATTGTACTGCGTTTAGTTCGTGTTGAACGCGCTAACACGAACTATAAACAATAAAAATACAAAAATCGAAGAACTTAACATAAATCACATTTGCTGTCCCATGCGGAGCTTCAATCTCCAGTCCATGAAGAACTCGCGCGCACTAGGCTAAAAGACGGTCTATGCGATCACAAATTTAATTAGGGGTAGTAGGTATAATTGAGTTAGTACAGTAGTGATTTACGGCTAGGTGAGTCGACTCATGATGGGAACTAAGGTAGATGATCTTAACCTAGGGCGCTCTCCCTTCAGAAGCGCCGATTAGCTGGGGCCCTCTCTGTCCTGCTGAGGTAGATGCTTCCAGTGGAATGAACTGGAATAGAATGTGTGGTTCAGCAGCCATCTTGATAGGAATGAGGGAAAACTCCAGTTTTGCCGGATCTCCTCCTCGTCACTCCCGTGGCCATCGCAGCTATCCGAGCTCCTTGATTCAACCATTCTGTAGGTCACGCCGAAACTAATCCTAGTCCTAATATAAGTTGATTAGCGGGTACTCCGCCCTAATCCAAGTAGTCCAAACAGTTCAAAACTTCGAATTTCACTCTCGCTTTCCTTGCCAAACAGCCTGAGGTCTGAGCCTTAGTCTAAGTACATAAATAGCGCTTTACACTAGTTAGTTCTTTCCATTGACCTTCTTGTTGTTTTCCGAGTTGACCAACTTCGTCAGAATTTTTCTCGAGTGGCCGCTGGGGTCGAAGTGGTTTGTGTGAAGAGTCGCCTCCTTTTTGGTACGATTTTTTCCGCTATGGCTGGAGTGGATGTGCTTGTCGTGATCGAAATTGTAGTGCTCGTATTCGTCGAAATGAGATTCTGACATGATTATTGAATCCACAAAGAAATTTAAGTCTTTAACTGAGCACTTGCCGAGCGTAATTGACTTCACGATTTTGTTTCTTGAACTTCAAGATTTCACAGTCTACTTTTCTCGTAAGAGTCTATTTTCCACACACAGTGTGCTACCTTCTTAAAATTCACAGGTTGACTGGTTCAAACCAACTGAAATGTAGAGAAGTGACTCAGCCCTATTTATACTCCCGGCACTTTATTTACTGCGCAGTTTGGAGGGGACTGAGCAGTGTTATCATTCCGTTTATCTGTATTGTGCTGGCGGGGCATTTTTCACGAGCGCTGCGAAACTGCCAACGGCACGTTTTGTTTACAGTCGTTTCGCTCCTCGGCACCTAATTAATAAATTTGCAGCTTCTTAATCGCTCTGATATAATCCAGAAGTGCCTGTTCAATTTTCACTGTGAATTTTTAACTTTTCCCGATTTTAGGCGCGTTTTCCCCTACACCGGGCGCAACAGCTGAGGGATTATGTTAACGGCTTCTGGAAAGAGCTACAGTTTTCCTTTGTGGCTCGTAATCCGTAACCGTATATAAACAAAGCACGCACACACATTTACTTCTACCGCATCAGAAGAAATCAACAAAAACAGCCCAGAAGTGAACGTTTTTCGTTGTGCTGCCAGATTCAGGTTGTTTAGAGGTTTTCAGAAGGTTTCCCTCAATCTCATGAGTCATCATAATGTGACGGATAATGATTACAGCAACTTGAGCAAATTACGAAATAAAATCACAGATAACTGCTTTTTTATTAGAGGCAAAAAAAAAATTTTGGACTTTGGAGATTTCTAGAAATTTTCCGAAACTCGATTTTGTGCCGTAACTAATACCAGAGACAGACGGATGGGTTTGAGTATACTTTTCTGGAAAAGCTACGTTATACGATCGTGCGTAACCCTCCCTTTGCTGCAAAATAGTGTGACACGATCGTATAACGTAGCCTTTGCGGAAAAGTATACGCAAAGCCGTCCTTCTTTCTCTGGTGAAAGGTGGTATCCGACATACAAAATTATACAGCAAAATATGTTTCTCATAAAAAAAAAGAGGGTGAGTGATCGGCGCGCCCGTTAGACGTGAGACATAATTTTTTTTTACGACGCAATGATAAATTATTAATTAAATTGTATAATTGGTCACCATATTTGGAATCAGCGACTCCACAAACGTCCAAATTACCACCTTTCATGAAAATCTGTTCTCCGGTTTGCTTGGGAGAGCATTTAACTTTTCTATATTGTTTCTATTTCGAACTTATACTATACATACCGTTCCTTAAATATCTATAATCGCCTCGTATGGTCCATTGAATATCTCTGCAGTGGTTTATCATAATAAAAAAATCATATTATCAACTTAATCTGTCTTGACGTCCATAGCTATCGTAGGCATTTTTTTTTAAAAATAATTTCTGACTTGAAGTGGCGGTCCATTAGTGTTTGCGTTTTCGCTTGAACTAGTTTGGAAAAAATCGTTTTGACTTCATGCACATTCGCGCTTTGAGTTAACCAAAAAGCAAATCAATTTGACCTACTGAAAAATGAGTTGATATGTTTGACATATTCGCAAATTATATATTTGATCCAAACGCAACCATTTAACCCATTCAGAGATAGGATTAACCAAAACGCAATTGGCTTTAATCGATTCATTTCATTTGAAAATTACAGTACTCGCATTGTATAACAGTTATGTTATGACTTCAACACAATCTGCCCGTCTGCTGCCTTTGTAATGAGGAAGACTAAATCCATCACAAAATTATTGCAATTAGTTTGTGTGATTTGCTGCACACTATACTCAATAACTTCAAAGAGATTGTGCTCTCTGTTTGAGTCACCTAAAACTTTCCGAGCTAGAACGGCGCTTAGTGGTGGCGGAACTCAATTCAGTCGGAATATATACAGCGACCAAATCCCGTCATATTTGACACCTTACCTCTGACCGGCACACAGCAAATACCGGTAAGAATTCCTCTCGAGAATACCCTAGTTCTACCTACTATGTATACTTGAGATTTGCTGATGTCTGCCATTTCCGGTTAGTGCCGTCCCGTCTTAAAGCGTAGAGAGCTTCAGCGCAAATGTCGATATCGATGTCGACAATGCCGATGTTGATATAAGGCAAAAATGTATTCCCAAAGGCGACTAATAAAGCAGCGAAATGCAAAGAAACTATTATTCATTTCTAAAAATATGTAATAGAGCTGGTCTTAATGGGGTTTCCTGCTCAGAAATCTGAAAATGTGGCCTAGGTTTCGAACATTTATTGCGGGAAAACAATAATATATATGTACATATATGCTCGAGATTTGAAATCATAAAATGGACTTTCTAAATTAGGGGTACATTTTTTTTATGCAATTCTTATATTTGTACAAAATTTACAATATTAAGTAAGAAAAAGTTTTTCTGACGGCAGCAAACGGTGGGCATTGACCTGAAACAAAACCGGTAAAAAACATGTAATAGTAAATAGCAAGAACTATCGAACAACCAACCAGTTTTGAAATATTTTGAAAATTAAATAATCTACACTATCTGCAGCCGTTAAACAAAAATTAAGAAATTTATAAACTTTAATTGTTCATAACAAAAAATTGAACAAGCTATCCTTCGGTTGTTCTGTAGGGGATATATGAAAGAATATTGTGTAAAAATTTCATAATAATCTGATAATTTGTTGCTGAGATATCTTGCCCACCGTATGGTGCATCAACAAATGTTTCTTTTTATTTTCTGTAAATTTTGTAAAAATAAAAAATTGAATTTATTCCTAATTTAGAAAATCCATCTTAACTCCCTTTCAAATTTGGAGTTTATATCTACATATTATATAATAGTTTTTCCGATATCCGATTTATCCGAATATCAGTCATAAATCAGGGCTGCATTTTAAGATTTCTAAGCAGGAAACACCCCTGAAAATATTCTTCAAATAACAATTTAAATCTTATTAATATTTTTTCCTCACTTCACATTTTATAACCCCTTCAGCAACGGAAACGCCAAAATTGAAAAAAATGTTTTTCTTTGCCCGTCCCTTATTAAATTATTTTCTTTACTCATGATTAACATGCCCTTTTTGAAGTGTGTGATCATGTAGACATTAAGAGAAAACGTGCTCCTCATAATTCGTACCTTATAATTTCCTACAAAGATTTGATAATAATCGTATATGAGTAACCAAACCAAACAGCGTCCTAAATTCTTCGATACGATTCGATAATCGAATATTTGAATGAATTTTCTTGAATCTACAACTCAAATAATATCCGATGTTGTTGCTATTTTTTAGGCCAATATCAATAGACATACATGATTCTTATTTTATTATTTATTATTTTTATAGGACCGGCTTCTAATTTCACAGCCCGTGAGACGCCAGCCGAAGCGGTTACTATTCAGCTAATTGAAGTAATTAAATAGGAATGGGATAGATAATTGTTTACATTTCTTTCATTTTGAGGTAATTATTTAATGAAAATGGAATCCTATTCATTATTTATTTACGACACGGATTGAGCCCTATTTTAACTTAATAGCTTACACAGATTACAAATTATGTTATTTGACTCTGTTCGTAGATATAAAATTCATTGCCGTGTGTGTAGATTTCTATTTATATCCGCTCATAAATTAGACACATATGTATAATTTGTTTACAAGTGGATATCCCACTGATTGGGCGCGACAGGTAAATAAAATGATAATGAGGGCAGCACCGAGCAGTTTCAGCCTTTAAGATATGTTAAAAGTCTGCCAAAAATAAAATTTCAAAATAACCAGTTAAATGACAACGTACTTTTGGGGAATCCTAGGTAGTTTAAGTAGTAAATATCTATCTTATTAAAAAAATATAATAAATAGACGTATTGCAGTTGCCGTACCAATGCAGTTTCCACAATAAATATGTATAATGTCCAAACTATCAATATCAGCAATTATAAAACAGAAATATCTGGTTTTGATCAAATACAGCTAAACTTTAGCACATCTTCCGATATGATTCATCCGGCCTTTATTAAAACCGGACAAAAACACTTCCGCATTATAAAATCCAGTAAGCCAAAAATGCATCAACGAATTTAGAGAAACTGGCAGAAATTAATTTCGCATTCGCGTTCGACCAGATCGAAAGTCAAACTGATGAATTAACATTACATTGTTGTAATCAATTCGCCATGCTTCATTTGCGAAAGATGTTAACGAAAATAGTCACAGATAAGCAGGAAACAAATAAGTTTCACGTTTCAAGGTCAGGACGTAGCGTTCGTTTACTTATGTACGTGTTTTGCTCATCGCATGAGATAGGTGAATATGCTAAGCTCAGCAAGAATCGGTGCAATATAGAAAATTATCGCGTATTAAGTGGCGATCGTGACAATTTCATTTGTGATGATAATTAATTTATTTTATTTTTTTGCTGGAGTTAATTACTTACGTAAATTCGCGGATTTTGTTTTTGAATCTAGTGTCAATTTTAACCGTGATCCAATAGTAGATCCATTAAGTTATGAAATCCACTCTTAAGCCTCGCATAGACGTTCGGTTATAACTGAGCTTAATCGAAGTTGTCACAACTTACTCAGCTATGCGCTACTATCCATTAAAGACATTCACACATATCAGGGTCTAAGCTGGGCCGGTCCGCCAAACGCGGTTTTTGTTGCTGTAGTGTGCACTGAAAACAAAAATTACGTATTCCCGACACAGCACAACACAGGCACCGATATGTGTGAATTGGCCTTAAGGCCGGTCAAGTCTACATAATAAAATCAGTCAAAACAAGCACAGCGTGTGCTTCTATAAGGCTTCGTAGCGAAACATCAGCTCAGAATTACTTCTTAATTCTATTACTACTTTTTAGCATTAGCTGCACCAATTTTTTTCTTTCTTTTACGAAGTAGGAAACTTATATAATTATTTTTAAAATGAAAATGACTTTGAGAGCAAATATCGTGACTGAAGGGTTAAAACAAAACGTTCAAAAACATTTTTGTTTCATTTTCCCCACTCAATGGAGTCAGTGGGAAAAAAAATTGTTGAGTACACTGTTAAATCTATAGGAGGTGGGGTCTAATACATCAATATATTTTTTAAATCTCATTATTTCTCATTTTGAGTCACTAATCTACGTAGGTGTATCTATATCATGCTTATAGGTATATAAATTTTAATAGGTACATATAGGTTTAATAGTTACTTAAAGGGAGGCCATTTTCATGATTTGTTTGATTAGTACAATAAAAGATACCCGGAGTATTTTTCGACATTATTATTTAAGCAGCGCCTATTTGCACCATGTGTTTCACCGTGTAAAGTCCATGTGACACGGACTCTGGTGAGTGCCTAGTTAAACCCCATGTGTGCCCGTACGCACATTGGTACTAAAAGGCAAATTTCAGTCCATAGATATTTTGAAAAAGGATAATATTCAGTCAGTAGACCTTTTTTAAAAGGCAAATTTTCCTTTTACGTATTGTTTTGTGCCCGAGTCCGTGTCACACGGACAGAATTTATACGGTGAAACGCATGGTGCAAATAGACACTTCCTATTATTTATATTTTAACAACAATTCAGTAGTAGTGCTGCCACCTACCATTAAAAGAGTAAATTTTAACGCCAGCTAGAGTAGAAATCAATAGAAACTGATTTCTAAAAGACACAAGAGACTTAAAGGTGGTACACGTTAAGCCTTTCCGGCGGCAGCGGCTCGAGTTTTGGCTGGTGCAGCGTCGAGTTGAAGGGGCATAAAATCAATTTTTCAATCCGAATATCGAAAAACTGTTGTAAGAGCAGTTCAGTTACACGTTACACTCTATATCTACTCTACAGGAATGCATAAAAGAAATTAGTATAGTAGTTTTTTCTGGACTAAAATCTGGCCTTAAAATGACGAAATTTAAAGTCTTATTACGGTTTGCAGCGGATCAGTACCAAAGATCTTCATTTTTTTATAAATTAATTAAACTTTGTAATAGCAATAATAGCTAGAGCTCTGCAAGAAAGTGTTTAGAAAAATAATAAGGATCTTGTAGTCCTCGTTACAAACGTAGTATATATTTTTGTTATTTATTTTGGTTAATTGTTGGAGTTTCAATGACTCCATCGCTGTTTTAATGGAATTGCAGTAGGTGGACGTTTATAAATTAAAAAATGTTTGCATTCAAGAATCTACTGGTAACTAACTATACGGGATCTTTGTCATTTTTAAACAAAGCTACCCCGCAGATAACCTCGCACTTTTGTATTTCTCTTGGGTATTACTAGTTTAATGGTTGCTATCAGCTACTATGGTATATTCATATTCATTGACAACTGCCTCATAATAACAAAAAAATGACAAACTGCAAATAGCAAGATTTTTTTTTAAGTCAAAGCCTGCAAATCAGGTCCGACAGGTATGTGTCCATGTGCGTTTTATTTAAAAAATGCTGCAAATCGGTTGTGATGTGTGAAAGAATGTCTTTCCCCTTAATGGATATTTATATGAGTTCCGAAAATAAGCAGGATGGAGTGTGCTTCAATTCCTTGGGGTTTCTTTATTAACGTCTGTTCTGAACTTCTTCCTCCCCTATAGTATACCCTAAAGCAGTAAGACTTTAGTGACTTAAGGGATTAGTCCACCCTGAGATATTTGTTCCATCAATGTGAAACGAAGAAGTTCATAGAAAAACGCAAAAAAAGTATCAGTTTTGCTTGTTATCAATGCAGATATTTTTATATTGGGCCGTATTATTGATTCCGACGGAATTCAATTCTTTTTGAAATGTAGGAAATTTCATAGCAGGTTAAAAGTGTCAGAAACATCGCTGCTTGCTGAACACTCAAAACGTTTCAGCATACTCCATACCATTGGAATCAAAAATACTGAATTATGTTCAATATACAATTCTTCATAATTTGTTATCAGTAGCTCAGATTCTTTCTGAGTTGCCTTTCTTCGTTTAGTGGGCAAGAAGACTCTTGGACAAAAAAATGGCTTCCCCCAATAATTGTAAAGTCAGTACCTGTAGAACGGCAACGCCTAGCCACTGAAATTGTGATAATTGCCAATTTTCAGAATTTTTTAATATACGACGCCTCAAAGTATTCTCAAACGTTTATAATATAACGTAATTAAAAATCGATACTCTAAAAGTTGTAGGTGGTCTAATCCCTTAAATCAGGCATTAACCAACAAGATTACTTGAACCGGACCAAATCCTTATCGTTTTATTACTACAATCACAGATATTTTTTTTAATCTGACATACTTCTCGAAATTAATTACAATCTAGTGTCTTGAAATAATGGAAAAAAAACAGAAAGCCAATTGTATACGAGAGGTGAATTGTTAATACAAAACGCGCTTTTTCTTGCCTATGTGAATTCCCAATATATGCACATGTAGATAAATAATATACATATAACGGTTCATTTTTTCGTCTTTATGAAAAAAAAACAAACTTCCATATCGGCATATGTTCCGATAGTGTTTTTCCATAACACATTTCTATATTGTGCCTTCAAACTGATAAGAGATTCCATTTTAAAAATAGAAACCAAGAGTGCCCGTGGGAAGTGTACAAGTGCCTTTACCTATAGGCGGCATGTTGACGCTTTACTTTTATCAATTTGTTTGTTTTCTGATAAGTTTATTTTTCACACACCTCCTATTAGTAGCAATTGTTTATTTTCCCTTGAGAATGTAGTAAGAAGCAAAAAAATTTTGTTTCTGTTTGATTTTGTTTTGTTTTTATTCTTAATGATAGCTCCCGAGGCCAACATATCGTTTTTTAAAAAGATATCTTATCAGTTCAGTTGTTCCCTCAATTTTTATCATAAAAAGTTAAAAGTTTTAGATAAATGTTCTTATTACTTCCTATGTATGTAGTATGTATGTACATATACATATATGGAAGACTTAATTCTTTGTTATACCCGCGTAGTTAAATATTTAGAATTTGGAATTTGTACACAAGATGACAAGTCTTTTCCTGTACTATAATAATTTAGGGAGCAATTAAAATTAACTGAATTGGATGAATTAAAAATTATAAATTTTAAACGATAAATTAACATATTAAAAGTATAATATAATACAATAGTAATGAGATAAATCAATCGGAATAATAAATTAAGTGAAATCTTAAGAACAAATTTAAAAAAATGCTTAACACAATCAATGCATGAGGCGGACAGCTTGAACAAAGTAAGAGTTTTCCATTACATTAGTTCTAAATTTAGGCAACAATAGGATAAGTCGTCTTGAAAAATTCAATGGACAAATATATTCTTTCAAGTATAGTACACAGGGGAAGTTGCAAGCATAATCTCGAATAAGAATAACAATATATGCTTATTCAAGTACATCTCAAGTGAGCGACCGAGTAATTCCGATACATGATCGTACCTTTTAAGGTCATATACAAATCTAATGCCGTCGTAAATATGTATATAATAAAAAAATGGTGGGTAGTATTCGGGGCTACTAACGTAAGGCTTTCGTGAAAACTCACTTTGGCCAATAATGAAACTAAAAATGTTTTTTATAGGCCAAGATTTACTTTAGGTACACAGGTAGGTTATTGCCTTGTTAGCAGTTTGTGTAGTATTGGGCGATGGTAGCTGAAGTTGTACAAAGTTTTTTCAATGTATTCTATTACTTGATAGAGCCCGATGTATTATAAGTTCGCAAAAAGTAGAGTTAATCGAATAGATAGACGATATTTTCAGGAAAAGATCCTTATTCTTGGAGAAACCTAATTAGCATGGCTTGGCTCTTCCCCCCCGCCCTCTCCAACGTTCTGATGAAGATTAAAGATTATAAAAGTCAAACTATTTTTTTCTGTAAGTAGGGAATTTCAGCTTTTATTTGAAACTACTTAATGCTTGAAGCGGATATTTTTTTCTATCTACAAAGTTGACTAGGATTTTGGGGATCAAAATTTTTATTTTTATTGTTATTATTATTATATTTTTTAATTTAGTGAATAGTCGTCATTCATTGGAGGCTGTAATACCCTATGCCCCCTCACACCGTCGACGCGCTGTAATTTGATGCCATTCATCGACGATTGTGCCATGCCAACCCCGCAAGGCTTTCTCGCTCGGTTTTCTTTATTAACCGGTAGCGCCGACTTTTATCCTCATTAGCGATTGGATCTTATTATTTTGTTGGATATTATTTTAAGTTTGTAAAAGTTTGACCCAGTATCGCTTAGTTACGCGCGCATCTGCTGTACAAATTGTGTTGTTGGTCTGGTTTTTTCTTCTGTTTTTATAATTCCAGCCTTAACGTTCAACGTATTTGTCTGCTACGAACACATCAAAATTTAATGCTATGCTGTAAAATGTAATAAAATAATTTTACCTTCAATGCACTTCAAAGCACCTACAATGAAATGTCTAATGCTTACACTTTAATTAACATACACGCTCTGGTAGGTGATTTCTGCAAGTAGTGTAGGCTACAATTATAAAAAAAAAATATTCTTTACCAGAACGACAATAGTCGAGCTTAAGATTTCCGCATATTTTATAGAAGGCTAATTTGCATTTCATATTGATTGTGTAGCGTACAAATGTGGGTAAGTATACTTTTTGGGCGAAATTGAGTGAACTATTTTGGCAGATATTATCGCATATGACAAATCAGCTGGCTGACAATTCTTTATTTGGCCGAACTGGCATTAGTGGCTATGGGCCTATTAAATTATTGCAACAGGTTAAATAAAATGTTTGATATACGTTTTTCATCTTTCACAACTCCAAGATACTTTTCTTTGTGTGTACTTCGGACTTTTAATGGCAATATCAAGATCTATTGGGATTTTATTCTTCTGTTTGCATATTACTACATATGTATTATATATCTTTGTTCTTAGCATCCAGTCGGAGAAGGAAAACTGAAACCTTATCATATTAAAAAATATAAACTCAAATCAGTTTTAGAACTTTAATAATAATAATAATCAGTAAAAATACATAATACCGCTTTTCCTATCCCACCAAGTTATGCCTCGAAACATATTGGTACTCTCTTAAACTCTGCCTTCATCAGAAAATAATAAAACAATTATTTGAATTGCATATTGCGATTTCGAAAACAAGAGCAATTAACTACCTCGTATTTTGCTACCCATTTGATTTTACGTAGATATGTACATTGGTTCCATTGACTGCAAGAATGACTCAAGCTCCACTTGGGGCTCTGGGCACCTTGCATCGAATTAATTAAACAGCTTAACAAGCCTTGAACGCGGTGTGCATTGTGCGGAACACGTAAGGTTTTATTACATACTTACTATTAAAGGTGAATATTAAGAGCTTCCATTTGTTTCGAAGACGTCTTGATACCTTAGAAAAGCGCCTCGTTAAATGTATCTCTTTGTTTTTTAATTCTTCCTAAAATATTATGCAATTCATAATGTCACAAAATTAGAACATTAGACGCCTCATAATGTGGTCACAGTTATCAAAACCACATAATTACTCACCACTTGAAATGAAATAATGTAAACAATTTCTCTCGCTAAAAATATGATAATTTATCAGAAAGCAAATGCGTTTTAGCCAGCAGATTGCATCAGATCCATTTGCTGGAGAATGTTTTGCTACAATTAAATTCGGGGAAAACTCGAAACACTCATATCGTTAACTTGAACAAGCGGCGTCAAACGAAAAATGAGCGCGAAGGTGAAATTCTTATCTTTGCCAATGATATCAACCTGTGTAAACGTCGCAGTTTGCAAATTGTTGTGTAATTATGAGAAATTGTTTTCATCGTGCGATCGGAGCTTATGTTTTAAAAGCATTCGTCAATGTTTTGTAATTATCAAGTGGGTTGAGTAAAGTGACCACAATGCAATTAATAATTCCTCTGCCTGAAACAAATAATTCGGAGGTTACCTATTGTTTTGCCAAGCTAATGTTTACCCTGTATCGTTTGGAACAACTGCTTCAACGTTTTACATTTTATTGTTCCATCTACAATATTTACAATCATTGAAAGTTTAGTGTCGGGCATTGATACAGGTTTTTACTTCGTAAACTTTTTTTTTAAAATGACACGTCTATTGCGCGACACAAACTTATCAATTTGAAGATTTGAAGCAGTTGAGGACAATAAACTAATTTATAATTTATATGGAATTTCAGGATTTTAGGTCTACACAACAGACAATCTTATTGTTGGTCGTCACTTCCTCAGCTTATCACTTTTATCACTACAAAATATTTCTTGTAAAATAAAAGCATAAAAGGGATTATAAAATGTGATTCTCCTACAAAAGTGAAAAAAGTGTGGGTCAAATCGAAAATTCAGCGATGCTACTGCGCAATTCATCTTCAGAGACTACTGGTTTTAAAGCGGCCAAAACGGTAAACAATATAATCTCGAGTACTAATGGACCGATTCAGTTTAAATTTCGACCAGAGCTTCTTTTTACGATTATCTTATTATATATTTAACTGATTTAATTGATTTTGATTTTGATAAATATATTAGCATAAAATTAATTGTGAGATTTGTTTTAATTTATTCTGTCCTTACAAAAATCATGAGAACAATGACAGGGCAAGGACCTTTGTAATCTTCACGGTTTATCTGCAAACAAAACAAGAAAAGACGGTGACATCTGTATGGAAAAAACTGAAAGAAAAAAGAAGGCAAATTCAATATGATTTTGTAAGCTAATCTAACCCTGAAGAAGTTTCTTACTACGACAAAAATGTCACTATAAAAAAGATAATAAGAAAGACTACGAAATACATGAAGAAGGATAATGTTCTTGATAATCCTGGAAGAAAACAAGGAAAAAGAGACTGTAGATGGTGAAAAGCATGTTGACGACGAAAATGATTTCCGTCCTGGATATCACCGTCATCTAGCATAGCATAGATGGATGGAACAAAATAAAACGTAATGAAGACAACAACAATGAAGGATTTCAATCTAATGAAAAATTCGTTATTTTAGGCGTTATTGGCGAAGATTCACCATTACGGCAAAAACAAGATAGAACTGGTGAAAATGTGGAAGCTGAAGGCGCTCAATGTAATCACGTAAGAAGGTTGTATTAAAAAATGCTGAATAGAAAATGGTTTGCTATATTACACAACTTTTTCAATATCTTTGTCTACTGTCATAGCCCGTGTTATTTATAGCCGGCTTGTGGAATTTGTATGATGAGGAAACAATTTTTATTGCTCCTTCGCTGGTGGAGAAATCAAACAAAATTGTTAGAGAAGAATACGATTCTTTTTGAGTATGCTACATATGCATATAAACATAAAATATGGAACATTTTTGTTGGAATTGATAAAAAGTATTAAATCCACGCTTATGCGGCTTTTATACACATACATACATATGTACGTTTCTAAGAGTTTCTAACTTTTCATGTTTTTTTAATATCATTTACATTTTACTGCTTAAACAAAAAAAAATAATTTTTTTCTCAAAGCGAGAGATCACGAGAAGTCTTCTTAGTTGACTACAATTTATTTCTATTTGGGAAATTAAATAAAGAGAAAAAAAACTGACCGCTTTAGAAATGTTAATCACCTCTTCTTTTTGAGATGCAAAAAACTTTTATACTTATGTGCGCGTGTTGATTGACTCAGCTCTTAAAGTGCCACAGCTAAACGAGTTAAAGCAGACTTTTTGCGTTGTTCGCAAATTGCTTGCAAGAAAAATTATGTGTGCTCAGTGAATGCTACCCAGGTAAGACTTATTAACTTAAGCAAAAATCTGCTGAAATCAGCTGTTCAAACTGTTTGACGCCCCCTAAAAAATGGTTCATATTGAAGGAGAAACCCGCCTACAGGCGGCCGGCGGCGCGGCGCAATAAGTAACGTAGCACTCTTCAAAGTGCGCTTACGAAGCGAAACAAAATGTTCGACTGGTTTTTCTGGCTTTGAGCGAAGTCTTCTTATTTCACATCTCTTTGTGGCTTTGTTAAATTGTCATGACCCTTAATTGGCACAGAGATTTACCTTCACTTTAATAACATCCAAGATCACTGGCATCGAATTTTATTTTTCTTCGGTTTCTCTCAGCTGCTGCGCAAGTCTTTTCAATGTCAAGGGGGGGACAGTTATTCGATGAAGGCAAAGGCAATTGCGGGCAAATGTAAAAGCAAAACCGATCCGTACGTTATGAACAAAGTTGGCTTTACTGTATGTATGTATGTCTAGTTCTATTAGCTGATCCTATTACCGAATTCCTCCGTATCATTAATATGCGCGAGGAGCTATTGGTTACTCCCTAGGGCTGCCAGATCTCGTTGTGATATATTTGTGGAATATTTTATATCAGACATTCTGAGCTCCCCGAACTGACTGCCTGCTTAACCAATTCTCTACTCCTGTTTCTTGTAAAGTGATAAGATTTTAACTTTCATAACGCCGAGGACAGAAATGACAAAACTCGAAATATCGATAATGGCGAGAAGTATTGCTTTACCAATACTAAAACGCCTCGCTCGTGTCTTTCGCAAAAATAGAGAATTCTATCAAAATATGCTTACACATCAACCCGTGGCCATGCCCGACAGTAGATTGTGCTAGAGCTAGACTCTAGACTAGAGCTAGGCTAGGCTAGGCTAGGGCTAGAGCTAGAAGACAAAGGATCATAAACTACCCCCGAGAGGACCTTTTCCCAAAAATCGTCCCTGGGACGACCGTAATTAAATATTGGAAACTCTTTCTATGTGCCTTAAACCTTAAACCACACACGGGCAAACCCTGCTCCTGTGACTCCCGAGTGCTCCTCAGGTAGCTGTTTTGACTCCCGAGTGCCCACCTCATTGCTACTGCAAGTGCAAGTGAGAAATGCATACTCCTGTCGTGAAAAATTACTTGTGCGGCACACAGGACAGGAGGACACAGGAGTATGCATTTCTCACTTGCACTTGCAGTAGCAATGAGGTGGGCACTCGGGAGTCAAAACAGCTACCTGAGGAGCACTCGGGAGTCACAGGAGCAGGGTTTGCCCGTGTGTGAGCTATGGACTAAGGCAATCCTTTGATTCCATCCAGTAATTCTACCAATTTATTCACGACTTACGCTACAATGGCATAGTATTCTACACTGGTTTGGACTTTACACGAAGTATACAATACACGTAGTAACGCTAAGTCACTCCTTTCAATTATACTTTACATGTATATGTACATACAGTAGTGTGACAAAGTTCTCAGAAATACTCCGTTTATTCAAAGTATTAAGAAAAAAAATGGTTGAGCGAAGATAAACCGAAAATTTTTTTTCCTCTTAATGGTACAACGTACTACACGGTGACCTATATAACACATGTATGTATTTTTCAGTGATATCAGGAAAATATAATTAATTACAATTAAAAATCTAGAAGTTATTTCAGTCAACAACGAAATTGGCTATCAAAGTGGTCACCTTTGACTTTTAAAATTGTCGGAAATAAAGAACGTGTCTTCAAGTCAAATTATTAAACATTTAATTATAAATATTAATATATAATTAATTCTGATAATTCTGATATTTGCAATTAGTTCACAGACAATTAGTCATCCATATAAACATAACCAAAAATATTTTACCCTTGAAAGCCGTTAGGAGTTGACCCGTCCGCAGCAAGCAATGTTTGCTAGTATTGACCCCACTTATCATACCCGCTCCTTGCCCATTCTTAACGTATACTCTGCAATGCCCTGTATACCAAACTAACACACCTAATTAGCGAATTGAATTTGGAACCGCTCAGATGTACATAGACATCTTATCATGCTTATCATATTTAAAAAAAAACTTGTGATGAATTTTGGGAGACATTGTATATGTATATCCAAATATGATAAGTGTAATTTGGGGAATTTTCAATCCCCATTCCTCTTCCGGCGCGGCGTACACCCATGGCACCGTCCATACTTCTATTGAATAATTTAAGTAAATAACAGTAAGGTGTACGACAATTGCAATCCAGTGAAATTAAAATAAATAAAGTTAATTTGTATTTAAAAATATGAAACCCAATTATTCACTCTTAAGGTATTCTCAGGTGAACGCATAAATTTTACCTCTTTTCAGGGAATTTTTTTTATAAGACAATAAAATTCAATCATTTTAATTTTTTTATATGTTTTTATTTGTATCTTAAACTGTATAAAGAAATTGTTTTTTTTGCTTATTTTACATTGGTTAAATTTTTTTTAAATTAAACTAGACACCAAAAAAAAAAAGCAGGTCATTGGTCAGGGTACCTAATAGCGGCTGTTCATGTTGTCTGAAATGAAAAAATCAAATGGATTATTGTTCAGTAGGTCTGTTCCTATCGTCCCTATCAGAATTAATCAATTTCATTGAAAAAAAATGGCGGACTGTAGAAAAAAAGTTACGAAAATCTTGTTGTTTTTTGTTAAAAATCGTTTAAAAAAAATAAGTGAATATTTTTGAAAATAAGCCATTTTGGTACGGACGATAACTATTAACGAGTACAGAACATATATAAATTTCAAAGCAATCGGTTGATAATTTTTTTTGTTAGGACCCTGACAGTTTTAGAAAATGCTGTTTCGAGAAAAATGCGTTTAAAGTTTCAAGAGCAAAATTTTCGTGGAAAATTTATACTTACACTAATCTGCTATGCCTGGACCATACAATTTCACAATTCACGACAAAAATTTATATACACTATTCCACATATACACAGGTAGGTAATATACTAAAGTTGACCGTCAGAAACTCCGTACGCAGGTATAAAAGACCGGTGAAAACAATAGAAATGTAGCAGCTGCAGACCTGGCGCGGCGGCGATAATGAGTTGTAACTTATTTAATACTAGGAATATCGGTCTGAATTTTTCACAGCATATTTTCGATAGGTTTTACTATCTAAATATGAAAAAATTCGATTTTTCGAAGTGGTCACATGAGAATACCCTCTTAAAGTCGCTGTATGAAAATTTATATATATATTCCTCATAAGAGCAACTTCCATATCCATAAACTTTGCCAGAATGCTTGCAGAATAATTCGCCAAGAAAGAAAGAATCGTATGTTTGAAGAGTATCTACAATCCATTGATAAATTTAGGCATCAGTCCCAACCCAATCAGCTTTGACAGTATCATGCCGAACTCTATCTCAATCAATCAATGTTTACACAATCTCTGTTTATCAAAATTAAATAATTGTGTTACATAATGCACGAAAACTATGCACTAAGCTTTGCTGACATAAGTGAGTTTCAATATTATCTCTATATTGCGTTGTACGTAATTTATTTTTGTTCTCTAAATTTCAAGACATGTCGAGGTGGACATGCTCCGATAATAAATCGAAACAAACGCAGATTCTATTTATGTAATTGCGAATTTATTTCAAAGTTTCGTAATCAGGCGCCTCCCAAATGAGTGTGGGGCAATTAACTGCTTATGTTTGTGTTCAAATCGCGAAAAGCTAAATTCATTGCACCGAATATATAATATGAGGTGGCAAAGTTAGTTGATTCAATTTTTGTTACATACTTCTGTTTGCAATAACAAAACATACTGATGAAATGTGTTTACAATTTTAAGAATAGAATTAGTCATTTGCAGGATTTTTTTACCAATTATAATATAATATATATTATAGATAGGACAAATATAAATTGGCACTATAATGCCGCAACATTCAAGAATGTTTTTGGTAATTGGATTCGATGACATTTTATTCTTTCTTTTTTAGATATGCCATTCTTACAATAACAAATCTACATTTAAGGGACATAGAAAATTATCAGCTTTATGCGATATTACGTAAAACTCTAAAAACCTCATCACAACTTCCTGCTGTGGCTGGCCCCTGGCTGTAAGCTGATATTTTTAAAATCTAAAAACCAGTTCATGCAAGTCCATTTCCATTTTTGTCGCTTTTATTCATCAAATTGATTTAAATCGACACAGTGCGGACTTGATAAAGAGCTCGTAATCAAAAGTTTTTGCTTTAATGTACATATAAAGAAATGTCTAGAACATACATAGCACTACTTTCGCGGTTAGCTAGCAGACAGGATGAGAAACAATGGTTACTTATTGGTAAAGTCCATCCAGTGGATATTTTAGTTTCAAAAGTGAAGTCAGATTCTTCTAAATACAAAAACATTTCGATATTATAATAACATATTAGCCCGCAAATTTTATCAACACAATTTTCAAACATTTGCCAGTTTTCTAATGTGTCACGTAGTCAGAGAAATATAAACACAGACATTTATTTTCTCATCTGGTTTTTGCAAACGACATTGTGCTCATAGCTTGTCTTATATATTTTGTATCAAGAACAGACAATTGCCTCGAAGACACCTCACTTATTAGCAAAAACAAGGAAACACATTGAAATTTCTCCTCAGAAAAGAGTTTCGCTTGCATATGCAAATTCTAAACGAGCACAGCGCCTACCGGTACTTCCGCACACTTCCGCTTGAGGCGCTATTATCGGAGCTTTCTACGACTCATCCCGGATCATCCGTGTTTTTATTGCCTGCGTTTAAAAATAAAAAATAAACGAAAAAAAGCGAAAAAAAAGAATAATCAGAAATTCGACAAGTTGAATTTTGACTGCGTTGGTATTATCTAGAAACGAAAGTTATCTTTTATTTCGGAAAGTATCTTACGGAAAACTGGGTCAACTGCTCATGCCAATTTAAATCGTTTGAAGATTTTCACTTTTTTGACTGGCAGTGGAGCCCTCAAAATGAGGAAAAGGTGACTATAGTGCATTCGTCTCGGCCAGTGGTTATAAATGGGATGGCATCTCAATCTGGTGCCAGCGGGTAAACATTTTATGCGGTGCATCGGCCCACCGGTGTGATTAAGAAGGCTATTGACTTCTCGCCCGATTATGTAAGATTGTGCGACATCGCCAAGGTGAAGAATTGTTGGTAAACAAACACAAAAAAAACCAACAGCACACAGATATGCTTTTGTCTTGGAGTTGCCAGTGTATTTTTTTTAGATTTTCAGATAATTAATTACCTACCTATAGTCAATTTAACGAAAAAGTTAATTGCGATAATATGTTTAGTTCGCCCCTTTTATTTGTTTGAGGTCGTTATTTCAGCGAAAAGGTTTACGTAATGCTTTATTTATTTTTGAATTACCTACATATGCAAGTTTTAAACTTCTTCTCTATACTAAATAATCCTTTATTATGTTGTTATGTTCTAAGCAATCTTAATCAATTTGGTTCTATTGATTTAGTTATAGTCTCAACGATTTTTTTTTGTGACCTACTTTATAGCTATCTACATTGTTCTTCCACAGCCCTTCCATTCCGTGGAACTTATTTTGGACTGTGTATCATTTTCCTTAAACAGATGCACAAATTGATGCCGTCGTTGCGCCGCGGCCGTTACGTTTGATATAATTATGCTCGGTAACTATTAGGGCTCATTTTAAGAATAGCAATCAATGGTTTAATGAAGTTTTCCTACAATCATCCAGAGTAGTAATTATTTCCTCAATGATATATTTCATTGCAAAAATACGCGGAGAAAGTTCAGGGTCAGCCAATATCGATTAGTCTCGTATCAGATATCCCTGAACTTTATCAGCCAGGGAAATCAAATTTCTCAATAAGGAATATGTGCATATTTTAATTTTCTTTTCATTCATCAGTTTTTAAATTAATCGTTCTCAGCAGTCACTTGAAAGAATATGCACGAGGCGGTATTAAAGAGTGCTACGCGTCCCTATGAAAGGATTATCGCAATTTTTGGGTTTATTCCTTTTAACTTAAATTTTACTACTCGGACAAGAATATTCTATTATGCACATTTAGTACTTGGTGTGGTAGCATTTTGGATATCCTTACCGGAAAGGATCTACTTAAAGGAAAACATAGAAAGCAATTCTATTATTCTGGTGCGCATAATAAGGCCCTTATTAATATCGGCAGCTTTAGTGACTATCCAAATTGAGGCTTTCTTTAAATTCAAACCGACTTTTTTAATGTACATTAAATTAAATAGTGCTTACGAGGATCTTTTAAAGATATTTCAAGTCAGTTATAATGAACGACAGATGAAATTGAAACTGCTTCGGTATTCGGGAATTCTGATATTTTTAAGTGAACTTACTATGGTAATCCTTTTAATTGGAAAAATTGATCTCGCATGGTACAAGGTGGTATTACTATTATACTATGAGACCGCCTTGAGAATAAAATGTTTGCAGTACTGTGTACTTTTACAAACTTTAACTGAAGGACAGAGAAACGCCCGGCTTGCGGCTGAGAAATTGTCAGATCGGTTGAAAAACAAATTTCAAAAAATCCCAATTATTAAAAAAATCAGATCCTTGCAAGACATTGAAGCTAAATTGTGGTTCTGTGCTAAATCGTTGGATATAAATTTTGGTTGGTCGAACCTTTTGATGTTTGTTGTATCTTTCCAAATACTGGTTATCCAAAGTTACTGGATATTCATTCGGTTCACGAAAGTGGATGTCATCAAAAAAATTGGTATATTTGCTTGTATAGGCATACCCTATTAACACGGTCATAAATTCTTAGAAAATATCGTATTTTTATTTTTCGGTTTTTTTACATATTTATACGAGTACATTAGGTACAAATTAATTAACTATTATATGTAAATTCGTGATTGGGTTGTTATGTAGAGTGAAACCGTGTAAGAATACTGTGTTATTAGGGAGTTATAACATAATAATAATAAAAATAATAATTTTTTTCTTTTAGCTATATTTCATTACTTTGTGTCGTATAATTTCATGCCACTTTTAGTTTGTTGGCTTTGTCAAGGAAAAATTGACACAGTAAATATAGAATCCGTAACTCGAAGAAATGATTTAATTACATTTTGGTAGGAACAAGAAACCTGTAGGACTATTTATGGAATAAAATGCAATGGAGAGAATGCCGCGGTGAACTGCGCTATGAAAGAACTGACTCTTCAAGTGAGCTTTGAGAGGACACAACTTACAGCTGGAGGGTTTTTTAATCTTAATTGCACTACTCTTGCCGAGGTGAAATTCGAAAATATGTAAAAAAAATGTTTTCTTGATTGTTTCTCATTTTAAGATTGTTTCATATTGCGGAACATTCTCTTTAATGCTCATACAGTTTTACATTGATGATTAAGTAAGTACAGTTTATTTCAACTAGTCTAAATATATCACACATCTAAAAAAGAAAATGATCTACCGCATTGTAAAACTATAATCAATGAATAAAAATTTCCATTGAATTAAAGCAATAAATATATATGGTTTATTATCTTAATTCATTGTTATCTATCAATTATGGTTTTCTTCTCTACTGACCTTGTTCCCCCAGAGTCTAGATTAAGGATTCCTGAACTATCTTATGCGCGGGGTCCTTAGAAAATTTTCCAAAGATCGTGTAACCTTATATATATGTAGTTTTGTAACAACAGCTCCCAGAAATAGAATAAGTTATTATTATTATATTGAAATAAATATTGTACATATTATACCGACTTTGTTTATTGAAACAAAACTAATAAAATATAACATCTGTCAACAACAATTTAGGTTTGTTTTTGTGCTATTCAGTATTTTCTGGTGCATGGCTTATGTTTCAATACTATCAAGGTTAAAGAATTCAAGATAGTGAACTGCCAAATATTAACCTCTTAGGCCGTGGTGACCTTGATCATATACGTCGTTTCAAATTGCATTTAGATATACGAGTATACTCCTTGGTTTAGTTAGTAAGATATGAAATATATTCTGAAGTCACCTTTTTTTCATTTTTCAATTGGTGACAGTGCTTTCTAATTGTCAAATATATGTCTGATAGCATTAAAGCATTGACAGTCCGCCAAAGCTATACAATGTTTGATGAGTATAATCTTATTAACGAATATTGAAGTGTTTTCTAGTTCTCATATGCCTTGTTATGCATTCACCCTTTATTAATAAAATTATTTTATTAATAAAATATATTTCTACCATCTTGCACAGGGAAATCAAGATCGTTTAATAATTCGGTCACTTGGATTTCTCTGCGAGAGATACATATGAAGTCGAGGAAGCTTGGGGTGTGTGGTTAGGGAGGTATGGGTTATTATCCTTGAACGCAATAAGCCAATATAATAGCCCTATAACCACACAACGCTAGACGGGAAAATTTCTATGATCATATAACTAGGGTCGTACACACTTAACTACATATGTACATAGGCCGAAAGGAGACCGCAAAAATTGGAGTCCATCGTCTGAACGAAATTTTCATGAGAGGATTATGTGTGGAGAAACCGAGCTAGTGTAGGTAACTCACTCTCCCTAATAATAGGTTGAATTTTTACCCGAGAATTGTGAAGTCTTCAAAACCTCTACAATATCGTTTTATGAAGTTAGGGAAAAAACGAAAGCTTATAGAGCACAACTAAAGCTGAATTCATTTTGATCGACCCCGAAAACATCTAAGAGATCTGGTCTAGTCTTCGGCACATGAATAAACAATAAAAATTAAGAATAAACGATAAAATAATATAATATGAAGAGAATTAACTAGGCAAGACAAATAAAATGAAGAAAAAAATTCGAAAATATGTCGACCAATCAAAACTTATGTGGTGATAAAGTTACTAGTGATGCAATGGTAAGTAATCCTAACAATTCCAATACGTCACCCATATCGCACCCAAAGCAGCAACGAGAGTATAATATAATATAGTATATCATGTAAAAGAAAGAAAAATTTGTTCCCCACGCTCAAAACAACCGCGGTCGTGTCAACGACACAGCCTACCATTATTAAAATAGCAGTTAATTCTTCAATAAAATCGTATATATTTTTGTACATCATCCATAATAAGAATTACTTCCACATGGATCTACTCCATTGCAAAACACGGGTCAGCGAATATCGATTAGTCAGATATCCCTGAACTTTATCTGCCAGGGAAATCAAATTTCTCAATAAGGAATATGTGCATATTTTAATTTTTGCATTCATCAGTTTTGAAATTAATTGTCCTCAGCAGTCACTTGAAAGAATATGCACGAGGCGGTATTAAAGAGTGCTACGCGTCCCTATGAAAGGATAATCGCAATTTTTGGGTTCATTCCTTTTAATTTAAATTTCACTACTCGGACAAGGATATTCTATTGCGCACATTTAGTATTTGGAGTGGTGGCATTTTTGACATTCTTACCGCAAAAAAAGTTCTATTTGAAGGAAAACAAAGAAACCAATTCGATTAATATAGTGCTCACAATAAGACCCATAATAATAGCAGGAATTGTAATGATTATGGAAATTGAGACTTTCTTTAAATTCAAACCGACTTTTTTAATGTACGTTAAATTGTATAGTGTTTACGATGATCTTTTGAAGATGTTTCAAATCAGTTATAATGAACGGCAGTTGAAATTGAAATTGCTTCGGTATTCGGGCATTCTGATATTTGTAAGTGGACTTACTATGGGCATTCTTTTAATTGGAATAAATGATCTCCCGTGGTACAAGCTGGTGTCAGTGTTATATGTTGATTCTGCCTTGCGAATAAAATGTTTGCAGTACTGTGTACTTTTACAATCTCTAATAGAAGGACAGAGAAACGCTCGGCTTGCGGTCAAAAAATTGTCAGATCGGTTTACAAACATGAAATTTGAAAAAATCGCAATTATTAAAAAAATCAGATGCTTGCAAGACATTCAAGCAAAATTGTGGTTCTGCACTAAATTGTTGGATTTAAATTTCGGTTGGTCGAACTTTTTGCTGTTTGTTGGATTGTGCGCAATAATAGTCATGCAAAGTTACTGGATATTCATTAGGTTCTCGAAAGTAGATGTCATTAAAGAAATTGGTAGATTTGCTTACTCAAGAACCCCCTTATAATGCGGTCATGCATTCTTAGAAAATATCGTATTCTTAGTTCTTACGTTACACGAGTACGTTATGTATGTACATATAAATTAACTATTATAGATAAACTCGAGTTGGATAGTTAAATGCCATATAGAGTGAAACCGTAGTGTAAAGGGGTTTAACTTAAAAAAAAAACATTAATATATTTTTCTTTTAGTTTCAATAAATTACTTGGTTTCGAGTAGTTTCATGCCACTTCTAGTTTGTTGGCTTGGCCAACAAAGAACTAACGCAGTAAATTGTACAGAATCCGTAACTCCAGCAAGTGATTTTAATTTAATTATTTTTTGGTAGGAAAATGAAATCTGTAAGACTATTCATGGAATAAAATGCAATGGAAAGAATGCTGCAGTTAACTGTGCTATGAATGAACTGACTCTTCAAGTGAACTTTCAGAGGACACAACTTACAGCTGGAGGGTTTTTTATTCTCAATTGCAGTACTCTTGCCGAGGTGAAATTCGAAAATATGTAAAAAAATTGTTTTCTTAATTCTTTTTCATTTTAAGATTGTTTCATATTGCGGAACATTCTCTTTAATGCTCATACAGTTTTACATCACCGATTAAGTAAGTAGTTACAGTGAACTTATTGAAATGCATCATACACCTAAAAAAGAGAGTGATTTACAGCAATGTAATCCAACAATGAAAACTTACGTTCATCTGAAGCCTAAGAAAGAGGACATTGCTGCACTGGGTTTTTTTTTTCAGTTTAATTACAAAATTCTTTTACGATCAATCTTAACTAGGTGGTAGGCAAGAATAAAATAAGTTTAAAATTTTGAGTCGTGGAGCAAGTACAAAATAGGTGGAAAGAATAATTCATTTAAATTAAAGGTTCTTTTATTATTTTAATACCTATACATAGACAAAAAAGTAATCATTTAGTATTTTTCTTTACATTAATAAAATTTAGATGCTCAGCTATAGGTTATTATTATATTGGAGATAATAAATGGAAATTTAAAATTTTTGTCATTTTCCCCTTTTGCATAGAATACGCCATAAGTACCTGTGGTATGTATCAGTCAAATAGCTCTATTGATGAAAAAACTATTTTGTAAAGACAAAATTTATTCAAAATTGCTATTCTAAGCCAAGACCCGGCGTTACTCAAAATTTCTTGGACTCATTGATACAACTGAAATCATATAAAGTTATTATTAAAATTTTAAAAGCAGAAAGTGTTCTTGGACGGACGTGTAAATTTTGGTTTTTTGCAGATATGGATGCATGGCAGAGATTAAAAGATGTTTTGCGTACTGTGTTTAATAAGTTGTCTTTTTATTTCTTTTAAAATGTCCCCATTCCGTAACTTTTTCAATTTAATTTCATACTAAGTAGCGATAAACACATATTACACACTTTATTTTTGGAATGCATAACCGTAATATTTGGATTTTTGCTCTCGAAAAATTACTAAAAAATATACATACATACATATATACATATATTTGATGCCTTTAAGTATGAGGACTCATTTTTAAAATACGAATCAATGGATTAGCGAAATATTTATTTCATAATAATAATTACCTCCGCATGGACATATTCCATTGCAAAATACGAGGAGAAAGTTCAGGGTCATGGTCAGCCAATATCGATTAGTCTGGTATCAGATATCCCTAAACTTTATCTGCCAGGGAAATCAAATTTCTCAATAAGGAATATGTGCATATTTTAATTTTTGCATTCATCAGTTTTGAAATTAATTGTCCTCAGCAGTCACTTGAAAGAATATGGACGAGGCGGTATTAAAGAGTGCTACGCGTCCCTATGAAAGGATTATCGCAATTTTTGGGTTCATTCCTTTTAATTTAAATTTTACTACTCGGGCAAGGATATTCTATTGTGCACATTTAGTACTTGCATTGCTAGCATTTTTGACATTCTTATCGCAAAATGTGATCTATTCGAAGGAAAACAAAGAAACCAATTCGATTAATATAGTGTTCACTATGAGACCCATAATAATAACAGGAATTGTAATGCTTATGGAAATTGAGACTTTCTTTAAATTCAAACCGACTTTTTTATTGTACTTTAAATTGAATAGTGTTTACGAAGATCTTTTGAAGATATTCCAAGTTAGTTACAATGAACGGAAGATGAAATTAAAATTGCTTTGGTATTCAGGCACTCTGATACTTTTAAGTGAGCTTACTATGGGAATTCTTTTAATTGGAATAATCGAACTCGCGTGGTATAAGGTGGTGTTACTGTGTTACTATGAGACCGCCTTTCGAATAAAATGTTTGCAGTACTGTGTACTTTTACAAACTCTGACTGAAGGACAGCGAAAAGCTAGAATTTCAGCTGAAACATTGTCAGATCGGTTTAAAAACATGAAATTTGAAAAAATAACACTTATTAAAAAAATCAGATCCTTGCAAGACATTGAAGCTAAATTGTGGTTTTGTGCTAAATCGTTGGATATAAATTTTGGTTGGTCGAACCTTTTGATGTTTGTTGGATTCTTCCAAATAGTGATTATCCAGAGTTATTGGATATTTGTTAGGTCCGAGAAAGTAGATGTCATTAAAACAATTGGTATATTTGCTTGTATAGGCATACCCTATTAACACGGTCATAAATTCTTAGAAAATATCGTATTTTTATTTTTCGGTTTTTTTTACATATTTATACGAGTACATTAGGTACAAATTAAATAACTATTATAGGTAAATTCGCGTTGGGTTATCATATAAGGTTCCACTGTGTTATTAGGGTGTTGCAACAAATTAATAATAAAAGGAAATAAATAAATGTTTCTTTTAGCCTCAATAAACTACTTGGTGTCATATAGTTTCATACCACTTCTAGTTTGTTGGCTTTGTCAAGAAGAAATTTACAGAGTAAATTATATAGAATACAGAACTCGAAGAAATGATTTATTTACATTTTGGTAGGAAAGAGAAACCTGTAGGACTATTTATGGAATCAAATGCAATGGAAAGAATGCTGCAGTTAACTGTGCTATGAATGAACTGACTCTTCAAGTGAACTTTCAGAGGACACAACTTACAGCTGGGGGGTTTTTTATTCTCAATTGCAGTACTCTTCCTGAGGTGAAATTCGAAAATATGTAAAAAAATTGTATTTCGGATTCTTTTTCTATTTTAAGATTGTTTCATATTACGGAACCTTCTCTTTGATGTTGATACAGTTTTACACTACCGATTGAGTAAGTACAATAGACTGGTTGAAATGCATCATAAATATATCTAAAAAAGAAAACGACCTGCCACAATGAAAAACCAAAGTATAAAAATGAAAATTTATATTGGTCTGGTGCCTAAGACATAGGACATTTCAATGAGTTTACTTAAAGCAATAAAAATATAAGGCTTACTCTCATTTTATTGTTTTTGTTATGCTAGATCAAGGATTTCTGAACTATTTTGTTCAACGAGTCCTTAGAATGATTGTACAACCTTACGAGTATATGTATTCATTCATATTGAGTGAGTTATATAGACATATTGGACAGAACTTATTTATTGAAACGAAAATTGGAAAAAAATACAAATAAAAACTAAACGATTCATCTCCACTATAAATACATACATATAGAATTCAGTATCTTTATGTCTCTTCGCTTATACATAACTCGAGAACGAATTAATTGATTTAGATCCGGTTAGTCTTTCTTTTATCCAGTATTTTTTAGCGCATGTTTTAACACATGTTTCAATGCTACCTAGATTATTAATTGTAGCGACCGTATGGTGGGCACTGCGATCAAGGAGGTTTTTGTGCCAAAAGAATCCACGATAACGAACTGTCAAATCTTACCTTCTTCGATTTGAAATTGTATTTAAGTACTCCTAGGTTATAATGAGTAGGGATACAATAGACCATTTAAAATATATTATAGAGGTATCATTATTTCATCTTTCAATTGGTAACATACTTTCCACTTGTTAAATATATATCTGATAACATCAAAGAAGTCCGCCAAAGCTGAACTATTTTTGGTGAGTACAATTTTATTAACATATATTGCAGTATTTTCTGGTTTTCATATAGAAGTAAATTCGACTGTTATCACTAGTTTATAATACCTTGTTATGTACATATGTATTCAATTTCCCCCCACCCCATAATTCAGTAACTAATAGGGATCATTTTCAAAGTAGCAATTAATGGTTTAATAAAATCATATATTATATATTTTTGTACATCACTCATCATAATAACTACTTTCACAAGGATATACCTATCCAATTGCAAAATATACGGAGAAAGTTCAGGGCCAGCGAATATCGATTAGTCAGATGTATACCTGAACTTTATCTGACAGGAAAATCAAATTTCTCAATAAGGAATATGTACATATTTTATTTTTTTTTCATTTTTTTTCTATTCATCAGTTTGACAATCAATTGCCTTCACCAGTAACTTGAAAAAATATGAACGAGGCGGTATTAAAGAGTGCTACGCGTCCCTATGAAAGGATAATCGCAATTTTTGGGTTCATTCCTTTTAATTTAAATTTCACTACTCGGACAAGGATATTCTATTGCGCACATTTAGTATTTGGAGTGGTGGCATTTTTGACTTTCTTACCGCAAAAAAAGTTCTATTTGAAGGAAAACAAAGAAACCAATTCGATTAATATAGTCCTCACAATAAGACCCATAATACTAACAGTAATAGTAGTTATTATGGAAATTGAGACTTTCTTTAAATACAAACCGACTTTTTTAATGTACGTTAAATTGTATAGTGTTTACGATGATCTTTTGAAGATGTTTCAAATCAGTTATAATGAACGGCAGTTGAAATTGAAATTGCTTCGGTATTCGGGCATTCTGATATTTGTAAGTGGACTTACTATGGGCATTCTTTTAATTGGAATAAATGATCTCCCGTGGTACAAGCTGGTGTCAGTGTTATATGTTGATTCTGCCTTGCGAATAAAATGTTTGCAGTACTGTGTACTTTTACAATCTCTAATAGAAGGACAGAGAAACGCTCGGCTTGCGGTCAAAAAATTGTCAGATCGGTTTACAAACATGAAATTTGAAAAAATCGCAATTATTAAAAAAATCAGATGCTTGCAAGACATTCAAGCAAAATTGTGGTTCTGCACTAAATTGTTGGACTTAAATTTCGGTTGGTCGAGCTTTTTGTTGTTTGTTGGATTGTGCGCAATAATAGTTATGCAAAGTTTCTGGATATTTATTAGGTCTATGAAAGTAGATGTCGTTACAAGAATTGGTATATATGCTTATTCAGGAACCCCCTTATAACCCGGTAATAAATTCTTAGAAAATATCGTATTTTTAGTGTTTACGTTACACGAATAACTGTTATGTACAAAGTTTAGGTAATCTTGGATTGGGTAGTAAAAAATGCCATGTAGAGTGTAACCGTGGTGTAAGGGGGTTTAACATTAAATAATAATAAAAGTAAATAAATATTTTGTTCTTTTAGTTTCAATAAATTACTTGGTTTCGAATAGTTTCATGCCTCTTCTAGTTTGTTGGCTTTGCCAAAAAAGAACTAACGCAGTAAATTATATAGAATCCGTAACTCGAGCAAATGATTTTAATTATTTTTTGGTAGGAAAAAGAAATCTGCAAGACTATTTATGGCATAAAGTGCAAAGGCCAAAATGCCGCGGTTAACTGCGCTATGAAAGAACTGACTCTTCAAGTGAGCTTTCAGAGGATACAACTTACAGCTGGAGGGTTTTTTAATTTTAATTGCACTATTCTTGCTGAGGTGAAATTCAAAAATATATCAAACAAATTGTGTTTTAGATTCTTTTTCATTTTGAGATTGTTTCATATTGCGGAACCTTCTCTTTGATGCTGATACAGTTTTACATCACCGATTAAGTAAGTAACTACAGTAGACGGTTGAAATAAAAATAAATGATCTAACGCAATGAAAAATTATACTCAAACAATGATATTGTAGTAATTTACATTGATTATTTGCTTATAACCCAAAAACAACTGATTTAGATGTGGTGTTTTTTTTTTAATTTTCTGGTATTTTCTGGCGCAAGTTTTAACTTATGTTTTAATGCTTTAAAGTTTTGAGAACCCAAGATAGCGCACTGTCAATCTTAACTACCATGTGATTTTAATGAGTATTATTATTTGAAGGATTTTCGAGGTCCTTGATGAACATGATCTCTATTTAGTCAGAATGAAAAAAAAAAATTTTTGGGTTTTCACATTTACTTAAATTAATTAATTAATAGGTGTGGAATATTTTCTGCAAATTCTAAGTGAGTCCGACGAAAATTGCCAGTTTTTAACCTTTTAATGGTGATTTTCTTAATATCATTTGTGTAAAATCGGAACTACTAAATCGATTGAATTTAAATTTTGTAGACATTTTATACAGAAGAAACAGCGGTCGTTTGCAAGGTAGAAAGGAAACTCTGGGGTATTTCAGTAAACTATTTTCCATCTTCTCATATAAATAAGTCCATCGGACGATTTCAATGAAATCTTGGTTATTGTTTCTTTATGTTATAGAGATTCCATTTAAGATATGATATGTCTTTCTCAATGGAGGTGATATTTTGAGAAAGAAAATATCTCTCGTCCAAAGAAAAATTGATTTATTAGGTTAGTATTTCTCGAAATCGTTAATTGCACTTCCTTAATAGATGCTATCAATATTTCAAATAATGCACGTACAGCCATCTATGGCGATATAACATCGTTTTCGCATGAAACAATCTTGTCAATGCAGTAAAAGTGGAATAAATGACTTCGACAATAATAAAATATTAAAGTCAATTGACCTGCACTAAGTCCCTATTTGGGTGCATGGAAGCTCTGCTGGCGGTCATTAACAAAGACCCACTAAATACATAAATGCTGTTGAGTTTTCCTACATTCACTCCTTAACAACCTTAATGAATTAGGAAATTGGTTCCAGTGTCACTTGAGCCGCTTGAGCGTTAGAACATGCAAGGAACAGCACTCCAGCGCGCTACGCGTCCTTACGAATTTCTTTTCGCACTTGCAGCGTTTGTTCCATTTAATTTACGTTCTGCCGCTAGGGCGAAATTATTACATTTTGCATATGTGCTTATGTTAGTGTTATTTAGTTTTCCATGCATCGCATATAGAATAAGTTATATCATAGTGGCAAAGAAAGATGAAGTCCTGATTTGGGTGGATATTTTGAGGGTTGTAATCATTGGCATTGCTGTTCTCATAATGCGGTTTGATTCGTTTTTTAAGAACAAGACCATCTGTGCTGTGGGTGCAAAACGTGACGAAGTCTTTAAGCAATTGCGTGACGCCTATAATGTAATCTGTGATTATAACCAAATAAAATTAAAATTATTCCGGACGTTAGGTGCTTTGTTGGTAGTTAATGCCATTGCATTAGGCGTTATCATACTTGGCGCAGGACGGTTTGTGGGTTGGGTTACTCTTACGTACCTTGAAGTTGGCGTAATACTGAAAAGTGTGCAATATTGTATGTCTTTACAATCTCTGATTATTGGGCAATCTGAAGCTCAATTCGTGGCTGAGAAGCTTGTAAACCTTATACAAGATTCCGAGTCTGAAAATGTCAATCTTACTTTGAAGCAAATCAGATCATTCCAAAAAATTCAAACTGAGCTGTGGTACTGCACAAAGTTAATTAATGTATATTTTGGCTGGTCGAATTTCTTGATGTTTGGAATGTTTTACTACTTTCTTTCCGTGCACGCCTACTGGACATTTTTAACTTTCACAGATGGAAAGCACTTTAAAATGATTGGTATTTTTTTTCATATTTACAATTTGTTTACAACAAAGTTATGTATTTGCATATGTTTTTAGGTGTGACAAGTTTCTGGATTTCAATTGCAGTATGCCCTACATATTCATTTTGGCTTTGTCAAATTATGTTAAACTCTGTAATTTAACGAAAATATTTATAAGAGTAAAATAAGGTTTTGTATTTTTGTTTTTGTTTTTCTTTAGGAAGAGAAAACGCGTGGAATTATTTGTAGAATAAAATATAATGGCTGCAACTCTTTGGTTAACAGTACTATAAAGGAATTGCTTTTTCAAATGTGTCACCAAAAAATACACTTTTCAGCACCCGGTTTTTTCACTATTAACTTAAACACTTTTGCCAAGGTTTTATAACATATTGTATTTACCAAATAATCAGTATTAATTTCCTTTCATTTTAGGCTATTTATACTTGTACCACTTATGTTGTAATACTTGTACAATTTAACTATGGGAATGATGACTAAGGTAGCCGACGGATAAAGCACGCTTAGGTCAATTATGGCCCATTGTTGTATATGCCGATTAATAAAAAATGATAAAGTGTACGGTTTTTATTTTTAGCGCTAGCTTTAGTTATATAGTTTAAGGTAAATATCTAAAATTGATAACGCTTGGTGGAACAAATTTAAGTTCATTTTGAGTATGGTGCTTTTATTTTTTTTTTAGGTCCACAGTACTTTATTTTTTAGCCCTACACATTTAAGCCCTCAACACGCCCGATAGGCGAAATGCGTAGGCTTAAAAGTATTGCGGAGTCAAACAAATAAAAGTACTTTTCTTCAAAAAGTATCCAAAATTTTACTTAGAATTGTTTCAGTAATATCTTCCTAGACTTTTTGAATAAGCTTATAGCGAGTCCTCTGTTAATAATTTCGCAGGAATATTTATGTACTTTTTTATTGTCCTCTGCATTGCATGATCAGTTTAAATATATTTTTTTATAATCGTTTCTGTGGGGGCCAAAAACACAGATCATTTTTGAAGACAAGTGGTCGATATTTAAACATACAAATTTATATAAATACCATACAATTGATTCATTTACGGATAACTCTTTTAAGAAATTTATGGAAAGAAATATGGTGACGTTTTTTAGTCTTCTCAATTGTACATACATATATAGTAATTTTATCCCTCTTGTGCAGTACTGCGCAAGTAAAATACTTCATCTTTATCGGGCACTATTTTGTTATAAAGGATAAATAAGATTCGAAGATCCAGTCAAGACGCTATTGAAACATAACTGTATATAGTGGGATTCGGTTTTTCAAATCAGTATTAATTACTTCTTGATTTAGACAATTAACATATTAAATCACCCCGGTAAAATGGGCCTCAAATAAGAAAAGTTATTATCAACTTTCTAATCATTTCTATTTCCATTTACTTAGATTGTGATTGGAAAACCCTCCTCAAATGCTCTGAAATCCATTCATTAAATCCATTCCGTAATAACTTTAAAAATTGTGAAATTTATTTTAGTATCATTCGAACCTCAAAACATGCAAGGCATAACACTACAACGGGCTACACGTCCCTATGAAATTTTATTTAAATTGTTCGGGCTTGTCCCATTTAATTTACGGTTAACTTGTCGCACAAGGATGTTAAACTTTGCCTATAGGCTTGTTTTAGTTTTAATTATTGTCCCAATCGTTGTGCAAAGAATAAACTATATTGTGACAACAAAAAAGAACATTATAGGTATCTTCGTGGACCTAATAAGGTTAATGGGTGGCACTACTACATTTGTAATAATGCAGTTTGAGTCGTTTTTAATGTATAAAACAATCTGTGAAGTATGTGCTAAACTCAATACTGTCCAAGAGCAATTGTCGCACGACATTAACGTAACCTACGATTATTACAAGATTCAATTAAAATTCCTACAGCCAGGTGCTGCTATGCTAGTTAATATTATAATGCAAATTCTAACTTTGTTAGCCGTACCACTTTGTTATTGGTTGACGTGGTCTCCTTTGTTATACATTGATATAAGTGTAAGGGTGAAATGCCTGCAATACTGTGTGTTTTTAAAATCTTTAACAATTTTGCAAACTGTGGCCCACTCCGTGGCTGATAATCTTGTAAGCTCTTTAAAAGATTTTGGTCCTGAAAAAATTAATTATGTTTTGAGGCAAATTAGGTCATTTCAGAAAGTTCAAGCTGAACTCTGGTGTTCCACAAAGTTTATAGATGTGTATTTTGGTTGGTCCAATGTTTTATTGTTTATCGCGTTCTATTACAATATTGTTGTGCAAATTTATTGGGTGTACGTAATATTCTTTGAAGCGAGAACCCTGAACGTGAAAGCTGGTATGTTTATTATTATTGTCAAACCTCTTGTTGAGCTCACTCACACTTCTAGCATTCTGACCAACAAAAATGTTTCCCCACTACGGTTTTTAATTGTGAATCATCAAAATATGTATAAAAAATTGACATCATCCAACACATGAATTTGAACCATAATAACCCACCACAAATACCATTAAATATTTGAAACAAATAAAAAAATTAATATCTTGTGTATAGGTGCAGTATTTTGCATGATTTCAACTATAATAACTCTTTTCTTGCCATGTTGGTATTCTCAAGCAAGGGTAAACTCTGTAATACATATACCGAAAATAAAAGCGAGAGGGTTTTAAGCATTTTTTTATAGGAAGAGAAAACCCGTAGAATAATTTACGCAATCAAATATAGTGGATGCAACCCTTTGGTGAACAGTACTATCAAGGAACTGTCTCTTCAAGTGTCTCATCAGAAAATACACCTTTCTGCAGGCGGATTTGTTGGCATCAATTGCAATACTTTCTTTGAGGTTATATTTAATAAGTAACTAAAGTAAGCATTAACTCTAATTTGTTTTCAGATTGCTTTATCTTGCATAACGTATCTCGTGATACTGATCGAATTTTATCATCTGAATTAAGTTTTTGTTTTTTAATTTTCAATAGTCAGAAAAATGTATTCATTGCAATATAAAACTAATTTCGCTGTGACCCTGAATTGTATCTCTATACTATATCTGTCAAATATTCACATTTAGAATTTCAGAGATGAATTACATAAATTAATAGTTGTCGAATAATATCTCAGAAACACAGCCCATTTTTCAATATTTTATTGAACAAATAAATCTATTTGACTAATGTAATTCGACGCTATTTAGATAAGTGCTATATATGTGTATTGTACTCGTGGAACTCTTTTATAACAGCTTCTCAATATTAATCTTTACCTTAGCTTAAGTGCATATTTTACTGTTTTATATTAACCTACAAGCGATTCTGTGTCGAACTGTAAGAGAAATTTGAAATTCTGGGAACCAAAATTTGTTATTTGAAAATTGTGTTGTGAAAAACACCGATTAGACACATATAATTGCTTCTCCTGAAAAATAGCGTTTTGTCATCTTCCGGTACACTTTACTCCATTTCTTCCGATCGGGTTATAATGAAGTTTTGCTATTAGGTTCATAATATCTAAAAAAAACGTATTGAAGGTTTTTTGAAATAACGTTTGGTTCATGAAAAAACTTACCCAAAGTTGAAAAAAGCTTCATAAACTTAAACAATACAAACTATAGGAATTTTGTGGAACAAGTAATTACAAAAATTATTTTATTTCTTAATTTGTTTTATTTATTACTATTTTCATCTCACTTTGGGGTTCAATCGTTCACTTAACTCGCTCTTATAAAAAAAGTGAACGAATAACAACAGAAGAATATTAATGTTTCGATTCGGTCAACATGACCGTACTGGTATTACTTGCATGAAGCAGAAAAAGATTACGTATTGTAACGTTTTAAGCTTTTAGAATATGGGGTACCAGTAGCTGTGGTATATACAGGTCTGATTAAAATAAGTGTGCACGTTTTTCAATCTATGTTTCTTAATTTTTTCCATAACCTATATTAAAACGTTAACGCGAGAGCTTGTTATTCCTCTTGTGAGTCTATTTCTGCATAAATTTTAATAATGATTCTAACACTGATAGAAAGCTTATCAACTGATTATGGAACATCACTAGTAAAACACTAAAAAAAGTCAATACGACGGAACCCATATAGCGACCGAGAAGGTTCAACTCCAAAGGATTTCGATTAAAATGGATCCCTTCATGTTTTACGGGGTCGCTAATCTCGAATTTACTGTCGAAATAGAAGTTAAGGAATGCAGACCCTATATAGCGACAGAAAATTCTTAACCACCTGAACCAGTTTCGATGGGATAGCGTTTTCACGCTAGTGAATTGTTTTACACCGTGCGAAGGCGGGCATAAAAACTAGTCTTAGTTATTTTCAATGTGGAGACCCTTTGCGTAGTATATTTTCCTGCAACATTAGCAGAACTCTTATGCAGTGTTCCACTATAATATTTTTGGACTGGATTTTAAAATCTCTTTTTTTTTAATGTTACACTATGAATTATCTGCATCTTAACATTAGGAATTGTACCTACAACTTAACAACACTAAAGAATTGGGCTTTAATTACAATGAGCCTATATCATCCATGTCTCGCTGTTTCAATGATAGATTTGATTATTTAGATTTTAATTTAGACAGACAACGTGCTAAGTCTAGTCTTCTATAATCCTGTTTACTTTGCCTCTTCTATGCTTTGCTCTTTTATTTTTGCTCTATTGTAAGGTAATCAGCAAATAAATAAATAAGTAAGTGACCAGTGTTAAGTGTTTTGCTGCTTTATGAGTATCTGTACGAATTATAGATGAATGTGAACCTTACCATTTTTCCAATTACGTTTATTGCACGATTGTCATTAACACTCCTCAAACATTTTTGCGCTTCGTAACAACTTTGAAAGTTAGTGGTATTTAATTAGGAAATTGCTTTCAGTATCATTTGAGCTTTAAAACATGCAAGGCATCACACTGCAACGGGCTACACGTCCCTACGAAATTTTATTTAAATTGTTCGGGCTTGTCCCATTTAATTTACGTTTAACTTGTCGCACAAGGATCTTAAACTTTGCCTATTGGCTTGTTTTAGTTTTAATAATTTTTCCAATCGCTACGCAAAGAATAACCCATATTACAGACACAAAGAGTAGCATGGGTATTTTTGTGGACCTAATACGAATAATGAGTGGTGCTACTACTCTTCTAATAATGCAGATTGAATCGTTTTTAATGTATAAGACAATCTGTGAAGTGTGTGCTAAACTCAATACTGTCCAAGAGAAATTGTCACAGGACTTTAACGTAACCTACGATTATTACAAGATAAAGCTAAAATTCCTACAGCCAGGTGCTGCTATGCTAGTTAATATTATAACGCTAACTCTTACTGCATTAGCCGTATCTATAATTCATTTGATAACTTGGTGTCCTGTGTTATATATTGATATAAGTGTGAGGATGAAATGCCTGCAGTACTGCGTGTATCTACAATATTTAACAATTGTCCAAACCGAAGCCCACTCAGCAGCTAAAAAACTTGCCAACCATTTAACAGATTTTGGTTCTGAACATGTCAGTCTTATTCTGAGGCAAATCAAATCATTTCAGAAAGTTCAAACTGAGCTGTGGTACTGCACAAAGTTGCTAGATATATATTTTGGTTGGTCCAATGTTTTCTTGTTTGTCGTGTGCTATTACAATATTGTCGTGCAAAGTTATTGGGTATACGTAATATTCATCGAAACAAAAAATTTGAACAATAGAACTGGTATATCTATTTTTTTGTCAAATCTTTTTTGATAAACCTACACTTGCTAGCATGCTGGATAGTAAAAGCTGTTTAACTAGGTCAAGGCGAGTTACGAAGAAGACTAATTTTCCGTTACCCCCGTATCAATAATGTAGCAAACACACAAGGAAATTAATTAAAATTGTCAAATAATAATACAATTTTAAAGGGGATTAAAACACCACAAATACAATTAAATGTTTGCAACAAACTCTCCAGGCTGTCTATAAGGCAAAGGCTTTTTTATAAGTCAACATGCTAACTAGTGTAGGATGGCTCTTCATAATCTTAAAAAATTAATTTCTTGTCCTTAGGTGGTGTATGCTGCCTTATTTCAGCTATAATAGTAATTTTTTTACCATGTTGGTACAGTCAAATGAGGATGAACTCTGTAATATATCGGAAATACTCGCAAGACTGAGTTTTAAGCAAGTTTTTTATAGGAAGAGAAAACCCGTAGAACAATTTACGCAATCAAATATAGTGGATGCAACCCCGTGGTCAACAGTACTATCAAGGAAATGTCTCTTCAATTGTCTCATCAGAAATTACACCTTTCCGCAGGCGGATTTTTCGTCATCAGTTACAACACTTTCGCTGAGGTTATATTTACCAAATAGTTAGTAAGCAAGAGGCATTAACTTATATTTTGTTTTCAGATTGCTTCATCTTGCGTAACGTATCTTGTGATACTGATACAATTTTATTCTCCCGAAGTTTATGAGTTTTATATAGGCCAAGTATAAGTGGTGTAAATAGAACCAACCCTTAAATAAAATCATATTCGTTCATTTTTAGTCTTAGCTTCATAAGCACATATATGTATGTAGGTGCAGCTGATATTAATTCATTAACGGTTTTAGGTTTTATTAATTAAACAGCACTGGCTGAAAAAATGACTATAGTTACTTCACATTTTATTCCATTTATTATTATTTTCATTCATTACACTACAAAAATATGTTGTAATATTCGTTTGCTTGTTTCTTTGCATCCATATGTATGGTCCGATTTGCCGAGCACTTTGTTAAAATATGTGCTTGAGCTGTGCTCCAAACCTCTCGCTCCTTAAAACCCTAGGAAACCCCTTGTGTGCACAGACTATGAAATATTAGAAATATCAATATGGCTGACATTAGATCTCATCTGAAACTGACACCAAAGTATGAAAACATAAGTGGAGCTTACAAGTATAATAAATAAATATAATATAAAAATAATTTAATTGATATCTTCTATACAGGCTGTTTCATCTATCGGGGACCAAAATAAATGGAATGATAGATCTCATTAGGCAAAAAAATCGCATGGAGGGGGCAATCTCAACCGTTTAGGAATTACAGGGTGATGAAAAAATTCGGGATACACATTATTATTTTATTTATATCTTTTGTTCTACCCTACGCAGTGACATCAAACTATGCCAAACAACTACTGTCTTAATGTACCCGTTGTTAGTTAAAAAAAAAAATTTTTAAGAGCAAACAAATATATTGAAATTGTACTTGCCTCCAAATTATATTTCAGTTCACAGTTGTGAACCAGTGTTAAACAAGAAAACATCAATTTTTTTACATTGCACAATTTTCCATTTTCCAAAAGCATTGACCCCTTACGGGAAAAATACTTTTTTTTGTAAAGAAAATATAATAGTCGACCGCGTTTTGAAAAGTCGTTTAAGAGACACAATTTTTTCTTGATGCGTGGCATTTGGCAATAATATGAGGCAGTGTACGTGAGACGGGTCTCCATGTAGGGTCAGTTTCCGAAATATTTGAAATTTTATAAATTTTCCTAAAGAATTTCGATTTTTGACTATTGTCAAACATTTTAGAAGAAATTCTCCGCCACCGAAATATTCCTCAATAAATGTAAATTTCGATTGTAGGACGAAAAATCCAAATTTCTATTCGATTTTTTCTATTGGACGTTTTTTCCAATGAAATTTTTCATGTTTTTGTAGACATTGCACGAAATTGCAAATATGAATGCAATCTATTCAGTCAGTAAACATTTTGTAAACGGCAAATGTTCAGTGATGGGAAAAGGAGTTTGTGGAAAAATTTCCATGGAAAATAGAAGGGATTGAGAAAAGTGGGGAATATCGAATAGAGGAAGTGACCTCTACCGTAAATTTCAATTATCACAAAATAAATAAATTTCATTTAATAAGAAGCGCCCTATATCGGAAAATGCCGTTTTGTAACTTTATATTCTTTTAAAAATTTTATTTGTAAATGAAACCTATTTTTTAACTTAATTTAATTCTGTTGTTTTATTTATGTTCACCATACTACAAATACACATTCACAACATTTCTGCCGTTCTCATGGACAAGCAATATATTTCTATTAGTTAACAAAATATAGCAATAGAACGGGAAGAACTAAATTTTGGGGTGGTTTTTTTATTAAAATACAGAATGAAATCTAATAAATAAACCTTAAAATCTGTTTAGGAAAGAAAGTTAAGAAAATTATACTATGATGTGAATTTTGTCAATTCCGACGGAACGGAATGATATTAAAATCTTTTGTTTGTCTTAAACCATAAATTGATACAAAAGTGTGGGTAAAGGCTTGGAAATTCAATTACACATTATTGTTTTTTTTAAGTTCCAGTCTCGTCGATTCTATGTATAATATATATTCTGCAGAAGAAATTGAATGGGGAGAACTGTTAAAAGGTTAACTTTAAACACATAAGATAGAAGTATATTAATAATAAATATTTCAAGTAATCGTTACGTTAATGTTACGGTTTCCATTATGTGGAGAAAAAAGAACAAAAGAATAAATTGACTATTTGTACAATAAAAAGAAATACAAATATTTTTATCAAAATAAAATTGTAAGGCGTCAAAATCCCCGATAATTTGGCGATTAACTCATCGTAAATATAAAAAAATAATTTTGTCTACTTATCTTCGACACATGCTTCATGGGCATAAAAAACACGAAAAAAATTGGTAATAAATAAATAGTGTGACGTAAAATAAAAAACAATTGATACAAGTATGACTATTAGCTATCGTCATTGATTTTATCAAAAGAGGCCACGCATTTTTAAGACACCGTATTGAATTCCAAAGGCTTCCTAATTATTGGTCTGTGAAAACAAATGTACGCGAAACATAAACAAGCCATGAACCAGACGATGTGGTAAACAAAATTCTCCTGATAACTTCTCAAGAATCGAAACAAAGTAAAGATCGCTGACGAATTAGAACTGGAAATTACATCATCCGTTGATACCCCCGATGGCGTGGCTATCAGCACGACACTTCTGCGCTTGAGTCTCCTAAAAAGGCGTTTCTGTGAAAATTTTTCCATTCTGGGGCACTTGTGCAAAGAAAGAATGCTCAGCTGTTTTGCCTATTGTAAGCATCAATAGAGGATTGAAGAGTGTGGGCTTTGTAGAGGAGAAAAAAAGCCAGTAATTTTCCACTCTCAAAGTTTATTAAACTTCTCTGACTTACAAACTCGATGATAACACCAAGGCAACTAAAGGCCAGATACATCTCCTTTCTTCCGGTAATCTGCGTTAGCATACACTGCAGTACTGTTCTTGGCTATACCACACATGGTGCTTCCTCGTTCCTGATATCGAACGAGCTTGTGGCCCCTTTCTGCGAGGCCATCGATTATACTCTGCGATAAGGACATTAGTTCCTGTCGCTCTTACAGATAAGAAATGTGAATTTACCTGTAGCACACCGTACTCGTACTGGACTTCATTAGGCAATAGCTGGTGATGTATTCTGGGTGCGTCGATAGCTTGCTTTACATCTTCCCCGAACCATAACGCTCTCGCTATCACCCATGCCACGGCTGTCGGAATTTTTGTACCACCAGCAGCCCCTATGACAAGTTTCACTTCTCCGGTTTTGTCCGTGACGATTGTGGGACACATAGATGACATAGCTCGTTTTTGTGGCCTGATAAAATTCGGTTCGGCACCAGGTAGCCCGAAAAAGTTGTCCGTACCCGGAGAAGAGAAGTCATCCATGCCACTGTTGAAGATAATACCTGTTCGCCGGCCTGTGTGCCCACAACCAAAACTGAAAAAAAGGAACAAGTATTACATTTTTAATTATGCTAATTTGCCTGAATGAATATTAGAATTCGAATTACTCAAATACGTTTTGATCGTGGGGAGCATTAGAATTTAATTTATTTTAAAGATACTCATGGATAGCGTGCCCGGAAAAAATATTCTTCATCAATATATATATTAAAAAAACTGTGGTAACTCTGTCGTCCGTTCTATACGGAAAAGAAAAAAAACTTCTTAGAAAGGATTCAAGATATGGTACAGAGCCGAAATTTCTAAGACTTATGTAAACGTAAGGACAGAATTCATAATTAAAAAATAAATTACGAGGGTTGTCATAAAGATAATTTCATTTGCCACCTCTTTCATTCTAGACTGCTACCCTATGGAGGGTTTTGGTTTTCGTTGTGTCGAAGTTGACCAAGCCTGTGAAACTATTCTTAATTCAAGTTTCGAAATTTCTAAAAATTATTCTTCCTCATATCCTACACATTGCCACGCATATATGCAACATCTCTCTAACAAACTCTACTTTCCCCGAAACTTGTAGACATGCTACACAACACACACAACAACAATAAAAAGCTATTGAACAAGGTATCTTCGCGGTTCAGGTTCTGTAGGACCGCTGTCAAACCTGTATATGTATAGTTTCTTATACAAGTGAGCGCAACAGGTTAAGCTGCTTATTTTCTGCATCCAGTATTTGCTTTGATGTTCCTCAAAGCTCAGTACTTGGGCCGTTATATTTTAAGATTTATATTATCGAACTACCGGTCCTGATTTTCCTTCTAAAATAGTTACCTTAGCTTGCTGCTAGACTCCGCTCCAAAACCTCAAAATGTTTAAGTTTGTAATTCTGTTACTATTTTATTATTATTACTACTTTATTTGGCCAAAATTCTGATACAGGAGAGACGAGAAATATACTTACTAAAAGTTGACAGTACTTGTAACTGCGACGGCATCGCCGTTTGGCGCTATAATAGAAAGATGAGATGTGCCTGTTTGTGTCTTAGACCAGAATTTCATTTTGTAATGATCGCTATCGTCGAATGTTTTTGTGTCATCTATTTGCTTTCTAATCTCTTCTGCATAATCTGGAGAGGTCAGATTACTTAAGAGCTAAAAAGACAAAATTGTTATAAATGAGGTAGATTCAGAAAATCGACCTACTTCAGTGACATTAGTGAACCTAGTGTCTCCCAATTCATATCGTCTTCCGAACGCAAACTTATAAGCTTCTATGAAGCGATGATACGTTAGAGCGGCTTCTTTTGAAGTTAATAGGCTTTTCTCAGTCATGTTATAACCCCGAAGGACGCTTAAAATAAAAGCGAGTATAGTTCCACTGCCTACAGGAGGCACCACATGAAGCGTATCACTATTGAGTGGTACATGCATGGAGTAATGCCAATTCACATTGTAATTTTCTAAGTCTTCTGCCGTGATAATACTGCCGATTTCGCGGAGATCTTCAACGATCATTTTGGCAACACTCCCATTGTAAAAATCCATTCCTCCATTCATCATAAGTTGCTTGTATGTTTCACAGAGCTCCCTCTGTGGATAGACTCGAGTGCCAATGCGATAGTATTCTCCCGTCGTTTGATTTACGAATGTTTTTCTAAAACAAAAGTTAATGATAAAAATTAATTTTTTTTGTGACTAATAGTACCTAAGATGAGTGTCATTTTTAACTAGCAGATTTACGTGTAGTGCATCCCACATGTGTTTCGATAGAAGTATTCCATCCTGGCAGACCTTAATTGAAGGTTCGATAATTTCCTTCCATGTCATTGAGCCAAATCGGTTGTGAGCTTCCCAGTAACCCATGACTTCACCAGGCACACCGATAGCCAAAGGTCCTACCATTGAGGCCATTTTTGGTTGATCTAGAAACATTTTTTCAGTAGCACCTAATGGTGCTACCTCGCGCGCATCAATGGTGTAGGATTTGTTTTCTCTCCTGATGTAAACATTCATTATAAATCCACCTCCGAGACCCAGACTCTGCATTGTTGCTATTCCGTTGCAAAACATTGTTGCTAAGGCCGAGTCTACCGCATTTCCACCACGTAGAAAAATGTCTCTGAATGTATTGAATGGCGTCAGTAATTTAACAAGATATAAAAAAGAAATGTATAAGTCAAAAAAAGAAAAAAAGTTGTGAGTAAAAATTAGTATGAAGACAAAATGAACGTCTTTGTTTCTTAGGTGCAATCGAAATACTGAGAATCGATTTTTGTGTATAAATTTGATATAATGAGTTTCGAAAAGTGGTCTTAACGATAAAAAAATTTATTTCGATTACCGAAATAAAGACTAATTACCTTCCGATGTCACTGCAGATATCAGCATCTGAACAAACGGCACCGTTTTGGAATACATGGACAACTGAAGCTGATGGGGGCAGTGGTACTTCAACATTGGGCGGAACCAAACCTCCAGTTTTTTGTACTTCCTTATACTCTAAAAAAAAGAATATAACAGATTTAAAAAATAGCAAACAGGTATGAAAAATGGATTACAAACCTTGTGAAAGGTACTGCAGCAAAAAGTAAACGACTAGAATTATGAGTGTAACAACTAGAAATGTCACTAACAAATATATCAAAAGTTTCCTCGAGCTGAATTTCCTGTAAAATAAATAAAACATAACGTTGAAAACCAAAACAAAATGTTAGGAGTGTGTCGCAATGGTAAACGCAAGGTAACTTTCTTCACTACAAGAAAATTGCATACTTGTTGGAGCTTCCACAAACTTCGCCAGTGGCGAGGAATCGCAATAAAACTGAAGGGGCCTCACATTTTGTTCTTTTGGAGCACTTTGGATATTCGCCTTGAAAGCTTTTGTTGGCAAGGGAAAATCGCCGTCTTTTGAAGTTGTCAGTGCTCTTTTCGTACATATTTTGTAGCAATGCATTCTGAACTCACTGCTAGGGCATTTTCTAACATTTTAACACTTCTTGCTACAGACTTTCTCCAATAGAATGGCTCGATTTTACGGTGCTTGGATTGTAAACAAATCGTCGATTTTGTGACATTTGCACTATATGTTCCTTGCGCATGACTGCATAAAAGCTCTGACTTTCAGAAGGCCCAATAAATGCTTTAAAAGCAGACAACGTGTTTATGTTGAAACATAGATGCCAGTAAAGTACGATTTACCAATAAATGAACCACATGTTGCATCTGGTAAATATACAAATGTATAACATGTTGGGGTTCAAAAAGGCCAATTCTGAAAACGGTTGTGGCATTGGTGCAAATTGATTTTAACAGCGGAATCGCTAGTTAATTTACATAAAAAGATTAGATTCTAGCAGGACAAAACTAATTTATCATAATACATTATCATTTTCATTCCTGATCATATCATGTTTTATGTCATTTTACATTTAGTTTCAATTAACACTAGCATTTTAATTAATCTTTAAAAAGAAATCGTTTCTTTTAATAAAAGACAACGCACACATCATTGTATGGGAAAGAGGGTACCGTGGATTTTTCACTATTCCAGAGCTCAAGAACTCTTCTCCACTAGTCGCCTTCCTGGCGGAGGTTCACTATATTTGGCCAAGAAGACTAAGAAGACTAGAGACCCGAAGACTCAACTCCTCGAAAATTCAGCGGTGGGGTAGGCTGAAAAAAGTCCTCACATTTTTCCAATATTTCGGCGCACGTGTGGTAGCGCATATAGTTATCCTTGTCTTTCCCACATATGTTGTAAACAGTTTATTTGGACCAAAGTCGGGGCTTTTCCTTCCATAATTCGCAACAGAACAATATCTCGCCAATTTACTATTTTTCACAATCCCATTGAAACGGTTCGAAACGCTCGAATACAAGAAGAATAGAGAACTAGGCTTCTTGTTCGAATGACAACATAACCTCAACCATAACACTAGACTGCCGCCATGAAAGAACGAGGAGGACGCTTTTCGTTCCACCCCCCACCAACTCGATTTAGGTATCCTGGTTTCTAGTCTTCTTGGTACCCATACATGCTGTATTTAAGTATAGCCGCGAGTTTATTTTTATTTTTCACAAGTCCCTGCTAGTCCTTACAACAAGTAGGTATACAGTTATGAGCTAATTAGTGTACTCCATACGAAACTTTTTTTATTTAAATTATTGTTTTTATTTTATCTTATATATTTTAATTCTTCAACACCCCAAAAATGTATAATTATTTTAAATCGAAATTCTTAAGACCTTATAAATTTTTAAATATTTAACATTTTGAAAAGAAGTTTGAGACAAAAGTTGTCGGTAATAATTTTTGTAATAATCATTTTTCACGTAAGTCTAATATTATCCGAGTTAATTGACTTCACCTCTAAAATTCAAGAGGGCAGCCACCCCTTTTTTTCGATGATTTGACTAGACTTATTATAATTTTGAGTTCTAACAAAGACCGGCGGCGATCTCCCTAAGGTGAGTTTTAGTAACTTAATTGGAATTTATTTTCTTAAGTTAATCAGCGCTCATGTAAACGTTCATACTGCAATGTATTGTATTAAATAATTTACTAAACCAAACTACTTCAATCATCTTATACCTTGCTTGTTATTTAAAATAATTTATTCAAAAATGTCACGCATTGAAGATTAACCTCACAGAAACACGCTGCGTAACTTCTGCTTAAATACAATTTCTGCACCATGTCTTAATGAAGATGCAAGCAGTGAATGTGGGATGCATTAGATTGAATATTCTGCGTGAAAAGGCGACTATTGGATTATAGGATTACGAGAGTGTACGTGTGCAATGAAAAGAATCGCAAGGGAAGTCACCTTATTATACATTCAGGAAGCACAACATCTCCTCTTTAAAGAGGTCTACGTACCCTCTCAATGATTTCTACGTAAATTTCTTCCTTCAATAAGAAGTGACTGACTGCGGAGCAAATATTTACGCCAATATAAGGTTATTTGTTTGTATTCACAAATTGGATAAATTCAAAGTAATGCAATTGTTTGAAGAGCTTTTGAAGATTTTCTAGCTCAGCGGAACAGAAAATATGCGTGCATTTACCAAAGGAGAACATTTTTTCTCTGAAATTTATTGGCAAAGGGCGTCAGCTTTGCCATTTATTAAATGACATAACAAATATGTATTTCGAAAGAATTTACATAACAAAGTTCAGTTTTTTTGACAAAGATGTACGGAACGGGGGGAGAAATGAAGTACATATCTTAGATAAGCTACCCCCTTGAAGTTATTCTGAAATGAAGTTAAATTAATTTTCCTGCACCTACTTATATCAAAAAATATAATCATTTTCAACAACAATTCTACAAGCAATTCAGCTACGAGTATTTCGTTCAAGTCGTTGTGACTTAAGTCGAACAAGCTACATGACACCACCCCAGCGTGCCATGTATGGATAGTTTCCCATTTTGTCGTAATACATCGCAACAATTTCCACAATATGGGAAATGTCCCACGATTCCCCACTATCATATTCGTCTAACCGCGCTGTACGCTCGTATACACGTACGACTACGGCGTACACAAGAGTCTATTCGTGTGACGTCGTGTCAACTAGTGTACACGAAACTTACACGGGCAAATTGCCACTGCCTCAAAAATAACAGAAAAACTGTAATGTTTAATTTTTTAATTATATCAATGCCAGGGAACTATTATAAGTAGTGAACATTTTTATTTTCCCAATGGAAAATTAAATTTAAATATTATTTCACTTTTTATTTTATTTCATAAACTAATTTGTATTTATTCTTATATTTTGTTAGCAACTTTAGTTATATTAATATTACACACAATATTAAATTATACACCCCGTTTACTAAAGCTTCAATCAAATGAAAAAAAGACACACAAAAAAATGAAAACGATTTTCAGATGTGATCATAAAACAAGCTTCCATAACTCAAATGCACATCAGCTTACAAGTACAAGGCAAAAAACAAATGTCTGGAACGTTGTTTACCCTTTTTAGCATCAGCTCGGGTATTTGCCAAGAATCTTATTGATTTATAACTTTCTTTTCCGACGTCGTGGAACTGCACGTTCCCTGAAAAATGATTTAAGCAAGACGACAGAATGAATAATGAAAATTAACTCAAGCAGATCGCTTATAAGTGAATTATTGTACTTGCCATTGATATGGTAATCAAATTAAGGTTGAAGCAAATGAATAATTAGAAAAATACGTCAAGTTTTCGAACAAATGAATGAACAAGACGAGAGTTTGTTGCATTCCTTATTTTGAAGAATTTAATGAGATCCATAATAGTTATTATATATAATTTAATTCTTTAATTTCACATTACTATGGTGAACTCACAACTTAATTTCATTAAGTTAAAGATGTAAACTTTGGTTTCTTCAGCTTAATTTTTTGTCATTCCGTATAGTGTATAACTTCTTGGAATTTCAATTTGCAATATTTAATGAGCGGGGAATTTCTGCATTTAGATTGAAATTAACTTATTAAATTAGAAATGAAAATAAATTAAAAATCTAGAAGCAAATCACAATTAAAAATTAACCGAATTCTAGATTTTTTATATTTGAAACCTTAAAAGTCATTAGGAAATAGAAGGTCACATTTTGAGACTTACATAGTTACAATTTGATTAAATCACTACTTTCCTTTGAATTAAAATTAAACATCCATTTATTTACAACTCCTATTAGCACTCGCATGCCCGACTCTTTTTACATCACAAGTATCACAATACTGAACTTTGAAGCTCTTGAATTCGCAATTTTGTTGACGGTGCTTTGAGCTTATATAAATTTAACATCTGCAGAATCCGTGACTTTAAAATCGCTTATCACTGAGAGACGTAAATCTTAATCTTCTTCATAAAACCCGTGAGGTGATTTATGTATGTACCTGCCTTTTAGGCAAAAGTATCTGGCGCGAGCACGAAAAAAGAAGACATTAATATGTTATGTGTAGGCCACGAGATGGCTTACATCTGAGTAAATATTACCTTCCAAAACATCGATATGCGTGAATTAGGGACTTCTTGGTGGGTTTCGAATGACGTCTGATTTACCTTTTTATGTACAGGTCTGTGTCTAGACGCATAAAAAAGCCTCACGTTATATGTGTTTAGTGCGGGAATTTCAATGGTATCTTCGTAATTTTAAAAGTCAACGTTATGCTATTAATAAGTCTAAAGTTGTTTCACATGTTTGAGCGAAATATAAAGATTAACTTTTAATAATATTTGACTTGGATTTATTTACTCAACTCAAGATTGTCGTTTTGTAATTTTTGTCCGAACGCTGAGATTTTCTTTGCATACATATTATACATATATCTGCATGCAGGGTAGACTATTTTCCCATTAGACCTCTGTAGTCTTGGAGCACCAATGTCACAAAAAAAACTGTTTATTATTAACATTTTGATCGTGTATCTCAAACAATATTATAGTCAGTCTGAAACTATTGTATTGCTTGCATTATTCGAAATTTTAAAGTTTAACAAGTTAACTGAGGATCTTATTTTTAAAAATCTATAATGATGAGTTGGTGACGGAATAATAATTTATACTCGTTCCGTGGAGAGTATAAAGTGGGGGTAACTTCTCTACTTTAAATAGTAGGAAAACCCGTTGCAAATTTCGATCGTCATCTGATAACGAAATAACATATAGCGTGAATGAATATAAAAACATTGTAGTTTTCCGGATGGCACCTGTGCCAATCACTATCCTGACCAAAACAATTAAAACAATGACACTTCTGGTTCGGTAGTTTGCGCAAAATTTCGCGATATGGTGAAGCGATAAGAATTATGCCATCGGATATCGATTGATTAATATAACTTAAAACCATACCTGTGCCTCCTCTTATCATGACTCAAATCCTCGGTACTGCGATTTTTTTGCAAATGTTAATTGCATCATGTGATAACGAATTGAAACAAAGTGCAATGGAAAGGGCATAATGTCCTCTTCACGAATTCCCAACCGTGCCGCGAATTAAACTGAGATAAGTCATTTATAATAGACGAAGAGGCAACCGTTTTCTGTAATAGGTAAGTGTTCTAAACTGATTTTGAAAGTTCACTAGTCCTTTGGAAGAATTACAGAAACACAATATCTCATCCAGTGGGTTAAAATTATATTCTTGTGGCTGTGATACCACTATTTACCATGGTCTCTGGTGGTAAATGATCCCACAACCTCTAGCGTCCAATGGTTTCGTCACGCGTCGCGCTACCAACTACATAAACTATGACCCCTATCCTGAGTAAGTTATTAAATCATTATTAAACAAATTGAAATGCAAAAAGTCCTTATTACATCAGCGTAATTCAATTTTGCACTCCGACTCATTGTGGAGAAACATCAAGAGAACGCATCAAAATCGCCGGATTATTTTACCAGAGTTAGTTAATCCTTAATAAGGCATAATTAGCCACTTGAGATTCATGCTAATTATTTGATTGCAACAGTAGACCATTTCCGAAGTTTGCACTACATATATGGACCCGCATTGTCTTAATTAACTTAAGTATGAAAGATCGTGCTGTTTCAGTTTCCCCCCCGATTTATGTGACCGTGAGATAAAATGCAATGGCTCACTAGGAAATCATGAAAATTGCCTTAATTGAATTTTGCAGTTACTTCATCTGTCGGATGGCATGCATAACTGAGCGTGTCGCTGTATTGCTTTTCTGTCTCCTCAAGAATATTATTTAACCTTTTCTGCCTTCTATTATCACGAGCCACTCCGTCGGCATCTTCCTGTTGTTGTTCAGCGCCCTCCTCAATCCTTGCCATGTTTTTGAGTGGGATCTCATTTTCGAATTCTTCGCATTCAGATTTGTTGTGGCCCATTTTAATTAACCTGGAAGAAGAATAATAGAATCCAATTGAATTTCAGAGACATCTCAGCATAAGAAGAATTTTGAAATTATTCTTACACAATTGATTTGTTTTTTTTTTAAATAAGTTCATCGCCCCCCTCAAATTTCCTTCTCCCTTTGATTGCTAACTTCACTGTTATCTTAAATTATTTACTCCGTTGTTTTTAATTGAAACTTTGAGGATACTGCAGAACATAATTGCTTTGAAGCAATTATACGTTATATAAAAGAGAGCAAGTTAAGTTTTGCAATGTTATTTTATTACAAGTTTTTTATATAACCTAAACGTGTGTCGGGAATTGTTACAAGTGATATATGAATCACTTCCTTATGTTCGTTTGAGCTGACAATTTGCATGCATATGTAAATCTGCTAACAAATCATCCTCCCGAGATTGGGCTCATTTGATTTGGCTCGATGAGCTTTTGCCTTTTAATTCTTGTTTTTCGATATAACCCTCTCGAAATTCTACGCGCTTGATCCAACGTTCCTCCCATTCATGATTCTCTCACGGAAGAGAAACCAACTTTAAGGCTCCATGTTCAACATCGAAATTCTGTATATTTTTTAGTTTTATTTGGTAGCATTCGGTAGAGGTACAAACTCGGTTTGGTTAAAACACTAGTGAGTTCTTAAAGGACCCCGAAAATTCTGTATGGTAATTGGGTTTCGGCCAAATTTGTTTAAATTTAGATATGATATAGCTTTCGTTATCCTGATCAAAAGTCTAATCTAATCTAATCTTTATGCCAACGCTTTCAGAGATCTTCTCCTACCAGAAAGTGACCGGATGTGATAGCTGTGAGGTCGTTAGGGTCAACAAAAAATGCCGAAAGGGGCCGTGAATTTAAACATGTTTTTATTTGCGCAAGGAGCGTTAGTATTTCCTCGACCGTTAAGAGTTGGTCACCAACGACTTTTCTCATGACTCGCGCCTCCAACACACCATCAAAGTGAAGTGCTGCAGTGCAGGCGGTATAAAGCCCCACTCAGTACCATCTTGAAGTATGTAGCGTGAGACTGTGGAATCGTTTTTCAGTTGGTGAATATGTGTGCTATAAACTGAGTGCGAACATCATCCTCTCGGGCTATTAAAACGTTTAAACGTAAGGGACCCACATAATCTACTCCACCATTGCTAAACGGCTTTGTTGGATGAGTTCTTTCCCGCGAAAGTCCACCCATAAAAGGAGTTATTGTTTTAGACTTGTAACGATAACATGGAACACATTTTGTCGACAAAAAGAGGTGAATCTCATTCCAAATAAATATAATGGAACACATGTGTACAAAGTCCGATCATGTTTTCTACCCGGGATGTACATTGGGTAACGCTATTGCTGGTGGCATGCACACACACCAAACACACACACACACACACACACACACACAACGCGCTCTTCCATTGCGATCTTTGGGAGAGCCGCTGTCGGAGAAAATGTGAACGAGCTCATGCTGGAGAGCGGGGACCAGTGGCGCTTGACTGCGGAGTTTATTGAAAACACGCTCAGCACCAAGGACCGCGAAGCCACGCTTATGGTCCTCGCTGCCGGCCCTCCTAGGTGGAGAGCCCTATGGGCTAACAAAAAGGCTCAACTCGAAGAAATGTGGAAAACGTTTCCGGGATGGTGTCCTTGGCGCTGGAGGGAAGCCTTTTAGCCGGTAGTCCATCCAATTTGTTTTGGGTGGGAGGCCGTAAAGGGATATCCCCTCCTAAAAAAAACATACCTACCATTTAAAAGCAAACAACTCGAGAAACTGTTCACATGCAGCATGTTGTAATCCACTGATGCCAATAATTGACATGTTACGTGTTACCAACATGTAGTTCTTTTCAGCGACCACATGTCGATTTCAGATGAAATGCCATCAAGGACTTTTGATTGAAACCGAATCTTGAGCTCGAATACATGCTAGAGGTCCCTTTGTAACGAGTGCTTGCCATGTAAATTAAAAAGTATCAAAAGCGAGTGGTGGCTGGAAAGCTTAAATTCCCTCCTTTGATGCGGGAATTAACACTACAAAAAAAGCGAAAATTGAAGAGCCGCTTTAATGCCGAAGGACGTTCGCTCAAATCGATAAAAGTTGTACCGAAATCAAGTTGTTTGTGAAGTTACATTCAAACAAACAGTTGGGCAACAACGAACTTCGATCGGCAACAATGGTAAATCTTGATTTTAAGATAAAGGTATCGATTTGGATATTTGGCTCCCCTATAAAAGTAGGCAGAATGTATCGCTCGCCTAAACAATCAATTTAAAAATAAATCAAACACGTTTGCCCAATCGGCCAACAAAATGCCGACGCTTAAAGCGTAAATATTACAAACTTTCCTTATTTACTTAGGACTCCGAAGAACAAATCTGGGAGAAGTTTCTTTCTCCAATAGCAATATCTTTGTGAACACTTAAACGCCACAAATTGCGTCGAGTTCTCAAGGAGATTACCTTTGTCTGCCTTTCAACTGTTTGGCCTAGGGTCTGGGGAGAACGTGTACGTTTTGTAGCCCAGGAAGATTCCACGTAAATGAACTTATTGGTTTACCTACCAAAACATATTTATACTAATGCCTACTCCAATATTAAATAAAGTGCCAAGAAGTTATTGGTGTTTGTTCGAATTAGGACGAACGACAAATAATGACCTGGAGATATATTGCCTGCTTTTCGATTAAATAGGCGACATAATCAAATAGTGGTAGGGGAACTGCCTGCGGAACAATGACATTTTTTTCGTTATTTATCTTACGTAGGGTATACGTGGAATGAAGGTATGTACGCAATTTTTATTTTAAATTCATACGTTGCTCTGAATGAAATTTTTATACCATTTTAGGAGGCGGGACATTAAATGAATGGGTCAGAGAATCAGAAAGATAAGGCCGTATTACAGCAGGTCCAGATGCCAAACTTCTAACAAAGAGAAATTTACTGCAGATAGTCCAAAGGAAATATTGGAGCAAATGAAATTACAGCAGTTACCTAGATCTAACATGGAAGACCAAGTGGAGCATGGAGAAGGAACAATACCCCATCTATGTTTGTGAAGTTATTAAAGCATTACAGTTGTAACTTAAGGTTGGAAAAAAGTTTCAAACATTGTTGCCTAAACTTTTTTACAACTTAACTCGGTTGAAATACATGGGGCTGATTAACACGTTTAGCGCGGCGTCAATCCCTGGGGACTGGCGGTGAATTTTTTGTTTAGGCGGCACGACGTTATACCCTCGGGGCTGACAATGAACTTTTCGTTTGGGCGGCGTCGCTCTGCGGGCAGTTAGTATCAAGGATAAAAAATAAATGTTATTATATAATTTTAATGGAGTTTATTGAAACCTTCTAAACAAAGATGTAGTTTGCTTCGGCATTGGCTGCTATTCCCAAACGAAAACGACACCATCACCGCGATGTATAATGCATACTACATATATTTGCTATCGTCTGTTATACTCTATAATCCAAAACTCGATGAGTGATCGCTGCCTGACCGGAAACATTGTAAAATCAGCTCCGCGCTTAGCGTGTTAATTAATTTTTGATGTTTAGTTTCCTACTGTTGATAGAATATATTTCTTTCACTATATAAACTTTAGATTGAGATCATATAGTACATAGTTATATGAACGCAGTAAAAGATTTTTAAAAATGCCCTCACTTCCTTCTCATATTCTTTTGCAGAGGAGGCAATTTTACTATATGGGCGGAAATTAATTCTCATTATTAAATTAGTGGTAGTAATTAATCTTTTATTATTATTATTATTCTGTAGCGTTCGGATTCTTAAATAATCTTAAAAACAAAATAACCGAGCCTACATAACCTCAAAAATCAATACGTGGGCTTAATTAATTTATTTATATATTTCGACATCAACAGTCTCAAAGACCACCTGACATATACAAATAAAAAGAATAAACGAAAAGGCAATCTAATAAAAAAACTAACATAAAAAAAATAAAAACTATTCATATAGTAAAAGAATGATCAATTATTTAATGAGCACGATAATGTCTAAAAAAATGATTTTTATTTTATTAGAGCTTAGGCAAACATTTTCTGTTAAAACGTCGGAAAATTGGTCTGGAAACTTCACAGGTTATACTGTACATGACAACGCGAGGCCACATTTGCTTTTAGTTAGGAAGTTCTTCCTCCCGCGACTTATTCGCCAGATTTATAGTCTCTTCAGATAACCATTTTTTTCGGACAGGTTTTGCTTGAGGATTCGTCAAATGGTATACATATATTTATAAGAGCTGATAGAAATGCTATTTCAGATTAAAGTTATTTTAATATGACGTGTCTTAATAATTTATAATTTGCACAATTTGTATGGAAAGTAGATTTAAGTTAAATAGGATGAATTACTCATCAAATGTTTATAAGCGCAGATTCCATGAAATTGCATATTTTGTAACACAAATCGTTGAAGTGTCCACTAGCTTCGGCCCTCACTATGCCGGATCAAAAACATTGAACACTACTTAGTTTGCTTAAAATATATACTCACAAAAATGTTTTAACAAACAATTATATTTAAATTCGTAGAAAAGAGGAAGTTGTGCCATTTATATGCCATTTGACTGTGTGACAAACTTTCAATTGTGTTTTTTTCGAAACAACTTATTCCGAACTGGTATACACGCTAACCGCACGTTAATATTCGGATTATTCACGAAAATTTATAATAGTCGCGGGTAAGTTCGTACGAAACCAGACGAAAAGCTGAGCTTATCATGTCAAACCTTCAATCACTCTATTCTCCAAATGGCTTTTTGATCTGTTAAACACCAAAACTTATTCTATCGAACATTCTTTACAACATGGTGTAGATAATAAAAAAAATTATGTCCCCTGTCATGCATGGTCTGTGTTCACATTTCATATAACATGTCACATAACATATAACGTCACCGAAGGGGTGGTGCATCTGATTTTAACACAACAAATTATAACTGTTACGGCTCCTGGTTGATATGAATCAGTTGCCGTGCTTCTAACATAATTGGTGTACACAGAACACGATATCTCTTTTCTATCTCTTTTCGTTTTTGCACAATAATTTTAGCAATTCAGCTCGCTCCGGAATATTTGTAAAATTCGAAAATTTTGCTGACACCTACCTAAAAGTATTTATTTTGGTATTATATACGCCAGTAGTCAAGTAATTTAATTTTACCGAAGACACTGAATAAGATTTTCAAATTGATGGAAATAACTGGAGGTCTCTTCCTAAGTGTAGTCGAAGTAGTGTAAGCCCGGGGGCGGATATGCTTCAGTCGCCATAGGAAAATAGCTTTTTACTTTATAATAAACATTATTATTTGGCGGTACTAAAAATTATAGTTTGTTTTTAGATTTGAAAAAAACCGCCTCGAAAATTATCTGAAATGAGAGCTAAAATTCTCTACTTACAAAAAAAACTTGATTTAATTTTTCAACCCTCATCAGAAGGGCGGAAATAGCGAGGATGGGGATCTAGCTAGTTAGGTTTGCCTGACCACAAGGAACCTTTCCTGAAAATGTTGTCGCTTCCACTTTTTGCAGTCACCTCTTGGACTATCGTAAATCAGTGACTTATGGGGTTTTTGGAGAGTGCCCCTCTCCTTCTCAATAGCGTTAAATAATGTGGTGTGCTCCTAGTTGTGAGTCTTGCTCATATTTGCTAAAAACTGCATTTCGCCAAAAACGTGACTTATGGGGTTTCTCAAATAACTGATTCTTTATAGTTATTTTTTATTTACATATGTGTTTCCTACTTTACAAGATTACAATTTTAACCGTTACCAAAATAAATCACAAACTCAAAAATAGGATAAAATGAAAATGTACACTCAAGCAGAGATCTACTATTGCCAATTTGAAAATGTTGTTCGGAGAACACTCTTTTTTCCTGATTAGTGGACTAGAACATTCCGCAAATAGCTTTAAAGCTGCGATTTCCTTACTTTCATAATAAAAACGTTGAGGAGGTCAAGGTTGAAAGTCCTAGACTATGTCACCAATGGGGACCAAAGAATTCTCACCAGGTTATATGCAGTTACATTGCAGCATACCACACCACAAAGTGCTTCCTTATTAAATGCACCATTATGTTAGGTACCATAAGATGCTGCAGTTCGTTAGCTGCAATGGTGAGTGCACTCACGATATCAGATCTTCCATTCATTATATTAACGCCGGAGTGAAGAAAAAATCAATAATGCTGCCGTTGGGCATTTTCCAATCGATTTCATCTCTTTATATGGTAAATAATAAAGAACTTTGATTCACCGCAAGCATTAGGAATCGAGCAGTGTTTATTTTTCTTCCTGATTTAATTCCACACAATCTTTTATTAATGATTAGGAAATTTGAAGGGATGGAAAAACATCACCTCGCCCCCATTAATCGAGAAACGCCCAAAGGTAAATTTGCATGAATATTTAACCGTACACAGAGGGTAAAACATTTTAAATAATACAATACTCTCTTGTCTGTTGTTTTCTCATCTCAATCCTTGTACACCCGATTGGAGTTTACGATTTTCAAGAGTAACTTACATAATTGACAATTTAATGGTCAATCAAACTTCTGAAATTTTGCAAAAGCTGAAGTTATTTCAAGAGGACTTGATTTTGCCCTTTTTGAGTACTCCCATTTCACTCATATTACGCACCAAAGTATGTAGAAGCACCATCAGATCGAGGCTACAAGTATATCCATCTATAGGCACAAGAACTTGAAGAGGCGCTCAAGTTCTCGCACAATTCCATCGACAAATGCACGCATGCATGCATGCCTTGTCTCCGAAATGCAAAACAAGTTTCCCTCAGCACAGCACATTTGTTCGCTTCACATGAATTTATGTATAAATTTAAAAAGCGACAGTGCGTCTAACAAGAGTTCGGTGGTAGGTGGGTGGGTGGCTAAGTGATGACCTCACATTTCAAAGTTTAACTGGCAGAAAATGGGAACAATGTGGCTGATGTGATTGTAGTACATACTCGTACCTAGCGCAACTGTTTTCTTGCAAGATGAATTGCACACAGGAATGGGAACGTATCCGCTACAAGAAATACAAATCTGATTGAGATTAGACAAACGGTAGTGTAGGAAGTGATTCAAATAAATAAATGAAACCAATCGTGGCACGACTGCTTTGATGTACGAGTATGTAGGTTTCGGCAGCAATGTAACTACTAGCAATATGTCTATTGTGATTTAACGTCTAAAATGTGGCCGTATTTTGCGGGGGAATTATTAAGAAGTGGTGGAAGCCTGCTTTATAAGAAAATCATGTGAGTACAATCTACACGTTAGGATTAAATGGTAGAAGGTATTGAAAAGTATGACGGTCCATATCCTGTTGTTTTCTATCCATTCATTCGGCTTTGGTTAAATCGTTTGTGGCCAGTTAGAAAAGAATAGTTTATATGAGCGCAATTGCAGACTATCTTAAAATGCGCTACTTGCACATTGGGGTTCTTGATGTCGGGAACATCCCAGTTGCGAAATAGCTGTTTTGAGGGTCACTACTGACTTCCGTTTGCCCTGGATAGCGACGAAATATGATACCTGGCCTTGCTAGAGTTTCCCAAAGAATTTAATAGTCTATATTAGTGGTCAAGTTCAACCGAAATTGACTGAAGTAATATTTTGTTCCTGTCATGCAACGCGGTCCAAGACTTGGTAGCACCGGCCAAGACGGGCGCTTAAAAAACCCGCGATCTACCGGTTGAACAGGACTGGCAGAAATCATCAAGGACATGTTGGACAAATTATCTTGTAAGTTCAGGCAGATTCAGTCGTTGTGCCATCAAGCTTATTCAAGGGTTCCTATCCGAACGCACACAGCAAGTGAAGGTAAATCAGTGTTTCTCTTCGATTACGTGAATCGGACCTGGTGTCCCCCAGGGCTGTATATTGCAACTGTTGCTTTTTCGTGTGCATATCCATGAGATGTGTTTTTGCGCCCACAAAAGACATTTTGCATGTGAGTTTGCGAGTTTGCGTCATATTTACCTTTTTCACTAGACGACAAGTACGTAGTCTTTCTTTTAACATCCTTTTCCTAATCAGACTTGAAGAAATATTGGTCCTGCAGGCTCTAAAGCGGTAATTTATTAAGTTATCCGAAAAGCATCCTCAAGAAATGATCTTCAATTCGCATTGTTTTCCGTGACCGACCTTATCCTTTTTTTCGTCCTTTTGTTCCGGTTTCACGGTAATTTTGGAAAACAAAAGCCACAGTTCTTTTCCAACATCAAGGTCTCTCCACGATCCGATTTACCAAAATGTTCAGTTCTCCCGTGATAACATCAACATATTGTTTTTTTTAACTCTGCTCTTACTTTTTCCACATTTGTAAATTATTCTTAGCACTTTCACCTTCAAGAACAAATTGAATGATAATTAAATCTTACGTCTCTTTTTATAGGTGTTGGCAAAGACGCAAAACTATCTCCACTTAACTTTAACCCCATAAAAAAATCTTCTCTATTATTTGTTCGAAAATAGAGGGGGTCGAATCGAAAGCCGAGACACTATATTGCCATGCCGATTCGACTGAAAACCGAAAATTGTACAGACTGAAGAACTCATACCGACTTTGCGCATGCTAATGTATAACCCTATTTTGCATTTTTGTTGTATTTCTTCTAATATAATGCATAGCTTGGGAAATAATATTCCATGTTTTTTTTCTCATTTTTATCACTTGCGTGTTAGTCTGGTGCATATCTATTGTAATCCCAGCTTGCACGATGCAAAAATCTATCGCACAACACAATAAAAATATTATATGGTGATTTAACAAAACTTATGATAGCAAGCATTACATTGGCAGTCCAATTATATTTTTTTAACCCATTTTTAATTTGATCGACGTCAGTATGTCGTGTACACTCTATCTGAAATTTATGTAGATTATAGAGAAATATCAATTATTTATAATTAACTACCGTCTACCTCTATTCAATTTCTTTTTTTCCTGTTAACAATGTAAAACAAAAAAATAAGGCACGGCAAGTTAATTACAAATAATTTATTTATATTGCGTATAAACGATTTCTGTTTAACTTACAAATAAAATTTGAGTAGTGTTATGAGTTGTCCCGTAGACTATTTTGTCGTAGGAGCTCTACTTACAATATAATGGATATCGAAGATCACTTGTTATTAAATTCCACAAGTGTCGATTAGAAATTTTTTAGTATGTATCTCGTCCCTTAGAAGCGAACGAGTGTAAAAAATATGGTGAGTGTTTCGATCAGAGGAAAGCTAAGCTGATCTCAACACCGTGATGCTTAGCTCCTCCACGGACGCTCGCGAGGAGGGATTGAAACACACAAACAATTGATTACTGACTTGGTAAAAATCCGCTATAATTCGTATACTTATCGTCTCAACAGTTTATTTGTGACAAGTATTTAACGGAATCGATATAACAAAAAAGCAACCGATAGGATGGTGCTACATGTCACACACTGACAGAAATAATCAATTTACTGACGCTAAAGAATGGCGAAATATATTTTTCAAGAAATGGACTTGTCAATTGACCACCTCGCCTCGTTCGTGCTTATATAACTTGAGAGCAAGGCTGTAAAGGAATCATTCTTTTTAGAATCATCCTCCATCTAATTCCCATTCGTTGTAATTGAAGTTGTTAATTTTTATTCGGAATGGGAAGAACCAAACCTCTGTGGGGTTCTTAATAAAAAACTTTGTGATTTCAAAATATTTAACGGAAATACGATTATGTAAAAATCGCTTGATTCGCTTTGAATCATATTTGTACATGAAATTTAAATCTTTAAATAAAGTGATTAATTTAACTACATTTTTAATATCCAAGTAAATTACTCGAAAACAGCAAAAGCTTGAGGGAATTAAAATTTCAATAAAAGAGTGCAAAGGTTGTTTATAGCATTAGACTATTTATGGCAACATAAAATCTTCTTTATAGCGTTCCTTCATGGTATTAAAGCACACTACATATATTGCCTTTACCTTCTGAAGACTTTCTGCTCTCAGATTACTCCAGCTTTACGTAGTTTTCAGATCTGATTGCTTTTGATAATATTATCTGTCATTATACTCTAATAATACTCTTAATTTTCTGCCACACTGCACGAATAATCTTCGAAAAGGATGAGTCCAACGCCCCGTATCCTCCTGACAACCCATTTGCAAGGGGACTACAAAAATATTTAATTACCAAGCAGAAGAGGATTTTTCAAACTCGTGCTGAGAGTGACCATACCTTCAAAAAGTTTAAGCATAGGTACTTTTAACCATCTCCCATAAATGTAGAATCAGATAATGATTCATGCGTCGGGTTGCGGAAGGACTATAATCTAATGCGTTCATTAGTTTTCGTGCAATCTCGACTATTAAAAATGATTAAAACGCAAATAACCTTTGTGTACTATGGAAGAGATAAATCAAATTAAATACATAGATTGTAAAAATTGTTATTATGAATTGAATGTAATGACTGGAATTCTAAAAATAAGAATTTTCTAGGAAGAATTAATACTTTAGTTTAGTTTTTGTATAAAGTAAAATTTCTTATAAGCTGGTAAAATTCAACAAAGAACCACATTACCCTTTTAAATTTTTCTACCACATCCCCAACACACACCTAGATTGAATTGCAAAACGAATTTTCTTTCGTAAAACAAGCAAGTAAAAGCATATATATTTATTAGGTTCTTTTAGGAAAACAATAATTCATCCTTAGGCTATCAAATACCAAAAACAAAAAATATAAAATATTACTCTATTTTTGAAAACAACAAAATATTTTAAATTGCACCTTTTTGAGAGGACACACACACTAAGTTTCAGTCAAGCCGAGCACCGCCGTATCATCCTTTTCTCGAAGCAGTTCAAGCCATTTTCGACCCCCCTATAACTTCGTTGTGGATAAAACTAGAAGAATTTTCAGTAACCAAGCAGGCATTGTATAAGTACGGTATATTTCAAATTTTATTCAATTTGAATCAGTAGTTTAAGAATTATAACTAATCTAAATTTCTTAATTTTGTCACTCACTGACTGACCGATCATCAAAACTCTAAGGTACTTCTAGCAGACATAGAAGCTTCAAATTTAGAATACAATTAGTGTTTAGTGCATAAATCAAGGAAAAACTAAAATATTTTGCAATTTCTGTCCAGTTTTCTAGATACACCAACTGCATAAATAACTTTGTAATCACATATAAATATAGGGCCCCAGATTAATTAATACATTTGCATTGAATGAATCAGTGTACCTGCATACGTATAAATGAAAAGAAAAAAAGGAAGACTACCTACAAAAAGAAATGAGATGCCATAAAAAACATAACCTGTAAAAAATACCAAGTCTCGCAACTCAGTTCTTCTATCGTAAAAAGTTGTGAGATCCATGTAATACCAAGTCGGCCAATTTATTCAGTCCCTACTTAAAGGTCCTTCTGTCTTAAGTTATTAGGTAATTGGCTAACCCAACAACATCTTATAGTGACCATATCAATATTAAAAATCTTATATGTTTTAAATAAATAGATTGACTTGGCAATCGCACTAAACAATCTAATTTAATATAATATTACTTGTGATATACATTGTGTTTTTAATAAAAAAAAAATTAAAAAAAGATAAATTGTGTTTAGTGCGATAACAGGTAGAAGTCGATTTACAATTTGTACGTATAGTATTGTAAAGCGTTTCAAAAACAGCGCAGAATTTGACAGTTCTCCACGAAATGGACGCCCTCGGAAAATAACTACAAGGGAGGAAGCGCAGGTTATTTAAAAACACTTTATATCGGTTTATAAATCTCATAATTACAAAGTACGGGTTGTAAGAATTACTAAGAAAAAGTCAAGGACAACATCGTCAGAGGTTGCAGCACAAGTTAAAGTTGATTTTAAAAAAGTTGTTCACCGCAATACCATACGTTGAGTCCTTCATCATATTGGATATAATGCACGGGTAGCTAGACCAAAACCCCTAATTAGTGTGGAGAAAGCCCAATACATGAAAAGAACATTCCAAGCACAGTAAATCATAGGGGTGGGGGTGTTATGGTTTTGGGTAGTATGGCTGCATAATGTGTTGGCGAGCTTGTCTTCATTGAGCAAGTTATGGATCAAAAACTTTATCTTAATATTCTGAAGGAAACTTGGAACAAGAGTGCCGAAAAGTAGGGCTTACATGACTCATGAGCAATATTATTTCCAGCAAGACTTTGATCCGAAACATACGGTTAGAATGTGGATTGCCTATAATGCTGCTCAACTCTACCAACTGCTCCACAGTCGCCGGACCACAATCCAATTGAGCATGTGTGGGAAGAATTTGAACGGCGCTTGCAGAAACATAAAATTTCTAACAAGACACATTTAAAAGAAGTGCTCCAATTAGAACGGCATAATATGTATGTCAGCAGATTATACAAAAAAGCTGGTGCAATCGATGTCTAGGAAATTAAAAGACGTCATCAAGCAGAAAGGACTTCCAACGAAATATTAAATTTAAAAATATTAACTGTGATTAAACGAAGCACTAAACTGTGTGAAAACTTTTGTCCGTCACAGTACACGCATTCTACTTTAATTTGGTGAGATACACGAGAGACACATTACGACTATCAGCTTTAAAGTGTTTTTTGCTTTTTCGTCCTTTTGGTGGCACGGTAATTTTTTTTAGAAAAGTGCACAATAGACTAGGGAGCGAGAATACAAATGTGAGTATTGTTTGCAGTGCCGGCTCTGTTTTCATGTGACGGAACAAGTACAAAAGGTTATTTTATGAAGAATGGCCAAGGTTGGGTTACGAAACAAGTCCGCATGGAAAATGAGCTACGTAACGAATGGTTTTAAATGCGACGAGCAATAGGACTTGTATATCTAGTTTAAATTTCAAAACTTGGGGAAGTCACATACATCGATTCTGTAGTTACGGTTTAATTATTTTTTATTCTCAATGAATTTGATAATGCAAGAGTGAATGCTGCGTTCTCATGTCGCTGAATACATAATATTTTGCTTCTTTTTTGATTAATTGAGGCAATGTCCTTTCTTGTATACCCGGATGAGCGTTTGTATTTTTTGCCCAAAAAAGGGGCCATCTCCTAGGTTTTCTTCCAGAAATTTACGAAGTTTAACACATCCTTTTTAATGTGTCAAATGAAAGCTGGCACGTAGGGCTTTAATCGTTAAGAGTATCCTAAGACTTAGATACTCGTAAAGTTACAGAGTGAAATTAGTAATTTTTTGTAGTTACAGCTTAAAGAATAAGAATCGATCGTACTCCGCTTAATAAAAATTAATTTGATTACATACTTGAAGAGTTGCACAGACTTGGTACATCACCACAGTATAAACTTCATTGAAGGTCTAACTTTCTATCTCCAACAACCTCCGAGATAATTTCACTCAATGTCATTAGAAAATTATCCGGTATGCTAAATGCACACTGATAAGACTCAAGAGGGTAATGTAAATAGATGACTAGAGAATAGAGACGGATTAACGTCATATCTGTCTATTTTTCATAACAGTAGTCTCTTGCTTTTCGCAGAATAATGCTACAATAAAGATAAGTTGCGATGAACAAAAGATGTCTCACTCCTCTTCCCGCATGCTGCTGGTCCATCGTACAATAGTATTTTCCTCCAGATAACGTCTGATTTTAATTACTTATTATATAATTTTAAAATTTTTTTAAAACCTGTACTTATGTATACAATATTTGGTATTCCAAGAAATGAAGATTGGGGTATCATTTCAAAGGCTTTGTTAAAGGATCTCGGTATAATCATCTCAAAAAGTGGTTGGTTTGATTGGTTTGAGTTAGCGCTTAAATAGGCGCGCCATTTTGGTACTACATGGTAGTAATGGTAATTTTCAAGTTCAAAATGGCGGATCCAATATGGCGACCGAAATTCCTCAATTTTTAGCAATTTTACGTCCGCATATTAAATTTCATCTTAATCGGTATAGAAATCAGGGGATCGTATGGCTGTGACATACAAAGACGGGCGAAACTATATGGCTTCTTAGTTGACTGTATAGGGAATCGTAAAATGATGATCCCTAAAACAGCACTTCTAGAATCCATGCCACAAAATAAAGCGCTAAAACCCGAACTGATGTATAGCATTACCCGAAAAGTTCGGGTTAAGCCGGCCATACACTCTACGGTCCACCAGAGAGGTCTACCTGTGCAAATTCGCCTGCGCAGGTCGTTGGTATGTCGTAGCGTGTGTCGGACGGTCCGGTATACGGGAGAGGTCTTCAGTTCACCGTATGGTGTCACTCAAAAGAATTGCTTTTCGATCTTGCGCCGGTCGCCTTGCGCAGGTTCAAGAAACTGCACAGGTCTATTCCAATACACACTCCGGCCGGCATACGCAGGCGAACCTACACAGGTAGACCTCTCCGGTGGACCGTAGCTTGCATGACCGGCTTAACTCAGTAAATTGTCTGTTAGTCTTCTGTTTATAGCTACATAATTCTAAATTTTTGAAGGTGTCTAGCCAACTATATAAGTTAACTAAATTCGCGAAAACTGAGTTCGTTTGCATTAACAGTTAAGAGCAATTCACATCCGTGTTTAAGTGTACGGCAATAACCATATCTTTCCTCTTTATAATTCCTTTATTAAACATTATCGGGAATCGTCAAGAAACAGTTTTTATTATTTCCGGCCTCAAAATTTTCTCGAGATTCTTATACGTGAATGGAGGTTCTCGCTTGTGAATTCGTAACGATGGCAATAGTCCTATTCAAATCTCTTATCACTTCTTTTGGTCCAGAAGAAAAGTAGATAATGTTGATTGTGTATTTTGACTTTTATTGACGTTTTATTACTTTGTGGCTTATTCCAGGAATCTTTTGTATATGCACAGCTTTCAAAACATTTGTGATCATAAATGTAGGTGATACAGTTCTGCACAGAAGTTGTCACCATGGTGCCGAATTTAATTTATTTCCAAGGGTTCCAACAAATTTAATTTGAATAGGCAAGGTTTAAAAGCTCTGAATCACTTTGATCAACAAATTTTACACCTTGCGGGCATAAACAAGCGTGGGTAGCAGTAGGGCGAGTAATCCAATGTGCGACGCGAATAATTTCAATCAATACGCCTCCAGATATCATTCACACTTTTGAGTAAATTTGTTCACGAAGTTAACGAAACACCATTTCTGGCGACTGTCGAAGGTGAATTTGTGCAGGCGTAGGTACTACGAACGAAAGGTGGCTGAGTTTCAGCATCATCTCTGTTAATTACCTGCTGCAACTGATGCTGATGAAACACTCGATCTACCGTTAAATTGCTTTTCTCCCCTCCCCTCAACTGCCGAAAAAGCACGTAAATTCTCACTATGAACACCGACCGGGCGAAGTATTTCAATACCTGCGACCTACGAGTACGAGAAGCGCGTTCCAATCATAGCACTGACCGGGAGCAACAATCAAAGTAAACTAACGAGTCATGAACAGGCTAATTGGTGGCGGGTTCCTCTAGAAGTGATTCACCTTTGTGGGTGGTTCCACTTCCAAGGCAGCGGCGACAGATCAACGGCGATTGCGACAGCTCAAAGAAATCTTAGAGCGACCCCACGAATGAAACCGCCACGACGACGCGACGGCTAGTTTAAATTCGCAAAAGCATGACACGGCACGGGCAATTGCTGGCCCCACTGCCGGTGATTGAGCCCAATTAAGTCCGGTAATGAAACCGGTAGTTGGCCGGCGGCGGCGGCAAACAGACCCTTACCTATCCCGAAAGCGACATATGATTTTATCTTGGCCGCAGTCTTTTAGATACCCACCAGGTACATATGTGCGAACGCCTCAACGGCTCGACAGAAGCTTTCGTGTACCTAAATAGCTTGCGTGCGCCAAAGAAGGCGTGTGGGGAGCATCGTGTTGTGTTGTGCAGAACAGAAGAAGGAAGTGGTAGGACGTGCCTGACGTCGAAATTCCGCGATCGGAAGTTGTTGCACGTGGCCGTTATTCCGGCCCCATCTCTGTGCCTGGAATGGGAATGCCTAATTATCGCTCATTGGCAACCAAAAACCTTCTTGGAGCGCACTTCGCAGCCTTTTGCAGACTCCTTGCCCCTGGCTCCATACGACCAAAATTAGCAATTCCGGTGGGCATCTACCCGCATGAATTTCGAGCTGTTTATGGAAATCTCTATAATTGTATTATATGGCAAACAGACAGACAGAGCCACACATGGTGTGCGCCACTACGTTCATTAATTACCACTTACGCACATTCAGTCCTGCTGTATTTCAAAGTAAATCAGCAACCCCGACCATTCGGGTCAGCAATTTGAGCCTACTTCCGCAGGTAACGAGTAATGTCGAGCTGCAACTGCTTTTCGCGTTGTTTACCCTCGGGCTGCTTAATGGCCTGTGAACAGTGTGGCTTAACACCATGCAAAACCAGACCCACCTGAAATTGTCAGGCGAAACGAAACCTTCTCAAGGAGGTGGCTCGTGAAATTCTTCAATGCAAGCCTGCAATTACAATCAATGGAAGTGTGCAATTGCATGTTGTTCTGCACAACTTTAATAGAGGTCTGCCGTCGTCGCACAGAACAGACAGCAGTCGCAATAGGGATGAGGGACTATTGCGTTAGGGAGCCTTTTGGTTGCTCATGGAAATAGACTGGTATCAACAAAAGCCGAAGGGGGAAACCACTTTAAAATACTTTTTATATGTTTTACAGCCTGTCTAAACTCTAAATTGTTGCTCAACTTCGTACAGAAAGTACACTTTGTGTTGTCGTTCCCTTCAGTGCTTAACGTGTTTGCGGTAGGTGGAGGTTGGCGTGATTGTGTTAACAAAAAAGTTTTCGCGCGACAAAGTTTTCATAAATGTACATGGTCTTTCAATAGGGACGCTCGACTTTTAAATGTAAATAAAACAAGTTATGTGTAAGGTATCCACTATATTTTTAATTTATTTTAAAGAATATTTTATGACATTGTTGACATTAAATGTCCTTTGCTTGGTGGCACGTACTCGGTAGGTCCAATTTTCGATGACTTTGTCACATAAATCGTTCGATATGTTGACTTTGAGGGCAATAATTGTTTGCGGTTTATTCGCATAGACCCAAAAGAAGAAGTCTAAAGGCGTTAAATCGCACGATCTCGGTGGCCAGTTCACGTCGCCCTCAAATCGTTCGTGCAGATTGTCCATTGTGACATGCGCTGTAAGGCACGTAGCGCCGTCCTGTCGGAACCACATGTCGTCGGTATCCATGTCATCCAGTTTAGGCCACAATAAGTTGCTTATCATCGATCTGTAGCGCTCGTCGCTAAGATGATTATCGCACACGTTTTTCAACGCAAGAAATTTGGGAGATTTGAAGAATTTGTACGAGTTTTTAAACTTTTTCCATTTTTAAGGAATAGCTTAAAGTTCACGATTTTATATAATTCACTTATCGACTTTCAAAAACACTTTTAAAACACAGTTTATTTTACTCCACTAAAAATGTCCAAATTACGGGTTTCTTACTTTTTAGTCCTATTTTGCTTAAAACTAATAAAATGAAGATACTAATTTTCGAATTTATTGGCCCGTATTCAAAGATCCGTCGATACTTCATACAAGATCGGCACGAATCGAAAATTTGTCTCTCATTATTATGATTGTAAATACTGTTCGGAACTTGTACGTTCTCTGGAGAAAACACAAGAAATAACCATTTATCTTAGAATTCATAAACTTTTATTTATTAAGCACGAATAAAAGCCAACATGAAACTCCTCTGCACCGTATTTACTTTCTGAAAAGTGCAAGGATTTTTGAAATCTCCAGTGAAGAAATAACCGCGCTTTGGGAAAATTTAAAAGGGGCTTGAAACTTTTCGAGTCATCGCTGTAAGCGGCAAGTATATACATACTCGTATATAACCCTTGGGCCAAATACCTGCTCAAATTCATCTCAAATATGCGATGTTACATTGGCAGAAATTAAGATCTGAAATATAAAACTTGAACAGCTTGAGTAGTAATTTGTGCTTTGAGTAAATTAGTGCTCAAATGCACTTAAGTATGTTTAGAGCAACAAACTGATCAACAGTAAATTTATTTCTCAAGTGCATATCGACCCATAGTCATGGGAATAAGTTATTGTTTCTCAACATATGACTTTGGTGCGAAGCATGCACTAAAGACGCACATTGACCGGGGTCATATTTCTTATGATACCCGCAGTCGATTCTTGAATCCAAGAATCGAGGAGTTGAGTTGTGATCAGGACGGTAAGATTAAAAAGTAATAAATTAGAGTAAACTTATCACAGCAAGTGATAGTGTTTGTGTTCTCCTCTGCACCTACGATCCAGCAAGGGCAAAGCACCTTACCCTTTTGAGCCCCAACGAGCGACACCCAGCCTCAGCTCCCCCGAACATATGTATGTCAGCGTCCCGGGAGCTTCACTATAGTAGCGGCAGTGAACAAATCTGCACCACACAACTCCAGTTGACGAGTATATACATATATACTCACCCATATTCACGGGAATATATATAACACGATATATTCCGTATATTCGTATTCCTAACGTAGCTTGCTGTTCGCAGGATTACTACGACGGATCTTGGAATAGGCCTGATAATCTAGAGAGGAAATCCTATAGAAAATGTCTTTTACTTATCTAGTAACAAAAGGAAGATTAAAAATACCATCAAGTGCACAACAAATGTACGATCATGAAACTCTTGTTCCACAAAATAACGGAGCCATTTTTATGGCCACATTTAGGATGAACTGCCATTTAAGATGAATAGAGAGGTTCTATATATTGTTACTAAAACCTGTAGCTAATTGAGCATATTCGTCTTTAGATTCGTAATGCAAACGCTTGTACCGGAAGCCCATTTTTGGAGTTCCGTATCCGAAGTGTGCCCTACGGGACGCTATTACTAAGCCTCCGCTGTCTGCCCGTCCGTCTGTCTGCCAGCGGGCTGAATCTCATGAACCCTAATAGGTCGAGAGTTTATATTTTCACAGAGTATGTATTTCTATTGCCGCTATAACAACAAATAATGAAAAACCAAGATGGCGAATTTCAAAATGGCCGCCAAGCAAATCAGAAAAAAAATTTTCGAATAAGCTGATATTGAGCATGCGTACATAGTGTTATGTCTTGTACGACGGTACGGAACCCTTCGTGTGCGAGTCCGACTAGCATTTGACCGGTTTTTCACAAACGCCTAACGACCGGTAGCCAACGGCCACGACAAGGTATAAATTTGTGAAAGTTCCGGATAAATCAAATTATCTTCCACAAAATACAATGTAAAGACGAGCTTCGAGGATGGGGAGGTTGTGCTTACTACACATCAATTATTCTGGGGCCGGCTGGCCTGGAGAAATTTCCAAGGGGGCCACCACTGTACCTGTACCTTCAACTGAAGTACATCCTGTCCGTAGATGAGGAGACTGCGAGCTCATTTATATTTGGGCGAAAGCAGAGGATTATCCTAAACCTTAGGCCTCCTATGCTCGATAAAGCGCCAGGACCAATGGATTCTGGTAGCGCGCACTTCATAAAATTATCCGGGCGATCCTAGTTTTAGTCAGCCGCTGAAAGAAACAATCAGTGCTCGAATTTGGGAGGTCCAGGAGCCACCTTCAAACAGTAATACAGAGTCGCCCCAGTTGCCAAGAATCAAGCTTAGGAGAGGAATCGTTGGGATAGAGCGGTCGATTGAAGAAAAACACAAGCAAGCTGCCGAAAATATCACTCTTGCCTTCCAAGATTTGAAGATTCTAATGGCCATGGCCAAAGACATGGTGACGTTCTCTAAAGTCATTAGCACAAAAATCAGAGAACACAAGGGGGACATCATTTCAGAAGACGAAACCGTGTGGTTCAAGTCATATTTAAGACCTTAGGTATAGACGACTCCGTTACCGTTAGGTTTGTACTTAGAATACTAGCAACGCATTTTTCTATAGAAAGAGTTCCAGGAATCTGGAGGTTATTAATTATTTAACCATTTAGTAATCGGTCTTTCCAGCGTTTCCTATGCCTATGAACAGGCTTCCGGGCAGCAAATGCTGGCAATCGAAAGACCGATTAATTTATATCTACTTGAGATTGAGAAAAATACATTGCATGCCTTTTTACTTGAAGGCGAACATTTTTCTCACTTTTCAAATAATTTCCATTCAGAAATCATATTCAAGGTATTATTCCACCTTGAAAGCTAGCCTTTTACCACACTTGAGAGGGAAGGGTTAGGTATAGCGAAGGAATTCTTACGTAAAAGGGACAACCAAACCATTAATAGGATGGGTCTGCAGAAAAACCTGCCCTCGAGGTACGGACAAAAAGGTAAAAAATAGAACGCACATAAAGGCGCCGGCAAATGACATAATCAAACCATGCTCATGCTCCACCATACCCTTGTGCATTCAGAGAAACACGGCGAAATGAATTTGGCAGTTTTTTGTGTGTGCCACGATTTCTTTCACCAAGGATTTCTTTTTGAGGTCTTTTCCCATTCTTGGTAATGTCGTGTCGTCTTTTCACTCGATCCTTAAAAAAAAAAATCAATTTTACGGATGAGGAGGGAACGATTGTGGCGCGTTGTAGAAAGCGAGATTCATCTTAATAGCGCAGGTGAGTAATAACACCGCAAAGGGATGACTTTCCCAGGATAATCTTAAGTAGTCTGGCACGCACGTAAGTCCTGGAGGCAGCTGGTTGCTCTTTCGATAAAGTTGTCGTCGAGATAAGTGTAATAGAGATTGAGGGCTAGTCTTCAGACACAAAAGGTAAGCGGGACCAAATCTACATACTACATATCTGAGCTGAACAAATGATTGCCGGCAAAAGATGGGCTTTTTTGTTGCTAAGGTCAAAGGCCCGGGAGTTTTTGCATGAATGAATATTTATGTCCTCCGAAGGGGAAGTATCAGACCCGGGCCATAAGAATGTACTTCCTGTTAATCCCTAGTTACCAGGTTATGGGCAAAAAGGTGTTCCAGAATTTTCGATCGCTTAAAATGCAAATTATTCAGCCACGACCTGTTGACGCAAATGGGACTGAGTTTCCATACTTCCACGTAAGCCTTTTCTTCTGTGCATTGCATTTTAATAGGTGTCTCCTCGCTTAATGGCATTTATTTAGAAAGATTATACTTTTACATAATATTCACAATAGGTAGGTACCTTACCGAGGCTAGTTTTTCAAGCTAACAAGCGAGTAACTCTGGCTTCGTGTATACAGAACTAGCTTCACTTCTAGGCTAGTAAGCTAGTGAGAAAGATAGTAAGCTAGCTTCTCAATCTAGGATAGCTTAATAGGATGGGGCTCTATTTTTTGAGATACTACCGTTCGCCACCACCGATTTTACTATCCTGGCTACCTGGTTGAGTTGAACGCTTTAGTAGGTCGCGTGTGAATTTTCTCCAGAAATTTTTAGCATTTCTATTCAACAAAAATCTCCCTGTAAATAAGGAAACTAAAAGCGAACTTGTACTTTGAACTTTGGATGTGCACCGTGGATGAATTCACCCGCATCCAATCTTTGTCAGTCACGAAACTTACAAATATGTCGTTCAATATAAAATCGAACGTGTTATTTTAACAGTACTAAAACTTTAGCGATAAAGTTTGTGGTGGCCAACGCTTCTATATATTTATTTTCGCAATTTGTTTCAATAGGCCAATGGAGAAGTAATTCTTTCCATATTTTTTTTTTTACATTTCAATCGTTATGAGTTAGACGTATGTAAATATGCCATACACAATTTTGAACGATGCAAATGGGAACATACTGTCCTTTCCATGATCCTCTGAATATGTACGAGTATATATAAAAATCCCATTTTACAATTGCTCATATGATACTATAATAAGATTTTAAATTCATGCAAATCTCAAGTCGTTCCCCTGCTATCCTAGAGCCAATGACTTTTCATCGCTTTCCTCAATCAATCTTAATATGTAGTTTCACGATTCCCTAAATCCTTATGCTGGAAAGGTTTACAACCTCGGCATTTATTATCTTGAAGGGTCGATTTAAGTGTTGTGACCATATAAGCTTACCTCTTTCCAAAATTTATTCTGGTCTGCAACGTCTACGACTTTCGACTGATACCCTTGCCCTTTCTTTATGTACGAAACTTTGCTAAATTTCACAAGTGGTCTTTTGTTTTTAGCCGAATGGGCACAGTTTCCAATTGTCGAATTGTCGTTGCTTTCAACTACTGCATACGCACTCGATTTTTATTTGGCCTTCTGGCTGCACGCATACTTGGTATAGTTTATTATTCTTATTCAAGATTATACTCACAATATCGCCTGGGTACTCACTAAATTTCCAATTTCAATTTAGTTATTTCATTACTTGTCAGCGTGAATTTTGCAGTTGTGCAGTGCGTAATTTGCGTCTAAATACACGAGATTAAACAATGGAGCGATATACTCCTTTGGAATAATTGTGTCAATGTTCTTGCGGAATAATACGCAACGTGCATTTCGACGCAGATTTCCCCGGCGGCGGCGGTGTCCGGTACCAACTAGGCCTGGTCGTGCGTCTTGGGAAGACAGCCACCACATTGGACCGTGTGGGCTCTGGTCGGCCACGTACCGCTCGTACGCCCGAGAATATCGATGCTAATGTGTAATAGAGAGAAAGTTCCTGAGGCGTATTTGGCGTACTTTTGAGCTGTTTGAATTCATTTGTTTAGAGATTTCGCCACTAAGAGTTCTGACAAAAATGATGAAGAATGCCATAAAAACAGCCAAATTACATATGCATCGATTCTGGAGCAGCCGCCTATTTGACTGTCATTATCTTCAGCACAACATTGAGCAAAATTGAAAGGTCGAAATGAAAATAATAAAAACGAACAATTTGTTTTTTTGTTTAGATAAAAACAAACAAACACAAATTGGGAAAAATCCTGAAAAACTTAAAGCTATGATAAACGCTTGTATTTGTAGTATATGGGGACGAATTAAAGAAGTAACTACAGCAAACCGTGGGGTAACATACTTTTAACTGTACACAACAAGAACGGTAAGATTGTTCAAAAGAAATAAACTATCAGTATTAAAAATTATCTCATAAGAAATGAATTAATGTCAAAGTCAAGCGAAAGTTCCGGGTGATTTTTTTTACAATAAAGAGTAACAATTGGATGGAATTTTTTATTAAATGACAATCATGAAAATACAATTATTGCAAAATTAGTTATGGTGGATCACAAATGGGGAAGATAGATGGGAGGGGGCAATCTCAACCGATAAGCTATTTTATTTTTATGTTCTGATCTACTCCACGTAGCGACATCAAATTCACTCCGAGCAACTACTATCTCAATGTGCTTTCCAAAAATGCTACCAATGTTGATCTACATCTACCACTACAGGTACAGTTAATTGCGAAAGTGAAAAGATGTTTTAAAATTTTCTGAAATAATTATCCTGATTTTTTATTTCGTGCGTGGAGTAGATTGGAAGATAAAAATAAAGTAATAATGTGTATCCCGAATCTATTAATCACCCTGTAGCTTCGAAACGGTTGAGAGGGCCTCCCTCCCCCTCCACACCCCTGCCACACAATTTTTTATCACAACATTCATTTTTGTCCCCCATAGATGAAGCAGCCGATATAACAGATTTTTAGGTCAGGGATGCTCTGTAGGATGCTCATGTGACCATTGTCGACAACTGGCATATATCGGGTGAGATGCATTCGCAGAGCACTAGTTGCCAGCGTTGGACAGGTCCGCATGGCTCCTGTGATGGAGAGGCAGGCAAGCCGTTGTATCTTGTTGCATTTGGCGGGCCCATAGCCGCTTCTGAACCTTAGGCCACCATACGAGAGCAGTAGAAGTATCAATTCGTTTGACAATTGTATTGTACAGCCACAGGATCATCCTTGGATTGAGACCCCACGTCCTTCCAAAGAGTCTCTTGCAGGCCCATATTGCTCGCGTGGCTGTGCTTAAAGTATTATTTGGTATTATTTAGATACTTGACTTCACTGGAGTACCTACTTAGGTACCTACTCAATTACCGTTCCTTCAAATAGAATATAGATATTGGACCTAAGTCCAGAAGAGTACAAGGACAGCCTTGGTCAGGTTGATAGTGAGTCCTTTCCTGTCATGTCACACAAGTCCGTAAAGACTCAGAAGGGGGGCCTGATTATATTTGTGACTGTATTGTCAAACTTACCCGTGACGATGATTGCTAGGTCGTCGTAGAGACACAATTTTAAATGGCACTTTTCATGTAAAAAATTGTCTCAGCGAGAAATTCCTTTTGTTTTTGAGTTCCTCAATGGACCCTTGATTTCAAATATGGTATCAAACTGTACAAATTCAAAATATCGGTTTCAATCGGCCGGAAGTAATCATCACTTATCAATGTCCTGTAAAAAAGGTGCTCCACTTAGGACGTGAATTTCCGCATCTCTTTTTGTTTTTTCACCTTTTGAAACGAAATTTCAGCGGTGAATTCCCTACGGTCTTAAAACAAGTTCAAGGATTCTCTTGTCCTTTCCATTCGAATGTAGGACTATATATTAGGTCCGCAACTAAGTTCCCGCTGTTTTTCAATAGATGGCTCCAGTAGTAAGAGTTGGTCGATTATAGCATTACTAAAACGTCATGAACCAAGCTTAGACATATGGTAAGCAAGCCGCTTTGATACATTTGTGATTTTGTTTTTGGAACATATACTTTTGGTTGTGTGAAAATGTCTGATTATGTGCCAAATAATCGTCATTTGCGGGGAAGTGTTGCTTTTCGTTTTTCATTCGAAGAAAACGGCGGCTCAAGCGCATCGAGAACTCCAAAAAGTTTACGGAGATGCTGCTCTAAGTGAAACAACGTGCCGTGATTGGTTCCGTCGCTTCAAAGACGGTGATTTTGATGTTGACGACCGTTCGCGTGAAGGAAGGCCGAAAATCTTCGAAAACGCTGAAAAGACGTTGAAACCGAACGAAACGATCACTGGGGAACGGTATCGAACTCAATTGATGCGATTGAGCCGAGCACTGCGCGAAAAGCGGCCACAATACGATCAGGGCACGAAAAAGTGATTTTACAGCACGACAACGATCGGCCTCACGTTGCCAAACCCGTCAAAACCTACTTAGAAACACTCAAATGGGAAGTCCTACCCCACCCGCTATATTCCCCAGATATTGCGCCGTCCGATTATCACTTATTCCGTTCGATGGCACATGCTCTGACTAATCAGGAGTTCCGTTCATATGACGACATCGTAAATTGGCTTGATTCATGGATAACCTCAAAAGACGAACACTTCTACCGTGACGGTATTCGAGCTCTGCCAGAAAGATGGGAAAAGGTTGTCGCTAGCGATGGGCAGTACTTTGAATAACTCATTTGTAACCATTTTTTCATAATAAAGTTTTATATTCATAAAAAAAAACAGCGAGAACTTAGTTGCGGACCTAATACTATTTTTATGATGCTATGCCCCCACTTCAAAAATCAACATGCGCTCGTCTTTGTTCAGAATAATGCCAATTCATAAATGTAACGCAATGTGTGTCAAAATCACTTCCCTGTCCCGAATGTGCGTGTGTTTTATTAAAACATTGAATGAATTGCTTTTCTTATAACCGCAGCTTTACACGTCCGACTATTTGGTATTCGGCTTGCGTTCACTCAAGCACCCATAGAGTCCAAAGTTCTTTTCACTGCCTGGATGAAAGCCTAAGAAGTTCCTTTTCCATTCAATTGAACAGTTCCATCGCGCAATTTCACGTACCTTTCTCAATATTTTCCTCACCCAAGAATTCATGGCACCGATCGTTTCGGGGGAAAGGAGCGAACTTCTGAGGATTTCATGTGACTTTTTGAATCTAGATATCGTCGTATTGACGGCTCAGTATTCTAATAAAGGCTTAATGGTGACATTGATGTTACCAACACGACATCGGGGTGAATTTACACGTTTCGCTGCGGAAAGGTGAAAGAGGCGGGAATTTGCAGGTGATAAAATTGGAATCACGTCCTTCAAAGCGATAAAAGCTCTTCGATTCAGAAAGTTGATAATTATTACTTTTTGAAGGCGAAGCTAGCAAGCAGTTAAATAAATAAATATTCTACTTGATTGTTCGCGTGAAACTGCCAAATCATTTATTTTTTTGGTGAAATTTAATCTGGCGCAGACGTGAAATTTATTCGACTCATTGGACCACTTTACACAATCAATGACTAGATGAAATTGAAAAACTCTGGATAGAAATTTATTATTCACCCCTTAGAATGGCTTATTTCATTAATGGCCACATTGTTAGCTTTTCCTCGGAGAGCCTTTTACATGCAAATTAAGGCGTATACCACTTAAAAACATGTCTCTCACAAATCACTCCAATGAAAATATATATGATGAGTGAAAGTTTTTATAATTGCACGAATGTGGCGTTTGATATCACATCACATAGACCTTAATTTTCAAAAAATCCCAGAACAAAAAGTTCAAAAAAGTTGAATCAGCAGCATCTCGCCGAACAGGGGGTAGTCATGTAAATGTGCTTCGACTCATTTTTCAGTGGAATGCCTCATTGAAATTGAATTGTTTGTTAAAACTATACCACAATTAAGTTAGTATTAAAATAGAAACGCAGTGAGCGATTCATGTTTGTCAAATTTTATATGTTTTTGACAGCTAAATTTGAATACATTGCTTTTGTACAAGCGGAACCCAACGGAAAAGCGTTCGAAGCACGAAGTTTGGAAATTTTCAACTTTTGAACGCTTCACACGCTTTGACATTCAATGCGTTCTATGTTTCGGGGAAGCAAATAATGTAAAGGTTGTTTTTTGTGTTTTAACCGTCACACGGAGAGAAATTTGTAATGAAAAGTAACAAAACGTGCAATGATTTATATTACAAATGTTGTTAATTTTGAGCCCATTACACTTATAGTAAAGATATGTCATAAGTGTGATGAAACGCGCTAATTTCATTTCATTACTATTTACTGTAATAAACATTATTTTCAATGTCGTGAATTTGACAACACAGCTGTAATAATATTTTCTACAAATTTGCCGTGAAATTTAATGCTTATACAACACGGTAGAACCATTTCTAAAAATTTAAATCATTGTATACATCATCAATTTTAATTTATCGTAATGGTTCTATCATATTTAGTTAGGACTAAATAGGCAAAACAGAAATTAAATTCCTCTCGAATTACGCTCAGGGCTTTTATTTTATAAAAATTAAAGAAAAGGAACATTATGGCTTCCAAAACAGCTACTAAATCATTTTAAACCTATAGCAATTCTTCCATCCCATTAGTTATAACATTAATAGATAAAAAAACAAACTCATGTGATTAATTGACGTTGAAGCGAATTGGGTTTACGTCGCTATCAACACTATGAATGCTACGGAAATCGACAAAAGTGTGTGACGCTATCAAAGCGGTCGAAACGTATGAAGCGCTTACTGGGTTTCCACCATTAGGCATTGACCGTGCATTGCACATAATTAGCGAGCCAGAATTTTGCTACACGCTACGAAATCAATTTGTTGAAGTGTATATAATGCAATTTCTTCTTAGTAGATTGCTGCTATTGTAAACCGATAATTGTGGATATCTAAAAAAACTTGTTAACGTGTCTTGTTCAAAATATTTTTCGTGTAAAGTATTTATAAAGTGCTACAATCTTGGACAGTTGATTGATAGAGTTCACCTTAAGAAAAAGTGCCTTAAGAACATTTATTGCATTTTTAGAGACCTGTCCAACGGTTTCCCATACAATGGGGTTCACGAAAAAATGTCATCCCTCAGTTCTATATATGGAACACTACCCTTAATTTTTTTTGTGATTTAATTGCATAACTAAGTGGATGTTCACACAAGACTGTATGTAAAATTTCATCAGAATCGATGGAAAGATGGTGGAGTTATAAGGCTGTCACATACGGACAGACGGACATGCCTAAACTATGTATAATGGTTCAGTTTTTGCCACTTGGTTACGGAACCCTAAAAACGAATAAAAATGATTCGATTACTAAGTAAGCTGATATATTTAAGCAATATAAGCAATAGCATGCAGTAACATTTCATTGATTTTCTTATCATTATTTATCATTATCTGCCAATAGGAAATTACATTCACCTGACAACTAACCAAAAAATACAAATATGAAATACACATTATGTAAAAAACAAAAAATATATTATATTCGGAGGCTACCTACACAGACTAACAAAAATATGCGTAGCCTCCGACCGCCAATTAGGTATACTTTTCTGCTTATTACAAATATTGACCAGTTAGATCAATTTTAATAGTACTGTTTTATTTATAGATTTAATTATGAATGTGTCTTGTTCACATCTTTTAATTCTTTTTCAGCCGGGGTTTTTTGGTTTTTTAAATTAACTTTTTTTAATTGTTCATTATGTACTTTATATTTCCAAAGGCGAAGTTAATGAAGGTAAGTTTCATAAAAAGTATTTTCCTTTGCGTGCAAAAAATTTCAATACCAATTTCTCAAGCGCTCTAGACCAGAAACTTTCATTAAATTGAGAAACTTTGAAGTTCGACTAGCAAGCGTAACTTTTTCTTTAAAAAGTCGCATAATATTAGCAACACCAGATAAGAAATATTTCTGTTCTTCCTAACAAACAGGAACGATTCAAAGAAATCAGTAGCGCCTTATACGTTTACATGTTTGTTTGCTAATTACTAAATACTTGTTTACCAAAGGAACAGAATTTATTGGTCTCTTTATGATGCAAGGTTTTTCTATTAATTAAGAATTGTCTGTCTTGGATTCGGGGGATGAAACACTTAAACTGCCTGGATGGAGCACAGTGTGTGATGCCATAATACCTCAACTGATTTGTATCATCACGCATGTATGTAATTAGGGATAGGTATAACATGCCATTGTGGGATGATATCTGATTATAACGAAAGTTCAGATTAAGGAAATAATTGTGGTTTGATGTGTTCGCACACTTTTGGTATAATTAAATAATTCTTGCACGCCATTTTTAGACCCAAACGAAATCATGTACCTATTCGCCTGATTTGACCCCCTACGACTTTTTCCTCTTTCGCTCAGTGGATGCGTTTTTTAGATGACTGAAGCTATAAAATAGAATTTGAAGCGAAAGCTGAAGCCTCCTCTAACTGTAGCGATGGTGGGGTGCTTTAAGACGGAGAACGATCTCAAAAATTGGTATCTACCGAAACGGGCTAGGAAATTTTCAGGAAAGGTTCCCTATGTTCGGACAAACCTAACTAGCATGGGTTGCATTTCCCCCCTCCGCCTCAGAATTTGCGGAGTTTTGATGAGGTTAGTAAAAATCAATCAATATTTTTCTGTAAATAAGGAATTTTATTTTTGATTTGAACCCAATTTCACTCGAAGTTGTTTATTTTTCTAAAAAACACAAACCCAATTGATTTTACAAATTAAAAAAAATGCATTACCATTTTGAATGGAAAAATTATACAGAATTTGCAACTTATCTTTCACATTATTTTTAATCACAGTAAATAAAAGGCGAAAAAGCAAATTAAAGGAGCCAATAAAATCTTACGGGAGCTCCTCTGGTAGAACCACAAATTCATCAGAATTTCTCTCGGACCAAGGATGATTTATATTTGGTTGCTCTGTCGTTGTCGTCGAGGAGGTCGACAGGAAATTTTCTCTATTCGTATGATGAGATCTTGATTATTCTAATTTCATTTACATAACTTATCCGGTACACAATGTTCTGCCAGAAGGACCACGACGTGTTTATCATTCGTAAGCATATTTTGTGGAGAAAATTTAGCGCTTCTGTTGTAGGTATCACATTGTAATGAGTAGCATGCGTTGCATATATGAAGCTAATAATGAGGCGTTTCATACGTTTTCACTAAAAAATTAAGTAGAATGAGATAATAAATGATATAAAATTTTTGCTCGAACTTTATTGAGGAAAGCAAAATTCATTTGTTGTGTTTGTTTTTAACATAGAAGAACCATGAGAGTTCGGGAACAATTTTGGAATGTATTATGCCGAAAAAACTCTCATTTCAGTTTCAAAAGCTTCTTCTGCACTTGGTTGTTTTTTTTAAAATGAAGTGTGTGCTTCGGATATGTCTGGGGCGCCATCTGGTGGAGTTGAAATTGTGAGACCCCTGCTCCCACAACGTT